>AP028161.1:20910333-23410333 GCA_014132275.2 Samia ricini
GATTTCTCCGTAAATTTTGGATTTATTTGCGAATGTTTTAAACGAAGGAGTACATTCCCGACGTGATCCCATTTTCACTAAATCAGTCTCTCAGATCAGTGGAACGCAGGGAAATCAAGAAAAAAACCCTCGTATATTATAGACACTTGCTTACACGTGTACATGTATTTCCTTCCAAAGCTATTAGATAGGTTTCACAGCTATAGCCTAAAAGTACATACTGAAACTAAAAAGTAGAATTAAAAAACTTTTTTAATTTACAGGAAAACCGACTTTAAAAATAATAAACTATAAAAATGCACCAAAAAGTCAACAAATAATTACTTTATTAATTTGCTTCGTTTTTGGAGTCGGTGCCAGCTAAAGTTAACTAATTATTAATTGATCTTTTAGTGCATTTTTGTAGTTTATTCATTTGATATTGGCTTTATTTTAAATTAAAAAAGTTTTTTTAGACATATACATATTATGGGTTAATCAAATATACAGACAATAGCGAGGTATGATGGCTCAGTGGTAGAGTGGTCGGCTTCCATGTGCATGGGCTTGAATCTACCTATCCTACGCGATAATAAGCTTGCTCTTTCGTTACAGTAAAACATCCTTGTGGGTCGTTCAAGTCTCCTTGTCAACAATAGTACGCATAATTTTGAACAAAAAAACGAAGATTATTGAGTAAATATTGCTAACATGATCACTATTCAGAGCCCCCATGTCATCAAAAATAAGCAAGGCATACAATCTCCTCCATTTAATGCTCATGTAATATTTTAAGGTACTATTTACTTCGAACACCTATCACCAAGCCAGTGGCGTAATTATACCATCCGCAGCCCGAGGCAAATTCATTGTATGGCGCTCCGATAAAATTCCTCATGTTGTAATTTGATTTAAATAAATCATTAAAGTAATCACTAAAGCGTTTAATGTTTAACGTTTACGCCAGCTTTCCATTGTTTTCCTATTGTCTTATTTTTATGGTTACTCGACACAATAATGTTAACTAAATTTTGTTAAAAATGGTAGGATATTTCTGAACTCGCGGCTTTGTGGGCTAGGGCCCCATAAGATCGGGGCCAGTGGTATTTTGCCGGCTCTGCTCTCTATAGTTTCGCCACTGCACTAAGCAATCATGGGTATATTTCCGCAACACCACTTTATTACCAGTACCTGCCTAAATTGGCTTAGTGTGTTTACCATCCTGTCTCACTTCATCACTTAATATTATGTAAGATTATGGTAATGAAATAATCCTGTTCGACTATGAAATATTTACTTACAATAATTATGTGTAATGATTGCCACATAGATTTTATCCACAGATCAAAGCGATGGCGGCGCTATTGTTAATGCGGTCGGATTTTGCGTCAATAGATGCAGGTTCGAGCCCATGTATCCAACAATAAAAATGAGCCTGGGGTTTCGAGTCTGAATTTTTACGAATCGTACTGTTCCTGGAAGCGTTAACTTTTCATTTTAATAGTAAAATAAGTTGAATTTACTGTTTATTATAAGTATGTAATTATATGGTTTGAATATTATAATATTTAAAATTATTTTTTGTCTTTTCATCATAATATGATTGACACCTCGATTCTCTAGAGAGATGGATGCGTGGTTTTTAATTGCAGCATATCTCGTAAATATGTAAGAAAGATTGATGTTGTAGTTCACTCGTGCTAAGTGGACGAAAATAACTTAAAATAGCACGGAATAAAATCCGGATAAGCAAAATATTCGGAATAAGGAAATATTTCGTAGATAAGGAATTCAATTTTGAACACTAAAGAAGATAAGCAAACAAAAATTCTGAAAAGAAAATTCGTTTGTAAACAGAATTAATTATTTATTACACTAGAGTTATCCTTTTTAGGTAAATATCAATTTCTTAGAGAAGAAAAACATATCCAACAGTTCAAATAAAAAATGTAAAAAGTCTGGTTAAACTACGATAAAAAAAAAGAATCATGAGAATCGATTCATCAGTTCTCGGGTTACAAGCCAAGTAACGGACAGACAGACTGACAGATAGAAATAAAGACATTGATTTTATATAATTTAAGTATAACAAAACAAAAACCATTGACTGAAATCTATCTGTGTGTATCTAAATCTATCACACCTATGTCTATGAATGGGAAAAAATAAGTCATAAATCAGGAAACTGGTTCTCGTATAACGAATGCACTAAATTAACAAGTAGATTGGACGACAATGACATTATGTAAAGATAGATTATGAAGACAAGAAGTAAGGATGTAATATTAATATATTATAAACGCCATATGATGTAAATAATAGTTACATCACGTAAGGAATCATCACGTAAGTAAATCCCAAAGTTTAAAATTAAATTATGAGTTATTGGATACATTATTATTATTATGTTACAAAAACTAATTATTTACTAGAATACTCGTTCAAACTTATGATTAACGACAAGTCTTTTAAATCTATTAAATCTGGTTTAACCAAATGTTCTTTTGTGTGTTTTTTATAATTTTAATTACTTGTACAGATTTTTTATATTGTATCAGTACTGGCAGTGCTTTGACCACAATCTACCCTGATGTTTAGTGACAATTTAGTCTGAGATAGTAAACACACTAAGACTAGAGGTACTGGTTCGCAAATGATGCTGTCGGAACAAACCTGTTGGTATTTGGCGACTGTTATTCAATCTTTATGGTGGTAGCCACCCATGCGGCAATTATGGTTTCCTCACGATATTTTCCTTCACCGAAAGCTCAGGATGCTTTTTAATGTTAAATAGATGGGTTCGAATCCGTGTCTATTATACTAACTGCACCACCATCGCTCAAATAAAAAGTATAATGAATTAGTATATATAGTTAAAATTAACAATATTTAAAATGATCACGAACTCTATTTCGGCGGAATATGTAACTTAACTTCACATCAACTTGAAGGTAACAAACAGCTGTTAACCAAGAAATAGTAGTAGTAATTTTATTTTATATTATTAAGTGGTTTGATTCTATTCTCTTATTATAGTGAGTTCCTTTACCCAAAGTTTAAGTTTCTATAGTTATTGGTGAGCTATTTCTAAAATTATATATTTATACAGTTTCATGTCGTAAAAGAAGTCGAAATATTTTCATAGGCAGTTAGTCAAGTGCGTTTTACTAATACCTAGCTAAGTTTGTTTTAGGCTGATTTAAATAATACAAATTAATATTTACAAATCAATTTATTTTATAAAAACTCGGGATTCAAAATTTTTACATCTGTAAAAATATTTCAGTCTAAATAAAGTCTTGTGTAATTAAAATAAAACACGCGGAATGAATAGTGTAGATCACTATTTATAAAGTAAGTAATAAGTATAATAGAATAGGCATGTAAGTGTATATTCAGATAACCTATGAGTATTATCTATGCGTGCTGCAAGTCTAACCTATCAGTCTTGTACAATGAAGTTTAAATAAGAAAATAAGCTCTAAAATGTTAAGTCGGAATCTTCAGTGGAAAGGTAATAAACGCCGGTCGCGTCACCAGGGTTCCAGAAGCCGGCGATGGTTTTACTGCTTTCTAAACACTTTCCCTGTTTGAACTTCTCATACGAGTCACATTTCCATGCTGTGAGCTGTTCAGTATGTTTAACTGATGCAATCCACACGTCTACACAGGAACTGTGACAGCAGACCGCCGCTTTTGTGGTACCGACGAGTCCCAGTAACCACGGTGTAGCGCAGTTCGGTTGTGATTCACCATTTTGGTTCAGAAAGAAATCAACATCGCCCAAGACACTCGCACTTCCGAAGGCTCCCGAGTTACAATGGTAAACTTCTACGTACTCAGCAAGTCCAGATCTCACTTGATTTTCAATGGAACTGTCCGTGAAGCAGGGCCCAGCAGGGTCTAGGGCACTGATTCTGCTAATCTTTTCACCTGTTACTTTGAGGAATTCTTCACCGGCTTGTCCAACGATTTGTCCACCAAGACTGTGACCACTGCAATGAATGTGATTAGCAGAAACTCCGCCCTTACGAAGTCCTGCCAACATTTGACCCAAAGCTTTTCCAATACAATGAACGTATGTAACAGATCTCGAATAACTTTTGATACTGCTTCCTCGAAGACTTGTGTATTCTGAGTGATCCAGGATGATCAAGTAAGTGTTTGATACATTTTTGAATACATTTCCGATGTCTTTTTCGTTTTTATTTTTAATATTGGACATGAAACCGCCCACATAGACGACGAAGTTCTTTGTCTTGTCAAGGTTTTTGTTAGAGAGGATCCCGTTTGCTGCCTCATTGATAGGGAACGTGTGAACGTCATTCTTCTGAAGGTCGTAGAAGTAGACATCGATACCGCTCACGTCGAGGTTTGAGGTTCTGTTTTGTTCACCTGTTGCAAAAGACAAATTTTAAATTTAATTAACAGTAAGCTAATATACAAGATCATAAAATTAGTTAAAATATACAGATACTAACAGTGTCATATTAGTTAATTGATACTTACATTTGATTAATCCAGAATATAATGTTATTTGAACGGGTCCATACTTCTCGAGATTACTGGTTTCCCAGCCGTAAGCGTACACAACGAAACACACAAACAAACAATAGAACAACTTCATTATGAAGGAATAAATTTTAAAAATCTGTTACACATGAAATATAATCTTTTATCGTTCGTAAGGAGAACAGCTTGTTGAGAGAGAGAACATGTAACTGTCACGATGAAGGGCTGCGCTATAATTTTATACAGAATGTGAGTCAGTCATTCGGTTATGAACCATGAGGAAACTGCGGCTGAGGCTCCGAGTGGTTTCGAACTGTGACGTGTGAGGTAAATACAGGAGAGCACATGGGTACGTTATTTTATTAAATTTTGTTATTGTCAATCTTTACTGTTTACTTGTGACGTTGAAGGAAATTAATTGACGTGAATAGAAGTAAAAAACGACTATTTGTAAAATAACAAGGTCAAATATATATTTACTACTTAAATGGTATATAAGCGTATTATTGCTATACATTATAACATCCGGGGTTTATTCGAAATATATAAATAAAATTTAGATTAAAAGGTAATCACTTAAACAATGTTTGATTAAGGCCGGGATAAAAATGCCACGAAATAAACTAATGATATTGTAGAAAAATGAACTTTCGTATAGAAGACACTGTGAAAATTCAATATAATTATATAATGTGTTGAAGCAGTAGAGTATAATACCTAATTAAGATTTTAGAAATTTACTCTGTATTGTTTGATTATTTCTTGTTGAATATAATGTTCTGTACTTTATAGAGTATTTTTCAATATTTCAGAATGCGAATAGAGCACACATATACATATATACATATACATCTGTATATAATCTGTATAAAATAGCAAACAACGCGATAATTTTCAGTTCAGACATATTACAAAAGGCAATTTATTTCCGTCTGCTGTTTATAGACCTGTAACTGAAGAAGCATTGAACTAATTTGCACAATTATTATTTTATGCCATAAGATATATTGTCTGGTCAGGTCTTGGTATCTACTTTGTTACGCGTAAACCTAAACATTCCCATTCATCTATCTGTTCAACTGAAAAACTGAATATGTGTCTCCCCAAATATCTCCACAACGGCAGGTTGTGCGCCAACCGCATCGAGCGGACTCCCGCGCCCTTCACTAGGTTGTCGGTTCACCTTGTGGGGGACCTACTAATGCTGCATTTTCCGGTACGCGGCAGCCATTCGAGAATACGTTGACCCCATCGGCCACCGGTTCTACGAGTGATATGCCCAGCACACTACTAGTTCAGTTTGACAATTCTTCGGGCAATGTCCCTTTACATTTATTGATAAGTAAATAAATTACGAAATAAAAGTTTTCATTATCTCTCTACTACATTATATAACAATTTACTAGTATATTTAAAAAAAAAAAACATATTTATTTAAACGGAAAACTGAACGCTCGTTTTGAGAAAACATATCTCATTATTAAAGACGTTATTCAAATTTTGAGCTTAACGATAATAATTATTTGTGATTAAAAATATTACTAATAAGTAATTCTTCTACCGTTGAACTAAGCCGTCTATTCTAGGGTATACATTACGTTAGTTACCACATCAAAAAAAACATATCAGGAATTTCAAGCAAGTATTGAGTTGAGTTATCATTCTGTGTTTGCTGTTACGGGAAAATTCTTAACATTCCAGCTATCCTTACACTATTTTCTTTCTGGTTTCTTATTGTGTCAACGTCAATAAGTATATCTTGTTATTCTATTACTGCTTTGGTTTTCACTAATAGTAAAATAAGAATTAATTGTCGACGTCACGCGTAGTAAAAACATAATAATTACGTCCTACTGTTTCACTTCAGTGTTTACTCTAATTTCGTACTCCTTATATTATATGACGGAACATAAATATATTACCTCAAAAACATGCACAGAGCGGCTGGCTTACTTAAGGTAAATTGTCACGATATAACTGAGATTCATACTAGCAAAGAATATCGGTAGCATTTTCCTTTTAATTAGTGGAGTATATTGACGAACGATGAGGGTTTTATTTACGTAATTTATTACACTGTCCAAAAATTTTACGTTCCATTCTCATATACATTCAGAAAGAGTGCAGAAAGACAAACTACACTAGAGAGTAAGTAATATAGTCTTCAAATTGAAGCGGAAGATTTGTTGATAGATAACGCAATATGACTATATTGCATTATCTATCAACAAATCTTCCGCTTCAATTTTATTATAATAGGTATATTGACTAATATACCTATACATATGTAATAATTAGAAAAAAAGGGTTAACAACTCAAGTAAACCAACGGTTAACCAACTCATTACACAGCGTCGGATTTCTATTCATATTTCGAGATCACACAACAACAAAGTGTTTCTTGTCGCAAAACAATTAGAATTAATAATTTTCTGTTTGTATGGTTGTAAGTGTTGATATTTCTTGTTACAGTTACAAATACGTCCACAACACGAGTAGAAGTATTTTAGCAATATTCATTTATTTTCTAAATTATTATAATTATTATCTGTAAAATGATACTATTAGCTTGTAGTTTGTTGGCGTGTTTCGTTGGTTGCGCGTACGGCTTGTTAGGTCGAGGTGATCTAGAAAAATATGGATCTCTTCAGCTCGCTTTACGTTCAAAGCTTAAATGTAAGTATCTTAGATATTATGAATTCCAATTTTACTTCCCGATAGCATTCGACATTATTAAATAAATTTTTTTTTTTTCTTAAATGCATGATTTGCAATAAATAAAGGCTTATTAACTTTTTTCGTATTGGAGTGACAAATACAAAACTTAAAAAAAAAATCAAATTTTGTTTTCCAGGTGAACATAACAGAACATTAAATCTTGATGTCAGCGGCATTAACGTGTATTTTTATGATTTTGGTAATAATAATGCCGGAACTTTCACCGTTCATGAAGCAGCTGAAGGAATCATTTCGATGAAAAAATTTCACTCGAACAATAAGTTTATTATATATGTGGGCGGCTTCAAATCTCAAATCGAAAAGCCAAACCAGGAAGAAATAAGAAATACGTTCAAGAAGTTTTCAAATACTTACTTGATAATTCCTGATCACTCCGAATACACAAATAATAATGACGGTGAAGCGAAAAGCTACGCCAAATCAGTCAAGTACGTGCATCATATTGGTAAAGCTTTGGCTCAAATGTTAGCTGAGTTGCATAAAGCAGGAGTACCCGCTCAAAATGTACATTGTATCGGACACAGTCTCGGAGGTCAAATCTTAGGTCAACTTGGTGAACAATTTCTAAAGATCACTGGCCAAAAGCTTGCAAGAATCAGTGCCTTGGATCCTGCAGGTCCTTGTTTTTCCGACAGTCTTCTCGAAAACCAGGTCAGATCTGGCGTTGCTGAGTATGTTGAAATTTATCACTGCAATTCCGGAGCCTTAGGAACCTCGAGTGTGCTCGGTGATGCAGATTTCTTCTTGAATAAAAAGGTGAAGCTCAACCAAACTGCCGCACCCCGTTTATCGCGGAACTCATTGATTTCTCGAAAGCGGCTTCTTGCAATCATCAAATGTGTGTGGACATGTGGACGACAACGGTCAGGCATCCGGAATGGTTCACAGCTTGGAAATGTGATTCCTATGATAGTTTTTAAAAACGGAAACTGCTTATCGAACGACAAGACTGTAGCTGGTTTCTGGAACCCTGGTAATGCAAAAGGCGTTTACTTCCTTTCTACTGAAGGTTATGACATAACGAAATAATTTAAAATAATGGGTCAATCAAATCAAAATGATTTTAAATCAATTAAACTAGCATTAAACCGTTGAAATCTTAAATATTGCTTTAAAGACTAGTTTTCGAATTTTGTAACTCTACTTATTATACGAACGGTACTGCTATTCAACGTGGCATTGAATGTTACAAATAGTGCAAATATTTATTTAGCTGCTTTAGGTTTTAGTATTATTAATGACGATCATAAAATGATAGCTGGACTATTATTGATTTCCAGTTTGAATAAATTTGCCTAACAAATATTTGTAAAATTGTAAATGGTTTTAAGTGTGTTTATTGTTAACTTGTTATTTTTTAAATACAAAATAACTTCGTTTGCTTTAGTTTCTAAAGAGAGAAGGCATTTGTTATACACAGTTTCAAAATCTTTGTAAATTTATATTTTGCTATTATTAATTTACAAGGATCAGCAGATTTCATGCATTTTTCGTAACCATAAATAGGACAGTGAGATCGTTCATTGTTACGTTGGATTTTTTTTAAATTAAATAATTTAGATTTAAACATTGGAAATTATTCTTTTATATGCTCAAATATCATTTATGGAAATAATTGATTATTGCGCGTATGGTTATTTATATTTAAGAAAAAGCTACCAAATTGAGGAAAGTATCGTGGGCTCGCGTCCGTCTTATATGTAAAAGTACCGGGAAAAGATCAATAATACACAAATTGGTCAAAAATTATTTCACAATGATGACCTTGTGCGAAGATGCTTTGTAGTGGTGGGACTAGCCTAGCGCCAACATGTTTCATACCCAAGTGTTTATTTAAAATGATACGAATCGACTCGTGAATTTCAGTAACTAATTCCTTTACTTTTGCTACGTTAACTTCAATTGCAGATGTTGATGGCCTGCCAGGGCGAGGCATATCTTTCAGTAGATGTCGACCGCTTTTGAACGCTTTGTTCTACCCCTAATGCACGGTTTTTAATAAAGTCGATTCACCGTAAGTCTCCGAACACGAAATTTTATTAGCGATGCAAAATTTAACACAAATTCTTTGTTCAATGTTTTTGTTCATTATGAAATTCACAATACACTAGATATGATCTAACTAAAAATAGGACTGTATTTAATCTAAATGACAGATGCAACTCAAACTCCGCACCAAAATGAATAACAATTGTGCTATTCTAACAACAACAAAAAAAACAGAAAAAAATGAATTTGGAACCATAAACAAATCATCCATTCCCGATACTTTTTATTCATTTATTTATTGTGGCATTCATTACGTATTATAAATAATACAAATTAGAAATTGTACTTAATTTTAAGCTAGATTAAAAACCAATCGTATGTACACACAAAAATTTATATATGATACCAGTTACAATAGGAAATTCTAAATTATAACTGTAACTAAAATTTTCAACGAATAGTAATTCAAAAGTTTTTTTTAAGTTTTAAACATTAATATAAATCAAAGTATTTTTTAATTACATATCTAAACCTAAAAAATTTAAATGAAATAAGTCAATAGTGGACTCTGCAATAGGAGCGTTACATGATGAGACGTAGTTGTACAAGCGACACATATTAAATATTGGATTTATGAAAGAGATGTTGCTTGTGTAAAACTGGATATGGAATAATCTTGTATTGGGATTACGTGTAATTTACGGGTAATTGTGTCAATCTATAGTTGAGTGAATTTTATGTAAATAAATAAGTTCACTTGGTTGTCTTCTGTAAGGAAGTCAAGTGTGAATATAAGATACAATCAAATACCGAGACAAGCAACTTGATATTATTATTTTGATTAAGAAAAGAATTTGTTGCAGCAAGTAGGAAGGAATTGATCATATTAAGATTTTGTAAAAATTATCTTAACAGTCACGTTAGCGTTAGGAGGGAAAGTTTATCTTTGCCGAACATGGTGAGAGGGAGTCAAACAAAACTGCTTACGGCAAAAAACATCAGTAGCGCCATAGTTAAAAAAAAATGTAAGTAACCTTAAAATATGTTGATCCAAGACATTCATTCACCATGACCTTTAAAACTGAAATTGTAGTGAGTCGATATGTAGGATCATAATAATAGACACAATGTTCTGCCTTGTTACATAAAAACTATTACGAAAAGTAGACAATAATGAAAAACAGGGACCAAAATAAATTAGCAGTCTATACTTCAATAAACTGAAACAGGAACTATAAATGTAAAAAAATATTACAGTCGTATTTAATTAACTGCCTAATACCACATTTTAGCCCGTACGTCTCATCGCGCGTCACCTACTTAAAACTGTACACTATATTACCGGCTACATATATTATTTATCAACTGTGTGGCCGCGGTTGCACCCGCATTTCGTATATATTCTTTTAATTTTTTTTATATGGAACCCTAATTATTATTTTAATTTTTTTTTGGTGCTAACATTAAGCAAAGATATTTCTCACAAATTAAAATACCTGCCAGTAAAACTCTGCATTGAATCAAATTTTATTCACGATTTCATGAGATTTAATTTTTTTACGCGAAACACTAAACTTTTGAACTTTGAACTTTTGATAAATAAAAGTAACGTAAGTTACGTGCAGTAGCTTCAGCTATCTGGCAAAAAAAGTCCCGTCAAAATAAGTCCAACCGTTCCGGAACAAACAGAGAAATAGACAAAAATTTTAACAATTGCATTTTTGCTATAGGTATAATACATTCATATTTATTTAGTAAAAAAATACATAATAAATATGATAGTACAAACAGACACAGACAATTTTATTTTTTTAGTATAATTTTGATCCAAATGCAATTTGTAATTCTTATTATGAAGTTTTGTAATTCTTATTATGAAGTTGTGTTAACCTAAAAATAATCATAGTGGCGCTGTCAGTGTCTGAGAAGTGTGCTGCATGTATTTAATTTCAGGTTCCATCCATTGCCTCTATTCAACCATAAAACGTACACTGTTGGACATAGTTCTCCCCCAATAAGGGGGGGATGCTATAATCGTCACGCTTAGCAGGCGAGTTGGCGATCGCAGTAGGTGTTTGTGGTACTCAGAAGATGCTGCTGCCCATCCTCTGTTTGTTCTTTTTTTTTTCATTTGTCGCCTTTTACGACATCCACGGGAAGATATGGGGTGGTAATATTATTGGCAGGCACCACACGGCAGGCAAAGAATAGGCACAAGATTTGAGGGTATTATTAAAGAAATAAAAAGTCTGTCTGTCTGAATATTACCTTAATAATTTAATATTCTTTATCGTTAGTTTTCCTATTAGACATTTTGGCATGCATAACATATTTTGTATTTTATGTTAATTGTAAAGAACTTTTCAAATAAAAATAGATAATATAATGAGTACCATATAACTATATATAATTATTGAATTACAAGGAGTTTTACAATATTTTTCTATATATTAAGTAAATTATTTGATCGATCATTTATTATAATTTTAGTAGAGATTATAAACAATTAAATTACGAGTGTTTTATGATATTCTGCAAGCTGATCATTCTCCTGCCTTTTCTCAACTCACTTGGGGTCGGCGCAGTATGTTTTCTTCTTCCATACGTCCCTATCAGCCGTCATCTCTTCATTCACTCCTTTTTCTTTCATATCATTTCCTACACACTCCATCCACACTTTCTTTGGCCTTTCTCTACATTTCCATCCTTCCAGATTCATATTCATTACTATTTTACACACATGCTCTTCCTCTCTTCTCATAACATGTCTATATCACGACAAACGGGAACGTTTCAAGTTTTCTACCACTGGCGCAACTTTCAAACTCCCTCTAATATATTCATTTCTTAATTTATCCATTCTTGTGACACCACACATCCATCTCAGCTACATGCAATTGTTTCTCATCCATCTTCTTACTAGCCCAGCATTCTAATCCATACAATATGACAGGCATTATGATGGACTTATTTATCCTCCCCTTCAATTTAAGGGGCATCCTGGAGTCACAAATCCCACCAGAGACCTGTCGCCATTTCATCCAACCTGAGTTGATTCTTTGCCTTATTTCGCGGTCGATTTCTCCGTCATACTGCAAGAGTGACCCGAGGTAGTGAAATTCAGAACAGACTGGTACTGGTGTTTCTCCGAGTGATATTGGCTTCATACTGGAGATACCGCCAAAGTCGCAGAACAAATATTTTGTTTTAGTTCTGCTAACTTTTAGGCCTAAATTCTCCAGCCTTTGCCGCCACTCATCCAGTCTGTTTTGCACCTCTTGGCCACTTTCACCGACCAGCTCGATGTCATCGGCGAACAACATGCATCAGGGTGCCCCTTCTTGTATATCCGACGTAATAGCGTCCATTACTAACAGAAAGAGGTATATGCTAAGAGCCGATCCCTGGTCCAAACAGCCACATCAAAGCTGGCTGTGACCCAGCTGCAGACCGAACCTGAGTACTGCATTTGCAGTACATAGCTTCAATCAACTGCAGGTATTTCCCGGGCACTCCTTTCTTCTTAAGGGCCCACCACAAGACTTCACGAGGAATCCGGTCCTATGCCTTTTCAAGGTCAACGAACACCATATGCAGATTCATGTGTGCCACTCTGCGACATTTATTTATTGTTTTTGTACTCTTTCATTAGAATTTTAAATTAGATTCCTCAGTGGATAGGTAATAAACGCCGGTCGCGTCACCAGGATTCCAGAAGCCGGCGATGGTTTTACCGCATTCAAAACACTTTCCCTGTTTGAACTTCTCATACGACTCACATTTCCAAGCTGTGAGCTGTTCAGGATGTTTAACTGATGCAATCCATACGTCTACACAGGAACTGTGACTGCAGACTGCCGCTCTTGCGGTACCGACGAGTCCCGGTAACCACGGCGTAATGCATTGCGGTTGTGCTTCACCGTTTTTGTTCAGGATGAAATCAACATCGCCAAGGACACTCGCACTTCCAAAAGCCCCCGCGTTACAATGGTAAATTTCTACATAATCCGCAAGTCCAGATCTCACTTGATTTTCAATCGAACTGTCTGTGAAGCAGGGCCCAGCAGGGTCTAGGGCACTGATCCTTCTGATCTTTTCATCTGTCAATTTGAGGAATTCTGCACCGGCCTGTCCAATTATTTGTCCACCGAGACTGTGCCCACTGCAATGTATGTTTTTTAGCAGGGACTCCAGAATTTCGTAGTCTAGCCAACATTTTTCCCAAAGCTTTGCCAATATAATGAACGTACGTGACTGATCTAGAATAGCTTTTAATACTACTGATTGTAATACTTGTGTATTTAGAATGATCCAGGATAGCCAGGTAAGTGTTCGGTACGTCCCTAAATATTTTTGCGATATTAATTTCATTTTTATTTTTAATATTGGACAGGAAACCGCCTACATAGATGACGAAGTTCTTTGTCTTGTCAGGTTTTTGTTAGAGAGGATCCTGTTTGCTGCCTCTTTGATGGGGGACATGTGAACGACATTCTTCTCCAGGTTGTAGAAGTAGACATCAATATCGCTGACGTCGAGGTTCAAGCTTCTATTATGGTCACCTAATGCAAAAAGAAAATAGTCGTTAATACAGAATAAATATTATAGGTTCGGTTGAAAAACAAAGTGACTATAATTATGCTCACATTTAATTAATCCAGAATATAATGTGGCATGCACCGGCCCGTACTTCTTGAGATCACTTCTGCCCCAACCGTAAGTATACACAACGAAACACACAAACAAACAACAGAACAATTTCATTCGGAATGATAATTTCCTGAATTTTTTTACTAATATAAATAACATTAAGATTTCTTTTATATTAAACAACGACAACAGCTTGTTTCTATAGGGAAGAGAACATGTAACTGTCACGAAAACCATTGCACTCGGAGTTTTATACAAAAGTTGAATTAGTAATTTCGTTAAGATTCATAATGTTGTTATGAATGAGGCCTTATGGTTTCGAACTGCGATATAAGAGGTATATAATAGAGAGCACGTGGTTACGTTGTATTAACAACATATTTACTCATTGCTGATATAATCGTCATCTGGTTACTTGTGACGTATAGTATAAATTCAACGTGACTTTTGACGTGTCCTGTAAAATCCTTTGATTTCAATAACATATGAAGTAACAACATGTTTTTAATATGTCGATTACCCATAAAAATGAAACAATAGGAAAACAATGGAAAGCTGGCGTAAACGCCAGGTTAGTGCTCAAGGGCTTAATGAACTTAGGAATGGAAATTATTCGATAAAGTATGTACCTATATATATATTTAATACACATAATGTTGGTATTTAAGAATAGCTGTTTTGTAGTAAAAACCCAACAAAAAATAAGTAGTTCACAAGATATTCTGCAATATATAGTAAAACGAGCAAGAGTTATGTTCGACATAAAAGTCGATGGGTTTAGAAACAAATTAGGTGGTTTGAGCCCATCGCAGAAAATACATATGCAGTATCATGTTGCTCCCATCTGGCGGTAGAAACAGTCACTCATAGGGGTTTAGTGGGTAGTTGCGGGGTTTTCTCGTGTTAATCCCACATTCCCCACCACTGCCACTGTGTAAGAGAGCGTACGTAAACGCTTTAGGCCTATGATAAAAAATAGGAAAAAAGGTGTGGTTTGTGACCATTTGTGGTCGGTGCTTCTCTTCTTTAGTTGGTTGTAGAAGGATGCTCCAAAAGGACCTGCGGAGGAGTAGAGGTAATGCAAAAGTAGTTTCTACTCTCTGTTGAACTAAAAAACTCCACGTAGCTTTAACCAGTACTGGGTTGAGTTCACTTAACCTTCGCTGTCCGGTGGATGCAGGGCAGGTATCAATGCAGGATTAACCTACTTACATTAAAAAAAGCGAAGAACAGATTGAGATCGCATATTGAAACCGCCCGTAAATGGATAATTGTGACACTGTGGGATTAGTATGACATTAAACTGCATTTTTGAATGGCTTTTTTGATTGTGTAGATGCTAGGCCTGGACCTTGGGCTGGGGGGGGGGGACAAACCGAGGATCCGCATGAGACATCAGCTTCAGGGTTCACCAAATTATATGAAATAATTATTAATAATAAACATTATCCACACAGCGACTATCATACGGAAGCCTGGTTGAAAATGTATATGTAAAAAAATGCATGGACATCTTAAGGTCTATAATTGCGTGAACAGAATCAAAGTATCGATCGTATTTATTTTATGTACTTTTTAGGTGAACAAAAAATATGAAATTCGCATCATCTTCACCGAACGCTTTCGATATATTATGTATAAAGTGTATCTAGCTTATTAATTACAAGCTCGTTATTTATAAACGCTTGGTTGTGCGGTTTGACGTGCAACTTAATAATCACTCGTAAGCAAGGCCCGTAGGTTCAAAACCTAAACGTATAGATTATGAGTTTTTTTACTTATTTTTACATTATTTTGTAAAATATGGTTTTCACTTCTGTTGGCAGTCCTCATGACTGCTATTCAACTAGTGGCCAACAACGTTCAAGTCTCATGTACTCCGACTTCTTTGTTATTTCCTTTTTGTTTTTTATTGTAATAATAAATGTGTTTAAAAAATGTTTATCTCTAACCAGAAATGAAAAAACTTTATTTTATGTTTAACATATGTGTATTAGAAATCAATGCCTTTTAACATTAATTATTATTTTGATAATAAATTATATATATATATATATATATATATATATATATATATATATATATATATATATATATATATATATATATATATATATATATATATAGATACAAATTGATACACAATTATAAAATTATATAAAGTCTTATATAATATATAAAGCGAAAATTAACTATATTTATGGATTTTTTATAAACATGTATTTAAAAAAAATCAAAATCAAAAAATCTTTATTCAATTTAGGCCCTAAGAAGGCGCTTATGAACGCCTAAAACACTACCACCACCGGTTCCGAAAACAATCCATTCGAGAATAGCCGACAAGAAACTCGATTTGGTCCATTTTTTATATAAATATATATATATCATTTTTTTTTTCAAATAAAAACTATACAAATCATAGTCTTAACTAATTATAGCGGGTGGGCACAGAGATGTGGGTTAATTCCAGACATCACTATCGTTCACATAATGATCCACCCTATAATAAGTAACCTTTTGAGATTAAAACTTGCTTGACATAATACTTGAACTTATTGTCAGGTAAATCGGTAATGTTACTTGGGATCTTATTGTAAAACCGAATACTTATAAAGTTTTTATTAGACTTACTTAGACTAAAGCGTGGGACGGCCAACTTGTCTTTATTTCTAGTATTAAAATTATGGCGATCATTCACTAGGTCGAGCTTGTCTAAATTTTTACAAATATGCATTAAGTTATAGAAGATGTATTGGGAGGGCAAAGTTAAGATATCATATTCTTGAAACTTGTTCTTTAGATATTCGCGAGGTCCCATATTGTATATTACTCGAACAGCTCTCTTTTGTAACGTAAAAATGGTGTCTACCTCTGCTGCTGTACCCCACAGCAAAATACTGTAAGACAAGCTATGAAAGTAAGCAAAGTATGGTTTCGCTCTTTACTCATCGAAACTGGTGAGTAATTCTAATTTATACCAAGTATTACAATGCGACGGTTTCCAGAGCTTCTTTTATAGTATTACGCGCATTTAATAAAATTTTGATCTATAGCAGTATATTACTTTATTAAAGAAATAAAATTATTTGTTAAATGTTAAAGTATGTAATTTATTATCTGTTCACGCTATATTCCCCAATTTCCCAGATTTTTTTTATTACATATTTGATCAAGAAATCACTATATTTTTTTCATTCACTATACTATAAAGTCACTTATTCTGTAAATTTCCATGATAAATAACACTCACCCGCTACGAAAGCAAATAAAAAGTCCATTTTAATAGCAGTTTTTAATAAGTTTCGCGATGACGCGGAAGCGATGATGGCTCACTAGTAATGTCGTCAGATTCTCTATCGATAAACATAGACTCGAATTAACTTATGTATCTTCCTTCTTTGATCGCGCAGATACACCCAAATACGCTTATAGCGAGAGTTGTCGCGTACTCCGCCGATCCGTTAGCTCCGAATTCGCTTCGGAGACCGCGAAACGTCCATACCGACCCCAACTACAAAATCACCTCCGCAAATAGGATCTTTCCCTATCACCCGAGGAAATATGCGTGTCAGTGCCCACGCCCGCGAAACCGCCGTTCCCGCCACCGGGGACTGGCGGCCAACTTTGCACCCGCCACTCTCCGAGTCCCCCTCAGGCGCCGCCCAAGACGTGTCTCGTTCCCCAACTGGGGAGGCTCTTGACGTCTCTGCCAGCTCGATACAGTGACACTGACTAAGCATTGAGCATAACACGTACAACACTACACACACTCTCCTGCAGGCAACACGCAGGTACAAAGGTCCTGTAAGAAACCTTTTTTTAATGTTAAATAAAAAAATGTAGAGATTAGCTAGGATCAAAATTCCGCGGGAGTTTTCACACTGAGGTAGCGGCCAAACCGAGGTTCGGACCCTTGTGCTAGTTACCTTTTGCAGCTGAATGCCTTCAGTACTCGGCCAGAATGTTCGGTGAAGCTGTAAAGGCCCTTCCGGTCAACAGAATTAGTTAGGGTAGAAAAAAAAAAACTTATGAATCTTAATCTATGCATAAATATTCTATCTATCTATTCATTCATTTATCTGAAAGACGTCCATTGCTAGGCATAGGTCTCCCCCAAATATCTCCACAACGACCGGTCTCACGCCATCCGCATCCATTAGATTCCTATGACCTACACCAAAGTCATCCGTCCATTTTGTGGAGTGGAGTCCACGTTACGTCTTTCGGTATGCACCGGTCATTCGAAAACTAGTTGGCCCCATCACACATCGGTTCTATGAGTAATGTACCCAGGTAATTGCTGCCTATGTTTGGCAATTCTTTGGGCAATGTCAGTTATTTGGGTCCTTCTGCGGATAACTTCATATATTTCTATGTATGTATCAATGCTTTCAGTGAAGGAAAACATTACGCTGAAACCATAGTACGGGGGATAAGCATTTTCTAATTCCCGCTTGGTTAAGACCACCCTCATGTTTGAAAATCTGTCGCCAAGGACTTAAAGATGTATTCTAACCACTACATTAGGCATAGCGTGTTTAGCATCTTATGAAAACATTAAGATTAAATATCAGATAGTTAAAGCGCTGTCCCGAATAAAGTGTCTGGAACGACGGTTGCTTATGCTTATGCAAAACTTTCCTTCTTTAAGAATGTTTTTTCTTTCAAACTTGTGACTACAACTAGTCTAGTTTTAACTTCAAATAGTTTTTTTAAAACTAGTATCTATATAAACTATAACACTTGAGCGGATTAGTATGTAGAGCATTGAAGCCACATAAATAAATTTTAGCAACTAGCACAAGGATGATAAAAGCGAGCACTACTATGATACGAATTCTTAGAGTAATTCTGTCCAAACTTATACACTCTATCTCAGTGTACACATCTTATAGGTATATACATTTATTTTATCTTAAAATATTGTTCTACGTGTTATGTAGCTATAATAATGCAAAGAAAAGTCCTCCAGAGAGCCAACGTTCCTGCTATGCACATAAGTGAGCGATGACGTCACTATAAAATGATCCATCGGACTACAGAGTCCCTTCTTGGAGGTTCGTGTTATGCGCCTCGTTAATTATAACCTAATAATTTCTGTCAGTATCTTATACGACCATAATTATACATAACGTAGTCTTAATTCTTTTTTATGTTGAAGTACCCTTTGCTATCATAACTCACGTTTCCTTATAATTTTAAAATGGTTGACCCACTATTTTTTAAAGTGACAATGCTTTGCACGGCACGGCATGAGTGTAAAATTTCAAGGTCGCATCACTTCATCAGCGTCTGAATTTACGTCATGGTTATAAGTACGATAAAGGACGGATGGAAGTACGTAGTGGGAGAAGAAGAGAAAAAAAATTTAAGAACGCTATACTTTTTCTCTGTAGAATTATTATTGTGTCGTCTTTGTGCTATATTTGTTTTGAGAAACATGTACACAGCTGTAATTTAGAAAGTGGATTTACGGTCTCTGATAACTATGCCTTACTAACAATTTGTATTAGGTACTAATAGTTTCGCTTTCGATACGTGTACTCAATACATATGTTTTTTTCATTATGAAACCTTACCAATCACTGGAATAAACTAGATTCCCTATATGAAGTCACAATATAGAAAAGGTCATTCACCAGTTACGAATGCAAATAAAAAGCCCATTTTATTTGCGGTTTTAGATATTTGTTTTTTTAATGTTGTCATAATTTAAAATATTAGTTACGTTCTCCATATAGTGCAATTGTCTTAGTAATATACTAACTTACGTAGGTATGCCGTAAAGCTATCTGATAGGACCATTAACAACAATATCAGTAATAGCTAGGTAGAGCAGTTATTTTTTATGTACGACTCTCAGTCCAAGTTAATACCTATTAGTAGTTAATTAATTATAGAACCGACAAAGATAATGATTTGACCACGATAAGACGGTATTTTTTTTACTAATCTAGCAAATGCTGTTGACCGGAAGGGCCTTTACAGCTTCACCGAACTTTGGGGGCGAGTGCTGAAGGCACTCAGCCGCAAAATAAAGGAGGCTATTCATTTGTAAGGGCTATCTATCCCCTTTTCATAGAAATACCTAGTGTGAGTTAACTCACAGGTAACATCATCTTTGGGTGATCTAAGCGTATAGTGAATAAGCTATATTACCCACTCCAGCGATTTATTATATTACTATACATACATACATATGCTCACGCCTGTTTTCCCCGAAGGGTTAGGCAGAGGTGAAGTAGCGAACTACACCACCCCACATTTCGCCGAGCTTAGTTCCGTCCCAGATGTGACAGGGGGCGAGCCTGTCGCCATATCGGGCACAAATTCCAAACTACGGGATGAGACTGAGTAGAAAAAACCCAATATCACTTGACCCGACCCGGGGATCGAACCCGAGACCTCAGAACGGCAGTCGTATGTAATACAACTGCGCTACCGAGGCAGTTTACTATTCGGTATAAAAAACAGTATAATTTTATTATTTAACTAGCTGTATATCCGCGGCTCCGCAGCGTTTCTTATATTCTTCTCTGCGTAATATAGTTCATAAATAACCAATGCAAAATAATATTTGAATGGTGTGCGGTCCATTGAATCGTATTTTCTTTACAATTTCATGAGTTTTAATTGTATTTCATGTAACCCTAATTATTTTCATAAAAAATTGTTTGATACTGAAATAAAGCAAAAATATTTCTCATAATTTCTGACCATTGAAGCTTTTTTTTCACAATTTCATATGTTTAGGTTAGCCGGAACAAATAGACTGACAGATAGACAATTTTTTTTTTTATTGTGTATTTGGTATAGTTTTAGTTTAGTTATTGTTTGGTATACTAAATACATTCATATGTATTTAGTAAACAATTGTTATTTTCATATTACAAACAGACACTATAATTTGATTTATTAGTTTGTATTTGTATTAACAAAGCTTATACAAAAATATCACTTTTTATTATTTTTACGACCATATTCGAATACATTTTACTATAGTTTTTACTTTTATTAATGCAGTAAGGAGAAATTAAAATACATACTGTTTGAAAACAGTCTATGATTTAAGGTTAATTAGAGAAAATGTAATCCAAGAAACAGCAGGTTTAAATCTAATATCTCTTGTTTGGTGTCGTGATAACTGCGTTAACAGAATACCTATATGAAAACTTGGATTGGGCCAAAGAGCGAAATCGACATGAAACAAGGGCTTCGTTATTCATGTTATGCACTCACCGACACGCCGTTTCGGGGTAGCTTTAAATTTACTGCCACTAGATGTTGGAATAATTTTCCTCCTCCATTACGTAGGTTTAGTAATTTCTCAACATTAAAAAAAAAATCTTATTAACAGCTCAATCTATGTAAAACTTGGATCCTTCATGTTTTATCTTTAATTATTTATATTCATATATTTATACTTGCCTGTGATTTATATATTATAAATATCGTAACACCTCGAAAATGAATCTTTTATGTAATATTAATTTATTTATTTATATACCCTTATATATTAGATCTATAACAATGTGTATATGTGTGTATGATATATATAGACTAAGTATGAGTTACATTTTACAATTTAGTTTTATTGAAACTTATAATTTTTGCAAAGATTACATACTGACGTTCCGTGACTCGCTCTGGGCTCCAACTGAAATTCAGCGCTGAGTATCTCTTGGTACTTCAGCATATGCTGAGCTGGAGACCCTTTCATCTAATGGGATGCGCTGGTGGGTCACATGTAGTTATTTTTTGGGTATAATTTTTTTCTTTGTTATTAGTTTTATTATTATTTTTATTATTTTTTCAGTATGTGCTTTGTGAGATATAAAGATTATTAGTGAATAAAGGTTTTCTTTCTTTTCTTTGTAATAGTTTAATATTAATGTCGTAGAATCGTTGAGTAATTTAAAGTGTTACAAACTTAAATCGTAACCTTCAGTAGATAAATAATAAACACCAGACGCGTTCCGAGGATTCCAATAACCAGCAACAGTCATATCGTTATCAGAACATTTCCCCGTTTTAAAATAATCATATCTATCACATCTGTAAGCTGTAAACCATTCCGGGTGTCTCACTGAAGCAGTCCATACGTTAACGCACATTCTATGACTACAAGACGCTGCTTTCGAAGAATCAAATACTCCTGGTATCAATGGAGTGCTGCAGTTTGGTTGCGTCTGACCTTTCTTGTTGATGAAGAAATCAACGTCGCCCAAAACACTTGAAGTTCCCAATGCTCCAGCATTGCAATGGTATATATCAACGTAGTCCGCAAGGCTAGATCTGATTTGATTCTCGATGAAACTGTTAGAGAAACAAGGACCAGCAGGATCCAAAGCGCTGATTCTACCGATTTTCTTCCCGGTCACTTTAAGGAACTCTTCACCGGCTTGACCTAACATTTGAGCCCCAAGACTGTGGCCGATGCAGTGCATATTTTTCGCAGGTACTCCACCTATTTGCAATTCTGCCAACAATCGACCAACAGCTTTTCCAATATAGTGAACGTATTTTACTGATCTCGCATAGCTCTTTCTGTTCCCTTGCCTGTTATTTGTGTAATCTGAGTGATCAAATATTATCAGGTAACTATTTGAGATATTCCTAAAAGTGTCCCTAATCTGTTCCTCATTTCTCTTCTTGATATGTGACTTGAAGCCGCCGACATAGAATATGTATTTATTTTTCTTGTCCAAATTCTCAATGGAAAGGATACCCTTTGCCGCTTCATCAATAGTGAACGTTTCCACGTCATTTCTGGGGAAATCGTAAAAGTAAACGTCAATGCCGCTGACGTCAAGGTTCAAGTTTCTGTCATGATTACCTGAAAATGTATTTAATACAAAAACACTGTTTTATCCATTGGCTGACAGTTTAATTAATAATCTTAGATTCGTCATTTTTTTTACAATTAGTTTTGAAAATAAAAAAAAAGTTACTCATTTTTTTACATACAATACTAAATCTGAAGTAATTAAATATAAGTCACATTGTCACCTAAGGTTAGGACATTAGATCTTTCGAATCACAATTATCAACAATATTATATTAGTGTTTATAAAAAAAATATAGCAGCTAACATCGATACAAAAATAACTTTAATCGCTTTCCTAATGATAGTAAAGAGTACAGATGCATAGGTAAAGAAGCAAGTGAAGTTGCTGATATATATCATCAAATATAATTAAAATAAAAGTCTATGTCTGTTTACGTAATTTATCTTTGTTTAATTTAATGCTAATGTAATAATTAAATCACACTCACAATTTATCAGACTCGATCGTAGTGCGAGTTGAAACGGTCCGTATTTTTCCAAGTCACCGCGACCCCAGCCAAGAGCAGAACCGATCAGACACACTATTGCATACAAAAGTAACTTCATTTTGATATAAAAACTGTTGCAGATATTCTTGTGCCTACACGAATCAGAACATGTTCATCGCCAATGATATAGGAACTAACATAAGGTGACCGACCTCATAAACGGCTAACAACACTATACCGGTAAATAAAATCGTGCGTTACTCTCCTTTTTCTTATCTTGTAATGAGGACAATTTAAGATAGGCAAAATGATTCAGAAAATAAATATTGATAATAAATATGTTTTATTTTTATATTGAGTGATAATTGAACATTGCGAGACTACATATTACTTTACTGATTGTCAGTAATAATGTAATAATGTTAAATAGCTAATAAAAAAGAGTATTTTATTCAAATAATTAAAAAACGAGTCGTAGTTTTTCGGTGTTGTGGTAGGGTTTTGACCGATTTGTTCACGACTGCCATGGATATGATGAAAAAAAACATACAATATTGACAAGATTTGGCGCTTTGCATTCTGGAACGAGTAAGTCTTTATTTAGACTACCCAGAACAGTGGTTTCTAATCCTTTATAATAGCATGGACTATTATGGTAAAAAAAATAAACTGAGTGAATATCAAAAATAAAATTAGTATTTTATTAATAAACAATTTTACTAAAAGGCTACATTGTAAATTAACATATTTTTAAGCTTACATCAACTTCACAAGTTCGATATCTTTGGACTAATATTATTTCTTAAAGCTAATCCACCAGCTCCCGTGTCCTTTAATAATTATTAGTTATTAGGTCCCTAATGAAGCACCTTTTAAGAAATTTGAAATCATTCGCGGGCCATATTTTGACACCTGCGGGCCACTGGTTGGAAACCACTGAACTGGAAGCTATATCGGTGGTAGATGTAGAAGGTTAGTCATCGTTCTTAGATTATACTTTAGTTAACATTAAATCTATGCAGTGCAGGTATTTTACTGAAGAATAAAAGAAAAACGCTAACCAAGAAGTTTGTCATTAGGAGCAGAACTTTTTGCTTGCTAGTTCCTTCCCCCTTTAACTATAGATGACCGATTTCACCGATCATATCGGGCTTGACTACCAACTCATGAGTGTTAATGAAATATTATGATATCATATACAAATAAATGGATTATACACAGTAATAGCGTAAATATGTTGTAAATAACTAAACTGTAAGTACAAGTGAAAGCGTCGCAACTCAGCAAAATCAAGGTTGCGGTTTGAAAGTCCTTTATTTTGTTTTCTTTAATTCCTGATCGTGGTCGAGTCGAATGATGGTTGACGTTATATTTTTGTGGTCGGAAATACGATATTATTCATTATTATATCGTCATTGATATTAGCGACATATTATGAAATTTGTTTTTCTTTACGTTGAATATGCATCATAACTTTTATTTCATTGACAATTAACAAAATATCTTTCTCCTGTTTTTGTTAATATATTGTATTTTTAGTAGATATTTTTGTACTTTAGTGATATCATTAATATTAATCGAAATCATTTGGTTTTTTATCCTCTGTCACGAGGACAATTGAATAAAATTGAAACTAAAGTGTCAAGAAATAAAAATTGAAATGAAAATATGATAATTACATATAAAACCGAAGGTTCTCTTTACCATTTTATTAAAAAATACAACGAATAAAAAAACTTGTTATATCAATAGCGGTAAAATCTCTATGATCCTCCCTGGCCAGGTACAACGTCCCACACGCTGCTGGTCACAGTCCTGGGAGGTCTTCCTTTAGGTAGTTTGCCTCGGCTTTCCTTTATGAATTGTATATCGTATATCGAATATATCGAAGTAATATATATCTAGTAATAATAACTTGTCTTGTAATTTAGACCGACGCTTTTCTTTATTTTACGTCCTCTGACTCTCGACCCGTTCGAGTTTTCTAAATGAATTTAATTAATAAATGTAATGAAGATATATATGAATAATAATATAATAAATTTTACAAAAACAAATTATATCAATTATATCAAAATCATTACACCTCTTCAAATACTAGTTAACAATAAAAATTGTTTGCTAAAAAAACAATCATTTTATTAAAATTTTATAGACAAATTTGAAAAAAAGAAGTCCTGTACACATCATACAATAGAATGAAGATATTATACTATGTATATTACAAACAGATATATTTTACATTTTTATATATAAAGATAAATCTACAAAAAAAAAATAAACAACATACTGTTTCTGGCAAAATAATAAAGTAATAATTTATTAAAATCGCAAGTGTTCAAGCTATTTAAATAAATTATTAAATAAAATAAATCAATGAAAAGATGATTCAAAATTAAATATAAATGTAAATTTGTATAAATTAAAATAAGCATTTTATTTGTACCTAATATTTTTTCTCTTTTAATACTACATTCAATCTTATATCATTGCTAATATTACACGTAGAACATTATCTGCGCAATTATCGAATCAGAGCTGTTTAACTGAAAATATCAACCAATCGCAGATAAGACTTTATCTACATTTGAACAATGTTGATGACGGGCTCTGCGGAAACCACAGTATAGTGGCGTACGTACGTAATTTTTTGTACACGCTTCTCTTGAGATAAATTGATTTTGATATGAAGTATCCTGTGTAAATGTCACGAGGTTTTTTGTTTATTCATTTTTATATGAACAAAGTTTGCAGAGTAATTAAGGACATATTTTTTTGTTTGTAACTAAATTCTCGAAAGAAGAATGAAGATTAATGGTTTTATTAATTTGGAAGTTATAAAGAAAAAATGGATAGCTGTAGCGGTTGTTATAAATGAAATGATTGATTGACGAATGATTTATATCTTAATTAATAATAACTAGCTGTGTGCCCGCGGCTGCGCCCACGTTTCATATGTTCTTCACTGCGTTTTAATTTTTTTATACGGAACCCTACTTATTTTCCTTATTTTTTTTAAGTACTAAGTTACTAAGTACTAAGTTAAAGTAAAAATATTTCTCATAAATTCGAAGACTTTTACTGTAAAACTGTGCATTGAATCGGATTTCACTACATTTTTTGGACAAATGAAATATACATATACCATAATATACCTAAACTAGCAGTGCCCGCGACTTCGTTCGCAAAAAATAAATAAATAAACATTATTCATTAGACCAAATTGTGAATTGTGACCATTCTCGAATTCTTAAGGAATCGACAAAAAAAAATCGTTTATAAAAAAATCGGTTCAGTCGTTTAGGAGGAGTTTAGTCACATACACACACACATAAGATTTTTATATATAATACTAAAAACGTACCTATAAACTTTATATTATTTCAATGCTGTATTATACTTAGATATGCACCAGAAATGTAAAACAGTTTAGTGAATCACTAATCCGGAATTTTAACAATGTGTTTGGTGTTGAATATTACAAATGTTTAGATTATATACAAACTTGACAATAATGATCACACACACGAAAGTGTCTTAAAGACACTTTACGCCCGCTTCCTGGATTTACGGAAACTACTAAAACAAAATAAAACTGGATATTACTTTTAAAAAAAATCACAAACTTAATAAAAATGGCCGCATAATTTTTGATGAAAGAACATAGAAAAAACTTCATTATTGACCTGTATAATCTATACTAATAAATGAAATTGGAGTGTCTGTTTGTGATGTTAATTTTTTTTTATTAAATAGATATGAGTGTATATACACGATAGCTATACCGAAAATAAAATTAAAAAAAAAAATATGTCTGTCTGTCTGTTTGTTTCGGGTAATCTTCGGAATGGCAGGATGGATTTTGACGGGACTTTTAATTTTCGAAAATAGTAAGGAGTCCGCGTAAAAAAATTAAAACTCATAAAAAATTGAATAAAATTCGATTCAATGCACGGTTTTACGGGCAAGTGCTTGAATTTATGAGAAATATTTTTACTCTATCTGAGTACTAAAAAGAAATAAGGGTTCGTATAAAAAAAAAAAACGAAGTGAAGAAAATATAAAACGCGGGTGCAGCCGCGGGCGCACAGCTAGTAAATAATAGAGCTGATCTCACCTTTATACATTTAAAAAATAATATTTTTCCGCATCATTGAAGTGCTTCATTCGTATCCATAGTGAACAATGAGAGCTCGAAATGAAGCGAACTATTGTATTTTAGTGCTGCTTGAATATCGATATCAAATTATCGATAGTTTATTTTTATTCTCATTGGCAGTTATTTTATTTTAATTACATTTGATGAATGATAAAATACGTTGAAATAATGAGATCGGAATCGGAACAGAATAAAATTATTGGCTAAATATAAACAAATTTTTTTTATAGTATTCTAGCTGTACCTACTGTTTATGTTGCAATGCAAGGGAAATATATTTTTTCAAGATACGAACGTGAGTAGAAATAACGGTTTAAGTACGCATAGGTGATATAAGAGCATTCCCTTTTACTCATCGCAGTATTTCATCGCAATTTCTGTTATAGATGTAAATCAGGATATTAATACGGTAAACTTATATTACGGTTTTTCTTCTCTAAAAGCTATAATTCTTTGTAGTTTTCGAAATCCAGTTCGTTCAAAGTACTGTCTAATTAGTTATAATAAGTAATAAGACTTTTATCCTATCTACAGGTTTAGTAAATTAGTAATGACCATGCTAAATCTAAATCTCCTACAGATTATAAAATCATTGCTTGTATGAAATACAGTTGTAACGATTATCGTTGGACGATTACTGAACCGATTTGAGTGGCATTTTTATTGAATACAGAAGTAAAGCTGACACTGGATCTGTATAACAAGCATCATCAGGTTTTTTCGTAGCTATTTGATAGAATTTATATCAAGTGAACGAAATCGTGTTGCTAATAAATTTGTCGATAACTTCTCAACCCTAAAGCCAAAATTATTATTACGAAGCCTTCGCACACCGTCGTATTGAGAACGCCTCTTCAGTTCTGGCGCTCGTCCAAAAACGGGAACAAGAGAGTCGGTGTAAGCTTAATATTCGAAAGTTTCCTGTCTCGTACGTACAGTATATACACTTTTACGTAAGTTTTAATGAATATAATATCGTTTTACTTGTTGAGATAGATTTCGTTTGTTATAGACGAGTTTAATGAGTGCCTCACACTTACCTACTTACGTAGGGGTTGTTCGTTACGTTAATTAAATCGAGCTTCGAATTTAAATTCATTTACTTTTAAATTTTTACTCTTATGTATGTCCATCCATCCATCCATTCAACCGAAAGACACCCAATGCTGGACATAGGTCTACCACAAATATCTCTACGACGACCGCTCTTGTGCCACCCGCATCCAGAGGACTCCCGCGACCTTCACCAGGTCGTCGGTCCACCTTTTGGGGGCCTACTCGCGCTGCGCCTTCCAGTACGCGCCAGCCATTCGAGAACCCGTTGGCTCTAACGGGCATCGGTTCTACGAGCAATGTGGCCAGCCCCCAAGTTTACCACTTCAGTTTGGCAATTCTTTGGGCAATGTATATAACATACACACACATAATATAAGATACACAACAATCAAATAAAATTCACACACTAGCCAGTAAAATTCGTATTTTGTTCACAATTTCATGGGTTTTGATTTTTTATTATGCGGAACGCTAATTATTTGCCTAAAAATACTAAGAGAAAACAAAGATATATCTCGCAAAATGCAAAACTACCTGGCCTATGATACGCCGAGTAAGATTAGATATCTATTTCTATCAGGAAAAATCCTGTCAAAATCGGTCCAGCCATTCTGGATATTACCCAGAAGAAACAAACAGGCAGACAAAAATTTTAAAAGTGGATTTTTGGTATAGGTGTCTCATATACATTCGTATTTAACAAGACAGACAAAAATTTCAAAAAATCTTTTTTTGGTCAATGTATCGTTCTCATTCATATGTAACTAGTTATTACTTTGGTATTATAAACAGACACTTTAATTTTATTTATTTGTATCGATTACATTCAAATCACCGTGCTATTGTCATAGTTCAAATATAGTTTCACGATCGCCATTTTGAATCTGTAGAGAGCGCACCGGTTAATATCGACTGAGTCCATTGTGCCACCCGTTTTAACTACACGTACTTTGTCCTCGTCCATCGTGACGATTTCGCTGACGTGTGATGTGTTTCTTTAAATATCCATACAACCTCGACCTCTCATAAGCGCTCGCGTTCTAACATTGTAAAGCGCGAAACGAAGCGCAACTGGGGAATCGGAGGTCTATCTGATCTGGTTGTTTTGTGACAGACAAAAGTTTATTATTTGCGAATTACATCAAACTTATTCCAATAAGTTAAGGTTTATTTTGTATTAAACGCTTGTTGGTTAAAGCGGCGTTGCTATTATTTCGTGAGCGCAGTGAGTGGGCTGTCGATGGTGACGTATTGTAGGCTTTTCACTATTCGATGGCAATTTAACGGTGAGATGTTCAGTGCATTTCAGATAGGGCAGACATATTACATTCGATTGCTTTTCACTGTATAGTATTTAACTCGATGTATCTTATATTAAAAGCACTAAGGTTCAAGTTGAGAGAACATGTTTCTAAAGAATTTTTTACGGTAAAAATTGGCAATAAATGTATGCCGTGACAGAAAACGACCTCGAGGCTCTCGACTCCGTGGGTATACCACACTTTGTATTTCTGTTTAATATCATTACTATTTTGATTTATTCCGTTAATTTCCATTAATTATATATCAATGATTAATTTTGATGTTTCGCGTCTTTTTTAGCACTTACATGTTCAGTGCTTTAACCACAATCTTGCCTGATGTTAATTGACGTTGGGGTCCAAGATGGTAAGTACACTAACTCTAGAGATACTGGTTCTCAAGTAATGCTGCCGGAACACACTTATTGCTATTTGGTGACAGGTTTACAAACTTGAGGATGTTAGCTACTCAGGCGGGAATTGTTAGAAAATGTCCTACTACCATGCTATGGTTTCTTTCCTCACGATGTTTTCCTTCACGGAAATCTCAGGGTCATTTTAGAGTTAGATAAATGTTCTCGAACCTGTTACCATTGACGCACAATCCGAGCGCAATACATACTGCGCCTTGAAGTCGACTTGCATGGTCGGTCAAACTACACTTTAAACCTTAGTAAATCATAGGTACTTCGAAAAATTTTAACCAGTTAAATAAATACATAGAAACGTAGACTCGAAATATTTAAAATGGCGCCAAATTAAAAAAAAAAGTGATAAATAGATGACACAATCAGCATTTTAAAAACAAAGGTCCACATTTTCAAATATCGTAATTTTTTTCAAATATTTGCGCTCTCTACATAGTCTATATCAATACTATACTAATTTCTAGAGTGGTAAAATTTATTTATTATTATTTGTAAGTTAACGGATTTACTTTTTATATTATGGACGCTTAAATGTTTTATGGGTAAATGAACGGAACGTTAGATATATGTTTATGGGGCCGGACGAAACATGTTTCTGGGAAAGAAATTAATTTACAGCAAGTACGTTACTAAGTTTTGGTAGGTGTTATGTTTTAGTACGCCTACTTGGTAGGGTCGGTGTAACTTTGAGCGGATAACCAATTTTTAATCTTTTTATTTGTTGTGAGAGATGAAAAGAGAAAGACACGAATAAAAAAAGTGCATGTAGCTATGATGAGAATTTAAAGATGAATGTATCGCATAAATTGAATGGATATAATAAGAAATTATTACGTCAGTGGAAGCTTGAAAGCAACATCAGTAACAGAGAAATTGAGAAGTAAGAGGTACACATGCTATGGACATGTCAAAAGGAAAGATGAATGTTACGAACTAGAAGTGTGTTAAGTATGAAGGTGGTGTAGGTGGTAAGGTGGAGAGGTGGAGAGAGACTAAGAAGGTATGGACGGATTGTGTTAGTTCTCAGAAATAGTAACGCTTCTTTTGATTGACTTTATTTAGTACTATGGCATTTATTGATTTTGGTTATAATACTTTAGATGTCTTCCATTAATTACGTGAGGCTCTCGAGAGGAAGCGGGGATTTGGAAAAACTCACGAAATATCACAAGAAAGGTGCAGTGATATATCACGTATATACGTTGAACGCGTAATATCTACACCGAAAAACGGGAGAGATGTTAAGTAGCCGTTTTTAGGTAACGATTCGAACGAACGATAGGGAGTTATTCTAAAACCTCACCATCTATCACCAGGGGTAGGAGAGAGCTTGAAAGTTGCTAAAATGTCACGTCAATAACGAACGACTCCTTACATGATAAAGTGACTATTAACACCAGTTCAATGTATAGTTGTTTGTTACTACATCGAATGAAATACCAAAGCCTATGTTGTGTGAATGTGATCCAATAAAACCAACAAGTAACCGAGATCTGGGCATGCACGTGTTGCTCCCGAAAGAATTATTGATGCTCTCTGACAAAAATATTCTACATTATATACAGACGGTGGGTCTAGGGAGTTAAATTTAGCAATGTAGGTTAATCACAGTACATTTTTCTAATTCGCTCCCATTTTCGGAATCTATAGGTGTATAAATATAGACAAATGTAAAATCTATTCAACCGAAAGACGTCCACTGCTGGACATAGGTCTCCCCCAAAGATCTCCACGACGACCGGTCTTGCGTCATTTGCATCCAGCGGATTCCCGCGACCTTCGTCAGGTCGTCGGTCCACCTTGTGGGGACCCTACCCACGCTACGTCTTCCGATACGCGGTACCCATTCGAGAACCCGTTGGCCCCATCAGGCATCGGTTCTGCGAGCAATGTGCCCAGCTCACTGCCACTTAAGTTTAGCAATTCTTCAGGCAATGTCGGTTACTTTGGTTCTTCTGCGGATCTTTTCATTGCTGATTCGATCACGCAGTGAAACTCCAAGCATAGCCCTCTCCATTGCCCTTTGAGCAACTTTGAGCTTAAAATGTTTCAAGACATTTTTCTCATCTGTTACTAAACAAATTGTCGTAACTAGTTATATTCCCTCAGTCCACCCTTGGATTTATGTTTCAATACTTAAACTTGGATTTATTCTTTGTTTATTTTTGACTACACACGGAAAAGTGGGTCGCAATTTTAATAGCTATATATTGGGCGAGGATAAACATTATCAGATTAAAGAAAATTGATAAACAGTTTTTATTTTCCATAAAAAGTAATGGTTGATTTTCAGAGATATACATTTATGGTAATGAAAATAATTTGTAATAATAAAATTGTATGTTTAAGAATATGTGGATAGAGTTAATCTTTAATAGTGAAGACACACATAGACGCCGTGTTTCCGCGAACCTTTTCTCTGTAAACGATAATTTTCTTTCTTTTTATTACTGTTTGCTTTTAGGCGAAATTTTATAGCAGCAACCGCCGGCGGCAATTACCATCCCGCAACCCATCGACGAGCTTCGCGCTTTAGGAGAAATTAAATTCGTTTTTCCTTCTGACATGTAAGGCACTGCCTTTATTTATATTTTTCTACTAAATTATTTAAGTAGGCATGTAAAATTCTTCAAAATTTACGTTACGTTATCATTTTTATAATACGTATTGATAGTACGAAAATCAAAGTTAAAAATAATAAAACAAATGATCATTACAAATTAATTAGTTAAGAAATTGAAAGTTTAATGTTTTCGCAATACTCTCTTGTATTATAGTTTTGTTATTGGATATTATAAAAAAGCAGTTTTTCTGTATGTCTGCTTATCCGTTAGTTCGCTTTTAGTTGGAGATTTATTGTATCGGCAGACAGATGAACGCTGCCTTTAATGATATATTAGTCGTGCCCTCACCTCCGCCAGCGTATGATTTTTTTTATTATTTATTTAAATATTAAATGATTTAGTAAAAATATTTTGCAAGATAATTTGCTGGTTGTAATTTTTTTATTAACCTTACTTTTAATAATCAAAATAATAATCAAGTAAATCGATTCGGTGGTTCTCAACTTAAAAGGCCAACCGACAGACAGATAAACAGATATACGTAAGGTTTTGTAAATAAATAATATATTTCATTATTTACCTCGTGTTATTTATCCGTTATATTTATAGAATATAAGGAAAACATAAGGATATGTATATTACTTTACCCTGCGAAACCAATAAATAAATAATTCATATTTATTTCATATTAAAAGGATAGGTAGGATCCCCGCAAGCTGGACCGACGACATGGTAGAGGTCGCGGGAGTCCGCTGGATGCGGGTGGCGCAAGACCGGTCGTCGTGAAGATCTTTGGGGGTGACCTATGCCCAGCAGTGGACGTCTATCGGTTGAATGGATGGATGGATTGAAAGAATGTGTAAAGATTATATTATCATCATAGTCATAATATTAATACGTGAAGCAAAAACTTCGTATCCCTTTTTACGAAAATTGCGCGGACGGAGGAGTATGAAATTTCAAAACTTCGAAAATAAATAATCTTGTAATCTTTGTAAACATCTAACAATTGATAAAAAAAATACCGTTTTTAGTTCAAACTCCTTTCCAATATCAGAGAAAAGCATGTTATTTTTTGACATTCTTTTTTTATTATTATACAATAATAATCACATTTTTTTTTTATAATTCAAACTTCTTATTGGCTTTAAAGAGGATGTTTGATAGTTTCTAGAACAATGCGCTCGACCCTATTATACGTATATGCAAAAATTGATTAATACGTAAAAGCAATGGTAACCCCTAGATGATGATAATTGTTCTATTTTATTTAAAATAATGAAAATAAATTGTTTTACTCACACCTTGTTTTAGCCCCCATTTTCAGCTGAGGGACTGAAGAGAACATGAGGTCGGCAAAAAATTCAAAAAGTAGGTATTTCAGAAATCAACTGCTATAGCGTTGCGCTCCAAAGAAAGAGTTTTAAAACACGTAAGACACAACTGCAGCTCGGGCTGATTTTACCGTATGCAAAATAGACGAAAATATCAGTTCGTAGTACCCTGTTTCCTCCTCGGAAACTGAGCCGATTTTTAATTTGCTTTAATTTTTTTTTAATTTCTTTCATCAAATTTGTTTGACGAACGTCTGAAAATGACTATAAAAATTGAGCATTTTTTTCATATTGAAAGGCTCTCAGATTCTACAATAACTAATTTATGGTAAAAATCAAAACATACGGACTTGGCGGTGGTGGATATAATATTTGGTATAAAAATATTTATTACCATATTGTCCAGTGAGCATATCCTCTTAAGCGCTTGCTCATTGCGTAAAGGATCTCCAGGTTGAAAAGCCAGGTTGAAAAAAACACAAGTCATAAACAGAAAAAGTCTAAGAGTGCGAATAAAAATCAGTAAACATTATGGACTAAAGGATCAATTAAAAAGAAGTGAAGTGTTCATAATGTAAAACTTGGTTCGTGTCCGAAAAAGAAATCACTTGGAATTCATGACTAAATTCTTTGACTTCTTTCGTAATTTTTCTTAAACAGTACAGTTCCGATACAGTATTAGATATTTTCTATCAGAAGAATGTTATTAATGCTTAAGAGTACCTAACGATTTATTTTATTTACAAAGCAAAAAAAGGTAATTAAAAATTTAAAGTACTTTATTTCGTTAGAAAATGTTCTCAGTTCTTACTCCACCATTGGGATTCCGAATTAATTATTGCTCAACCAATAAGTGGTCGAAATTTATTTAAATAAATCAAGATTAAGCTCCGATGGATTTATTGATAAAGATACCGATACACATAAATTACTGAGACGCTTAATTAATATTTATTTATAAATTCATCTCAGTTGAAAGACACCTACTGTTGGGCATAGGACTCCCATCCACCTTTACACCAACTGATCTTATTTCACCAACATTGCAGTGCAAGTAGTATGTGTAAGCTGTCTGCTCTTGTTCACCATAGGTATAATGTCTGGTTTGTGAAACAAATAAAAAAAATGTCTTTCAGGTTAATTCATACTTATAGATATAATATTAATTAAATAACGTTTTATCTTGCCTCTAATAAATATTATAAAAAAAGTATAGCATTAAATTGGCTCCATCAGAAATAACATTATTGTAGGCAATAAAATAATATCATTGTTTAATAGCAAGAAATTTAAAAAAGCGATAGAGTCGATTGAATTTAGAATAATTTTAGTCTACACTTAATTGTTAATATCTTCTCCATGTGTGCCTCTCACCTAACCCGGACGTCTATAAGCGTCCAATTATAAAATTTCTCGAAGGACCCCTAATTAGAAAGTCCCGATATTTAAACCTATCGAACAATAATTGCTTCCGGCAAATGATATAACGAAGAGAATAAAAAACAGAAATTTTAGATTTTATTTATATTAAGGAATATTTTTGGGGACTGGCAATTTTAAGTTTTTTGTTTACACCACAGCGTGTTGGTAACAACCTCACCTGATGTCAAATAACGTTGCGATACAGAAATACGTAAGCGTAGAGGTAACTGTCTATCAAGACTTTTTTTTTCAAAAGTTATGCAAAATTCAAATTTTCGTTATTTTTCATGTTTATCAATCTTTTGGTTTCAATATCTCGAAAACTATTATAGTTAGAGAAATGGAGTAAAGGTCATTTTAAAAAGGATACTTTGGGCTATGATAGAACATGAAGAAAAAAAATTAGCGAAATCTGGAATTTGTAAAGTTCGAATTTGTGAAAATCGTCAAAATAGACGATGAACGTAATGACGATAACGATGAAAAACATGAAAAACATGATGACATTATGAATTTTGCATATCTTTTGAAAAACGAAACCAGAACTTCGTTACATGATAAAAGAAAACTTCTGACCAAAATTTGTCCAAATCGAAAGGGATCGATTTACTAAAACTTATATAGATAATTTATACAAAAAAAAAATACAAAAACATAAAATAGTTTACTAATGTTGGAATTATAAGGTAGCAAACGAGAGTTTGGCGGAGTCATTGTCTGAAATTTAGAGGTTTATGTTTGTTATTCATAAACTTGTTGTATTCGAGTTATAATATGTAATATTGATTGCATTCTTTGTTCTAGTGAAGTACATTATAGTAGACAACATCGAACGTGTATTAAAATATATGGATTTAAATCTCTCGGAAGTTCTAGAAATATCATCAATAAAAACCATTTTAGCGTTGAAATACATTGTAAATTATTCTTCCCGCGCAATAAGAAGGCAACTAATGAACAAAATATACACAAATAGAGTTGTAACCTCTTTGTTTATAAGAAAATAATCAATTTAAAAAACAAAACCCTAATTTCTGTATAGTTTGAGCAAAATATTAAATCACGTTGTTAAAAATATATATTGTAATAGTAAAAAGAAAAAAGATTGGTTACCAGTAATTTCTTTTATGGACCGAGTAAAACAGAAAGGCTTTTATAAATTCTGTTTCAAACTTTTATGAATAATTTGATTGATGGTTATATTTATCATGGTTTATTGAGAATTTCTTTATGAAGTAATAGTTTATAATATTATATAGTTTTCTTTTAGTACGTTGTCAATCGAGGTTAGTTTTTATTGTTTTCCAAATAAACTAATTGGATTTTTTTTTTTCTTCTTTTGGACAGTATATTGCGTACAATTTACAGTATTATTACGTTTAGGTTATTTTAATAAGCCATAAAAGTATGTAGTGTTGTTAAAGATCATTTTTAATTATTGTAATATCTTCTATTTAGTTTTATCTCGTCAGTAAGTATAATTTACCAAGGTACACATGAAGTCAATAAAATTTACATGGCTATGGCTGTATATGACATCGGAAACTAGTAAAATTATATTGCCGTTTGTTTGTTAAAAATTGCATGAAGCAATAAAGAACTTTGACGTTAGTTGTTATCAAATTAGTGATTTAAAATTAAATAGTCATATGAAATGAAAGTATTTTTTTTCATTCTGGTAATATTTTAAAATTTGTACGTTATTTTATTTTATTTTCTTACTTTGAGTAATTAATTTGACTACTATATTTTGAAGTCGCTAAATAAGAAACACAACTCGAACATTTTAAAATAAAGACAGCGAGGCGGCGGCGTGCTGCAAATGTGTTGCTAGCTCTTGAAACACACTTTTCTAGGACGTATTAGTTGTAAAATCGTTGCTATTTATAATCATTAAAAATTTTTTAACGAACTTTAATTAAAAGAAAATACCTTTTAAATGCACAGAATCTTCTCAACCCTTTTTTTTTCTTAACATTCAACTTTTGTATGCTTTATCTACTTATTATTTTCTAGCAATTATATTTGTGAGTTAATATGCTTAGTATTGTAATCTTAGATAATATTATCATAATTTAACACAATATTATAGAACGTAAATATTCTAATTATAAATTCTACTCATCTGAAAAATGACTGTACGTCATAAAAGTTACATTTATTTTGTTGTTTTCTTTAATCGACTCCATTGTGGGTGATTTTTTACTTGTTTAGTTTCTTTTGACCATTTTAGTATTATGCTTTCCAAATTTAACCTATTTAGTTTGTCTTTGTGAAAATAACCTAGCAACCCTGGTCCGGGATAAATGAAATCAGTGTTCCTTTGTTGTATTCGGAGTGGCGAAAGCGACGCGGCCGGCCTGCGGCACCCTAATCGGGTAATGGATGGCACACTTCTTTGTTTATTTACAGAGTCGACTTTACTGAGTGCTTCGTGCTTAGTGTTAAAACATAGTAAATATGTATAATGTATAGATAGCGTAATGAACTGATTTATTATTTATTTGGAAACAACATGTTTTTAACGTTGAACTATATGGACAACTTTCTTATGGTATGATTAACAAACAACCAATAACTGGCATGGCGTTACCTCCCACGCAAAAATCCACAAGGTTTATTGTGTCCTAATTGTCTTGATCCTTTTAAATTGAGTTTATAAATACTCTGATAAATTAAGTTTATAAAGTGGATCTCGATTGGTCATTAATTATAATCATTATTATTGTAAAAAGCATTGAGGTCTCGTCAACATTACCTCTTTTTTTCTAACTAGCTAATAACAAACAGTCGATTTCAATATGCGATCTCAATCTTATGTTATCTACTCAAATCGGAAAGTTCAATCCTTTTTTCTCTAAAGTGTCAGTTCAGCGTTACTCATCAATCAGAAAATCCAATTTATTTTTTGTTTGATCTCCATCTAAAAGTAAAATTAAGTAGCAGTAGCTTTTCCACTTGGCAATAAAAAGGCTTCTGGAATAATTCTAAAACATACACGAACCCGTCATCCTTTGATAGAAACAATGATGGCATAGTAGATAGTGCGGCCGGATTCCAAGTCCATGCACCCATCCGACTTTAAAATCATTCGGATTTCGGTGAAGGAAAACATTGTGAGGATACATAGCATGATGGTAGGGCATTATCTAACAATGCTCGTTTGGGTAACTACCACACTCAAGTTCGAAAACCTGTCGCTAAATATCAATAGGTGTGTTCCGGCAGTATCACTTGAGAACCAGTGTCTAGGCTTAGTGTGTTTACCATCTTGGACCACATCATCACTTAAGATCAGGTGAGATTGTGGTTATAAAAAAAGAAAGTGGTATAAAAAAGAAATTAAGTATACAGTCCACTAAATTCTTATTATACGATTCCGCATTTTTTTATATATATTTATGTACCGAAACTCGACAACGAGACCCTTTTTCAATTATCTAAAAACTAAACCCCTATCGGAATGATTCGTACGAAGTTGTTATCCGAGGCAAATCTTCGGTTTGTGTTTTCAGACCCTAACGCACCCATCTATTTATCTTTTACTTTGGAAGCGTTCTACAAGTTTGTTTCTAAGGCCTATTCAATCGGGTTTGCTTTGTAAAGAATTAAGGATTTCGAAGTGCGTACGGATTGATCGTTTGAAAGACTATAAAAGATTTAAGATGAGTTATGTCTAAAAAGTAATATAGCAGTTGTCCGAAGATTTGCTGTTGATATAGAAAACAGTAGTACAGCAGTAGAATGAATAGGACAGTATAAGAGGCGATATGCTTTTGCCTAGATATTGATATTGTTTTTTTTACTTGCTTTGTGTGAAACTTATAATTAGTAATCTAATATTTATTTTTTTACAATTCTCTGTTCTGATATTCTCATTTATTTACATAAACATATTATTATTTTTTATTAATCCTTTATACATATAAATGTTAACTATAGCGCGATCGTGTTTTGATTCTGTGGTTTCTATGTGTAAACATTTTTATTAGGATTCAGCCTAGCTTTAAGATTGTATTTGTTTTTCATTATTTTGTATTTATGTTTGACTGTATTCTGTTTTGTTTGCAATAAATAAATGTAGAATAAATATAATATAATAAATGTATTCTGGTGAATGTTTTGCAAAAAAATCACCTCCTAATCAGGTCAATTCAAAATTCAAGTTAGTTCACAAATTGCAGACTAGTTATTTGATAATTCGAATTTCATTATAAACTATGGTCAAAGTTGGAATTCTTCCAAAATTCTTACCTTCAATTCATATTCAACCAATCGTACAAATTTTATAAATTTTCACTGTGCTTACCTAACTATATAAAAGTATATATTTGATCTTTTATCGGTGCAAATGTACTCAAATCTTGCCAAGTACCTTTTTCATATGTTTACTTATTTATAAAATATGCGAACATATTTGTAATCGAGGATACTTAATATAAAACAAACATTGTAAACAAAGGATTTGTTTTTTGTCAATAATTATTATCAGAAAGCAATAATAAATCGGTAAAGTTAAAATTTACATGTACTTGAAATTACCTCGTTTATTTGTATTATGTTTAGTAAAAAATACTGAAAAGTAATGTAATGAATCTTTAAAAGTAAACGATCTTTATAAAAAAATAATGAAAATTAAAGTGCATATTAGTTTCATGCTTTTATTGTTATTAAATTACTATTAAAATTTTATATATGGTTTTGTTTCAAATGAAAAATTTAATATTGGAAAATTATAAAAGCTCTTATACATTTTATAGATTCTCAAACTTTCTTCGTAATATTGTGTATAGAAGTTATCAATAGTAAATTTAATTTAATGTTTCCCTTTAAAAATGTTACTTTTTATATTAATATGTCGATTACCAAGAAAAATGAGACAATAGAAAAACAATGGAAAGCTGGTGTAAACGTCCGATTTGTGCTCAAGGGGTTCATTAAAAAACAAACACGCCAAGCTGTATTAACATGCATATAAATAATGACAATTAATTTTCTAATTGTCTTTTACGCACCAACAACAACAAATAGTATTGAAGATAATTATGTATCTTCGTAGATACTGACGATGCTTTACCATTTTTTAGTAAGCTAAATCCTGCAAATAATTCCATATTCTTTCATGAGACATCGTGTATCTGACCTGAATCCACGTCAGGCTTGTGGCGTCAAAGCAGCTGCAAGATCTTATCCCGAACGCCACATTTATGTTCTATTTTGTTCTCCAGTAAAGGAATTTGATATGAAACATAACACTCTAAACGCATTAAGACAGTTGGGTAATGTTAAATATGGCAGAGTGCATATAATTAAATACGTAAGAGGAACCCCCTTCGAAACTTTAGTTAAAAAAGATCTAGTTGAAAGTTCCTTTCCAGTCGAACACATATTTGGTATTTAAGGTTTCTAACATTGTCCAAATTTGCAGGAATATACTTAGACTTGGATGTAACAATTACGACATCTTTAGATACCCTATGTAAAAATTGGTTAGCTATAGAATCGGGTGATTTGATTGCAACAGGGATTATGTGCTTCTCTAAAAATTTAAGAGGAAGGAGAATTTTGGAAGCTATTATAAGGTAATTTTATGAAAAATTACTGTAATATAGTTTAAATATATTGGCAATATTTGATTTATATTTTTCTAAAGTAGTTATTTGTAACTATTCTTATTATAATAGTTTTTCTGCTAGTCGCGTATTTGATTCTTTCATACTTTGGTAAATTTGATTAATCCAGCTTAAAGTTGATTTAAGTTTTATGAAATGTTCATTTGCAAATAAATCTGATATTTTAATACTTAATATTTTTAGAGAAATTAATAGTACATTTCGTCCATACAATTGGTCATATAATGATCTAGAGGCAGTTACAAGAGTTTTTAAGATAATGTGCTCGAGTAATGTATGTATGTATCGGGTATGTATTTTAACTGGTCTGAAATAATGATTTATTGTAATTTTCATTTACCTCTTTATACATGTAATTTATACTGCTGCTTTGGCAGTAAGAAGTTATAAGTAGAATAATTTAAAAACATTACTCTGAAATCATCATTTGCTAGAATTTTCTAGAAAGTTTTTTAAGAGGATTTCTCATTCGGAGAAACCATTTAGATTTCTAAATTTAGGAACTTGTCTGTTTCATTTTATTGTGGAATGTCAAAAACCCTCAGTGTTTTTGTATTTTTAGCAGTAAATTTATTTAATATGTTTTAGGCTTCAATATATTTGAGTACAATAAATTTTACCGCGTGATTATTACTTCGAGTCTGGTAATTACAAGAATGCCTACACCCATCACATGTGAAATCAAATAACAAAAATCAAAGTTATACGCAACGATTCGAGGTATGCGAAATTAGCTAAACAGTATTGCCCTACAATTTATAATATGTATGGCGATCATTTTGGGATAGATTTATCATAACAACTTATTGTTTGAAATAGTACATTTGAACTAACAGTGGAGATCAAGAGACGACGATATTACGATTATAATTTAAGTAATATGATTAAAATTGCGTTGGTATTTTAAAATGTTATTTTTCATTTTCATGTTGTATTCAAGTATAGTAAATACTTGAGGTTTTATATTATTCAGACGAATTTGTAGTTTCAAATTATTTAATAACACAGAATGTACTTGATTTACATTTAAAATTTCATTTGTTTAGGAAATAAATAAATTTTGCTGGTAAACAAAGGTAATTTTTAATTTTAACCAACAATCTTATCCAAATTACTAAAATCTGGCCACGTTTCCTCAGTGTCGTTAGTCACTAATTTATTTTCCATTTTTATATCTTTTAAAGCATGAGTAGTGCTTCTTTCTTCGGTTCTCCTTGATACATCACCACGGTTCAGCTTTTGATACTTGACTATCAGATCTAGCATATCATGTTGCATACTTAAACGTAAATCGCTAGTTAGATTCTTCAGAGAATTTCCAACATACTGTCCAAAGACAAAGTCTTCGTTAACCTGTCTAGATAGAAATTCCCTGCCCAGTTGAGTAAAAATGTCTTTGATCATACTAGTCACTGTAACGTTGGAGGTACTGTAGGTCGGTTTTGGGTTTGATTTACGATTTAATTTCTCATATTTTGGTCTGGTTGGTGGAGGGCCGACGGCTACGGAGACTACTTCATCATTGTCCATATCATCATCTGCTAATGGAATTAGATGACCTGAAGGCTGTTTAAATTCAAATTATCAATTCTGTTTGGATGCTTTAGGATTTTGATTTTTAATGTTTTTTTTAATACTGTTTGGACGCAGCGCTTTGACCACCATCTCACCTGATGTTAAAAAATCATGCTGGCTAGGAATTACTAGCTCTTCAGTGATGCTGCCAGAATATTTTTCCTGGTGCTTGGCGATAGGTTTTCAAACTTGACGATGCTGCCCAGGCGAAAATTATTAAATAATACCCTACCATCATGTTCTGTTTTCTTCACGATGTTTCCTTCACAGAAAGATCAGGCTCATAATAGTTATTACTTAAATAACACAATATTCATTATACAACTACTTAAGATATTTTGAAAGAGTTGAGGTATTTGATTGATATTACAAATTTATTTGGCCTTTTAGATTTCGTACGTGGAGACATGTATGGGAAAATAACTGTGCTTTATCTGGTGTAGTCATTTCGGCATCATCATGCTAACCCACATCTACTACAGCTAAAGCTCTAGCTAGCTTTAGACAAACATGCGCTAATAGAGGAATGCGACACGCTTTAACGTGTCGGTATGAGGACATGTCCAGTCGGGCATGAAAGCTACTAACTTTTGACATTGATATTGGCGTATAATGATTCTAGATAAGGTAATATATGAAAAATTCACCTTTTTTCTAATATCTCTAGGTTTTACCGTAGTCATTCTTCGTCTGGGTTCGGTTTCGCTCGGCAACATGTGTCGCTTCGAATGGTAGTGAATATCTCTTCGGACTTCTCGAGGATTCCGTTGTTCTTTTACCAATGAGACCCAAGCTTCCTTAAACGTTTGTAAAGTTATTCCTTTAATTTTGATAACTATTGTTACAATCTCTGCAAAATTAAATTGCACGTAGCATTAAAATGTTCCATTTTCTGTTTCTAATCGTGCTACACACATAATATTCTAACCGATGATGGCTCAGTTGGTAGTTCGGCTCCGATATTTCGGTGAAGGAAAATATTTCGAGAAAAGCAAAGGATGGTGTTAGGGCATTTTGTTATAATTCCCGCCTGGTTATCTACTACCCTCAAGATGGAAGCCATGTTGCCAAGCACCATTAGGTATGTTCCGGCAGCATCATTCGAGAGTTAGGTTAGTGTGTTTATCATACACACATTGTTACTTAAAATCTGATGAAATATTCAAAAAAATTCTAAGTACATTTAGAAGATTTGTAGACAGAAGAAAAATAATTGATGAATGTACTTACAATAAACATAGGGGTCAGAAACAAAACTAGTAACGGCAATGTTCCAACGTCCATCGTGTGCATTCTTCGAATGAAGAACGAAGACTATTTCTCATGTGAATGAACGCGAACCAACGATATTTGTTTATAAAACTCACACCGTTAGAATGATTCCATACAATGAAACATAATGCGACAATTAACAATGGGATTGTGTGAAATCTTTGAAAATTATTAATAGAAATACTAACGTTTTTTTTTTTTAATAAAAGTTTCATGTTCATTGGCGTTTTGTATGTCTCAAGAAATTCTCTTTCAGCTAACCAACAGTGGCGTGGAAAATTCTTAATATGATTTGCTATAATTTGAATAGTTAGTAAATGGAATTAAGAAGGTCAATAAAATATAGCGATATTGGTCCAGTCCTTAGTGTGGTAGAGGTAGATACAAATCCTACACTGAGGTACTTCAAACCAGTTGAGATTTCAGTCAAAAGGCTGACCCTAGAAATAATTAACGAGATATCGTTGTGTCATGTAAGTAGTCCTTATTTGTAAATTATAAACTAGCGGTATTTGACCCTATAATATACAGATTTAGCAGCCGTATACGTGATATAGTTTAGTTATTGTGCATAAGTGAAGTATATTGAAAATAATAACATGGAAGTTGAATTCTGATTTGCGACAACTCCTGTTAAGTTCTAACAATGTGCCGCCATTTTGTTAGGGTGTAGTGTAAAAAATGTTCCCTACGTCAAACTTGGCTGCATGGTCCAGATACCTTTGTCTTTTCCTTACAAAGATATGTATGAATAAAGTTAAAAAAAAAAATAAGACGAATTGACACTTATATTCATATAGTCACGTAAAAGTAGTTTTAGCCAAAAATTAATTACACTTACGACTATAACTTTCACATTTATTAGATGGTTCGTGGAGTTTCCAAACATCTGTTTTAAATGTTTGACAGTAAAACGTTAATGGAATTAATACGGAACACATAAAACTTTTAAGTGGCATAATTTGTATTCCCGTTGCTACGTAACGCAACCGAGTATGTCGACCCCTCGGAGATAAAGGAGATATATCTCAGCTGGTCAACTTCCTATGAAAGAAAATTTGGAATGTGGATACAAGCAAATAAACTAAGCCTTCACAGTCTCATATAAGTCTGGTTACTTGATTAACCTCGCTTTTACTATATAATAAAACTATTTGTAATGAAAGTGAATATTTTATATTATTTTACAAAAATTGTGCTACACTTTAAGTAATATGAATGAGATATTTTTAGGCAACATGAATAAAAGTAAACTAAATTGAGATATACAATAGTATTAATAAGATCTAAATTAAATTAATCTAATCTAATCTTGATATTTTTCCCTACATTTTTTATAACATGATGATAATTAAAATGATATGATTTTTTATTAAAAATTTTCTTTACACAGTTAAAGATTCTGATTTTGACTAATATCAAGTTCTACGAAGTAAGTTATAGAGTTCTTTTAGAATTAATGGGATGTGTCGCTAAGCATTAATATATGTATTTCAGCGGCATTACATGAGAGCCGCCAGTACTCCAGTAGCCAGCTAGCCTAGCTTAACGTATTTATCATCTTCAATCATGTCTTCACATTATATGAGATTGTGCTCAAAGCCGGTACAATATAATAACAGATTAATTATATTATAATTTAAAAATAAACATTCATAAAATAACATATTTAATGTTATTAAATATATTGATTTATAAAAAAATAATAAATAACAATCCTTATGTTAACAATTATTATTGTGTTTTATGGGTTGAACAAAAACGTGGAGTGAACCTGCTGTTTAACTCATGCCTGAGATTTAATTGGATAGACAATTTTGTTTGCTTTCAAAAACCAATGAGGTGGAGATTATAAAAATTGCATTTGATCGAACTGCAACCACAATACACTAGTTGACTCGCTACAGTGTGTTGGTGTGTTATGTTTCTGAAAGACTTTGGCGGTCTGCATAATTTGATGGTCGTGTAGATGATTGTCAATCTCTTGTTGTTTACATTTCAAGCACTAGGCATTTTGGAATTGCTTCCCTTAGAACGGTATTTAAAAAAATCATGTAGTGCATAACTGAATTGAATGGCCTGGAAAAGTATTCGTAACATCAGACTAGGTTGCATGGTCTAGTGCCTTAGCCTTTTCCCTAAAAGGGAACCATGAAAAAAGTAGGTACCAGTTTCTTGAAATATTTTTTATTCAAATCAGGACATCATGAGTTATGTAATGTAAATTTGTACCGATCTTGTAGCGGCACCTCAGTCTGTCATGTACGGTGTTATATTTAATTTAATTGTTATTGAACCCTATATGGTGTAATGTTTGCGGGATTTTACGAAATATGTTTTGGTTATTGTGTAAATTTGAAATATATTGGAAACAATAAAAATGAAACGTTTATTCTGAGATGCCACGAAAACTCGATGGAAAGTTCTAACAGGATGCCCATCCCTTTGCTCGATCGTTGACTCAAGATTGAACTTCAGAATTGGCAGTATGCATAAATAAAAGTCCGTCGCCAGTCCTATTGGACAAATATTTTTACTAATACTCAAATTTCTACCATATATTTTCGAAAAGCAATAATTTAAACAAGAACGGAATCAATATCTTACACGACCCCGATTGTCAACCCTAGCTGCGAGCGGCCGATGCAACGGTGATTGATATTCGGTTACCATGGTAACTTCCTGAGCCAGACAAGTTAAATGTATCCAGTGACTGTATTCCTACGTTATAAGTTCACATTCGGGCTGTGAAATTAGAAGGAGCTTTGAACTTCAAATGAGTTGTTAGACTTCACAATCACTACTTGGTCACGGCACTTTACACTGTGTTGAATTCCTAAAGCATAGATGTTTATCTTAGAATCAGTTGATGTCTTCCCCCTATCTATCGAATTACTATTAGATATAAGTTTACACACTTGATATGGCCGGCATAGGCGATGCGATGTCACGGGAAGATTTTTTTTTGTACCAGAAACCTTCGATGTCGTGTGCAGAATAATAACTTATCAAAGTATTGTCAGAACCGGATGAATATTTTAGGGAGTGCATGGGGAACAAACGCACTACATTGATTTTTGAAGTGAAAACGTATCTTAGTACCGTTTCGCGATTCTCAATAGGAAAATACTTTTAAATTCGCGTTGCCAATGCTATAACGTCAGCCGTCAACATGCTAAGATATAAGATGGCGTTTAAGTTCTGGCCCCCAGAGACAAATAATAAAAGGAATACTTACGCAGCCTATCGTATGTTTTGACTATGAATAAAAGCTATATGAAAATGTACATAATTATTGCTCAGAGCGCCAATACATGTAAAAACCAGACAAATGTTATATGTTAAATGTTATTATATAAGTAAAAAAATATACTATTTCTCAAATTTGAAATTGCCCCGCATTTATGAAGTCAGCCCTCATAATTAATAAATAAAGAGTTTGACATCGAGCGTCCGGCGAGTTTATTTTTGTTTATGTAGGTAAATGATAAAAATGTAAGTGGTTGCTTTGAGAATGCCGGTGTTAATAGTATTTGAATTAATATTTGTTTAAATTTATTGTAAAGATACGTAGAATAGACTTTAAGTCATTTCTTTTTACAAGTGAGACTAGTAAAATACTTTTATAACTGTTTTATCTCGAGCTCAGTGTAAAATATAATAAATAAACGTTTATTTTTTACAGAAAAACTCAGTGTTGTTTGTTCTACATAAATTAGAAATAACATCGGTATAAATAACCTTACATATATGTTAACCATTCCAATTAACAAATTAAAAAGAACAAATTAAAAGTTACGACTTTGCACTTCTGTCGGCATACCCATGGATACCTAGATTTTTTTAAATCATAGATTTGATATCTGAACAAGTTCTTTTTTATTTAGTAACTATTGGTTAGTTTTAGTTCTATTAATAAAAAAAATTGTTCAATTACGACGCAGTTGATAGTGTGGACGGAGTCCACGTCGATGCACGTAGGTTCAAAAATAGCTATCGCGCTCTGTTTTGAGTCTTAGATTTCGGTGCAGATAGTATTAAAAATTATTACTTAAAAAAATATAAAAAAGGTAACATTTTCACATAGCGTATTTTGAAAGCGCAATGATGATTTATTGCAAAATGTATAGGACTATCAATGTACATATATGCATACAGTAATTAGCTTACAGGCATTCTATAGTATCTTAGTAGACGTAAACTGTGAGAGTTCAAATTTTAATGGCCGCTAAACAAGTGTCGTATGGTAGTATACTTGAATACAATATGTGTCACCATTAAATTATATTAAAGCATTCATTGCAAATACGCTTTGGCATAGATAATAATGACTACATTATTTGTTTTTCTACACGTTATAGGCTCAGACCACAAGCTCACGTGATGTTAAATGACGATGTGGTCCAGGATGGTAAACGTAATAATCCTAGAGGTACTGGTTCTCAAGTGATGCTGCCGGAACACACCTATTGGTATTTTGTGACAGGTTTTCAAACGTTCATAAAACGTACCTCTGTTATAAGACAAAAGTTTATCCACTAACTCCTTTTTAATCCACAAAATGGATTTTGAGTTGCCGATTTCAATTAGATAAAGACCATTATTCACGAAGGAAACAGGGGAATAAGTTTGTATGGAATAATCGTCGCCCGTATTTCCTCTTAAATATGTTTCATTATAAATGAAAAAAAAAAAAGCAAACCAAACCAAACATACGTTGCATATACAATTCGAAAAAAGATTGGGACACTACTCACATAGACTATTCCGTCGTTACTTAAAAATTCAATCTATCTGAATCCCCCCCACAGGTACATTATGTTTTGGTTTACTACCGCAAAAAAAGTCGTACATCTCGCATCTGCTGACCCGAAAGCCTATATGGGCATCACCAGCGTAAATTGGTCTTTGGCCCGTCCCTCTCTTATAATGGGATAAACCTGTGAAAAGGGTACGTTGAAGGGCCGCGTGAGATCTGAATAAAATGGACGGTTTTTCCGCTTTACCAATGAGCGTGGATAATATGTAGTATTTGGAGTTTATTTAAAAATCAGTCATTTTTCTACAGGTTTAATTATAATAGTTAATGTTTTATATTGTATAGACTCAACCCTTCGTCGTCAAGCTCACCTGATGTTAAGTGACGATGCGATCTAAGATTGGAAATCCGTTAAACTTCCAGATACTTCTCGAACATGCTTATAGATTAGAAACTTGTGTATGAAGCTAGCTAAGCGGATAATATAAAATTGCCTACCACCATGTTATGTCTTCGCCCCGCTCAATCAAGCTCATATAGAACGCTGGGATAGATGGATTCAAACCTACATCCATCCACACAGTATCCGACCACATGATCTCTGAGGTACTATAACTTTCAACGTTTGCATAAAATGACAACAAACTGTGTCCGGTGGCTTCGCTCCCGTGAATTATAAAGTAATCGCCAGTACATTTTAAAATAACTGTTATTTGATCCTACATATATCTATGATTTGAAGAAAAAATAAATCGTTTAAATCGGTTCAGTAGTTATCGATTTATAAGCCAACTAATGAATTACATACAGACAGACGTTGTGTGTGACTAGCTGTGTGCCCGTGGCTCCGCCCGCGTTTTATATACTTCACTGCATAATATAGTTTTTAAATAATTAATACTTAACCTACAAAAAACAAATGAATTTAGAAAAATGAGAGTCTTGTTTTTATTAGTGGAGTAAATGTAAATAAGCGTAAAACGAAAAAAAAAAAAAATGAAAAAGACTCTATGGAATCCAAAAAATAAATAGCCTATAACCATCTACGAAAAACTGCCTCGGTGGCGCAGTTGTATTACGGTGCGACTGCCGTTCTGAGGTCTCGGGTTCGATGCTCGGGTTGGTTCAAGTGGTATTAGGTTTTTCTACTCAATATCATCCCGGAGTTTAGAATTTGTGACCGATATGGCGACAGGCTCGCCCCCTGTTACATCTGGGACGGAATTAAGCTCGACGAAATGTGGGTGGTGTAGTTTGCTATTTCACCTCTGCCTAAACCTTCGGAGATAAAAGGCGTGAGCTTATGTTATGTTATGTTATCTACGAAAAATTACGCGTCGCATTGTAGTAATCCCATCTCGATATGTTCAGTAGTTTCGAGGTGATAATGCGTCAAAGGCCCCCATTTTTTTTCGTTTATATATATGGAAGATAGATGTAAGGATACAATAATAATTTCATATCCTTACCTACTCACACATATTCATAGTCACACACAAAGTAATGCAGCTACGTAGCATCAACCTTGACACGTTGCCTGCTTATAAATTACAATAAATTGCGTTTCCTTCTATTACGCCAGTTTACACCTACGTAATTCCTTAACGTCATCCGATTTGTAGGATTTTAATAAAAATATCATCATTTATTTTACATAATTACGTATACGTCTACCTTGTGATATAAAAAAAACCACAATGACTTTCTTCAATGATTCACGTAAGTACCTATATGATACCTTCATTTTATTATGTATGACTAATGATTTAATAACGTTAAATATTAACATTGATAATAGAATTACTATACAATACTATATAGGTACTAGATACTAGAAAGAATTAGGTTTTAAAAAACGATTTAAACTCCATGGATAATATCTGAAAAAAGGAGAAAAAAGAGAGAAAGTAATATCTTGCATTTATTTTTTTAAATATTCAGCATTACAATTTGTTACGAGTGGTTTTTTATATTAATCGATGAAAAACTTAAGAAGAGCAAGTAATCAGGTGAATTTATCGGAAAAAATATTTATGGATCTATCCAGTTAAAGGCGGTTATTTAGCACAGTGCACGTAACAGGAAATAGCTAAATATTCGAGGCGATGATGGCGCAGTTGGTAATGATACTGGATTTCGCGACAATGTACGTAGTCTCAAGCCCACCTTTCCAACTCTTAAATCAGCTTGAGCTTTCGGTGAAGGAAAACACCTAGAATAAAACCGTAACAAAATGGTAGGGCATTTTGTAATAATGCCTGTCTGGGTAGATACCACCCTCAAGTTTGAAAACCTGTCGCCAAATAACAATAGCTGTGTCCGGGCAGTATCACTTGAGAACCAGTACCTCTAGGCTTAGTGTGTTTACCATCTTTGACCACATAGTCAATTAATAGTAGGTGACATTGTGATCAAATTGTTGTGGGTATATATTATTAAAATGTATAAAATTTTGTTGTCGTAATACTAACATAACTAAAAGATATGTGTTATGAGGTGTGTCCCCATAAGTTTCTCCGACGTCATGCCGTTGACCTCGTCACTTCATGAATAACTGAGCGGTCAGTGATTGTACTAAAAAATTAACAGGCCAACGGATTTGGTGCGTTGGTCGTTTTTTTTTCGCTCTCACAATTATTAACCGTGTACGTTGATAATATATGTTATGCCCTTTGATATTTTGTTAATTAACTTTGAACGAATACGGTGAGTTTCGTATACATCCATAATATAGCCCTGACCTTGCAAATTCAGATTTCCACCTGATTCGATCTCATCCAAATTCTTTAGGCAGTGTCAGGTTAACATCAAGAGAGAACTGCCAAAACTACTTCTAGCGTTTTTTTGATCAGAACTCCCGACATCAATGCAGCTACGGGTTCATGGCACTACCTACAAAATGGCAGAAAGTCATCGAACAAAATGGCACATATATAATGTAATAAAAAGTAAATAAAATACTAAAAAAAATGTCTTGAATTTTCATATCCAATGCGAAGAAACTTTTCTCCCAAACTAATATGTATGTTGACCGCTCTGAAGTTAGTTTCTGCAAATTATCGTCTGTGTATTCTCAGAAAGAATATATATATAGATTATATATTGTCAAAATTAAAAAATATGATATAATACCTAATTAAAATTTTACGAAAATGTAAATTCGTAGACCTGTTTAATCTTAACTTTTAGATTGTGATCACACTACAAATAAATGGGTTATACTGACTGATAACTCACAGTGATCTGACACTTTACACAGGAAAAGGATTGAAATTTTGGATTTCAGTAAGTAAAAACAGACTAAGATCGCATATTAAAACCGGCCGTACACTTATACGGTACAGTATGTTTTTTTTATTATTTAGTCCCCTTACATCTCAAACATAATACGAGTTTTGTTTACTTTTTTTTGTGGGATTATTGTTTTCATCTTATTTCTATTTTACAATCTTATTCTTTTTCTTATCTATGTGTTCCTATTGCATTGGGGTTATGACGAATCTTTATATTTACTTAAAGTTTTATACAGTATGTTAAAATGAATCGAATTTTTGGACAGTAATAGACGTGACTTTTTTATTTAAAATTAGAATTGCTAAAGATTAACGTAAAAATGAAATATGCATGATTTTAACAATGTAAAAAGTCTATCTATATAGTAATATACTGCATACAACGACTACATAATATTGTTTGGAAATCATTAAGTTACATTTGGCAGTTTTGGGAGCGAAATAAACATAGAAACACCATAGTAAAGACAAGAGAAAGAGTTGGAGGAGACTTGTAAGAAGGGAGCAGTCTTTATTCATCAACTGAAAGCAAACAAAAGAAATATTAGTTTTATGACATTGCTGACAAAACCGGTAGCGGAGGCTTGTGGTAATGTTTAGCAACAAGAACCATTAGTGTTATTGTAACAAGAGACCAGGAACAATAAAGTGCAAGACACATGACGCTAGGGGTTAGCCCGCGCGGTACCCATCCAAATAGTTGTTCAGTGCAAATTTAACAAATGGGATTGGCCGCGGGTTGCATTGCAATGTAGATTGCGGTTCAAGTTACAAGCTCTTTTTATTTCCTTTTTTTTATTTTATTTAGCATATTTTTTTTCTTCTATAAAATACAACGTATTCGATTTCTATTTTTTTCTATTTAAAAAAGTTTGACCGCAATTAGGTCAATGACTGTGCTACTTATAAAACATTAATGAATCAAGTTGAAATAGTCGTTGAAATTGTGGAACGGTTACAAAAATTCACTGTTTTTTTTTTTTTCGAAACCTGCCCTGAAATATCTTTCTAGAAGTACAAAAGGTGCCTGCGAAAATCTGAGCAGTACTAATATTTAGAAGCCGCTCATCGCGCATTGCTATTTTATTTAAACAACACAAGATTTTTTTTAACGTTATAATTTTATAACTTGTTTTGAGGAATTAGAATGTGTGCTAAATATTTTTAAAGGACATTAAACGCTCTACAAAAAGGTTTCTTTTGATTTTTTCTTAAAATCACTCTTTCAAAATATATTTAAAGTTAAATTTAAAGTGTACTTTTTAATTTTCAGTCAAATGTTAAAATTTTACTTTAAATATCACGAAATATCCCTCAGAAATTTCGTAATTATTTGTAATTTTCTTGTGATCAAAGTTCATTTAAATCAAAGTATTGAATTGTGAATTTCGACTTTAAGCTTTAAATCTTTGAACATCCTTATACTTCTGATGACAAATGACTCGTCTAACCTGTAGGCCAACGGAATTGGCGATTCAGCCATAACGCGAATTAAACCGATATAATTATTATTATGCCTATTTAATTCGTTTAATTGCGAAATATGTATAGTTTTTTTTTTTTTGCTTTGGCTTTCCGGTAGTTACTGTATCGATTTGGCTGCAGCCTTTAGGCAGTTGTGAACGTAACCATCATAGAAGGCGCTTGCTACTACTATTAATATAACTCAGGAAAAGATGTCCTACATAACATAACACAAGCTGACGCCTGTTATCCCCGAAGGGTTAGGCATAGGTGAAATAGCGAACTACACCCCATCCACATTTCGCCGAGCTTAGTTCCATCCCAGATGTGACAGAAGGCGAACTTGTCACCATATCGGGCACATATTCCAGACTCTGGGATGATACTGAGTAGAAAAACCCAATATCACTTGACCCGACCCGGGGATCGAACCTGAGACCTCAGAGCGACAGTTGTACCGTAATACATGTCCTACATCATTATCCCATGTTCTTTAGCACTGTGATAAAATAACGCGCTGGCACTTAATCCGAACAAATTGGAAATAAGTAAAAATCACTTTCGCTTATATCTTAGACCGTGCGTTTATAGAACACCGTTTTACGCACATTCAACAATTCAAGTGATTTATAAAGGCCGTAAACTAAACAGCGCGGTCGTCGAGCTATTGCATCTCCACTTGTGATGTTGCAAACTACGCTTGTTTCTGCAGAGAAACTCTTACATTAATCGTATTGTCAGCAGTGAAAACTTAATGTCCACCTATAACTGCAATCTTAATTTATTAAGATACTTCTGTTTATTGTATGCTATATATATTAAATATATGCCATCACTAGTTTGAAAAATGGCGGTGAAACATTAAGAACATCGTTTTTATTTGAAATAGAAAATTCTAAGTCACTATAAATATTTAATTGGTTTCAACTTTTTTCTAACAGTGATTTACGTATTATTGAATTTAAAAAAGGTGTTTTTTATGTATATACAGCTCAAGCTAATTAATAAAGCATGTAAAAAGGGGAATAATTATGTCAATGAATAACTATTAAAATAATGAAAAATTAACATTGGATTCCATTTAAAAACACTTAAATAAATACATGGAATGTATTTTTCTGTTTTTAAGGCCTAACCAATATTCTCTAGAGAGCAAGCAATATGTGGGAAAATGCTGATGTTGTAAACGCGACCTAATCCGGAACAATCACGGTACCCCGATAAAACTATAAACGGTTTTAATCAACACATTTGAAGCTTTATTAACGGCTGAAAACAGCCATAAAGCGCTAATAAACGATGAAGCGAGTCGTATCCTCGTCGGGGAAACGCGCACCTTGTCTTTTATATAACGTACCTCGAATAACCGTGCCAGTTAAATTGACTATTTAATAAAGCGAGATGTTGATTACATCCCTCAACATAATATATAGTAAACATCTCGCCGTCTGTCTGTCCGTTTATTATCTTATAACTCGATTACGAATTTTCGAGAAAATCATAGATAATAGATAATATTTTCCTACGTCCCCATTGATCGTCACATGATTTATTTTAGTCACTTTTTACTCCTTTCCTATTAACCTCGTGGTTTTAAACTAATACCCCACCTCCTCCCCTACTTCCCAAAAACGGCTTGTATATTTATGGTATAAAGTATGTTTTTAAATACAGGTATATGTTTTTTTTTTTAAATCGTTGTCTCGCATCGGCGATTCGTGGTCATGCACCAGTCATTAGCTCATTCAATATCGAATCTTAAAAGTTAACATTGAAATCAATTCAAAAATATATCAATTTTTGTTACTGGTCACTGAAACTGATCATTTTAGAACAAAAGATTGAATCTTTGGATTTCAGCAGGTAAAACAGATTTACATTATTGTATTTGATTTACAGTATTGAAACCGGTCGTAAAACATCACTCGATCAATGAAAATATAAATACATGTATCCTCTTCCTTGCTGTGATATTTCGTGACTTTTACCGAATTCGCTGCACATTTCAAGCCAGACGTGTGAATAATTAAATCAAATATTTAAGAAATATAATAGGCACAGAAAATTACTGTAAAATACAAATTGTTTTTTGCGAGCGGAAACGAGGGCACAGCTGATTGTTTTATATGTAAGTAGGTACCTAGTGGAGTTAACACACGAAACAATCTGGTGAACGGGAAATTATTCCGTAACCGAGAGAGGGTGTACAAAACGGGGAGAGAGTGTACAATGGATTTTATGTCGCACGGGAATCGCTGTTATGGCGGAACAATCGCTTGCACTTAAACAACAAGAGATGTTCTGTGATCCCTTGAGTTTCAAGCCCCCTACATCGTGGGTATACAGTGACGTCACCATTCAATAGATCGTCATATCTATACACCCATTTCTCCTGAACACGCTGTAACTTGAGAACGGCTTTACCGATTTAATTTATCTTTTTTTTTTTTATATTCTCTAATACTACGTAGAAGGTTCTTACATTTAAAAAATTGCGCATATATTTAGAAAATTTAAGAAAACTTAACAACAGTATTAAATTTTCTAACGCAAACCTAATGGCGTTCAACATTTTCAACTAACAACTGTTAGATGCTTGACAGTTGGCCAGATTGACAGAATGCGTGCTGCAAATATCGTTTAAATGCACATTTATGCATCGTAAGTATCGGAGGCTTCGCATCAAACGGATTATTTTTTACAATGCATCCACAGTATCAGCAGCGATCGCATTTGCCGACGCAACTATCAGCAATCAGATTGCCGACCTCACTTTCATTCGGATTTTCATAGTAAGAGGTAGTGTAGTAGTGTAACGGTGGAATGTGCAAGATAATGGAGGAAAACGAAGAAGACGAATTTGTTGTAATTGCTTGTTTCTTAATAGGAATAATTATGGTGTTTTTATATCATATAGGTATTTCTGTACATTCTTGCACACTTGCAATTATTTGAGCCACGTCCATGCTGGCATAACACGTGTGAACAAGATGATAATTGAAGGTAAATGACGAATGACGTGGTGTGAGCGAGCGCGCAGATTCCGTCCACTGGTCGGCATTTCGTATGACGTCACCGGCACACATAGTAAAAGTTGCCCCTCAGAGCATCGGACGGGTAGATTCGTGCAATCCGTAAGATGCGGATCAAAGGACGCACTACTTCCTATACAAAGAATACTACGATCCGCTTGATGCGATGCGTCCGATACTTGCGATGCAGATATGTGGACGCCTGCCTGTAAACAAATGAATCGGTTAGAGTTATAAGAATAATTAATTTATCATTTCATGGTGCACATATTTTGGAATAATATTTTTTTAATAAATTATACAATTCGAATTAAATATTCATAATTAAGACAAGACAAAGTCTGTCAGGTCAGCTAGTATAAAATAAAAAAGAAATAAAAAAGAAGCGAACCTTACAATAGTCACGTAAAATGATGACCTGACATCACAACCAGGGGGGAGACAACTTTCTTAGCAGCCAATGCGAGCATTTGGGAATAATATTTGAGAATGAGATAGGACTCTATAAAAAACAAACAAAGAAATAGTAGGGTTATAAACGACATGAGAAAAAAAATCTACCATACTAAATGTTATATGTGCAAATATATTTACTACAACTATGAAGATTTATTAACTTCAAGAGTTTGATTTTAATAAAAACAAATATTTTATAGTTATGAGGATTTGTACATTGCATATCACAACTAGTAGTATTTTTTTTACAAATCCTTAAGATTTGATAGAAGTTTTTTTTACTAACTCTGACAATACAACAGTTTGATAAAAAAAAAGAACGCGCATAGTAGAAAAACATGCTAAGTTGATGTGGTTTTGGTATATAGGCATTCGTGTTTTGTGTTTTAAATAATTTGGAGATAAAACCTGTGATTTTCAGTAATATGAGCCAAAAGGAATTGCAACGAAAATGTGGTATTACGGCCACCGGAAATACCACCCGAGTTTGTCTTTTCATAGATTTCCTATGCCCTCAAAACGTGGGTCTTTAAAGTATGTAAAATGCTTAATTTTTTAGTTTAATTATTTTTTAGTTTATTTATCTGAACTTTATGAAACCATTCATTTTGTTAGAGTTCTAAATTTTCAAGTTTCAACAAACCCAAGCGTTGAAAACCTTTTATTTATAACATATAAGCTAATTGTGAAAAGATTTTGTAAAACAGAATAACTGTAGAACAATGTGTTTATAATTAATTTTAGACATATTTATCTTAAATTCATTAATATATGTAACTAATTAAGTTAAATAAGACGTATCAGGGGTTTTGTTGTAATTTATAAGAATTATAGATTATTACTGTACCTAATTGTAAAGCGTAGAAATAAATTATATTTATAAGTAAAATAATCGTAAGATTTGAAGGGTTAAATAATGACATACATATTTTGAAGGGTTTACATTTAATTAAAACTTTATAACTTAAATAAAAAGAAAAACTCTTGTTTCTAAATAGCTCCAGAAAGGCGTTTATTGCTTTAAGGAAAAATATATGTATTATATGTATATGCAGTTCGTTTTATATTAAAAGTTGCATGATAAGTACATTTAAAATATTTTCGTATTAAAAATTATAAGTAAATTATTTATAAAATAGATAGTATAGTATTAGTTCATAAAGTAGATTTTTTTTAAAATTATGACTTGAATTATTCAAACTGACTTATTCAAACGTGAAATAAATATTTTGAGGTATTTTAAATAAATACTGTTGTTTTATTCTAGCTCAAAATTTCGTTTTCAAATTGAAGTCATATCATGAAACAGTGAAATTTGAGTGTTTTTTACATATATATATATTCTAAGATTTCACTTTGTTTACATGATATGACTTTAATCTGATAACTAAATTCTTGAAATACCTTCGTAACTGGAACTGTTTAAATTTTCCGCTTATAGTTACTTCCTATGGAATAACCTAGAGCGTGCCAATCGTTACGTGTATGCGTTTTTTTATCTATGGACCTCTCCGCTAGGAGTAATATTGTTCTGTGATCACGACTTAGTAAAAAGCAATATTAAAATTGTGTATCGTGAAGAAAATGATTCAGTTATTATTGGAAATGATTTTTCTTAACGAAGAATAATTACTTTTAATAAAAATTGTATTTTATTTAATTAACAATAATATTTTTTATGAATGCCAAATATTTTTGTTCGATTTGGAAGAGAACGGAGATAGGTTCAGATAGGTTTAGGTTTAGATTTATAATAAGTAAACTATAAAACGTGATGTGATATCACAAAAACATTAGAATTAAACTAGTTTTATATATATACTAGAGTTATAAATATTTAAACAATAATTAATATCAAACAAATTATCTACACAATTAACTTTTTTTTTAATCCAAATTTTAAATGTAATTTAGCAGCGACAAAAATTAATCGCAAAATTAAAAAGCTGAATACTGACATATTTATTCGAATAGTTATTCAATATTATATTCACTTGAATTTTTTATTACTGACCTGACCTACACTTTTTTAACTAACTTAAACACTAATCAATGAATAGTAAATTTAAATAAATTAACTCATTTAATAACATACTTTGTATACAACACTGTAGATTAAGCACACATTTGATGGCTGAAAGTAGCAACCTCTCGAATAATGGGTTATACCATTTGATGGGCAACTCTAGCAACACGCGCTTTCATTGGTGAAATCAAATAATAGCCGCGCTTAGCCCGGCTTTATGTTACTTACTTCCGTCCCTTTTCACGAAACCACACCTAAAGGTTCCAGGAGAGCGTTTAGAAAGATGTAACGCATCGAATATCGAATCGAATTTAAACATACTTTATTTAATTTAGACTCTGATAAGCCGTTTATACAACTCATAGTTGTATGGCAATTATGACATTTCCCCAGCAAGTCCAGCAGTGGACACCTTTACGGTTGGATGGAACTCATAGTTACAAAGTTTAGGTTACAGATATACAGAGAAAAAAAACATTTTCAGACATCAACATCGTTCACATAATCATTAAAACAATAATAACCTCTGGAAATTAAAACTTGCTTGACATCAAACTGCATATTTAGAAAGTTATGTTCATCGATTTTTTTATGTTCAGTTAACACTTGAAACATTTTTTAAATCTGTCCTTCAACTAAAAGAAATTCTATTTTTAATCATTTGTACTCGAGATAATTTACAAGAGTCCACTTACTTTAATCCATTTTAAGTATTTTTAAATTATTTAAAAATGAGCGTATTTGTCTTTTTCGAAAACATAAAGAAATTGAACGAACGATTCATATGGTTGATGTTTGATTTGAAGCCGGAATTCACACACTAGTCACAAACGACACACATTAAAACCGTATCGAAGTTATTTACGAGTGTCGTGACACAAAATCACGGTACATAAACCTCGCGGTTTATTAGGGTTGGTGGTTACCGTTTTATAACATTAAACGTAACGATGTTTGTACACAGCATCACATTACATCCGGTAGTACGGTGTCATGTCATACCCTTTGCCTTTTTACCTAAATTCTACTTTAAGATGATACGAAATCTATTACTATCGCGCTGCACCCCAAAGTAAGAGTTATAGAACACGAAAGAGACAACTGCAGCCCGGGCTGAGTATACCTATACAAAATAGATTAAATCATTACTTCTGATAGCCACTTTTACCTCCTCCAAAACTGGATTAATTTTAATACTTAATTACAAAGTAAGAAAAACATTGGGTATTTCTCTACGTTTTTAAGTTTATTAGACAATTTGGTTTGAAGAACGCCTGAAACTGACGGTAAAAAACCAGGCAATTTTTTCTCATTTTCGAAGGCTTCTAGTTTCTATATCTTACTTATCTTACTTTTACTACAATCTCACCTGACTTGATGTGATAATGTAGCCAAAGATTGTTAATCCCTTTTGCGCTTGATTGTCGACAAACTTTCAAATTGCGAGCGATAATTAGCCAAATGGGTATTAAAAATAGCCCTCCTCTCACGCCACAGTGGTTATTTTTTTTCACAGAAGCTTCAAGCTCTTTATAGAGTTCGAAGCTAGATTGATCGTATATGAACATACTAATTAAACCACTATTGATTAATTTTCCCATTTCTCGTTACCATCTCAGGTTGAATCTTAAAAAAATGAGAACTGCATATTCCATTAAATAATTAAAATAAATATGTATAATTAATTAATCAATTAAAATTTCTTTTTTTTTTAATTATCACATATTTTGAACTATAATAATTTGTAAAATTCCAGTAAACAGTTTAAATATGTTCTTATTATAGTATGTTTCAGTAAATATTCTTTCATAAAACCAAGGTTTGGTTTAAGTTCGAGTCATTAGGCTCTCATGATGTTGTTTCCCACCACCGAAATATCAGGCTTAATATGAAAGTGGATATATGGATTCAAACCTACATCGAGTAACGTAGAATCCAATCACACTATCAATGAAACAACAAGACACACAAGTCCCAGCTTTACAAAGAAAACCCAACTCGAAAATTTAATAAAGGTTTTAACAAAACACCTTCGCTTTTGTTCTTCAATATTCTCTTAAAGATTCATAAAAAAACTTACTTGTTCTTCTTTTTTAAACGTAATTAAGTTAATACAATTTAGAATTAAAACACTCAGAACAGCAGTAGGCAGTCGCACGCGGAGTGAGCCTGTTTAACCTTAAAACCTTAAATTAACCTTAAAAAACCACATAGTGAATCGCTGGTTACGTATTTTCATGTCGCTTACACAATCATATTCGTTTCTTCGGCTTCAATGTTAAGTGATTTTTTGTATGAAACAAAAGCTCTTAGAGTTCTTACTCTATGTAAAATAACATAGTTCAAATGTTGCATTTAGATTCATTTTAGGACTACGACTAAAATATCTCGATTTTTGACTTGAGTATGATTCATTCTGAAGGTGCGAACTTTCGAATGTAATCGGGGCTTCCAATTGTCCGTTCATTGAACCCTATTTGAATTTTTACAACGTGTATATTCCATTCGCTTGAGATTAAATTCGTCGATAAAATTTTAGATCCTTTTCTATAGGGAAATTGATTCTTAGAATATTTGAACATAGCAACGAATTGATGCTCGTAGGTACTCGGTTAGTTTTTTTTTCCAATATTTTGTAGAAATTACTAGAACTTCTTGTTAAGAGTCCTTAGCATACTATTGATGACACGGGGGAAGGACAATGTTAATAACTTTGCGTTTGGACTGAAAAACAAAACGTATGTCATATAAAACGCAACGTTACGTAAAATTTCTCATAAGTATGTAAATAAATCTAGGAAAAAAAATCTCATTCACAGATTTCGCGTTCCGTTATTCATTGCGTAAAAAGGGCCAGGGAAAAAGTCTGAGAATTTATTGCGTGCTGAGTGTAATGGAACTCGTCCGAGATGAATTCGCAATATATGGGTTCAGTATATATAAATATGTAAAATAGATACAAAAAAAAACATTTATAATATATATTGTATGATTTACTAATTATTTTTTCACTTTAATATAATTTATCATTGTCACGGAACTCCAAGCCGATTTGATACATTAACGTTGATAGTAGAATTTATAATTACATAATGAAACTAATAAAGAAGTTTGGATTAAAATTAATTTTAAAAATACAAAGCGGTAATCACGTTAACAATCATGCCGTTCGCCGTCAAGGCTATTATTACGGCCAAGGCACACCATCAGGTGTTTCACATCTTTCAGACGTCACTAATTCTATCACTCGTTACATTACCTATAATAATATAAACGATGAAGTCCAATAAATAATTTAAAATTGCTACCATTGCAATTGAATTCAATAAACAAACATATATAGTCGTTTCCGCGGACGCCTACAACTGGGATGTTGCACCGTGGAGGGTTCAACTGTAAAATAGTAAGCCTCACCGCACAACTACGGTACGCACGTCAGCTTGGGTTGTGGCGGCGTGTAAATTCCGCGGACTTGGCCATAACTAAACCTATTAATTAAGTTAGCATAAACAGAAAAAGAACTTTTACAAAAATATACTATATAATATATAATGTACTATATACTTGTATGTGTAGTGTGCAAGTGTGTGTTATGCCTTGCGTTTTAACGTACAAAGTATCACTGTATCGCGCTAGCAGAATTTTGGGATTAAAACACGTCTTGGGTTGCAGCCGGAGGGAATTTATTAACTAAAAATTAATTACCTTGTCTATTGACTAAGAATAACAATATTGAGAAACTAACTGTGCCCGCGGTTTCGCCTGCGTCGTATTCAAACCATTTACAGATTATATTCTACCTCGTGATTTAAACATGAAATACATTTATGTATCTCAAGGGGGAAATTGTTGTTAATCGCTGATATACGTGGACACTTATTTCTAACCCGAAGTATGTATCTTCAATTTCGTGATTCTTGGTTCGGAAATAATGAGCTTTTCTACAACATTTCATCCCTTATTCTACATTACTTCCCTCGGGTGAAAATTTCAAAAATATCCTTTAGCTGATGCTTTCTCTATAAAAGGCATCTATCTAATGCTAGAATTTCAAGTTTGTAGGCCCATAGTTGTAAGCCTTGCGTAGATGAATCAATCAGGTCAAGCCAGGGCAAGCAAGGCCGTATTTGTATAGTGATTTTAACAGCTGAGAAATAATCCTCTAATAATAAAGTTTGGTTGCAAAAATTGTAATGATTTCTTGAGTTCATCAAAAGCTCGTAGGTTGGTGTGATTAGCCCGTGCAATCTCTCGTATATATATATATATATATATATATATATATATATATATATATATATATATATATATATATATATTTTCCACGAATGGGAAATTTACATGCTGGGACTTATATAAAAATAGAAAAAAGGTTTCAATGACCTAAAAATGTTATCTACAATTATTATTCGTAGAGAGAAATGTAAAAATTTTGTTTCCGAGAATTTCAGAAACGAATAAAAAGTATACCTACTGAATTAGTATTCGCGCCTGACTTTGTAATAGAAAGTATATTATCCAATATCTAACCGCGAATTTCTTTGTACATTTCCCGAAATCAAAAGAAGTACAGTTTATATTAAATTCAGCAGTGCTGGAGTACAATATCGAATTGCGAAAGAGAGTTTCGAGGTTGATTCGTTGCATAATGAAGAACAGTATGTCAATTTGACACTAATTGCTCTTATGTACAGATCGGCCGATAAACGATAGTTGTTTCGTTCAATTATTTTTAATGCACAACTTGAAAATTTGTTTTGTTCAAGGCAAAGATGTCAACAGTTTGTGCATTTATGCTTAACATCGTCACCTCAATTTCTGAAAGAGAAGTAGATGGGCAAGTTTTTGCGGTCGACATCTTAGACATTGGTGTGGGGTTGTGAAGAATAAGCTACAACCGCTATTGAGATTTCCTACGGACTTTGAACGCAGGTAAGCTTTTTACCTTAATATAAGTCAAGATCTTCTATGACATGTCCTACATTAAGTAGGTTCGGCACAACACGTTTTCTTCTGTCAATTTATTCTGTCATCTAAAAATTCACATCATATCACATTACACATTCACGAGCCTTGCGCACGTACCAACATGTTGGCTTACGCGCCATTTACTACAGGTATACGTTTAGTGAATCTGACCTAACGAAACTCAAAGAAATTGGGGAAATATTATTGTCTACTTATATTTAAATTAATACTAGTAATACATATAATATGTTTTAGCTTTTCTACTGTTGTTAATATTTTATGTTCCTTGTAAGAAAATAATAAATAAATAAACCTTTTATACATACGTCATTCTTCGCACAATCCATCCATATATTATTTACCTTAATATGAGTAGTAAGGTAAACTACTCAACATTATTAAAATTAGCTACTCCGCGACGTAAAGTGTGTAAAACCCTTTTAGTAGTAACATAATATTTTCCCAACTGCCTATTTGATAAGACCGCTTCAAGTTTATAGTGAAAAAATTCCTAATATTAAAGTGTGCTTTTTGATGTTTTGTATTAATGTATCAGTTGACTTACTATACATTTACAATGTAACGGGCTTAGATAAAAAAAACTACCATCGTGAATAATTCAGGAACAATCACTGGTCGTCTCATTTATTCATACAGGGCGGCCGCTTCGGGACTTGGATGATTTCATTTCGGCGAGCATCGTTCACGTGTGACGTCATAGTCGCACTAGGAATATTCCACAGCGATAAAAAAAATCATTTATTAAAAATTAGTGTTAACAATAAACTTTGTTTTGGTAGTATATTTTTGTATTAAGACACGACAACGATACAAAAAAGGTTATCGTTTGACGGTAAATCTTACAATGAAGCGGCAGAGATGGGTAAGGGCTTTTTGGAAGATTTTGCTTCAGTATACAAGAAAACAGATGTTGCAATTGACAGTAGTAGTATAATTATAGCCACGTCTTATTACAGAAATCTCTCTAAAATAATTGTAACCAGGTTTTAAAATAATTACGTATTTGACAAGATTATAAGTAAAGGAACAGGGAATAACATTAAACTGGTTAAATAACAGCAAGCTGTTTTCAAATTTGAATGTTAGTCAATAATCATTTTAATATGTAAAAATGTATAATACAAGAGATAAAAGTATTAGGCTGCAAGGGACGCTACTACTCAAATACGCTTAGTGAATTAGCCCATAGGGAGTTTGAATCCGTAAAAGAAACTAGTTTTATATTTCACTAAAATGGTAGGTAACATAATATCCAGCATAATAGTGAAGTTAGTAAAGCATGAAATTGTAAAACAGCATTAATACGTTTTGGTCAGAATAAATTAACAAGCTTTGAATGTTTGATATAAAGACTTTTCTCCACTCTTAGCTATCAATTTCTGTAATAATTACTCAGGAGAGTAAGTAATATATAAAGTACAATTTTTTAAACTGTTTAGGCACAACTAGTCTAGTCAACAAGTTCAAAAACGTGACAAATACAGATAAAGGTCCTAAAAATATGAGCAATAGCTCATTCAATTCGGAATCACCTCTAGAAAAATGTTTTTGAAGGATTTTGGGGCAGGTAAAAAATTGCAATTGTTATTAACAAAATAAGATGAAAAAAAATTATAATTAGTTTTTCGTTAATAACTCAAAAAGTATTAACATTTAAGCAATTGTGAAAAAAGTTCGTTAAAGAGGAGGAAATTTCCAATAAAAAAGTCTCGATTCCCGTAACTCTATCTCCATTATTTATAATTTTAATTTGACGTTGAAAATAGGGCTCCGCGCTGCTGTTGCGGTATGTGCGCGCTGGCGCTAAAGAGAGATTATTAAAAGAAATAATTTTTTTATAACATAAAATGACATTTTAAAAATTTGAACAATTTTTAGATATTTCATTTTGCAATAGTTATAAAAAAATAATAATTAACAAATTAATAATTTTTTAGGAACTATACTATAACAAATTAATAAATATGACCTATCGCTCATATTTTTGGGACCTTTATCTCTATTTATCACATTTTTGAACTTGTTGACTAGACTAAACACTTCGATCACAATTTCGACTATCTATATTATACAGTGAGTGTAGTGTGCTAAAATATAATTAATGACCATAAACAGATGAGGGTAGTTTCCCATAATTATCCCGCTGACGAAGACACCGCAACACCTCAGTCGTCTCGTGGTCACCGCCTGTGTATCCAGGTTTAAACGTCGAGAAAATAAAAAGACAAGTAAGTGTGCGTTCTACACAAGAAAATATTAATAAATTATGAATATAAAACGCGAAAGTTTAAAAAATGATCATTACATTGAAGGTATTTTAGAAAAAATAACTGCGGGGATTCAGAATCAACTTCAGAGCACATTTTGATAGTTGTCTGTCGGTTTGTCTGTTTTTTTATTTTTCTTTTACACGGAATAGGCTCAGGGCTTTCATCACAATCTCACCTGATGTTAAGTGTCGATGTGGTCTAGGATGGTAAACACACTAACTCTAGAGATACTGGTTCTCAAGTGATGATGCCAGAACATACCTATTAGTATTTGGCGACAGGTTTTCAAACTTGAGGGTGGTAGCTACCCAGTCGGGCATCAGTAAAAAATGCCCTACCACCATGATATGGTTTCCTCACGATGTTTTCCTTCACCGAATGCTCAGGCCAACTTTAGAGTTGGATAGGTAGGGATCGAACCCGCGTCGATGGATGCGGAATCCGGCCGCACTACCCGCTGCGCCATCAGTGTTTATTAATTTGTTTTCCAATCACGCAAAAAGTACTGAACCGGATTAGATGAAAGTTGTTTTGACATATATTGCATCCAGGGGAGAGAACATAGGCCGCAAAATTGACTGAATTTCAAGCGAATAAAGCCGCAGGCACAGTTAGTGTGATAATAAATCTGCTAAACTTGGCGGGTTGTTTCTCAACTGATACTGCCGATACACACCCATAAGTGCTTCGTGACAGACTTAAGAGTGATCGCTATTCAAGTGGTCATAAGAAAAAGCTTTATCACTTATTATGGTTTCATAATGATATTTTCCTATAGAGTAATCTTAGATTAAACAGGAAAAGGATAAGTGGAGTTAATCATACGCTCATCGACGTGATATCCGATCACACTACCACGAAGTCATCATCCCTCATTGAATATACACCAGAAAGATTAACATAAAGGCAGACGGTGAAGCATAACACGACGAATATACTAAACAGTTTACAAATTATTCCCGTAAATATATGTTCAATCACCACTGGTGTTTCATGATATTGCTTAATGAAATATGTAAAAAAATTGTCTCGCGTTGGTTAATTCTGAAGCCTTTTATTCGGGTTCTGTAATTTTAGAAACAGTCAATATTAAAAAGTCGTAACTTATAAAAAAACATATGCACAGCGTATAAGTGTTAGAAGTGAAACTTTTTTGCCAATATTTAGTTTAAATTTGTAAGATACATTATTAGTAAGGGATTCAAATCAGAGACTGACAAAGAGATAATATATACATAAGTATATACGCTTTCTAAAATATAGTCATAGTCATATAAACACATTAACATTTCAAGAAATGTCTATAGATAAATAAGTGTATCTATAGGTAAATATATGTTTGACAAAGTGATAAAATGTTTTATCGGCTATTGGCCTATGTTATCGACATGCGAAATGGTTTTTTTTTTTTTTTTATATATATACAAAAATAAATAGCGAACAGTAAAATTATAACTTATGGTTCCGATACGATACGCGGCCCCGTCTGTTTGTGGCAACGTTTATTTTATTACGGTGAATGTCGTGGAAAATCTAAAAATATGATAGACGGTTATGTCGTTCGCCCGAACCGTGGAGGCTTCCGCGTGACAGAGTGAATTCTTTTTGGTAGGTATATCCCATACTCGCTCTCTTTGTTGTATTTTTTTTGTATTGAATGGATTTTTAAATTAATTCTTTAACGGACTTTTGTGGGAATGGAGTTTCTTATCATGTATTTGGAGGATGGAAGCTATATGAGAAAAAGTGCACTATTGATTTTTTTGTTAATGACTGAAATATCTATAGTTGTAGATTCGGAATTCGAATTTTTTAAGTTTTCAAATGACTTTTTTCTTCCTTTTTTTGTGTACTAGCGTGCTTAAAGTTCTAATAAAAATTCTTCTAGACAACCAGCAATAATGTTATGTCAGTGCTAAGAGGAATTTTTATAAACAAAATATTTCTTTTAAGTAAATAAGAATAAATACTATCAAAAGCATAAATGGTGAGCTGACGACCTGGTAAAGGTCACAGTAAGTCGCTAGATGCGAGTGGCGTAAGACCGGTCGTTTTGGAGATCTTTGAGGAGAGAGGTCCAGCAGTGGAGGTATTTCGGTTGAATGGATGGATGGATGGAAATGCACGTCTTCGCAGTATTTTGCATCTTTTTTGGAAATTGGAGTCACAAACGGAACTGTATTCAAAATTTCACAGTTGTCGAATGTCACTGCTTTACTTAAACATAATATTTGCGTTGGCTGGAGCATGTGCAACGAATAGACCAGGATAAACTCTCCTTGTTGAAATTGCAAATGCAAAAAGACTCATGGGCAAACCATCCTTTAGATTTAAAGGTTGTGCTAATCTACATATGACTGCGTTCTCTATAGACTACAGCTGTTGGCAGAATTTATCATAAGCCGTGATGCATGGGGTAAGGCAACGGCGCAAAAATCCATGACATCAATTGCTTGGAAGAATTTTCACTAAACGCGTTTCAAGACATCAGCTTGCTCCGATTGGCTTGTTTCGAAGCAGTGTGTGTGGTCGTTGCTGTCGCTTTCGGGTTGGCCTGACGAGTTACAAAAAGAAATGTTTTCACCACCCTCGCTAAATTAATCTTGCGTAGATGTAAAAGCCAATGATGATAAAATATAAATAGTCAAAGATAAAAGAAAATACAAGATATTTATCTCTTCTGTTCTGCTAGTCTTGATGAGCTTTTTTTTTTCTTTAAATTTTCAATTATAAGAAAGTTCGAATTTCGACTACCTGGCGAGCAATATACGATACGCAATATTATACAATGTATTTGTCCATATCTATTAATAATTGATTTAAAACACACGTTACCTTATTTATAATGTCTCAATTCATTTCATGAATTTGCCAAGAAGTAAGTGATTGTATTCGAGTTATCATTCTCAAGAAATTTCTTGACTCAGGATCATAAATAATAAAAGCGTTTTTTTAAACGAACAAATCAAATCAAATGAAAATATTCATTATTCAATTTAGTTCCTAATAAGACGTTTATGAACGTCAAAATACCACTACCGGTTCGGAAAACAACCCAGTCGAGAAGAGAGCAGGCAAGAAACTCCATCTGGTTCTTTTTTTATAAATACAGAAAATAAATATTATTTTTAAATAAAATGTATTCAAATCATAATTACAACCATTATTAGCAGAAGCAAAGAGAGGGGTGTGAATTCCAGACATCACTATCGTTCACGTAATGGTCCACCCTGTAATAACCTTTTGAAATTAAGACTTGCTTGATATGGTGCTGGAACTTATTGTCAGGTAAATCGGTAATGTTCTTTGGGATCTTATTGTAAAACCGAATACTATTACCTATAAAACTTTTATTACATTTTCTTAGCCAAAGCATGGAACAGCCAACTTATCTTAAAACTATTATGATCATTCACCAGGTTAGGCCTGTCCAATTTTTTACGAACATACATTAGGTTATCAAACATGTATTGGGAGGGCAAATTTAAGATATCATATTCTTGAAACTCGTTCTTTAGAAATTTGCGAGATCCCATTTTGTATATAGTTCGTACAGCTCTCTTTTGTAACGTAAAAATGGTGTCTACCTCAGGTGCTATACACCACAGCAAGATACCGTACTGTGTACCTAAACAGTTGAACAAATGTGAAAAATAATGAAGTCAAAAAATATTAGACGTAAATACAAAAGAAAACATTAAGAGCTTCCAATAGTTGAAAAGTTTAATAGCCAACTCCGAAAGTTCGTTAAATTCATCTTTAGTTTACTAACAAAAGAGTTGCGTGTAAACAGAAATAATACTAAAAGTTGTTCCATTTCGCCTCTACGCGACTTAATAGTAACAGACTTTTGACGTTCCATTTTTAGCTTCAGTGTTATTTTTTTTGTTTAAGTCACAAAATGATAGCGATTTCATTGATAAAAAGGAAATGTTTATGTGTACTTACTTCTCCAACTGATTAGGTACATAATTTAATTAGGTAGAGAATTATTGACTTCACTATCTTTTACAGTTTTATTGGAACAAGTCCAGTGGAGAGTGCTGAAGATACTCAGTTTGGGTATACAAAGCCAGGGCCAGATTTTTATATTTAAAAGTAATGTCGTTTTATTTGTTTAGCAGTAAATAGTCTGGCAAAGACGATGATCCTCCCAGTACCCCTCTAATTAACACCAGATGACGTAGAAGTTGTTCCTTCCGTTCTCCGTTAAAAGCTCTTAATCCCAGGCGCGTGGTGCTGCTTGTTTTTCATCGTCAGCGTTCAATCACTTCGGATGAGCTCATTTGTGAGCGAAGGGAATAAACATTATTAAAAAAAATTACTGAGGAATAAAATCTCGTTACGCAATAGTGAAGAAGAAATTTAGTAAAAAAATTACAACGGCAAATGCGGTTGGTGGAAGCGCTGGGATCCTTATAAACGGACTTCTTTCTAAGGATATCGCTTGTTGAGGTCACAGACGAATATATCCAATATCCATTGTTTGAAGGCTACATTGGGCTTTTAACGGGTGTAATCCGACATATGCGATGATGGTGCAGTGGGTAATGCGGTCGGTTTCCGTGTCAATCGACGCGGGTTCGATCCCCACCTATCTAACTCTAAAATCAGCCTGAGCTTTTGGTGTAGGAAAACATCGTGAGAAAACCATAGCAATGCGGTAGGGCATTTCCTAATGATGCCGCCTGGGTAGCTACCGCCCTCAAGTTTGAAAACCTGTCGACAAATACTAATAGGTGTGTTCCGGCAGCATCACTTGAGAACCAGTATTTCTAGGCATAGCATGTTTACCATCCTGGACTACATCTACACTTAACGTCAGGTGAGATTGTGGTCAAAGCACTGAGCATATATCCTATAAAAAAAATAACCTGTCGGCTAGTTTCTATGGTAGAAGGTGATGAGTTGAGACCCTTGATGAGTTTCTCTAAATAAAATTAAACGATACGGCTTAAAAAGTTAAAACGCTAAAGTGATGCTGCCGGAACACGCCTATATGGGTTTAGTGATGGCTAGTTACTTGAATGTGATAACTTAAAGTTAAATATATTTAAACACCGTTTTAATTAATTTCAACAAATGTTTGTAATAATCCGCTTGTGCACCGGAACAGTATATTTACACAATCTCTTATGACTTATGATAAACATTTGAGAATGTTTGTACAAATATTTGCGGAAAGCTGATGGAAACGACGCTCAACTTCGTATTGTTTACTTAAGCCATTATATTTAGATTGAACGAGTTGTGTACTAGAAAGTTTGTATGTCACGATGACATTTATGTGTTTTTGTATTCCACGTTAATTTCATCATTAATTCATAATGTACTGAGAATTTGAAATAACTAAACCTTATTTTAAAAGAGCTGAGACTGCGATTCCGGCCGCGTGGAATTCCGTGTTTGTAAAACAACGATTTCAATATAATATATTATATTAAATATAAGATAAATATTCTAAACATCGATTTTAAACTAAAAATACATAATTATGATTTATTCTAACAGATATTTATATCTGAGCTTTCAAATTTTATTTAAATTCTATTAGTTTACTCAGAGTTCTTTCATAAATAAAACCTTAAATACAAAGTTTCATTAGTCTAAAGCCGATTTCATTTCCATAAAAATTTTCATTAACTTTGTCGCAACTTTAGGGTGAGTAATCAAAATTTTAATTCTATTTGTTATGTTAACTCAATTTTAAATTCAAAGTCCAGAAAGCCTTCCCTATTCAACTAACTACACTTCACTTTTTTACTAGAACTCCACCAAACCCCACTGGAGCTCAATCATAACTAGGCACTAGTGTTCCGAAACATCATTTTCTCACATTACCGGAAATCGCTTGTGCTTGCTTGCTTGCTTGAGCTACTTATAGACTTAAATTTATAAAATGAATTTGTAAAATCAAAACTTATTATAAAAATAAAATTTAAAGTTAAATCTTATTTTATGACAGGTTGTAAATTATTTTCATTCATTTGATACAATCAACGAGTTATATTGCCCTATTGGCAAGCTATTTATAATCTATCTACACTAATAAATAAAATTGAGGTGTCAGTTTGTAATGTCAAATTTTTTTTTTTTTACTAAATAGATATGAATATATACACGATGCCTATACTAAAAATGCAATTTTTAAACTTTTTGTCTGGTTGTCTGTTTGTTGCGGGTAATCTCCGGAACGGCTGGACGGATTTTGACGGGACTTTTTAATAGATAGCTGAAGTTACTTTTAATTATCGAAAAAAATTAGAATTCCTCGTAAAAAAAAAATCATAAAAATTGAATGAAATCCGATTCAATGCACATTACTACGGGCAAGTGCTTGAATTTTTTAGAAAAATAATCAGGGTTCCGTATAAAAAAATTAAAAGACAGTGAAAAACATATAAAACGCGGGTGCACAGCTAATCAGTAATAAAAATGTTTGGGCCACTTCAATATTCACGTAAAATGAGCACATGAATCTTAAAGAAGCTAGCAGTTGTTTTATATTTTTAGAAAGGGAGTGAATGCAGACATGACTGCAAATAGAGAGGAATGGAAGAGGAACACATGCTGCGCAGACCCCAAATAGACATTTAGAAGCGATGATAGCGCAGTAAGGTAGTACGGCCGGATTTCGCATCGATGGACGTGGCTTCGAGCCCACATATCCAACTCTAAAATCAGGCTGAGCTTTCGGTGAAGGAAAACAACGTGAGGAAACCATAGCATGGTGGTAGGGTATTTTGTATTAATGTCCGCCTGAGTAGCTACCACCTTCAAATTTTGAAAACCTATCTCCTAATACTAATAGCTGTGTTCCGGCACCATCACTTGAGAACCATTACACCTAGGCTTAGTGCGTTTATCATCCTAGACAACATCGTCACTTAACATCAGGTGAGATTGTGTTCAAATCATTAGTTTTATACCGTGTAAAATAAAGATAAGGGATAAAGGTAGGGAGATGATATTTCATTGCACTATAGACTACTTTCATATCGAATTTCATAAAAGGACACATATATAGACTGACAGATAAAAATTCCAAAAACCATAGAAATGTGTTTTGTGATTTTTACATAAATTAGCATTACTAGTTGTAATACTAAATATTATAATAGTAATTTTTTTCTTATTTACTTTTTTTTTTAAAGAAGTAACATATTATATTCTGTGTTAGTCGAAGCGGAATGAGATGCAGAGATAACAAAAAACAAGTTACAAAAGAAATACTGTAATAAAAAGAGAGAAATTGAAAGCAGTGATTTATTTACATTCCGGTGGAGTTTCGAGCCCTAGCGGATTCCTTTGAGTGCGTTTAATTTTTCCTCTTAAAGAAATGCGTTGCAGCTTTTATTCCGCGTAATTTTCTCCGGTATATCGGAGAAAAATTACTTGGTGACCGGAAAAGAAATACGAAAACATTCAGTCATAAATTATTTCTGCTTTTTAAAGGGGATGTTTAGTTTTTTCCTCTCTAAGCAATGTATCCGACTTTGCTCATAAATATTTTTATCATTCAGAATAATCATGTAAAGGTAACGTAAGGTTTATGGCTCGTTAATCTATTCAGGAACTATTAAACTACTTTTTGCTTATAGAACACAATTTATATTGTTGAATACTTTATTTAATTATTTTTTTGTTTCTTACATCGTGTGCCACATAACTTAAACTACACGGTATATTTACTCCCCAAGGTGAAGCGCAAGCTTTTGCCACTCTACACATATTAATTAAGCTTTATCTTGATATTTAATGTTTCGTATATGCTTTATTGTCCAAGCTAAACTCCAAAATACTATCTACATAATAAAATGTGCAATGTCTCGTAAATTTTACGTTTTTATAACTCTAGAGCGTCAGGTGTTTCACACGGACCGTACATTATTTATTGAGCCGTGCCCCGTTTGAGCGAGCATTAAGTGTCGCTAATAATTGATGAGACCTCGTGTGTGCACACCTTTAGGTTGTGGATACATTCTGTACACGCTATGCCAACAACTATATACATTTTCATTTATATGAATGTTGCGAAAGACGCTGCTGAGGAAGTAGTATTCTGAGGTGTTTGGCGCCTATTTGTATTGGGTTATATCCACAGAACTAAAGTCTAAATTTGTTCCACTGAATTTATATTTTTTATAATATTGGTTAGAGGAATGAGTGCGTCGCTAGTCAGCCCTACTGATACTGCACTCGAATAATATTATGAGGTGTTATGCGGAGCGGCCTGCGATGAAAAGACAAAACTTTTGTCACTAACATTTTTAGGAAAATAATTAGGGTTCCGTGTAAAAAAAATGAATATCCATGAAACTGCCAACAAAATACGATTTAGTGAACAGAACCAATAAAACACTATTTTACAATGATTATTAATAAAGCTATATTACGCTGTGAACAATGAACGAACATGTCGCTACTCTGTTTGATGTGGAGTAACGTGGTGTGGGTTCATGGTTCCTCTTTCACAGTATACATAGTTTGTAGACACTGCATGAATAAATACTGACAGATAATTATTTATTCATAATTTACGCAGTCACGCGTGTAGGCGCATCTTAATTATTTTAGAACTCATATCAACAGACAACGTGGCGTTTGAATGAGAGTGACCATTTAGAAAGGGTTGTCTGGAATATTTGTAGAGATTTGTTTGAAACACTCTAATATTGAAGCAGTGGTAGATTTATCTACATTGTTAAAAATGTAAGATAATATTGGCTGTATAGTAGCATAGTAGCTGACCGTAAAAGATATTACAAACTTGCAAAAAATAGAAAGCTGAATTCTGCTACCGCACTTTAAAATCTTTTAAGTTTACAATATCACGCCTCCTTATCGCGGCAGCAGGACACCAACAGGTGCAAACAGCGATGCCTAGGTTCGAAATTTTGTTTTGTTTGTAACAGTGTATTTATTTTAAAAAAATGTATTATTTTCGTATTAAAATTTACATCATTTGAACAATAACAAATTAAAAGCGCGGTAGTTTTTAAATTGACTACTATGAAGTCGTATGAAATCTTAATACGAATAGTTAAAAGAGATGATACGTATAATTGCCAAATTATAGGGTGGACATTATGTGAACTATGTTGATGTCTGTAAATGACAGCTTTCTCTGTGCATCTACTAATAAACTTTGTAACTGTTAGATGTAAAGTTGCAAAAAAAACATGCAGTAAAAAACCAGATCGACTTTCTTGCCGGTTCTTCACGACGATTGGATCGTTTTCCGTACCGGTGGTTGTATTTTGACGCTCATAAGCGCCTTATCAGGGCCTATAAAGTATTTTTTTTATTTTGAATTTGTTTTTTTGAATCGAAGATTAATAAATTTTAGATAGATATTTCATAGATTATATATTCTTTAACCAAACAAGTGTATATTCCTAATGTTAAATGGTCAATACAGGCTATTCTCAAAGTCAAACATGACTGTAGATCAACTATCTGTAGCAGAGAGGTTATTCGTTTATCAAAAGATTTAGTAAAAAGTAATATGCTTACTATTGATCTGTTTACTGTGACAACTCTCCACAGTCAAAGAAAACTGAAAGCTTTTATAAAACCGTTTTAATATGGAACATTTTGAAAAAGCAAACTCAAACAGAATACTCGCTGCGCCATGCCCGTACCGCAAGCCTACAAAGGACTTCGGAAAATATTGTCCGGTTGAAAGCCACAAAGTACCCCGTAATACCCCGGTTAAACCCGGGGTATTCGGGAGGCGATTTATGGGCAAAACCCGCGTATAACAAGCAGTTTGGACTTGCGGTCAAGTTTTATTTGTTCGGTGTTATTATGATGAAAGGCAAAAAGCATAGTATGTATTTATAATAACAAGTGTTCGCCTATTAGTCAAAGTTTGATCATAAATAACCATTATTGAGAATTCAAATAGTGCTGACATAATACTTTGATGGGCCCCAAGTAACCAAAACATCAATTGTTCATGGCTTACGTAGGCTAAATCTTAAAGAAATATCAAAATTATGTAAAAGAAAAAGATTGACTGAATTTACACAATTTCCATCTGGACCTGATTCTATATTCAACGCGTACAAAGCCATGTGTAGAAGCAAGTCGATCTATAACTCTATATTTTATTACTGAACTTTGGATTCGACTAGAAGTTTCTAAAATTAACCCGGTGTCGATTAGGGCTTAAACTGGACTGTGGTCAGAAATCTGGGTTCTTATGTCATAATTAACTAAAACATCTTTTTGAAACCGTAGCATGGTAGTAAATGTTTTTTTGTATCACTAAAGCCCTGTTCATACGTATTAAGTAAAGAAGTGATTTACTAGTAATAGTATCTGAAACGATGCGTGTAAAATACAAATTAATATGTCGATTACCCTTAAAAAAGAGGCAATAGGAAGACAATAGGAAAACAATGAAAAGCTGGCGTAAACGCCAGATTAGTGTTCAAGGGGTTAAATTGCAAGTTAACAATTTAGTGAAGTGAAGTGAAGTACAATAATATGAAATTTATTTTTTCGTTTAGTGACTTGCTTTGTCATACCGCGCGCATTGTCTTCGGTAGGCGTGGCTTATAAGTTAAACATTTTGACAAGTAGGTATATAAGTACATATGAGTGAAGTAAAAGCAACTACTAAATGGTTTAGTTAAAATTTAGTGAAATATATGGTCACTTACTTAAAAGTAGCAAAATTTTCAGTTACAATTTAGTCAATCACTTTGCCAATTAATACGTATAAACGGTACTTTAGAGATAATCACCATAAGCAATTAACATGAAGTGAGATTCTGGTCGAACGTTAAGATAAAATGTATTTTTACTAATTATAAGTTAATCAATGTGTAATACACAAGTAGCAAGAAAAAAAAAACATCGATTAAAAAGCGCAAACAACTTTCGATTGATTTCTTCATTAAGTCACTAGACATACATTGTAACCGACCAGACTGCCAGCGGCTTCGAAAGCAATATCTTCGCGACACGCCACCGTCGGCGCTGGGGGTTGCGGGCCCGGAATAGGGGTAAATCTTACGTAAGTGATACACCGAGTCGGTCTCTCGAAATAAATCGACGGTTAGTCGCCGCCGCTCGGTTGAATAAATAACAACGCAGATAGTAAAGTTGATAAAAAATGCTAGTGTAATGTTTATGAACTTTATGAATAATTTCTATTTCATAGTGGCTAAGAAAAATTACTGTATCTATCTATGCACTATATAACTATGTTAAGGAATAAATTTGTTTTTTTGTTTGTAATGGATAAACTCAAAAACTACTCTATTATCAGTGAGTATAAGTCACACCGCACATATACACCCGTGTGAAGTAGGGGCAGGTCGCTAGTCTATACTAATAAATAAAATTGAACTGTCTGTTTGTAATATGAAAATAACAATTTTGTTTAACAAAATGCATATGAATGGTACCTATACCATGAACATGATTATTGTTAAAAATTTTGTCTCTCTGTCTGTTTGTTCTGGCTAATCCCTGGAGCGGTGGGCCAATTTGGAAGCGATCTTTTTTATTAGATAGCTGCAGTAACTCCGTGTAACTTAGGTTACTTTTATTTTTCGAAAATAATTACGCCTTCGCATTAAAAAAAGTAATAACTCATGAAATTGTGAATATATCCGATTCAATAGTCAGCGCCATTAAAAAAATATTTTCCAATGATTATTTAAAGACTTTATCAAGCAGTGAAGGATATGTGAAAAGTGGGCGGAGCCGCGGGCACACAGCTAGTGTTAAATAGAGTTCAAGAATAATGGTGACACTTGATAGATGAGAATCATGTCGACTCATATCAACTGATTTATTCCTTTTTAAGGAAATGGCAAAGGTACTAGTAGACCATGCAGCCAAGTACGACGTTAGGAACATTACCAATAAATGAATGCCGGTAACAAAATGGTGGCCTTCAATTACAACCACAACGGGAATGATTGGGAGATTTCAGAATTCACGCTCCGTGTCATTATTTTCACTTCACTACACTTGTGTATCATAACTACACTATATAACGTAAAATGCCACCAAAATTACATAATGTATAGCCAAATACTGCAAAATAATGAATGAATTAAAATATGGATGACGACGTGACAGACCAAAATTGCGCCAAGCACGTCTAAATAAGTTGCTATTTCTTTAGGTATTTTAGCTATATTGTATCTTCCAATGACCTGCTTCGTGCACATCCCTTTCTAAAAGTTAAGAATAAACCTACCTGATATTGTGTTCGCTTGACGAAGATTATAGTATTTTTTACATATTATGTTATGAACTCTCCTCACATTACAAATATCCGGTCAATCGTTGTTTTAGTGTCGCACAATGTTATCATTGCTTTGTCATCAAGATATTCTATGTCTTTTGTGGTAATATTATAGAGTTCTATACTACGACATGCTCCATAACGCCTAATATCACAGCAACCTGTAACAATCAAAACTTAACATAGATAAGAAATATATAAACTACAGCCACGGACAGTATATTTAATAAGACTCATAAATCCTGTGTATCAAAGTTAATCCAAATCCATCCAGCCATTTTGGCTTAACTGTGTCTCAAATAAATAATGAATTATATTTACCTTTGTTGCTAAATATATATAATCTTGGGATTTAATTAAAAATTGCTCTATGTTTAAGGTAATGCAGTAAACATTTTAGATTTTTTGCTTTTGAATCCGGTCGATTGTCGTTTAAGAAAAGTAGTTAAATTTCCAAGTTAATGGCGTTTTTTTAACATGAACTGTACTTTTTAGCATGGAATAAATTGCCCATAATGTAGATGGGTTTTTAGTTTTAGTAATCTCATTAAAATACGCTAAAAATACTGTTCGGAAAAAATGTTTACTTTTTTCTCGTTTTTCTAACTCATAAAATTTTCAAATACTTTCATGTATTTTTCTTTTGACTTTGCTGTAAGCAGGTTTTCCATTGCCAATTTGGCTTCCGATCTTAAATCTGGTGAAGTACAATCAATCTCAATTTCACTCTCTGAACCGTCGGAACTCATTTGAATTATTAAATTTATATTTATTAATAACTTTTAAGTATGTAAATAACAAATCAAGCTTTGCCCCCAATTTTCTATTTACCATCTGTGCCGATAGGCAAGCGCATTTATGGCTTTACATCCACGTGAATGCAATTCGTACTAAGCAAAGCAACTTACTTTGGTATGCCAAGAATAATAAAAGAGATACAATCACACATTTAATAACCCCAGCACGCTGTTTCATACAACATTGCGTTGTAATGTACCAAATTCAAAAAAACGCTCCTGCAATGGATTTGATTTTCTTTGTTCGTAAATTCTATACTTCGCATGTTCCTTTTGCGAAAATAATGATAATATTTTCATGCATGTTTGAGAAAAAGTTCTTTGTCGTGTCTGCGCAGACATCTTGAGTTATTTGATCTATGCGCATTGAGCTGTATTGATAAATTGAGCAATCGACCGGGACGAAGACTCGGGCTATACAGCCACACTACTGCAACCGACATAATAATTTCCACCGGGGAAGATGAGAAATTCAATCTCTGACTGTACTGTACCGTCCTTCCCGATGTTTTTTTTTGCACTATGCCGCTCCACTTATACATTTTTTGAAATTATCTCTTTTGATGTCAGCTCTTCGTTTTCAATTTATTTTTTCACTTCATGATTCTGATTAGAAAATTGATGTTATCTTATTGCATTACAAGCTTTTGCCCGCTGTTTCGTTTGGATGTAATTATTTTATTATGTTAAAAAACTGGATTCTATGAGTCAATCGTAAGAGAGTGATATGCTATTACGAAATTATAATACATAATTGTAATATGTTGCTTAATATTTAGCTCTGAAAAATTATTTTTTAGTGATTTGCTCCAAATGTTGTTCTTTTATACAAAAACTTAATTAGAATATAATGCGAGTATTAAAGTTTCTGTGTAAAAAAAATCTAACTGAATGTGAAAACCCTATCATAACCCATTACAAGATTTAAGTGGATTTAATGGATAAATAGACATCCAAATGTTTTTCCATTATTATTTCCATCAATCTTTATTTTTTAAAGGGACTTTTGTCTTAAAGACATGCCAGTAATGTTCATTAAATTAAATATAACTTCAAACGTATGGTATTAAATGAAGAGGTAAATCTACACAATAATTTCTTTTTTTTTTTTAATTTAAGTATCTTTTAGGGGCTTTGACATAAGTCATATCAGCCCCAACATAACCTAATATTACTAATTTTAAAGGTTTATTTCATTATATACATCATCTTTCATAAAATCATCTTTCAATCGATTCACATAGCATTTTAGCAAAATCCTTAGTAGGATTTACTAAAATACTATGGAACATTCCTACATCTAATTTATTTAACTTAAACTTATCAATAAAATCTATCATAACATTATAATTTTTAACACATTCCGTCAGATCATGATGCACGTCATCAATAGTACCGCATGCTATACAACATGGCGATCTAACTATCTGCATAAGAAATTTAAACTATTCTGATGGATGTGTCCCGATCTTAACCTATGCAATAAAACTACAGAACATCTATTTAATTCAACATCACAGAACCAAGGTGTTCTAGGCGGCTGACTTTGTAAGGTCTTATACCAAATTCCCTTCTCTTTAGACCACTAATTTCTACGTTGCAAAAGTATTCAAGTAAATATATCGAATTAAAACAACCAATATGAACTGACATGCGATTTTCAACATACTATTAAAGAGGAATGAGATTTGTAGTTATTTATAGATAAGTATCTGTACTAACGCTTTATATAAAATGAACTTTAAAATTAAGAATTTTGTTAAGGTACAAAGACCTACAAAAAGATGTAAAATAGAACATCGTGGGAGTTTTGTGCGCTATCTCATTTTTACACTAACTTGCCTTATTTGACCTTATATTATGTAATTTAAGTGACATCTTGCGTGATATGGTACAAATATAAAAAGTATTGGAAATAACGACACGAAAGTTCTAACATTGATATAATTTTTTTTTTTCTAATCTAGCTAATGCTGTTGACCGGAAGAGCCTTTACAGCTTCACCGAACTTTATGGGGGAGTGCTGAAGGCACTCAGCCGCAAAAGGTAACTAGCACAAGGGTACGAATCTTGGCTTGGCCGCCACCTGAGTGTGATAACTCCCACGGAATAGCTGATCCTAGCTGATATAAGATTTGACTAAAAAGCTATTTATATAAATAGTACTGGCAGAATTGTGTACATTACTTACAGATTGTCATTAGCTTAGTAGGTATAATATTTTGCTTGAACCTTTATTAATAAAAAAAAAACATGAAACTTATAGTTCGAAATTCATCCGCATGCAAAAACTAAAGCCCTTAGCCTATAATTAATTGCTTAAATTAAACCCTACTCTGGGTCTAACGAGGTCAATTCCCCTTTTTACCGCCCCCAGGAACCCATCGGGCGCGACTGATATATAGCTTCCCATAATCGCCCTACAGATGTATTTTGCATAATTAACAACCTTTACCCCACGGCTGTACTCGCATAAAATGTTCTATCCTTTCTCATATTCAATCCTAATCATTTATTTTCAGTTTAACTTATACTTGATACTTTCGATTTTTAACAATGTAGTACAGTCTGACATTTAAATATATTTCTATATTAATATTTATCGAACTGGTGATCATGTAAATACATGTTGATATCTTTTGTTGAAGTAGTTCATTCATGAAATAATAAAATCATTCAATATTCTAAAATGTAATAATTTAACTAAGATATTGAAAGAGTTATTTGTCGGTAGTATTTTGTTTTAAGTCTGGTTGCCTTCTTATAGCATATCCCATGTATAATAAAATATTTATTTACACTTCTTACAGACACTAGTGTAAAATAGTATTTTCTCTCAGTAATTAAGGAAGGTATGTAAAAGGTAATGTTAAAAGGTAATGTAAAAGTAAATGTAAAAGGCAATACGAAATATTTATAGGATACGTGTAAATTTGAAAATATATTAACAATCCGATACATACTTAGCGAGCATACCTAAGATTCATATATAATCTATTACTATATTATCTAGGTACAATATTATTGCAAAGATTCTTCTTGAAAATGAATATAAAGCTGCCGAAATCTACTTTTTAAAACATAGATTGGACATGAGTGAAGAATCTTTAAGGCCAGAAGTATGAGATGGACTGCAAATTACAAATGCAAACTCAACGGAGAAAAATAGCTGATATACTTTATTTATTTTGCATACTCAACGGTAATTTTGAATGTTGAGAGATACTGAGTAAAGTACCGTTAAGTAGCTTAAGTGCACCGGCAGTGCAGTGTAGAAAATTAATGTGTTTTATAGTCTATTAGTTAGAGCTACATACAGGCGGAACTCATATTTCACTAAAGTGTCCGATAGCACAAATAAAGTGCTCAATGAAGTAGACTTAGATTTCTTCAATAGTAGTCTTAAGAAACTGAAAATTATTTTAAGTACCTCTTTCTTTACGTAAGCTTTTTGTGCTTTTGTATGCTGTTTGTTTCTTTCTATTTTTCTGTTATATATATGTGGAAACTTGAAATGACCTTCTGTTTTTTATCGTGTACAATTTTATGCTTTATATTAGCTGTAAGTTTTCTTATAAGTTTAAAATAAAATAAAAAAGATTTTTTATTACACGGTATAAGCTCAGTGTTTTGACCACAATCTCACCGGATGTTAAGCGACGATGTGGTCCAGGATATAGTAAACACCCTAAATCTACAGGTACTGGTTCTCAAGTGATGCTGCCGGAACATACCTATTCGTATGTGACGATAAGTTTTCAAAGTTCAGGTTAGTAGCAGGCATTATTTGAAAAGGCCCCACCACCAATCTATAGTTTCCTCATGATGTTTTCCTTCGCTGAAAGCTCAACCTGATTTTAGAGTTGGATAGGTAGGTTCGAACCCGCGTCCAGTAACGCGAAATCCAGCCGCAATTATGACTGCGCTATCATCGCTTCAAAAAGTTTTAAAACGCGAAAGGAACAAAATACCCGAGTTCATCACTTTGTATTCCCTTGTTTCCATTTTTAAAAGTGAATCGATTTTTTTTATCACCTATACTAATAAATAAAATTAAATTGTAATATTAAAATTATTTTTTTTACTAAATATATATGAATATGAATATATACGATACCTGTACCAATATTACAATTTTTTTAAATATTTTGATAGGTGAAGTAACTTAGGGTACTTTTAATTTTCGAAAATAATTAGGGTTCGTCGTAAAAAAAACTCATAAAATTTGAATAAAATCCACAGTTCAAACAAACAAAGTTCAATGCACAGTTTTACGGGCAAGTCCTATAATTTATGAGAAATATTTTTAATTTATTTTAGTACTTAATTTTTTTAGGAAAATAATTAGGGTTCCGTATAAAAAAAACGCAGTGAAGAATATATGAAATGGGGGCGCAGCCGCGGGCACACAGCTGGTTATAAAATTAACTTTTGCTTTTCATTTTAGTTAAACTTACGACTGTAAAGTGACGCTATTTCTCAGTTTTAAAGTCTTCTAATTACTGATATAATTTATTTATGACGTTTTGTACATGTATAATAATGTTTCCTGTATTCGGTTAGGATATTATTATTTACTGTTGTGTCATTATCCAGGGATAAAACGGGGGAATACGTTTGTACGGAATAAACATCGCCTGCATTTACTCTTAAGTAAGCAGGTGCATTACGAGAACATAACTGACCATATTGAGTTAGTAACGCTCGTAAGCTACATCACTAAAATATAGTTTAGCTCCTTTCTATGAGTCGATACATGGTCGTACTTACGAAGATTATGGATAAATTGAATGCAATTATTGAAAATCCAGTCAAATAATAGACAGATTGAATCCTACATCGTGATTGTTTTTATTTTTATTTGAATAAAGTTTAAAATACGTATAACATTCTTGACACAATCTATCAATATTTTTGGAGTATCCCACTCTACATCCATCCAACATTGTACTTAACACTCCCATTGTTACGTGACTTTTATCTCTCTTCATGATATGCCCATATCACGCTAACACATTACTCATTAACTTCTCTGCTACTGATGATGCTAGTTTCAATCATTTCTAGTCATATCCATTTTCTCATAATATAAAGACAAAGTTATGTGGATAATGATGTAATAAAGGGACAAGAAACAACTATGTACTTGCAGGTGCTTTATTAAATAGTTTTATTAGTTACTGTTTTATGCCAGCGTAGCCGCGGGCACAGGTACTATTTTACATGGTACAATACGAGAATAAATTAATTATTGATTTTAAATCAAGATCAACATAAAATACATATAAATTAAAAGGGCATGATGATTTTTATATGTGGTATAACAGGCAAAGGAACACTGTATTTTATATTTTTCTTGAAATATCTCCCATAATTAATATAACCTGGTATATCAAAAATATTCGATATCTACTACATACTGTTCTGCATACTTTAAGGTATAAATAATATAAAAATGGACCCTCTAAAACTATATTCTTTCTACGATAATATGCACTCGATTCAGTTTGCAATTCCGTTCTATGGAAATAAAACTCGACTGGAGAAAATTGCATGTCAATTTTCTCACGTTATTTTATTATTTTATTTGAAAAAGAAATAGAACAGTTATTTGAAATAAAAATGAAGGAACACTGCAGTCGTACAAATCAAGAAATTCCCGTGAAAGTTAACGCTGGGTGGTAACTTAGACCGATGTCATTGTCATAAGCGGAGCGATAAAAACGCGTTCATAAAATATTGTTATCCGTCAACGTAATCAACATATAACCAAAAATTAATACATATAAGGGTTTACATATTCCTACTAATATAATAAAATTCTAGATTTACCGCGTTCGTTTATTAGAACGCGCATCATATAAAAACTGCTGATCCATTGTGAATGTACTTAGGAATAATATTAGGGCGGAATTAGATGAAGAAATTAGGATTTAATAATAAACTAACAAAACTTTAAGTGACATCCCATCCCAGTGAAATAGTATCCCAAGCGAACTTGGCTTTAAATTTCATTCAGCAAATATATATAGGTGCCTGAGGGTGTTAGTTAGATGGATGAATATTAGTAAATGCTCTTAAATAATGCTATGGCATCATCAAGATGTTTTCCTTTACTATAACCTCAAACTCGTTTCACTTTAATCAATGCGTTATACAAATAAACCACTAACTACCAATAATCACTCCATAATAACTGACACGAAACGACTTAATATAAAACCGCTATCGCGCCTCTTTTCGTTATAGCCTCAGTCGAAATTTTGCAATATCAGTTCAGTCCAGAGCAACTATCGGGACTAGCTAATTTGTTCGGTAAAGAGTGGTTTAACTGGCTACTAATTTATGGACGGGCAAACTACGTCGGGCAAGACAACTTCGCTACGAAAGAACTTAGGGAAGTTTTAACAAAATTATATTTTTATTTATTTGTTCTCTTATGTTGGTATTGTTGTTGTAAAGTTACCTTGTAGTAATGATATTTTTTTTTACACGGAATAGATTCAGTGCTTTGACCACAATCTCACCTGATGTTAAGTGACGATGTGGTCCAGGATGCTAAACACACGAACCTCAGATGTACTGGTTCTCAAGTAATACTGCCGGAACACACCTATTGGTATTTGGCGACAGGTTTTCAAACTTAAGGGTGGTAGCTACCCAGGCGGGCATCATTAGAAAATGCCCTACCACCATGCTATGGTTTTCTCACGATGTTTCCCTTCACCGAAAGCTCAGGACATTTTAAAGTCGGTGTTCGAGTTAGTCACGACTGTAATCAAACGAATCGCGCTGGGCCCTAGTCTAAACGATTCGGGGTCGTGATTAACCCTGGCCGACCTGCGATTCGCAGTAGACCAAAATAATGTAAGATCGACACTTACCTCTCCAGTAACGCCGGTGTCCTGCTTCACCTTCCGTAGCCCGTGTGTAGTAAACAGTGTATAGTGTGAATGTGTGAATTGAGTAATAGCTAGGAAGGCTTAACAATCAACAAACAATCAATTTAACATTTACCGCTAATCACAAATAACTTTCATCTATATCAACGTGTATACTCGCGTCAAGTTATTTCCAAACACTGAACCCTGCGACAATTCTCGCGGGCACGAAAGAATTCAAGTGCCCCTTTTTTTTATGATCAATACTTAACAACCCCCCCGTCCCGGACAGAAGGATTATGTCCGCTAGTAAATTGGTAAACGAGCTAAGGTGGCAATTGCTCGCTTCACAACCGAATCTCCTACCATAACTTCGGCCACTCTGGGGACCCCATCCGACCCGTAAATTAATTTTACAATACGTCCTCGACGCCAATGTAACGGCAATGAATTTGGTTCCTTGACCAGTACAAGATCTCCCTCCTTGGCTGGATCCGTCTTGTCCGTCCACTTAACGCGCTGTTGTAAAGTGTGCAGATATTCAAGAGACCAACGATGCCAAAAATTCTGAGACATCTGCTGTAACAATTGGAAACGAGTCAATCGTGATAGCTTCACGTCCCTGAAGGGGTACTCGGGCAGGGCGTTAAGTGGTTGGCCAATTAAGAAGTGGCCGGGGGTCAAAACCTCTAAATCATTTGGATCGGACGAGAGTGGGCAGAGCGGACGTGAATTGAGAACGGCCTCAATTTTGCAAAATACGCTAGCAAGCTCTTCGTAGGTTAAAATAGTTTCACCAATAACCCGGCGGAGATGCGTTTTTGCAACCTTTACGACTGCTTCAAAAATTCCACCCCAATGAGGACAAACCGGTGGATCAAACTTCCAAGTTATCCCCATTTTTGACATTGCGTGATCTATACTATTCCTATTATTTGACAAAAACTCGACAATTTCCTTAAGATAACGATCTGCTCCCTTATAATTCGTACCGCAGTCAGATCGAATCAGCGAAGGTAGTCCACGGCGAGAAACAAATCTACCTAGCGCTACAACAAACGCTTCAGTGCTGAGGGCACTTACAATTTCCAAATGAACCGCCTTGGTGGAGAGACATACAAACACACACAAATATCCCTTAAGTGATTTAGCATTACGTAAGTGTGATGATTTAATTGCGAATGGTCCAGCAAAATCTGTTCCCACTCCGGCAAAAGACCGAGTTTCAGTGACTCGATCTGGAGGCAAATCACCCATAATCGGCTGAACTGGTTTGGCTTTTAATCTGTAACACTTCATGCATCTAAATAATACACTTCGAATAACGCGCCTAGCGGATAAAATCCAAAACTCACGGTGCAGCGTAGCCAAAAGAGCGTTGAGGCCGGCATGGGCGTTTTGAATGTGACGTTGAGTCACCAATAAATTTACGAAAACTCCCCCCTTAGGTAGCAATAAAGGGTGACGAGCTTCACAAGAAAGATTGGAATTTTTAAGACGTCCTCTGACCCTTAGCAGACCCGCTTCATCTATGAAGGGGTTTAATCGGGCAATGGAACCCTTTAAACCTAAACCTCGTTTCAAGGTATCAATTATGTCTGCAAAATGCTCTATTTGTACTACGCGAACCCAAAACGCTAAAAGCCTGTTGTCGTTCAAAAGAGGACAAAGTCGTAGTCTGTATTTTAATCTGGGGATTCCTTCCATTGTGTATGAATCGTCGAATCCAAGCAGTAACTCCAATCAACTTATCAAAAGAGCTGTATTTATTCAAAAGAGTGTTCAAATTATAAGGTGGCAAATTCTCTACGACTCCAATACGTAATCCGGGTAGAACATCTGGAGAGGAGAATTTGTTTTGAGGCCAAGAATAATCAGGTTGTAACAACCACTGTGGGCTCCACCACAGAGTGTTATTTATCAGAGCAGAAGCCATACAGCCACGTGAAGCGCAGTCTGCAGGATTTATCTCTCCTGGTACATGTCTCCAAATTAAAGAGGCTTCAGAATTCTGAATTTGTGAAACTCGATTTGCAACAAAAACTTCCAAATTATGAACGTATGCTCGAAGCCAACAAAGCACAATTTCGCTGTCAGACCATGCAAAGATGTCAGATATTTCAATAACAGTACCCAAACTAGAGCGAATGTGATTAAGAAGGCGAACAAGAAGAACCGCTCCTGATAACTCTAACTTTGGAATGGTCAATCGGGATCGAATAGGTGCTACTTTACTCTTTGCCATCACCAATTGTACTGCAATTTGTCCGGAGACGCTGATAGTCCGAACAAAAACCGCTGCCGCATACCCTCGCTCGGATGCGTCACAAAATCCGTGGAGGCTTACTTGGCATCGTCCTACTGGAAGAAAACATCGGGGTATAGAAATGTTATTGACTTCGGGTAGTGAAGACACAATAGAAATCCACTCTCGCAACAAGTCTCCCTGCAGAGGCTCATCCCAGGTGACTTCCGATATCCAAAGTTTCTGAAGAAAACATTTAGCCAAAAAGATGACAGGCGCTATCCATCCATTTGGATCGAAGGTGCGGGCAACAGTAGACAAAACTAAACGCTTAGTCCAGATTTTAGGGGAATCCAACTTCACACGATACGTAAAAATATCTTGAACAGGTTGGTACTGTATGCCAAGAACTGCCACCAAATTTGGAGTATCAGGATTTTCAAACAGATGAGGATCTTGTTGATGTGCCTCTGGGAGATCGCTTAATAACTCAGGACAATTCGATAACCATTTCCTCAGCTCGTATCCACCCGACTTCAAAATCGCGATCAACTCATCTCTCAGGATTCGTGCATTCTTTACATTGGATTCTCCGGTACAAATATCGTCAACAAAGACAGAATTTTCCAAAATAGCGGCTGCACGGGGATACTTCAGTCGATCACGTTTAGCTAACTCTAACAACGTTCGTATAGCAATGTATGGACTGGATCTTAAACCATATGTGGTTGTGTTCAGTTCGTAAACTTTGATTGGTTCACAAGGGTGTTCACGCCACAAAATCAATTGATACCGCCTATCGTCCCTATGAACAATGGTTTGCCTGAACATCATCCGGATGTCAGCCACGAAAACAATTTGATGGCGGCGAAAATGTGTGAGAATATCCGATATATCTCGATGAAGCTTAGGGCCAGAGTGCAAGCACTGATTCAATGAAACTCCAGTCGACGTGGGGGCAGAGCCGTCAAACACCACTCGAATCTTACTATCGGGGTTCTTCAAAACGGCGTGATGGGGCAAAAAGTAGTGCTCGTGGGAACGCCAATCAAAATCAGATATCGACATATGTCCCAACTCTTCGTATTCACGCATAAAAGTAATATATTTATTTCTGAAGCCCGTATCTCTTCTCATACGGCGCTCCATGGACAAAAGCCTCCTTTCAGCTATAGGTCGTGACTGACCAAGCAGAGACCGTGAAGGTAGAAAAGGTAATCTAGTAACAAATCGGCCATCAACCCGGCGACCAGTGTTATTCTGGTAAAATAATTCACATTCTTGGGCAAGTGGGTCGATTCTAACTGCTTGGGGAGGCTCCTCAACTTCCCAGAAACGCTGTATTGCGTCATTAAGTGAGATTCCTACTTCTAAGGATTGATTTTCGTTTAAGGAAAATAACCTCAGGCAAAACGGGACCAAAGAAACTAAAGCCAAAAATCGTTGGTATGGCTACTAAGCCATTCGGTTGCAAAATTTGAAGATTACCGGATAAAATTAATCCCAACACGTCAGCACCTAAAAGTAAATCTATAGTCCCAGGAACAAACCATTTACGATCAGCAGGAGGCAAACCTGCAGTCATTCTTATTGCAGTTTCCGGTATCGTAATCTGGGGATGTCTGCCCAAAATGTCATCTAAGATTACTGCCCTAGCCACTATATGGGGTTCACCCTTCAAAGGTGAAAATAAAACATCAACCCTTCCCTTAAGATCCGTGGCTTGAATTCCACCGATACCATATATCGGCCCATGATGAGCTTTCCATGGGAGGCCCAACTTTCCCACCAAATAGGAAGAAACAAGACAGCCTTGTGAACCCGAATCCAAAAGGGCGCGAACTATCGCAAACTTACCCTTCGGGCCCCACACCTTAACTGAAACTGTTGGCAGGAGAACAGTTTCAGGTGGGGTGGCTGTGGTGGGAGAGAGGGCAGCAGCTACCTAATGCTGCCAATCGTAGTAAGGCTGAGGATCAGCCTGTGGGGGAAAATTGCGGGTGGAACTCGCTTTATTATTTGTACGGCGTCCAAGCCGAGGAGAGCGTCGCTCGAGGGGTGGCCAGTCCTTTAGGGATTGCGAACATTTCGGTGAATGTTCAACCGCAAGATATCCGCTTCTCTGCTGATTGGTAGGGGAAGAGTCACCCCCGCCCCTGGGAAGGACTTTCTTAGAATAATCCCTATGTGGTTGAGTAGGTTCATCTGAGAACCGACAACGATCCACAGGGGATGATAGCTGACCATCCGTGGGATGTTGGCCGGAGTAAACTCCCCCGCCCATGCGGGGAGTAGGTGAGTCATTCTCCAATCGTCGAGAGCCATGCATATTCATGCATAGGATTGGGTGGTGGCTACCTTGACAATGAGGGCAGGGACGAAATCCCCTACAGTCCCTCTGAAAGTGCTGCCCCAAGCAGGAATAGCACCACTTCCGTGCATTCGCGATCCCCCGCCTATCCTTAACACTTCGATCTAGGAACCTAGGGCAAATATGGACTCGGTGTCCAGTTTCGCGACAAAAACTGCAACGTGAATCTTCCTCACATATGGCATAGCGATTAGCCGGGCGACGGGGATCACCAGTAAGTCGTTTATCCTTTCGGCGCTGTTCTGGTCGTTGCTCAGGAGTTTGAGATGAATAGGCAATACCGGAATTGTCAATCAACCGACACTCACCCTCTAAAAATTTTATTAGGTTTTCGAAAGATGGCAAGTATGTGGCACCATCACCACCGTATAACTGTTCGAATCTAACCTTGAGCTCGCAAGGTAACAAACCCAAAATAATATGTAGGAGCAAGAACGACCACTGGTCCACCGGCAAACCTAATCCTTTCAAAGCGTTGCACGCGATGAGTACTGGATTCAGAATATCAACTCGTAAGCGGTCAACTCTAGTAACCCGAAGTAAGGTTAATAATCGCGTAACATGTGCATCCGCCAAGCATCGAACGTTTTGGTATCGCCTGGCGAGCAAATCCATAGCGGTATGGTAGCTGCCGTCAGTCATATCCAAATGCGCTACCAGTCGGATAGGTGGGGATCAAATCCGCGTGGGGAATCCCCCCGCACTACCCGCTCCGCCATCATCGCTTCAAATTTGATAGTGTCTATGGAATTCGTTTTGAATCATATAAAGAGAAAGAACCTTCGAAGAATAACATCAGTTATGAAACTATAGTATGTTGGTAGGATATTTTCAAATATATTTACCTATCACTATCAAATGGAAAAAACCGTCACCGGAAATCTATAAATGTGTTCCGGAAGTATCGCATGAAAGCCAGTCTCTCTAATCTTAGTCAGTACCATCATTTGACACTTGACACTAATATTATAAAGAGGAAGGATTTGTATTTTTGTATGTAACGAATAAACTTAAATACTTTGTTTTTATTCCGAAAATCCCACGCAAACGGGAACTACGCGGGTAAAACCGCGAAAAGCAGCTAGTCCATAAATAATATAATTTTAAATACATGAACGTAATATTAAGTTTATTACAATCAATATTGAAAATTTGAGAAAAATACTGTTTTCAAATTATTATTATATTTTTCTTGACTTTTTATTCACTAAATTATTCGCTTGTCTTTTAAACAAAGCAACCAAACAAAAAAAAAGATAAATTCTGTTTATTGAATGTCTTGAACTATTTTATCCTTTGACTATGTATACTACATTGCAGCATGGTGGTATCTAAACTTAGAGAGTAGCAGCACTCTCCAGCTATGTTTATTCAACGTTTGCCACACAAACTGTAAAGGCGGTTTCGACAAACAGCGTTAGTCAGTTTGAATAAAAAATACACACACACGACTCGAGAGAGATCGCTTTGATTTTCGTTTTTTTAATGTACAAATATAGTAAAAACATTCGCCACTTTAATAAAACTCGATTCGATGAAGTCGGGAGACGACGTTGTTAATAAATTCTAAGTAAACCTAGATTATTCTCATTAACCGTTGAAAAAGATTTTTATTTTCTACTAGCTGTGTACCCGCGGCTCCACCCGCGTTTCATATGTTCTTCACTGCATTTAATTTTTTTTTATACGGAACCCTATAGTTTTAAAGAACCTGGTACTACTATCGCAATTTTCACTGCCTTGTACGCAGCACCCTGGAATATTGTAGCACGGTGTGAAACTCTCACTATAAAATGTATATCAAACATCTAGAGAGTGTCCAGAAACGTTTCCTGTGGCACTTGTCATATTGCTATAACTTGGCAAAAAAATTGCCGTCTTATGATGATCGCCTACGCCATTTTCAACTATCATCTCTCCATCATCATAGAAAAATTACTAGACGATATATTTTTGTTCAAGTTATTTAACAACCTATTGGACACTCCTATCTTTTGAATAAATTAAACTTTCCTATAACAAGTAGGTGCCCAAGACAATGTAAAAAATTCACTACGTTTGTAAGGATAGATGCCTGAACGAATCTGGGATTGTACTCGCGTATTAATAGGATGATAAATAATTACAATGCATTTAATAACACTAAGTTTAACCGACAAGAGAGAAACGGTTCTAATGGACATCATAAATGACATAATTTGGACATATTTTCAAATAGTCTTCATAATTTTAGGTTTAATCTCAAACTGAAAATAGTTATAACGTAATCGCTTCTTACTATTAATTATTATATATTTTTGTTCTCGATGTTGAATTTTTTATTTTCTTTTATTGGTAACTTCGTTATTCAATTATAATGCATGACATATACTTTTAGCACTATACCTTTTTTTTTACGTGGGAAATGCATTTACGCATCCTCCCTCACATCTATAACCGGAAGCAGAATCTCCCGGATTAGACATGCTAGGGGGGTATGTGGGGCTCGCTCGGCGTGTGGTGCCAGGAATACCCACTACAACCCACGGTACTAGCTGCCGCCTTTCTGAGGGGTGATACGAGATATAGCTACTATTCAATTTTTGTTTGTTGTCTAATTTTTTTTTATCATATAATATAATCAATTGTTTAAATGAGCTGATGTTTTGAGCTTGTAATTTGTGCCTATAATTGAGGTGGCATCTAGCGTGCCAGTAATGCCAATGTAACTTATAAATTATATTGATGTTCACTTTGTTGGTACAATCAATAAATAAAACCCTAGTATTTTTTTTAGATACTACGATAAAGTAAAAATATTTGTCATAAATTCAAGCACTTGCTCGTAAAACTGTGTATTGAATCAGATTTTATCAAATTTTTTATGAGTTTGAATTTTTTACGCTGAAACAAAATTATTTTCAAAAATTATAAGTACCCTAAGTTACCCATAGTAACTTCAGCTATATACCAAAGGTCCTGTCAAAATCATTTGAGCCCTTCCGGAGATTACCCATTACAAACTGACAGACATAAATTTGAAATATTCTATTTTTGGTATATGTGTCGTATATACATTCATATCTATTTGTTTAAAAAAATTGACATTAAAACAGACACTTTAATTTTATTTATTAGTAGATTTCTAAATTAACGAAGCACTTATTAATAAAGTAATTATTTATTGACTTTTAGTGTATTTTTATAGTTTATTTTTTTAAAGTCGGTTTTGTTTTTAATTAAATAAGGTTTTTTAAAATTTAATTTTGGTCTGCTACCATACTTTTACTAACTTTGAAATTTTAAAATAGCAGTATATTCTACTAAGATTAATAATACATATTTGGCGAAGGTTGCATTTCAAATAAAACGTAGAAACAACTATTATTATTTTAATGTTCCAAAATGTCTACATAGGATATCATGTGTGCAGAGTGCACTGTATGTGCTTGAATGTGTGCACTACGTGTGCCAGACGGGGCAAGACTGGCTAACTTATACATTACAATATGTAGTGCTGACGCTACACATACATAAAACATTCGTTTGAACAAACAAATCTAAATACATAATTACAACTTACACCTTTGTAAATAATTATAAATTATATAGTATTACACAACTTGAGGAGTGTTCCGGAGATAAACTACGTCTATATTTCAAAGCGAAATCGCGGTCCCTGTTTAAGTTTTAACCCTTGCCCTTGACGATTGATCCAAGTTAAAAGCAAATACACATTTACTATTACCTAATTAGAGCCCGCGGCTCCGCCTGCGTTTCATATATTCTTTACTTTACTAAAAAAAAAAAAAATGAATGAAGAAAATTGAGAGTATTTTTTTTATTAGCGGAAAAATGTACATAAGAGTAAATCGAAAGAAAAATTGAGAAAAGGACTATGGATTCCAAAAAATACGAAAAATTCCGCCTTGAATAGTATTAGTTATAGTAATAGTATTCCGCGTACTCACATCCCGAAATTGTTGGTAGTTTTTGAGGCAATGGTGCGTCAAAGTAACTCCATTTTCATTATATATATATATATATATATATTATATATATATATATATATATATATATATATATATATATATATATATATATATATATATATATATAGATATATATATATATATATATATATATATATATATATATATATATATATATATATATACATATATATATATATATATATATATATATATATATATATGCTTGCATGTATGAAACTTTGAAGTCGATGACAATAATTAAGTGAGAGCTTATAATAATTAAATTATAGAAAGCTAACATAGTCTATATTTAATTAATTTCCGTATACCTGTGCGAAGCCGGGCAGTATTCGCTGGTATTATTGGCAAAATCGTTTATCATCACACACAGTTGCGATTCATGAAGTAAAAATATTTTTAAAATGATATCTTATAACTTGTACCACATTCGAGTTAGTACCGCAAAACGTTAGAAGCCTGTACTCTAACAACAGAGAGTGTACTCTGTCGGCTACGAGGAGTTACGATGAAATTTCACGTCTGAACGACGTTGTTTAGGTCGCTTTGAAGTATTGGTTTACTTGTTATTTGTTGTAATATTATTGCGGCTCCTTCATTGTTCGTCGCGAACTACGGTACAGATAGGGAGGTTGCGGTTTGCCGAAATATATCTCATAATTTTCCACTTTCGTGTTTTATTATTCAAGTTTGCAATACGTCTTCTTTCTTCTATATATATATATATATATATATATATATATATATATATATATATATATAAGGAAAATGTGGTTCTTTTAACGCACCGTCATCTCAAAACTACTGAACATTTTGGAATGGGACTACTACCATTCGACGCGGGATTTTTCGTAAATGGTTATAAGTTATATATTTTTTGGATTCCATCCACCCTTTCTTTTTTTTACACTTGTTTACACTTATCCGCTAATAAAAACACAATCTCATTTCTTTCTTCATTCATTTGTTTCTTTAGGATAAGTACAAATGAAATGTTATATGTACTTTTTCACTTATACCTAAAGAACATATGAAACTCAGGCGGAGCCGCGGGCGCGCCAACTAGTTTGTACATAAATATATAGTTCTTGACGCAATACCTACTGGAGATATTCAAACTTTCTATTCGTCGTGTCTCGTATCTTTAAAGGTTATAATAATTTCACCACGATAAGAGGTCCACTTTCATGTTATCTTCTTAACGTTATCTAAATAATAAAATGTTATTCTACTCTTTAGTGTGTATGTGTTTTTTTTAGAACTGAATAAATGTAAAATTATATGAAATGGACAAAAAATGTCCACAATCTCATCCTTTGCAATATTTTAATTGAACCTTAGAATATTAGAGAGATATAATGTAGTTAATACCTTTACAAGTAGAACAGCTTTTTTATGTGGAGAAATGCAATTATGCATACAAGTGAGGAGTATGTGAGACTTGTTTGGCGTGATGTGTCTCATGTGATACACACCAAAATACCAGGGCTAATCAGCGTGTATTGAGTCAGGGTCAGTCCGGGTGTGAAGACCCTCGTCCCGGGTGCAAAAATGTACCTACACTTCTCTTTTAGAAGCAACGGCAGCCTTACACCAGTCTACATACAAACATCATCTACCGCCTGAAGTTTTTAAACGGGAAAGCTCTAGTAGAGAGTGACTGGTATGTGACTGATATTCTCACTGACACTCTTTCTTTTTTCTGCCTTCCTAGTAACTTATAGCAGCTGACAGAGTACGCTCGCTGCTGTTACAGTACAGCCTTCTAAAATTTTGCAGAAGTAACTCGAATGTAGCACAAGATTTCACTTTAAAAATATTTCTCCTTAATTAATCGCAACGTGGGAAGACGCAGTGTGGGTACACCCTCCACAAGGTGGACAGACGACCTGGTGAAGGACGCGGGAATCCATTTAGTTTAGACAATTCTGCCTGTATTACGTAAATAGGATATTCTCATAGAAAGTTGCATTCACGTTCCTTGTTTTCTCTCCAGCAATTATAGTGCAAACCACAGCTTGTAGAGAGAGAGAGATCACTACCCTCTAGTAGAGCCGCATATACTATCTCCATATAAGCAAAATTATCTTCACCAATCAGTAGAAAATCCACGTTAATTATCATTGAAAATTGGAAGAAAAATCTCTAAACATTTTAATGACAACTATAAAGCTAATCAATTACTGCAAAATAACAAAAACATCGGTTGAAGACGATGATAATTCTAAGGCAATCAACAAAATCACTACTTCAGAAGTGAATCCGCAAACAAACTTTCTTGTAGAGAGTGGCTCGTTAAGATATGGCTTTATGAAATAATTGTCGAAACGAATCGAGTCCTAGTTTCTGAGGCGAACAACTCCGCGAATTACTTAACTAAATCATAACAATCCACCAAGTTGAAACGGTTGTGTTTATGCAACATGATAATATAAGCAATATTTAAATTTATCTAAATAAAAAATTCTAGAGGTCTGCCGTTAGTGCGTATCACACAAACCCTATACCTGTTAGACTCTTTGTTCACATCACTAAAAATATTCATGATGTCTTTATTATTTACGTAAAGTAACTTCAAACTATTTGCACCTCGAATCTCAAGATTCTTATTCTTACATTTTATTAAATGTGAAACCTTTTTGTCTGAGTTTCTGGTTGTTGGCTTTTAACTCAACTACTAATAAACCGATTTACATGATTCATTTTTATAATTATCAATTTATGACGTCATCAAAACTTAGTATATCGTCTATTATTTTATCAAGTACATAAAAGCAAACACCTACCAACTTTACCCGTACATTTTGAAAAACGTTTTATTCATTTTGAGAATTTATGGATACACTTATGACATGATGTGGTAAGTTATGGTCACTCCTAATGTCATGGAAAGTGTAATGATACTGGCTTAGTGATAGTATCCTTGAACAGTGCGTCAATTTGTTTCGGTTCGAATCCTGTCCTACAATGACCAGTGACCGAAAACATCCAAAGCATGGTCATAGGACATTCTCAAACACTCCTTTGACAAGCTAAGATAAAATAGTATTACCAAACACAATTGTTTAAGATTCTTAACAATAATAGCGCGCAATAATAAATTTGAATTTTTAACATGGGGTGTCAAGATGTACGCCAAAAATATGGCACCAATTTGAATATTATTGTAATGTGTGGGAAAATAAATACTATAAAAAGTAAAGTAGTGAGACAAGTACTAGTGCCCTCACCGGGAAGGGCTTATGGTAATTTTTAAACACACCTAGCGCCATCATTTGTCAGCCAGTTTCTCTAGATTTAGTGTGTTTATCATTTTACACTAAATCACCAATTTTCATCATAAACTAAGCCTAAGTATAGTACTAACAGGCTCCAGCAAAAGTTCTCCTATCAATGTGTGTAACATCTTTACGGCGATCGATAGAACAGTATAGAATCTGATCGACTGCAGCAACAACTGGTTGGTGAGTTACAACAAAAGAGATAACATATACACGTTCTTCATGAAAATACATGGGTGAATGGTGTTGGGGTTTAGAGATGTTATAAGTACAATTTATATAATAATGTACATTTTAATATATACGGGTAAAAAAAACGTGACCGGTAAAACAATCTGGCTCTTAAGTTCTAAAATTATTTGTTGGATGTGGATTTGACGTGGACCGTTTGAAAATCCCCTACTACAATTATTAATTGTATAAATATAATGAAAGTATAAGTACGTATTTTTTATCTATTATCTCGCTGTTGCATAGCATAATCCCCTGTCGTTCGACTCCGCGAATTCATTCAAGTTCATCATAAATGCAGCCGCGCTTATCTTTCCGAGTCGCGCGCTCCACGACTTATAAATTTAACGTCCTAAAGGATTTACGTCGGAATTATAACTTTACAACTTCAAACTCGATGTCCCTTACCACTATTACCTACAATTATAACTGTACTGGTATACATTTCGATAAAAATATGTTGACGTTTAGTACAAGTTGAGGGGTTAGTATAATAAAACAGATTTAATCTAAAATGAAGTGTGTGTCACCAGGCACTGAGACGTGGGGTCGCTCGTAATGGGTATGAACCCTGAATGAAGACTCTGGGTTCTTAGATACTCAAAAGACAATGATGAATTTCGCTGTATAAGAAGATGCGGAAGCGATGATGGTGCAGTTTGTAGTGCGGTCGAATTCTGTGTCAATCGGCGTTGGTTTGATTTCACTTATTCAACTTTATAATGTGCTTGAGCTTTTGGTAAAGGAAACCATAGTATGGTGATAGGGTATTTATTAATAGTGCCCGCCAAGGTAGCTTCATGTTTGAAAACCTGTCACCAAAAACCATTAAAAGGCATGTCAGGGGCTTCACTTGAATGCCAATAGCTCTAGACTTAGTGTGTTTAGTATTGGGCCAAAACATCATTATATATAAGATTAGATTGTGGTCAGTGTTGAAGAAAGCGGTCAATGTACCCAAAAAATTGCTAAGCCTAATGTATGAGAGCATAATATCTGTAGAACCGATGCTCCATGGGGTCACGTATAGTAATGTAGGTGGCCCGATGACCTTACGAAGGTGGCGGGATTCCGTTGGATGCGGATAAGGCAAGATGGGTCGTTGTGGAGATCATCTTGATTTTTCTACTTACTCCACTTATGTCTGCATGATTTGGCTAGGTACTATGTTATGTATTTCAGTTTAGCGGATCTCGACTAATAGCCCGATTAAAGTATAGACAAAATTTGCTTTTTATGTACATATATAATATAATATTTATTAAAACTTATCACATAATATATTAGATAATTAGAATTAAAAACAAAACATGTAAATCGGTCTAGTGGTTCTTGAGTTATGAACCGACTACAGACAGGCGGACAGACATAAATAGACGTTGCCTTTTAAATATTGTGAGGATAATCCAACTATATCATGTATATGTGATTTTATTTTAAAATACTGGATGCATTTTCTATTTAATTCCATTGTTTTTATACTTTGCTTCTGCTACTCCTAATATTTTCAAAAATAGAGTGTCACGGCGCGTAAATAAAAGGTAAAACCTTATTCGAACGTGTGAGGTGTTCCGAAAACTCGTAGTATCCGTGTAAACCGCGCGGCGTGACTATGAAATATTGAAGTAGATTTTCAAACTACCATAATATTAGTTTATATCTTATAGTGTACATGTTAAGGATGCTTTTGGATTAAATCCTTTGGTAGTTTGCGAGATATAGTAAAGACTCTGTTTTGTGAACGGTTTTGTTGTTAGTTTGCTATAATATATATAATGTGTAGTTTATTTCGTATTAGCAAAACCTTGGTTGTTATTTATTATTATTATTGAGTTCTCTCAGGATGTATACATTTGTGCTGTATTTATAATATCATTATTAAAATATAACTGTCACTTTATTTAGCTTATTTTATGTTATTTTATTATCGCTGTATTTAAAATTAGTTAATATCTACAAGTGATACAAAATTAAACTAAATTTTATTTTGTCTGGAAATCTTAATGATATTGTAATTTAATTAATTGAAATGTGACAAGGTATTTGCACAAACTTCGAAAAACATATTTTCGACATAAATTGATACAAATGTAATGCGACATAGACATTGGCGAAAAGTAAAATCGCGCCTTGTGAAAAATATAAAAGAAGTCTTCCAGTTCATGGCATCTGTATAAATTATTCACCGGACTGATGTTTATTGTTTCAAATAATATATGTATACAGCCGAACTTTTTTAACAACCTACGACAATATTTCTCGAGTAACAACGATAAAGGTGTGGGGTTTAATGAAGACAATATGACGCAAATTATGTTTAAACATAAACGATCCTTCAACAGGTCGGGGAAAACCGCATTTTATGTGCGGCTTTCATACGTTAAATAAAACCCTGTAACGGTATCTATATACATGATCCACAGAGTTCACGCTTCGACACTAAAAAACGGAATGAAATAGGGTATTTTAAAACCTCCACCGACGGGACTATTCTGAAAACACTCCAGGATGGCAACACATCCACGACACATAAAGACAGCCTTTATTCGTAAGAAATATATATTATCATTTACGTCATGAGTGTATTCAAATCTGAAGAGATCTATTGACGAACCGACATGCTTTTCTCAGTATGGCTGGAGTAAAATGAATGAAAAATATTCCTAAGAAGGTAAGCAATTTATAAAGTACAGTGGGCTTGACTTAAAAATATGAAAAAACAAGCTTAAAAAAGATATAGAGATAGGGGGAGGCTAAGAAGGTATGGATTAATTGTATGAAGAATGGTATGTACTTATATAAAAGGTGTGAATGTTGAGATGAAAATGACAGAGGAGATTGGAAAAAAAAAATATTTTGTGCTGACCCTACTAAACGCAGGATATGGCAAAGGAGATAATTAATCAGAAATTCAGTCAGAAATAGTCCCGGGAAAATTGATCTAGCCGCTTCGGAGATTAACCGGAACAAACTGATCGACATACAGGCAGACGAACAGATAGAGCAGACAAAGATTTTAAAATATGCATTGAAACCACAACGACGCGTAGTTGATTTGTAAGCAGTCCACTATTAGAGTCCGCCATGGCTTGCCACCGCGACAGCCGTGTCCTTTGGACTTTATATTTGAATTCGTTTATTATCTAAACCGCAGAAAGTGATTCGCCTGTAGATTAATATAGGAGAATTCTCCGACGCAGCAGTAGCACAGCCTGATCAACTCAAGCGCCCGCAGCAGCATTCATCGCCAAGTAAATTTGCATGTTTTTTTTCCTCATAGTTGAGCTGCATATCCTTTCTTTCTGCGGTTTTGAGCATGACCGTATACTATTACTCTTGCATTTAAACCAAGCATACAGTACACTTTTCTATCATTTCTAACCCGCTGATAACGGAGGTGACAAAGCCGTAAGCTTGGACATGACAGTTTGGAGCAGACATGGATTCACTAACAATAGCTATCGTGTATACATTCATATTTATTTAGTAAAAAGTTGTTATTTTGATATTAAAACTGACACTTCAATTTTATTGATTAGTATAGATAATATGTAACATGGATGTAGACAATGCCATTAAAAAGAAATCGCAATAAGAAGTCGCGAATACAATGGCTAGCTTTACCAGTAAAACGCCGCGACATTTCGTAGTCAGCCTGAAAGCTCTATTAGCCGGCGACACGCGTAAAAAATTTCATTGGTCTTAAATTTTGAAGGCGTTCTTGATTTGCGGGCTTGTTCGAGCTATGGCGTAATTTAGCATTCAGGATCGCGCATTTTCGTTTCATTTTATGACCTTCCAAGTTTATAGTGTTTGGGAGTTTAAATATTCTGATTACCATAGAGAATAAACAATAAATTTTAAATAATTGTCTACGGCGCATACTGGATGTATTGTGATCATTTATCCCATACCATTGCATCCTTACATACTTAAAAACAAACGTATGTATCTTAGTTATTCCTTCCTTAGAGCTTTTATTACTATATATCCACTGAACCGATTTATTTGATTCTTTGATATATAATGAAATGTTAAAAATACATATACATATGTAACGAAATTTCCTTGTAAAATTTTACTTAACCTATTGGAATTTTTTATTTTATATAAAATAGTTATTATTCGAGCAAAACCACGTGGTACAGCTAGTTATACCATAAATAAATCGAAAACATAAGTTGGAAATTCCTTTACTTAAACACGCCCACGAAACAGACGGCGCGGCGCTTTGATAACTAAAACTATCGGCTGACCCAAGCAGTCGTCAATTTCATACATTCAATCACTTCATCAAAAATCAACTTTACCCATGTTAAATAAAGTTGAAAATCCCAGGAAATATATACCAGTACCGATACCCATGAACTCTGTAACTAGTATACTAAACAACAGGGTTTTACACCTCATTACTCCGACTTAATACGAAGGATATTAACGCACGATTTTTAGGTCACACGATACGATTACGACACGATTTAACGTTTATAATCAGTTTATTTAATTAGTGTATCAATTATATACTGGCCTGGATAGTTTAGCTACTTAACTTAGTATACGTTCAAGTGTATACGAGTATACATAAACAGTAAAATTACGTTTCTTCTCTGTTTGTTTTGTTATTTAACACATTATTTTGTTAAAATTCTCAATAAAATACGTGGTATTCTGAATTTCTGCCCAAATCACTAACATGAAGGGCTGTGGCAATTTCACTGGACTTTGTGGCAAGGATTTGAAGCACCCAGTTAAAAAATGAAATTAGCACCAGGATACTAACACAATGGTTCAAACCTCAGTTTAGTCTGCTATTATAACACTGCTGGAATAAGCAAGCAAAAAGAAAAAAAGGACTTTTACAAAACTTGCGTAGAGTTCATTATGTGTTGAACTATTTGTAAATGTGTAGTGTGTTACGTGTATTGCTAGTGCATGTAGAGTCACTTGCAGGACAAAAATTGCTTAAACTCTTGTAAATGCTGCGCCTTAGATCATTGACGGAAGAATACCCGAAGTGTGTTTAGGGGCAAAATTGACCGCATATACCCAGCGGCGGCAACAGTAGTTATGCCAACGTGGGTACAAGCACGCTTAAATTATCGGTCTAAATGGGTACCCTCAAACATAAAAATTATAATACGGTATTTAAATATCCTAAATGTAGGTACTACAATATCGTGAGTTATAAAAATAACCGTCCGTCGTTCCGAACAAACTTCGAAAGCGTTAGGTATGTTAAACGCGTGAAACTATCGTACGATTTACCGTACTTTGTTACGAATAAAACGTGTAAATAAGGACCACCGGGGGTTACAGGATTACTGACGGATATGTTTAATGGTCTGAAATGTCAGTTTTTGGTTATTCAGTAAATTATTTCGAAACTGGACACCTGGCACTTGCATCTCATATCTTAAATTCTTAAATCTTTAAATTCGTTTGTAAGATAAATTCGAGAATAATTACTAACACTTTTTTCATAACACTTGTATTACATACATAATATTATCACGCTTCTACTTACTATGGTCCTGTTACACATCTATAGCTAGCTGCATCTACTTTCTTGAGAGCTTTTGAACATTTGTAACAACTGTACTGCCTTGGTGGCGCAGTTGTATTACGGTACAACTGCCGTTCTGAGGTCTCGGGTTCGATCCCCGGGTCGGGTCATCCCGGTGTTTGGAATTTGTGCCCGATACGGCGACATGCTCGCCCCCTGTCACATCTGGGACGAAACTAAGCTCGGCGAAATGTGGGTGGTGTAGTTCGCTATTTCACCTCTGCCTAAACCTTCGGGGATAACAGGCGTGAGCGTATGTTATGTGTACTTTTGGCCTGGTTTTTCTTTAGAACGTTTTCGATCTGGTCGATATACTTTCAATTTATTTTTGCCATTACTGACTTGTCTAGTCAGCCTTATCCACGTATCGAAACCAGCTATTTATTCCATTATCTACATCACTACATCCTGTAATATGTTGCAGCTTTCATTTATTTTGATGGTAAACCCACCAAGTCTAGAGTCACTGGTTCTCAAAAGATGCTGCCTGCTGCCGAAACACATCCATTGTTGTTTGGAGACAGGTTTGCAAACTTGAGTTTGATAGTTACCCAGGCGAGCGCTATTAGAAAATGCCTTACCATCATGCTATGGTTTCTTCACGATGTTTTTCTTCACCGGAAGCTCAAGCTCAATATAAAATTGAATAGGGGTTCGAATCTGCATCCATCGAAGTGGCATCCGACCACCAACAAACTGCGCCATCATCCCTTTATATTATCATCAGATATTCAAGTTCTCTTCAATCGGGGTTTCCTTAACGTCTTATGGTTTTTTTACCGAATGTAGTGTGATGTTAAAACTAGTTAAACATTTATTTTCAAGATAAATAAAACGATTTTCCCTGCGTTAGCATCTAAGTGTCGTTATTCAAATAACAATGACAATTCTCGGAGAGAGGAAAACAGACAGGGAAAACTAATTAGTTCACAAAGATATTAAACTATATAGAATTATTCTATAAATATTTTCTTTTAATAAACCATAGAATTCGAATCCAAAAGAGTGTGACCATCTTCATAGCTTGTTGTAAAACATGAAATATGAAGGTAAATGTAAGGTTTGAAGGGAATCTTACTTGATGTTTCTTGAAAATATGATCTAAGTGATAGCACGCTAAGCCTAGAGGTACTGGCTCTTAAGTGTTGCTACCGGAAGATACTTATAATTTGCTTGGTGATAGATTTTAAAATTTGACTGTAATTAGTTAGGCGGGTCGGTATTTGAAAAACCCTACCACCATTTTATGTCGATTGACGCATTATCTAATCATATATTCTATTGAGCCCTTACAATGATTCCAGTTATACAACAGAAACTTGAATTACCGTTTTATGATAAATAATTAAGTTTATCTTTAATCCTTTGTATTCGCTCGATAGTAGAAATTCGACATAATAATAATCATCGAAAATCTGAACAAATCTGAATTGTTTCCAAATATTTATTCATAATATTCAAGCTTATCAGTAGCTTCTTGACAAAATCGATTGATTAAGAGAGACAAAAATTTCTTTGTAGTATAGAAGCCGAAAAAATAAAAATTGACGAGATTACAACATGAAGCAAAAAATTGCTGTTACAGGTATATGGTAAAAACAGTGGACAATTGGCAACTAGAGATAAATATATCCCGTTGACGTTTATACGGAGCTAGTTTAATATACTTGATCGTTTCCCATTTAGATGGGTTTTAATAAAATAAATTAATTTTATTCAAATTAACCGCCCAAACTCTTACCCCTGACGCCCGGAGTTCGTATAAATAATAGATGTTTACATTAGCTTAATTGAAAAATAATTTGTATTATTAATTAAGGATTGTATCAGATTACATATACAGAATAAAAATTATATAGAATTTTAGTTAACTATACTTTGTTGTGTGCCCGTGGCTCCGTCCGGAAAATAATGTTCTGGTGGTCACTATATTTTTACTCTAAATAGTTTTTGGTACTAACAGAAAGCGAATACATTTCTCACAAATTCAAACATTTGTCATTAAAACTGTCTATCAAATCGGAATTTATTTACAATTTTATGAGGTTTATTTTTTTTTACAAAGAACCATAATTATTTCGAAAAATAAAAGTAGCTTAAATTACGCGGTGTAACATCAACTATCTGGTAGAAATAGTCCCGTCCAGCTATTAGCCGGAATAAACAGATAGACAAGCAGACATTGATATCGACATTGAATTTTTTTTTAGAACTCGTATTAAAATATTAAGTAACATTTCTTTTCATTAACTTAAAAATGGGTTGACTGATTTTGATAAAAGTTTGTGTGTATATGATAGGCTATAAAAGTCACTTTCGGATATTGTTAACAAAAATAATTAAAAAACTTCACAAAGAGTTTCATTGATTTAAAAAAAATTATGGTGTATGGGAAGCATGTATCGTTGAGGAAACTAATAGGCTATGAATAACAAAATCAGGACATTAAAACAAGATAAGATACGTATGCCAAAGTCACGGACGCCCGCTAGTTTAAAATAAAATTAGATAGTACATCTACTAACAACGCTAGCTAATAGTCTATGCAATAATAAGCAGGCAAAGTGAATTCCCATAACTTCGAAACCCTTAATGCTCTTCGAGAACTCCGTAGTAGTCGCGGAATGTGAGATTTATTTTAATTTTTCAAACAAAACAACAACATTAACGCACCCCTGAGGGATAGGGGAGATTCGGGGGAACCCGGATTCCGTATAATATGCACATTATGGTGCTATCTGGCTGGCGTTCTATCGGCCATCAAGTATTGCTCAGCAACTTTGCGGGACTCCGAATGATATCGTTAATGTTTGATGCTCATTTTTCTCAATCCCCCTCCATCCTTCTTTTATTGATAGTTTCCTTGAATACGTAATGATGGCGAGTTATTTATTATTTTGTTGCCAAGCTTCGTTGTTTTTTTTTTGTTTGTAACTTATATTAAAACTTTAATGAAGTATTCAAGATTTACTATGGAAATATAAACCTACGTTTTTATATACGGCCTTAACCAAATAACTGTACTTCATTTGGTATTCAATAAAGTACAGTCCATGAACGATTGCTACCGCCGATAGATGGAATCTATCGACAGTGGGTTTAACATACCGGGCTACATTAACAACGGATAAATTCTCTTGATATATTAACTGTGTATATAACTCAAAAAGGACTTGACTGCTGTCCTTGAATAAAATTTGGTGAGCCCGCTATATACAGAATGTTTTTATAGAGGTATAAAACTTTGACTTGGCAACACTTTTTTAACTGGTAGTCATTTTGTCAGCTGTCAAGTCATTTGTTCTAGTTCAGTTTGGTTTGGCATTTCAACATGAATAGACTGACGCCTGAACAACGCTACCAAATTGTGCAAATTTATTTTGAAAATCATGGTTCTGTTCGAAATACGTATCGCGCACTACGTCAATTTTACGGTCAACATAATCTTCCATCAGAACAATTAATTCGATTAACCGTGGAACGTTTTCGCGCCACGTTTACTCTAAATGATAATACGCATTCAGAGAGATCATTGCTGCTGTAGAGCATAGCGTAGAGAAAGACCCGAATCAGTCTATCCTCTATCGTACACAGCAATTGGATATGTGTCCATCCACTTTATGAAAGATTTTACGGAAAGATCTTGGTTTGCGTACTTACAAAATCCAACTCGTGCAAGAATTGAAGCCACACGATCACCTAGCAAGGTGTAGATTCGGTGAATGGGCCCAAAACAAGATTGCCGTTGATTTCGATTTTCATTAGTGAATTTTGTTTAGCGATGAAGCTCACTTTTGTTTGAAAGGATACGTCAATAAACAAAATTGCAGTATTTGGATTGATGATAATCCTCAAGTGTATGTTAAGACACCGTTATATCCAGAAAAACTGACTGTTTGGTGTGCTTTATGGGCTGGTGGAATCATTGGTCCGTACTTCTTTAAAAACGATACTGGTCAGAACGTTACAGTCAATGGTGACCGCTATAGAGCCATGATTACTGACTTTTTCATTCATCAATTGAACAACCATGATGAGCAGGAGCTGTGGTTTCGACAAAACGGCGCAACAGGTCATACAGATTGTGCCACAATTGATTTATTGAAGGAAACGTTTGGTAACCGCATAGTTTCACGTTTCTAACCCCTAAATTGGCATCCAAGATCATGCGATTTAACGCCACCAGACTATTTTCTGTGGGGATATGTGAAGTCTAGGGAAGTCCTAGGGAATAAACCCCAAACGATTTATCGCTTAGAGGACATCATTCACCGCTTTATTGCCGATATACGACCATAAATGTTAGAAAAAAGTCGTCGTCGAAAATTGGATCTCCAGATTAGACTACGTCCGAGCCGGCTGTGGCAGTCATATGCCCAAAAGTCATATTTAAATTATAATTGCCAGAATATTATCTTTCGAATAAAGTAAACTTCATGAGAATTAAAAAAAAAACATTTTTGTTTTATTCCATTTCATAGTTATATATACTCTCTATAAAGAACATTCAGTATACGAGTATAAGTGTAAATGTCGGAGTTTTTGGCGGGATCTCAATCTGTCATGTAGCTGTTATATCATTATTTCATTAATTCATTAAACTTGTGTATTTGACTCTATATGATATAATCTAGGAGGCTTTTTGTGTGATATAGTTTGGTTATTATGTGCAAGTTGTTTATTATAGAAGATAACTCGTAACATTTATTCTGGGGTGCTGTCAAAGCTCCATGGAAAGTTCGAGCAGGATGGGCCACCATTTTGCTGGAGCTTAGGGATATTGATACAAGATTGAAAATACATCTTACCCATATGACACTGGCATAAATTGTATGTACACACTGCACATATTGCCATTAACTAAGAAGAAGAGTAAACACACACTATAGTCATACTACTGCCGTAAACGAACTATATGTTTTTTAACTGATTCTTATTTCCGTTTGAAAACGTTAAGTTCATCCATCCGAAAAAGGTCAGAGTTACTCGTCACAATGCGCCTAAAAAAGTTACACTTCAAATGCTTTGTTTTCCCAATAACAAAAAAAGAATTTCTACGACGAATGTGAAAGAACTTCAAGAACTTTAGAAATGAGAACATGTTAATCATTCCAACATTCGTTTTAAACGAGCGGCGAAGAAATAAGGTTTTATTAAAAGACAACCGCATTTTTCGAATTATTTCTTTAAATGAATAAATTTCGTTCCTCTCACGTGCCGCCAGCTTCTTCGAGCTCTTACGCGGCGTGACTTTCTCGGGGGGTTTACCTTTTTTTTTTTTTTTTTTTTTTTTTTTTTAACGGGGGGAAATGCATTTACGCACTACCCTTACCTATTGTACTAGTGAGACCGTAGTCCCCCCATACAATAGGTAAGGGGGCACGGAGGGACGAGCTCCGTGCCAGTGTGGGACTCGCCCGGGCGTGGAGCGCCCGGGAATACCCACTAAAACCCCCCGGGGCCGTCCACTGCATTTGGGATGGGGGCGACACGGGGTGGCTTTCGCAAGCACCGCGTCGCCCCCTGCAGCGAACCCACCAGGCCTCGTCCGTGCAATGGCCCGGTAGGGATGAAGGAGAATAGTTCCCCTCCACCACTTAGCCCGCCTCGGAAGGAGGCACGACCGTCAGGTCGACAGTCCGGGGGCAGGATGTACTTCCTGCCCCCATAAAGGGAAGAACGAAGAAGGGACAGAGCAGTGTCGGGGGGTTTACCTGGAAAAAAAAACATCCTCGTCCACACGGAAACGTAATTGTATTTATTTACGGATTCTTCGTATTTTATTTCTTACTGCTTCTCATTGTTATATAATTCAAGAGGTTGTATTATTTCGAGATCAATCTATTATTCATTTTCATAGCTAACATCGACTTTTCTTTTTAATTCTATTTGATTAACGAGGTTTCAATGCATTCCGGATGACTATGCTAGTCTCATAGGATGAATCAATGGTATATGACATATCTGGTTACTAATTACTTACTTCATATGTATGTACCAAAGATATACATTTATATAGAGTTCTGGCAGCATATGACACCGTATTACCCAAAGTTATATTTATCTCTTTCAATCATACTCTAGAAATCTGGTAAAATTTTCTGACGATATATGAAAGTATACACACCATCAGTACATTGACAAATACCATACAAATGTGATGTTTTTTATCATAAATAATACCGGTTAAAAACATTCTCTATGATTTCGTTTTAATTGTGTGAAATAGAAGTGTTTAAAATAAACTAATTGGTAAACTCGCTTCACGAAATTATAAAGACTGTGTAGTTGATTAAAGAACCCGGCAGGGTAACTGATAGACGTCAAGTTCACGCAAACTGTAAAACAATTAAGAGAGTCGTCCGCAACGAGCGAGACTGCAGCCCGGGGGGCGTTTGGACAACGCTTTTACAGGGAAAACTGTGTGGCTATTAAACGGGCATTTTTAATTTTACTGTTTTCTTTCTTTATATTCTTATAGAGAGTCAACGTACTCTCGTAGCTGGGTTATTAACAGTAGACTAGTTTTTATTACGACTAACGCTGTTAACCGGAGAGCCTTGGCATCTTCGCCGTATCTTCAAGCGAGCGCTAAGGGCACTCAACTGAAAAAGGTAACTAGCGCTAGTGGACCAAAGTGCTACAAACCTCGGCTTGAGCTGTTGCCTAGGAGTAGACTTGTCAGTTTATACACTCCTTAAATATAAGCAGACTTAGGAAGAATAATTTACTTACGACTCGTACTGTTCAAAATGTTTGCATCGATGGTCGGCCGTAATTGTCAATTTTTAATAATAACTAATCAATATAAGATACACCATTTTCTCAACTATCCAAGGTATTTGATATTTCATAATCTTGTTTGAACGATAAATAGTCAATCGTCGACAATCGGCGGCACTAATAGTTTTTTCTTCCTACCATTGAAAAATGAAATCGAGTTTGGGTGTTCAGATACTTAGATACATTACTCACCCTACATGGTTATAAGATGACTCAATAGTGCCAGCATTTAAGGAAGACTCACAAAGGTTTGTATTACCGATTTATTGTCTTTCTATAATCGATTTCTAATCGATCGCAAACACAACACTCGCATTATTATTATTATTTTTTACACGGTATAGGCTTAGTGCTTTGACCAAAATCTCCCATGATATTAAATCACTATGTGGTCCAGGATGGTAAACACACTAAGCTTAGATGTACTGGTTCTCAAGCGATGCTGCCAAAATACACCTATTGGTAAATGGCGACATGTTTTCTAACCTGAGGGTGCTAGCTCCCATGTGGGCATTATTTTATAATGCCCAAACACCATGCTATGGTTTCGTCGCGATGTTTTCCTTCACCGAAAGCTCAGGCTGATTTAAGAATTGAATAGATGTGTTTAAATGCACGTCCATAGACGCGAAATCTGACCGCACAACCAACTAAGCCATCCTCGCTTCAAGATAATTATCATTCATCATTTTAAGGTAAATATAATATTAAAATAATGATGACAGTAAATATTACCGATTCACCTCTTATTAGGTAAGCGTGTAACCATTTATAGATTTTCTACTATACGACTACTAAGGCTTCTTTCAATATCAATTAAATGAAAAAAATTATAATTAACTTGCTAACTTTGCTCCAGCACACACTCCGGGTCCCCCTCCGGTGGCGGCCCAAGACGTGCTCCGTTCCCCAACTGGGGAAACTCTTGACGCCACTACCAAGGTGATACAGTGACACTACCCATGCATCAAGCATTACACGTACAACACTGCATACACACCCCTGAACATAACACGCAGGTACATAGGTCCTGTAAGGAACCTTATTTTTATTATTTAAGAAATAAAAAATGCATGGTTTAGCTAGGTACAAATTCCGCGGGAATTTTTATGATACAGGTAGCTGCCAAGCCGAGGTTCGAACCCCTGTGATAGTTACTTGTGATTCTTATTTTTCAATACAAATTATTTAATACAAAAAATATTGATATCATCGGTTGCCAAAATAAAAATGTTAATATACAACGTTTTATAATTTTATTTATAACTAGTTGTGTACAGCTGCGCCCGCGTTTCATATATTCTTAACTACATTTGATTTTTTTTTTTTAATACGTAACCCTAATTTATTTTTAGTACTATAATATACAATAAAGAAATAAAATAAAAATAATAAACTAAAAATATTTCTCATAAATTTAAGCACTTACCTGTAAAATTGCATTTACCCTGATTTTATTCAAATTTTTAAGAGTTTTATTTTGAAACGCTAAACCCTAATTATTTTAGAAAACTTAAGTTAACCGGAGGAACTTCAGCTACCTACCAAAAAAAGTTTCGCCATAATCGGCCAGCCGTTCCGGAGATTAACCATTACAAACAGACAAATATTTTAAAAGTTGTGATTTTGGTATACGTATCGTACATATATTCATATCTATTTAGTAAAAAATAAATTCATTTTGACATTACAAACAGACACTTGGATTTTGTTTGTTAGTATAGATATAGATTTATAAAAATAGTTAATTTCATGGCCCGATAACATCTCTCAAAGCAGACCGACACCAGTTCATATTAACTCGAGACAGGCGCGATGATGGCTGCAATTTGTTACAGACTCGACGGTCCTTTGTTACGGCGCGCGGCAAAGAAAATAACGAGCCGTTATAACGTTAATCGAGTGTCGTTACCCAATAAACTATGAAGTGCCTACTTGTTCTACATAATTCATTATTAACCATGTCAATTTCTTACTAATTATGTTTCTTTTTAATGACTGTCGCTGTTTACCGGAAGGCAAGCCCAAACACTTAAGACTTAAGTACTAACTGGTAACCAGCACAACGGCACCAAACTGGTACGAACCGCGGCTTGACCGTTACCTGAGTAAAAAATTACGCGGACTTTGCAATAGCTAATCCAGGAACTATAATGTTAGAAGTCGGACCACTATAATAATTTTCAAAGATTATAATATTAATATTAAAGTAAATACTTTGACGTACGATTTTGCTCATCATAGAATAGTGTATTATACCCGAATGTATTGCGACCACCGTACACTTATGAAAAACTCGTTATTCTGATACATTCCGAAATTGCCAAATGTATATCCAAACGTTTCAGCCGTGGTAAATGTACCCCGGATGGTGATGGCGACTGTCGATATACTAAAATCTATGAACGGTCGTCATCGTTCTTAAACTGTTCTTTTTATTATTATACCGAAAAGTGTTAGGCAGGCTAGAACAGTCCTGTATTACTGTGACCTAGATAGGTCTATTGTGAGAGCCGTATATTGCTATAGCTCACTATCGAAACCTACGGTCTGGATATATTGTAGGATTTTTTTTCGCAAAAAGCATCTGTACCTCCACCGGGAGTAGCGCGTGCTTACCCAGAACTCGGTTCCGTATGTGTATTAATGAAGCACATTCACACTATATGCGATTTGTCATTTCGACAGCAATGTGACAGAAGCTGCACTCTGTTGTGTTCTGGAAACCAATGCTGTGCATATGTATGCTGAAATAACAGTGTCTAGTTAGTGTTCTCACTAATACTCTTAGATTATTCCTACTGAGCATCAGGGCTTCTTTAGCTTTGCGCTAAGTGAATACCATGATAACCTCGTTGGAATTAATTTTTTCTGACAATTGGTCCAGAATATGGACCCTGGTTTATATAACATCAAATATTTTGTCGAACTCGATGTAAAAAAATAATAATATTAGAACATGATTCGTATGCCGTCTCTGAAATATGTAACTATACACAATTTGGCAGTATCTCCAACAAGAATGTGACAGAAGTAAACCTGTAATTGCCCATCAAACCTTTAAAAATATAGTCGAAATTCCAATTTATCTCGTGAAAAGTTCCTGTGAGTACACAGAAACAAAATAATAACGTTGTTAGAGATCCGAGAGTAGACTGTTCAGCCACTCGCATACAAGTGCGGGAGTCTACATTTTAATGATGTGACGTCCCTCTCTTTCCCCTTCCCGTCCCCGTTCTACCTAGAGTACATACAGTATTAAGTTTTCTACAGATATGACAGTAAATTTAAATTATTTCGTGATAGTTCAGTCAGTTTATTTGCTGCTGACAGAAGAAAATCTGTATTTTTGTATAACACAAGCTGTACTGGCGACTCCGCTCCATATAACATTTTTTTTTCTTAGGTCTCCATAACGACCATCTATCCTCGCATCCAGCGGATACCCATAACATTCACCAGTTGGTCGGTTCTACTTGTTGGGGGCCTACCTACGCTGCGTCTCCCGATACGCGGTACTCATTCGGGAATTCGTTGGCCTCATTGAGCATTGTTTTTGCGAGCAATGTGCTTAGTATCGTGCGTACCTATATCAACCATTACCCGTTTGAAAAGTCAATTCTAAACGGTTTTAAAGTCTGTAGCCTCTTTTAAAGCCGCAAGTCCTGCTGGAGGCGAACACCAGTGGCTCTCGAAACGGCCGCGCCGTCACGTTATAATGAAGCGCCCGTGTGCACGGCCACTGAGATCCTTTCAAACTCGTATAAGAGAACATCCTACGTAAGGCCTTCATAATTTTGAGTACCATTCATACACGCCTAATGAGAATTGTTTTATGTATTAACTTAACATTGCCATAACTTAACATTAACTATAATTTGTAACTTATATATCAACAAACTACCTATATAGTAGCTTATTTACCATATTTACTTACCTACTTATTGAATTGTACAACGAATAAAAGTAACATAATTATAGCATATATTATTATTATGTATTAAAATTAAATTACTAATAGAAAAAAAACTTTGTTTTTAAAGTGTTTTTAAATTTTGTCTACTATAATTTTATGTTCGTATTTTCTTTAAAAAATCCCTTTTATTTAAAAAAAGTAGATTTGGTTACAGACAGAGCGAGAGACAGAGAGAAATAAAACAATACAAAAAAAAAAAATAAAAAAATCAATATATTATACAAGAACATATACGAGTACCCAAACTCAAAATGCACGATATCATTTATAACCACTTGCATATACTGATGTTCATATCTAAAGTACCAGTGTATTTAGTTCGGTTGACTGACTATAGTTAGGAACTCCAGATGTATGACGAATTTATAATATGTTTGCCTACTCTTTGAAGTTAAACTTCTTTTGGCGCGTTAGGGAAAAATGATGAAAAAGTAAAATTTTACGATGCGCGCGCAACTGTCACTAAAAAACAACAGCCTGAAGTTAGCTGTCAACGTTTTAGTTTTTTCTATTATTACGTCAGAGAAGTATAACTTCTTACGTGCGTACATAAGTACACACAGACACACACACGTTTTAAACTACGGCCATGTTCAAGCTTTCTCTAACACGAAAATAACACTAAAAAAATCTGGAATTAAAAAGTATTGTGTGCTTATTAGTTTTGACTTTTTCTTACTCACTGCGTACTTCTATCTTCTATCCGTCCTTTATGACGATACGCGGTCGACAATAAATTTGAAAAATATAGGTATTTTAGATATCTATTACTAAACTTTGACTGTAGCTCGGGTTGATTATAACTGTACGAAATAGACGAAATCGTCACTTCGCACTTTCCTTTTTCCTCCTCCAAAATTAGTTCGATTTTAGTTTTTCTTTCAATTATAAAATAAGACTGAATTTGGCTGAATTTGACTGAACCTTAAATTATGAATTGTTTTTTTTTTTGTATTTATTCGTCAAATTTGTTTGACGGACGTCTGAAAACGTCTGTAAAATCGTTTTTTTTTTTCTTATTTTCGAAGACTCCTAGTTTCTATGATAATTAATTCATGGCGGCGGTGGATAAGTATTATATGATAAAAAAAAATTACTATAATGCCATTATTCGTGCATAAAATAGAGAAATATGTTTGTATGGAATAAGCTAAAATCTGACACACATCGCGTGAAAATAAGTTTCATTCAAAACTCAGTTATATAAAACTGATATATTACGATATAAATAAAATACAGGTTAGAGTTAAAGACTTAATCCACTCGTCTAGTGGGGGGTAGATTGAAATCTAGCTCTCGTCCGTCGGGACTAATAAATCACGGTACACCGGGGAGTGTACTTCGTGAGCGTATTAACACTGAAGAAATTTCTCTTTTGTTTTTTTTATCATTCTACTATTTAACTTAGAATTGTTTTTATAATTATTTTCACACTTAATATAGAGGTGGTTCCGTTCACATAAATAATAATGATTTTCTGTTTTAATTCGCACAAAATGTGTCTCTTTAAAATTCAACTTTTGTAAAATATATATCGACAATTTTTGTAACGACCATCATGTAACAAATTCTTTACTAAAATCTGTCTAGAAAATATATCTAAGACTTAAAAAAAGAACCACGTTAATCGGTCAAGTGGTTTTCAGGTTATAAGTCTACTACCGTACAGACAGATAAAGAGATGTTGCTTTTGAGGAACCCGGGCCATAGATTATTTGATATTATTTAATTAATACAGCTTCAAAAGTACTTTTTAAAGTATTTACGAAAGATTTCCTTGTAAAATAGCGTCTCGAAAATGGATTTTTTTTTCAATTACAGTCCATATTTGACCCATTCCCGGGTTGAAGGTTTTTAGAGAGCAAAATTACCATAATAAGCTACGGTGTAAAAGAAATTTATAAATAACTAGCAAAACAGAAATTTATAAATTCGTCTATTTTTCCACCAAACATTATTATTAAGGGTCTCGTGAACGCTACTCTAGAGTCCAGAATTCCTTAAATAGGTCTTCTTAAATTACGAAATTTAAAGCACACAAAGATCCCGCAAAAAATATTCGTATACGGCACCAAATGCGTTATCGTTTGACCGATATTTACAACTAGTTAAGTTAGTTTAAGTACGTAGTTAAGTGTTGCTTGGAATCAGCACGCTCTGGTACGTTGGTTTTCCAAATGATTTAACATAAGCGTGAAGCGAGCATTGCTTACCGACCCATGAGTGTACTGCTTACCCTTCCATAACATCATGTAACCAACATCACAAGGAAATTTTTAAATCGACATAAATAACTTCCAGACCATAATTCATGACGACATGAGGTCGAATCGACCTTGTACACGCCTGCTTTGCGGTTTGGTTTCAATAGCATTCAAAATGTAAAAACACGTTACGTAGGACACTTATTTATTAGACGTGCATGTAAATTTTATTATAATGTTTTAAATCAAATTGATCATTCAGTGTTTCTGTTGCGGGCTCCAAAAAGTATTATTACATTTATTTATAATTATTTATTCATATATTTCGTGTTACACTTTTGTGTTCATCTAAATTACAGTGTCACGTTAAAAATAATACACAATATCTATATATATTTGTTATTCATATAGTGAACTATATGTGTTTTTTTTGTTGTTTTAATATGTCATATTATAACTGCTTGATTCTTTATAATAAATAAAAAAAAATTGCAAGAGAAACAACTTTTAACTACAGTTCACTTAAATGAAACGCAATTAGTTTTAGTTAATTATATAATAAACATGGGGTCCTTTCGACCTCATATGACGCTAGAAAATTACACGCAACGAACTTGTTACACTATCTCCTCATTCATAAAGGCTGATGTAATCGCATTGTGTAAAAGTTATATATGGTCGAAGTTTATGTCAAAATATAGTTTATTAACAGAACTTCGAGGAAGCTCTATCTGAACTTTACTCGGGCACATTTGACAGGTGTACGTTTCCGAGACATTTGTTATGACGTCGTTTCCGGTCGGATTTATTTTTTCTCCTTCAATTTAGACGTGTTACGGTTGACACGTTTCGTCCGGTTTAATCGCGATATAACGTTTGAATACATTTTGGGTTATTTTATATGTATATTCACATATCCTATCCTAATATTATATAGAGGAAAGATTTGTATTTATGTACGTAACGAATAAACTTAAAAACTACTGGAGTGATGTGGATGAAATTTGACATGGAGATAGTTTAAAATCCAAGGAGTGACATAAGATTTTTATTCCAAAAAATCCCATGGGAATAAGAACTACGCGGTTAAAACCGCGGAGAGCAGCTAGTCATCTATACGAGTATATCTATAAGTTAAAACATGGTTATAAATAGTGGTGATTTCTTTCTTTGAAATTTGATATAGAGATAGACTTTGTTAAGGAAATTAACATACTTTTTATCTTCATCAGCTAGTCTGTACCAATTAATAAAAGGGAAGAAAATTGTGGCCCCCACAAGGAGGACCGACGACCTGGTGAAGGTCGCGAGAATCCGCTGGATGCTGGTGGCGCAAGACCGGTCGTCGTGGAGATCTTTGGGAGAGACCTATGTCCAGCAGTGGACGTCTTTCGGTTGAACGGATGGATGGATGGAAGTGTTTATGTGAAGTAAAGTGAAGTTGAAGATAGCAACTTTTTCTAAATACAAAACAATGTGTATATGGTACGTATAGCAAAAACAAAATATTTCGAAAATTTGTCTTTCTCTCTATTTTTTCCTGATAATCTCTGGAACAAATGGACCGATTTTGACAAGATAGCTTCTTTTGTCAGATAGCTGAAGTTACTCCGAGTAACTTAGGCTATTTCTATTTCTCCAAAATTATTAAGGTAAATAACAAGTTAAAACTCATGAAATTGTGAATAAAATCCGATTCAATGGACAGTGTTACTGAATTTATGACAAATGTCTTTGATTTATTGTTGAAAAAATTAAGGAAAAAGTTAGGGTCCGTATAATAATATTAAAAAACACATGAAATTGTGAACAAAATAAGAGTCAATGGACATCATCATCTAAAAATTATTTTCCAATGACTATTTAATAACCATATTACGCAGTGAAGAATATATAAAATGTGGGCAGAACCGCGGACACACGACTAGTACCTATATAATGAAATATAAAAAAATCCAAACTAAAATAGACTCTCAGTCGATGAGAATCATATTTCCAGAATTGATTACTTCGAATTCCCGCTGAGTGCAATTTTCGGTTATCACGTTGGATTTTTTTTTTTCTACAACTTTATACAGAAAAGCTAATATAAACCTTAACACTATGTCTTGAACGATGTATTTTAAACGACAAGCGCATTGATCATGCGTGCAAGAGGGTAATATAGAAAAAATTGGAACCATTTTAAAAGAATGACAGGACTATTTCTCATCGGTGCCATTCGCAAGTAAAAAATCATTGGCGACATGGAACTGATTTTATATTATTTTTTTATTATTCGTTTTTTTTTTTTTTACACTATATAGGCTCAGTGCTTTCACCACAACCCCATCTGATGTAAAATGATGATTGTGATCCAGGATAGTAACCACACTATGCCTAGAGGTACTGGTTTTCAAGTGATGATGCCGGAACACACATATTGATATTTGGCGACAGGTTTTCAAACTTGAGGGTGGTAGGTACCTAGACATAATCAAAACATGTCCTTCTATAGTTTCCTCGCGAAGTTTTCCTTCACCGAAAGCTCAGGCTGAATTTTAAGTTAGATAGTTGGGCTAGAAGACCCGTTTCCATTGACGGGGAAATCCGAAAATAATACAAATTGCCCCATCATTGCTTTATAATTAATACAACGTAATTAATAATAGGCAACGTCTATATGAATGAGATAAAAAAGTTAAAGAACATTAAAGTTTTCTACACTTTAAACTACAAAACTAGATTTTAACTACAAAACTCTTGGTAAAATTTCAAAGGATGATATTGATGAAATACCTGCAGTGCATAGCGTTGTGTATCGGAAATTAACTAAGACTGTGGAAAGCAATTCGAGGTGTCCTAGTTTTGCTATCTCACGTTACAAAAACGTATAAGTCATAAGAGAAAGAATAAATTACATGCGATAAATCAAATACGATCATGAGAATCATTTCAGCTGTAAATTTATAAAGTGATAAAGAAAAATGTCTAGTATTTTCTCAAACTTGAATTATGCCATTGTACGGTGCCATGTATTAAACAATGGATTCTATGTTCAACTATACACAGTTTGGTTGATACTAGGCATCAAAAGAAAGTATTTATCTGTAGGCTTAAAGAATATACTTGTGAGTTTTTTTACACGTTATAGGCTGAGTGCTTTGACTATAATCTCACCTGATGTTAAGTGACGATGCGGTTCAGGATGGTAAACACACTAAGTCTAGAGGTACTGGCTCTCAAACGTTGCTGCAGGAACACACCTATTTGGCGACAGGTTTTGAAATTTGAGGTTGGTAGCTACCCAGGCGGGCATCATTAGAAAATGGCCTACTACCATGCTATGGCTTCCTCACGATCTTATCCTTCGGCTGAGGCTGATTTTAGGAATCGAATAGGTAGGGATTGAAACCACGTCGATTGACGCGGAATCCGGCCGCACTACCCGCAGCGCCATCATCGCTTCAAAAATTGCCTCACAGGCGACTTAGTGTGTGCGCTAATGCGAACGCTCTTTTAAACTATCCGAGAATGTCTGTTATGAGTATGAATGAAAACTACCTTAAGGCAAGTCAATCGCTATAAGTTTTTACCTTGGACATCATCATCGCAATTAACTAGGTAGGTGAAGAGAGGTGCAGTTTCTGATAACAATGCACTCAGACGGAGTTCTGATTACATCTTACCCCGATTTCGCAATGTATTTCACAACTACTCGGTATAACAAAAGAGATTGGATTAGCTATTTTGTATAAATAATATAAAATTAAATTTCATTATTTAAAATTATATCTATTATTTTTTTTTTTAAAGTTGGTGTACTTTGTACTACGGGAATTGAATTACTCAACAATAGGTAATTCGTTTTTAAATTTCCAAATCAGATTATTTAGAGTATCATTTCTTTTCATTTCTTTCTAGGTTTCTTTTGCCTATAACCTGATAACGTTTTTCTTAATATAGACTATAATAGATTTCCATCACTTCATTATTAATATTATAATATATTTAAAGTAAATAACTGTAAATAAAAAATTTAGACGTTTTATTACTCTAATAAATTCACTAGATGTTTAAACATATAAACATGGGCTACTAGGCCCCATGTAAAACCCTGTGTAACACCAAATGTGAAGATCAGATTATTTTGAATAGATAAAGACAAGAACCGATATAATAAAATGTATATAATAACTTGGATAATATGAAATAGACAAGATATCACAAGCATAGTTGAAAATGAATAGTCTGTTTGATATTAAATTTTAATCGCTTTCAACTAAACTCAAAACTATAGATAACTTGATAAGTGGATCTACACTAAATTTGTTAAAACAACGAACGCTCTCGTTCGTACAGAAATAATGATAAGCTCTATAGCTATTTTGCGGGAAAGCGTAGTTGCAAACGCCGTTTTTTAATTTTCCAATTATTTGTATTTCTAAGTACTAATATTACTCAAAGGCTAACTAATATTTTAAGTTGATTTACATAATATGATTTCATGCAACACTTTCACTGTTATTTAATTCAATTGTAACAGTAATTATGTCGGAGGCTTTGCGGGTGTACAACACAACATCTTTTATATTATCTATTATTTAAGCGAAGTATACAAATTCTCGTTTATTGTTGCCCTTATGCAATATTATTCTGATAACATTATTACATACGTTAATGTATTACTTTCAGTAAAACCTCACTAGATTAAAAAAAATCATTATCATTAAAAAACGAATCAATGAGCCTTGACATGAGTCAAGTCATATGAATGCCCTCTAACAGAAAGTAAAGTATTGAGGTTATAAAAAGAGATCAACTCAATGTTTAAGTTTAATTTATCAGCTATCACTTTTATCGAAATCTGTGATTGAATACAAAATACAATAAAAAGTATTATATATTTATTGACTTTGTTTATTTTCTTACAGCTTATAAACTTAACGAATTAACAGTTATGTTTCTAAAACCTACAACTATAGAATTTATAAGTACTATACGTGTAATTGTGCAGTTCTTATATTTGGGGATAATTTAAAGGCTTTAGTTTGTTATCTGCTAATAATTATGCACGAGTAATCACAGATTAACTAAACAAAAAGAAAACTTTAAACCAGGATAGACAATTAAAGTCTCCTGAGGGATCGCGGGGAGCATCTGTTAATGCAAATGGAATTATTAAACTATGCACTGTTTAACCCTTTGAGCACTTACCTGGCGTTTACGTCAGCTTTCCATTGTTTTCCTATTGTCTTATTTTTATGGGTACTCGACACATTAAATGCAAATTTAAGGAAGAAAAACGCGTTTATTAAAAATTATAAAATTTTACTTATATACTTGTAGCGTAATAGAATTTGTAATCAAGCGACCGGCAATGCTGAGCTGCCGGAACTGGAAGTCAAGGCGGTATCGCAGCGTCAAACGGGAACTTAGTTTGAAACGCTGCACGATATTAGTCTATATTTAACTTATTTATAGCACAATAATTTATCGAATAAACATAAATTCGAGTCCTACTTTGTTTTAACGATTATGATGAAAACTTAAGATAATATTTCCATTTTAAAGTTCTTAAGTAATTATTATTACAACTGGATGTTGGTAAATGAATGTTTTGGAATCAGAAACACTATAATATTAATTATGTTAAATAATTGAAGATATTTGAAACGGTGCTAGAGTTAATATAAAGACACCCTTTTTCTGCTCCATATGAGTAAAACTCGCAAAACCGCTTAAAATACCTTAATTTAAGGTAATTAACTCGTCATAAGTATCAATAAATACTCGACTAAGTACAGAGTATTATAGCTTTAAAAAAATATATAAAATTAAAAATACGAACTCTATAATTGCAACAAGAAAATATTGATTCTACTGTTATTGACGATACTTAATGATATTATGTTAAACTTTAAAAATAAATAATAAAAAAAATCTGCTAACGAAAAACAACAAAAGTAATTCAATTTATTTCATTGAATGAACGAAGTTTCATCAAGAGAAAGCAGGGTAGAAACAAAAAAAATAAAAATAAAAAAACAATGGCGTGAGCGTGACACGCGAGGCAAACAAAGCTGGACCCAATCAGGATCAGCCTTATTTACTGAGTCCGCTCTAATTGATACAGGGCTGGACGGCGGCGGAAAGAACATTTGCTTGTGGCCAGTAGAAAAGCGAAATATATATCATCTATTAATACAGTATTGATATTTATCTTTTGTGTACTAATCATTTATTACTTTACAGGTTTACTAACCGTTCGGTTAGCCAGGGCAAATTCTGCGGATTTTCTTTACATAAATATAGGCTCTGTCCTTTTACCACAATCTCACCTGATGTTTAGTGACGATGTTAAGTGTGATCCAGTATGGTAAAGATACTAAACCTAGGTGCTGGTTCTCAAGTGATGCTGCCGGGATATACCTATTGGTATGCGGTGACAGGTTTTCGAACTTGAGAGTGGTAGCTACCCAGGCGGGCATCATTAGAAAATGCCGTACCAGCATGCTATGTTTCCTCACGTTGTTTTCCTTCACCGAAAGCTCAGTTCGATTTTAGAGTTGTATAGGCAGGATCGAACCTCCGTCTATTGGCGTGGAATCCGGTCGCACTACGCATTGCGCCACCATCGCTTCAGAAATCGATGACGAGTCGTTTTATCATGGGTAGCAGCTCAAGCCGAGGTTCGTGCCATTTTGGTGCCATTGTGCTGGCTACCATTCCTAGGCTGAGCGTCTTAAGCGTTCGCCTCAAAGTTCGGTGAAGCTGTTAAGGCATGCCCAGTCAACAGCGTTAGTCAGATTAAAAAAAAGTTAACTAATCAATCGATGATAGTCAAAATTAGTAACAGAAAGGAATTTGCAACAATGAAAATTTACAATTCAACTAATATTCTATATATTTAATAATATTTAACTAATATTCACTTTTCAGATTTAATTTTAATTTTTTTTCTAACTCTTCTCACTAGTTTTCCACTAAACGATATCGACCTATTCGACTTAACCTTAAATGAAACAACATACATTACATATATAAGCTCACGCCTCTTATCCCCGAAGGGTTAGGCAGAGGTGAAATAGCGAACTACACCACCCACATTTCGCCGAGCTTAGTTTCGTCCCAGGTGTGACAGGAGGCGAGCCTGTCGCCATATCGAGCACAAATTCCAAACTCCGGGATGATACTGAGTAGAAAAACCCAATACCACTTGACCCGACCCGGGGATCGAACCCGAGACCTCTAAATGGCAGTCGCACCGTAATACAACTGCGCCACCGAGGCAGACAGATAGAAATAACAACAGTAATTTTATTGGAATTTTATTAGTCCCTCAAAACGACTACTTCGTTCATTCATCACGTGCGTATATTTCAATCTGAGAATTCCTATCATAAGAATTTATGAATATCCTCTAATTCCCTTTAAATTGTGAAAGCAAATTAATTTAATATCTATAAAAACGTGTCTGCTCTGAGATAGTCATAATAGATGGTAATTTATATTTATTTCTCAAATTTATTTGTACACTCATTTTAATACAGTTTAAGAACTTGATACTTTATCTGTTGTGTATGTTTCATCCGTTCTTATTTTAAATTAACAAAACTAAATGGCCGCAAAAAAGGTTCTCGTACGTACACACCGAAGGAGACCCCAGCACAAATGCAAATCAGCCAACCCGAACGCAGCCATCTCCACAACAGCCTGACTCGACAAATACTTGACGACGTCCCTGAGTTTACATTGCATAAATATTAAATGAGGGTAAGGTGATTTTTAAGAAAAGCTGTCTCGGGTGTTTGTTTCACAAGTGCCATTACTCCAAGTCCCCTCTTTATTTTCTTATGTATTTAAAGTTTTTATTAAGATCAGTCAAGTAGTTCAACTAAACCATGGATGCACTTTTTTAAAGTATTATTTTTAAATTCCTCATTTGGTATATTATTATTCTGTTAATCGACTTAAATGTTTTTATTACAGTAAAGGCTCATCGTTTTGTCCATAATCTCATCTGATGTTAAGTGACGATGTGGTCCCGGATGGTAAACAGCTTAAGCTTGAACGTACTGGCTCTCAAGTGTGTGCCAGGCAAAAGATTTTCAAACTTAGATTAATAGAGGGGCAATTGCATTATTAGAAAATGCCCTACCATTGTACTATGGTTTCCTCGTGATATTTTCTTTCACCGGACGCCAAGGCTCATTATAAATTTGAATATGTGGGTTCAACCTGCTACTATAGGCGCAGAAATTTATACATAATTAAATCGAATACATTGCTTTATTGACAACAGTTTATGTTAGTAACCCGTTCATTGTCTGGCCCACTTGAGACATTACAGTTCGTTAGATCATATCTATATCGGCGAATGTTTGCCTTTCGATCTCTCTGTCTCCGTGTTTGTTAACAAACTTGTGTTTAAATATCGGCAAAAAAACACTAAACTAGAAGTTCCTTAGCTTCCGGTGATGGAAAACATCATTATAAAATATTGAGGTAATAAGGGCACTATGTAATTAATACCTTTCTAAACATTATATACTACCCAACCACCTATATTATCAGTAGAATCAATCCATCATATGATCTTATGTTAATATAGTATGAAAAAATGTTCGTATCCATCGATTTTGATGGTCATACTTTTAAGAGCTGTGAGCATTTCACAAATAAATATAAATCAATGATTTTTTTTAGTTTCCTGAATTAATTGGTACTAAGTAGATATCAATATTCTAAGCGTCGAACAGTCAAATTCAAGGTCTTGACAAAAGAGTTTCATTCAATTATAACAATGGTAAAGGTGCTAAGTATTAGTCACTTGATCCGAGTTAAAACGACTAAATTAACAAATTAATACAGTAATAATTTTCTAAGTGTCTAATATTTATTCATAGTGAAGGATTTTTAACGAGTGTCTAAATATTACAGCATTTGCATTCTCTGTATAAATGTTAGCTAACGTGTGCATGTAACAATGTGCACATTTCAGGTGTATGTTCTTATTTTTTACTATTATACTTTGTACATTTTTTTTTAATGCTTTTGGTTAATTCAACACCTTTCCCTTCACCGAAAACTATGGCTCATTGAAGGACTTGAATTTATATCACGTTCTGACTATGAAAACCTAATAATTTGAGAATCACTGACCCGATTTACTTCATTTTTTAAGGTTTTGGCTGGACTTTACTAAATAATTTGTAACGTTATGTGATATAGGATACAAATTGTAAGGGCCTATTAAATCAACGATGTTGAGAACAAAATGACCCGCTGCATTCTTAGCAACTAAATATTTACTTAGCGAAATGTCATTTAGTCAACGATTATTTAAAAAAAAGGTAATTCTTGTTTGGGAGTGAGTGGTTGAAAAACTCATTGTTATTGATAAATAAAATTGAATATACTAATTCTAATAAAGCGATGATGGCTTAGTTGGTAGTGCGGTCGGATTTCACGTCAATGGACGCGAGTTCAAACATACCTCTAAAACTCTAACTCTAAAATCAGCCTGAGCTTTCCGTGAAGGAAAACATAGTGAAGAAACCACAGCTTGGTCGTAGGGCATTTAAAATCATGCCCACCTGGGTAGATACCACCCTCAAGTTACAAAAAAACCTATCGCCAACTACGAATAGCACACCTAAATACCAATACCACTAGGCGTGTTCCGGCAGCATCATTTGAGAACCAGTACCTCTAGGCTTAGTGTGTTTACCATCCTGGACCACATCGTTACTTAACATCAGGCGAGATTGTGGTCAAAGCACTGAGCCTATACAATGTAAAAAAAAAGTTAAACGTTTTTCTAGCCTTACTAATAAAGTTATTATCTGTATACATTTAGTAGCCGATAACAAAATAGAAATATCGTGCATTTTACATCTCCCATAGTTTGTGTAATAAAACAAATAAACGTAACAAAAGAGACACAATTGCATTTCACTGCAGCCGGACGAACGGACGGTCACGTATCGTATCCGATTTCATTACTGTCACTAACGAACCGAAATGCAATGGCTAGTCCTGATTGATTTTAGAACGTTCGTTGTTCTGTATCAACAGAGTTGCAATAACCGTATTCCGCGAATAGCAATTACCTACCGGATATTATGGTTGCACGGTACCTTTTGTTATGTTGCTATGATGTCACTAAATACCCTTAATGCATCCGGTAAGTAATCGGTAGTTCAACTCTTTCGATACCACTCTAAATATCTTTGAAGTTAACTAAAAAAGTGTGATTAATTTTTCGAAAAAAAGTTAACTAAAAGCATATTTTATCGACGCAGGCATTATATTATGTGGAAACCATTGTTAATAGTTTTGTCGATATTACTGCATTAATTTCACTTCAAATTAATTTTAATGTGACCCTTTCTAGATTAGTACCCCTATCGGTAGAAATGTCACATTCCTACTGGTTAAAACGCCACGGTGTTCCTTCGTTCACCTATTTGAATGAGGTGTAGGATCTGAACTTGAACGTCTTGTGGAAACAATTACCAAACTATTATTTGATAAGGTTCGATTAGTTTAACTGAAGGAGAAGAGAAAAAACACAGTAGGTGTACGTGGACCGAATGACATAAAATATATAACACTCTTGCAAGAAACCAAGCATATAATAAATATCAAAAACGTGTAGCCAAGTACAAAAATCATGTACAAAATCCACTAGATGTGTTCATATTCCGATAGAAACTATTCTGCAAAAAATAATAAAAGTAAATGACACATTACTAAATAAACACTCGCGTGCAAATTGTAGAAAAGGCGTGATATTATGCCAAAGCGGTGCACATACAATATTTTTGCTATTCATCTTAAAATCACTAAAAACTTTTTTTAATGCGATTGACGGTGAACATCCTGTTTACATTTAGCTCGCGATATATTTGTTTATTTATTAGTTCTTTTGATTATTTTTTTTCATGACTACAGTAAGAATAAACAGCTGAAAAACATTTAAAAGAAATTAGCAGAGTAGTTATCATTAAATAACTTATAATGAAATAAGTTATTCAACATTTTTGCAAATATATATGGAGTTAAGGTTAAACTTTATTGCGTGTCTGTTTGTTCAAAAGTACGAATGGGGATAACCATCAATGCTTAAGAAAAGATCAATACATATTTACAAAAACATGTCACAACATTATTGCATTATTTACACACCTAATAGTCATTCTGAAGAGCGATCTTTGGTAGTGGGAAACTATTGACTCATGGAACTAAAATCTGAAACCACGAAAAATATATATTACATCAGAACATAATCACCATTCTCTCTCGCATCCGAACAAATATATTATTACCTACCTACTACCCGCATTCGAAATAAACCCAACATTTCAATTCACCGCAGAGGTAACGCAAATAAATCCCGGTGACGTAACAATCCCGTTATAGTGAATCCCGGTCCTTGCTAATTGAATTAGCGACTGTGAACCCCGGTTCGCGGGATTATCGGGTCCGACCCGAGACCCGCTCTGTCTGTTTACCTGACTTTACCCGATATTGGCTGGCTACAAATATGGCAACTATATTTTTATTAAGGTAAACTGATAATAATAGAATGTATTTGGATCATAAGAAAACTAAACTATGTATGTATGTACTTACATACGCATTATTAAAGATAACGTCTTTCTGTGCGCAGTGAATCTATCGCCCATCATAATTAATTGTTTGCCCTTCGATTAGACCGCGACAACATATTTTATTGCAATGAAGATAATAGTGAATTAAGTCGATAAAAACAATTGCCAATAAATCAATTTCATCCAAATACATACCTTAATAATTTAGTGTTAAAAATATATGATAAAAAGTAATAAATAGTTATAATTATAACATAACATAAGCTCACGCCTGTTATCCTCGAAGGGTTAGGCAGAGGTGAAATAGCAAACTACACCACCCACATTTCGCCGAGCTTAGCTCTGTCCCAGTTGTGACAGGGGCGAGCCGGTCGCCATTTCGGGCACAAATTCCAGACTACGGGCTGATACTGAGTAGAAAACCCAACGTCACTTGACCCGACCCTGGGATAGAACCCGAGACCTCAGACCGACAGTTGTACCATAATACAACTGCGCCACCAAGGTAATCAATAATATGTATCCAAATAAAGATTCGAAGACGAAGAACGGCAACGTCGCATGCAACAAAGCGTAAGCTGGCAATGTGACAATTATAATTTAACTCAATAGAAAAATTAGAAAATAGAGCCATCTAATTATTTTTTACGTGTTACTAAGATTTGTGTGTGTTACTAACGTCTTTATAGATAGACGTGTATTCAATTTGAATCATTCAGCGATACCGTCATCCTGATAGGTAATCATTTATCGTGTTGCGATTTTTTGTATTGGTAATATCGGTCCATTCCACAGTTCACAAAATCAGTTCATAGAATATTACTGTATGTTTTCACTCATTACAAAATACATGTTTATTTAGAGGCAGCGCTGTCCTCTCTATAACAAAGGTAAGATTATCTCAATACGTTTCTAATTTAATAAGGCTCTGATATATTTACACAAAAGGCAACGTCTCGTTCTATTTCCCATTAGTTAGCTTATAACTCGAGAACGGATTAGCAAGATTATTTTCTTTTAATCATAAATACGTATTCCCTAGGATGGTCTTAGTGTATTATATTTTGTGATACCTTTTCTTGTGTAATTTTAAAGTAGTGCCTGTGGTAGAAAAGTTAAAAGGGAATCATTTGTTATTGTCTGGACTTGGTATGTAGAAGAGAGGAAGCACATATGGATACAATAGTAATGCGTATAGAAGAATGGTGAAGTAGAAGGTAGCAAAGCCAAAGAAGGCGGGGATTGAGTATGTGAAGAATAATATGAAAAAAGAAGTAAATTATGATATGACGTCTAATAGGGGTGTATGGCAGAAGAAAACTGCGCCGACCATTATGAGTTGAATACAAGGCATGAGAATATTGAGTATTTTTTCTTGAAAAACGCTAAATAATAAACTATTCGGTTTTTTTTTTTCTGTATTAAACTTTATTTTAATAATGCATAACTATTTAAACATACAAACCAATACTTACATATTCTCTAAACTAACTCCATAAGTATGCAGAATATCGAATCGGAAGTTGGTAAATATAAACCATTTATATCTACTTAAAATTCATACAATACTATCTCTACTGTTTGTCGAATAAATTTAAAAACAAATAGTTTCAAAACAGACAATAAATTGAAAAACCAATACTTACGGAATATGAACGAAGAGCTTCCTCTCATATTTATAACTAAAACAAGTTTGAAATAACAAAATATTAGAAATAAAATGGACTTATATCGAAATTCAATTCGTTTTATGATAATATTACGAATAGATATTGTAGTTTATCAAAAGTATATTGTCAGATTGTTAAATCGTAAATTATTTATTTAATTTATTGTGACGTTAAAGATATTTTATTAAATATTTATTGTTTTCTTATTCTGACATCAAATTGTGGTTAAATGTTAAGTAACAATGTTCTATAATTTATTACTCAGATTTCTAGCTTATTTTCCAGAAAACAAAAACTTTAACAATCCTTTGGTCACTACCATATAATAAATTATTTTATACGATATATTAAAATATTATTGTTTATTAACTATACCGTAATCTGTATATAAAGTAACCGTTGTTCTGAACTACTTTTGTTATTTGACCGATTACATTGGCACTATTTTTTTTTATTTATTTGGAACATCTACAGGCATGAAAGGTTCCAGCACCTCTTGGAATGCGGATCACCCCGTTGGGAAAATATTATTTAGTATATTAAAATAATACATGTCCTACATAAATATAGATACCCAAAAACGATGTATGATTTTCTGAAATAAAAATTATAACTTAAAATAGAATCTTAATGAACGCTAAGAGCAGTAGCTTCAGATAATCTGATATTAATATAGATAAATGTTTGAAATTAACTCTATCCGTTACTACAACAACTGCTTACTATCTTAAAGTAATTTCCTGTTAGAAACAACAGCCGAGGACAAACAAAGTTTCGTTTAGTTTGGTCTCACGATTAGGAAGTTCGTGTCCTTATGTATCTTTCTAATATAGGAAACGATTTTAGATTTCGATTATAAATCATATTAATTAGGTACAATATTTTTTTTTAATCGTCATATATTTTTGTATATATATCAACCAAAGTTCAACAGGCATACGACCCGCCTGATGGTAAGTGGTCATCGTAGCATATAGACGCCTGCAACACCAAAGTTATCAGGTGCGAGTTGCCAACTCTTTCAAGAAAAATTTTCTCACGCCGCTTTTGAAGAACCTCCTACTTTATTCGGCCGGAAACACGGCTGCTGGCAGCTCATTCCACATCCGGATAGTTTGCGGGAGGAAACTCCCAAGAAACTGTAAAAAAGGTACATATTTAGAATATGCATATCATATAGCATATGGTACCAAAACACGTTATCGATATGCTGGACAATAAATTCAAGCACCATATCAAAGAGGTTTTAATTTCAAAGGGAGTGGAATCATGGTGATATCTAAAAGGGTGTCCCTATCTGTGCATCTGCTAAAAATTCTTTATAAATGTGAATTGTATAGTTTTATTTTTTTTTAAAAATGCTGGTTGCTGGTGCTTGTTATTTTGACATCAATAAGCGCCTTTTTAGTTCTACTTTTTAATTATTAATAAAGTTTTCTTTTTAGATTTTGAAATTGAAAGAAACTCTTCAGTTTTTTAAACGTTTTCAACAGCAAATAAACTTGTTTAATGTAAAAATTGATGTGGCCTTTATTTACCCAGGCCCAAGTGTTTACCGTTTCATTTCTATAGGTACAAGGGAACGCTTTTATCTCCAGATATCTGATACCATTCATCCTCTGAGTTTAATATTTCATTTATCAGCTGAAATGAAATCTCTTTAACTATTCATTTTTAGTTAAAACCGAATTCTTTTATCATATAAATGCTTATAAATTCTTAGTTCATATTATTTTTAAATTCGCTAGCTTTGATTTTGATTGGAGATGTCCATAACATAAAAGTAAGAACATATATTATCTGCTATTATTATAAAATGTAAAGTATCTTTCTGTCGGTCCGTCTGTTGTCTTATAACTCGAGAAATACCGAACAGATTCACAATGATTTCACAGAAGCCAGAAATGTATTTCATACATCATTGGAAGGTTCAATAACTAGAACTGTATCGCTTGAAAGCGTTCCCGTGTTCGCTCCCTGTTGAGATGTATTGAGAAACGAGTTAAGCGATTTAATTTGACATATAACGTGACAAGCTGTGCCCGTGGCTTTACTTGAATAAAACCATTTCATTCTTTACATTATATCTCGTAAATAATCTTCGTCTTTCAATTTCCTATCGTCATGATTACAAGTTCTTTAGGTTCAGCTTTGTATATTTTTTCTAATATTCAGTGCTGCAACAAAATGGCGACCTTTGGTTAAAAATTCCAAGGAAATTTTTGTAACATATTAGAACCCTCTGTTCCATTATTTTCAAGACACTTCATTTCACGATTTTTTATGAATTTACTTTTAAATAGTCTTGGTAAAATATTGAAGAATTAGTATTTATAGTAGACTTTACTATGATTAACATTTAATAATATCACCATTCATTCATCCATTCAACCTAAAGACGTCCACTGCTGGACATAGGTCTGCCCCAAAATTCTCCACGACAACCTGTCTTGCGCCACCCGCATCCAACGGACTCCCGCGACCTTTACCAGGTCGTTAGTACACCTTGTGGGGAGCCTACCCACGCTGCGGTATCCAGTACGCGGCAGCCATTGAAGAACCTGTTGGACCCATTGGCCATCGGTTCTACGAGCAATGTGCCCATCCCATTCCGACTTCAGTTTGGCAACTCTTCAGGCAATGATGGTTATTTTAGTTCTTTTGCGGATCTCCTCATTCCAATTCGACGACACAGGGAAACTCCAAGCATAGCCCTCTCCATTGCTGTTTGGGTAACTTTGAGTATTATTATTAGGCCCATTGTAAGTGACCACGTGTCAGTGCCGTATGTCATCACTGGCAAACTTTCACCTTGAGAAACTGCGGTATTTTTGACGAGTAGATTCGGATTTGGAGCTACCTAACTGGACAGTTTGTTCGCGGTATAAATATAACTGTCAACAACTTCGAGCGTAGAGAGTCACCGATTTTTATAGGAGTTGGCACAGCATGGACATTAGACATAATAATAATAATAATACCTAATATAACAAAGATGTACTAAATTGCAAGATGATACTTCTATGATATACATATATAAGGCTATCTAAACAGTGTTAAGTTTTGAAATTAAATATTATGACGGAAGCACATATAGATAAATCTATAAAAGTTAGTTGGTAATTGAATGTAAATCAAGTATAGTATTAAACATGTGCACTGATTTAAATAATATTCATTATTTTGAATATGTAAAAAACGCATACAATTCGCGTAACTTAATTTAGTTACGGCACGCGACCCGCAAAATTTTGGCGCACCGCACTGTATTGTATACTTTAACTCAAACAGAGTTCCCTTCGAATTATGCAAATATTATCATTGTCCAATGTAAACATGAATGCGGTGACACGAAACCTCAGTGTGTATATTTAAAATAACTATTAAGAGTTAACCCTGTTAAATCGAACCGTCTTTTTGAAATGTAAAATTTTTTCGAGCAGTTATTATTTATGTAACGGAAGTAGGCGTTACGTTTATGACCTAAAATGTGTATAGATAATAATTTACAATTTAAAAAATTAAAAAAGAAATATGTTTAAATGACTAGTCCAATTGGAAAGTAGATTTATTTTAAAATAATTAAGTTCAATGTAAAAAACCGGAGTGATTGACATCAAATGTACCTATGACGTCAGCCGTGAACACGCTACAGTATGTCAAGTATAAGATGTCGCTTAAAAGATGGCGCTCAGATATAAATAAAAAAAATATTCTTATAGACACTAATCATATGTTCTGATTATGAACTATGTAAAATGTACATAATACGTTAATGGATATAAAACCAGACAAATCTTTAATGTTAAAGTTTTAGGTTATGTTATTATAATAATTTCAATTATGAAATGTAAACATTTTTTCCAACAATATTTAAGTTTTTCCAAAGTTTCGAGTTTTCACTTCTGTTGGCAGTACCCATGTCGTCCTAATTTTTTTCTTTTTAAATCCCAACACAGCACTTATATTAATTCACTTTGAAACTCGATGCGGATAAAAATGCTTATTGTAAATTTCACTTAACGAAAATTGCTAATCCTGAAGATCTTGGTCAGGACAATGTGCCCATTTTATTGAAGTATAATCCGTCCTTGATAAGTGTGCTGAATTTGAGTTTCTTCTGACGTTTCGATGTCCATTAAAATGACGTTCATAAATTCCGTTTACGTATATAAAAGTGAATCGAATAAAACCGTGTTAAATGTTAAAGACACATTAAATGATTTAAAACTGATTTTAAAATAAAAATAGGATAGTTTAATCCTAAGTTTTTCACGGCGTCAATGAAGTTTCATACGCGTGTAGTAACTACCCGAACATTTTTTATTTCCAATTTCGATTACAGCTAACTCGTACATTTTACTTGCTACGGGACCGAAAAAGGCCAATTGATGCGATGACAGCGCAGTTGGCAGTGCGGCCGAATTCCGCGTCAAAGGACGCGGGTTTGAGTCTACCTATCCAGCGCTAAAATCAGCCTAAGCTTTCTGTGAAGGAACACTTTGAGGAAACCATAGCATAATGGTAGGGTATTTGCTAATAACACCACGCTCAAGTTTGGAAACCTGACGCCAATGTTACGGCAGCATCAATTGAGAACCAATAACTCTAGGCTTAGCGTGTTTACCATCCTGAACCAAGTCGTTACTTAATATCAGGTGAGATTGTAGTCAAAGCACTGTAGCGTCAGCGTTACATATTGTAATGTATAAGTTAGCCAGTATTGCCCCGGCTGGCACACGCAGTGCACATTCAATGCACATACTCTGTACACACGATATCCTATGTAGACATTTTGGAACATTAAAATAATAATGGTTATTTCTACGTTTTATTTGAAATGCAACCTTCGCCAAAGCACTGAGACGAAAAAACAATGCAGATAATAATATAATTCACTTTTTTTAGGTAGTTTACACTGATGTTCGATTTTCAATCAAGTTAAACTATTGAAACCAATAGAAAAAGTCAAACATAATATAGCAAGGTGGTTATAACAATATTTTTCCATCCCTTCATAATACTGAAGTGTAAGTGTAGAAATTTTAACATAACATAACATAAGCTCACGGCTGTTATTCCCGAAGGGTTAGGCAGAGGTGAAATAGCGAACTACACCACCCGCATTCTGCCGAGCTTAGTTCCGTCCCAGATGTGACAGGGGGCGAGCCTGTCGCCATATCGGGCACAAATTCCAAACTCCGGGATGATACTGAGTAGAAAAACCCAATACCACTTGACCCGTCCCGGGGATCGAACCCGAGACCTCAGAACGGCAGTCGCACCGCAATACAACTGCGCCACCGAAGCAGAAATTTGAAGTAGAATAAACGAATAAATTTATTGCAGACGACGATCGAAACTTATAAATTCATTAGTTTGTTTTTGATAGACAAATAGTTGAAGTTTAGGAATATAATTTATTCGAGATGGAAAATTTATTTTACATTATAAAATTTATTATCACCTTGTTTTGATTAGTTAAACATATTATTGAACTACCTGTGTGCACGCGGCTGCGCCCGAGTTTCGTATAAATTTTCACTGCATAATAATATAGTTTTTAATTTTTTTATACGGAACCCTAATTATTTTCCAAAAAATTTCGGCTACTAACATCAAACAAAGGTATTTCTCACAAATTCAAATACCTGCCAGTAAAACTGTGCATTGAATCGGATTTTATTCAATTTTTTTACATTTTTAAGCAAGCTGCCAATCATGGCAGTTATTGCAATCTCTCCCAGCCCTCCTTCCAGAAATGAAATTAGTTCTTCTGCGGAACCCCGCAATAACCGCAAAGTAACCGATATTTCCCGAAGAATTGCTAAATTTAAGTGACCGATGTTCGATGGACCAACGGGTTCTCGAATGGCTGTCACGTACCGGGAGAGCCAGCGTGGTTAGCTCCTACACAGGTGAATCGACGATCTGGTCGTATGGATGCTGGATGCTTGATGCGGTTGGCGCAAGACCGGCCGTTGTGAAGATCTTTGAGGGAGAGCTATGTCCAGCAGTGGACGTCTTCCGGTTGAATGGATGGGATGGATGGAACTCTGTTAGAGCAACGAAATGACGCTAATCACCGTTTACGTTGATAAAACTATTGATGATTTCCGACATAATAATAATTTATATTTAATTTTTGATATTCCAATAATTCTACATGTTTTACTATAAGTCATGTCATAAGAATAAGTAGTAGTTTAATGGAATTGGAAAATATTAATATTTTATTACAAATGCTTACATTTACGAGTAATTTGCAGCGGAGATAACGAGCGTACATTACCCGTGTGCTTGACGTAGTAATGCGCAATCAAGTTTGATCAGCGATATGTATATACGTACGTCGAGGGTTTTTGATGTATGGCCATGAAATCTGCGATAATTTGTTTTAATATTTTTACGTAAAATTATAATTAGTGTAAGGTTTTACTACAGCAATGTTGTTACCAAGACATTTACTTATAACCAGAAGAACCAACTCACGCATTATCGTGATCGATAGATCTTTCACCACTTCTGTAACTTCACTCTTGTTTATGAGCTGTATTTTGTATGGGATTTCAAATAAAACAAACATTACAATAATTACAAAGAAGAGTCGGCATTTGAAGATCATGTTTATTTAAGTCGACGATTTTTATTTCGCTTACTAGCATTTACAAGTCAATAAAAAAAACTGCAAGTAGTTTCACTTATGATACTCAACTTATACAATCAGATCAAATATTTGAGAGATAGAGATAAATAAAGAATGCTCACTGGGGACGGGTGGCTGTTTTGCTCCCGCATACAATCCGGATCTCTTCCCAACAACGGACCAAGACATGCTCCGATCCCCAAAAGGGAAAGTTCTTGGGCTATACGGTGACACTGCATTCACTAGTATAACATTGCACAAACACTTCATGCATGAGTTTTGTAAGAGACCTTTCCCACCGTGCAATTAGTTACAGGTCATTTCACCGGTCAGGTCACCATAATTTTTACTAAAGGCAGCTCATAATGAATTTTATAACTTTTGATGATTCTTTGCTAGCTATTATTTTACGGCTAAGCGATCACTCCCAAGTCCAAAGAAGCTGACAAGACACTTCAGGTCAAGAGTTTTTAGTCAGATAAAAAGAATTAGTCTAATTATAAAGAGCTGTCTGGAGTATTATGCACAACTAGTAAAATCATATAGCTCAAGTTAATGATGATTGTAGCAACAGTAAGGTTGGAATACATTGTTATTCTTGTCTATCCCTTTATCAATTTAAATAGCTGTTATAGCAATTTAACTGTCAATAAAATGTTGAACTTTGTTATATCATTCTTAGTTGAATGTTTCTCGGCCTATGGACCAAATGACATGATACTTATCCATACTAATAAATAAAATTAAAGTGTCTGTTTATAATGTCAAATTTGTTTACTAAATATAAATGAATATATACAGGATACCTATACCAAAAACGAAATTTTTAAAATTTTTGTCCGTCTGTCTGTTTGTTCCGGGTAATCTCCGGAACGGCTGAACGGATTTTGACGGGATTTTTGTCGGTAGATAGGTGAAGTTACTCACGGTAAATTAGGGTACTTTTAATTGTCGAAAATAATTAGGGTATCGCATAAAAAAATTAAAACTCATAAAATTTTTAATAAAATCCGATTCCGTTCACAGTTTTGCGGGCAAGTACTTGAATTTATGCGAAATATTTTTACTTTATCTTAGTTCTAAACAAAAAATTAGAGTTCCGTGTAAAAAATTCTGTGAAGAATACATGAAACGCGGGCGTAGCCGCGGTCACAAAGCTATTATACAATAAATTAATCGATAACGGAATATGCATAAATCATTTCCCATAATATGGCGTTTAAAATAAATATTCTCTTATTTCGTGGCCCGACATGTCAGTCAATCACTATCTCGAGATGTTCCTAATCATGTTATATCCGACATTCGCAGTTCGACGCATAACGTACGTACACGCCCCCGGTATGTCGCTATCTTCGCTTTAACCGAATTAGACTCGTTAGCGGCCCATTAGCCCCGTGCAGACAGTGCGCTTTAAGACCTAATTAAATGACGTCTAGATTCCTGCTTCGTTACTACTGAAGCAAGTATTTTAAAACCATCTTTTTAATTTTATCTCCTCGGCAAGGATCGATATGATAGAACAAAGTGCCGCCGAGTTATAAAAATTAAAAAATAATCTTAAGTTTCGTTACGTTTATTTTATATGGGAAATCTTTTCACGCTCTGATAAAGTTAATATTAAAGGCTCAAGTTTTAAGGTCATTTTTTTTACATACTTCACACAAAATTTTGTTCGGTGTTATTGTATTTTGTGTGTTATGAATCTTTTTATATATCTCAGTGCTCTAAAAATGGCGGCCATACACATTCCTTGTATACAATTGTCGAGCTATAGTATATCACGTAAACACTACCAACGTTACTTAATATAGAGTCATAGGCTGAAAGTTAAACTTTAATAAAAAAAAAAAACTACATGACGGACCATAATCGCGCCAAAAACTCTTTTCATAATTATTCAATTTACTCTTGTCACTTTATGAAACCGTGTTAATAAGTATTACGTTTTTTTTAGATTTAAGTTTAGAATTTCGCCACAATATCATTTTATTGTTCTGTGAGACGATGCGTGCAGAGTTAATAATATGCTGGGCATGTTTGGTGAAAGATTTTTGATTCCATGGTGGAAACTAACCAGGTGGGTATTAATAAAAAGCATACCATTATACTGTGGTTTTATTGTGGTATTTCTAGTTAACGTAAAGTTCAGGCTTCTTTATTTATATTGAAGAGAAACACTTGTGCTATAAGACTGGAAACTACCAATAGGGGTTAGAACAGAGTTGGATCAAAACGAAGTTGACTGACTGGAACTAACAATGGAAATAAACTTTTTAATGCGTGCGGCGCCGCTGGTACGTTTAGTAACTGATTTAAATTGGAACCTGTTTTAAATCGATACACCGACATTATGGCGGTGCACCCTTATTTATCCCCTTCGATATGTCAAAAGATACTGTCGACTTGTGAATTATAAGGCCCCTTGAATATGATCGTTCATATTTGTCGTATCTACAAAGTATACATTAAGATCATTGATTTAAATAAAATCTTTGGTAATATGTTAATGTTAATCCATTCGTTAGATAAGAAAAAAAACTTTTTTATCCGAATTTATTACTAACAAAGTTAATTATATATATTTCATTTAACTGACAACTCGTTGTAGTCTCCTTTACAAACGGAAATAACTGCCTAAACTATATCACAATTACACACAAGCTAAATTAAGGACTAGGGTGATTTTAAAGAACAATTAATCAAAATTGAATATAATAAGCGACGTACATTTACACCACTTTGTTTTCCATAAGCTGGCACCGATTTCAAAACTAACGAAGCAGGTTAATAAAGTAATTATTTATTGAGTTTTTAGTGCATTTTTATAGTTCATTCTTTTGAAGTCGGTTTTGTTTTTAATTAAAAAAGTTATTTGTAATTTCTGAACGACTTAACTAAATATGGAAAAATTCACGCAATACAATTGTCGATGATGACTAAATCCGAAAGATGACGTTGTAGTTGCTATTAATCAACTCTATTTTTAATTTCCGTAACGACTTATTTCTACAATTTACGTTGGTATATTGGAATAAAATATAATCACAAAACATGTACCCGATAAATGGTGCTGTGGTGAAGTAATTAACACATTTCATATTACTAAACTCACCAGACGAATCGGCTACTTCTATATATTTTTATATATTAATAAAACTATGTTATTTTATTCTTGAATATTACTACTTTACAATATGATAAAGTAATATATTCTTTAGTTTATTTTATTCAAAATTATTTTAAAATAAGCAAACAACCATAATCAAGGGTACCGATAAATACCATCATTTCTATTACGTACACACACTATTCACACCCCTCCAAAAACCAAATTCTTTCGAACAAATAAATCACTGGCAGGTGTTTTTGACATAATTCCGTCTCTTTCTAAATCATACCGTCTTCTTCTTTAGGATTCAATTCTAAATTCAAGCAGTTGTAAGTAAATATTGTTTTTTTTTATAATTTGTAATTAGCTGTTTAACCCCTTGGGCACTAACCTGGCGTTTACGCCAGCTTTACATTGTTTTCCTATAGTCTTCCTATTATCTCATTTTTATGTGTAATCGACATATTAAATTAATATTGATTGATTAATTGTTTAATTTAAGCTGTGATAAAGTTATAACATCGCCATAAAAAGTTTTTTTGGGATTATTTATTAAGTTGAAAATTTATAATGAATATGATAAAATATTACAAGTGTTCTATTTATAGGTAAATGACGATTAAACGTCTGGTGGAGAATTCGTTTTAAAACCAGGGTACAAGACTTTGGAAGACTTTTTGGAAGAATACTTGATTCCAGATACATTTAGGAAGCCTAATCACCTGTATGCAAAATTAACCTTATATATATAAGGTTATTTATTCCGATGTTCTTTTTAATTTATGTACAACAAACAACACTGAGTTTCTCTATAAAAAGTAAACGTTTATTCATTATATTTTACACTAAGGTGGAGATAAAACATAAAAGTATTTTACTAGTCTCACCTTTAAAAAACAACGAAATTAAAGCCTGTTCTACGAATCTTTACAATAAATTTAAACAAATATAAATTCAAACACTATTAACATCGGCATTCTCAAAGCAACACTCATAATTTATCATTTACCTACATGAACAAAAATAAACTCGCCGGATGCTCGATGTCAAACTCTTATTTATTAATTATGAGGACTGACTTCATAAATGCGCGGCAATTTCAAATTTGAGAAATAGTATATTTCTTTACATGTATTTATTAAATACAGTATAATGACTATAAATATAATCTGATATTAAAAATAAGATTGTGACTTAAATTAGTAACACTTGAAGCTTATAGAAACTGGTTCTCGAACGATTTTACCAACCATGAACCAATAACGCTAAAAAAGCTAATTCATCAAAACCATTAAAACATAATTTATACTATTCGTTACAATTTCCATCGGTATTAGACTTAATAACTTGGCGAAGTTAGTTGTAAGACCTAAAAATACAGCCCCGTCCGACCTCGGGTCACTATGGAACTGCATAAAATATTCAACGATTTGAAAGCGTTTCCTTGTCGTACGGACTTCGAGCTGGAAATAATTGCCGTGCGGACTGACGGCGACTGTTCGCTGTCTGGTTATATTTAGTTAACTTTTTATTTTAATGAATGATAGTACTTATTTTATAAATATTTTACAAAGAATTCTTACTGCCAACATAGAGATTTTGAATTTACGAATGTTAGTATGTTGATATTTGTGGTATTATGTTATATTATTCCCGAGGACAAGTTTGTTACAAAAGAGTCTCTAGAGAAATTGTTTAGTCAAGAAGGCACACTTTTGATTTGAAATTGTGTTAAGAAATGCTTCTTACACAGGAAGCTGTTCTTGGTAATCTTAGGAATTTCCTGAAGACAATAAAATCCATAATACCAATTGAATTAAAAAAAATCTCACGAATACACATTAGATTACGATATTGCAACTATGCCCGAGATAATCTAGCATTAATAGACAAAGGCCTATGAAAATGTCGTCAAATAAAAAGCTTTTGTTTAATTGACATAATTAATAATAACATAACATAAGCTCACGCCTGTTATCCCCGAAGGGTTATGCAGAGGTGAAATAGCGAACTACACCACCCACATTTCGCCGAGTTTAATTCCGTCCCAGATATGACAGGGGGAGATCCTGTCGCCATATCGGGCACAAATTCCATTCTCCGGAATGATACTGAGTAGAAAAGCCGATATTATTTGACCCGACCCTGGGATAGAACCCGAGACCTCAGAACGACAGTCGTGTCGTAATACAAATGCGCCACCGAGACAGTAATAATTAATAATATACTAATGTAAGAGTCACGCGTTTAATTGTTCTAGAAACATTGACTTAAAAACATTTTATTTTTCTTAGCGGCTTTATTTTTTACTCGTTTCGTGGAAGTGTATCGCTTTAACGCGGAGAGGCACTTGAAAAGTGAAAGTCACCGCCCCAGCAGTTAAGGGTAACTTAGGACAAATCGAGACACAACGAGTGCACGTTTTAAATGCACGTGCAAATGAAAAATATAGTCCAAATTATTAAGAAAAATATTAAATGTAACATTTGTGTTATTTCATCAAGAAATAGACTCAAACTATGTGAAAATTGTTTTCTATTAAAATTAGCTGATAGTACTATTACTACAGACGAAAGAATACGGAGAAATGATGATTGATTAAAATCAAGCTTCGCCCTGATGGTGGAAACTTTAGATAGCATTCGCTGCTTCAAGTACCATTTGTCAATGCCAATTATAAGGACTGAAATCTACACTAGAATAGAGAAAGCAACGTAAGTAAGAAAGTAAACCTAACTAATTATTAAGAGAAGGGATTTTTTAGCACTTTTGGAGAATAGTTTTTTTGGAGAAATCAACTCATGAAACCTTACACAACTCTTCGTAACATGTGTTTCTTACGTTTGTATCAAGAAAAAAATTAGGCAGATAGTAACTAAAGTTGAGATGATTTGTTCGGGATACTAATTTTGAAATAAGCTCTCCACTATAGTATTATTATTTATGCTTTTTAATATCAAAAGATACGAAATCCCTATAAAAAAGCGTTGAAACGAGGATCTAGGAACGTTTGCTATCGATGCGGTAAAACCTGTGTACGCAACTCACTCTGTTGCTTGCTGGTCATAAGTGTGTACGAATGTAAACCATTTCGTGCGGTCTGGTATCACGTATTATACTTTTTATGACTTATTCATTGATTAGTTAGATTTTTTCTTCTTAAAACATTACGAGTTTTTAACTCGTACATTTTAATGTACAATAAACAATTGCCATTTTCACATTCATCATTCTCCTGCCTTTTCCCAACTCAATTGGGGTAGGCGCAGTATGTTTTCTTCTTCCATACGTCCCTATTAGCCGTCATATCTTCATTCACTCTTTTTTCTTTCATATCATTTCTTACACACTCCATCCTCACTTTCTTTAGCCTTCATCTACTTTTCCATCCTTCCAGATTCATATTCATTACTATTTTACACACATGCGCTTCCTCTCTTCTCATAACATGTTCATACCACGACAAACAGGAACTTTCAACTTTTCTACAACTGGTGCAACTTTAAAACTCCCTCTAATATATTCATTTCTTATTGTATCCATTTTTGTGACACCACACATCCATCTACATGCAATCGCTTCTCATCTATCTTCTTACTATCCCAGCATTCTGATCCATACATATGACAGGTCTTATAATGGACTTATATATCCTCCCCTTTAATTTAAGGGGCATCTTGGAGTCACAAATCACACCAGAGGCCTGTTGCTATTTCATCCAGGATGGATTTTTTGCCTTATGTCGCGGTCGATTTCTCCGTCACACTGCAAGAGTGACCCGAGGTAGCGGAATTCAGAACAAACTGGTACTGGTGTCATTTTCTCATAGATTTCATTATATTATTTAACTTCGCAACTCGGTTATTAAAATATACTACAGATAATATAAGAAAGGTATTAAAAAGACGGCGCTCTCGGTGTCTACATATCGTATGACTCAGCATTGGTCGCCTTAAAAGTAGTGTCGACGACACTCAATGACTTCCCACTGCTGGGGTAAAACCTGCCTTATCACTGTATCCTATGACTGAAATAAAAATTATCTGCATATAATTTAAGAATAGATTTTTTTTCGTAAACGTTATTACACAGTTATTATTTCTGGGAAAACGAATGCCACAGTAGACGTGCACGTGTAGTTGGATGTCACGTGTCTATGGACGTATGTACGTATGTATGTATGTATGGACGTAGAATTGAAATATCTTCGTCTATAACTTATAACACCAATTATGCAGGTAACTTTATTACGATAAGGTGCGCTCATGTAAACAATAAAATATCATCCGACGTAGTTGTTTTTTAAATGAATGTAGCAGGAGTTACCGGAGATAAGTGATACACTATTACTAGATCTAGATCAGGTCCAGATAAGTAAATAATCTTAAATATTCATCCTTAATTGTACACTGTCATACATATTTTTCTTATTCTTGGTACGTCAATAATATTTTCACAGTTATCAGTTCCTTTTTTTCGGCAACAGTTTTATGTCCTTATGTTTTTTTGTCCGATATCCATAGTTGTTGTGATTTTTAATATAAGTAGGCATTATTAATTTCTTTTTTGTTTGGTTCAATCGTGATGAATTATGATAAAATATACATACTATAGAATTCATTATTGTTTTTTTTTACTATTTATAAGAACTTATATGTAAATTGAATTTAATAGCTATTGTGTTCTTGAAATAAATAACGTTGAAAGAAAATATCGTACCATAAAACTGGAGCATTAGGACATTTCCAAATATCCCTATCTATATACTACTAATAAATAAAATGGGAATGTCTGTTTGTAATATCAAAATATTTTTTTTACTAAATAGATATGAATATACGATACAAATACATTTTTTTTTAAATTTCTGTCTGTTGTCTGTTTGTTCTAGGTAATCTTCGGAACGGCTGGATGGATTTTGACTGGACCTCTTTTGGTAGATAGCTGAAGTTACTCTGGGTAACTTAGAATTTTCGAAAATAATTAGGGTTACGCTTAAAAAAAAAAAAAAAACTCATAAAAAATTGAATAAAATCCTATTCAATGCACAGTTGAACGGGCAATTGCTTGAATTTATGAGAAATATATTTATTTCATCTAAATACTTAAGAACTTCTAGGAAATAAGTAGTGTTCCGTATATAAAAATTAAAACGTAGTGAAAAATATATGAAACGCGGGCGTAGCCACTGACACACATTAGTTATAACCCTCAAGTTAAGTACACCAGCATCACTTGAGAACCGAGATCAAGGTTTTACTCGTCGCTTATGATCAGCTGAGATTGTGGTCAAAGGGCTAAATATATACAAAACATATTAAAAAAAAAACAAACTACACTAGGCTACATCCGTGGCTTCGCTTGTATAAAATAACCTATCTTAAGTAATCTTTCTTTGAAGACTTGATTTACTAATACACTCATAACAGATCATGAGTGTATTACCATACATTACATATTAAAATAAAGCTAATAAGCGAATAAAGTAAGCTTTTTTACTCGTGACATCAAATTGTTTTACAATAGCTTAAACACACACATATAAATCCAAACACACAACCGATTATACCCACGCTGACTCGCACCTCATACATACACAACACGAGAAACTATTATAAATCTGTAATGGTATAAAGGAAGGGACTGGACGCCGGGAAACAAATTTTTTTTGGGTCCATTGCACCCTCTGATTTGTGTTATATTTTATGAATAAAGATTTATTATTATTATTATATTAAAATGGAAATATTTACAAAAACGTGGCCAGAGAATATATAGCTATTTTTATCCTTGAATGATAAAAGCAATAACGGGTGGACACTAGCTATTCTTTTTCTATTTGTACAGTTTCTAATATATATAATAAAAAAGTATATAGTAAAGTCAAATGTATTTTTTTATTAACTTACCAAAACGCTAAACTGACGACGTTCACGAAATCATAATTACTGTGATGCCGTGAACATTAATTATATCGAATCCTTGACTATAAAGTTACTATATAAAGTGGTTTTTACGGTTGTCAGCGGGATTTGAATAAATTTTGACGGTTGATTCCATAAAATCCAGGGATTCTTTCAAGGATCTACTCAATGTCGCTAACTTATGGGTGGAACGGTATATTCGTTGATATAAGAACTTAAATATTTAAAGGTTAATTAAAGACTTCTTGGAATTTTATTAAGAAAATAGAATTAGCGTTTATTTACATTTAATTAATGTTTGAATTAAGGTTATTAAATCTCAAATACTTTATTATTAAGATGTAGAGTTGAACAATCTAGAATTTTAATATCAAAAATATTTTTGTTTACTTCTGTATTATACTAGCTGGTGCTGGCGGCTCTGCCTGCGTTTCATATATTCTTTAGGTGTGTGTGAGAAAACAAATGAATGAAGAAAAATGAGAGTCTTTGTTTTTATTAGTGGAAAAAATGCCCATCCATCTATCCATTCAACCGAAAGGCTGGATATAGACCTGCTAGACATAGGGAAAAATGTACATAAGAGTAAATCGAAAAAAACAACCTATAAATAGCCTATATCTATGAAAATTTTTGCGTCGAATGGTAGTAGTCAATATGTTCAGTATGAGGTTTTGAGGTGATGGTGCGTCATAGGATTCCCATTTTCCTTTTATATATGTAGAAGAGAGTACTGTAAACTTTTTATGGACACAAAATACAAAAGATAAAGCACAAGTTTTGGTAGTTCTCGGATAGACTGACATTCATAAAAACGATTATTCTTGCAACGAAATTTCACAATAACAACCGCAACAAATAGTGGCGAAAGAAATCATCACAAACATTTAAAAACAATTAAAAAATTTACTCAAACAGATCCTTGGACAGATTGGACCTTTCTCGTTTTTTCTAGAATCGCTTTGGTCTCTACATGTATAATCAGTAGACCATAATTTATTATCTCTAGATCGTGTTTGAATATAAAACGTTTTCAGTCAATAGTAGCATTTTCTTGTGTTTAAAGATTACTGACGTAAAATGTGCATTGTATAAATTTGTCGTGCACAATAACTAGATTCTATTGATGAAAAAATATAGGTCCATATTTCTACAATGTCTTATAGTAACATCAATATTTTTGCTTTTACTTTTACACGGTACACGCATTTGTTTTTCAACTTAGTTATAAGTTATAGTATAAGTCGTATTTAGTTAAAATCAAAGGGCTTTAAACACACTTTATCTATTTTCAAAAATGCCAGTCACTTCTCTGTAAGTATTAATAATCTATTATTATATATTCCAATGAAACAATATTCTAAGTTATTGTTATAGTCAGTAAGTGCACGGTGTATAAAAATATAATGTCCGTCGTAGCAGTCAATGCAATAATATTTATAATACCAAGCAAGTAGGGAAGAGTTTAGGATGTATATTTTACTTAGTGAGAAACACGAAACTGCTCGAAGCGGAATGAAGTCTGCGTCGGTTTTCAGCTGTTTGTTCGTCTCGCTTTGTCTGTTGCATAGTGCCGAGAGTAATTTTGGAGATTTCTTAAGCAATCTACCAAGGGAAATAGGTGTGAGTTTTTTTATGGGGATGTTTTTCATTGCTTCTTTTAAATTTCTTTAGTGTGCTCCATTTGTTAACGCAACGACTAGATGTTATAGTCAAGCGTCGTTGAAGTGATAATAAAATAAAACATAAAAGAAATGGAGTGATTACTTCAATTTGCAAACTTAAACATGTGCACTATTTAAATGTGATGATCTAGAAGCATTGTTAACAAAAACGCAAAAAATAGTCTTATGGTAATTGTATAAAAAAAAAAAATAACAACATAGATATGTGTTACAGGATGCGTTCACCAGTGCTTGGGCATCAGTCGTCGATGCAATTAGAAAACCTGTCCGTATTAAACGATTAGGTCCTGGAGGAAGTAAGAAAATTTGGTTATTGTTATTTATATCTTGTAGAGCGTTCGTAAATGCTGTGTATAAGATGACATTTAAGTGCTGGCGCCTTAAAAGCTTTTTATCTGCAATTAACAAATTATGAATTGTATCTCATTGATAAGATATTTAAAAATACAAAAAGTTTTTACATAGTTTCAAGTTTTCATTTCTGATAACAGTACCCATGGATGCCTAGTTTTAACGTAGAAATTATCCAATTCATTGTTATAATCAGTTTTATCGGAATTATAGAGAGACGTCGGCTCCAGACATTAATATCGTTCACGCAATGATCTACCTATAATATATCTTTTGGACATTAAAACCTGCTTCTATTTTGAAAACACAGTTAATATATTTATAAAACATCGATTCTATGGTTCATCGTTTTAAACATTCTGGCAATTACAAGATTTGATTTTAAAATGAGTGGTCGCAATATTAGCTCTAGTTTATTGGAAAATCTTGATATGGCCTTTGTCTAACGGTGGATTAACTTTTACTAATGACCATTATCAGTTTTTGAATTTCAATCACGCCTATCTCACCTTACATAAACTCTAGATAAGACCAAAGCAAATATTTGAAGAGTATCACTGAAGAAAATAAAATATCTCTAAGGCATTTTAGATAATGTATTTTTTAAAATAATGTATTTTTTACAGAACGTAAAACTACTACAATAGCAACTCCACCTACAATCACTACTACAGAATCACCTGAAATAGTAAAATCTTTCAATATTTATCCGTCGATCATAGGCCTCAAAATACCTATCTTTCCATCGCCGCGGTGGCAGACAATAGATGAATGGAAGTATTTGCAAATTCCAAGATTTGTAAAGGTCAGAAGGAATGAAAAAGGTATGAAGTGTTGTTAGTCACAATAAATGTATTCATTACATTGTATAAATACCTTCAACAATGTTGCAATATCGGGTAAGGGAATTATTGAAATGACAAGTGGATAATTAGAAAATGGTTATGTAAAAAAACCCCTATAGAATTATTATACATACCATTGTTATAAATTCCTCACAATTTAAATTTGACGTAAATGGTTTTAAATATCGTATATCAGCGAGTTCATTAAACTTAATTACAGGCTGGTATCAATTATACCTGGTAAATAGTTTAATATGTGTAATTCATTACTACTATAATGTAAGCGTAAGCTTATGGCCAATATATACTTTTTCCGTTTCTGGTGATGTTTGAGATAAAATTAGCTTAGTCTAATTAACACTCTGCAAGATATGGTGTAATTATGCCAATATATAAAAGGCGAGTTCATCATGAATCATTCTAGCAAGTCTAAGAACGCAAAATGCAGAGAGTGGTGCAAAAAAGAGATTTTGTCAGACACTGTTACATTATATACTTATTAATGAATAAGAAGAAATTATTACAGACGTCTAAGATACTCAATAACAGTAACAGTAACTCAGTAACAGCACTGTTGAAGTGATGGCGTAGTTAACAGTATATTTAAAAAAATCAATAGTATAGGGATTCATTTGATGAGAAAACGCAAGTGTGTGCAATGAGTCACCTTATCCCATTGACAGGTTCTAGACCATATAAAAGAGCGTGACGTGTAGACTAAGAAGGGGCTCTGTAACAGCAGTAAGACTAATAAGCTGCCGTACGGGCAACAGCTCTCGAAACCATATGAAGCCTAAATATTATTAATACCGAGTAACTTCATAATAGAACGTTCGTGATCGTTATTTCATCAAAATCAAGGTCAGGTTCATCTTTTCAACCGAGAGACGTTCACTGCTGGACATATGTCTTCCTCAAAGATCTCCACAACGAACGATCTTGCGCTATCTGCATCCAGCGGATTCCCGCGGCCTTCACCAGGTCGTCGGTCCGCCTCGTGCGGTCCTACCTATGCTGCGTCTTCCGGTATACGGCAGCCATTTGAAAACCTATTGATCCCATCGTGCGTCGGTTCTACAAGCAATAGGATGTCTATTGCCACTTATGTTTGGCAATTCTTCGGACAATGTCGATTAATTCTGACGATATGGATATATCGTAATTCGTGATATATTTACTCATCTATAAAACTTTCATTACAGGTCCATCTACAGTTTATGAAAATGAAATGATGGATGGTGTCGACATAGCTCCCGCGGCAACAAGTTCAACTAATTTCGACGATGGTGATAACTTTGGTGTTTTATTTTTTATATAAGAAAAACTTCTTAACTTTGATATAAATAAATAATTTAAACATGGACAAGCGTATTTTAATCCTTCTATATGAGCTACGTTTGGATTCCTAAAGAAGACTTAGTTCTTATAAATAAATAACATAGTATTCTGCGAATAAACGTTAATTCATAAAATTATTTACTTCATAATAATCCTTTCATTAGATATTGCCTATAAAAATGTATCTAATATGTGATCTGTATATTTCCATAAAAAAATAATAAGTCAGTGGTTTCCCCCACATACACACATATCTATTCCATATATCTCTAATATATTTAACAATTTAGTAAAAAAATATTGTAAGGGATACGACGCTGGTCATATTTGTTTTTATTTAATTCAACTATTATCTACATAACTTTTTTCGTGTATGAAAACATGTAACAAAATATACGCTCAAAGGTAGTCAGAGAATACATCTATATTTATATTTCAAAATTCATGCAAATAAGGTAAATTACTGTCGTGGTATTATAAAGCGATTAACGGACTAAAATCCAGAGAAATGTTGCCTTCGGTAAAAATATACGGTGATCTGAAAACAACTTACGGATTCAAAAACACGTTTTCTAACGATACGACACGACAATAAAAGTACATGTGACATACAGTGGACTTGACAAGGGTACAATAAAAACTTCGGACATTTGTTTCACCTGAGGCATGTTTGCTATAATTAACAATATACTCATATACTGCGTTTTTTTATAAACATGGGATTAATGACAATTTCTTACTGGCAGTGTTGCTTCGTTGACTTATTTGACTAATAATATTGGATGTGTAATTCTTTAAATTTTCGCGTTCCATATTTAAATGCAATTATTTAAAAACGGGTTTTCACGTGTTACCTTTCCTTTTTCCTATCCCGACGTTTCGGCTGGGTTTCACCAACCGTGGTCACGGGCTGACTGGCGTTGCGCGGCGTCGCCTGCTGCGTTGAGGGATATTTTGATGAACTACCTCCGTTTGGTCTTTATATTTATTATAGTTATAACAATATAGGATAGGAAAAAAGGGAAGGTAACGCGTGAAAACCCGTTTTTGAATAATTGCATTAAAATATTGGATGTCTGGAATAAAATTATAATTACTATTATATTTATGACTAGCTGTCTACCCGCGGCTGCGGCCGCGTTTCTTACATTCTTCACTGCGTTTTAGTTTTTTTTTATACGGAACCGTAATTATTTTCCTAAAAAATGTTTAGTACTAAGATAAAGTAAAAATATTTAGTATGGTGGTAGGGCAATTTCTAAAAATGCCCGCCTCGGTAGCTACCACCCTCAAGTTTCAAAACCTGTCGCCAAATACCAATAGGTGTGTTCCGGCACGATCACTTGGGAACCAGTACCTCTAGGCATAGTGTGATTACCATCCTAGACCACATCGTCACTTAACATCAGGTGAGATTGGGGTCAAAACACTGAACTTATACCGTTTATAAAAATAATAATCTTTTATTTTTCAAAGAAGATGTTACTTTTTTCATAAAAAATAATGTACTTATTACTATGAGAAAATATAATTAATAATATACGGCCGAAAAAAATTCTGGCTATTTTTATTGTGTAAATCGAACACTACACTTAAATCTATTCAGTAATTTTACCTGTGATTCTCGTTCGAACACGAAAAAGTCATGACTTTCTTATACACCGATAATAGTTTTTTATTATTATTAAATTTGTGTGAACTATCACCAAACGCAAATCTCAAAGTTATTACGATTCGGACCTTTGATAAGAGAGCCACTTTGATCGTGATTCGGGCTATTGGATATATAAATGGTACGTGGTTTGACCCATACAAATGGACGGCTTTTTGGGGTTCTCGTCAGCGGAATGTCTTTTGTATAAAGTGGTTGTCCTATTACTAACTATTAAATATAATTAACACAATGCTGATTTATATTATGGAAAGTTATCTCCCATCTATTTTGAGGTTTGAAAATGGAAGAAGGTAATAATATAAAAATAAAGTGATACGCTAAATGGCGCCCAATGTCGAGATTTTCGTAGATATGGTCTATAAGTTTAATAGAGTAGCAATTTTTTTAATACGTTCCCACCACACGGCGGGATTGTGTGTCACGAGCACTGAGATACTTTGTAGTGTAATTTCTTCAGCTAAGTACGTCATTCATTATTGTGTTTTGAACCATACATGTGGTAACGTGATATGTATTATATATAGAATTAACAATAAAATATAAATTATAAAAAATATATTTATCACAGTTTTTTTTTAGATATAATTAAGATCTGAAGCTTATCGTTTCTTGATTATCGTTACTTTTGTTACTTTACTTCATAGTTATGAATAATTTATTATATTTTAGAAATTTTATGTTATGCCGTTATAGCCGAGTCCGAACCGTGGTAATTAATAAAAAATATTTATGCGATAAACTGCGGTGTGGGATAGTCATAACGGCCTATTTCAGCGTTAAAATGACAAATATAAATAATGGAGATAAGAGTTCCGGAGTTCAGACTTATTTTATTGGAAATTTCCTCTTTTTTAAGAATCTTAATCTTTTAATCTCTTATAGTTTTTGAATTATTCATAACGAAACACGAAATACCTTTTTTTGATCTTATTTTGTTAATAACAATTGCAAATATTTATGTGTTAATAAACGCTCGAGATACATTTTTCTGGACGCCGTTCCGAATCGAATGAGCTATAGCACGTACTTTTAGGAGCTTTATCAAGAATTAACACGTTTTTGAACTTTTTGTCTCAAAATCAAAATCAAAAACATCTTTATTCAATTTAGGCCCTAAGAAGGCGCTTATGAACGTCTAAAACAATACCATCACCATCACCGTCTGTGAACTATTAATAATAACTAATACATTTTATCGATGGTTAATTATTTACATAGAATCATAGTTCTTAGCTATAAATAAGACAATACCCTAAACCTCCTTTTCATAGTAAGGATATCGTAAAACATGATTTTATGCGATTTCTATAACTGTGAAGAGTTCTTGCCTAAAAATGGTAGCGATTTTTAAAGGTCATCGCGACCCTTCGAGATTTTTTGCGTAATTTTCTTGGACGTAGCCAAATAATCTCAGACTCGTTTTCTTTTCATTTTTGTTATATGTATACCTACCTATTTTACTCTTTATTTTTATTCGTTTCTGAGTTTTTCAGTGTAAATTTTATTTTACATTTTATGTCTGTAATGAATAGCTTTTTTATATTGAGAGAACTTTAATCTTGTCCCAAATGACTTTTATGTTCTTTTTGTTTTTATTTAAATATAATTTTAATATCTCTATTTAGAAGAAAGGTTATTTTTAATAATAACAAATTAAAGTGTTGTAAAAGTAAAAAAAGCAAAAAATGCAAGAATTGTGATTAAGTGATCAGTGTGATATGAATGTGTAATAGTAGTGAAACGTTTAGTGTAAATAGTGTGTTTTAGAGTAACTGTGAGCGTGGTAGTTTTGTCAGATACTTAGCATGTTATCGTGTGTGTATTTTCACTTAATAAATACGTTAGCGTAGAGATTTTATTGCGACTTCACCATCCTGGCGTGTAACAATATAAAACTGAACAGTTAATCTGTCTGGTTCGATATTTTGCTCTTTCTATATTGTCAGGACCAGAAACTCTTTTCTAACAAAAAAACTTATATACATAAAAGATCACAAAGTCTAATCTAACCTTGCCAATCGCCGGGCGACTCACAAGGAAAACAAAATAAGCAGACAAATATATGAAAGGCGTAACTCATAATGTTATGTTCGATGTTGCTAGGATTTGATGAAATTTTTCTGTAATTTTCAATATAAATTCATCTATTTTTGTTAGTTGGCTTATTACTCGAGAAGAAATGGACCGATTTACATTATTATTTTCTTATATGAAAATATATTCTCTGGTTAGATTTTAGTATAAAATTTTTTACATCAGGTAATACATAGAAGAAGTTATAGAGTATCAAAGAATGAAATCGAAACACAAACACGATTAAGTTCTTTGCAATAATTTGACTTAAGTATTGAGTATTTTAGATATAATAATATTGTTAATTTATAACAATTAATAATTATGAAAAATAAAAAGTGTTATATGGGAGAGAATGTACAAGCTTGTTCATAATAAAAGAATGTAAGTCTAGTTCAATCTAATCAAATTTGCAAAATTATCATTTTTTATATCTCAGAATTAAAAAAATATATGTATATTTAATTTAATAACTAACATAACGCATAAAATACCGCAGTGTCTCAAGGCAAAAGTCTTCGACCAGTGTGTGTTGCCAGTGATGACATTCGGCACTGAGACGTGGTCGCTCACAATGGGCCTAATAAAAAAGCTCATAGTTGCTCAAAGTGCAATGGAAAGGGCTATGCTTGGAGTTTCACTGCGTGAACGAATCAGGAATGAGGAGATCCGCAGAAGAACTAAAGTAACCGACATTACCCGAAGAATTGCTATACTAAAGTGGCAGTGGACTGGGTACATTGCTCGCAGAACCGATGGGTCTAACGGGTCTTCAAATGAGTACCACGCACCGAAAGACGTAGCGTGGGTAGGCCCCCCACAAGGCAGATCGACGACCTGGCGAAGGTTGCGGGAATCCGCTGGATGCGGGTGGCGTAAGATCGGTCGTCGTGGAGATCTTTGGGGAGACCTATGATATTAACAAAAAAAAAAGTAAAAAGTTTGATTTCAAAAATAGAGTAATTAATATCTGCAGAATGCAATCACCTATTTTTCATCATTAATGTTTTGAGCATTAAATTAATGTCACAATTAAGGTTTTCTTATATTTATTACTATCTGCGTGCGTCCGCGTTTCATATGTTTCTCACTGTGTTTTAATTTTTTATACGGAATTCATTCTTTCCATTCATTTTCATTAATAAATTCATTATTTTCCAAAAAGTGTTTTGCTACTAACTTTAAGCAAAGATATTTCTCATAAATAAAAACACTTGCCCGTAAAACTGTGAAGAGAATTGTATTTTATTCAACTTTTTATGAGTTTAAATTTTTTACACGGAACCCTAATTATTTTCGAAAATCAAAAGTGCCCTAAGTAACGCGTATTAACTTTAGCCATCTACTAAAAATTCCGGTCAAAGTCGGTTCAGCCGTTCTGGAAAGTACACGAAACAAACAGACAGGCCGACAATAATGTAAAAAATCGTATTTTTGGTGTAGGTATCGTATATACATTCATAACTATTTAGTAAAAAAATATATTTTGACATACAGACACTTCAATTTTATTTATTAGTATAGATTAGCTTAGATTTTTCTAGAGTGACTGCACATATTTTTTTCTATTCAATCAAGAATATTAAGATGTAGTCTGGCAACACTATTTGGCACATCGCCAGACGTTTAGAACAGAATGTAAATCCAATACTAAACGAATCGAATCCACTCGTAGCGGACGTCGGTATTTTAAATTCGTCCTGTAACAATCGTGTATGAGGTACTGTAGTGTTTATAAATCTTTTCAGAACCTGAAAATAGGGATGTTATTAATAATTTTTCAGTCTTATAGGTTTAAAATCAGTCACGAAGCACTTATCGGCGTATTACAAAGGCCGTGACTTAGAGGAAATCCTCATTATCTTACCGATTTGGGAGGACCAGGCCAGAAGTGTTGTCAGCTCCACGCAGAGGCCGTGCGTGGCGACCATGAAGTCCACGAAGTGTCGTGCATGGCCGTCTATGGGGCACCAGTTTGGGCGGACGCCTTTACCGCCCATAACACTATAGCCCATAACCCATACCTGGCAAAAGCTCAAGCACTATGTCAAGCGAGTTATAATCTGAAAAGGTTATAATATGGTGGATAATTATGGTGGATATTTTTCTTTGCTTCCGCTAAAACCCATTACAACTATAAACTGTATGAATGAATGAATGAAAATATAAATGAAAAATGCATTTATGTATAATTAATAAAACAAAAATCAGATCATGTTATAGCCGGCTTTTTTTGACTGGGTTGTTTTTTCCAAACAGGTTACTGTATTGATTTTCATAAGCGCCTTCTTAGGGTCAAACGAATGAAATTAAAAACCAAACTAATTTTGATTTTAATTACCTATGTATATACCTATCTATTTACTCGTAATATTTTCCCAACATAGCTATTTAATATTTTATTGACTTAAGCTAAGTTTACTACCAATATTGCATGTATCTTTGTCCGAAATAAAATTATTATTATTATTATACTAGCTGTGTACCCGCGACTGCGCCCGCGTTACATATATTCTCCGTCACAGCGTTTTAATTTTTTTTATACGGAACCATAATTGTTTTCCCAAATTATTAGTACTAAGATAAATTAAACATATGACTCATAAATCGTAATACTACCCCCCGTAAAACTGTGCTTTAAATTGAATTTTATTCCATTTTTTTTTATCTCACCTGATTTTAAGTGACGATGTAGTCCAGAGTGGTAAAAACACTAAGCCTAGATACTGGTTCACAAGTGATGTTGCCGGAACACACCTCTTGGTATTTGGTGACAGGTTTTCAAACTTGAGGGTGGTAGCTACCCATGCGGGCATCATTAGAAAATGCCCTACCATCATGATGTTTTCCTTCACCGAAAGGCCAGGCCGATTTTATAGTTGGATACGTGGGATCGAACCCACGTCAATTGACGTGGAATCCGGCCGCACTACCCATTGCACCATCATCGCTTCGCACAATCCATCCATACCTTCTTCTGTCTTCATATCCTTGTGATTTTGATTATACACAGATATTTGCTACAATGATTACACAGCATTGATCAGATCATAGCAAGTGAAATACATACTCGGTTGCTACACACCATAACATAAACAAAATAGACAGCCATGAGGGCTGCCGACAGGTTAATTGAAAATTCAAAACGTTGGAAAAACAGATTTTTTTCATTTTTAAGTCCCACAATTTGTTAATTGAAATTATTAACATAACCTAAGATTGAACATATAACATTTTGCAAATTTTTACATCTATTGGCGTTCCGAGTAATAATGATGTACATTTTAAAATAGTTTACATATAATCAAAACATACAATAGCATAAGTGTACATTTTATTAATTTTCACTTAAACGCCATCTTATACTTGCTATACCGTAGCATGTTGACGAATGACGTCATGATTGATAACGCGAATCTATAAGTTGTTCCCCAACCGAGAATCGCACAACAACGCCAAAGAAGGATTCACTAAAAAAAATTGATAGTCTTAAACCATAAGACTGTTTCGACGAAATAAAGTCCACGAAAATCATAAAATAGCAGTATATCGTCGCTTGATATGGGTTCAAACGTTAACTAGCAAGTTTATATTTTCTCCCGAATATTCGTTTTTTTTTTCGCCATTTTTCTCAAAATTCTCTGTGGATTTATTGAAGGTGTCCGCAGTTTGAAGGGATGTACACTATTAAGTTAAGTCCTAAATAATAATTACATACCAAATTATCTATAACATTACATAAGAAGTTAAATATATACAGTTGTCTGTGTAGTGGTTCACTAGAGTTCACATTTAAAAATCACTGAACCGACTTACATCTTTCTTTTTTTAAATCATAAATCGGTTCGTTAATTCTGTTTTAAAATCGAGAATTTTTTTTATCTTGCAAATATTTTATCTAATTGTAAAAAATATAAATAATAACATTAAAATTAATACTGTAAATTACACGTTAATATATTATAATTACAATGATTTGTGCATGTGGTAATATTTAAAATAACTCTCAGATGGAGGAAAAACTCTTTGATAAGTTATAAAAGAACCGGCATTTTGTTATGAGACTCTTGCAAAATAAGAATAATACCTAATAGATATTTCGGCTTAAACCGCTTTTATTTAGTCATCATGATAAAACATAATAAAAAAAGTCAATAAAGAGTGAAGATGTTAATTGGAAATAATGTTACAAGGCCTAGGGTAAATAGTATGCCACTGCGACGTAATAAATGTTTATTCGTACCATACACGAACATATCTCACAATATGAACTCCTGTACACAACACTACCAATGAAATACGTGGCACAGTTAAATATTTTTAGTTAGTTTTTTCGCACTGATGTTAAAAACAAACTTACCTGACTGGGTCGGTCCGCGGTCGCTTTACACAAAACGAAGCGATGACGGCTTATTTGGTAGTGCGATCAGATTTCGCGTCAATGGACGCGGTTTCAAACCTAACTATAAATCAGCCTGGGATTTCGGTGAATATAAACATCAGCGGGGAAACCATAGCTTGGTGGTAGGGCATTTTCTAATAATGCTCGACTTGGTAGCTACCATCCTCAAGTTAGAAAACCTGTTGCCAAATACCAAAAGTTGTGTTCCTGCAGCGTCGTTTGAGAATCTGTATCTCTAATGTTAGTGTGTTTACCATCCTGGACCACATCGTCACTTATCAGATGAGATTATGGTCAAAGCTCTGAGCCTTTACAATGTAAAAAATGAAAAAGTTTTAAGAACGGCCTAGAGTTTTTTTATTATAAACGTTTTTTTTATGAGTGTCAGGCGCGGAAACTACACACTTCATTTCTTTTATCATAAAAATAAAAATTTGTTATAAAAATGACTTACTTATAAATAACAACATTCGTTTAAGAAACCGTGTGGCACGTCACATCACTAAATACAAGTGAAAGTAAGAAAAGATCAAAGTGATGGTGGGTCAAGAAAAAAATAACTTTATATCATTCCGCAGTTATAAAATGTACTCGTCGACCCTCCGAGTTATTATAGGCGGAGGATATCCGTGGATATATATGTGTATAAAAAAAAGGTTTATTATTTCCTTTTGAAGTATCTCTTTTTATCTTTCACATATCTTTGAAAACGTATTGGGTCCAATCGATGAACGATGTCTTTGTGGAGAAGATAGAGGAAATTCTTACACAGCCTTTAGATCTGGTTAGACGGAGTGTGAACGTTAACTTCAAGGGCGCTGTGTGTTTGAATAATGATTAGGTGTTCTTTGTTTTCTAACTCTAGCTTTATTTCGTTCCCGTTTATGCTTTTGTATAAATCGTATTCTTACGAATGAGTATATCATTATATATTTATTTAGAAATCTGCAATATAGTAATAATCAAATCTTTGCACGAGCTAATAAAAATACGGTTTCAATACGAGTGTAATAACTATTATTGTATTGTTAGTAACTAACTACCTTTTCTAATTAAATCCTTATAAAAGTACGCTGCAATAGCGATCGTGATTACCTGTACAGTTTCTTGCCGTCAACCATCGAGTAAACCTTTGGAGGTTCCGGTCGTGGGAAAACAACTATGCTGCCGCTACCCCAGCTCAGTCTCAAGCTACAAGCGATAAGCTAAGTGCAACAGATGCACCAAGACTGATATCGCACATCCCAGTGCGACGAAGAAACCACCACCGAATGAGGAAGCGAGACAACCGTTGGTTAATAGAGAGGCCTCACCACACACATTGACAGCAAATAGATATAATGCAGCCAAGACCTCAAAGATGCCTCGTTACAAGATGACATCCCAGCAACACATACAGGGAAGACCAACGTCAATTGATAATACAATGATCGGTGATTACACCGTGGAGCGATAATTAAAGAGGGCTCGCCTATCCTATCTCCACATCCCTCAATAAAGGCGGGTAAGTAGGCCACGAGTCGAGATCCTTGCGTGCGGACCTGGATTCTCAACTCGTTCATGCCTGAGTATCATTGAGTGCGGTTTGGTACCACTATTCTGGTTTTTATAACTTATTGATTGCTCTGTATTTTGGTTTCAATTAAACATTCTTTGTTTTTTTTTACTACTGATCCAATAGTATTTTATACGTAATCAATAAATTTATATTAATTATTGTTAGGTAGTAACAGTCCTTTTTTCGGACATAAGTTCTTCAAAGATATGACACTGTACACAGAGAGCCACATCGAAGCTAGCTATGACACTAGAAGCAGAATATACCTGAGTACTGTATGCATAAACCGCAGTACATGGCCTGAAACTACTGTAGGTACTTCGCTGACACTCCTTTCTTTTTAAAGGCCCGTCACAGAACTTCAAGAGGAACCCTGTAAATGCCTGTTCAAGATTAACGAACACGATATGTTTACTCATTTACTTTTAATTATTTAGGCAGATTTTGTAAAAAAAAACATGCAAATAATTACATGATGGGTGGGGTAAGAGCTCTACTTACTAATGCGGACAAGGGGATGGAGAAATATCACAAATATCTAAAATTCTGGTTACAATCTTAACAACGCTTTAAAATCGGTCTTTTAAGTGACATTTTTTATTAATTCACACAATTAAAATAAATACAGATATGAATTAACTTATATCAATGTCTCTAAAACTAAAATTTAATTTAATTGTAGAAACTGTGAAATCTTTACGATTTATCTTTTGATATCACTCACTCTTTCATGAATTCATGAGGTTCCATTTCAAGGAGTGAATGTAATGTTCAAAGTTAATTAAAATCAAGTCGGTCGTTTAATAGCGCGATGCAAATAAAAAAACCTCCACGAAGGGCTGCAATCTTGGCTCACGATCCGTGCTTTTTTAATTGAACCGACGACCGACCATGTTTATGCGAGGGCGGAGCGCACTCTTTTTATTATGCGGAAAACTTCTGTGAATAAATTTAATTAATTTTCACTATGTACTTAACTGCCTTAAGAATTTTTTTTATGTTTAATTTCAGTAACAAATTTCATATAGATTGGTCAGATCCTGTAGTTGCAGATAGCTCTATGTTTAAATAGAAATTAAGGTTAGGAATTCGATTTCCGTGCAGGGTATTTTGATGTGCAGCAACTATGATAATCGTGTTTCTCTCTCATTCTCTTTGCGTGTGGTCCAAGATGATACACACGCTTGACCCAAAGTTAATGGGTGCTGTCTTGTGCTGTTTCTGGAACACCGCTTTATATGGTTGATGATAGGTAGGTAGGTAAACTTGAAAACAAGGAAATAGTATCATGGCAGTAAGTCATTTTCTAACAACAGCATAAGTACCCACCAAAATCAAATTTTAAAATCTGCCACCCAAGTCAGTACAGTAGAATTGTATAGCACAAATTTAGATAACATCGACACTTAATTTCAAAAAAGAATTTGGTTAATTTATAACGTATAAAAAAATTGCAGGCCTACCTACTAATAACATAGGCCTTCTGCAAGGTATTCGATAACGACTGGTCTTGCGACACCTGCATCCAGTCGATTCATGCAACCTTCATCAGGTCGTTAGTTCACCATATTAGAAGCCTACTCAAACTTCATCTTTTACTACGTGGTCACCATTCGAGAACCCGTTGGCCCCATCGGGCATCGATTCTATTATCCAAGCAATAGGAATGGCTTGCTAAATATATTATATAGTTGGCGATTATTATTTGATCTGGGTGAATATTGTAAACAGCAAATAATTATACGGTGTAATCTTACACTTATCATAATACTGTATACAGTTGTCGATTCAAGTTAAGAAATAAATGTAGCCGCTTGTTTCGTAGTGGAAACACGTCGAGTCACGGATCTATTCTGGAATTTCTAAGTCAATACGAGTTTACATCTACAATGGTCGAGGATTCCAAAGAATAAGTCATGTGGCAGGAAACAAAGCGCCTCAAATACCGTGCACATTTTAACTCAAAGCACAATGTGAATCAAATACAAAGTTCCATCTATTTATATAAAACGAATCTTTAACAAGGAATACACCATAAAACAATTTATGTACAGACCTGGTTTTATTAATTGTTAAATGGACACGGACGTGTTGATTTTGACTGATCTATCATTTAACAATCTAACAATGTAACAATATATACAAAATAGTTATTTAAAATAAGAGTAATTACATTTGGGTTAAATTAAATTATTTTACATTATATTTAATTGTTCCTACTATTTAAGACTTTAACGTAAGAAGTAGAATTTTGGAAAATTTAATTAGATGAATGAGAAGAAAATTTTTATTTTTATTGATTTATTAAATTTGCGAAAACGAATAAACAAAGGTAAATATTGTGAGGTGAAAAATACTACACAATTCCGTCATACATATTTGTACGAGTAAGCTCTGATAGTTCAATATTAGAAAAGTTTACAAATAACTGCAAACAGAAATTAGCTGCATCACGTCACTAACTTACGTGAAGTTTGCTGTGTTCGACGATCACGTAGAGGTATTATTAGTTCGACAGCTGAAATTAAATTTTCAATATCGAAATATTATCGAACTGGTAATACCTTTCAATAGTTCTTTAACTAATACTAGGGTTGACAAAAATATACACTTTTTTTTATAAATAATTTAGACAATAAATTCTAAGGATTTTCCTATTTTAGGCCCTGGCATTAGTGGAATATGAATAAAATCGTGATTGATATCGCGCATTCGACTCTATTTATTATAATTATCCTAATAATACATTCCAATTAATCGTGTCTAGAAATAAGTGAATGACAGAAGAAAATTACAGCTCGTGCCCCTCCGATAACGGTCTAGTACGTGTTCCGATCCCCAAATGGGTAGGTCTCTGTATCCGCCACCTTTACATTTTATAAATTACACTGCCACACTGCTGCACGCTATATAGGCGGGTACACCAGTTCAGACCTGCCCGGTTTGTCACTCAGATGTAGATAGAGGGAACCTTTGTTTTAGGTGCAGTAGGTACCACCATTTAAACCGGTAACGGTTAGAATGACGAGGCCTTTTGCAGACTCGAGGCCTCGCGTAGGCTAAGCGCTGACGGTGGCGAAGTCCGGGTGTCGCTTGTGCGGTATCTAGACTTCATTACAGTGCCAAACCAAGGAGGAAAGGGGTGAAGGACCTGACCCCCCATTTCACTGGAGAGGCCGTCGGAGAGACAGCCTTCTGGTTGAGGCCGGCACCACACAGCAACACTTTTAGCTAGGTATAATACCACGGAATTCACGTCTCAGGTAGCAGCCCAAGCCGAAGTCCGTAGCACTTCAATGTCCAAACTCAAACTACCATTTTCTCAACTAAATGCCCTAAGTGGTCGGTTCAAAGGTTTTATAAAGCTATCAATAGCATTTAGCAAACACACGAAAATTTGTCTTCTATTTTCTTACCCTTTGGATTTATACAAAATATCATTTTTATTAACAATTAAAAAACGGCAACTAAATTTCAACTCTGAAAATGATTTCATTAATTTTTAAACATACAAAAGTTATCAGTAATTATTTTCCGTTATTAGCATATCTTTGGGTAAGCAATAAAATACACAAAAATATCTGATTCAATTTTAAAAAGTGAAATTACTTAGATTAAAGTAGAGAGATATAAAAAAGCTGTTTTATTATTTTACTTTAAATTGTAGCAGCCCTTTTTTTTTTTTTTTTTGACGGGGGGAAATGCATTTACGCACTCACCTTACCTATTGTATTAGTGGGACCTGAGTGCCTCCAATACAATAGGTAAGGGGGCACGGAGTGACGAGTTCCGTGCCAGTGTGGGACTCAAACCCGGGCGAGAAGCGCCCGGGAATACCCACTAAAACCCCCCGGGGCCGTCCGCCGCATTTGAGATAGGGGGCGATACGGGGTTGCAAGGCATGTCGCCGCGTCGCCCCCCTGCGGCAAACCCACCAGGCCCGTCTGTGCAATGGCCCAGCGGGGGGGGGGGAACTTCTCTACCCCACCTCTTCGCCCGCCTCTGAAAGAGGCATTACCTTCCGGAGGGAAGAAGAGTGATCACTGCGACCGCAGTAATCACCTCTCACCCCCCCCCCCCCCCAAAAGTGGGCTTTCGCCCAGCCGCCCGGTCAGACTATTAGCCGGCAGTCAGTAGGACTGCCGTTGCCCAGGATGCACCACGAGGAGGTTGTCTGACACCGCACCCCAAATTGTAGCAGCCCTAACAGGTGGCGACATTTCAGTTCGTTAACCGACTTAATTGAATCAGAATAGAGACCGCAGTAAGCACGACCGACGCTCCACAGTCGTGTCGTTAAATTATAACTTAAAATATCTTAAGAAAGTAAATCGAGATCTCGTGTTTATTTTATATTAAGCGTAGCTTAACGTCACGCGCATGTATGTTATTATTTCTATTTATCTTATATCTTACATAATAAATGGGTGTTTTTTAAATTACTGTAATGATGAGAAATTTTGTGTCGACTTCACTCGCATAACTTTCTCAATATATGTACTTATTTAATGTTACAAAGTATAATTATACTAAATAAAACGGACCTCGAAAATATAAAAGAGAATCGGATACCGAAATAAATACTTCAGTCGGCAAATATTGATCTGAGATATAAACGTTACAATTTTTGTTGGAGATGCTCTATCTCTTTCCCGCGAAATGAATGTTCGTATGAAACACGATAATGAGACATCATCTCATTAAAAAATAATAAGTCGACATCCCTATTCTGACAGTGTCTTTGTGCGATGGGCGGCAAAATAGCGGATATCTTGCTAAAATTTTCCAGGAAGTTTTTGTGGTATCTCAGAATAAACGTACCGGTTTATTATTTCCAATAAATATCACTTTTCCGCAAATAATAAACTATATCACGCAAATGCAACCAACATTAATTCATTGTTAAAAAAAATATTATTTAATATTTAATACATGAAATATTTTATTCAAATAATAATATAAAGTCATATACGCACATTATAGTCACATCACCCCAAAACTCGATCGATTTTTAAGTGAATCGTCAATTTTACTGACTTTAAATCACAATTTACAAGTTAAAAATCGAATAAACTTACACTAACTATAATACATACAAAGTAAAGAGATTGTGTAAAAAATACAAAAATAATAAATATTTGTTCAATATCTATCATATTAAAGATTTATTTTGAAAAATGAAAAAAAAAAACAGTAAGAAGGAAAACAAAACCCGTGTACGTTGTTATAAAATATTCATAATAAGTTTTTAAACGGACCAAAATAGACAGTGGCAGCCGGACGTGGAGGTATAAATCAGGAATGGCGTCTGACGGCACCGGAAGGTTGCTTTACGATGTTGACAATTTAATCCATAATTTGTACTGATTTTTTCATAAAGACTAACCTTTGTTAGCGAGTTTGATCGTGCTCTTGGCTATTCATGTCTTGTTTAATAGTCGATAGGATGCGCTTAGAGAAAGTTCAGAAGATATCCAAAGCCAGATAATGTAACGAAACGAGAAGTTATGATGGCTTATTTGATAGTGTGTTTGGATTCCGCGTCTATGAACATAAGTTCGAGCCCACCCATTCGACTTTATAATGAGCTTCAGTTTTCTGTCGAGGAAAACATCGTTAGGAAGCCATAGCACGGTGTAGATTTTTTTCTGTTTATTTTCAAACCTCACCCTCAAGTTAGAATAACTGTCTACAAACACCAATAGGTGGTTTCCAGCAGCATCAATTGAGAGCCAGTAGCAAATGCTTAGTGGACATTCTGGACATTCTTTTACAAATACTACGCGGTATTTAAACCTTCACCGGACTTTAATGCTGAATGCATTCAACTGAAAATGGTAATCAGTACAAAGGCACTTTATAGTTACATCTTTCTGCTTAGATTGTTGCTATATACACAATTTCACGAAATAATATTAACCTAAACTATACGTGCCGCGTGGTGCCGACTAAGAATAGTACCACCCCATCTTCCTATGGTGTCGTAAAAGGCGACTAAGGGATATAAACCAGGAGATGGGCAGCAGCATCCTTTTAGTACCAAAAACACCCTTACTGCGATCGCCAACCCGCCTGCCAAGCGTGGCGATTATGCCAAATCTTGCATTGTTTTTTATTTTCGATGAATAAAGCGACTACACAGTACTTAGTGGTAAGTGTAGTATATTTGAAAAACAACGGTGACCTTTGATGATAGTTTCCAGTGAAGGTCGTCATCGTCATTCTTTCCTAAAATGGCTCTTTTTTTTTTCGGTTATGCTTATTTATGTCTAAAAAAATATTTTTTATAGAATCTATTTTATTCAATAGCATAGATGAGAGTTATATTTTTTTATACTGAGTAAAACCATTAAACTTTCTTTCAAATGAACACTTTTATACAAAAATCGATGATTTCTCCTAAACCTATAACGTAAACACAAGTACGACTGACGAATTTTAAGCAGAATGAACATTATAGAAGTTACGCATAACAAACTTCGCATCAACACCCTTACAAAATTTCAAGAGATTATTCTTCCTAACTCGATTCGTATAAAATTTTAGCGCCAAGGTTACGTTCCGCACATACGACATGATCCCACATGTTTTTAGACATATGAAAAGGTTCCAAATTTAAAATAGTATCAAGCGTTTGTGGCGATTTATAAAATAGTATAACTGACGTTTCGTGAATAAGTTTTAACTTAATTTAAAACGTAATCGTCTGCTTTAGGTTATTACATCCAAAAATCAATTTATCGATTTACTTGTTAATTATTGAATGTAACTTAAATAGATATTCTAATATAGGCTTTATAAATAAAAACTGTTAAAATATACACGGTATGCGTGTTTAAGTGATCATATAAAATTGACTTCGCTATTAAGAGACATGTACATTTAATTTATTACTTGTATTATTTGAAAAATCTATATAAATAATAAATCTATAACCTTTATCTGTAGATTAAATTATTAAAAAAATCTTGTGATACCTATTTCACCAGTCAGTAATCTCGAATCTGTTATTTTAAAAAATGTGTCTCTATGTCTGTCTACTTGTATGTCCAGATTTAATTCGAAAACGGCTTGACCGATTTTGATTAAACTTTGTACATGGAAATTATAATTCAAGGAGATATAATTTAAAACATCTTTATGCGGACTGACTTAGGGTGAGTATACATTACTTTAGTTCAAGATTTTTTTATACGCTGAAGCTCACACACACTGTGGAAATATAAAAATTTCTTTACGCATCACGTTCCGACTTAAGCGACATTACGCTATACCATAGTAGTGAGATGTTGAGACGAATGTAGAGTGTCTATATCTTTAGATGATTGCTAGAATGCCTTTTGAAGGTTATAGCGTTACAGGGAGCGAGTGTACCTATTTTTGTATCTATTTTTTTATTATTAGGGTTGACATATAGAAATAATCCTATACTTTATATTCATATATATTATATCATTTATGAGTATATATATTTTTTAAATATAATTACAGATTTAAAGTAATAGTATAATTACAGAATGGGTCAATATTATTTGTGCTTCCGATTATAACTATAATATAATAAAACAAACCAAAAGTTTTATGTTCATTGTGAATGATCATGATTTTCAAAAATTCTAAATGTTATATCTTAAAAAAAAAAAAACAAAAAAGCTCAGTTCTAAAAATTTCAAGATATTTTAATAATAGTTCCAGGTATTTAGCAAAGTAAAAATGAGCCAAATATTTGATGTTCACCGTTAATTTTGTCGATTTTCAATCATTCAAAATGTTATACCAATATATAATATGGGATCTCGCGAATCTCTAAAGAAGAAGTTTCAAGAATATGATATCTTAACATTGCCCTCCCAATACATATTCGATAACTTAATATTTAGACAAGCTCGATCTAGTGAATGATCGTAATAATTTTAATATTAGAAATAAAGACAAGTTGGCTGTCCCACGCTTTAGGCAAAGTAAGTCTAATAAAAGCTTTATAGGTAATATTTAGCTTTATAGGTATATCGTATTCGGTTTTACAATAAGATCCCAAGTAACATTACCGATTTACCTGACAATAAGTTCAAGTATTATGTCAAGCAAATTTTAATCTCAAAAGGTTATTACAGGGTGGATCATTACGTGAACGATAGTGATGTCTGGAATTAACCCACATTTCTGTGCTTCTGCTAACATTAGTTAAAAATATGATTTGTGTAGTATTTTATATGAAAAAAAAATGATCTATATTATATTAATAAAAAAAAGAACCAGATCGAGTTTCTTGCCGGCTCTTCTCGACTGGGTTGTTTTCCGAACCGGTGGTAGTGTTTTAGTATTTCACCATAGTATTACACCCAAGCCAATTTTTGACAAGAGGTTTTTATCCATTGTTGGAGAGTCATACGCTGGTATCATTATCAAATTTAGTGGTACAGTAAAATAAAGTTATAAAACATGGTCACCCTACAGGGATAATGTGAGGTTCGTATTACCCGCGATCCGTTATGAGGTTAATGTATTATGGCGGCCATCTTTATGATAATTAGAGGAAGAAAGAATTTACTCTTCAATATTTGAAAGAAAAATGCGGAGTCGCTTAGATTATAAATAATAAAATGAGTATCAACATAATACTAATTTTTATATTATGTGTATATTATTACATTTATAATAATAATTATATATATATATAAATTATAATATATAAATGCTATCTGTATGTATATTTATTAACATCATATATTATATATAAATATCACATGTATTTGTCACACTTACTTTATTTTATCTCTGCACCACCCCAAGGTTTACTGGCAGAGAATGTCCCAGGCATGAAGTCTCCCTTTTTTTACACAAATTGTGAATAAAGTATAAATAAACAAATAAAATATATATCTAACTAGCAACTAAAAATTATGTAAGTAATTAGTAAATAAATTCTAATTAGCGGTAATGACCGAAACGCGAAGGAAATAAAAAACACCCGTATAGAATTAAGAAAAGATTTATCGTATTTGGAAATATCATGTCTGATTACCTTCGAAAATTCTCAAGAAACATTATAAACATGTAAATATTCAAATGAGTACAATATAGCTTTATCTCGAGCGATATATAATTCGTTTACATTGTCTCTTTGACTGTCACATTACGTGTCTTCCTTTGATTCACTTACAGCCTTTATATAAATAAAATGAACGTAAACGTATATAAAGTATTTAAATTTTTGATAATATCCTTGACTTTTCTTTGTATAAAAGGTGACTCTCTTTGTAAATTTGCCGGTTAATCCGCTTATAACTTCAGAGTCACTGGATCGATGTACAGTTATTTTTGTACGTTACAAATCTATTCTCTATCCAATTTGTATTATGGATTTTGTTAGGTAATATAAATGAAGTTAACAATGAGTTTAATCTATCCTTAAAATGAAATAGTAAGAGATTCAAAATATGAAATGAATCTTAACATTTTTCTTAGTATTATCTGTCTGTTTATTAATCTCCTTATTATTATTATCTGTTGATTAATTCGTAAATGGTAGTTAATACTCTGAAGTAATATTCAGATTAATTTTAAACTTATAAGCATTATGGGTAGTATAAAATAGGCGTGTATTGTATAACGTATATATTATATACTAGCTGTGCCCGCGACTTCGTTCGCGTGGAGTTCAGACAAATATATCAGACTATATTCTCCGTCTAGATGTAATCTATCTCAATTCAAATATATTCTCTATCTATGTCCCGTCCCGTCACACGTGGTGGAGGTCATGCCGGCTAAACCAGGTCACCTCCCAGACAACTTTTCCAGTGCGATGGAAGGCCAGGTTCCCCGCCCCTTCTCCCGTTGCTTTGGCAATGCGGCAGAGTTCAGACCCAACCGATGCGGTGCCCAGACCGAGCCGCTGTGTGCGCTAAGCCCTCCTGGGACATTCGAACTAAAACTATTCCACCCAGTCATTCTTGCCCTAATAGGCCGGAATGCTTTGCTAAGCTTGAATGAAAGATATGCAAAAATCCTATAGATTTTGTTTCTTTATTTCAAACCATTCCAGTGTGCTTACCTACTTCAGTTACATTTATTATGATTAATTATTGGAATAATATATTTACCAAAAAAAAAAGTAGCCTATTGTTAAAATACTCTCGCTATATTTATTAAACACAATGTATTAATCACACGTCACCACTTTATTATATTGCAATATCATGACTGTTCACTTTAGCAGAGGTAGAATGCAAGTGTCCCTGTGTTGGCTCTTACAGAGCCTTATATAGTCATTATATGCGATATGACGTGAGGCAGGTGAGACGGTCCCACCGGATGTAGGCGAATAATATCTTAAGGCGCCGCCAGATGTGTAGCGAAAATATTGTTAGTACTATATATACCTGTATTACGGTAAAAGAATTTTCTAAATCGGATCAATAGTACCGAAGATTACACATATTTTACTTCTTTACAATATTAATATAGATGTTATTATGCTTACACTTAATTATTATAGCTTTCTTATTAAAATGAATGTAGATAAACGCTATTCATACATTATGTAAATACAGATATATGTTAAAAGAATGCCAGATGTTACCATAGAGTTCCAACTTAAATACCAAATTTTATAGAAATCGCTTGAGTAGTTTTTGCTTGATTGGCGAACAAATTAATAAACGAAGAGACAGACAAAATATTTTAAAACAATTGCAATGTGACCTGTAGTAGAATCTAAAGTTCTACATAGTTTTATTTCTCAAATACCTTGAATGTACAGATTTCGTTCATTGTCCAGCATCTATATCCTTGTAATGTTTGAAAACAGACGAATTTATTTAAAAAATAAGTAAAGCGCCATCTATAAATAGTTGTCAGAATTACACACATATATAAATGTAAATAATTAATGTTGGTTTGATTTACTTTTAATTCTACTCTTTTCACTATTCATTTATAATACTATTAAGCAAACACATATTTATTATTTTAATATAATTTTATTTAAACGCTAAATAGCGTTTATGAAAGATATGCAAAAATCCTATAGATTTTGTTTCTTTATTTCAAACCATTCCAGTGTGCTTACCTACTTCAGTTACATTACAGCTGCATAAATATGCAGCATATAAATGTATATGTATTATAAATGGGTGTAATGTGTGGAAATCTATCTATTTAGGTAACACTTCATAAAAATTCGCGTAAATGTTTTCAAATCCGTCTAGAGAGATTCATTGAAAACGAAGGGCGGCAACGTCGCATGCAACTAACCGTGAGCTGGCAACATGGCTATTACAATTTAGCTCAAATAAATAAAAAATATAATAAAATTCGATTCATTGCACAGTTTTACGGGCAAGTGCTTGAATTTATGAGAAATATTTTTACTTCACCTTATTACAAAAAAAAATCTGTATAAAAAAATCAAAAAATAGCAGTGAAGAATATATGAAAAGTGGACGGAGCCGCGGGCACACAGCTAGTAATACAATAAATATGTGATGAAATTATTTAGAATTTATATTACTTAACTTACACACACTTTCTACGATTTCTTCATTTGTACAAATCACTGTTTTCCATGAACAAATATTAACAACGAATAGAATTAAGAGCTAGTTATACAAAAAAAAAACCTAAATAATTTTGTAATATCAGATAGTCGTTAAAAGTAAAACAGAAAAAAGCTTGCAAAAAAGAGATATTAGGATATCTTATTATTAATTTGTTACGAATTATACGTAACTGAACGCCGCGTGTCAGTTAGGAAATAATATTACTTGGAAAAGTCGGAAATTCATTAATGAAAGCTATATAGGTCGGTTCTCTGAAGTAGTATCTTATATATTTCCTGTATCGCACATTGTTCGTTTTATTGTTTTTTTTTTTTTTATTTTCAACAATGTTATATTTTTCAGTCTGTGTTACTCCACAGTTGGCCATAGGCTCATACCAAAAAGATTTTTTTTTTACTTTTGTATGTCTGTTAGTTTCGGGTAATCTCCGGAACGGCTGGACCGATTTTTACGGAATGGAAAGATTATTTACAAACTATATTAAGCAGTACCAGCTAATATATTGTGGTAACATCACTTCGTAGCTTGTACTTTTAGATTTTGCTTATCGCGTCTTAGGCCAGTTCGTCACAAAACATCAAAAAATCTTAAACAGTGTACCCATATACTGTTTTATGTTATCTCCTTTTCAAACATCTTTTAAACCCAATATAGAAAATAGAAGTACAACACAATAAAAAAAAAACAATTTTAGAGCTAGACTGAAAATCAATAAAAATGTTTACACATAAAAGTACAGAATCAAAACACGCTCACGCTATAGTTCATGTGAAAAAAAAAGTGTACATGTAAATAAATGAGAATTTTAAAACACATAATTATAAAAAAATATTAGAGCTACTTATTAATAATATGACTCCCACAAAGGAAGTAAAAAATAATAATACATGTCGGAACAACAACACAACTTAGTTTTTTTAAACTGTGTTTAATTGTCAGGGAAACCTAATTTTTAGAACATTATAATTAGTTATACTATTTGGAACAATCAAAAGAGTAAGATATGAACTTTGTAAGGCAAGGAGGTGAACGCCGAGCAGTGCCCGGGACTTTTGACCAAGGTGTAAGTTTAACGGGTCCCTTTTCAATGTATTAACACTCACCATCCTTTTTCGGGTTTCTCTCCATCCCCAGCCTAATTTGACAAGAAATAATAAGTGAATGGTACAAACCCTGGACGAAGTATCTCAAACCCCGTACTGAATGACCGTCAGTAATAACATTCAATCATGAGGGAGTTAAGAACTTTGATCCGGCCGCGACGACGGTCCGTACAACACTGATTCTCGATGGTTTTTTTTATTTCATTTTTCTAACCTGTCCAATGTTGTTGTCCGGAAGGGCCTTTATAGCTTCACCGAACTTTGTGGGCGAGTGCTGAAGGTACTCAGCCGCAAAAGATAACTAGATCTAGGGTTTGAACCTCGGTTTGGCTGTTACATAAGAGTAAAAATTCCCGCTGAATTTTAATCCCAGCTAATCTCTACATTTTTAATTTATTAAATAATAATAATAAATGAAAAAAGGTTCTTTACAGGACCTATGTACCTGCGTGTTGTGTGCATGGGGTGTGTGTGTGTGTGCGCAGTGTTGTGCGTATGATGCTCATTACTTGGGCAGTGTCACTGTATCGTGCTGGCTGCGACGTCAAGAGCCCCCCCAATTGGGAAACGAGACACGTCTTGGGTCGCCGCCGATTCTCGAAGGCCGGTCCGGCGTGCTTTTATAGAAACGTCGTTGGAGAGGGGAGTTACTAACACGACGCCATTCACGTGCCACCTTTTTAATAACAAATGACGTCACTATCCCTATTAATTATATCTTGCTACATCATATATAATAATAATAGTCAAAACACAATGTAGTGAAATCAGAAAAAAAATAATTATTAGTTATAATATTGGAAGACCGTTCGTTACCTAAAGATCTGTTTAACTACTCTTTTCTAGATATTATGTCAATGGTCATATAGATCAAGCTCTGGATGTTTCGGGGATAAATTATTGTAAGTTTGACACATACGTTCAATGGCATTCATAGTAAGAGGTATTACTTTTATGTATTGAATATAAAGACTTTAGAAAAACGAAATCTGAAATTACTATTAAAATTATACAAGCGAAGCCGCAGCCAAAGCTAATGCGGCATAGTGTATTAGTAACCATTAGATCCAACACAGTAAATGCCGTTCAAATATCGTTCAGCATTCCTCGGTCACTAGCAGACGATGGAATTTTTAATTTTATTACGGTTCTCGGTTCGATTATATTCTAGAGACTTCTCGAATATTCGATTATGGTTGGACTATTGAATGTATTGAGCATATCTGTGATATTTCTTATTGATAATTATTTAATTGTCGAATCAAGTCTATTACAGTTATAATAAAAAAAATTGTTATAGAATATTTCATGTGTTTTTTTTTTTTTTTTTAATACAGTGTAGGCTCTGTACTTTGATAACAGTCTCACCTGATGTTAAGTTTTTCAAATGATACCGGTTTCGATAGGCTCCTATATCCCGCTTTGTGGGATTGCGATCACTAAGCGTGATGAAGATATGACAATTTCTGGTACTTACCTAGCTAAGTTCAAGTTAGAATTTTAATTAACTCTATTCTTTCTGATTTTAGCAGCTTGAAATCACTGTATAAAATACCACTTAACAATAAGTCCAACTGTGGTTAAACGCCACTCTAAAATTCCATAAAAAATGATTTTACATTCTTTTGTATATTAATAAATATATTCTTATTGCAGTAATTCTGTATTGTAAATTCTTTAGTAATAAGATTTTTTAATACTAAATTAAAAAACACTACAAAATAAGATAAATATTTTCACACGTATTAACAATGTGAAATCTTATTTAGTTTAGCCGTTTATTATTGCCAAAAAGTATCCCACCTCGTTCAGTTAATATTTAAAAAAGCTATGAAATTATTAAATTAACATTTATATTAAAATATATCCCAACTGTATGGACTTTAAACGCCTCATTAAATAATATTATAACGTTAAATGACCAAAAATAACATTTTAAAGAATCAATAACAACTCAACATCGGTATCGTGGCGTAGCTCGGCTTAGTTAGTTGTCTGGGCTCCGTAGTACAGTCCGGACGTATCCGCGTTACGGGCTACGCACTACGAGCGTAGCGCTACGCGGTCGAATACGTCGCTCCGTTAAAAATATGATGAGCGGACAGTCGTTTACGAAATTCTTAATTTGTTTTCTCCAGTGAAAGTGAGTGTACTGTCATGGAGTGGAGATCGTTTTTGCTGTTTACCCTCTTCTGTGCTGTTGCCGGCAACCCTGCCAAAATGGGTCAGTAATAATTTAGTTTCCGAGTCGTTAGTTCATTGTACATCGATGTCTTCGACGAAGTATAATAATAGACATAGATATTTGATGATCATGATTTTTGTCTAATGGTTTTATCTGTATTAAAGTATAGAGAGTATATTTGGATAACATTTCTGGAGTGTTTATGTAATAAGATTGCAATTTAATTTATACCGCGTTTTGTGGTTATAATAGTAATAATTTTATCTAATGTTCAAATTATTTGATTAATATAAATTAGGTAAAAACAATAATTAAATTTAGAATTTCTTTACATTTAGTAATTATGTCATCAGGTTAAAGTAACTTAATATGTCGATTACCCATAAAAATGAGACAATAAGAAAACAATAGAAAGCTGGCGTGAACGCCAATTTGGTGCTCAAAGGGTTATTAAAAATATTTTGCATCTATTTTAATATGGGTAGGTAATATTTGGCACGTTACACTCACACACGTTCTGCTGATCGAAACTTTAATATTACTCCCGAAATAGATATCGATATAGATTATTTATATGATTATTTGTTAAAATTAAGCATTATTTAGTATGTTTCGTTTCAAATTAGTTTTTATCCATAATAAAAAGAATCCCAATGAGTTCTATGTTCGACTCTGTAGAAATAAAATATAACGGGCCTTAAATATTAATTATAACCTAATTCGAGTTTGAATAAAGAACATATTTGTAAGATTTTTTTATTAACAAAGTAACGATATACAAACGTAACTATGTACGGAAGTTTTCTTAAAACGTTTTAAAAATAAAAAATATTTATCGATTTTAAGTACCTAGTACATATTCTACATTAAAGTTTATTTGGAAATAAATTCATTGTTATAAAAGTCTAGAGTTAAGTTACTAGAATCTTCTTGGATTAACTTTAAGTAGTAGTAAAAACTTTGGATTAATTTTCCTTCTTCTATATTTCATTTTTATTTACATTGTTTTTTTTATATATATATATATATATATATATCTTAAAAAGTTCTATATTCGACTTAATTCGATTATTAACTCACTTTATCTCCAATTGCCCTATGTTATAATCTATTTATTAAAAAAATTGTAAGGAAGTTTTCTTTTTACACGGAATAGGATCATTGTTTTGACCACAATCTCACCTTATGTTAAGTGATGATGTGGTCCAGGATGGTAAGCATATTAAGCCTAGAGGCTATATTTTTGGTGTATAAAAAAAAGATGTAAATCGATTCAGAGATTCTTGACTTATAACTTGTGGACAAAAAATAATGTTGCCTTTTATTATGTTGTGAACATTTCATGTATCTTGTCAACAGCATATGAGCAAATGAGGCTAGAAAAACCAAATTTGTTTATTTATTCTGGATCACTCATATAGAAAGCATTACACATTTAAAGAACACCTTATTTTACTTCAAATAAAATTCCATTGTAATTACCAGTAAGCACGACATGCGTAGAAATGAAAAATAAATTTTGATTACACATAAATATTAAAATAAATAAAATTTAATGTGAATAATAAAACTATTTACAGAACTAAACATTATAGCTGTTATGTAACTTTAGTCTCTTTTTTTTGCAAGCTCTTTCTACTGAATTAGGAGATGTAACACGCGGTTATTTATGCGGGCAGCAAAAAAAAATCTTATTGTAATACTGTTTGGAAGTAATGCAATAGTGGTCATTTGTTGCGTTTTAATTTTCTATCGTTCCGATTACTTATTCTATTATCCAAATTTTTCTATTTAATGTAACGAAATATCTAATATAATAAAATATTTAATGGAATAAAATATTGCCACAGATTCTATATATTACTTAAAAAGATCAGTGTTTTCCCAAGTTACAAGCCAATTAAACTTTATTAATATACTAATGATAAATAAAACTGTTACCGAAAGTCAATTGTATGACATTTTCAAATTTTGACGTTTTATGTGTCTTGGTCTTAATTTTTTTTTGTTCTGCTAACTTTTTCAAGTGGTTATTATTCGCGTACGATGGGAGTATAATTTGAAGGTCACAGCACACTTAAGCGTCAGAATTAACATCACAATTTTGAATATAAAAAAATGGATACAATACTTAGTGACAGAGAAATATAGTGTAATAATAAGCGTGCTATACTTTTTGACTGTAGAATTATTATTTTTATCTCTTTATGATGTACTTGTTCATGAGGATGCGTATTTTAGAAAGTAGATATTGTTTAATTTTTCTAAGTTTCTCATATTTATCCCTTACTAATAATTTATCTTACAGGTATAAACTAAACATCGTCAAAGAAGTTTCACTCCTGATACATGTACTCTATATTTTTAATTATTTTATGAATGTAAATTATTAACATTAAAACTTTACAACAGCTATTCCAAAAACAAATGACAATCGGTTGCAAAATATGGGAGAAGAAAAGGTAATTAATTTTGCCTTTTCCTACTTAAGTATGGATAAAGAATATAAGAATTCAGTCTATTTCAAATCTTTTATCTTTTATATGTAAATGACAAATTACTAAATAAATTTCACTTCTGATTCGTGTACTCTCTATTATGTTTTGAGTTTTTATGCTTATTCCAATGACGCGGAGATATTTCTTCTTTTCTATATATTTTTTTTGTAATACGTAAGATTCATTTTCCTTTTACCTTATTTACACTAAGAATGAAGAGTACACGGAAGAAGTTATTATTGTCATATATTATACAGACGTAATAAAGTTAGAATTACCAGGAAATACGCGAGTTAGGAAGCCGGTAATACTTTCTATTGTTGTCTACGGCGACAAATGTGGCGTTGTAGTCTCAGTAAAGCTCGTACAATGCTCTTTGTTCGTGTTCCCGGTTCCATTCGTGTTACAGTTTATTGGTTGGGAACGGTTGTTTTATTTAAAGCGGCACCGCTCGTCTCATTGTATTTTCATAAAAATTATGAACTGCATATAGTACCTTTTAAATAATTATAATATTTAAAAAAAGCGAAGGAATCTCAATTTTATTCAATAGAATTCCGCATCGTTGGGTTTATGTACGAATCCACGTTTTTTCTCCTTTCAAATTAAACATACACCATTTTATATCTATTATGTAATTTTTGTAACTGAATGACATCGGCTTTTATGAATTAATTTTAAATTGAATCGATTCTAAAAACATACTTATACTGTACTATACGTACATATTTTGCATAGGCTAGCTCTATACTGCAATCTAAAGTTGTAAGTGTTCGATCAGTGCTTGTTGATTCTAATACGGTGCTCAGTCATGGTCGCCACAATGAATCTAATGAGGAGGCAAATCAGAAATAAGGAGATCCACAGAAAAACTAAAGTACTGCCCAAAGAATTCCCAAACATATGTGAATGCTTCTAGAACCAAAAGGACAAACAGGTTATCGAATGGCGAACACATACCGAAAGATGCAGCGTGGGTAGGCCCCGGACAAGGTGGACCAACAACCTGCTAAAGGTCGCGGGGTTCCGCTGGCCTATATCCATCAGTGAACATATTTTGACTAAGACGATAGTGTTATTATTTTTCTTTCATATTTTAAATAATCTGGATGAATTTTAATATAACAGTAATTACTTATAATGTCACGTGGTTCTTCACACATGTTTATAAGATCATGCATAAAAAAATTATCGACAGACTAAATGGTTGAATGAATACAAACAAAGAACGTACGTAATGATTTCATTACAGGAAAGCTTTTACTGCACGTCCGAATATGTCGGGACCTGTTTAATGGAAACGTCAGAAACAGTGACAACACACTTCTTTCTTTTTCGCGTCGTTGCGTGGCGATAAAAATCTTTCGTAGCCACTGTATTTTTGTACATACTAGATGTGTCAGTGACTTTCTTCATATATAGCTTGATCTTTATACTTATTTATTTGTATATCGATCGATATTATAATACAAACACACAACATCACGGTTCTCTCTCATAAGTCTGAGTCTATACACTACAAAAACAAAACACTAAAGCTCATGATAAGTGAATAGATTAAAAAAGAATCTTATTTACCTTTGATTAGGAGTATTGTTAAAAATTAAATACATATCTCGGCTCTGACGATGTTTTATTACATTAAAGGATCATGGTGTGGAAATAACTAGAAGGATGATGTTGAAAGGAGCAAACGGAACTTACCTTTATTATTAGCCTTCGATTAAGCTGGTTCAGATTTCATTTTCCACCTCACTTGACTTTATGAATGTTCTATGTAATTTGATAACTAATGTGCACTTTTAAACAAACGAGAGACAGCGGCGGCGGTTGCGTGTTGGCGTTCCGTTTTTGAATAGGAAGAGGAATGGATAATGAATACATAGACTAAATAGAGCGGGGGCGTGTAGATAATATAGAGAAGAAATAACTTAGAATAAGAAGAGAATATATACGATAATAGATGGCGTTAACAGATCAAGATTTTAGGAATTAACATATTGGCGGATATGGATATATATAATTCACACACTAAATAATAATACTTGTAATATCACATAGTAGTCGTAGCTTCTCAAATAATTTCGCTAAAATGTTCCTAGCATAGAGACAGTTCTAAATCCATTCAAATCTTACATTACTACGATTGCGCATGGAAGCATACGCTCGCTAATTACGTTCGAAAACGATGTCTCTATATTATAATCTTAACATGAAATTAATCAATCTTTTAAATACTTATTTACTAAACTTATACAGTACAATATTAATACAATTTGGTATATAATCTTTGAATTTTAAACGCAAATAGCTTTTACTAGTAAAGTTAAAGTCGGAATATACATCTTTCATAATTTAATTTAGAGATAAATTTAATATAAAGCCAAACAACCTTGTGTAATATTACTACTTTAAACACAGTTTATTTAGATTCACGAGTCCTTTACATATAAACGTTACCTTAATTACTTAGCGCCTTATGCGTTACTATATTAACATTTAAATACAAGTATGCTTTTCCAAATCAATATATGATTTGGTGTACATCGGTATTGAATGAATTGTTTTTATTAATTATATTTTCGCTAGTTTATTATTTAAGGTATTGAATGTAGACGGGTGGTATGCATGGGTGATGTGGAAATGAATAAAAATAAAGAATTAAAAAAGAATGCTTTATTTAGTAAGTTATAACATATGAAGTACTAGAGGCATACGAGCCAAAAAAAAATGTTTTTTCACCCGTAATCGAATCTAAGATCTTCGCTACATAATTCAGATTTATTGACAATCACGAAACATGGTTGGTTTCATTATTGTATTACAGTATAAAATGTATACTATAATATTATTACAAATTAAATGTTACAACGTTAATTATCTTTAAAGCTGGAGACACGTACGGGAATTAAGGTCGTGTGTTTTCATTGTTTGACAACGGGCTGAGTTGTTAGTGTGTAATTATGTGTAATAACATTGCTAAGGCGGCTTTGCATAATTGAGAATACACCGCAATTATTCAGTACTTATATTAATTCGTATTTTGCATATTATAAAGATGGAAATGTGCATAGTTTAATTAACCTTATAGAGGAAAGATGGATTGACTTCGCTATATTTGTAGCTTGCTATAAAATAGACAGATTTTTTTCAATAACGCATTGGTTTAGAATTTCACCATAATCTTTTGTAATGATACATGACGATGAAGCTGATTATAATAGTACGCTAATTCTAGGGACTACTGGCTCTTCGATGATATTATACGCTTACCGGTTATGCTGTCACGTATGAAACTGTATCTTGAAGTGATTTTGCTTGATCTGGTAAATCAACAAAGACTAACTCCTATTTATACACGTAGTTTCTTTGGGCAAGATCTAGATTTTATAACAGACTCGGGTGCTTATTTGTTTAGTACATCTTTCCATGGTGCACTTAAGTTTACGGCATCATCGTTATTTTTATTTCATTTTCTTTAAACACAAAGTCAAACTTTGTTTAATAAGTAATTATACATTTAATTCCACAAACAGCAAGATGAGAGAAGTAGCATTGACTAGATTATGAATCATGTAATTCTTTTAAATATTGGAATAATTTGCGATCACTATATAGTTAAGATTTAAAACTGTGTAAAACTTTTATTAAAAGATCAGAAATGTAGTTTATCGTGACCCTCAAAATCTAAAATCAGTTAATAGACTATCTTCGTAATGCACTTGTCTAAATTACGTATTTTAATGTTCTTTTTGACTCATTGATCTCCTTGATCTACCTTTTATGTATACTTTACTTCTATTTAATGGATGTTTCCATGGTATGCATTATTTTCGCAACTCATGTACATAACTGTCATAATTATCTGTAACGTCGGACCCTTGCCGAGCTAAAAAACAGCTTTTAATATTTTGATAACAATCTCACATGATATTAAATGTTGATATTACCCAAGATGGTCAACACGCTAAACTTAAAGGTATTGATTGGTGATAGATTTTCAAAGTAACGTGTTATGCAGATGAGCATTGGAAATTTCCCTATTACCATGCTATATGCTTTCATTACAATACATTACAATACAATGTTTTCCTTCATCAAAAGCACAAGTTTTTTTTAAATCTTACTAATGCCATGGAAGGCTCTTAACAGTTTTACTGAACTATGGAACGAGCGCTTTAGACACTCAGTCGAAAGAGGTGACTAGCACAAGCGCACCAAAGTGGCACGAACCTTGGCTTGACCGTTATCGTCGTGAAAAATTCCGCAGAATTTCCCCTATGATTTGCAACAAAATAAAAAAAAGGTTCCTCACAGAACCTATATACTATAATCGCGAACGAAGTGCAGAAGTATGTATGTAGTGTCAATGTATCGCACTGGCGGCGGCTCTAAGAGCTTCCTCAGTTGGGGATTCAAGCAACCTCGGGGCCGCTGCCGGTGGAGGTTCCGGGATAGCTCAAGCTAATTATGGAATAAGATGGACGAATTAACGATTGATAAATAAATAACTCATAGTTATACAGGAATAAATGGTAATCGACAAGAAATATTCTTTATTCCCTCCACTAGTGACATGTGTAAATCCCAGCTGCATGCGTCCTCCGAGCGATGTCTTCTAATATATTTAAGTCACGTGTCGCTCTCGAATGTGGCTTGTATGTGTTTGTGTGTGTGTGTGTGTGTGTGTGCGAAACCGCCGTGACGAGTGTCATAGAATGAGATTACAACCGTGGATATATGTATGTATATAGGAAATTGCATTTCGTATTTGCTGTCTGAAGTTTTGGCTATATATTTTAACTATTGTAAATGTTGAGACAAATGAAGTTAATGTTGTTGATTGTATTTATATTAAGACTAACCGTTTCTCGTGAGCATGCTTACATATTATAATTTCTATGTTTTCTAAGTAAGTATTTATTAAATCTCTGAAATGGATGATGTATTTAAGAATGTATGTGGTCTTTATATTGATCATATTCACTACTATCATAATAACTTCTTCCTATATATTATATCATGTACTTGATATTTTATATATAATTATATTAATAAAATTGATTTCATATCTTAGACTAAGCCCTCACTACAATCTATATATTTAGTTAGCGTCCATTTATTTGTTTTCTTTTTTTATTTATTTTATTTTATTATTTTAAATTTTTGAGTCACAATAGTAATAAAAAAACCTATATATAAAACAGTGAACGTAAAGATTTTCCCGAAATGCTAAATGACATCAGACTAAATCTAATATGGTGCACACCCAAATATAGCCGACCAGTTACTTTTATGCACCCTAATAATACACGCGTATCGAATGATATGGTTTGCTGAGAAGTAGTTAAAAATATACTATAAAACTATAGACTAATTGTAAATTAGCGGACAAAATTTTTAAATCAGTTGAAACTTTACAATTTTATAAGTTGAGATGATAAATGAAAAAAAAGAAATATGATAAACATCATTTTTAACAATACGAAAATTACATTTTTTATAACAATCAAAATATAATAATAAATGGATTACGTAACTTTCTATGATTTTCGTCATCTTTCATTTTCAAAACACATTAAGAGCTGACGTGGCGTCCCATCTTGTGACGTTTCAGGTCACCATTAATAATGTGGTGACGAGTAAAACAAATTGGGTAATGGTGGATTTTTTTTTAAATAATGGTTTTAATATAATGAATACTTTCCACGTTATATTTGTAACTATAAATGTATAAGTAGGTAGATAAATAGAACGTTGGTCCCTCACGTATTGTAAAAAGCATGTTTACCTGTCTATTAGTTGGCTTATATAGCTTCATAATTACTGGACGGATTTACTGGATGATTAGATCATATATAAATTCCCTGAGAAGTTTTTGAGTATACACTTTGTTTTATAAAGTAATATATGGGACAAGTTATGAGGATGATGATCAATGAAGTTAGAAAAAAATTACCACCCTCCTCATCTCTCTAGCTAATAAAGAACTATAAATGTTTTAAGCGATGTAATAATACAGGGAATGATTATGAATAATTGAAAATGTTATATGCAAATGTAGCCGTGGCTAAAATTAAACTATTATGTCAGGCATCCACATATCCGCATCGTACGTATCGCTGTAACTCGCCTTTAACATACATATGTACTAAACATAAAACTGACGTTTTGCATAAGTATAATTAAAATTATTTTTGGAATTTGTATTTTTAGATATAAGGGAAGGATTTGTCGTACAAATAGGCTATGGACCTATTTCAGACAAAATCAGGAAACCCACATTCGATTAAGGGAAGACACGTAGACGAAGTCATGGACGCAGCTAGTTTGGTACAAATCTCTTCCTGGTAAGACGTGTTCTAATTAAAGAACCAAATTAAACAGACAAAACTATTTTCTAGTTCATTCTCAGAAAATATCGCTTTGTCTGTCTGGGTCGTGTCCAGTAAAAGGCTATCATTAAACGGGATTTTACGGAGTTAATGATCAGTAAGTTTTATATCCAGTTAAAAGTTTTAGCTATTATTTTAACTGGCATAATAACTATTGTCACTCGATAACTAATTGGTAAAGTTTTTTTTCCTTTAAATGGAAATTTTTCTTCTTGTTTCATCATGATGACTCAATAGGCAGTGTGGGGTCAGATTCCATCTTCGTTAACGTAGGTTTGAACCTTCCTGTCTAATTCTATAAACCTTGAGCTTTCGTCGAAGGAAAACACCGAAACATATAGCATGGTGGTAATAATTTTCTAATAATGCCTGCTTGGGTAGCTACCACCCACAAGTTTGAAAACCTGTGCCAATGATCAATAGTTCTGTTCTGGTCGCATCACTTGAGATCCAGTACATCTAAGCTCGTGTATTTCCCATCGTGAGTCACATTATCACTTAACGTCATGTGAGATTCTGGTCAAAGCATTGATCTTTTACTCTATAAAATAAACCTTGGTTGATGTTCATGGGAACTTAGATGGACAACTCAATAAGATTAGAATGGTGTGAAAGTGAGCAAAAAGTATTAAAAATTCTTCTAGCGCAATACTATAAACTCATTACGACATTTTCCTTCCATTCGTGCATTCTAGATTTCGAAATCGCGTCAATTAATGTGTACAGTAAAGTTCTGTAATAAACGAAACATCATGGAACCAGTCTCTTTTCATTGGATGGTCATGGTCAAAGGCCATTTTTTTTAATCCCTATCTCTCCCAATCCTTTTTCTCCTTCACTCGCTGTTTTTCGTCACAGTGACTATTTGTTAACAAAATAAGAAGAATTCGTGTATATGCTAATCATTTCCCAGTATCCTGATTACCTTGCCTCATCATAATTTGATAGGCGATTATGATTTATTCATAACAGTGCGTTTTCTTACTATTATTCTAAAAGGGAATATGCAGACTGTACCACTGTGGCCTAGAATACCTATTGTGATCGTCTCCGCCCTGCTAAAACTCACTACCTAAACCTAAAGCCTAGATATACTGTAGTCTACTATACTACATATACTAGAAATCCTTTTGGCAGGCAGCGCTTGTACGTCCTCTGGGAACAACAATTATTTACTAAAACTTGGTTGCGTGTGGATGTTAATGTATCATATTTACTAAAGACGTTATCTTTTAACTCAGCACCATTATACCATTATCTTCAAGTTATATATGAAAAATAAAATATAATTCTGAAGCTATGATAGCTCTGTGATAAAGGGGACAGATACTGCATCGGGGAACGTTGGTTATAATCCAACTATCTCAACTTACATAAGCTTCAACTTTCACTAAAGAAAAACATCGCAATAAACCGTAGAAAAGTAAATGCAACTGACAACACACTACCACCCTCAAGTTCGAAAATCTGTCTCCAAGCACAATTTTTACAAATATTTCAGCGTGTTCATTTGAAAACGAGAACCTATACGCTTAGCATGTTTACCGGGAAATAAATCTAAAGCCTTTAATAATTTTGCTAACTCGTTAGTATAATAAATCATTGTCTCTGGGTAGCCCCATCGGCTGATCTTTGCGGCGGCATCAATCTTACGCGAAAGAAATAACTAAAGCCAGGGGACGTGTTTATCTGCTATGCGGTTGTATTTTTCACGAACGCCTCCCGCCTTGGAGACGCGTGACCGGAATCAAAGTTAGAATAAAAAACACAACTTCCTGTAGATACGAAAGCGCAATGTAACGTTTGTTATTTATCTGTGCTTAATCTCTTTCTTGATTATTCAATTTATTATTCTCACATATTTATAAAATGTATATTAGTCGGAGTTTGAAAGTAGCACCAGTGGTAGAAATGTTAAAAGGGAATCGTTTAAAGTAATATGGGCATGTTATGAGAAGAGAGGAAGCACATGTCGGTAACATAATAATGAGTATGAATGTGCAACGATGGAAAAGTAGAGAAAGGTCAAATAAAGTGTGGATGGAGTGTGTAAGAAATGATATAAAAGAAAAAGGAGTAAATGAAGAGATGACAGCTCATAGGAACGTATGGAATAAGAAAACATACTGCGCCGACCCCAAGTGAGTTGGAAACAGGACATAAGAATAATGATGATTATAAAAAAAAGCAATCGTAGCAACAAATTGTAATAAAATAATTCCCCGGACTAAAAATTTTACATTTTTATAAAATTGATATTTGATACAAGTATGAAATTATTCCATGAACTCCGTCCGCTCTTCCTGGATACGTTGATGCGTACATTGGAAATTCAAACAGAGAATTTCATTCGAAATTCGGACGTTCATTCGAAATTCAAAAGAGCAATGCATTCAGCCCACGCAGATATCGTAATACACACGGGGTTATTATTACCGGTATATTTGTATTACGGTCACGGATACCGTACAACCGTGTGTAAACTCGCTGATTGCTGATTCGATGGCTGCATTTTGCTGTAGTTACGCCACTAACTATTTAGTCGTAATAAGAATCCACTTGAGACCGTTTTTATATAATTACTACATTTGTTGAGTGGTAAGCCTCGTAGTGAATGGACGTGTTCGCTACGATCGCTCGCACAAATACGATTACGCAATCCGACTTCGCTGCCTTCTGTGTTCGTACATATGCGTTGCACCGGCCGTTGGAATTTTTCAACGGTTAAGGTGACGTAAGCTCGCGTTCCGCATCCCGTACCCGGTGTGGGTCTCAAGCGCCGCGGTATTTTTGCGAGTCTATCTCACAGACTAGCTCTATAGCTTCCGCTATAGAATAAAGAACGCTCTCTTTATAGCCCATCTAATACGCGCAGGAATCCCTCAAGGTTTCATTCTTGAGCCTGTCTTCTTCAATATCTACCTAGTAGACCTCCCTGCACTCTAAAGAGTTCACTTAGGTCTTTACGCGGATGACATAGTTAATTACTATGCGCATCGTAAGAGATGTCTCCTCCGAAAATACGGCCAAAGAGCCGTCAACGATCTCAGCTCTTGGTACTTCAAGTGGCGTATCGCGATAAACCCGAGTAAGACTACCGCGATCGTATTCAATAGAGGCCGTGCGATTAGGAAAAATCATTTCAGACCCATCAAGTACGCAGGTACTGATATCCCCTATAGCATAGAGGTTAGATACCTAGGTGTTTAACTAGACTGACTTTCAAAGCTCACAATCAGAAAGTCAAGCACCAGTCCGCCATGGTGATAGGCCATCTCTAGCCGCTCTATAACTCCAAGAGTAAAATGGTCCTCCGCCATAAAGTTACCTTATACATGATGGTGGTTAGACTCATCATCACGTACTGCGCACCCGTGTTCGGTCACATTAGGAGATTAACTTCTTTATAAACAATTTCTGTAGTGGTAATACCTAGACACACAGTATCATACTAACAAAGTTATCATCAATTAATATACAGTTATGTAAACGCTAACGTTATCATTCACGATATTGGCAAATGACTTTAAACGGAATTAATAATTAAGAAAAATCGTAATTATGTGTCGTTAAAGATCCTAGCCCTTTCTCAAACTTAAACGACTTTTAAAATCATTTCAGTAATCTTCTATTGATGCATGTTTTAAATGTGATTTTTTTCTATTTAATTAGTAATATTATTTTACGATATCTATAAATACATATATCTCAACAATATTCTATTCACTTTCAATCCATTAGAAATGTTATGAAATAATATAAATGTATACATAAAACGTATAAATATTATACTCGTAGTTATATTATTTAAAAAACTCAATATAATTTGATGATATATTCCTTAAATAACAAAAATGATGACACAGAAACATCGTCGGCTATACATTAATAATTCTGTGATTTAATAAAATATGAACTGTAAAAAACTCAGAAATAAATGAGCCGTTTTTCATGACCTCCTCAACGATTTGTTCGTTAGGTTTACACGTAATTACATGTGCATAATAATTTTAATATTTATCCCCTACATATAAATGTATGAACTATTGTGTGATCTGTAATAATCCATCCATATATGACGTATTACACTCCGTGACATCATTGATCATTTACCAGCCCAGGCTGAAAACCAGCGCTTTTGCAACCTTTGTTGCGGGAGCAATTAGCTGAGTCTGGGGTCTTTTTTTTTTTACCAACGTAGTACAGTACTTGCAGTTAAAATTATGGTTGTAATGTAACATAACATGACATAAGCTCACGCCTGTTATCCCCCAAGGGTTAGGCAGAGGTGATGTAGCGAACTACACCACCCACATTTCGCCGAGCTTAGTTCCGTCCCATATGTCACAGGGGTCGGGCCTGTCGCCATATCGGGCACAAAATCCAAACTCCAGGATGATACTGAGTAGAAAAACCCTATACCACTTGACCCGACCCGGGGATCGAACCCGAGACCTCAGAACGGCAATCGCACCGTAATACAACAGCGCCACCGAGTGATGTCTGTCTGATATATGTGATATGTATATGGTGGAAATAAACAATTTCTTTCTTTCTAATTAACTTGTCGATTATTGATTTTAGCATATATATTTTGTCGATTCGTCTATTAGGTATACGCCTAATTATATTGTTTAAACTGATCGATTATTCATTTATGCATTGAAATACTTGATCTATATTTCATATAATTTACATTTATATTTAAAGAGATGATCGTTCGTTTTGCCGCTCTTTGTAATCACTCAGTGCCCCCTTTGGGTTATCGGCGATATGTTCGTCGGAGGAAATAACAAATTTAGTTTTATTCATCGCTATAGTGTATGCGACTTGACAAGATATGTTTTGAGGTCAAGAGATATAAACAATATCATGTGAAACTTATCACACTTGAGAAATATTATCTCGTTTTTATACTGAGCACTTTGACCTCATTTACACCTGATATTAATTTACAATGTGGTCCAAAATGGATAACACTATACAAACTAGAGGGTGATGGCTAATCATGGGGGTATTAGAAAATATCTTAAATCCTGCCTATGGTTTTTCAGTAGTTGCAGAAATATTCGTCCGATGGGACAGACTAAGAGACGTTAGTCCATACCGTCTATTCTGAAGTTCAAACTTGTATCATCACACTAGCAAGACTATGGCAATCTCTCTAGAATGTTTCATGGGATTCTCGTGGCACCACAGAATAAACGCTTTGTGCAATTATTGTTAATTTACTTTACTTGTACATAATAAGTAAACGATATTACATAAACACACACAATTTAGGGTCCAGTTAAACAGGTTATTGAATTAAATACAATTACTACTAAATATAGTTAATACATGACAGACTTAGGTCGTCCAAAAGCCCCTATGGTTTCATTTTTATGATTTCCTTTACCCTAAAATAAAGTTAATTTTAGTATAGAATAAGAGAAAAAAGGCTTTAGTTTCAATTGAAGAAGACGTTTCTTTAAAGAGTTCATTAGTAAATATTATGCTTGATATAATGTTTCTAATTCCACTTAAATCTTCCGTTTGATAACCTTACCTTTCGAACCGAACGTCTAGCAAATTCTAAAAAGTCCCACCATAGAGTAATAACCCTAAGAATGTTAGTATCATACAAAAAATCATTTAACCGTCAAGCCAAAAAAATGTATATGTGTCAGCGATACGGAATTACATAATCACCGGTACGCAAATTTGCCATTTAAGGCCAAATTAAAATAGCTTCACTCCGCGTGCAACTACTTTCGTTCTGAGCGTTTTAACTCTACGGGTACCACAACACAAAATGTTCGAAAATTTGTTCATTTGTCTTTAGAAATAACTTTAAAATGGGACTTCATAAAAGTTGATTCTTTTGTGTTTTTTTTCCACACACCTTTGTCCTGAGTGCAATACAATACAATACAATAATAACAGTTTTCGTACATCACCTTCTTGGAATACAATACGGTGTCCAGTGATGTCAGAAATAGCGCAAACAATTTATCAGAACGTAAGACAATAGCAACGCCATCCCGTGAGACAGTTTAAGCTTATTTCGTGCTCTACAGTGTGAAGGAGCATTTGTCTTTATATAAATGTCTCTGGTACAAGAGTAACTTACTATTATTTATAGAACTACGTTACGTTCTACGTTAGCATTGTTACGTTTTACGCATTATCTTATAAAAAATCGTTGTGATCGTATAGTTAGGTGCGATTTTATGAAAGCGATAGTGAATTTAATTTGTAAAACTATAAGTGAAAGTTGTGAGGCAAATGACATGAGGAAACATCGAACTCTTGAGAAATGTGTTTTTAAATGCCGTTGACCCGAAAGACCTTGACTGCTTCATCGAACTTTTGAGGCGAGTGCTAATCGCAATAAAGCAAAAAAAGTAGCTAACGCAAGGATCCTGTGACAGTCGCCCTTTTTAATAACAGTAGCTTTTTAAAAATGTTGCTGTTGAATTGATTCTTAAGAAGTTCTTAAGGTTGAAACTTTATATGATATGATTTTTTAATGCAAGTATAATCTAGAATTGGAGCGACTATATTTAAACGGGTCGCGGCCTATTGAATTATTCACGAGAATGCATATGCATTTATAAATATTGTACCTTTATTTCCTTAAATACTTTTTTCTAAGTATTTTTTTATGTTTAACTCTAAATAGAATACTAAATACCTCTTCTTAAGGCTTACCTTAATATTATAATAATATTAGTTATGTATTTACCATATACGTGAATTATTAACAATTACAGATATAGAGAAATCTTGATTTGTTTTCATTCAAATATAAACCTCCTTTCTTGGCTTTCTGTTGTTTACCTTCATAGTCAGTTTATGATGTTACCATATATACAAATTAATATATACAATTATGTATATTAAATTGACTAATATATATGACTGATCGTGTCATATCATCAGAAAGGCATCGACATAAGTCTGCCCCAAAGATCTCCATAATGACCGTACCTTCACCAGGTCACCATTGGGTAACGGTTCTACGAGCCCGCTGCTACTTTAGTTTGGAAATGCTTCGGGCAATGTCGATTATTTTATTTCATCTGTGGATTTCACCATTCTTGATTTGATCATGTAGCCACATCCGATGATAGCTCTCTCCATTATCCTTAAAGCAACTTGAAGTTTCTTATTAGTATGCGAGCGAGCCAGTTTCGTGGCGTATATCATCACAAGCAACATACACTGTTCTATTAATAAATATGTGGCTGTAATTTCCTTACTATATAAATTATGTTACTACATGCATCGATTTAAATAATCCTGTAAAAACAAAAAAAATGTGTGCAATTCACACGTGGTAGAAGTGAAACCTTCAATAAACGTATAATACTTAAGTGAAAAAATGTGTTACCCATCCTGGGTTAGAACGTCCGACCTTTCAGTCGTACCGTCCAAGAGATACGCGAATTAGTCATCGGGCTAACCACGCTCTCAAAATTTGATGAACAAATCCAACCTCCATCAGAAACGTACTGTCGCTTTTGCGTTTCATCTAGTTTTCACTTCAAAAATAAATATAAGAAAATTTAAAGACTAAAGTTATAGAGATTTATAACCGTTATCGTATTTGACTGTATATAATTCGTGTACATACTCTTATAAAAAATTCTCTGCCTATTTAAAAAGAAAAACTAAATAAAATTCATACGCATTTATTCCCCGTTTATAATAATACCCCCAAGATATCTATTGTAAAATGATTACAGAAATCCCCTATTTATTAAAAATGTCCCCGGGAAATCACGGTGGGGTTTCATTGATAGATTCGAATGTACAATAGCGTGATTGAATAGGGACAGAAACGGAATTGAGGGGTTATTTTTTTGTGTACATTCTAAATACACTGAATAATAAAAGTTACCCGCTACAACGATCGTGAATATCTCTTCTATATAATTACTTAGTGTCATCGCCTTTCTCTTTTATTTTTCCTATATTATCTATAGTATTCCTTTTATTATATGTTATATCTAAAAGAAGCACATTAATTAATGATACCTTTCCAACATGGTCCTTTGAAGGCTTATTTTTTAATATCAGTTATTAGCATAGTTGTTAGTAACTATCTTATCTATAAAATAGTACTGTTTATTTATCGTCAAATCAAAGTTTATTATGTTGTAATTATTCGTTTTTGTATTTATCTACTTTTATTGTTAAATAAATACAAGTTGAAATAAGCTTACGCCTGTTACCTCCAAAGGGCTAGGCAGAGGTGAATTAGTGAACTACACCACCCACATTTCGCCGAGCTTAGTTCCGTCCCAGATGTGACAGGGGGCGAATCTGTCGCCATATCGGGCACAAATTCCAGACTCAGAGATGATACTCAGAGTATAAAACCCCAAAGTTACAAAACACTACAAGTTACAAATCTGTCAATATTTCAAAGTATTTAAGTATTTTAGTTTTATTTAGAGGGAAATATAATTCGTTTATGCTTAGAATAAAGGGAGTTGTATGAACATATCCCTTCATCTCCATTCCATAAGAAATTTAGATTCTGATAAGGTGCTTATTAAAAGTAAAAAACTTTTTAAATTAAAAACAAAACCGACATCAAAAGAATAAACTATAAAAATGCACTAAAAAGTAAAAAATCATTTACTTATTATACTGCTTTTGTTGACTTCAATATATCCTTTGTTTTAATATCATTAATAATTTTGAAATTACTGATTGATTTGAAAAAATCACTCAAAACTACTGAATCGAGTTCGATGAAAGTTGGTATAGACATATATTGCATCCAGGGGGAGAACATAGGTTGCAGATTTTCTGAATTGCAAACGGGTAAAGCTGCGGGAACAACTAGTTTAAAATAGAGGTGAAGAAGTATTATTAGTAATGATTACGATGATGCCTCTTGTCGTCGGTCACAACGCGGTTTACAACGCGATAAAAATAAAGAGATAAAATTTTAACAGAATAAAACTAGTATGAAAAGTCATAAAATTATCAAAAATGTACTAAGAATCCAAAATCGAAAAATAAACTATCCTAACATGTACTAGTGTAACATGACATAGCTCTGATTTTTCTTCAGCTGTTCCTATTTCAATAATTACATAGATACATGCAAAGTACATATACACCAACAGCAAACACCTCCAACTCGACCAAATTCATGCGGTAAGTACCACCTTATCAATTCACTTAACGAAGAGTACGCCCTAATTCAGCTGCGCTGGCGGCGTTCCAACTAAAGTTCAGAATGTAAGTTAGCTGCGAAATTATTACGTGACCCACTTTATACGAGAACACCGGGTACTGTGTAGCTTGTTGTACTTTCATATTATATAATGCAATATCTCTTCGTCTGTCCGATCATTATTGTGTTTTACAAACTAAAAACCATTGAATTGATTTATCAGTTTTTGTTTTCACAATATAGCCACAGTGCTTTGACCACAATCTCACCTGGTGTTAAATAAACACACTAAGCCTAGGTACTGGCTCTCAAGTAATTCTGCTGGAACACACCTATTGGTATTTGGTTTTCAAACTTGAGGGTGGTAGCTACCCAGGCGGGCATTATTAGAAAACGCCCTACCACCATCCTATGGTTTCCTCATGATGTTTTCCCGCACAGAAAGCTCAAGCTGATTTTAGAGTAGGGTATGTGGGATCGAACTCGCGTCGATTGACACGGAATCCGGCCGCACTACTCACTGCGCCATCATCGCTTCTTTGAAATGATAAACCGATTGTTTGGCCGAGATTTGGTACATGTTTTAATCATATATAGTAAGTAGAGCCATAGAGACAACTCATGTAAATAAAACGAACCGTTTCCAACTCACCCCACATGCTATTATTACAAATACTAACAAAGATTTTATCTCAATAATCATTAAAATCAACTCTCAAGTCCATATGAAAGAACCCTCGGATCGTCTCATTCAAGTGTCTCATCCCTTAGTCCCTCAGTAAAGTAGTCTATATTTGACGATTTTGGATTCGTTAAAAAGGGTCAACTTTAGAGGTCACGTGAAGGAATAAACCTGAACTTTAAACATTTAGGTTGAATTTAATGGAAATGCTATTTCAGATAAATTCTAGAACGCGTAGTTAGTGATCGAGGAGGGTATTTTGTATTCATTTATCAATCAATCGTGGTCTTCTTACCCTGACTACAAACAATAAAGCCATGGTCTTGTTTCAGTCAAATTTGATTGATTAATTGGTCTGATATTTTGATGATCGTCGGTCGGTTAATAACGACCAAATCACCTTGAGACAAGTGATAGATGATAACGGTGATATCTGGTTCACAATATATATTCTCGTTTCAAATATTCCACTTAAAAATTTTAGTGACAACTACAATGATGTAAATTATAAATTGCAATATCTATAACAATCGAGTGTTGCTATAATGTTAACAAAAACATTAATGTTGTACCACAATGTTTACTCACGATCAGACTGATAGAATAGTAAAGCGCTATATGTAGATGAGTTAGCTCACAAATCCAGACTAAAAAGTCCCATCACTATTCAGTGGTTTCCTCACAAACAACTTGCAATTCTAAATGAGTGTCGTCAAGAACCTACCAGTGTTTGCCGGATTCCACGACGTAAAAAGTTTTTGCATTGCAAATAATTCCCCTACACACGTAACACAGTCGAAGCCTTAAGCAATTTATTACTCAGGACGTTTACGTGACCGTTTATCAAGTGAAACGTATTTAAAAATGGTTTGCAAATTTACACGTAAGGTGTGATTTAAAATAATATTATGCAAGCGTTCTGTATAATTCTTTTGAATGTTTGAATTTTACATAGCTCCATTTTATATTTAATTAGTAAACAGACGACTGTACAAGTTGCTTTAAAAAATTCACTGCAGATATTTCATACGGTATATAAACAAAATGGTTTATTTTATTTTTAATATCGTTTGTCATTTACACATTACATTTCCGAGGCTTCTCTCAGATATTATAATTTATATACTATGAAGTGCGTGTGGTGCCGGCAAAGAATAGTACCACCCCATATCTCCCCGTCGGCGTCGTAAAAGGTGACTAACAGATAAAAACAAGATGGTTGAGCAGCAGCGTCCTCTAAGTATCACAAGCATCTACTGCGATCGCCAACCCGCCTGCCAAGCGTGACGATTATGGTAATCCCCTTATTGGTCTTCTCTATGTCCAATAGTGGACTATGAAGAGCATTTATATTTACTTATTTTTACACGGAATAGGCTCAATGCTTTTACCATAGTTTCACCTGATGTTTAGTTACGGTGTAATCCAGGATGGTAAATACACTAAACCTAGAGGTACTGATTCTAAAGTGATGCCTTAAATATGCAATAGTATAGTTATTCCAAATAATACAAAAGAGAGTGCTATCGGTATTTTTAGTTAACATAATTTACTATGATCTTTTCAACTTGTTCCTTCTGAATTATTAAGCTTCTCATACATGAGAACGGATACTTTTAATTTTCAATTCAGACTATTTTTATTTCATCCTATTTCAGCTAGTCTTGGTTCTCTACTTTTACGCATATTTAAATTTCACATCTTTTTTGCATACTTTTCTCAGTCATGCATTCCTTGTTTCAAAGGCAACAGTGTGTACCTCCAAACATTATTTTGATGACAATCTTTTCTAGACAAGCCATTCGACACTTCTATTCACTTCGAATGCAAACTGTGGATGTAGTTTTACAAATTTTTTTTAAAGAGTAGATAATAATAACCCTGAAGTTTACAGATTTGTAATATCTTTGTTACAAATGAATGTATTTTTATTTAAGTACTTCGTAAATGTATATTAAATAGTTGCAGTAATTTAAACTTTGTAAGAAAGTATATTCTGGTAACAAAACGGTTAAATTAAAGTGAATAAGATTAAAACCCAAACATTCGATATTCAATTTTATTTACCAATCCTCTTCACCTCTTTTTGATCTTTTCTTTGGTACCGAAATATTATTAAATAAACGATAGTATCACAATCTCAATAATATCGTTGACTTATCTGATTTTTTAACGTTGGAACTCATTACTGGAACTTCGTTTTCTAATCACGACTTTATCAATGCTATGATACGTATGCAAATCTTTATTCCAGCCTACATCTACCACTGCCAAAGCCTTTAGTTATATGTCTGTATATACATTTGGCGATATCGGAACGTGATGTGTTGAAGTTTTACTTTGACAGGTTTTTCACTATGTACATGGTGTTGCGGCCGAATTGGCCAATCAGGTACGAAATCTAAAACTAAATAACGCCAAAGTAAAGAATATTCAGTTAGCAATAGGGTGAATCCTTTATAGATGTATTATATGTGAGAGTACAGGCAGGTAAACGTGTCGGGATTTAGGTCAAGGTCAACCCTTCGTTCTCGGTCTACAGGACGAGCGTAAAAACAGATTCATTAGAATCATTTTTAAACAAAATCTACAATACATTGCCCAACAACTATTGGTATTTAAATGCAATTATTAAACAACGGGTTTTCACGCGTTACCTTTTCTTTTTCCTATCCCGACGTTTCGGCTGTGTTTCACCAACCGTGGTCACGGGCTGACTGGAGGTGCGCGGCATCGCATGCTGCATTGAGGGGTATTTTGATGAACTAACTCCGTTTGGTCTTTATATTTATTATAGCCACATCACACAACACTATCCATCGACGATGCCTGTGACGATAAATAAACCCGACCGAAAGTCGGGATAAGAAAAAGGAAAAGTAACGCGTGAAAACCCGTTGTTTAATAATTGCATTTAAATATGGAACGCGAAAATTTAAAAACTTATATTGGCATTTATTAATGAAATCGATTTATTTTATTTTTTTCTACTAACTGATACATGTTTTCTTCAGGTTTGTAAATATAAATTTTGAAAACGTGATAGGCAAAGAGTCATGTATTATTTTTATTTCGTTAAAAAAGTAGTGATAAAAAAATTTAGAATGCAAAAATTACGCGCACAAACTAGTAAGAAATAATATTGTATAAACTACAATTGAAGGAAAAGATTTTTAATTAGCTCTTTTGAACTACCTATTATTCGAAACGTATTATCCTACTTCATGATGTATAAACACAGAAGTTACATCAATACGTTGTAAGCTGATGTCATAATGAAACCTATATTTTACTACAAGCAGAGACAATTGCTCATTAATGGTATTTATCAAATTTAACTACGAGATGAGATCTGAATAATAATGCCTCTATTTTATTCAGTCTAACCAATTTGATAAACGCCTTTAATAAACATAAAACAGCAGGAAGCTTATAAATTGTGCCTACACGTTAGAGGCACAGGTGCTATAACCATATTTTATCTCATGAATATTTTAATCTGGGTCCGTTGCGATTTTCAGGTTCATCCGATATGAAGACAGTAACATCTATTTATCCCTTTCTGCCTTATAAATTTAGATTTGCGCAAGAGGGACCGGTGAGAATGAAAGTTAAATGTTAATATCATCCTAATAAATTTCGGTAGGAACATATTTTATGACTATTATATTTCTTATCTCTCTCTACCATTGCATCGATTTACCCAAATATCAGGCTAAAAACGTGAATTATAAGATTTGCCTGGTGGATTTTATTTGTTATTTTTACAATTTAAGTTCTTTGTTTGAAATATTATTTTTATACAAGTTACTAAATGGCATGATTGACAGTCTGGAAATTTTGAGAAAAAAAAATGTTCTGTTCCAAGTAAATAAATTTAAATATAATTGATTGTCAATGGATGAACATAGATTAAAATGATAATTGGCGCGTATTTAGCTATCAGCATCCAAGATGTGACCTATTTATCTGAGAAAATAGTCGATACTAATGCGTTTGCCCTTGACAATGATCTTAGTGCTCAGACTGTTATATTTCCTTAATTAGTGTGGTGATGAAACTATAATATTGCTGACTATAGTTTTAGTTTTATCAGTCTTATCTTTGCTTTTTCCATGTACCTATAGGTAATTATTTGCGATGACGATTATGGTACAGTTAATAGTGTTGTCGCCGGTCTGATTCTGCATCGATGGACGTGACTTTGAACCTATCAATCCAACTCTACAATAAGCCTGAGGTTTATGTGAGGGTAAACCGTAAGAAAACCGTAGCATGGCATTTGAGCATATTCTAATAATGCCCGCCTGGGTGGCTATCACCCTCAAGTTTCAAAACCTGTCACTAAATACAACTAGGTGTGTTCATAAAAGTGCATATAACATTTCATTTAAACCTTACCTAAAAAAACAAATGAATGAAGAAATATAATATAAAAATGTACATAAGACTAAATTTTTAAAAAATGAGAAAGGGTTTAAAAAAATAAACGAAAAATTCTCATCCCGATATGTTCAGTAGTTTTGAGGTGATTATGCGTCAAAGGAACTCCATATTTCTTTTATATATATATAGATAGATAGATAGGTAGATAAATAGACTATACTTTCCGGGCCAAATATTAGTGTATATTTTGTTATAGGCTCGCACTCTGTCACCTCTGGGACGGAACTAAGCTCAGCGAAATGTGGGTGGTGTAGTTTGCTATTTCACCTCTGCCTAATCCTTCGGGGATAACAGGCGTTAGCTTCTGTTTATTTATGTTACATACAAACTATCTCATGAGAGTAAGGATTGATTAAGGAAACGAAAACGGCCCTAATATTTTTCAATACTTTACTTTAACCATCATCATCTCCTTAGCGTTATCCCAGTGTTATAACAGTATCAAACTAGCTCAACCAAAGACAGTATTTGTAAGAAATGTAAGGGATCTCGTTTGCCATTGACTATAACAGAAAGTCCGAGGTTATTAGTAGGTGGTAGGTTGAGAGATCCACAACTAAATCGAGATTCTGGATTATGAAAAGCTGGGACGGTTAGAGTGCAAGACTCAAAGTCAAGACCAACTATACTCAAATCGAATGGAGATACAGATCCATACGATTTGATACCACGAAGTAAATTGACACCCCCACATAAAACTCGAATAGGAAGTCAATTTTCGGCTACCAGGTCTCGAGCAAAAAGTATTAGCCCCTGTCGAATTACAAACAAGAAGCCAAGTCCGGAGACTCTTAGAAAAAGTCGACTTAAATCAACGAGTCGAGTTAATGAGATATGGGTTGAAGAAGATACATTAGTGGCTCTAAAAAATCAATATTTTCGTATGATATAGGTCCTAATGATCTAGTAAAATGCAGCGGGAACTCAAAATCATTAGCTAAAATTGAATTCGATGATGCTTTTGATGATGTATTTGAACAATCCATACAAAATAAAAATTTGTGTAAACCCAAGAATTCCAAATCAGATACTAACGTGAAAGCTATAAGCAGCCAAACAATAAGAGTTTCTGATGAATAAAAATCATGAACTATAAGAGAGGTATATGATCCTGTTAATTATGATCTCAAAAAATATGATTTAAAGACGCATAACATATCTCCAAGTCTATCGCTTCCAGATATCAAAGCCGAATATAAAAAATAATCTGTTAATAAAGGAACTAGCACGTTTAACGCAACATCTCTTCTATTCATCGCTAATTTATATCATCTCCGTATTAATTCCCTTTTTAAACATTTTATCCTTCACACGATTCATCCATCTTTCTTTGGTCTTCCCATTCCCCTATAACCTTCCGCATGCATATCCAATACCTTTATTACAACCTTCCTGCGGATCCTATGGCCATACCAGAATAGAGGACATTTTCTTAACTGTTCTACTGCACCACTTTCAAATTTCCTCTAATGTACTAGCTTATAACCCTGCCCGTTCTTGTTACCTCACACATCCATCTCAATATTCGCATCTCGGTTTCATACTATCTCCTTTCAACCGTCAGATTTATGGAGAAACCTTCTAATCGCTACAAGACGACAGGGCAGACTTTATATCAACCATTTCAAAAATATATATTGTTAGGTATAAACTACTCATTTCAAACGACCTTATTATACCCTCATAAAGAATATTAATACCAAAGCAGTAAAAAATTAGGCCAAAACGACCCAAACGCTCGTATCTAAGACTCGATTACCCACGGAACCGAACCCTACCATTCCCGTGGGACGATATTACACCCCACTTGAAAGGGTACGTCGTTATAAGAGAATTCTATTACCTATAGTTTTTCGGTGCCTAGTTTAATGTTGCCAGGTATCGAAAAAATATATATTACCTCCATAAAGATATAAAATTATTACTTTGATATTGTTTTTGATAAATTCATGTTTTTGTATTTTACGAGTGAATAAGCTCGATAATCAAGTACAGTGTTGCGAATTAGAAGACAGCTATGTTGAGCAGAATATGAGCTGAAGATAGATTTTTTAAGTTCAAAATTCGCTATCTAGACAACTGCTAGATCGGAAATTCTGAACTGCCTTCTGGTTAAACGAATTCTGAATTAAATTATTTAACCATTTAATAACTGAATAGGTATATACATTATTTTCACAAAACACAGGAATATTGAGAGTATTTATTTTCATGCCATTTTTAGTTTAAAAGTTTTCAAATCAATAGGATGTAACTTTGTGTTAGTGAAAGTTAAATAACAAAGTTTAGTGGTTCCTTTTATTTGGCTTATGAAAAAGCCAACTGTAATTAGAGTCGATAAGATATAAAAATGGAATGAAAATGTACTCAAGAGTTTGTAAATTACAAGCATTTTAATTTCAATGTTAGATATAGAACATATTATAATAAGACGTGACATCAAACCCAACGCGTGCCATACTAATTCTACACTACAAATAAACCAAGCCCATAGAAATACTATACAATATTTTGGAATGATATAAGACATGCGACTACGGAACGAATGATTTTGACTGGAATGAAAGATATCTCTTTTTCTCTCCAGTCAGTAGTTGGCGAATTACAGTACCGTGTGTACATTAACTCCTTAAATAATTTTATATTGTTTCCGATAAATATAAAAAGCTTTTACAGGTTCATATATAATTTTTATAAAACAGTATGCGTACAAAGTTGGAAGCGTAAATTACTTAAAATTATTTTGTAATAAATATGCTGCATTTACGGGATTTTTTCTCACGGCAACACAACGATATAGATATCGTAAGGATATAGAGATGCTCCCCTAAGTGGGCCTTTTTGATAATTGCTCATGTCAACGGTGTAACGAGCGTTCTCGTGAGAGGGCATGAGTGGTACTACTAGCAGGCGGACATACGCGGCTGTGTTTATTTTTACACCCACATTTATGGTATAAACGGCGGTCTGGCATCCCATTATGCGTGATGTAAAACGAGTATAACAGAGGATTTTCGTTTCTTAGTCCCCTTGTTAACTTTTATATGCTGAAAGAGAAATTTTTATGTGGCTATTTAAACAAAGAAGTTACTATTGAAAAATCTTTTACAAAACACTTTTTGGTAAACGTAGATTTTTAAACTTATCCCACGTTTTTTAAGTAAACTCATTTTATTAAAACAATTTCAAGAGAAAATAATTTGCATATAAAGGAATTGTTGTTTTTTTTTTTTTCATTTTACTTCAGTGCTATAAATCTAAGTATAGTATATATTAAGTATTAACTTTATATGAAAATTCGGAATAATATTAACATGTAATCTACATCGAATCAAAAAGCTTTATTTTCTTAAGTTTTTACATCTCATAGTATTAAACATTCAGAACGACAATAGTTGCAAGGAGAGTGAAAGTATTTCAAATTGGCCTTGAAAGGTCACGTAGTTTGCCGGTGATTACTAAATCGCATGTCGCTCTTAGCGATTTTTGCTTATATATCAGAACACTAAACGGTAATTTTTAGCTCAAGGGCGACTAATGTTGCAATGTCTACATTAGTAGTTTATTATTAACCGTATTGACGTCAAGATATATTAAAAAAATCTGCTAAAATATGACAATTTATTGAATTTCTTTTAAGAAACTCATAGAAAGTTTATTTTAGAAATATATCATCGTGAATTTGTTTAGAAAGTGGATATAGGTACGTACGTCAAGAAAACTTCACAGTACCTCTCTCTCTCTCTCGAGAGAGAGAGTAACATCATAAATCTCTAAGATAACATCCATCTTCTGCTTCCATTATGATTTCTGATATAAACCGCCTTCTATCGTGATTATAAATGGATTTTTTTTAATTTCTAATTTTAGAGTGTATAAGGGAATTCACTCTCATTTGCGGTCAAGGGTCCCTTACTTTTCCCTTAATCAGTTGTTTTAACAGTCCACAAAATTAGTTATGTTTGTTTTGAAGCTGATTCGGGTTTGCTAATTACTTGAGTACATAACCCTTGTTATCTAACTAGCACGGTCTATACCACAGTGGTTCTCAATGTCAATCAAATTGTTCCCGCGAATGAGTATATTTATTTAATAGATACTGTAAAAGTACTAAAAGTCTATAGTAATATTGAAACTTTTGACTACCATACACGAGGAGAAATACTCATCAGGGTCACATTAAGGAATGTTGCGTTTCTGGATTAGTAAGCTTTTTTCTGAATCCAGTTGTTAGACATAGGTCTGTTTAAGATTCGTAAAGATAGACGGTGCGCAATAATAAATTTGATTTTTTTATCATGCGGTGTCAAGATGTACGCTAAAAATATGACATCAATTTGTATATTGTTCTAATGTATGGAAAATAAATACTACAAAAAAGTTCTATGGAGTTGTAACTGAAGCAGTGAGAAAGTGTATACTAGTGACCTCACCGGGAAGGGCTCATGGTAAAATTATACAAGGCCAGTATTATTTTCGAGCCTGAATAAAAAATCCATTTTAGGAAACAAATTAAAGTGGTTCTATTTAAATAAATAAAATAAAATGTATTCACACCCACATATCAATAGTTATGGTACACACACAGACACGTTTATAAACGCATACACACATTTAAAAAAATATTGAACCCATTTGTGACTCTATTTTCTATCGATTGACTTTATATATGTATTGTTAAGTTTAAGCTGTGGATTTTGTTATAAACATATAAAAAAGATAGATTTTGTTTTTAAATAGTGAAGATGATGATTGGTGTAATGTAAAATAGAGCGTAAGTAATAAAGTTTGACAAGCATATGTAGAGATGAAGCCTATTAGAAGCGGTACATACACCGGAATTGTGTTATGTTTGTTTGTAATTACAAATATGATCGTCACGGGCGTAGTTTGTATTAATTACTGTTCATCTGTCTATTCTGCACCAACTTATGTAACTGTTCAGATAGTATATTGTTAGTATTATCTGCTATTTAAGATTTTGCCTTCGGAATGGTTATCTTTGGTATGGAGTGGGTATGCTTTCTGTAATTTAGTGTTCTTCGTTCTTTTGGTTTTGTCTTTTCTTTTTTCATATAGATATTAGAGAGAGTTTGAAAGTTGCGCAAGCTGTAAAAAAGTTGAAAGGTTCCCGTTTGTCGTGGAATGTACAAGAGAGGAAGAGCATGTGGGTAAAATATTAATGAATGTGGAAGGATGGAAAAGTAGTGGATGGCCAAAGAAAGTGTGGATGGAGTGTATAAGAAAGGATATAAAAGGAAAAGGAGTAAATGAAGAGATGCCAGCTGATAGTGACGTATGAAGGAAGAAAACATACTGCGCTGACCCCAAGTGAGTTGGGAAAAGCCATGAGAATGATTTTCTTTTTTATTGCGATTTAAATGCTCTAAAACGAGTTTATATAAGAAACTTATAAAAGAATTAGGTTTGTATTCACTTGTTAATAGAATATCAAAATCAAATAATAAATTACACAAAACTAGGTGACATATTCTTCGATAAAAGAATAATATTTAAAAAGGTAATTTTATTAAATCAGTCTTCTTACCTTGGTTTGATAACAGGTTATAACAGGCACAGGTTTTATATTACAATTCTTTTTATTCTATATTGTTATCCAGTTGCACTTTTTTATTATTATTAGTTAAAATGAGTATTATTTAGATCTGTAATCAATTTTATTATTCAATTTAAATAACTGCATGAATTTTTTATAGATTTATGTAATCAATTTTTTACATGCATAGGTCACTTTTTATTGTTTAAATTTGTAGTCATTTATATGATAGCACAAATGGATTTAAACAGAAATGTATGTGTAATATTGTAGTGAATACTAGTAAATTGAATCAGAAACTCCGTAAGAAACATAAAAAAGGATACATAAACATACATATTATTGCCCATATCTATAAAAGAAGTTAAATAGGTAATCATTTTTAATGAATATAATAAAAAAAGGTGACAAAACAAAAAGCGTATCAACAAATTTACGTGTTAACAAAGCAAAAAGCTCATTCCGCTTCTAAACACATTCATTCTCGTAAATAAATTAACTCGAGGTGGTAGCAAAAAATAGGGTGAATTTGCACGGGACCAGAGAAAAATTGCACCGGTACTAACGACGTTGGTAAATGAATGAACGAGTGAGTGAATGGACAAATAGGCCACAAACGAACGGTTAATGGAGGCTGACAGTGAATGATTTACGTTAATCATTCAAGGCGGGCTTTTGAAATATTAACGAACGAATGAGTGATATTTTCGTTTCATTTAGGGTATCTAATTGGTTATTTTGATTGGTTTTCTTTGATTTATAGACATGACGTTTTTATATGGATGAAAGAAGATTGACAAAAACAAATTTACAAGGCGAGTATGACTGGGCAGGCTGGAAATGATCGTCCTAGGCGAATATATCTTGACCAGATCGAGGGCGTTCTAGAGAAAGGCCAGGTCAAGTATACCCGTAACCGAAGATCATGTATGAAGATGTTTATGAAAGTAGAACAAGCGAAAGTGGTGTATCAGGATCAGTGCAAGGAGCAAGTGGTAGGATGTAGCCTCTGCCTTATGGGATTTCTTCCATTTTCCATCTCTCTCGCTTCTTGGCATGACTGTATATACGTACGTTTTTAGTCCTGATGTTGAAAGGTGAAATGCTCGGAACAGTATATGAATCTTGGGACAGAAGATAATGTTTGATGACCCCTAACGATGATTATCAATGGTCATTTTTACTGCCCACTTCACCGTCTTGCTGAATTTGAGAAAATTCAGTTATTCCCGCTTTCGATATTCCTTCTAATATGGAACATATGGTAACTTATTAGAGCTATTTAAAAAAACATTGTGATTGAACTGAAGTCAGTGATTAAGCAGTAAGGTTTGTTTTAACTTTAGGCGTGATAGTTTTCCATATAAAGGTGCGTTGCTGTTATAATATGTGATACCAGACCGCATGACACGTTTTACGTTTGCACACAATTTTGACCTGGCAAATAGGTTCGTACGAGCCGACATTTGATGTAGAATGAAGAGGGTAGTTGTCATTTAATACGAGGTACAAAATTCTCAAATAGGCTTATTGTACGCAATGGCAATACTTTCTTCTGCTCGTCCACTTCACGTATAAACGTCATTTATTCATTATTGACATTTATACTTTTAATTTTACATTTAGTTAAATGTTTTTATTTAGGTACACAACAGAGATCTTCTCCCGGATCAATCTACTGATCGCAAGCGCTGTTAAGATGCTGATAAGTTGTGTGTCAAAAATGTAATAGAGTTTCTTTTTTTATGTAGTACAAAGCAAACAAACTTTTTGAGATAACCTCAAATATTGAGAAATACGATTAATTAAAAAAAATAAGATCTTTATGAAACAGTTCTATAATTATGTTAAAATAGTAGATCGCCATAGTCACATCCCGTTTTAAATTCCCTTTATACTTTCGACATTGACTAATTTCATAAGTTAAAAAAAAAAAGAAAATCTTAAAAAACACACCGAACCGAAACAGTAGCTTTGTACGAAATTGGATTAATAAAAAAAAAGTTGAATCGAGAACATTTTATTACTCGAATGAAGACAAAAGAAAAAATTGGAAAGCGTCCGAGATTTACAAAGATCAGTGGAGGGTACTCGCTGCCGATTAAAAGGGTGGCCCGATTTAATAAATTAATTGTATACTATATAAAAGAAAAGAGATTCGTATAATTAAATTGTATTTCGAATATTGGAATTTCCAAGAAAAAGTTATAGAAGGGACATATCTTTGAATGTTTATTTTTTTTTTTTTAATCGTTGATGCGATGATGGCTGAAATAACAGTGTTTTGGGTCCGCGTCGCTGGAGATAGGTTCAAACACACCTATGCAATTCTAAGTGATATTAAGTAATGATGTGGTCCAGGATGATAAACACACTAAGCCTAGAGGTACTGGCTCTCAAGTGATGCTGTCGCAGCACGTCTATTAGTGTCTGGCAACGGTTTTTAAACTTCAAGAAGATAGCTATCCGGATGGGCATTATTAAAAAATGGCTGAAATGTATTACTCGCGACGTTTCCCTTCACCAAAAGCTCAGGCTTATCAAACAGTTGGATAGGTAGAATCGAACCTAAGTCAATTGACACGGAACCCGATCACACTAACAACTGTGGCATCATCGCTTCCGATAGTGAAATAATTCTAACGTTATTGATTTTAACTATTGATGAAATAATATAATGTTCCCCCGACTGCCATTTTACATCATTGCAATTGCATGGTGGTAGGGATTATTCTAATAATGCCCGCCTGGGTAGCTACCATCCTCAAGTTTGAATATCTGTCCCCAAATACCAAAAGGTGTGTTCCGGCAGCATCACTTGAGAACCAGTATATGGGTTTAGTGTGTTTACCATCCTGAACCACATCGTCACTTAACATCAGGTGAGATTGTGGTCAAAACACTGCGCTTATACCGTGTAAGAAAAGAAACATCAATTAAACTCTGTTTTTTAAACCGGTCAAGCACCAGCCTGGCGTTTACACTAGCTTTCAATTGTTTTCCTATTGATAATTTTTTATTGGTATTTGAGCGATTAAATCTTCCAGTACAATTTTTCTTTTTTTATGACCATTTTTTTACTTATCTGCAATAAACACATTCAACACAAACAATATACACATGATATACTGTAGTTAATTACTCTTTTATAAATAACGAAAACTTTGTACAAGGACTATGGCCTCTATTAAGCGTTTGTTTCAGTAGACACAAGTCGCAGTTATATCTAAGTCGCCCCTAGAGAAGTTTTATTACAACAAGAATTATGTGATTTATTTAAATAATTCTCGAATTATAACAGACAGAGATATATATCGTTATTCATGTGATAGAAATATACAACCTCAACTGTTACAAGTATCTTCTTTCTAAATCTAATTTGGTGTAATGATATGAAAAGAGATGCTCGCTGTCTTCTTGCCAGATCCAGCGGCGAATCAAGTCCTTGTAGCGGCAATTTGCAACCCACAATACCCTAGCGCCCTCTAGTAGACGCGCGGTCAAAATGGAATAGCTACAAATATATTTTCAAACGGTAATTCGGGTGCAATTAATAATATCGGGAACCAATTGGTACACGAGTAAAAAGTATACTTTAAGTAGGCCATGTAACACGGGCGCAGGGTCTTTGAGAACGTTGGTGTCCCGAGCAACATATCTTTGTAAAGGTTGCGAGTGTCGCTCGGAGTCCGCTAAAATCTTGCGCCCGTGTGTGCTGCATATCCTGGGCCATAGGTAAAGCCGACTCTGGCTAGATCGCTATGAGTGTTTTGGTAAATTCTGTGAAATCCGGTCGCGGTTACAAATATAAAAAGGGCACTAGATAATGAGCAGTAATGCCTATATCATCTGGTGTTGCAGACGTTCATAGGCTACAGTGACCGCTTACGATCACGCGAATCGTTTTCATATTCCTGCTTTCATTCTTATCCTTAGAATATATAAAAGGCAACGTCTATCTCTCTGTGTATATATTAACATACGCGAAAGAAGGCTCGGGTACAAACCTTGAGAATAAAGTACATTATTTATTTATTTTATAAATTATATTTACTAGTTCATTATCAATGTTAGAGACTGCTACCATCTGAACTAGGAGTTCCTGTCGCAGGCGGCAGTGATGATAGACACAAAATTATCAATAGACACTAACGAAATTATTTAAAACACTAATTTGCATAGTTATAATATTGATTATAAACAAAAATATAAACCCGACACTACACTATGTTAGTTGGTAATGCGGTTGAATTACACATCATCAGACGTGGGCTCAAATCCACACCTATCCAATTGTAAAATCAGCCTGAGTTTTCGGTGAAGGAAAACATTGTTAGTTAACCATATTTTCGTCACTTAACATAAGGTTGAGAATCCGGTCAAAGCACTGAGCCTATGCCATATAAAAAAAATAAAAAACATAAACAATTTAAACCTATTATCAAAACTACATACATCATCATAATCCATACTATGTTCAAATAATGAAGTTTTCTCTGATATCTTTTCTGAACCGTTTAATGATATGGATGAATAAATTTCTATTACAGTCGACTATTATTAGCTCAAGTCGTTAGTGAAGTTAAAAGAAAACCTTCTAACTAATAACTAACCTTTGTAAGTCATAAAACTAGATTGAAAACAACTTTACTGGCTGGTTCTGGTTCAATGGATTCTGAGCAAAGGATAAGTTGGAAAACAATTACGCATAGAGAATAATATAGAGCGTTCGTAGGTTTAGAACTTTTATACAATCCGGTGTCGGTTCACAAACTTTATACAATATTATAATTCTAGGTATCGTAGGCGGTGGGTACTTAGTTTTTACTAGTCTCGTATACTGCATTGCACGCTGCGTTTGCAGTGGGTACGCGATGAACGAACTTTAAAATCACGTATACGGTACGAAACTCTGCATTAATAATATAAACTTTATAAATAATCTGTATTGTTTTTGTTGTTGTTTGAAAATAAAATAGGTTTTTGTTTTCCTTTTTTAGTACTGTACTCGATTAAACGAGCTCTACAAAATGGCTACGTAGAAAATCTAATGTTAAATAAAGTACAGTTTAAGAACGACGGCGACTACAGGGACGACTGACGATGGATAACCGGTCTCTCGCCAGCCGCCACTGTTAAAGGATTGCATTGTGCTTACCATCAGACACAATGACGTAACTTTGCCGAGCTACTATAAATAAAATATACATATATATATTTATATATATGTCTGGATGTATGTACACTTGCTGATTACAGAATGCGACGCGTCATTATGATAGGTATTTCACAATTGTTAGCTTCATTTAAATTCCTATGCTCTTTTTAGACGATTGTCAATTGTGCGTTGACCAGATATTGCCGTTACTGATTATAAATAATTTGTCAATATTACAACCTATAATAGAACATGATTCATTTTAAATTGTATGTTTATAATAACTTTGATTTATCGTAATTCTAACTTTTAGTTTGTAGTAGCGGTTGATTCCTGGCAATATGATAAATTATGGTTCGGATCAAAAGACGTCATTCATGATTGAGCGTGGCAGGTTTTTGGGGTGGTTTTAGTAACTTACAACCTAGATTTACTTTAAAATCCGTAAACATAAACAGTAATTTATATTTATTTGGCGCTTCGATAATTTCGTAACCATGACATCACTGTAACTGACTGTGGCCACAAGGATCTGCTATATTCGGTACTCCGCGCTCCTTGGTACAATGTACGTGTTCCAGGTTGAGCATCTGTTATGGTTTTAACACTATATCACTAAGTCGAATGAATGCAGTATTGTCAACGGCTAAATTCTAAATTATCGTATTTTCACGTATATGATGTTCTTTGCTACAGTTTTTTTTACATTATTTACTAAAAGCAAGCCTCGCAGCCCGGGAGCAACCTACCTTAAGTAGGGTGCCGTCGTTTTGATATGGCATAACACACCCCCCAAGTGGCGCCGGTCTTCCCTTCCTGCATCTGCACACAAGGATCGGACTAGTCTTCACTTTCTCTGCCTTGCACTCCCCCTCTTGCGAGACCCTCTAAATTATTTCGGCTTCCGTCACTAAATTCTCTCCTCTTCTTCGCCATCGTTTGGTCATATTCCGTCCTAATTGCACATATATCAGCGCGCATGTCATTCACCTCTATCTCAAGCTTCGAATTCCCTTTTCATTCTTCATAAGTTCTTCGGCCAGGACCACGGCACACCTGGACACGTCCCAAAGTAGACATCTAGCCCTCCAAATGTGTTTGGCTGTACACAGAGGCTTAAGAAAGTACTCTGTGGTAGCAATAGTCTCTATCAGTTCCCTCGGAAACAAACGCTCCACATGGATCTTCCTCATTCTTTTCTTGAACTCTTCTTCGGTGTCTTCAGACTCCCATCGAGGTTCGTACGGCCAGCTTGGGAATTCGCATTCTTTAACTACCTCATAATCCGTATCCTCTATTACCAAACGACTAGGTTTAACCGTTGGTACCAGTTTATTCTTCTCCGCTTTCCCACTGACTGCCGCTACCTTAGCAGACCCATCTTCTTGCGAAGTATTCTTCCTCTTGTCCTTTGTAGATTCCTCCATCATTATAGTTGTTCAAACTCCGAACAAAGAACAACTCAGAAAATAAATAAGTCATATCAGTAAATTAACTAGAATTACACTATACAAAAAATTACCAGTACACAGTCATAAAACACACACACAAATTTATACAGCCCTGAATAAAGTCGCAAAAATATTCACAAAACAGTATCGCTCTTAATACAGAGTCCACTATTGACATATTTCATTTAAATTTGTTTAGGTTTAGATATATAGTTAAGAAATATATGGATTTATTTTAATATATAAAAATATTAAATTACTATTCGCTAAAAAAATTATTCACAGTTCGAATTTAGAATTTCCTGTTATAACTTTTAGCATATGGAACTTTTTGTGCGTACATATGATTGGTTTAGAATTTAGCTTGAAACTGTGTACATTTTCTAATTTATATTTTATATTGTTTTATAATCCGTAATATATGCCATGATAAATAAATAGATAAATGTTCCGCAATATCACAACTCAAGTCGGCAACAGATAAATCATATCATCATTTTTTTCTACTTTAAGCGTAAATATTAAAGATAAAAATATATAAATGTAATGAAAAACTTTCGTAAATGAATCTATCTTCAGTAATATGTTGTATATAATATTAAAATTGAAAACATTTACTTTGTAGGTACGAGTATATAAAGTTCTTTATGGTACACAGCTTGTACAGAAGCTTGTAATTCGACTCGACTCTCAAAGCTGTTGACGATAATTGAGTTCTCACTCTGGGAATTCGTTATCAAGCTGAATTTAAAAAAGGAGATATTCTGTTTTTATTCCTCAAAGGAACTATCTATATAGAAGTATCGCTCGAAACACAAGCAACTAGAATAAGTGTTTATAACTTCATTCATTCTGAATATAAATGGATTGCAAATAATTATTATCATATATCTGATCTCTATCTACGATCATTATGCATGTGATACTAGATTCAAAGTATCTCGGATAGTTGAAGGTCAAAGAATACTAATAAATATTGAACATATTTTGTTATTTGTCTAGTTAGGTTGAAACTACGGCCTTGTTGTAGAAACAAATTCGATTCCTATATTTATTTCTAAAGGAATAATGTGTGAGAATAAAGGCCGGGTGAATAATTTAATTGAGAAAATTACGAAGGTCTTTTTAACTTTTTTATTTTTTTAAATAAACCTATACATGTCGTTTAGGAATACCATCTAAAACTTCAAAATATATAGAAATCACCAACAAAGATGATAACCTTTTACTATCATTATTCTATTCAGGCTTTATAGGCTGTATCACTGTTACCAAAATTATCTATTGTGTTCGCCTCACACTATTAAAGCTCACTGCCTGGTGAATAGCGATGAAATTAATATAATCATCGAATATTCTCACACAGGCATTGTAGAGATCAAAACAAATATTTTGTAAAAAAATAACAAAGCAATTGAATATTCTGTAACAAATTCACTATATCTATCAGTGTCCAATTTAAAGTTTGTCAACAGGCATTATCTGTGGAATAGCAATTGGTCTGGAAAATCTACTTTCTATGCGTAATGACCTTGTCCACAGTCAAGTGAATTTATGATCTTGCGAAAATTCCCCGTTTCTATAAATAATTATGCTCCAATTACTAAGGCACTATGTAATCTAATCAGAAGCCAGTCATAAATTCCATCTAGTTCGCAATAATTTTAACTACCTAAGTTATGCTATAACCATGCTCAAATAACAAGTAGGTATAACGTTTCAAACTTTATGAGTTAAGTAGTTTGTTTAGAATTTAATAGGTATCAATTCAGCTTACAACTTTCGACTTTGCAGATTAGAATTTCGGACGCAATTATTTAATTATTCTTTTATCGTTTTTAAATCCATTTGTAACTCAATATTCATGAAATAACGAAATAATAAAAAACTAAATCAAAGTAAAAATTATTGCTATTACCTAAAAAAAACTATAAATAATGAATGCCGTCTAGCTTGCCGCCAGACGGGAAGGTTCCCAGAAGGCTGACCAAATTGACACGGTGGATGGGAATGCTTATGCTGTGACAAATATTGACCCACCCTCTGTTTGCGAGACGATGACTCCCGAGCTCCTTGAAAAGGCTGTGACTCCACGGCCTAAGAGTCTCGACTCCAAACGAGACAAATATTTAACCCCCACTAAGAGCAGCATATTTGCACCGCTTGAGATCCTTCCACTGATGTAGCTGCTGCAACGGCCTTCAAAGAGGTAACTAGAAGATGTTACAATGTTAAAGTATCGATGCAAACAGCATCTCATACCAAAGACTGGCATCTTCAATTCATCAAATTATATAATTTTTTTACGTGGTGAAATGTATTTCCGCATCCTTCTATCATCTCTTATCTGGGAGTGTTCCTGGATTAAAGACTCACCTCGACAGAAGTGCAGGACTCGCACAGCGTGAAGCGCTAGGAATACCCACTAAAACGCCACGATACCATCTGCTGCCATCTACAGGGCGATACGGGATAATACTGATGCTTCACCTCGCCTCATCAGACGGCAAGACCCCATCTTTTATCTCAAACACAAATGACGGGAGGCAGCATGGCACCAACCTAGGGTTAGTCCGGTGGTTCTAAGTCTACCATAAAATACTGGGATTTAGAGAGAAAAAACTGTTTCTTAAGTTGATAGCTCTGCAATAGCTACTAATTAAAAATTATTATGTATTCAGCTGTTACTGTTTACCTTTGCTTATTTATTATATTCAATTTTAACTTCTATGAAAAATTGAATCAGAGCGATTGATTTAGCTTGACCTGTATATTTTTTTGCAAACTATTCTACATGTATTGTTAAGGATGCATGTATTCAATTGCAAGATGAAAAAATATTACAATAAATTCATTTTTCTTTAAAGCTAAATCTTAAACTATGGATTGTTTGAAAATATAAAAAAAAAATGACTTATATACGCACCCATCATAAAATTCGTTTATTAATGTAAGTAAAAAGCTATCAAGCACAGCTTAAAACTACTTCGATACCACGAACTTCATAAATTGAACTTTGCTAAGACAGCGTATCTGCCAAGTTAATTTAACTAGTTTTTAATTATGCACTTTTAAGTTTTAAACCTCTGCGCAGTCTTTAAGCTCGATCTTAAACTTGCTACAACGAAAAGTTTATTTAGGTGTAATAAAGATTTAGTAAATTTTTATCGAGTTTTCTTTATTCAAGAATTGACTAGAATTAAATACTAAATTATCTGCCTTATGTTTTCTCCAATAGATCCATTTAATGCATAATATGAACTTGTTATTATTGATACTCAATCATGATTTGACAGCTATACTACCTGTACGACTATACCATAAAAGGCAGCAAAGGAACGCAGTCATGAAGTAAAGTCATTTTATTCACACTATTCAGATCAGCTTTTGGTTAGGTAATTTTCGCCACTGGCTTCCTTCTTAAATCTCACTCATGTGCCCACATGTGTACAGTAAGTAATTTCGACACTATTTCTCTGATTTATTCCATCTATTTCGTTTAAAACACTTCGAAATAATAACCAGACAACTTTATCCTTGTAAAATGGTTTCAATGCTATCGGTGGATCCTAGTTCTACGATTGGCACAATCAGCTTGTCGACAGTACTGAATATATAGTTAATTTTAAACGAAATGATTCGAAGAAAGCTTAAATTTGCTCAAAGGACAATGGAGAGGGCTATGCTTGGATTTCACTGCGCGATCGAATCAGGAATCAGGAGATCCGCAGAAAAACAATAGTAACCGCTATCGCCCGAAGAATTGCTAAATTCAGTGGGCTGGGAATATTGCTCGCAAAACCGATGATCGATGGGGCCAACGGGTTCTCGGGGAACGGGGAAGACATAGCGTGGGTAAGCTCCCACAAAGTGGACCGACGATCTGGTAAAGGTCGCGGAATTTCGCTGGATGCGGGTGGCGCTAGACCGGTCGTCGCGGATTTCTTTGGGGGAGACCTATCTCCAGCAGTGGACGTCTTTCAGTTGAATGGAGTTGGTGGTGGTAGTATTGGCTGTTTAATAACATTATTTCATCTAAAATTTTAAATATTTTAATATTTTTAATTAAAGTATCAATTATTACAGGGATTTCGTGTATTAAAATATTTTTAATAAAGATTTAATGAAAACTGCACATTCTATAATTATGGAAAAAACTGAAATCACTTCAGGGTTTTTACCAAAATATGAATATTCGACATCATGTAATTAACGTATTATTCATACGCTAAATATGACGGAGATAATAATACTGTATTGAATTTTCCCAATAATACTTGTTCATTTCCTATATTTCCAGATAATACAATAGGGAATTACGATATTCTTGATTTGTAGCCAATTATGCCGTTTGAGTTTATGTTTTTCTAATATCTATTTGGTGGTAATCCGCCTCGTCAGGATCAGGTATTTGTGTTTTGTATGAAAAATAACCGATATTTACAGTGGCAATTCACACTATTTTGATAAAGTTGAGATGTTAAATGTATCTTTTGTCATTGTATAATTTTTTTTCATATTTAACCAAGAGTTTAAGATAGTTTATCATTTAGTGTAGGAACATTAAGCAGTATGGAAATAAAAATGAAGAAAACAGTTGAGCCACGAGATTAGAAGTATCCAACAATTGGCAGTAATTACGTGAAACATGCAAGTAATTACTTGTCTTAGTTGAATCAACGGCAAACTGTGTGGCATCAGTGATGAAATTAAAAATGCTGGGACGTTAACAAATTAGTAATAATCTTAAAACTATGATAGTTAAAAACAAGCTCTAATATGTGACATATATGTGTGTGTGACTATAATAATAAAATATGGCAAGGATTTAACTTATAAAATGGAACAGTATGCCCTCGAAACGATTTTTTGAAGTGCTCACGTTTGTGAGTGTACAAAATACGAGTCTAGTATGGCACTCGACTCACTGAGTACTCCTGCAAACAATGCTCTGTTTACGATGCAAGCAGCACAAAATTGCAATCTCTGTACGCGGTTCAATTTACGAGATTTTTTATCAACTAACAACATCAGCTAATTTATGTGATAATGTACTGTATCATAACGTATTATCAGATACGCTAAGGCTGGAAAAGTGACTGACTCATAAAGTTTTTTATCGGGAAATATCCATTATTGCATGGTAACTGATTTTAATATTTTTGTTGGGAAAAAATTTCCAACCGCCCAAGGATTATTCAACTATTTTCTTTCTCAGAAAAATAAACCGCACAGTTTATTGTCCTATTATTAAAGATCCAATTTAGTTGAATGCGGAATTGTTTTATTTTTTTTTTTTCGTTAATTCTGAAACTCGCAATATTTAATATTAGTTTTGTTTCACTTAGGACTTAGAAATGAATCAATAAATCTACCAAAATCTGGTATTAGGCGGTAATAGAATACGCACTTTGATACAGATAATCAAAGTCTAAAACTTAAAAAAATCTGATGTATAATTCAAATACCTTAACCCCCTTTTTCTTCATATCGGCATTTTGAAGCGATGATGGCGCAGTGGGTATTGCGGCCGGATTCCGCGTCAATCGACGTGGGTTCGATCCCCACCTATCCGACTCTAAAATCGGTTTGAGCTTTCGGTGAAGGATAACATCGTGAGGAAATCATAGCATTGTGCTCATTTTCTAATGATGTCCGCCTTGGTAGCTACCACCCTCAAGTTTGCAAACCTGTCGCCAGATACCAATAGGTGTGTACCAGCAGCATCACTTGAGATCCAGTACCTCTAGGCTTAGTGTGTTTACCATCTTGGACCACATCGTCACTTAACATCAGGTGAGATTGTGGTCAAAGCACTCCGCCTATTCCGTGTAAAAGAAAATATAACACAAACATTTTTCCAAATCTGAATGATATAAGATCTTGAGACATGTTGGTAATCTCGCATCCTTTTCTCTTCTTGAACTTTCTCTTTACCACTGTGATGATGTCCAGTAAAATACCCTCATTAGATTATAAGTTCTCGATCTCATTTCGATTCAAAATCAAAGAAAACAAAATATGTCTTTAATACACGGTCGCTTATGACGTAGACCACACAATTCCGGCATCAGAAGATGTCCGATGTACATAAATTTCTTAGTCGATTTTCTTGCATCATGACGTCAAATTTAATTTACCATCTATTCAAAATCGTTTCTTTTTTCCTTCAATGAAATATCTTCTTAGGATAGATCGAAAAGGTGTCGTTAAATTACTTAATTTAGGTTTTCCTTTTTTTATGTATTAGATTATTTAAGAGATTTCTTATGTAATATCAAATACGTTATATATTTCTATGTCAAGACATTTAAATATTTAATAGATATTACGGGGTTGTGAAATTATAACAGGAACTGGCTTTCAAGTGGAAATAGCCTGCCTTGATGTTGCTAGCAAGCGACCTGGGCATTGGAAAATATCTTACTAAGTACCGACTACTTTTAATTCATGACGACGATGATTTCTTTCACCGTAAGCTTAAGTTCATTGTAGTATAGGATACAAACTTGGGTCGATTGACGCAAAATCCGACCACGTTCTCACTAAAGTAACAATTTCAACTATATAGAGCTTTGAAATCTACCTGAATCATGGTTTATTGTTTAAGTTATTTTTTGGCAAAACTTGACTAACTATTATAAAATTCTCAAAGAATTCATTTCAAATTAGTCAAAATCAAAATAAAAAAAAAAGCTTTATTCTTTTTAGGCCCTAAGAAGACTCTTATGAACATTAAAAAACACTACCATCGGTTCGGAAAATAACCCAGTCGAGAAGAGCCGGCAAGAAACTCGACCTAGTTTTTTTTAATAAATATAATATATATATATATAATTTTTTCAAATAAAAAAAAACTATACAAATCAAAGTCTTAGCTAATGTTAGCGGAAGCACAGAGATGTGGGTTAATTCCAGACATTACTATCGTTCACGTAATGATCGACCCTGTAATAACCTTTTGAGATTAAGACTTGCTTGACATAATACTTGAACTTATTGTCAGGAAAATCGGTAATGTTACTTGGGATCTTATTGTAAAACCGAATACTATTACCTATAAAACTTTTATTACACTTACTTAGCCTAAAGCGTGGGACGGCCAACTTGTCTTTATTTCTAATATTAAAATTATGACGATCATTCACTAGTTCGAGCTTGTCTAAATTTTTACGAATATGTATTAAGGTATCGAAGGTGTATTGGGGGGGAAAGTTAAGATACCATATTCTGAAACTTGTTCTTTAAAGATTAGCGAGCTCCTTATTGTATGTTGCTCGAACAGCTCTCTTTTGTAACGTAAAATGGTATGTACCTCTGCTGCTGTTCCTCACAGCAAAACACATTACGACATTGGGCTATGAAAGTAAGCAACGTGGACTAACCTAGCAGTACCAATAACCGTCAACTGGCGAATTTTTCGAACCGCAAAATCAACGGAGCTAAGCCTTCCTGCCAAAGTTGTAATATGCGGACCCCATTGTAACTTGTTATCAATTGTGATACTTAAAAACAGTGTTTTGTCATCTAAGCATACAAAATTCCGTTCTATCTCTAACTTATAATCAATATGTTTATGATTACCTTTTTTTGTGCAAATGAAGTGCATTGGTTAGCAAAAGTAGGAAAAAAATTATGTCAATATAAAGTACGATTTATTTTACTCTATTAATTTGCTAAAAAACATATTCTTTATTACTTTCCAATGTTTACCAAATAACTATCATTGCTAAACAGCTCCACACCATTTTTACAGACTGTATTAATGTTGAGGTAAATAAGTGATTAATTTTTATCAGATTCATAGACACTTGGTTTCTTTCGTTTCACATTTTGCTACCCATCACAAAAACTCTCTAAAACCCTTCGTGAATGCTGACGTGGCTGAAAGTAATCCTAGAGGAATAAAAAAAATAACAATTGTGCTAATCATAAAAATTGTGCTTTGACTTCTATACACATATGTTTACAAGTTTTTAAATATTCACTGACATAAGCATGAAATATTGATGATGAAATGATATATTCGTAGTTAGTGATTTTATATAATACAGTTCATATAAACGCTCTCTATTTTTCTTATCCCTTTAGTTGCCCATAAACTGAATGCAATTTTTGTTCTGTTAACAACAACCTTTGTCGGGCAGTGTTTATTAAATTCATTGCTTATGATCTTAAACAAGTTGTTGTAGTTGTTATTTGGATGTCGATTGTTAAAATTCTTTGTAGACAATTTCTGGCGAATGTTATTATTTAGACTATTTAATCTACTTTTGGATATAAGCCTGGTCGTTTTCATACAGTAGTCATTATGTATATGACAGTTAATTTTAACGACTCGACCTTTATGATCACACCGTATTCCAGATATTATAATACAGCCAATGGTTTTAAACTTAGTAAAAAATTGTTTATACAAGACGCAGTGTGAGCCGTAATTCTTGTTGGTTTATCGTCATTAGGTTTCTATGTTTAGAGAATTAGAAATCACGTGAATGCGTTTTAATGAACATAATGCAAGTCCAATCACTCTATGACACATATTCTGAACCGTTGATAGCGCTCTCGCGTAATGGATCACATCCGATCAGCGACGCTCCGCGGATATTAACATTAACTATATAATAGAGTTTCCTGTATCAACTTCACCTTCGTACACGTCGTTATTATAATAGTAAAAATTGGAGACTTTTTGAAGATCGATTTACGGGTTCAGAAGTAGGTACATACTGTTTGTAGTGATAATGATTCAGGATTGTCATTGGTTCGAATGTTACAATCTTACTGCCTAATCTTTCGGTTACGGAATACATCATAGTATTAGTGTAGGACGTGCTTTAAAACCCACCTCACTATTTTCAATCTATCTTCAAGAATATAATTTTGTTGCCAAACACTCTATCATAACTTCTACTAGCTAACTGATAACGATAAGGATTAAAACAAGATTTTTTGTAAAGAGTTGTTGTAAAACAAATATTTGTGGAATCAATAAAAATTGTAAAATATCATACGATAAATGCAAGATGTTCCGTGAAACTACATATTGTTTCTCTTGAATTTTAGTAGTTATTCTGTGTAATGAGATTTTTGTTTTCCATCTGACGATCATCTAAAATTCTACAAGGAAACCAAAAAGTAAAATATCTATATTAAAGTGAGTAAACATAATCAAAATCTGCGCAGTATAGAAAACCAAGATGGTAATTCAACAAACAATATAATTCTTAAATATTACCGTAAATCCAAATAAATTGTTACGAGTCGATCTTCAAAACATACAGAGATATACTTGCTTATGACGTAACAATTCTTCAGAATACTCGAACCATATAAATTAAGCTCGAATAAACAGTACACTCATTCATCCAGACTTATTACTCAACGATGCGTAAGCATAGTAATGTAAGTCTTATTTCCGCTATATTTAAGAAATAAAATCCATTGTACACACATCAAAACGGTAATCCCAAATGACTAATCTCGAGGCATTCTCCGCCTTTCGCAGATGCCGGTCGATTAATCGGCCTATCGGAATTATTCGGATTGTTGATCGGTCGCCATGGCAACCGGGCGGGTGGAAAAGCGTTTGATTTATGGAACGAAACCGGGGCAAATTAGATTTTTCGCCCGATCTGACGTCGGGCCCGCGACCGAGGGTAAAACGAAACGGCTCAAGATCGAAAACTGGGGAGAGTGTTTGATAGAGTGTAAGCTCAGTCAGATAATGCTTAGGCCAATCAAACAAGTGATAACTATTGCTGATTTAAATTATCTCTCTCTATCATAGAAATTATATATATTGTAAAATTGATGATCAGTCAACTATTTTTCTTTTACTTATTTAGTAGAAGTAGGTAGTTCGTTTTTTACTGTTTACGGTATTTTAAAAGGAAGTTCGGAACTCTTGAGAGGCAGTCATTATTGACCTACGAAGTGAGTTGGTGTGATCTGTGTGAGTCTGTGGTAGTTAAGAATGAGCGTTTTTGGTTAAAGAACGATTTTTGGATAAAATTGACCATGTGTTATGTAATACAAAAAAATAATTCTAAAATTGCATTAGAATTGCGGTAACGCAATGACAGCATGTTATTATCGCGAGCCCATAGGTTTTGGTCTTTGCCAAAATCGTGTTAAACGTGTCAAAGCAGTTATTATTAAAAACAAAATCATTTCAATATTGATTATTAGGATTATAAAAACGAACTTAAAATTTCGGTTACTATAGTATAAGTTTTAAATCGTATACTCCCTACAAACACCACGCAGATAATCCATTTCTTTCGATAAAAATCATCACGTCACGCGAGTGAAAGAGACAGCTGTAACAACATCAACGTCGATATCACGCGAATCAGGATATAAAATTGACATTTCGCTCGAGGGCGCCCAGCCGCGGATATTTTCACGCGGAAAAATTCCACCGCCATATCTGACAGTTATTGTCGATGGCAGGTAACAGGTTAGAATATAAATAGTAACCGCCTAGATATAACTACCCATAATTATATAGTTGCAGAGATAGATTATTACTATGTACTCCATTTTCTCTAAAAAAATGTTACCCAGTTTTCATATTGTGATTGAGATTTGATCATAATCTCATTTTTCTTTTATTCATTTCATGTTATGGTGAAAATTTTCTGCACGTGATGAGAGTAAAGGTGAGGTCAAGCAAGCGTAATTTTGTGAAATACAATCGCGTAATTTAGGTTCGACTGAAATTTTCTTAGATTGTCAAACTTATTTAATTCAATTACATATCCACGTTCAAACGGAGTATTTGTGTTGCATAGTGCGCACCTTCATGTGCCGCCAGAAAATAACTAAAAAGGCGCCTTTATGGGTGTTCATCGAAAAGTGCTGATCCCTACACTTAGATATGGTAGTGAATGCTGGGTTTGGCAGAAAAGCAAAAAAGTAAGATTAACGCTGTGGAAATAAGAAGTGTAAGAAATATAGTTGGAGTGAAGATGATTGACAAGGTCAGGAATAGTGTGATAAGAGAACGCTGTGGTGCGGTAGAGGATGTAGTAACTAAGATAGAAAAAGGAATGCTTAATTCGGGCAGGTAGAAAGAATGGACGACAGAAAATTAACGAAACGAATTTACAAGGCGAGTGTGACTGGTTTAGTTTGTTTTACCATCCTGGACAATATCGTCACTTAACATCGGGTGAGATTGTGTTCAAGCCACTAAGCCTATACGGTGTAAAAAAGAGAAGAAGTTATTGAGCTTATTTACAAATACATTCTATTTTATGTTTCTTTTTTGTAAATTACATTTGCGTATTTGTGTCCTATTTAAATAAACATAACATAACATAAGCTCACGCCTATTATCCCCGAAGAGTGAAATAGCGACATACACCACCCATATTTCGCCGAGCTTAGATCCGTCCCAGATGTGACAGAAGACGAGCCTGTCGCCATATCGGGCATAAATTCCAGACTCCGGGATGATACAGAGTAGAAAACCCCAATATTACTTGACTCGACCCAGGGATTGAACCCGAGACCCAGAACGAAGTCGTACAACTCAACCATCGAAACAGACAAAAGACTAATAAAACACGAAATAAAAAATAAAAACATAGCTTAGAGTACGAAAAAAAAATTGGATAGAATATAAAAATTACACAAACATATTACAAAATCTCACGGTGTAAAAGCAAAAACAACAGATAAAAAATCCGCATACGTACTCGTATATATCAAAAAGGTCTCTCTAGGCACTCGGATATCCGCGCGGAAAAAAAAAATGCAGTAAAAACTATCGTTTCTCGATTATTTATAGGATGCTTCGATCTCAGAGTTATTACTGCCTGTGAGGGCTGTAATATTTGCGGTATCTAATGCACTTAAGAAAATTGACTCCCGCTGCTCTTATAAAATTCTGTATGTGATTTCGTTTGATCGTACATGTATGCATGTGTAGTATCCGGTGTAAATATGACTTTATATCGATTTCATTCGTTTCCCCGCAGCTTATACTCGTATGTAAACTCGTATAAAGTAGGGAGGTGGTAACAAGAAATGTAGCATACGCACCGACGAAATAGCAGTGGTGGCTTTCTGCTACTCTGAGGAGGCCCTGAACTAGCATCAGTTTAGATCCAACTAATCGCACCAAAAGTATAATGCACGTACCTTGAACAGACGGGCCGCTGAACTTCCAATATGATGATTTTGTTGCGATGAACGTGAGAATATATGTACGATGATGATGATGATGAATGCACACAAACATACACACAAAACAAGATGATGATGATTAATTTGTTATGATTATATTCGGAACGATATTTGGTGGACGTGTGTCGCAGTTGAGAGTTCAAACGGATGTGTTTTGAATCGATAGTGATGTGCATGGCAACTAAAAAGTTGGCGTCTCGATACTGCTAATTAGCCGGGATGTAAAAGTCAAAGTCTTGATACGTTATAAGTTATAATAACAGTAAAGAAACATTTATAGTTTTACTTTGTGATGTAGTCCTCCTTAGTTATCATTAATTAATTTGCAGCATTGCACTCTATTTTATGCGTTATTGTTTACAACTATTGTAAATAATGGCATGCAGTATAAATTCTGAGATGTCACAAAACTACCTGAAGTTTATTTATAAAGACCGTCATTTTGTAAGAACACTGAGGATTACACAAATCATATTTTGACATTGTATAATATGCTCACTTAATCTTAAGTGACGATTTGGGACTGGAGGGTGAACATACTCGTACTAACCCTAGAAATGCTGCCGAAAAACATCTCTTGATGTTCGGCGACAGGTTTTCAAACTTAAGAGGATATGCTAGCGGAATTTATTTCATACAAACGTAGCCCCCTGGTTACTCCCTCGACAATAGCATGCAATGGTAAACATATTTTATGTCAAATAATATGTATCCGCCACCGTCAAGTTCTGATTTTTCATAAATTAGTTATTGTAGAAAGTAGGATCCTTTGAAAACGAAAAAAATGACTGATTATTGCCGTCATTTTCAGATGTTCGTCAAACAGATATAGTGAATAAAATTTAAAAAGCAAAATCGGTTCTGTTTATAACAATTTCGTTGTGGCGCAACGCGGTAGCAATAGATTTCTTAAATACATAATTTCAAATCTGCCGCCAACCGCATGTCCTCTTAAGGATTATAGATACCTTAGCGGGTATTACTAGAAAATGTCCTACCACCATACTTTGATTTCCTCACGATGTTTTCTTTCACCTAAACATAATGCTCACTATAGAATTGTATAGGTGGGTGGTACGAACCAGTGTTCAATGATATGAAATTTGACCGCACTACTAACGGGGCCAACATCGCTTCAAACTAGCCGTATATTCAGAGAGATTTTACCATTTTTAAGGGTGTCAGGATTGTCAAGCAGTAATCGAAATGGTCATACACTACTTAAAATTCAAATTAATTCATGAAGCAGTCAGTGTGGTGGGGGTAATATCGTTTCCGTAGAACGGTCCGTTCGCTTCCCACCTCCGTTAATATAAAATATTTAGTTTGCGTTATATTCATGCTCAAGCTGACTCCATTAACTGCGGACTCGCCGCACCCTACAGGGCTACCACTTAATGGAAATGTCATTCAACGATGTCGAAAGAAGAGATTTACTCTGCAATACCTCACATTGAATGTTAATTTCGTCTGTAAACGGACATGTTTTGTATAATAGTTTTGAATCTATTTAAAAGTAAAATTAAATAATTTATGGCTTATGAAGGAGATTTACGTATTACCTAATAGCTGTGTTAGAGTAATTAATTCCAGTATTTTATTTGTTTTAATTATATCGTATATTCGGTGTAGTTTTTGCAATAAAAAAAGTTAATAAAAATACAATGTCAATTATTTTACTAGGCTTAGTGGAAATATTTGGGCTTTTTAACCGAATTTAAAAAATGAAAATTCTATGTACCTGTAGAGTGTTTGTATGTGAAATTTTGTAATATACAATAATTGTTTTTATGCGTTTTCTTTCTCAATCACTTTTCAGTTATAGGATTATGAAAAGATTAAAATATTTATTTTAAAGAGAAAACGATTTGAGGAACTAAAATATATGTGAATTGATTAAAATCATAAAACAACTTAAATTTACATGATATTTGTGTAATTATGGAGTACTATTATGTTCTATTAATGATTAATTTCTAACATAAAGTAATATATTTTTTTAAATAATTCACGAAAGTATTTAAGGATTACATTGAATTTTTTTATTCGTTTGTGAAGATAATTCTCTTGATTTCTGAATTAATTATAATTTCTCCTTCACTAAAATACTAGTTGTCCTGGCTAAATTCGCAAAGGCTCAGAATTAATAAAATGTTATGTTACTAGCTCAATTAAATTTAGTTTTTCTCCCAATTGCGTCGAAAGTCTTTAAATCCATAAGACGATCAAAAACAAATCATCGAAATCAATTAATCCGTTCCCGAAATCCATACAAAGTATGGGAAAAGATATTTTTTTCCTTGAGCCTATCATACTGTGTGGAATGGAATTTCGGGTTAATAAGAGAATGGATGAAAAACAACTGCATGTAGCAGAGATGCGAATGAGTATGTTAGAGGTAGTTTGAAAGTGACTCCAGTGATAGAAAAGATGAAAGGGAATCGTATGTCTTGGTATGGACATGTTTTGAGAAGAGACGAAACGCATGTGACGAAGAAAGTGATGACTATGAAAGTTGAGGGATGGAGGGGGAGAGGACGCCCGAAGAAAAAATGGATGGAGTGTTTGAGGGGAGATATGAAGGCAAAAGGGGTGAATGAAGATATGGTGGCATTAAGCATGAAGATATTTATGTATATATGGAAGAAGACACTGCGCCAACTCCAAATAACAAATTGAGAGCCGGATGATGATTTTTTTTTCCCTTGTAATTCTATTCTATAATTCTAGCTATTCGGATCTGAGACCAATCTTACAAATCAAAGACCATAATAATCGGTCCAGGCGTTCTTGAGTTATAAATGCTGTAACTAACCCGAATTTGTTTTCCATACATATATACGGCCGGGTTTCAATCTATTTTTCCGAAATGTCAATCCTTTTATTCTCTTAAGTGTCAGATAATTGTCAGTAATAAGTGAAAATAACCGATATATTTTTTAACTCAATCTTAACTTTTAAGATTCGATACTGAAACCCGCCGATAGATTGATTTGTCATATGTTCAGTAGCTTTTGCCTATTAGTTGCTTTTGTAATGTAGGTAATATATAATGCAATAAAGTGTGTGTCAGCTTCGACGCACGACTGGAGTTAACTTCTTAGGAACTATTATTGTGTTGATTATGTAAAAAGTATTTATTTCTAAAAAGTATTCATTAGGTAAATGAAAGTATCTTTAAAAATAATCAAAGTATATATCTATTCTAATAATAATATTGTAAATTTCACGTATCTGTACATTTCCGATTTTTGTGCAAAGAATCATTACAAGGGACTTAAAATAGGCAATTAAATACATTTCTATCATTTTTTGAAATGTCTGTCTGTCTGTCGGTCTGTATATCTGTCTGTTTGGTTGTGCAGGCATCAATAAGAAAATACTAAGTATATTAAAAAAAAAATCAAAGCATCAAAGTTTTATTTCATTAAAATCGGTCAACTCTATCAAAAGTTATAGTCATTTGAATAAACGCGGCGGAGGTTTTTTACTTACCAACGTAAGTAAATGTGTTTGTCTTATTCGAGAACAAAACATTGATGGATTGATTGAAATGGAAAAAAATGACAATATAAAATATTTATATGTATATCAATTAAAAAGTTACCCTAAGGGCAATGGAGAGGGCTATGGTTGGAGTTTCTTTGCGTGAACGAATCGGAAATGAGGAGATCCCCAGAAGAACTAAAGTAGCCGACATTAACCGGAGAATTGCCAAACTGAAATGGCAATGGGCTGGCCACTGTGCAGGCCGCCGTTTGGACCTATTAGGGCAAGAATTACTGGGTGCATAGTTTCTGCTCAAGGGTCTCGCGAGGACTAAGCACAGACGGCGGCTTCGTCTGCATCGCACCGGCGGGGTCTAGACTCTGCTGCATTGTTAAACCCAGGGGGCAAGGGACGGGGCCCTGACCTTCCATTGCACTGGGAAGGCTATTTGGAATGTGGCCTGGTCTGTCCAAGTTAACCTCCTCCGCGGGTAGAAGCCTAGACCGGGCGGGATCCTCAGAGAACGATATAGATAAACTCCATCTAAAGGGAACGCCTCACTTTTAGTTAACGCTCGATTTTGCTGCTCTAAAAATTTTCATACCGCGGGATAAATATTTTAAAAACGTACCTTAAAGAGTAAACTCCAATAAATGTATAGCCCGTGTTGTTTAACATTGTTCTTGCTGTTAACTAATAGGTACTGTAGAAAACAATAAAGGAATCATTTAAAGTTATTATTAAAATTAATTCAGACAAACAAGTACCAACCCTAAGAACGGGGCCGGCCAAAATTGCTTTAATAAAACACGAAAATAAATTTCCTTTTTCAACCGGCGCCGTTCTCTTACCGTGACGGTGCCGATATTAACATTTGATACCACTGTATATACATTTCCGCTTGTGAACCCCTTGTGAACCCCCCCCCCTCCCTAGATCATGGATTTACCACCAGAGAGTTTACTTCGTAAATTCCACTTTCAGCGCTGGAATAAACTCGATGTTATTTATAAAGTGCTATTAACGATATACTAACCAGTGTTCGCCTGTCTAACAAAGAAAGGTTAAATAGGTTATTAAGGTTATATAGGTTATAAATAGTTGTACCTCAGTAAAAGTAATTAAAGTTTATTTGCAATAAATGCATAAACTCATTAAGACGCATTTTAATAGTTCGGATCACCTTCCCATCGGTTATTTTTTAATTATAAGTTTCATTTTAAGATTCTAAGTTTTAAGGATATATTTTATTCCACTCAGTTTATGAAATTAATAGAAGACTAGCTGTGCCCGCAACTTCGTCCGCGTGGAATAGTGACTTTGAGTAGGATTTTTTGGACGTATCTTTTGGTTTATTTTGGATTATAATCACCGTCGTTACATCGTATAGCCATTGGGAAACATAGCATACAGGCTGCTAGGATTATTAACATATGACAACGCTACATAAAGCTGACCGTGCGGAAAACAGCTAATACTTAGATCCACATCCACAATTTTTGGCGTCTGACCATGGGCTTTATTAATTGTCATCGCTAAACTGGTCATACGCTCACTGGAAACTGGACTTGTTTAAAACTAAACGGAAAATTGTTTGGAATTAGAGGAACCCGAGGAATAAATACACTGTCACCTGTTAAAATCTCTGCTTCTATCAGGTTTCGCAGGATCAGAAATTTTAAAGTGAAAATTTCACTTAATGTATGTTTCGTACACTAGTGTATGTATGTATTTATGTTTCACTCATGTATTAATTAATCGCAAATTACTAAATTGTTTTTTAAACATAAAATTTAAATATAAAAATTAAGAACTCGTATGTAAACTGTAAAGTTTAACAAATAAGACGTGTTTACCTAACTTGAAAACAAATTAACCTATACTATATACATACAATATGTATTTACAAACCCTAAAATATAAATAAATGAAATATGCAAACAGTCAGTGTTATCGAATGCAACGAAAAGCGGCCCAGCTTTCGGCGCACTTTATATATACATATATAAACAACCCACAAATGCCAGCCTAACCTGAACCCTATTTCATATGTATGATGATATAAATCTGATGTCAACTTAAATTGGAATTTCAAAATTTCCGAAACTAATCATTTTTAACTTCTATTTATTATCATATTATTTAATCATACTTATGTATAGACCATTAATATGGAGTTTTGTAAAGTTTTAGTCAATGCATCTGAACAGAGAAAGAATTTAGATAGATTAATGTTTCGATGTGATTCTTTAAATTGACATATCTTTTTTATTTATGTACCGATTGGCATGAAACAAACACTAAATGTTAATTGAAGCTTACTACAATATATTAGTGGAAACTACATATAAATCGGATAAGCCGTTTCTGAGATTAGCGTGCACAAACGCACAGACAAACAGACAAAATTTTTAAGAATCATTGTTTTGGGTGCTAGTTGCGTTTATAAATGTCCTAATAATATTTTTTTCTCATATATCTTCCATGTACAGACAGCGATCCGTTACATTTTTATGATATGTATAGATTAGTTACTAATCTAGCTACCTATGTAGCCAACTATCATAATTCCATCTTCTTCTTAAATAATGACATTCTGTGTACATACAATTTGTGCCAGTGTCATGTGGGTAAAATGTATTTTCAATCTTGTATCAGCGTTATCACGTTCCAGCAAAACGGTGGTCTATCCTGCTCGAACTTTCCAAGTAGCTTATTCGGCACCTCAGAATAAATGTTACGTGTTATCCTCTATAATAAACTCGACTTGTACACAATAACTTAACTATATAAAACGCCACCAAGATTACATGATATAGAGTCAAATACACAAGTTTAATGAATTAAAGAAAATAACCGCTAGATGACAGACTGAGATCCCGCCAAAAACTCCCTATCTTAAGGTGTTAATGTTATTAAATACTAGACGGTGTTTACCAGATTCGTAGAGCGTAAACGAAGTTTTTTTTAATTTAATTACCAATAAAAAATATTACCAAAAATTTAGATAATATGTAATTTCATTTAAACCTTCAAGGTTTGTCTTTAGCACTTATAATTAAAAATTTGGTTACAAATAGTAGTTAAATGGTACAAATGGTAGTTAGGGTTTTTACAAGCAGGTAAAAGTAAAAAAAAAAAAAATAAACAAAATTTGCAATTTTTCATATTTAAGTTACTTAGTTAGTTACCATGGCAACGGCTACCATTACAACGGCTGCCATATCAATGGTTAGAAAGGTAACGATTATCCATCACACTTCGTTCAAGTTAGTTAAAGCATAGGTTACCATAGTAACGGTTGGATGTTAGAGTTGCGTGTGATCCATTTTGAATAGATAGGTTTTGCGTAACATTCAAAAGTTAAGTGTCTACATTATAAAAGTAGTGATTGCTAAATTTCAATTCAGGTTATATACTTTTAATTATGTTTTCTAATAAATCAGTGAGTGTATGGGTCGTATTTCGCTTATAAAGATAAAATATGCCACATTTATTAACTCACTGACTCGACTTCAAGTACGATACATATCAGAATTATTACTCGCCCATTGTCCATTAAAATTTAACAGCACCGAAACCCTTTCCTGTAAGCGTTTGTCGTTTTTTTCACGCGCCAAGTGAGTTATCTGGTGCGATTTATCTTTGCGGTTAGTTCATATTCCATAAACGAGTTCGCTCGCTTGACTTTCGAGTTTTACGTTTCACGTGATGTACGGTTTTTATATTAACATATAACCAGCCAGTCGCAAAGAAATATGTCAACTTATGTTACATATATATAAGGAAAATGGGGTTCCTGTGAAGCACCGTCATCTCAAAACCACTGAACATATCGGGATGGGACTACTACCATTCGACGTGGAATTTTTGTAGATGGTTATTGGCTGTTTATTTTTTTGGATGCCATTGACCATTTCTCTTTTCTTTTCGATTTAATGTTATGTACATTTTTTCCGCTAATAAAAACAAGACTCATTTTTCTTAATTCATTTTTTTAGTTTAGGTATAAATTATTTATATATATTACGCAGTAAAGAATTTATGAACCGCGACCGAAGCCGCGGGCATACAGCTAGTAGTATATAAGCTAAGCGCTTTGATTATTATGCGATCTAATATTGCAATCATAGCGTTTACCTTAGCTTTTCAAATGAGTCCACCGACATTCCTATAGATGCTTGGCGACAGACTTTACAATACTTGGAAATGGTAGGTAGCTTGGTGTATATTAGAAAATGCCCCGATCATGGGCGACGGCAACATTCAATTGCACCCTTTGTCGGAAAACATAAAAAAAAAAACATGAAAAAGGATAAGATTTATTTTTATTAGTTTCCCTTTTGAATAAAAAATATTTACCATAGATACTACACTGTCATGATGTGAAGCATATTTAAATATCCGCGTAATTTAAATTTAACATCAATTAATAGACATCTATAATTTTGTATAAATTATTACTTAATAGTATATTGCGTAGATGCTGAAGCATCTTTCTGGCGGCTCCCACGAACACGGTGCTATGGGTTCATAATTATATTTTCTTTGACTGAAAGCTTTCTCTCATAAGTATATCGCCGCAAAACCAGATTTTAAGTTAAATTATTAAAAACAAAGTTTATATAGACAGATTGCTTTTATAATTTTTCTGATATAATTACAACATATGTTTATTTAATATGTCTCAATAGAACGAGTCTAGACTTGTAAAATGATATACATATATCGCAGCACAGTAAAAGAAATGATAAACCTATCAGATCTCAAAGGCCTTACATGTACAACTTCTACAGAACGAAATCGGTTTATTCAAAGGGAGGGAATACAAAAGACTTATTTGGTATCCAAGAGCAAACCGCTTCTTCATTATCGGATAAAGCCGGATAAAGAATTCAATTCGATTCAATTTCTCTCTATTTTCAATTAACAGCGCGACGACGTCTGTGTGTTCGGAGCCTCTGTGTGTTGGCTTAATTGTGTTGAGCCTTAGAGATTCCTTTCTGATGATAATAATATCTGATTTCAAATGTTTAATAACCTTATTCGTCTGTATTTTGATATTTCATGATGTTTTTTTTTTTATTTTCCAGAATACATGTTATAATATATTCAGTATAAATTTCCGCGTTTAATTTTTTTTTAAATACAATAATCTCAAATATCGGTAAAAATGTTACTAAAAACTTATACTATTATTTCCAAAAATATAAAATTGAAATAACTAGTATTACAATAAAAAAAATAATTATTATATATTCGAATTAAATTATTTTGTTCAATTGGTGAAGGACATACTTTGCGGAAATCTATAAACCAAATTATTTTAAATTCTTCTTGTAAAAAATTACCAGACCTGTCCTTTACGCCGTTTTGGACTTATTTTTAAGGTTAGAATAACAATAACGCCGGACGACCTATTTTCTATACTAACATTGCCAAAGCTATTATGAACCTTGGAATTAAGTAATTCATTTCATTGTAAATTACAAGAATAGGCTATTGTATCAAAACTGTAATGTTTAAAGAGACCTCCTCACGAGCACTTCATCACCATGGTTGTAATTTAAATAAAAGATACATGCCAAGAACCTACGTCATTCTTTCAGTTTAACCAAATGGACACACAAGTCACATGAAGATATCAATCGGTTTTTATTTCTTCTGGCAGCAGCCCAGGGCGTGTTCCAATCTTAGTTGGTGAGTTCCCTGTACCCATCGTAAGCGTGATACAGTGGCACGTTTATGATCTAGCTTAACACCCATTCCTCGCAGATATATTGACTTTCTAAGGGACTTTGAGATCTGAACGCTTCTTCAAATACCTTAAGTTTAGCACGGGACAAATAACACGGCATTTACGTCTCATTAGCAGACCAAGCCGAGATCAATTAAATTTGGTGTCTTTGCGCTTGTTAAAACTCTCCCAACTGAGCGCTATGAGCGCATACACCAAAAATTCGGTGAAGCTGTTAAGGCCCTTCCAGTCAGTTCGGAAAAAGGTTTAAGACTATAATAGCGTTGCCGATTTAAAGGAATTCAACGATGTGTATAGGGCTGGCCTTTACATTGACGAGTTGTATACTAACTACATTCGCTATTCGTTCTCTATAGTCTCTATCTTCCTATAGTTTTATGCGAACACAATTAGATAGTTTTGTAAAGCAAATTGTTGACGTCACTTCTTCATTATGCGTGTGCGTCTATCTTTTTTTTTGTTTCTGTTATTGTATTACTTAGTATTATTTTATTGAAAGGAAGGATTTCAACTGACGTCAAGAGTTCTCTACTTTGTAGGCACTCTACAATTTTGTAGTACGTACAAAAATATTAGAAATACTTTAATTAGCTCTACCTTCGGCTTTACTCTGATGTGACAATTTCTCTTTTCACACAAACCCATTAAAACACTATATATTATAAAATACTCGCACTGTATATTAAGTCCATCGATAACACTTCATTTACACATAGGAACGCTACCTTTAATAAATAGATCTTAAGTGTTGTTCTACCGTGACTTATATAGTACTTCCATGCGATGTGACGTTTGGCAGGTGAGCCAGGCCCCACCGGAAGTACATTTTTGATACTACCGGAAGTAGAGACGGATATCTTAATGCGACGGTAAAAAAAAATTACAAGCACTTATTTCCTTATGATTGTTTCGCTGTGAATGTACACTAACAATCATTTACAAGTCTCGTGCAAGGCTCTAGAGAGAGTCTGTAGCAAATTTTATTCTCTTTACAGCAAATAAAATTGTGCGCAGCAATCAGCTGATTGAGGGTTTACTTCCAGATGGAATCTCTGCTCTATAGTAGTGGCAGTTAAGTCTATTTTTGTTTGCTAACGGTCGCAGACAAGTTTTAGTACTCGCATGAAATTGCCCAGCGCAGAGAAAATTAGATAAAAGAATGCTATGCTTTCATTCAATAAATGTACATTTTATGTAAGATTAAGGTTCTAAATCAAGATGATATAGTTTAATAGACTATTCCAGACAAAGACATGTGTTGTTGAAATAATTTTTATTAGGATTTTTTTCTTTCTTTCAAGTTATTCTTGAAAAGTAAACAAGGGATAGTCACTACTGAATCACTGAACACATTTTAGTACTTGTTTAGCCATATATCGCGTCGATGGACTTAAATTAAAACTCACTTATTCTATTTCAAAATAAACTTGAACCATATCTTAGTTTATTTAATAAGGAGCCCGACCTTTCGATGAAAGAAACCATGTTCGAGTTGGTTACGACCATATATCAACCGAATCGCGCTGGGCCCTACTATAAACGATTCGGGGTCGTGATAAATCCTGGCCGATCTGCGACACGCAGTAGACCGAAATTATTAGTAATAGATCGGCATTTACCTACGAAGTAATGCCTGTCTTATGGCACCTTCCGTAATTCGTGTGTAGTAATCAATGTATAGTGTGTGTGTATGAAACTGAGTAATAAGACTAGGAATGAAATATAATTATGCACTGTTAGCAAAACGAACAAACAATTTAGCAATAAAACGTGTGTCAGTCACTTCGCGTCAAGTTTTACAAGAAGTGACGTGGGAGTCAAATCTCGCAGGTACTTGAATATAATTAATAGTACCACCTTTAATTTTTTATTTTATGATCAATACTTAATAAATCATCATAGTGGTATGGCGCTTTCTAACTTCTATCTCCCAAGTACTTAGGTTAGTCCTCAAGGTCTAAAATTTATAGCTAACCACGTACGGCTTTGTTGTAGTGAGTATATCTAGTTGGGCGTGTTTAGTATCTTCTACCACATCGTCACTTAACACCATTTGAGGCTGTGGTCAAAGCACTGAGATCCTTACATTATATACAAGACAATATCTCTCTATCATCTAATCTGTATATCCGTTAATTAGCTTGTAACTCAAGAAGTACTGAACCAATTTAGATGATTTTTTCAGAACGTAGTCTTGGTTAAAACTGTTATGAAGATTTAAACGAATGAAACCGACACAATATTATCCACCATTATATTCCTTGGAATATTTTATATAACCAAGGATTTTTAAAACATGTAATACAGTAGTAAATAATTATATAATCGTCATTATACAAAAGGTTCTAATCACGCAGATGCAGTCACGGGAACAACAAGTGTTTACATTCATTGGTTCTTATTTTTGTCAGTACGAATATTTATTAAAAAAAAAAAAATGAACATTACAATGTTCCCAGTCTGTATTATAGAATGGAAAATAAAATAATAAACTGATAATATATCAATGTAGCACTTCGTTCCACTAGTATATGGCTGTAATAAACGTAGTAAATAAACCCTTCCATAAACATACTTAAATCTTCAATAAACCTACTTAACTTCCAGTTTAAGATGAAAAAAGTCAATATTATTATGATAAATGTTAATATAAATTTTAAATCTACTTAACAGACTTATTTGAATTTATTTCATCATCATTTTATCAGTCGTACTGAATTTTTTCATTATTTTATATTTACTTAAAACTTCTAGGGAATAAGACAAGAACCAATTTCATCGTATCCTTTAGACACACATACATTAAACATTCTTTCTATCGTGCTGAAAGCGTATGAAACTTTTCTCTTAGATATCGCAACAAAAGTGATGACATACGGTCGTTTAAAACGGACAGTCTCGCGTATTCATCTGTTGTGATAATTATTAATTAAAGTTTTAACTTTATATTTAAATCTAAATACTTGGATACCATTTACTTTAACTAAGGGACACTTGAAAACGTCATTCACTGTTTAAATAACTGGTAATCAAAAACCTTAACAACGTAATGACCAATTTAGTAGTACAAAGATTTTAAATCACCATATGTAGAATCGTTTATTAACAATATTAGTATACTTTACATATCCAACTTTTAGTTACCAAGGAATTATAAAAAAATCTAAAAAATATTAAGTACACAGACAAATGAATTAAAATTTTTAGACAACAAAAAAATAGATTAAATTATTTTGGTTTCAAATATGTATTCACACTGGTTTGCTGGTGATATTTATTCCGCTCGTCAAAAAAAAAGATGTGATATTTATTAACACATGATACTCATTTATATAACAAATAATTGGTAAAAATTAGCAATAGTAATAATAATATAATATATTATGTAAATGTTTCAATAATATTTAGTGGATTTCGGCATATTTATTACCATGCACTTGTAAATCTAATGTTAATTATTGATCATAACTGAAAAAAAGGGGCACTTGAATTCTATCGTAGTACCCGCAAGATTTGTCGCAGAGTTCAGTTTGGTAATAACTTGACGCGAGCATACACGTTGTTATAGATGAAAGTTGGTTGTGATTAGCGTTAAACGTTAAATTGATTGTTTGTTGATTGTAAAGCCTTCCTAGCTATTACTCAATTCACACATTCACACTATACACTGGTTACTACACACGGGCTACGGAAGGTGAAGCAGGACACCGGCGTTACTTGAGAGGTAAGTGTCGATCTATAAGATATTATTTTGGTCTACTGCGAATCGCAGGTCGGCCACGGTTAACCACGACCCCGAATCGTTTAGACTAGGGCCCAGCGCGATTCGTTTGGTTACAGTCGTGACTAACTCGAACATCTAAGATTATCGGGTAATCGGGCAATCACCTCTGACCTTATCGAGGCCCTTAATAAGGCTGGCAGTGTAACAAATATCATAATGAAATTAGCCAATAGTAAACGCAGCGTTTACGTGCGTACTTTCCGTCCGTATTTTTCAAGCCAAGCCTTCGGGAAAGGTGTAAAGTGACACGAACTTTGCAAGCTCTCGAGGCGATACGTGCGAATCGAGTTCGTTTCACAGCTTTTACTTGTTTTACTTGTGAATACTTGCCGACGTAAACTTATACAAATTTATATTTGAAAGAAATATTGTAAGTATGAAAAGTATAAGGCGTTTTAATAAAAAGTTTTAATTTTTTAATATTACGACAGTTGCCTAATAAAATTATTGTTGTTTATGTGCTTAGTAAAAAAATATCTATTACTTTTTATAATTTATCAACTTGGTGTTTAGAATATGTATTAATATTTGGCACCACAATAAACGGACGAGGCAATAAAATAGACAAATTAATAATTTAAAAAAGGGTTATATTTTTTTTATTATTATTATTTATTAACTTGATGTTTAGAACATTTATTTTACATCAAAATAAATAAAGAAGATAACATTATATAGGAAAAAAATGAAGTATAATGAATGAATAAAGTATAATTTTTTCAACTCTAAATATAATAGAAAATAATGCTACATAAATCCCCGCGGCTTTGCTTGCATTTAAATGCAAGAGTTTAGGTAAAATATTGTCATGAAACTTATTACTTCTTAATTTTTTTTAATGATTTTCTTTTTTTTATACATTACCTTTGTAGATAATGAACTTTTGAAATCGGGCATATAATGTAATTTCAGAAAAGAATCGTGCAAAATTCCTTCAGTCAATCATGAATTATATGCCGGACAAAGAAATGTTGTCTTTACTAATTTGATTCATTTTTGACCTTAACGATATATTATCAGTAATCAATGTCAGATTTCGTTAAGCGAGAGTTAAGATATTAACAGCTTTTTGTAACTGTTGCTCATTAACACAGATCTTATTTAAAGTATCCCTTAAAGACAAAAGGGTTGATGTAGTGATTAAAATATATTGCTTAACTAATTTATAAAGTTTAGGCTGGTCATTTTCTACAATACGAATTCCGTTATTATACTGAATAGATTCGTCCTCATCCAGAGTATCGAATAAATGTTTAAATAAAGAGCTGACTCCATCAATCCAGGCTGATCTTCTGGATCTAGATTTAATTGAAATGTGATATGGATTCGAAATTTCAAATTATCTTATTATAACTGATTGATAACAGCTACTGTAAATTAAAACACTCGACAAGGGAGCAGAATTGTGGTAGCATTAAATTTGCAATTAATTGCGTTTGTAAACATTTCGTATAGTTTACTCCATTCATATTTTTATGGTAATCACCACTTTATTGATTTGCTTTGAATATCAGCAGTGTATATGATATGAAACCATCCTCTCCGCCGGTATGAACTATTAATAATATGTCGATTACCCATAAAATTGAGACAATAGGAAAACAATGGAAAGCTGGCGTAAACGCCAGATTAGTTGCCAAAGGGGTTAAACGATTTCCTTTAGAAATTCGCTCAGAAGTGCTGCCATCTGAATAAGATTTACTTTATCGGTTCCACTAGATACGTTTCATCTGAATAAACGACTGGCCCCCCTGAATGTAATATTCGGAAATTTTAATCAAAAATTTGATGTATAGGAAGTAGATTTAATGTTTACAAACACATATATTTTCAAATAAATTTGGCAATCATAAAATGAATATTATAATACGACACATAAATTTCCTTGCCTTAGTTATTGAATGGAACTCATTCGGTTTACTCCTTTACCACTCAATACGTATTACGATGTTAATACCATTAAAGATCCGATTCATGGCGACGTTTGTTACTAAACGGAAACCAATCTCAAACGTTACTGAAATAGATTCGAGATCCAATCGTAATATATATGTATGTATGTATGTATATAACATTGCAAATAAGGATATTATATAATATGAATAGCAATAGTTTCCTTTGTATGGATAATGAAGTTATTTGAAAGAATATTTTTGTGTGATGTTATTCATTTTATATTAAATAGTGAGGGTAAGGGTGACTGGGCAGGGCGGTAAGGGTCGTCCTAGGCGAACGTATCTTAAGGATATTCTGGAGAAAAACCTCAGTCAAAAGTCCCCTTAAATGAAGCGCGTGTATGAAACCGCTTATTTTTTTTAACTGACTAACAGCTTCACCGAACTTTGAGGCGGGCGCTTTAGGCGCTCAGTCAAAAATGGAAGCCAGCACAAGAGCACCAAAATGGTATGAACCTCGGCTTGAGCTGGTTCCCGTGTCATACAGAACCTATGTACCTTGCGTGTAGTGTGCAAGTATGTGTGTGGAGTATGATGCGTGTGATGCTAGTGCATGCGGTGTCAATGTATCGCATTGACGGCGGCTACGAGAGCTTCCCCAGATGGGGATCTGAGCACGTCTCGTGCATTTTTCAACGGAGGACCTAAAGTATGAAAGTATTTGAAGTGAAAGACGTCTGTCAGGATTGTAGTAGGTGGAAGGATGTATTCTCTACCTACCCCTGTAGGAAATAGGCGACTTGTTATGTATGTATACTAAATGACTCACAACTTTTTCCGTGCAATACGTGCAAATACTAAACAGATTTTTAAATATAATTATGTATGTACATCTTTAAATAAATATTAGCAAAAGCTGTATTAAGCCGTAGTAGCTCATGTTGTGTAACGATAAGTAACTATAATAATTAAAACTAGAAATGATTCTATTTTGTCGAAATAAACTAGATTTTTTTTTATTATTTAGTCCCCTTACATCTTAGACATAATCCGAGTTTTGTATACTTTTTTTGTGGCTTTATTGTTTTCATCTTATTTCTATTTTACAATCTTATTATATTTCTTATCTATGTGTTCCTAAACTAGATATTTGATTTATTTCAGAAGAGACGATTTATGAAAAGCCACATCGTAACTTGCGTTAATATTTGTAGACTGTGGGAAGGAATGAAATCAATTCGCCAAACCATATTTTAAAAGATACAAAAAACAAAAAAATAATTAAACTAAAATTTATTCAATTGTGTATGAAGTCTCAGAGTTAAAATTGAATTAAGGTAGTTAAAAGAAATCATAAACGGAATCTATTTTAAGTAAATTCAATTTTATAAATTTGCTTGTGTATATTCAAAGGGAAAGGTAAAATTGGACAAAACTATTAAAAAAAGATTTAATATAATTCTAACGGAATAAATTGAATCTACATAGCTACTAAATCTCATAAAGCATCGTTTTCTGAAGCCAATACCGCCGTCACTTAACATCAGGTGAGATTGTGGTCAAAACGTAGAGTCCTAGCTAGTTAAAAAAAACAGATTCAGATTTCGATCAAAAGCCTATATAAAAATCTGTCCAATGAAGCTTCTATAGTCTTAATTTGAAAATTTATATAATATTACGATCTATACATTATTTACTGATAATAGATCTAGTCCTACAGATTTTAAAATTCTATAGTATTATCTGGCACTTGCATAATACTAGATTCTAAATTTCTTAAGAGGATTATTGTCGAGTTAACAGACGAGACAAAAGAATATTGTTTCCCATTATTGTTGTGTTTTTTTCGATTGCACTGTACCTACTTATTCTTAATGATCATATGTTATACAAAACTTCTAAAAGTTTCTACAAAGATAAAGTGACCTTTGTAATATAAAAGTTCATAAAAAAAGTTGGCACAGTTCGCAGTAGTCTCTTGGCGAGAGAAGTTCTTTCTCGTTGGTCGAGAACTTTCCGCTTACGGGCATTATGTTTTTTTGTATTTTTCTAAAAGATGCTTGGTTTCGACTAAGCTAAGCTTAGAGTTCAAATGAAATAATGAAAAATATTTACGAGATGATATAACACACGCCCTTAATGCTCCATTTCTCTTTATTTATTTTTCTAACTAATCCGCTTGGTTGAGATTTACTACTTTCATGTTTTAGTAGGTAATAACTTTATTCGTATCTCTTAGTTACAGACAGATCGTATAATCAAGATATACGAAAATAATTGTGTTAATAAAATTATGGTAAATTAGTTGTCTGCCAACGGTTGCGCTCACGTTGCTTATATTTTTCACTGCGTAATATAGTTTTTATTTTTTTTATGCGTAACCCTAATTATTTTCCAAAAATGTTTTTAATATTGTTGTGTGTCTATCTGTTTTACACATATCGGGTAAACTCCGGAACGGCTGGGCCGATTTTGACGGAACTTTTTTTGGCAGATAGCTGAAGTTACTCCGGATAACTTAGGGTAGATTAATTTTCGAAAATAATCAGGGTTCCGTGTAAAATAAAACCATCCCAAGTACACAAACTCATAATAATTTGCATAAAATCCGATTCAATGCACAGTTTTACGGGCAAGTGCTATATAATATGAGAAATATTTTTATTTTATCTTTGTATTAAAACTTTTTTAGGAAAATAATTAGGTTTCCGTATAAAAAAAATTGAAGCCCAATGAAGAATATACGAAACGCGGGCGTAGCCACTAGCACACTGCCAGTACATTAATTAAAAAAAAAACCACTTAATTTTTGAAGGGGTTTTGTGCCAGACTTTCGTGCCAGACTTAGTCCCAACCATTATGCACATGGTGAAAGACCTGGCATAAGGACTAGTTTTAGAGCGCATGTAGATTCAGCAGTTAACGTGGTTGGACTAATCAGGCCCGAATAAATCGTCATCACCGAGCGCTTGTAAAGTATCCGTAAATATTTTAATTGAATCAAATACAAAATCTACATTTATAATAAAACTCTAAAGAAACAAAGTTTTTACATCAAAGATATTGGGTAAAGAAAAAAAAATCTTCCAGGTACGTGGTCGTCAATGACGGAAAAACAATTTATGATTGCATCATATTTGTATGAAAATTCATTAATCGTTTGATATTAAAGCTCCGAATATGTAACTAAATTTTACAAACACGTAGCGAAGTCAGGCGCGAAGCTAGTAGCTTGTTAAAACGAATATAAGCATCTCAATAAGAGGTAACGCTGTTCGCCATCGTTCTTGAAGTGGTTGTTACCCAGTTTGATGTATAGTTTCGCAGCCCGAGAGGCGAACATTGAGCCGCAAAAATCCCCGCAAGCTGAGAGTAGTCGACGGTAAACAAAAAACTCTGAGCTTTTTGTTCGCCTTTTACAACGGACACACGGCCTTGTTAGATGAACAACCGCTGCCATAATTAGAAAGTTGAAAACTAAGTTCTTTGTATACCTGCTTATGCTATAATCTTACTTGAGGAATTGGCTCTCAAGTTATTTATTTATATTTTATTTACAGTTTGTGTAAAAAAGGCGGACTTAATGCCAGAGGCATTCTCTACCAGTCAACCTTGGGGTGGTGAAGAGATAAACGTATTCCCCTGTTTCCTTTCTGGATTATTATCGTCAATGTTTTAAGACCATATAATGTATATAAACCACTGTCATAATAAACGTACGGGACGTTTCAATTTTTTTCATAAATGAATTATTATAGAAACTTGGAAAATGAGAAAAAAAAAAACCAATTTTTCAGTTTTCAGATATCCTTTAAACATATTTGACAGTATCTGTTGAGCTCTTACCGTTCCATAATTGCTGAAGTTGTGATAACGTTCGTTGTACTCTTTGTTAATTGATTAGGAAACAGTTGAGATAATATATTATGAAACATAATCTACATTATGAATAATATATACCTTAATGTATAATATAAGTGAGTACATAATCTTACACGTTTAAACTTCGAAGTTTGAATTTATGATCACTTTTAACGTTCATAATTTAAAATGAGCGACACCTTTACTGGTAAATCCTAGACCTTTCAAGTACTATCTACTTCACGACACACCTGATGCTTAAGTTGAGCGACGCCTGCAATGACAGACGGTTCCAAACTTTACACCCCTTAAGTACAACTTACTACTTAGAAGTACTTATGAACCCCCGAAAGTTTTATCTTCTGAATGATTAATTCCATGTAATGTTGGGAGAAAATGAATTTATAATACCCTGAAATTTGAAGTATTTTATAAATATTAACTCGACTCTTTTGATTCATAAGGTAAGATTGGAAAATTGAGGAAAACTGAAGTTATTCGGGGGAATGATTAAAAATGTAAATGATCACTTAAGAACTTATTGGTGTTTTTGGGAAAGATTGATTTTTTTTATATTTTTCTTTTATTGTTAATTCCCATTAACATCCGATGTTTAGTTTAGTAGCGTAAGGTTTTGGTGTGTCCGAAGGAGTCACAATTACTATGTGAGTGGCAATAATCTCGACACAATGACTTATTTCGTATGGTCCTGATTCTAAGTCGCCCACTATTTATCTAGCTAGCAGTAACTTTGTTATAATATAAAATATTCTTAACATTTTTACCGTACGAATTAAATAAATTTGATATGATATTTTTTATTTGCTGCATGGGCTCGACACTTAAGCAACAATTTAACTTAAGGTTAAGTGACCTAGAAATATTACCTCTGTAATTATGCTTCCGGAATTCACTTACAGATGGTTGGCTATATATTTTCTAATAAGAGGGTGGTAGCTAGTTATGCGAATATGTTAAAAACCCTACCACACCTTTTATTAAAATGTCTTTCTTCACTGAAAGTTTAGGTTCATTGGTTTAGGGCCAACGTCAATCAATGGTCGTGTGTGCCCAACTTAACCACATTTACCATTGAGTCATGAATTCTTCAAGAGATGCATACGGTCATTGTGAAAATATTAGCTGATAGATACACTGGATTTAATCATAAAATAAATAGATACACGTTTTACAATTGCTTGTATAAAAATACTTTATTAATACGTATTAAAACTTGTCTGTACGACGCTTAAGTAAATTACAAACCCTCTCCGCTAGTTGTTAAGTAATAAACTAAATTCTAAATTTATTAAAAAAAAGCGAGTGTACTGAGTACATGTGTCCAAAGTGCAACTTCTTTGGCAAATAGTGCGTTCGGATTCAGCGTCAATGGACGCAGTTTCGAGCTCACCTCACCTATCCAACTCTAAAAATAAGGATGAGCTAATCGGCGAAGGAAAACATCAAAACAAAACTTAACATCAGTTGAGATTGTGATAAAAAAACTGCACAAAAACAGAAAATAATAATTCTACAGTCAAAAGTTATAGAGTGCTTATTATTTTTGTCTCTTTCTATCTCACAACCTTTCTATTCATTCTGTAATATTTAATTCCTGTATTATTCTGACGCACATCGCGTGACGCGATCTTGAAATTATATTATTCTCATAACGCACAAAGAAGTATCAAGTTAAAAATAGTATCGCATGTTGACAGTTCTACATGACAGTCTGTATTACACGGTCGATAGTTCCAAACTATAGAGTTTACCGAGCGCTGCGCCGCGCCGCGCCGCGAGCGAAGTTATGTAGTCGCACTCAATGTTCACTTCGCTATTTTTTGCTCGAGCACCGGCTGCGATCGAGCAAATGTGTGTTTTAACTACTTCACTAAATATGCTTCTATGTATTACTACGACCGTATAGTAAATTTTGTTGATACGTGCTTACTTTTTTTTATAATAACGTACAATTAAAAACGTATGAGTCTAGGGGTGCCAACTTTCTTGAAAAAAAACCTACTAAGATTTGAATATGAAAAAAATTAAATATTTAGAAGACATAAAAGTATTATTCGAGTTTTATTATATTCATTCATCCATATTGTATTCCATTAAATATGTAATTTTGGGTGCTACTAGGATATGTTAACAATTATTTTTATTATCTTTGAATAAATCAAAACTATTTTTATAAACATAATTTATATTTAGAACAAATAAACAACGATTTTTTTATTAAAAATACTATATCGACGATCCGGTTCTTTCTTCTCGTCACTTGAGATTCTTTAATAAATATTCTGTTAGAGTAAATATGATGATTTTTTTTTTAATTTTATGCATCCAATTAAGGATTAAAAATTAAGCATTTTTACATATTTTATTTTTATGCAAAAGTATCAAATATGTTTGAATATTCATGTATGAATGTAGAGTATGTAATGACAATGAGAAAGCGATTCTTATTTGATTTGGGCACATGCAGTGGATGAATGAAAGAAGACTTAGACATAAAGTTATAAGGCGAGAATAATTGGGCAAGTGGGTAAGGGTCGGCACAGGCGAGCGTCTCTCGACCAGAACCAAGACGTTCTAAAAAATATCAGAATAGAAGTACCCGTAACCAAAGAGAATGTATAATATGCGAACGTTTATGAAAGTAGAAGAAGCAAAAGATGTGCGTTAGAATCATAGCGAGTGAAAGGAATTAATACTTATTAATTCTGTGTTGTAATTGTGGCACTACTTAGTAGAAGTAACTAAATAGTAGAAGTATTTGTACCATTAAAGTTTGAAAAAATAATCTTATAAAGAATTAGCATAAAATAAATTACATTTGTTACAAATATTAATTGCTTTATATAATTATACATATTCCATTTTTCATGTAACGCTCCTAAAAGAGCACACTCCGGTGGTTATTTTTAAATAACTTAATTCATTATTACATTCATAACTTCCTTCATATATGAGTCGTAGAGAAGCAAAAGCGGCTATCTACAATTCAACTCATTTTTGGCAAAGTGGGAAAAATGTTTATTATTTCTCTAAAGTATAGCAGTGATGATTGATGTATATATAATACTTATTTTAATCTATAGGTAGTTCACTTATATGGCAACATGAAGTTAGTAGCACAAAGTTTAAAAATAAACCAATATTAACGTTTCTTTTATTGGCGATTGTAGATAGCTAAATGGTAGATTTCCGCCTATGATTCTATACGACTCATATCTACTTTAACTAAATAGATGCTAAGATCTAATTGTATATTACGTGTATAAATCAAAAAAGAATCATACAGATGACACTAACAATAATTCAGAGAGGCATTCCCTGTAGGAATGCACTCCGTTAGCAATAACATGGAAATTGACGGATAATTCGAGCAATGATGGCTCAGTGGTAATGTAGCCGGATTCAGCATCGATGGACCTAGGTTCGGATTCCTTTACCCTATTCTAAAAAGAGCTTGAGCTTTAAGTGAAGGAAAATATCGTAAAGAATCCACAGCATGATAATAGAGTATTTTCTAATAACGGCCCCGACTAGCAATCACTCTCAAATTTGATATTGTTTCTCTAGGCTTGGTGTGCTTACCATATTAGACTACATCGTTATTTAACATCAGGTGAGATTGTAGTCAAAGCGCTGAGATTATAGGGTGTAAAAAAATTCGCACTTGAAATCAGTAATTACCTTTTCGCTATATAGCCGAATTTATTATTCAATAGAATTGAACGGATTTCTAATTTGAACTCATTTTGCAATATCTCTCTTGACAGACGCCAAACGGGATCACTGTAATAAAACAGTGGAGATATACGAGGATGTTTCTTCGCCGCCAGTTACGCCGGAAAACTTTGGAAGGCCCCTCACTTGTACATATAGGTATGTTCGTTTATTTCTTATCTACTATGAAAAACCAGTCTATCAATTTGATAACAAAATATTTAGAATAAGATATTATTTTACTATATTTTTACTATATTATACTCTTCAATTTAAAAAAAAACATCGTATCAGAATACAATAAAGTAATCACTTTTTTCACATCGCAAACAATTCATACACTTTTATGAGAAATGGCAAATAAGTGTCATATTCAAATATACTTGATCATCGAACTCGCTAACATATTAGTTGTAATTGAGGAAAAAAATGACTTAGGACTTAGTCTCAAATGGAAGAGGAATAAAATAAGTAAAAAAAAAGTCAGACAAACTGGAAATCGACGCTGAATCGAGAGTCGGATTAATTTGAAGGAGGTGAAAAAAGTAAAGACCATTCACTGTAGATCAAGCTTTTAGCGAAGAGGCAGAGGCATTCAACCCGACTCGATCACGACCACCGCACACGTATGAAAAACCTCTGGTAGTGACACGTTAAGGTTAACATTAGATAGGCCCAAATAAAAAAAATTTAAAAGCCTTACAAAAGAACAAGGTATTATTTTTCTTATTCGAAAAGGAGCGCTATGCAGGCTGAAACAGTCCTGTATCACCGCGAACTTGTTAGATCACGTGTTTACCCATAATTCGGTTACTTATTGGTATTAATGGAACACATTCCCACAAGATGGACTTTGATGCTTCGTCTGCAATTTCACAGAACCCGCACTTTCTTGTGTTCTAGACACCAATGCTGTGCATATGCTTGCCCAAACAACAGTGTCCAGTTAGTGCTCTAATACTCATAGCTGATTCCTACCGTGCATCAGGGATTCTTCAGCTTTGCGCTGACAGAATGCTTGGAATTTATTTGTCCTGGCAATTTATTTCAGAATTCTATAGCCTTATAGATGTAAGAACAAGGTATCTCCATATTTTAAATTGAATTTTGTACTTTGTACATATTTTTAATATTGTCTTATTTACAGATTTAGAGCTTTTCGAGGATCGCCTAAAGACTGGATCCTTAGGATAAGATTCAAGAAGTTCAAAGTCGGTACTCTGATAAATGGTACGACGTGCCATAAAGGCTACATGCAGGTGAGTTTCATACTAATTAGTAGCTAAACTAAAATGACATTCTACATCGAATTGGTTGGTATTCAATATTCTCAATTATGTTAACTTTTTATTCATTACATAATCTCGGACTATTTAGAGAAAACATACAAAATAATTCATATACTGGCGTGGTGGTAAGCATAACATGCCTTCAAGAAGACGCTTTTGTCCGTCAGACTGCAGGGGATACTTAAAGGTAATCAAAAAACAGTGAAAAAAATCTGAGAGATAGATAATTTATTGCCAGTAACCAACATGTTGCTTACCTACGAAGCGTTTTAATCTATCTATATGCTGGCAGATCCCGAAATAACCGAAATACTGACTGCATGCTGTATCTATCTCAATGTGTATGACAATCGCGATCTAGACAGCCACAGAAATTTGATAAATATTATACTAAATAGGCTCAGGGGCTTTGATCACAATCTAATCTAATTTTATGTGATTCTTCGACCTACGGTGCTAAATATATTAACCTTTTCTAGATCTCAAGTAATACTATCGAAACACACTTGCATGTGATTGGAGACAGACTTTCAAACATGAGGGTAGCTAGAATGGCGAGTATTAGCAAATTATATAACCTATAACCATGCTATCGTTTCATCACAATATAACGAAATCTCAGGCTTATGATCTGTGAGTTATGTAGAAGTTAATCAACACTGAATTAGATCTCACTATCACTGCATCTTGACTTGGTGTACAGTAATCACGACCCAGTAGAGTAAAATAAGACTCAAGACAGAAAGAGAGAAATTAAAAAAAAATACTCTCGTCTCCTTTAAAATGTTGAAAATCGACGGGTAACTCCAAAGTAGTATTAATTGAGTTCACCCACGGCCCGCCAATTCCACTAATTAATTTTTGAACTTTCCTAACGGGTGAGACCGCCATGTTTTAACGGAATGCAGGATAATCTTTTAGCCATTGTCACGGATTGTTAACAATACAATTTTATTACAGTTAACTACAATTTTTTTAACATAAATTAATATTTCAGTAAAATCAAATTTAGTGTTCGTACATTATCAAATATTTGTCATTCCGGGAACCATATGTAACTGTCCATCGGATCTTTACAAACTATATATACGTCGCGTTATTTATAACCGACTTCAAAAACGGAGGTTTCTCAATTCTACCGTATATATATATATATATATATATATATATATATATATATATATATATATATATATATATATATATATATATTTAATTTATAATTGATTTATTTATAATTAGCACCACCCGCGTTTCATATATTCTTGACCGCATAATATAGCCTAACATACAAAAAAAACAAATGAATAAAAAAACGACAGACTTTTGTTCTTATTAGCGGGAAAAATGTACATAGAATAAATCGAAAAAAAATTTAGAAAGGGTCGATGGAATCTAAACAATTAATCCTGCGTCGAATGGTTGTAGTCCCATCGCGATATGGTCAGTAGTTTTAAGATTATGGTACGTCAAAGGACCCCCATTTTCATTTTATATACATATATAGACTAATCATAGGCATGTAAAAAGTCCCTCACTCCCATAAAATATATGTAATTACTATCTCACAAAACGAATTGCAATTTTAGTACTACGACGTCAATTTTGAATAGTTTTACGAATAATCACGAAACTAAAGCTACTTTTAAGCCTTGCTATGTCCTGTGGGCGCATAGCGATGGCGGGTTATCTGAAGAACAGAATATTACGCACGTGTATTGACTCCCAAGTTTTGTTAGCTATATTTTAGAAATTCTATACCTATCAAAGTTTCATTTGGAATATAAATTCTGTTATTGGAACATATGATAATTCAAGCTCGTTTATTCGCCTCAAAGTTGGCAAAACTAATAGAAAATTATTATATTTCCATATTGTAATATCGTCGTTAAGAATTATGAATATATTTTTCTTTGCTAGATAGGCTTTTTAAAAGGTTTAGCTATTTTGATTCATAAGTTTGGCAACCGTCGATCTTTTGTCGTTGACGTTCCGGTGACGATTTCAAAAAATAAAATTATTTAGTTTTTAGATAATATAATTCTGTTAGTTGTATTTAATAGAATTGCTCTGTCTTCATGACACAAAACGTAAAACGATTTAATGATTATTGTTTTCTTCTTTCAAAATATGTTTTGAGTGACGTTATTTTTTATTTAGCCATGCAATGTGGACATTCTGCTACCTTCTTGACCACTCTGCCTAGTGGAGCCGATTTTGATCCTATAGACTAATTTTGTTTTCATAATCAGAGCTAATATGAAATACCTAATAAAACCTATTTTTTTATAAATTCTGAATTCGAAAAGTAATTTCCTCTTTTTAATATACTGTACAAGATCAGTGCTTTGACTAAAAACTAAACACGCTAAACCCCGAGGTATTGGATCTCAAATCACTGAAATACATGGCTAACATTAGAAAATAACCTACCATCATGTTATTGTTTTCCTTCGCCGGAAGTTTAGGCTCATTTAGGAATAGGGATATGTATGTGCATTCAAACTTACGTCAATCAACATAGTATGAAACTACATCATCACTACTGAGACCTCACCGAAAAATAACAGAAGTAATTATTTATTATCACTAAATAATATCTTAGAATGACCAAATATTAAAGACATTTAAGAGTTAAATCACTTCCACGACCAAGACGACACAAACACAATTCAACTAAGTCCAGCAAACAATTGTAAAGTCCATAAAAATATACAGAACATGGTAACACGACTCGAATGAAGGAATTGGAAACAAACTCGGGAAGGCGGGCGGTGAAAGCCAATTTGAACAAGTAATTATTGGATCATTCGTCTGAGTGTAGGGGGTCGGCAGTTCTAAACTCGTCAGAGTTCCTTCACAATTAGCCGTATTCAGGTCTCTCGGTGTATTTTATACAGTATGTGTAACAACTCTATAAATTGAATAACTTGAGTAAACATCGTTTGAAATTCTAACAAGTTGTTCCATGAGAATGGCTGTATAATATAAGTGACGACGTTTTATTGAAGTAAGAAGTTATTTACCAGCGTTAAGCGATTCTCGTTAGAGAAAAAGCTTAGAGATTCTCGTTGCCAATATTATGACGTCAGTCGTCTACATGTTATAGCCTGACAAGTATAAGATAGCGTTTAAGTGCTGGTATCAGAGATAAATAATAAAATTAATACTAACGCATCCTATCATGTTTTGTTTTTTTTTTTTTTTAACGTACATAATTATTGCACGGAGCGTCGATAGATGTAAAAACCAGACAAATGTTGCATGTTAAATGTTCCATATATTGAACCGCCTTGACTTAGGTCTCCTCCAAAGATCTCCACAACGACCGGAATTCTGTCATCGTTCATGGAAGGGAATTTCCATAATTGCCACGCTTGGAATGCGGGTTGCCAATCGCAGTAGATGTTAGTGTTACTCCGAGGATGCCTGGTATCGATCTCCTGGCTTATCCTTTAGTCGTCTGTTACTATACCCACGGGAAGATATAGGCTGGTACTACTCTTATCCGGTACCACACGTTTAATGTTAAATGTTAGGTTATGTTAATAATTTAAATTAACAAATTATAAAATGTAATTACTTATAACTGTTATACTAAAATAAATATTTGAATTCACACAGATAGTCGATGGGAATGCTAAAACAGACGTGTCTAATAGAAAGGAGCCAGGCCTTTTCTGTGGCGAAATCGAACAACCTCAGACCTTCATATCGGAGACAAATTTCGTGAAAATCGTCTTTCACGCAGACAATTTCACAGATCAAACCTACTTCAGTTTCGATTCCAGGTAAGCGAAATTGAGATAGTTACGTTTGATGTATGAAACATTGTCCTGTGAAACGAACCTAACTTTTGTTCATTACTATCGAGACTGTATATTTTAATAGAGTCGACAGTATAACGGCTAATGATCAAGTGTTTCATACGTAGGTTTTCAAAAGATTTGCAAGAAAAATAATAAAATATAAAATTTCATAAGCTTGTTTTGTTTTTAAAAAACGGCGCGCAGACTTTATTCTCGCCCACCATACATATCTTTTGGTTTGGCTGAGTTAGCTGTGTGCGCTTGAAGAAGCAAAGGCAATCGAGCAAACAGTCTAATATTAGAAATATAATAAACAGACTATTTTTTTTTGTATCTATAAAACAAGCTAATTGGTGGAACACCTCTATTGGTATTTAGCGACAGGTTTACAAACTTATATGATGATAGCTACTCAGGCGGGCATTATTAGAAAATGCCAAAATTAACATGATATATGGTTTCCTCACGATGTTTTTTCCTTCATGGCTGATTTTAGAGTTGGATAGGTGGGCTCAAACTCGCGTCTATTGACGCGGAAACCGACAGCACTACCAACTGCGCCATCACCGCTTCAAAAACATTAACAGTAGTGTGTAAATTTAAAGCAAGCTTGTTTTAGAAATTACATTATTGAACCAAAAGAATGCACTATTACCATATGGTTTTGATTTCAGAGCTGAACAACAATTCGAAGTGTATTTGCGCTACGGACAACATCCAGAATTGTATCCAAACAGAAGAGGGGAAGTTGTTGCTGGGTAATTATCATATTTCTATAAAGATTCATTCTATAAGGATGCATATGCTATACACAGTAGATATAGAGTCATAAAAATATACTGATATTCAAACATAACCGAAAAAATGAATACGAAAACGAACAAACGAAAAAAATATATACATAGAATCAAAACATTGATACAATATGAGTTTTTAAAGCATATACTTATCTGTAAGTTCGCCATGTTCGTAGTCAGTGAAGTTTACTTAACGGATCTTCATGTTACTCATGAAACGAAACAAAACCTCAAAAATACTCTGAGCATTCTTCTATGTATAGAAAGATTACTACTCCTTAATAAAAATGGCCGAGAAAAAGCAATTAACACGAAGATTAACAGGAGACCTCTCGCTTGTACCTTGATACGGCTTTTACACGTTTCACAAAAGCAATTATCGTTAATCAATTAATTTGTCCTATTTATTCGTTATGTATTTTATCACCTTACAATTGTGTACATTATACCTATAACTTGTCTGTTACTGATGCTACTTTTAAGCTAAAACCTAAATCCATTTAAATTCAGATGCATTCTTTTTATTTGAAGAAACGATTATGGCACAGCGGGTAGTGTGATGTGATTCTGCGTCAACCGACGCGGGTTCGATCCCCACTCTTCGATCCCCTATCCGACTTTTAAATCGATCTGAGCTTTCAGTGAAGGAAAACATCGTAAGGAAGCCATAGAATGGTGGTAAAGCATCATCATATAAAAATATTCAATGAAATATCGTTTGATCAATCCACCCCCTACCTTCAAAAACCCGTATGTAAATTTTACATTACAACGTAATACAGAATGTGCACAACACATGAATTCCACAAACCATACGGGCTCAAACAAAGCATTTACTCCCCCTTTTATTTAAATTATCTACCAAATTGCAAAGCAGACTTCAAAGGGTACGTGATGTGTATTTTAAAATAAATCGTTTGTGAAAAGGCATTCGACGGTAGGTCGGTTCGTTCGTACTTTTGAATTTTAGACATTTTATTATTCAGGTAACGTCGCACGGGTAAAGTCGTGAAGGTAGATTAATTTATTGTCAAGTCAAACCTTTCTACATTCTTATTACAAACTTGTTTTCTGAAATAATCAAAACCGTTTAACAACTCATTTTATATATTATAGAAAATCCAGAAATAATTCCCCATCCAAAAACGCTTCTTTGTTAGACATAGGCATGATTTTCACTATAGACCACCAACTCGCTTCACAGCTCATTCACAACTGGCGTCACAAGCGTTTCCAATGCCTTATTGTAACACTATTAACAGAACCCTGCTCCCCACTACTCTAGTAAAACAATTACAAAAGTCGTTTTCAGTTGTAAATAATAAGTTTAATTCGGTCCTGTTAACTTATCAAAGATGATAACATATAACAATGTAAAACATTCAGTAAAAAATATATATACAAATTTTGGTTAAAGCTAACACTTTAGAAAAAATATTTCACAATCATGTTTCAATATTATTCGATTAAAATTCAAAACGTTTTAAATTATCATAATAATTTTTAATATTAAATGCAACGGAAGCATAAAATTTACGAAAGGAAACTAAAGAGGTCAACGAAGTTGAGAATATCCCTGAATCAGTCGTACCTCGCTCACTTTAATTCGAGCAGTTGATTACTGGGCATAAATCTGCTTCTGCAATAATAGGTGAGCGAGCGCTCGGCCCATGGCGACTGTTCGACACGATTTATAAGCCATTTCGGTCACGTACCGTCCAAAGTGGTGGCCATTTGGAAACGGTCAGAATGATTTCGGGGACGTTTGCGACATTCACGATAAGCCCCTTAAGTAATTGCTAAGTTCGAACATGATTTATTCGATGGGCGTTCTAAGTGATGATTTGTCGAAGGATAACGATTGATCGCTTTAACGTTTTCAATTATTGGTAGTCTACAGTACATTAATCTTCCTGTAAAATAGATGAGAATTGTGTAGCAAATTTAAATGTACCATTGATCAATTCTGATCTGATCTCTGTAAATGAACGTATTACGTTATGTTGAAAAAGAAATGCACATAAAATTGTTATTAAAATTAAGATAAGTATCGCTAAATTTAGAATCCAAACGAGTTTTAACTCTTTTGTCTTATATATACTTGCAACACATACGTTGGAATATTTTCATATTATAAGCCAATGATGGGATGGTAACTATATTACAAATAATGTAGGAAAATTTGTAGGCATATATTCCGCAACAATACCATTATTTAAAAAGACTTCATCAGTATATGTCTTTGAATATTTACAGATGAGTAAAACAAACTAAAGAAACATTTAAAAACGTATAGCAGTAATTTTTTTTTTCTAAACTAGCTAATTCTGTTGACCTGAAGAGCCTTTACAGCTTCACCGTAACTTTGAGGGTGAGTGCTGAAAGCACTCAGACGCAAAAGATAACTAGCACAAGGGTTTGAACCTCGGCTTGGTCACTACTTGAGTGGAATAGCAGTAATCGAAAAAAGACTTTTCGTTTTATATGTACAGTTTACTGACTGTTTTTTTTTTTGTTCAGATCCTACTGCGAGCGGGTGTTTCGTGATTGTCGACTACAAACTTGTTACGTACAATCAGCAGCATATCCTGGAGTATATCCAAGAAATTTGCATTGCAGGTAAAATAGAAATAAATTTGGTTAAGTGGAAAAAAAAAAAAATATAATTTGGATTGTACCTACCTTTTATATCGGCAATAAAAATGAACTTTACTATATGTGATCAATCCCAGGCAAGATCATTGATTGATTACTGTACCTGAAGGTTAAATGACAACTTCTAGTGGACCAATGCAAGTTGGCAACTTTACCGATTAAGACTTAGGACGACAAAGCAATGCTAAAGTCACAAATAATTGCTAGGGAAACGCTTCCTATGTTAATGAGAATAAACTATTAATATTGTTAGAAATATTTATGAATAAGGCGTACGTAAACAAATAAAAGGTATATAAAATATAACTCTATTTCTCGGGCAACTAATAAATCCCTTTGTAAAATACACATTGAGTTGTTGACAAATAACATTTAAGACCCTTCTGATTCTAAATTTAACTTGTATTAAATTCGAAAACAAGAATTCGGGATGGTATACTGGACTCTGACGAAGGTCTGACTGGCTTTTGAACAGATGTGTTTGTTTAGGATGAAAGTGTAGGAAGCTGTTTTTTTTTCTCGTTTCTCTGGTAGACAATAACAAATTAATATCGTTATTAATAAATACCATTTAATCAATATATATAAAAAATCTATTGAAAAGTGGAGAGTTGTGTACTAATTATCAATCATTAGTTTTTTTTACACGTAATAGCCTCAGTTTTTTGACCACAATCTCACCTGATGTTAAGTGACGATGTGGTCCAGGATGGTAAACACACAAAGTCTGGAGATACTGGTACACAAGTGACGCTGCGGGAACACTCCTATTGGTATTTGGCGACAGGTTTTCAGACTTGAGGGTGGTAGCTTTCCAGGTGGGCATTATTTGAAAATTTCCTATCATGCTATGGTTTTCTAGCGATGTTTTCTTTCACCGAACCTCAGGCTGATTTTATAATTGGATAGGTGAATTTGAACCCGCGTCCATTAACGCGAAATCCGACCGGACTACCAACTAAGCTATCATAGCTTAAGATACGTATTAAGATTATAAAAGAAGTTTGACTGAAAAAAGAGTGTTTGCAAAATTTAAAACAAGTACTGCGTTGTCTCAATGGCTCAAAGTGAATCTTCATCTTCAAGAAGAAGCTCGTTTTTTTTACTTAATTATATGTCTGGTGGTGGCTAAAGGCAAATAGAGCCATGTCTACAAAAATGTTCGGCAAAAGGCGTTATATTAGGGTGGCACTGCTGTACCAAGTGAATAAATTTCACAGAAGTATTTTTTAGATTATACTTGCAAATAAATATTGTGGTCTACATAAATAGTCGACGTTTAGCATATTTTGGTTTCATTAACAACTCTAAAATATTACATTTTTCAACTGAGCCCACTTCAATTCGCTTTTCATATAATACCTAGTGCCATTATTTGTCTTACTATTAGTTACTACTCACAATTAGACTTTTTTTAAATCTTTTCCCCTATATAAACCATTTCTCCTTTTCTTTACCATCCATAATTATTTATGGGCTATCTATCATATTAGAGCTCGTGTATAACTAAAAGAAAACCATCTATAAATTCAGTTAAACTATAGCATAATTTAGATTCTTAAATATGTACTGATCATTACGTGAAGATAAATTATTTCTGCATTAATAGAATTCCGTGAATTATCCAAGTGTTGCAAGTTAATAAAAATTACTATATTAAGTGATATGGGAAATTAAAACTATTACAACGATTTCTTTAAGACGACCAACTACTTACGTCATGAATAACATTAATTTTCAGTAAAATTAATAACAATACTTTACAGTAACATTTGTTGAAACAAATAGCATTCAAAATTGCAAGACAATACCGATTCCATCTTGTTTCGTTGTTTTGAATTTCGTAACAATCTAGAAAGGGACATAAGTTGTGACGAAGGTCAAACTGACTCCTTGACAAATGTGTTTGTTTAGGCGTTAAAGCGTAAAGGGCTATTTATATATTATCTTCAACACACTATTGTGTAGCGAGGACAGAAAAGGTAATTGTGCATTTATAAAAAGTAAATAAAAAAATAATGTGGCCATTACGTAAAATTCAATATTTGAACGTTTTGTAATTTACATATTTAAAGAGAATCAGAGATAATACCAAGCAGGGTGAATTCTAAATTATCTCAAATTCTCTCTAGAAAGTGTGGATCTGGAATAATCCGGTAAGCTTAATTACTCTTTGAAATTTGGGGGAAAATTTGCAGCACTCTCCGTAAATAAACCTTTTTTTTATATTTTTGAATCTATTTAAAATACTTTTTAACTTCTGCCCTAGATATCATCTCAACACTCGTCTGCCCTACATTAAACTTTACATAGAAAACGAAGAATTCAATATCGATGGCCAACGATGTGAGAATATAATGACTTGCCCAATGAGACCTATAACATCAGGTAAGGCGAAATCTAAAGCTTTTGTTTTCTAGGTCACTCTATTATTTTTCTTTTGGTTACTAGACAAAACCTGGCATATATAATTTACACTTATCCATGCAATCCCTGAGCTGAACTTTTGACATATTTCCATATATCTAGTCAAGAGTACGTGATAACTCTGTCTTGTAACTTTCAATTAATAGGTAATAAGAGATCTCTGATTTACTTTTTCCTATAGTAATTATAAATCATTTCTTTAACTAGGTTGATTAAACATAATTGAATATCTACCTACAGTTTTTCTACTTCGTCCGATTCGTCCGATATCAACGCTGGTATTAAGTATTTATACTTTTAAAAATACTAAACTTAATCTGATAATTTTAAGTGTTTTCTAAGAAAATCATATTCCTTTCATCATAGGCGGATATGTTCCATTCTCTCACGATTTTTGTTTTTGTAAAATAACATTTTTATAAATCATATTTTTCAGAAGAGTATGTATAAACAGTTTATGGATAAAAAAAAAATTAAAAGTAACTAACTACTTAGTAAAATTGTCTAAAATTGGATAACACATTTAGTTTGTAGTAACAAATGTATCTCTCATCCGCAATTTAACAGATATGTCCGTATTTCAAAATAAGGCTCTACCTCCTACAAACGGGGTTTTATTTAGGCTAACGTCTGCAATTTGTGCATGTAGGTTGGCAAAATTGAAATGCTTAAAATAAAATAAATTGCTTTCATGTATTATAAAAATAATTAGGTACTATAATAATGCAAAATAATTTGGATCTACCATTGCTTATGAAAAGGGCTATACTTGGAATTTCATTGCGTGATCGAATCAGGAATGAGGAGATCCACAGAAGAACCAAAGTAACCGACGTTGCCCGAAGAATTACTCAACTTCGGTGGCAGTGGGCTGGGCTCATTGCTCGCAGAACCGATGCCCGATGGGGTCAACGGGTTCTCGAATGTGTACCACGCACCAGAAGACGTAGCATGGGTAGGACCCCTACAAAGTGGACCGACGACATGGTGAAGGTCGCGAGAGTCCGCTGGATGCGGATGGCGTAAGACCGGTCGTCATGGAGATCTTTGGAGAAGACCTATTTCCAGCAGTGGAAGTCTTTTATGTTGAATGGATCAATGGACAGACTGCTCATTCATATAGGAGCGATTATATTCTGACAGTTTTCCTTTAAGCAACCTAATGAACGGATTAACACTTCATCAACTGACTGTATTAGAACTACTGAAAAGAAAGAAATTTGCATTCGTTAGCTACAAAATCGATATCTTCTCCTTTTGTTATTCTTTCGAGTTTTTCAGTATTAATAATGGAAGTATATTTTTTTATGTGGATTCATATAAATATGAAACTATTTTAGGTTCAGAAAATTGCCCTTACGACTACATTCGGATTTACGATGGTAAAGATGAATCTGCTGCAGTGATCGGTACATTTTGCGGTATGGGCAAGTTTCCGTACTCCATCATTGGGACGTCGCAGGACTTGTTTGTGGAATTCGTCAGTTCACCTGCAGGTTGGTAGTGTTTTACTAGAAAACTAAAAAAAATTCAAACGTTTTTCAAATTTGTCGAAACCAGAATGTTCGATTGGATTTAAATGGTGATAGGATCAGACACAACATAATCAGTTTACTTTACTACATTAATACAAAGTGCTTGTCTATTAACCTATAGTATTAGAATTAAATCAACTAATACTGCAATTCTATTTAAGGCGAATGAACTGGAATGATCTAATAATACGGTAGCTCCATATCAAAATTTGCATTGACTTGTCCAAAATTCATAGCAATATAGTTTTAACATATAGTTGATAATACTATACTAATTATGCTTAATTAAACTTTTAATAATGCGGAATTTGAAATTGTAAAAAACTTATTTACGATGATTTTTTTAAAAGTAAACCCAGATAAAGATTCATCTATTTTCATTGCGTTGTTAGTCCACCTAGGGAATACACCTCTCCTAAATTGTAGCACTCGAGTCGATCCAAGGTTTTTTGTATCCAATCGCTTCCAGCTATGCTCGCAGATATCACTTTCCATTCTGTAAACACCGACCCTTCAATTTACTGAACATTTCGTGCCCAACTAATTCGCGAACGTTATATGCTCCAAATCCGTAACATGTTATCTGAAGCACGCTTAGTTTTTGGAATAATCAATTTTTGACGCATGTTAGCAGTCGGCAATATATAATTTATTTATTGACAGTTTAAATGTGTATATGTGGTAGAAATAGAATAATATTAAAATACTTGTAACACCAAATTAAATTCTAAGTATATCAGAACAACCATTCGTGTGAGATAAATATAATAGAAATTCGATCACTGCAATCAACTAGTTTGGTACTTTGGTTGTAGTTTTCGCCTGCGGTCTCCGAAAATCGACGCGTTTAACTTTGTGCTTGCTATTTAAATTGCTTTGAGATACAATCACGCAAAATTTAAGCTTACAGAATATGAAATTGACGAAGAAATAACAAAAAATGAACTTATTAAATAAAAAAAGTAATACTAATCGAGCAAAAAGTACCCAAGAAGAATTGGAACTGGTGCGAAAATAGTTTTATTTTGCAAAATTTGAAACTTTAAATTTTTTTGCACCTTCGAATATCACATATTCGAAACATATAAGCATCTAGAGAGAGATTCATAGTGCGTATTTTATCTTTTTAAACTTTTGTAAAGGGAAAAATACTTTTTTGACCCACAAAACTCCAACAGATCCATCAAGTCGTAATCATATATCCATCCATACCTTAAGATGGAGCTTGCGTACATTTTCCGCCATGTCGCACCTCGCTGTAGAATTCTATTACAAAATTCTCGGTTAGTTCTACGACATGTCTCGTGTTTGAGTGAAACATTTTTCCAGACGATTGCGTCTAAACACATTTGGAAAATAGCTTGAATATTGTAGCAAAATCTTCAAAGAAAATTATTTACGTCATAAATATTTTTATATCTAAGGTACATCAAAAATACACCAAAGCTATATAAGCTTTTTAGGGTTGATCAGTACTTGTAGATGAATAAGAAAAGAATAATTTTTAAACGTTTTAAATCTATCTATATATATATATATACATATATAATCTATCTATCTATATATATAAGCAAAGTTTGTTTTATTTGTCCGAGGTAAACTCGAAAACTACTGGACCGATCAGCATGAAACCACAACCATTCGATGCGGAATTAATCGTAGATGGTTATAGGCTATATATTTTTTGAATTCCATCGACACTTTCTCATTTTTTTTTTTTCATTCATTTGTTTTTTTAGGTACGCAGTGAAGAATATATGAAACGCGGGCGGAACCGCGGGCACAGAGCTAGTATAATATATAACTAATCGACAACTTTGCGTCGCTTTATACGAGTTACATTTATTTTTGCCAAAAGTGAATTCTCTAAAAAAAGAAAATTAATTGGAAAGGCACAAAGCCATATGAATTTTTAATATGTTATATATTTATTTAAAGACCTTTGAAATTGTTTACTTCAATAACAGCTTCATTTATATTTCATTTCGCAGTGCACATTTAGATCTAGCCTACAACAAGAAACTTGATGACTTGCGATTTGTTGACTTTTACACATTCTTCTACAATAAAAGATAGTTATACAAATGAGTTGCTTATATAATTAACGACAACAGTATTTATCTTGTAGGTCCACTCCTAAATACTGGATTCCATTTCAACGTTGGTAACTGGCCCGGACACGTCGAAGCCCCTGGTTCAAAAGTCGGTACTTGCGACTGGCTCCTTACTGCTGAATCCTTGAAGAAATCAGGCGACACTGAAGGCATATTCCTTTCAGTAGCCCACTGGTACCCGCCGCATACATCATGCACTTATTTAATGCAAGGATTTCCTGGACAAGTTGTCAGATTATACTTTCCCAGGTAATTTTGACTAGAGCTCTCGGACAAGCTTCTTAAATAAATAATTTACCCTGATCATATTATAAAAGAACTGAGTTGGTAAAAAAATAAAGAACATTTATGACAACATTATACTTTCAACAAACAAGTGTTTACTTAAATTTGACTACATAACGTAGTTTACATTAACTAGAATTAACAGGAATCAATAAATCCAACAGCAATACATAGATTTTTTAAATTTTATGTCATTTGTGTTTCTCGGTATAATTGGATTGATTTAAAAGATAACCTTGAAGCTACCTTGATGGACACTGATAGTAACCAGTGTGATGTACACAAGATAACTAGTGATGTAACTTCCAGTTTTCGAATCAACCGAATAGAATCCCCGATAGTGCCGTGGACAGGAGACTGTGGTGAATCCTTAACACTTTACGATGCTCCGAGGCCTGATGACGCTCGCATCATCAAAACCTTCTGCGATACCTTCAGCAGACCGATGGAGAAACACGACTTCGTGTCTACCGGCAACGCTATGTTCGTTAGATTCGAAAGTAAAACAGGCAGTTATAGTGGGTGAGTTATCATCATCACCTCCAGTACTCTTATCCCATTTATTTAAATTTACTCTTCCATACATCTTTATTTTAAATCATCTCAGCATTCACTTCTTTTCTTTCGTGGCTTTAGAATCTAACATTGTTTCTAATTTCTTAATACATTAAAAAAGAAAAGGTTAAAACAAGCTTTCTATCGACAAACGATGTTAAAATGTTGTTTAAATGATACGTTATACTAGTAACACGATTTTTCTTTATGTTTAATTTAAAGTAGACTAAGGAATCTATAGCACCCCTAAGTTTGATTACCGGTAACCAAACATCAATAGGTATACTTCAGAACATGTACCCTCTAGGTTTAGTTTACCATCCTGTACTTCATCTTACTTACCACCAAGTTAGATTGTGGTCAAAGCTTATATAGTTTAAAAATACTTCTAGATCGTCTCTTTACTATTGGGCCCATTACGACTTCTTCAACAATACTCGCTTCGGAGAGCCAGTCCCCGGAACTGCTTGCGACGAAGTCATAGCGTCGTGGAAACAGAGAGCGGGACGGTTAAGATCTCCGCTTAATACTTTGGTTTACAAACAAGCTCCTCCTGGTGAAGACGTGCATTGCCTGTACCGCTTTGTTACTGATAACAGAATATACGCAAGAGTCATACTGACAATATTGAGTGTCAATTTTAAGGTTAGTTTTGTAACAAAAAAAAAACTAATAGTCACTTTTTACCTCTAAAAAGAACATAAATCTACCACATGGACTATTGAAGTAATTGTAATAAGATGTTTAAACTCAGCATTAACTTATACTCTTTACAGGAACACCCATATACATCAGTCACTTGCCAAAACTGTTACGAGGATAGAGCTGATAAATTAATAATTTGGGAACCGAGCCCAGGCAGTAAGACAATGAATAGTTCTATAGGAATCAGCACTACACCTTTACCGTTACATTTAGCTGTTCAAAGGTCTCTAGGTTCATGCCTTTGCGCTAAACATGCCAATAGTGTATCCAGAGCCAGACCATACAGAGTTGTTTCTTCAGGCGAAACGTTAAATTTACAATTGATCGTTGATAACGCTCACGCCGCAGCGTCGTATTTCAAAAATCCTTCTCCACTCTTCGAAGCCAGATACGAATTCGTTCACGGTCCTTTATGTGGTCCAGCTGTATTAATTGCAGCATCAGACGGTGAAATTGTTTATCCACATTTAGAAGCTTTAGGCTACACGGAACCTCCAAAACGAATACAATGTATTTGGGATCTTGAAGTTGAGGAAAAGAGAGATATTTGGCTTCACTTTGATAGCGTTAAATTTGCTTCTAGACATTGTGAGGATGGAAATATTCAGATTTATCTGCCGGGTCGGATCGAACCGTACCTTTCCATTTGTGGTGGGAACGTTTCCGAAACTGATAAATTACCTATACTCTCTGCTGGTGAACTGGGATTTGAATCTTTAGACGATCCTTTAGTCATCGAAAAGGAAAAGACCAGATCGATTCGAATAGTTTTCATAGGAAGTGCATCTCCTGCTCGAGCAGCATTTAAAATAGCATGGACAGGGCTTTATCATCTACCGAAAAATTCTGACGGTTCGTTAATGACGTCACGTTTGACGGAAGGCGGAATGAAGCCTGAAGGTCAGGGCTGCGATTTTATATGTCCAGGGGACGAAGCACTCTGCATACCAGCTAGGTTGATATGCAATGGTGTCGTGAACTGTCCTAATATGACTTCAGGGAATAAGAAATACTGGACAGCCGAAGAAAAGAGAGCTAGGGAGACATACTCTGAGGATAGTTTGCGTCGGCTCGGCTACATGGATCTGTTGGGGGGAATACCTTTAGGTCAATTGAATGATGAATCTCCGGAATTGTGTGCGCGAGCTAGGAGTATGGGAGGAGGTGACTGGGTTGCTCCAGCTTTGGGTGCTGGGTTGGCAGTGGCGTTGGCTGCTTGCGCGTTGGGTGCTGCCTGGCGTCTGTGCTGCCGCAAGAGGTCGCCTGATGAAGAATCATTGGATTACTGACACGAGGCGCGCGGCGCTCCGCATGCGCTGCCTTCACTACACTCGCGATCCACCTCAAGAGATCTACCGATAGATTGGAGCCTACATTGACGGCCGCTGTATTGAGTGCCTTTAACCTACTTCATTGATCATCTCTTTATCCATTCTTTAATTTAAAACTAAACAACTACCTTTTATAAAATTAACGATTTATTCAATTATAATTCATTATATATACTTATTTTGTTTTCTTTCTTATAAATGAACTATTCATGAGGCGGTATATATATTACACGGGCACTCAAAATATTAAATTATTGAATGATGTAATTAATGTATATACCCTAAATTTATAGAAACTCCTAATAATAGGATGCTTCAAATGAAAAAAAAAAAAACAATCATAGTTTTAGGATGTGGTGATAATATGCTAAAGTGATTATCAGTTAGGTAATAATAGTCGTAAGCTGTTTTTTATGATACATTACACTTACGCTAAGCATTGAGCTAATTACAGCGAAAAAAATAGGTAAAATAAACCCTTGTTAACATTCATTACAATTCACTTTGAATACTCCAATTAATATTAATTAATATTACTTTATCCTTTTTGTATCTCAAAATCAGTAAATATATGTTATTTCAAAATGATTTTTGTAGACAATACGAACGTTTTTAACTAATTAATCTCATAATGAACTACACATAAATTAATAGAATTTGATTTGATTTATTTACATGTTGTTTTAATTTCAAATAATACGAAAATATTTTAAAAATCTGTATAAAAATTTAAAAAAATTAACATCATAATTTTAGTGATTTTAATTGCATCTTTCAGATCGTAAATTTTATTATTACCCGTTAACAAACAAACGCAATGTAAATAATTTTGAATAAGTAGGTTAATTAATATAAAAAACCATTCATACAATGAGAGACAAGAAACGAGAGAGATCGATTATTCCTCGGACGTTAACAGCATCGTCAAAATGATTAGTTTACTTGTTTACTCTCGGAAATAATTGATAGGTTAAATTAGGGTTAAGATAAAGTGTATCGAACGACGACGATTAGCTCAATAGTTAATGGAGGAAGTGGTTTTTTTTTTTTGTTGTTGTTGTTGACCAATTGTCCATTATCAATCATTTTATTCTAACAAAACGAAATTCCATTGAAAATTAGTTTTTGAACGTTTTTACATTTATATTTAACACTCAAAATAAACAAACGGTTTTCTTTATTCCATTAAATGTCACGTACATAAAATTGTTATAAACTTTAATAGATTTGTAAGATTATATTTTTCGTGTACAAGTTTTAAAATTGAAACATTTTATTATGTCATCTATTTTGTTTTTATTTTCATTTACAATTTATGATAATTTTAAAAGAGTTTGAGATAAATAAAGTCGGTCAATACTTTTAATGTTTGAAATAGATTTCTTAAGGACATTTTAATATTAATACCTACGTTATGATTCGCACAGTTAGCAGATAGATTGATTGCATTGTCACTTATCACTGCCTTCATCGACCCGCTTTATTAAGAAAATGAACCCTTTAGTTCATCAATTAGACAGAATATTGATAACAACTAAGCTTTTCTATTTGTATTAATAATTTATACATTTTAATATTATTCTTTAAGTAATACGTTAATTTATTTATTGTCCTTTTTACATTTGAATGTGTAATTTTATATTAATTTAATAATTAATATTAATCACTCGTAAGTGATAAAGAAAGTGATGCACCTGAAACTTTTAATTTTGAAATATCTTTTCAAACCTTGTCTTTAATTGTATGTGGTCTAATTTCATCATGATTAAATAAAACATTTATTACAATAGATCTGAAAAAAAACTGTTGTGATTAAATTATAATTTTTTCATACCGATTAAAAAATAATAGACGACTTGTTTTATATTTGTTTCAAAATTGAAATTGATACGAAAATGAAAATTAAATATTAAATTGTCATTTAAAAATTCATATTTACCTAAATTGTTATTTTTTGTAATTCTTTTGCTTTGCTAATAATAATGTATTATTAAATGATTTGTAATAACCATGAACTGTTAAACCATAAATATTATATTTTGTACGAATATGTATAGTTTTATTTCAAACTCACTATACCCCACAGTTTCGCTCGCATATAACAACATTTTCTATTCTCCATTGTCATTGCCTGTATTATCTATATAGAAATATACAAAAGCTAAACAATTTAGTATCTTATTCCCCTCTGTTATGTATTAAATATTCAGTAATGTAGGTTGTAGTAATTTATTTGTTGATGTAATAAGCTAGAAGAAAATCCAAGAACGCTTAAAGAAGTTTTCCTTGAGTTTAATACACATACGTCGTAGCACATCTAAGAAGACATTTGATAAGTTATGATCGTTGATATTTATAAAGACACAGAGAATATATTAAAAAATTAGAAGCACAAAACCATCAATCTTAACTCAAAAAGTATTCTCTATCTGGATGCCATAATCAACACCGAAAAAGTCTATGTATCGGTGTAGTACCTTTTTTTTTTTTTTTTGACGGTTGGAAATGCATTTACGCACTCACCCTGCCTATTGTATTAGTGGGACCGAGTGCCCCTCCAATACAACAGGCAGAGGGGCACGGAGTGACGAGCTCCGCGCCAGTGTGGGACTCAAACCCGGGCGAGAAGCGCCCGGGAATACCCACTAAAACCCCCCGGGGCCGTCCGCCGCATTTGAGGTGGGGGCGATACGGGGTTGCTAGGCAAACCGCGTCGCCCCCTGCGGCAGATCGGTGTAGTACCTAGCCTATCAGCTTTGTTTAATCCTTGACTCAAATATTTGTCTAGCTTCTTTAAATATATTGTTGCTTATTCGAAAAAAAAAGGAAAGTATAAAAAAAGGGTTTTATAAAATAATTGATCATTTTACTTGTAAGTATGTAGTTGAGTCGAAGATAAACCGTTATACATCATTTAAATTTCTTTAATATTATATTTTTTTTTCACAAAATTGAGAAAACTTCTTATAATTTCAATAGAATAGGATTGAATAGAACAAATTTTGTTTGACTTTGATAAAATGAAAAAAATAGTTGGCCATCACGGGACGCCCGGTGAAAGTGAAACATCAAATTATTTTATTATTTGCCATTACGTTTGCCGACACGATATAAAGTCAATATATAACTACCATAGGGCGCCAGTAGGTGTTTCACATCAAAACATTATTGTATCTTTTACTGCAACTTGATTTTGAAAACAAGACAATCTGAACAAGAAATATTTAATCTGAATTGTTTTATGCAACTATTATTTACAAAAATAAATCACAATAGGCAAACAGTTTAAAATCTGTGAGAACTGTGTCATATTTCACGTTCGGTAAGCGGCTTCTGCGTAACATATTTCAAAGGCTGGCGCTTGTTTCCCCGCAGTTCGGTAAACATCGTACACCTGGTGTTATCGACAGCCAGTTCTATTTTGTATCTATTTTATTGCTACTGTCAGTTTTAGTTTTGTGGTGTGCGTACTACGTATTACGAGGGCAAGATGAAAGGAAACACTATATTGTTGAACGGTATAATGAGCGACTATAAAGAATGACAAATGCGTAATGAATGTGTAGTCGCAGCTACAAAGTTTCTATAATTATTAGTAAATAATAATATTTATAAATCATGGACGACCATCGCTGCGCCGGAGTTGACATATGATTGGTCGTCGCATGCAGCTATGTTAAAAGGGGCGTATCACAAGTTCTTTGTTCGTTAACGAGTCTTATCTTTCGAGGAGCGTTTAAGCTATCCTTGTTACTAAGGATAGTAGATCCACCAGTAACGCGACTTAGTGGATCCGCTACACCACTCCCCCGCCGAGACCGTTACTACGGGCGAAATCTTACGCGACGGCCACTTCTCAGTGTTATTTCACTCGGGTGATCTTGGATCATCTTGGTTTGCTGGACATTCTCAGAAACGTCTCGGGAAACAAAGGCTGGTTTCAGGCGATCGATCGAAATACGCTGTTGTTTTCCCTGAATGTCTATGTCGAAGGTCTTCTGGTCACGATGTAACACCTTGTAAGGACCCAAGTATGGTGCTTGCAGTGATCTTCGTTCAGGACCTTGGCGAACAAAAACATGGGTGGTAGTAGCAAGGTCTTTCGGTATGTAGAATGTCCTACTTGAATTACCGTGCCAAGATGTTGGTTGCGGTGTCAGCTTGCTAATGTGTGTACGCAGTCGGCTCATGATGTCGGTTAAGTCAACCGGTGCTTTCGTGCTCGGAGTGATGAACTGTCCAGGCAAACGGAGTGGCTCACCGTAGACAAGTTCAGCGGTGGATGCGTCAAGATCTTCCTTCCACGCGCTGCGGATTCCGAGGAGAACCCAAGGTAGGATCTCGACCCAATTGAATGACGCGTGACAGGTGATTGCAGACTTTAGCTGGCGATGTAATCTCTCGACAAGACCGTTTGCTGCGGGATGATATGCTGTGGTTGTATGGTGAGTTGCACCAACCCAGTGTAGCCAGATCTTTGAAAGTGCATGACACAAATTGACGGCCGCGGTCAGTGGTAATGTGCTCTGGACAACCGAAGCGTGCGATCCATCCGGAAACTAAGGCAGTGGTGCAACTTTCGGCTGTTATGTCCTGGAGTGGGTATACCTCAGGCCAACGTGTAAAGCGGTCGACGATCGTGAGGCAGTACTTATGTCCAGAACAAAGAGGTAATGGCCCAATCAAGTCGATGTGGATATGACGAAAGCGAGCAGATGGTGGCTCGAAAACTGTCAACGGTGCTGAGGTGTGTCTAGTTATCTTACAACGTTGACATTGCTGACACTCTTTGACCCATTGTCGACAATCTTTCCGGATACCTGGCCAAACGTATCTCTGGGTGATCAATTTGATAGTTGCTTTTCCTCCAGGATGACTTAAGTTGTGGAGTGTATCGAACAACTGTTTGCGGAATGACGGAGTGATGTATGGACGTGGACTGTTGGTGGATACGTCACAGTAAACCGGCACTCCTAACTCTGCTGCACTCACTTTCTCCAGCTTTAAGGCAGAACCGTTCTCTAGCAAGTCATGCAGTTCCTCATCTGTATCTTGCGCTTTTGCTAGTTCGTGGTATTCGAACGGTGCAGCGAGAGAATTGATGCGCGACAGGGTGTCTGCGACGATGTTGTCTTTCCCTGCTATGTACCTTATGTCAGTGGTAAACTGACTAATGAAGTCGAGGTACCGAAACTGGCGAGGGGAACAATTCTCTCGGCGTGAAGCGAAAGCGAATGTTAGTGGCTTGTGGTCCGTTACGATCGTGAAAGGTCGTGCTTCCACCATGTATCTGAAGTGTCGAATTGCTTCGTATATGGCCAACAATTCACGATCATAGGGGCTGTATTTTTGCTGTGATGGGCTCAGCTTCCTTGAGAAGAACGCCAAAGGCTGCCACTCGTTTTCCTTGCGTTGTTGCAACACAGCTCCTATCGCCGAATCTGAGGCATCCGTCTGAATAGACAATTCTGCTTGCGAGTCTGGTTGCATTAAAAGTGTGGCATCAGACAAACTTCGCTTACATGCTTCGAAAGCCTCCAAAAGTTCTGGTGTCATCTGGACTGGTTGAGAACCTTTGGTTTTTGGTCCGGCAAGGAGTTTGTTCAAAGGAGCTTGTAAGGCAGCTGCTTTGGGGATAAAGCGACGATAAAAATTTATCATTCCCAAGAATCGTCTGAGCTCCTTAATAGTGTTCGGTACTGGGAAGTCGCTAATGGCTTGCACCTTAGTGTGAAGGGGCTGAATTCCTTTAGCCGATACGGTGTAACCCAAAAAGTCTACCTCAGGCTGACCAAAAGTACACTTGCTGGCGTTTATGAGGACACCGTATTGTGCAAGTCTCTCGAACAACTGCTTGAGGTGCTGCTGATGCTGACTGCTGTCAAGGCTGGACACCAGGATATCGTCCAAATAATTGTAGCAGAAGTCCATACCCCGGAGAACCTCATCCATGAAACGCTGGAAGGTTTGAGCGGCGTTGCGAAGTCCAAACGTCATGAATGGGAATTCAAACAAGCCAAACGGTGTTGTGATCGCGGTCTTGGGTATGTCTTCTGCAAAGATCGGTATTTGGTTATAGGCCTTGACTAAATCCACGGTGGAGTAGATGGTGGTACCTGACAGTTGGTGAGCAATGTCTTGGATGTGCTTGACAGGGTACCTATCCGGGATTGTGAGTGCGTTCAAGGATCTATAATCCCCACAGGGACGCCAACCGTCGTTCTTCTTACGCACCAGATGCAGCGGTGAAGACCATGCGCTTTCAGATCTGCGTGCTGTGCCACTCAGCAGCATCTCCTTAAACTCTTGCTTCGCTATTTTGAGGCGCTCTGGGTCTAAACGACGAGGTCGGCTGGATACCGGTGGACCTGGTGTGGTGCGGATGTGATGTACTGTATTGTGTTTGGCTGTACTTGTTGTACCAGCAGGGCGAGTGACATCAGGGTACTCTCGCAGAAGACGGTGGTAAATGGTGTCATCCGTAGCGGTGCGTACAGATGAAATAGCATCTGCCGAATCGTGAGATGGTGCAGAAACGGTCATTGCGGTGACTCCATCTATCAGACGTTGATTGCGGCAGTCGACAGCTAAGTTGTAATAACTTAAGAAGTCGACTCCGATAATGGGCTTTGAGACGTCAGCGATGATGAAACGCCAAGTAAATGCTCGTCGAAGTCCAAGGTCCAGTGTTAGTGGAAGGTAGCCATACGTTGAGATAATAGTACCATTTGCAGCGAACAACTCGTACTTCGTCTTGGTTCTGGGCTCCCGAACAGCGGATCGCGGAAAGACGCACAGGTCTGAACCCGTATCTACAAGATATTGCACCTTCGTTTTGCGGTCCGTGATGAACAGGCGGCTAGAAATTGCTAGGCAGTCGTTTACCGCCACTAGTGGCTGCCCTGACAGTTTAACGACGGCTTGTTGTAGCTACAGGGTTTGGTGCATTTCTGTGCCTGCTGCTCCCAAATCGGTAATAGTACCAGCAGTAAGGATGATCTCTAGGCCTGGAACGCGAACGGGATCGATGCCTGGGTGACTGTCTTTCTGATCTTCCGGAGTATGAATATGAACGTCGATGAAGTTCCATACTCATGGCTTCCAGCTTCTGGGTAAGATCTGAAACCTTCTGTGTCAGCACATCAATCGCAGTACTAGTTGGTCCAGTAGTAGTAGCTAAAGATGTACTAGCTACTTGCCCATGCACTGGCACTGTTACTTGCATCGTTACTGGCACTAAATCGTGGATGCGATCTGCAAGTTCGGCTAAATCTTCAAGACTCATCTTGTTCTGCGAAGCCACAATCGTCTGAAGGTTAGCTGGTAATCTACTCGACCATATTGTGCGGATGAAATCAGTCGGTATATTCGCTCCAGCAAGGTGTTGTAGATGGCGAAGAAACTGTGAAGGTTTCCTATCACCTATCTCTTCGTGCATCACCAGTTGCTGAATCTTTCTCTCTTGGATGCTGAGAGCCGTCTAATCAACTCGGTCTTAAGTTTATCATACTTTCCGAGGGTAGGTGGAGAAATAATAATATCTCTTATCTCGGCTGTTATGTGTGGTTCCAGCTGCTGAAGCACATAGTAGAACTTGGTGCTGTCCGCTGTTATGTTAGACAACACAAACTGACCTTCGATTTGGGCAAACCACAGTTCTGGATCGTCAGCGTTGAATGACGGTGCCTTCACACCAACACGGCAGGCTTCCTGAGATGTTGCGGTATTTCCTTCCATCCTTCTCGAACGTCGGTGGTCACCAGTGTGGCGGTGTCGTACTACGTATTACGAGGGCAAGATGAAAGGAAACACTATATTGTTGAACGGTATAATGAGCGACTATAAAGAATGACAAATGCGTAATGAATGTGTAGTCGCAGCTACAAAGTTTCTATAATTATTAGTAAATAATAATATTTATAAATCATGGACGACCATCGCTGCGCCGGAGTTGACATATGATTGGTCGTCGCATGCAGCTATGTTAAAAGGGGCGTATCACAAGTTCTTTGTTCGTTAACGAGTCTTATCTTTCGAGGAGCGTTTAAGCTATCCTTGTTACTAAGGATAGTAGATCCACCAGTAACGCGACTTAGTGTATCCGCTACAGTTTTAAGGGATAAATAATCTATACTTAATAAATAAAATTGAAGTGTATTTTTGTGATGTCAAAATTATATTTTTTTACTAAATAGATATTAATGTATGTATATAAGACACCAACACCAAAAATGCAATTTTTAAAATATTTGTCTGCCTGTTTGTTCCGGGTAATCTCCAAAACGGCTGGACGAATTTTGATGGGACTTTTATTAGTAGATAGCTAAATTTACTCCGGGTAACTTAGAGTACTTTTAATTTTCGAAAATAATTAGGGTTCCGCGTAAAAAAATAAAAATTTATAAAAAATAGAACAAAATCCGATTCAATGCACAGTTTTAAGGGCAAGTGTTTGAATTTATCAGAAATATTTTTACTGTATATTAGTACGAAACAAAAATTAGGGTTCCTTATAAAAAAATGCAATGAAAAATATATGAAACACGGGCGCAGCCACGGGCACGCAGCTAGTCTATACAATAAATTTAAGGAATATAGTATATTAACTTCCAATACGTCTTTGATAATTTAATGTCCGTCCGTAAAAAATTAACGAAGTTTAATATATCAAACATCTACCATAGTTTTAATACCAGAACTAATCACAAATTAGCCATCCCTTGCTCTAGGCTTAGTAAGTCCAATAAAAGCTTTTTAGGTAATAGTGTTAGGTTCTACAATATGGTACCAAAACACGTCACCGATTTACCAGACAATAAGTTCAAGATCTATGTCATACAGGTTTTAATCTCCAAAGGTTATTATTTATTACAGAGTGGATTATTCACGTGAACAATAGTGATGTCAGGAAGTGACAACCCTCTTTGATGCTTCTGCTAAAACCATTTATAGTTATTATTCTATAATTTATATTATACTTTAAAAAAAAAACATTGTAAAAGATAACCAGATGGAATTTCTTGCCGGCTTTTCTCGACTGGTATATTGTTGTTTTTTCCGAATCGGTGGTATTTTTTGACGTTCAAAAGCGTTTTCCCAGAGCACAAATTGAAATAAAGAATTTTTGATTTGATTTGAAATATGATGTAGGGTTATTTACAACATTTATAATTCAAGAACAGCTGCTGTGTGTGATCGGCGGAGTGAGAACGTTACATCATTTTTCTGATTTGATATTAATGACTCCGATTTGTAAATATAGTTAATTTTAATACAATCGTGGTTATTGTTCGTGGTTGACCTATCAAAAAGAGTAATTCTCTCATAGTACCTAGTATTAAATACTACCAACGTTCAAATATGTCTTAAAAGCAAATAAACAGACACACAAAATTATGATTCGACTATAGTACATACTAGCTAGAGCTACACGATTACAGAATCAGAGAATTATAGTTTTAAAAGTCAATTAAAGTCTGGTTTCAAAGTCGAAAAGTCAATTAAAGTCGTCTCCTTATTATGTAAATGCAATCGCGTATTTCAATAGGTTTCGTATTCTATATAACTCGTTTCTACTTATTCGAAATTAGTTTTCGTTTTCTGAATTTTAATTCATCCTAAGGATTATTACGGGCTTTTACGGCTGTTGAAGCGACTTAACGTAAAATCAAGAGAGTCGGAGTTTGCAGTTTTTTGGCGTCATCTTTCGGTCTGTCACGTTGTGGTTTTTATTTGTTATTCATAAGCTCAGTATTTGACCAGCTTTTGCACGCACATTCGCCCACATTAATGCAGATTTTGTTAATGAATTTATTGATGTATGGTATGTTCTTACCTTATGTTCTTTTTTACCACCACTAACAACGTGTGTGTAGAATTTCATCATGATCTATTGAGTAGTGAGAAAGTGATGACGTAACAAACAAACAAAATGTCATTTGTAATTAAGGATTGGTTGTAGTTTCCTTATTATGCTTATTTTGTAGCTAGATATAATAATTTTCAATTTTCATTAGAATAAACATATGCGCGCCCGCTGCATAAGATAACAGACGGGCAATATAGAATTGTACCCTTTAAAAATTCCAGTTCAATTTCTTAGCTCCAATTGCCTACGGTCATTATTTAGTACTTTTTTTTTAAATCAACATTAAACTCAATTTCAAAAATAATACAACGATTTTTGTCTCTTGTAGGATAATAATAAAAATCGATTGCTACTTTTAAGCAAATAGTTTATTAAGTCATCGCGTAGGTACAATAAAGGACTTAGAGATTTTTTTTTCAAATTACTTTTATAAATAAAAATACAAACCTTTTCCTAGAACCAACGTATGGATACGTGGAACGGGTAAATGTATAAAATCAAAAACGACTATTCAAACGAGCAATAGTACAGTGGAGACTGTGACTTAATTAACTTTCCCAACTCGGGCCGTCAGAACTTTTCCTGTGAAAAAAGTTTATTACTTTCCCCCTCCCCGTTTTATGTACACTCAGGTATTTATGTTAATAGCGCAAACATTATACAAACACTATTAAGTTGAAACTTATTCGGAATGTAGAACTTTGGTTCTAATGCGCTATTGGTAGGACAAATGGATAATTTCGAAATACAGTATGATTGTTATATTAGTGATAAATGAGCGCCATGTTTTGTACAGTAGTTTTGTAGTTGTGAACGTAGTTTTAGTTTATTTCGTATGATCTGTCAATTTTTTTCTAAAGCGTCTTTAATTTTCTAATTTAAACTATTATGTAAAACTATAAATATTTTGTGTCGCATTAGCTTCATTGTAAGTTATGGAACTTGCCAAGAACCAACCTGAGTTAATATTATTATTTTAATAAAATTAAGAATGATACTTCAGTATCTGAAATAATATTGATATCCGTAAGGTGTATAAAGTTTTACAACCACAAGTCTTTTGACATCAGATAGAATCCTAATTATTTGAACTCAAATTAATTTTATCCGGAATTAATTGATTAAGAATTTACAGCAATATCATGCGGCTCTGAAGCACCATTTTAAGTGTATGTACGTACCGCCGAAGTTTAAATGGATATATTTTGGAATCTGCTAATGTTTGCCGTGGCATAGTGACTAGGCTGGTAAAAAAATTGAGATACATATTTACAGGGAGACTTTAAATATACATACACTTAATAATAACCAAAATCTTCTCAGTAGTTAATGTACGATGTACGATGGTAACCACATTGAGCTAACACTAGGAATCCACCCTAAAGATGTTTGGCAACCGATTTTTTACTTTTTTTTACACGGTATAGGCTCAGTGCTTTTACCACAATCTCACCTGATGTTAAGTGATGATGTGATCCAGAATGGTAAACGCACTAATCCTGGTTCTCAAGTGATGCTGCTGGAACACACCTATTGGTATTTGGCGACAGGTTTTCAAATTTGAGGGTGGTAGCTACCCATACGGGCATTATTGTTAATGCCCTACCACCATGCTATGGTTTCCTTACGATGTTTTCCTTCACCGAAAGCTCAGGGCAAATTGACGCGGAATCCTCTGGGACTATTCACTGCGCTATCACCGCTAGATCACTTGTTGTGTGTTGTGACATCACTTGTCAACTTGAAAGTTATAACTAGCCATACAGCCAATAGAAAAAACTGTAAAATAGAAAAATAGTAGACAACAACTAATATAGATAATTTTCCAATTCTCAACATAAATGACTTTAACAAAGACAGAAAACTCTTATATAAACCAAAATAGATGGATCCACACAGAAGAGAATTATAAGGGTACGATGGCAAACGATTGACAATAAAAACTGAACGAGACTGGAGCAATGAATGGAAATGGGGATAATTGGAGTGTTCAGACGAATTTTAAAACGCGCTCCGACTACAGACGGCACCGTTTCGGGAATTTATCAACGTGACAGCTAATTGTATGGTTTAAACTTTATTTCTATGTATAGCGTTAAAAGTCATTCGAATACCACGAATGGCATCGCTTTCGTATCAGCGTCCGCTCTAGCAGTTACGCCGCCCCGGGCAAAAAGGCAAATAACCGCTCATTAAATATGTATACATTTTTAAGTAAGGGTTGATATTTTTTACCAAGAAAATACAAAACATTTTATTTAAAGTTGTTCAAAGTTTGTTTAATGTATAAAATATGTTTTATAGAGTTTATGGCATATAAAATTAGTCATCCTGATTAACAGAATCATCAACGCAGATCCCAATCCGCTGAACTTACAGGCTTGAAATTTTGGCAATAAATACCTTTCATGTTTTAAGAATCTATCCACTAAGAAACGATATGTGAATTTTTCTCTTTACTGATAAAATTTACCATAGTAATTTTTACATCAAAATAGGCGCTGCGGAGCCCCCATATTTTGGCACCCCGGGCAAATGCCCAACTGCCCCCCCCCCCCCCCCCTTAGAGCGGACATTGCTATCATAAAACTTATCTCACATGGAGTATGGCCGGCACAACGTGGTTTTTCTTCCACTCCCTTCTAGCAAATGTTATCTCCATATAAGATATAATCTACCTTCATACTCGACAATCTTTTAGTTACATGACTTTTATTTATTCAGACGGCATGCTTATATCGTGCTAACCAATTACTTAATAACCTTTCTGTCATTGGTGCTACTTAAAAATATATATACTTTTACTTTAGAGCACATATGAGTATACTAGAGGGCCCAACGGACGTTATCCAGTTTTGAAGAAGAAGCTCACAAGAAGGCTGAATATCACTCAATAAGCAGAGAGGGCTGTGGTCAGAAATTCTACTGCATGATCGAATGATGAAGAGGGCAAGGTACAGGCTGCGAAAAACCTGTCGCTGTAGAGGTGCTTGGAAATGCTCTATGTCCAGCAGTAGACGTTTTTCAATTGAAATGATATTTTAAAAAGTTTTGAAGATATGAGTAAAGAAGTCATAAAAGTCGAATCATTGTTACATCTAAGCATTTATAATCACGTGGTCACATTTTAAGTTTTGGAAAAAAGATAAGAAACAATTAGTTAAAATTTACTACAGTTTTAAATTTAGTGTTGCCGATCCCGGCCGGCTCTGTATTGATTTACAACTTTCTGTTTTGGCTTAAATTATGAGCTGTCAGCGATTGATATTTTATGTTACAATATTTAACAACTACTTGTAACTGTGACTCCCTATATATATATATATATATATATATATATATATATATATCAATATTTATATCCTTCACAATTATTTACCTTATTAAGTATTGCAAATATTCTGGGAATTTAATAAAGTCCTGTAAAAAGATGGCCTAATATAATAAGAATAATGAATAATAAGAGTGTGTCGGATACTATGTCGATAAGTGCTATTCAACTTTTGATGAGCTTTTGATGAAGGGAAAGTATCATGATGAAATCATAGCACTATTCTTAATTGTCAAAATCTGCCCCCATATTTCGTTGGTGTATTCATAGCAATATTTGAGACTACATCCCTACTAAATCTAGATATATAACGTAGTAGATTCTATAAGGAGTTAAATAGCCCTCTCTCTGAGTGAAAGATAGAATATAGTCTATAATCACGGCAGACCTTTTTTTTTTTTTGACGGGGGGAAATGCATTTACGCACTACCCTTACCTATTGTATTAGTGAGACCGAGGTCCCCCAATACAATAGGTAAGGGGGCACGGAGTGACGAGCTCCGCGCCAGTGTGGGACTCACCCGGGCGTGAAGCGCCCGGAAATAACCACTAAAACCCCCCAGGGCCGTCCGCTGCATTTGGGATGGGGGCGACACGGGGTGGCTTTCGCAAGCACCGCGTCGCAATCACGGCAGACCTGATATTTAGTTGAAAGTTAAGCAGACTTTATAAAATACTCACCACCATGTCTTTATTATGGTGTTTACCTTTACTAAAAGCTCAAATTAAGTGACGTTGATCGACGTATTATTTAACCATACTATCAATAAGCCATCATTGGCCAAAACTAAAGATTTTTTTTTTTTTTTTTGACGGAGGGAAATGCATTTACGCACTACCCTTACCCATTGTATTAGTGAGACCGAAGTCCCCAATACAATGTGTAAGGGGGCACGGAGGGACGAACTCCGTGCCAGTGTGGGACTCACCCGGGCGTGAAGCGCCCGGAAATACCCACTTAAAACCCCCCGGGGCCGTCCGCTGCATTTGGGATGTGGGCGACACGGGGTGGCTTTCGCGAGAACCGCGTCGCCCCCTGCAGCGAACCCACCAGGCCTCGTCCGTGAAATGGCCCGGTAGGGATGGAGGAGAATAGTTCCCCTCCACCACTTAGCCCGCCTCTTGAAGAGAGGCATGACCTTAAGGTCAGACATCCAGGGGGCGGAACATACTTCCGCCCCCCATAAAGAGAAATAGTAAGAATTGGAAAGAGCAGTGGCGGGCAAAGGTAAAAAGAAAAAATAAATAAATAAAAATAATCCACCTAAGAAACTAATCTAAAAAATAACACGTTTTATCTGGTTTATAACCTAATTATTCCCTGTAATTTCGTAAATAACATGAATTATAAAGATTGATTTCAAAGAGATTTTTAACACAAATATGGCTACCGCCAAACACCAATTACTGCAAGATTTACTAGAACTATAATTTTTTTTATTGAAATCGCTGTCCCTTATAAATCATGAAGCGCCCTCGTAATTCCGTTCGCTCGTAAAAAAAAACGCTCTAAACATAGAAACAAAGCTCGTAAATGCCAGAATAAACGTTCCACGTTGTAAACGCGCACTTCGAATAGTGTTGGTACTCTCTTCCAGGTGTTCGCTTTATACTGAATATTCATGGAGAACCGTGCGATAAATTACTTATGCCCGCTTATCTCTAGCTAATAAACTTTGTAGAGACAATATTTCGATTATGATACGTAATGCAGATTTAGAAATCTTCTGATATAAATATTTTAACATAACAACTGTCTATATCTGTCCACCACTAAATCCATTTGCATGATTAAACAAAAATCAATGTAATCGCTTAATAGAGAAGCAATTTCTTCGCTGACTTAATTTACTATTATCTTTAATTTACGTTACGTTAGTAATATAAAGTACACAATACCGAATGCCCAAAAATACATACAAACTATACATAAAGAAACGTTTCTTTTGTAATAATTTTGAGTGATATAGAATACTGTTATTTTTAACATTAGAAATAAAATCGAAACCAGGATATTATTAGAAATGAAAGTAAAAAACACTGACTATTCAGTTATTATTATAGGGAAGTATTTTACTAACAAAGTGATAAAAATACATATTTCGACGAACGACACTACACTACTCTTTGATGCAGTAGCGAGATGCCTCCTGTAGTGGCAGCAGCTCTCTAGCGGAACACGAAAACCAGCAACTGCTAAATTTATTTTATCGTAACAACACACGTTTATTAATTAATTTATATTTCTCATACTAATTGTCCTAATATAAGAATTCACATTTACCTCTCTATATTTAGATTTATTTTTAGGGAATAACTCATTTATTGTAGATCCCAAGATTTATGGCTTGTTCGTAACGTTCTTACCAATTTGAGAAAGCGGCGCTCCATTATCAAGCAGGCCTACAAGCCAAACAAGTCGATAAGCGCCTTAGTTTTCGTAGAATTATTTATTTATTGAAGATTATATATTTCGAAAACATCGATAATAAAACTGTGTTAAAATTTAGAAGTTCTGCTTTGTTTGTTATTTTTTACAAACTTTATCGTCTGTTAATTTTAAAATAGGCTAGACGGATTCGGACCTAAGAACACCGACATGGTATCAATGATCAAAAATATCTTATAAAATATATTTAAAATAAGTAAAAAAACATATATTATTTTAAATCTCCCAAAGATAACTTATTATTATACAAAAGTTACCCTAAATTTTAGGGTCTAAAATGTCATCAAAGGAAATTACTTCCGGCAAAACAATCACATTTGCTTCAGGATACAAGATATTACTTGGCACGAATTCAGAAACTTCATCCATTTCATAGGAGGCTTTTAAAATTTTTTAAAGCTAAACCCCGTATTCTGGTATAAAAATTATTTTCCTAGCCAAAATGTCATGTAATGAATTGCATTATAGTTACAATGCTGGCCAATTCATTTTGGAGGTGGGCCATAATTTCGAATCCATTTTGGTCGCGTAATATAGATCGAGACAGAGATAGAGAGGGAAAGGGAGATTTACACACAAATACATCAGAAGGAGATACAGACTTCTGGTTGTACCGTAAAAGTCTTTGAAAGAAAACGCCTGTCGATAAAAAAAGCTTAGTGTTTTATAATCACCTTCGAGCAAATCGTCACTTAACAATAAATTTATTTAATTTCTGGTCAAACACACTACAGACAATAATCAATAATCAATACGGGCAAAGGATTAAATAATCGAAATCATTAATGACATCCGCACGCAAATTCATATAATGAATCCGTTTTGAATTAAACAAATACGGTCACGTATTTGAACCGGAACACGTAATTAAAATAAATTCGCGCATTCACTAATCCTCGTACAGGATGTTTGTTGATTCGCAAGCTCTACTCGGCGTAGTATATAGCAACGGGGCGTAGCGCGGCGTTTGCATCTTGTTTCGTGCGGATAAGTACTAAAGCTCCACTAATTGGTCGCGCGCAGATTTCGTGACGCACACACGGTCTTAGTGTCATCGATTAATCACTAACATAGAGAACTTAATTTCATCGATTATCACTTATTATATCTATACTAATAAATAAAAAATTTAAATGTTTGTTTGTAAAGTTTTTTTTTATTAAATAGATATGAATGTATATACGATACCTATACCAAAAAGTAATTTTTAAAATTATTGTCGGTCTGTCTGTCTGTCTGTTTGTAAAGGGTAATCTCCGGAACAGCTTCGCCGATTTTGACTCGACTTTTTTTGGTAGATAGCTGATGTTACTCCGGGTAACTGAGGTTACTTTTAATTTTCGAAAATAATTAGGGATCCCCGTAAAAAAAAAGAAAATTCATAAAAACTTGAATAGGATCCGATTCAAGGGACAGTTTTACGGTCAAGTGCTATAATCTATGAGAAATATTTTTACTTTATCTTAGTACTACATTTTTTTAAGAAAATAATTAGTGTTCTGTAAAAAAAAATTAAATCAGTGAAGAATATTTGAAACGCGGGTGCAGCCGCGGGTACACAGCTAGTAATAAATATAATATTAGTCTATACTAATAAATAAAGTTGAAGTGTTTGTTTGTAATATCAAAAATGTTTTTTACTAAATAGACATAAATATAAACGACTAGCTGTGTGCCCGCGGCTGCGCCCGCGGCTGCGCCCGCGTCTCATATATTCTTCACTGCATTTTTTTATACTAAACTCTAATTTTTGTTTTGTACATACTAGTAAAAATAACTAAAAGTAAAAATATTTCTCATAAATTCAAGCATTTTCCCTTAAAACTGCATTGAATCGGATTTTATTCAATATTTTATGAGTTTCAATTTTTAACGCGAACCTCTAATTATTTTCGAAAATGAAAAGTACTTTAAATTACTCGGAGTAACTTCAGCTATCTACCAAAAAAAAGTCGCGTTAACATCGGTAGTGCCATTTCGGAGATTACACGGAACAAACAGACTGGCAGACAAAAATTTTAAAAATTGCATTTTTGTTATAGGTAGCTTACTTACATTCATATCTATTTAGTAAAAAAAAAAACATTTTGACATTACAAACAGACAGTTCAATTTTATTTATTAGTATAGATTACTGATAAAGGGCGGCGCAAGTGAAAATGTCAAAAACGTATGGTGGTACTTAAACGGATACCTAACACAAGAAGAGATTATGGTCGAATAACAAAATTTATAAAAAACTATATTTTGTCACGGTTTTCTGATAATTATCATAATCAAAATCAAAAAATTCTTAATTCAATTTAGACCCTGATAAGGCGCTTATGGACGTCAAAACACTACCACCGGTTCCGTATCTCACGGTGTTAATCATTTAAAATGGAAATAGATCCAACACTTTGTGAAATCAACCTACACAAACTAATACTTACCATGGATTATAAGTTAATATAAGTAAATGAGTTTTTGACGAGGGTATGGCATGAGTTTAATGGAACCAGAGAATACGGCCCCCTATTATTATTATACTTTCATATTTTCCAACGTGAGAGGCCGGCTATGGAAATTTCAAGTTTTGTTTTACTTCGTAATTATTTATTGTAATTTTTGTATTTATCCACTTTAAATCTTGTTCTTCATGTATTAAGGTCGTTATTCGTTCGAATTGATGATTACATACGAAACCTTTTGATATATACGCTTAGTTAAAGAAAATATTATCTATCTTCGCATTTTTATTCCTATAGTCTTTTTACACAAAGGTAAGTTTATTACTATAAGAAATGTTAGTTATTTCGTTTTTTTAGTTATTGTTTATTATGTGTAGGGCTTTTGGAAAACATCAAACCAAGTCTATATATGTATCAAATATTAGTATCAAAATTAATTTAAAAAATCCGTACACGTCATCTTTTATAAAATAATTTTTCAATCAATTCACGTAGTGTTTTAGCAACCTCATTAATAGGAACGTTTTTTAATTTTCGTATTCCATATTAAAATTCAATTATTGAAAAACGGGTCTTCACGCGTTACCTTTTTGCCCTTTTCTTTTTCCTATCCCGATGTTTTGGCAGAGTTTCACCAACCGTAGTCACGGGCTGACTCATTAATAGGATTTACCAAAATGCTATGAAACATTTCCATGTCTAATTTATTTCAACCAATTGTATCAATGAGATTCATCCTAAATACGTATCCTGCATAAGAAATTCCTACTTTCCTGATGATAAAGTCCAGAATTTTTGGTTATATTATACTGTTTAGGCTCAGCGCTTTGCTCATAAACTCATCTTATATTGAATGCTGATATAGATTATGAACTGACCCTAAAGTGGTGCTGCCGGAACAGACCTATAACATTTTGACAATATATTTGCAAATTTTAGGCTGTGATAGTTAAAAATTGCATTTCTTCACCGAAGACTCTTGTTCGGGTTTTTGACGGGATCTCAGTCTGTGATATAATAATTCTTGTTTGTAATCCATCAAAGTTATATGAGCTTATGTTTTGTAATTATGGGGATATTTAACGTTTTTGTAGACATGTAAAGTTCATTGGAAATAGATTCAGACAACACGGAATTTGAAGTATGAAGTGACATGAAAAATATAGATCGCTCTTGAAAAATAAGCGCTATTTTATTAGAATGAGACATGGAAACTGGATTTTATATATGAATAGGTGAATATAAAACAGGTAGTTTATATGTCAATTGATGTTATCGTGGACTTTCGTCAACGTAAGTTGCTCATGCGTATACAACAACTTCATGAAGTTAATTAAACGTGTATGTTTGATAAATAGTTTTTTTAAACCGTAGCTGAATAGTTTCTTCGTTTTTTTTTTAAATATAAATTCGTGTATGTTTTTATAATACTTATATCGTTCAAACTTTTGACTTTGTACAAAGCGGTTAAATATGTTAAGACATTATTTTGTTTACACCAAAAGAAGTATAATTTTACGCGTAAGAAGTACACATATTTTACACGTAAAAAGTACACATTTTTTACACGTAAGAAGTACACGTATTTTACACGTAAGAAGTACACATATTTTCTTGTTGTTGCTTTTGTATTGATTAATAAAGTTCGTTCCGTTCTAAAATTATTAAAAAAAAAAAATTCATTATAACACCAATCCATTCCGGTCAACTTCCATCGGCTATCGATCATCCGTTTAAAATATCATCCTTCATACAATTCAGAACTTTTCATTCTTTTTTTGTCATTTTAATATTTTCTAACTAACATCAGTTGTTAATGTTTTGGTTAGTCACATACATTGACAAATCCACTTGATATCTTAATTAAATTACTGTACTGTACTTCGGATATACTATTATTTTTAGTATACCAGTGCTTACTTTAAATTATTACTTACTTAGACCGTTATTATTTTTGATTTTATTGTAACAAAATTGCATAGTTGTAATTTGTAAAATTTTAGACGCACATTTGTAGAAGTCTATTCTAAACCAGAATATACTTACAATTTCTAAGCTCTAGTAAAATAGGTGGCTCATCTGGTATCTTCAATCTCCAATCTGTAGATTTGGTTCCTTTTTATTGTCTGAATTACACGCAAGCGAAACCGCCGACACTGCCACTTTACAATAAATTACATCTGTGAACAATAATGAGAATCGTTGATGGCGCAGCGGGTAGTGCGGCCAGATTCCGCGTCAATCAACGCGGGTTCGATCCCCCACCTATCCGACTCTAAAATCGGCCTCAGCTTTCGGTGAAGGAAAACATCCTGAGGAAACCATAGCATGGTGGTAGGGTAGACAGATTTTCTAATGATGCCCTCCTCGGTAGCTACCACCTTCAAGTTTGAAAATCTGTCGCCAAATACCAACAGTTGTATTCCGGCAGCATCACTTGAGAACCAGTATCTCTAGGCTTACTGTTCTTACCATCCTGGATCACATCATAACTTAACGTCAGGTGAGATTATGGTCAAAGCACTGAACCTAGTACGTGTAAAATATACACGTAATAGGCTCTATATATATATATAACGCTACCGAAATTACACAATATGTGACAATTAATACGCAAGTTAATTATTGGATTAAAGACAATTACTGCTAATTGATAAACTGAGATCCCACCAAAAGTTCCCCCAAAGACGTTGACGTAACAATACAATACATAGTTCTTTTGTGCTCCATCAAGGATTAATCCTTTATATCAAAAAAGCAAAGGAAGTAAACCATGCACCCAAGGCAAACACTTCTCATAGACCACTCTAACGTTGTGCCACTATATTTTATGATAAAGTTTTTAAGCTAAACCTTTCTTTCCAATGGAAAATCTAAGAATTCTTGTGCTGAATAACCCAAACTATGCCATGTTAAAATGCCACCAAAATTACATAATTAACCCCTTGAGCACTAACCTGGCGTTTACGCCAGCTTTCCATTGTTTTCCTATTGTCTCATTTTTATGGATTTAAAAAGTATGCATGCACGCATGTACAAGCATGAAAGCAGTTCATGAAGCTCAACTTGGCTTGATTTCGAACTTACGCCCATCAATGCGCAATCCGACCGCACTATCAACCGATTCATCATCAATTCAAATCGTAAGTATGAAAGAGTAAATAAAAAAATCTCCCAATAAACCCCTGTCTTTACTGTGTTGGTGCAGACATATATATAATGTAATATGTGTTAAGTACATTACTAAATAGCATTGTAACATTATGTAATTAAATAGAAAAAAATAAATATGATAAGTAAACAAGTGAATCAAAAATGACAGTGAATAAAGAATATAAACTGTAAATAAGCGAGCTAAATCGCTGGCAATTTTTTATTAAAAAAAAAGTCTCACCTACAGGTAGACTGAAAATTTCCACCCCCCATCGCGCAAATGTGCCCCGAAAACGATATAAAGCCATCAACAAAGTATTAGTTGCGCGGAAAATACGCGAACTCGCCCATGATTTACGACCCCATAAATAATAAGTATCCAATAATGCCCTGTCTCCCTACATTTTAGAAAAAAAGATTTCAGTTCGCTTTACTACACACAAAGTAAGTTAATATGTATCAATATTATCTATACTAATAAATAAAGTTGAAGTGTCTGTTTGTAAAGTCAAAATAACATTTTTTATTAAATACATGTGGATACAAATACATTTATTAAATAGATATTAAATTAGATTTTAAATACAATTTTTATTAAATAAACATATACGAACCTTTAAAAAATCAATTATTAAAATTTTTTGTTTGTCTATCCGTCTGTTTCTGTCTGGCCTGTTCTGTTTGGTCCGGGTAATCGCCGAAACGGCTGGAGCGATTTAGACGGCAGTTTTTTTTGTAGATAGTTAAACTTACTCCGGGTAACTTAGAGTACTTTTTTACTAATTATTTTCGAAAATAATTATAGGCAAAACCACGAAATTATGGATATGTAAGAACATAATTAGATAATGTCTCTACGTTTTACAAAAAAAATGTTGGTCGCATGATTCCTTGTAGATGTCAATCATTAAAGTTGATGGCAAAATCGAATAAAAAAAAAATTGTAGTAAAATAAATAAAAAATAATTTTAAATGTAAAAAGGAGTTGAAAACGATCGAATACTCAAAATTAATATAATCGGTTCTTATAATTCAACCACCAAACAAACAGAAATAAAGACTTGCCTTTTGTCATACGTAAAAATAAATATATAAATTTGACATTACTTAAAATAGTTTATTAATTAGCGAATTACTATTTAATTTCTTACATTACAAACTACGTTCATTATAATATATAAAAAGATAAAAGAAGTAGGTAGTTAAAATTTACTTTATTAAAATAAAAAACAAACATTGATTTATTAATAATAAAAAGTAGACACATTTCAAGTGAAATTATTAAAAGATACTTCGTTAGTTTAACCTTTTTATAAAGTCCAATGAGTTGGTTTTAAATTGAGGCTTGCGTCAAAGCAACGTACTTTTTTCCATCTACATAATGGACAGAGAAACAATTGTCTTTATTTTATTCATTCTATTACGGTGTATTGAAGCATAAAAGAACTGAATGCAGTTGGTAAAAATATTATTAATTCCACAAATATTCTATGTACATATTTTTGCAAATATAAACGTATTAACCAATCGATATCGTATAACACAGGTCGATTCGTTTCGTTCATTTATTTTTTTAAACATTTTAACAATTCTGACTATTGGCAACTGTTTGTGTTAAGTCTATAACTGCATTATGTCTTGTGGTAATATCTTTGAGAGGTAATGAAGCGACATTAATTATTTCACAGGCCATTATCGATGCGGTTGTATGCACTGGACTAAAACTGAACTCTATTAGTGCGTTATAATTAACTGGAAAGGATAATGTTTACTATCCGCTGACCGCATCTCGTTACCGATTTACTGCCGTAATTTATCACAATATTATGTCCACAAGCGAGTTTTAATTGTGTAAGCTCGTATTATATTGAAAATCTAGAAGATGTTCTCCATTCAAATACGCTTCATTGTTAAGCATAGTTAACTTTACATGACTTTTCCTCTAGACTACTCGTTTCGAAGCGCAGTTGTGACTGGCGTTACATTTTGAAGTTATACTTCTGTAGGCGCGTTATGAAAAAATGATGAGAGTGAAATTTTAAGATGCGCGCGCATCTGTGACACAAAATTAACATGAAGCTGTCTGCTTAACCGCTCATTAAGTCTCGAAAAAAAAGCTACCAACAAAATAGAAATTGAACCTCGATATTAGTCGCGCATGTTGGTACGCTCGTCACCTCTGATCACTGTTTTCATATTTATAATATTTATCAACATGTTTCTAGTTTATACATTCACAACACGTGTTTTAGTTTCATACAAGTGCGAATTATATATGTGCTAATAAATTATATTCAGTAGTGATTTAAATTGAATATTTTGATTGATATCACTTACTATTTGTGAATATTAGTGAAAAAAATTGTGCTTATATACTTTTTCAAGTGCTCCAATATAATTGAGGTTAACTATCCGTATGTATTATTTATTGATATACATTGAAATACTTTTATTTAATATAATTAACACTAAATATTATTAAATTATTAATATTAAATACTTATTATTGGTTATTTAATATTTACAAAATAAAGAAATAAATTTAATAAAAAGTTTGTGATAAAAATTAAAATTGAACATCAAATTATAATAGTAATTTTTAATATTTGCTATTAAATTGAATAAATAATAAATATTTATAAAAATAACTAAATAAATTTAATGAAAATTTTTTGATAAAAATGAAAAGTGAATATTAAATTAAGAAATCAATAAAAATATTTAAAAAATGACCAACCTTAAATTCAATTTTTGAATATATTATTCAATTTATTTTTTAAATATTAAATAATCAATAATAAACATTTAAAATTAAGAATTTTATAATATTTAGTACAAATTATGTCTTATATATTTTTATTCTCTAAATTTGGTTTTTAATATATATATATATATCTCAACGCTGTTAATACAAAACTTTTCGTATCATATTTTAGTTATCATAAGCCACTGATAACTGAAGTTCCGATTCAGACATTACCGGAAGATACTATGGAAGTGGACTTCATTTAATTAAAAATACAATTCGAATAATAAGACAATTTATGTTAAACTTAATGTAAGAAAATAAATATTTATTTATTTAATTTTTCAAATTTAAAATGAACTTTGTTGATTATCCTTTTCCAATCCTTCTATTATTTTATTGGAATTAATTATTTGCATGCAATTAAAAACTATTTTTTAATGATGCCAAAGAAGTATAACTTCTCACGCGCGTACATAAGTACACGCACCCATTTCTTTTTTCTTTTCTTCTCCAATTAGCTAATGGTGTTGACCTGAGGGGGCTTTGCACCTTCACAAACCTTTGAGGCGGTGTGGTACAGAACCCCGGCTTGAACGTTGCCTCTGTGTAAATTTTCCGCGGGTTTGAATCTTAGCTAATCCCTACATTTTTTTATTTTATAATAATAAAAAAAAAGTTCCTTACAGGACCTATGTACATACAAGCGTGTTATGTGTAGGAGTGTGCAGTGTTGTGCGTGTAATGCTCAGATGCATGATCAGTGTCACTACATCGCGCTTGCGGCGACGTAAAAGCCCCTTCAGTTGGGGATTAACGGGCGTCACAAACGTTACGATCGTCCTCCTAACAACGCTGCCAGTAAAATCTAACAAAAACTCTTTCACTAGATATAATCAACCGAACAATAAGAATATTAATTTAAAATTAGTATGTGTGAATTTTGAATTTTGTGAACACTTGCATATTAAATTTTATCTTTACGGCAAACCTCAATTTCGTTAAATACTGGTTTTTACACGCGGTTTTACTCGCGGTAAAAGTTATATTTCTTTGTCTCGGGGACAGTTTTTTGGGTGAGAGTTGTAAGATAACGTGTAATAAAATTACATGATAATCGGTTGAGTAGTTAAGGCGTGAAAGCGCAACTAAAAAACAGACAAACACACTTCTGCATTTATGATCAATCATGTGAAAACTACATTCAAGTGACAAAAAAAATCGTATTTTTGTGTAATTTATTATAAGTGCGTATTTTTCATAAACACGGGATTTTGGTCTTACAGCATCAGAGCTGTTAATTCACCCGACGATGTTGACTGTAATTACCGTCTCCTCCTGAAATAAATTTAATTAATAATCATTAAACTTTTATAAAGATATTTTTGCACTTCGAATCAGATTATTGACGGTCCAATCATTTTATACTAAACGCAAAAATATGTATACTTAAATAGGTACGGATGTATGAATCAAGTTGATGAATTAGTTAGGAAATATTAGCTGTTACCCGCGACTTGTTTACGTAAATATGCTTTTTGATATTTTACTGGAACGATCTCTTTTTTAACTATAAATTAATGACCTATTTATTTTTAGCAGTGAACACTTCTTTCTCGGTAGGAGGAAAACTTATAGATTCGCGTTACTAATGCAATGTGACATTAGCTGTCAACCTGCTGTCAAAGACATGGAAAGTTTTATTGTTTACCCCTTATGGAAAGGAATGGTGGCAGATACCTAAGCTTTTGTGTTGCCACATTTAAAATATTTTGCCCCTAAATGTCCTAAATAAATGTTCGAGTGGAAAAGAATACTACTAAAATTAATCCGTTGGTTGTCCAAACAACAAAAAAAAACAGTCTTTTTCAAAGTTTTCGCTTCTGCAGGCAGTCCCCATGGCTGCCCAGTTTTTTTTTAAATGTAATATTATCAGAATGAAACTAAAACATGATAAAGTGTAATGTCATCTAAAAACTACAATGAAAATTTATTATCGAGTTTCCGTAGAAAAATTATGATGATGTTCGTATTTTCCTACTTGCTTTTAAGGTTGTCCTTAATTTATTTTATTACATTTTCCATACATTTTACATACATACATTTTCCAAGACCATCACGAACATAAAAGAGGGATTAGGTACGTGAAGCCAACATTAAAACCGTAAATTATGGTCGTAAGTTCATAGAAAAATCCCATAAAAAAGCATTTTCAGTATATCTCAATTTTATTTTCTGTGAAACTATATCGATTTTTTGTATCTGTAAAAACCTAAATTAGATTAATATTATTGAAGTGAAAATTTCTTTAGTGGCGTTGAACAATTTTCGATAGAGGAAAAACTTATAGATTCGCGTTACCAATGCTATGGTGTCAGCCGTCAACATGCTACAGTATGTCAAGTATAAGATTCAAGTGATGATGGCGCAGTGGATAGTGCGACCTGAATCCGCGTCAATCGACGCGGGTTCGATCCCACCTATCAAGTCTAAAATCGGCCTGAGCTTTCGGTGAAGGAAAACATCGTGAGGAAATCATAGCATGGTGGTAGGGCGTTTTCTAATGACGCCCGCCTATGTAGCTACCTCCCTCAAGTTTGAAAACCTGTCACCTAATACAAATAGTTGTGTTCTGGCAGCATCACTTGAGAACCAGTACCAAGGTTTAGTATGTTTACCACCCTGGACCACATCGTCACTGAAACATCAGGTGAGATTGTGGTCAAAGCACAGAGCCTAGATCATGTTAAAAAAATTTAAAAAAAAAAAAAGCATTTTTGCCTCAAATTATCAACATCTATGTTTCGAAAACATCGCTGAATATCAATCATCTCTAGAACCCGTTGTGGTCGCGGAGTTATATATAGCATACCGCCAAGTGTATGTATCCTATACTATTCACAGTAATGTAATCCTACTATGAAGAAAATCGTACTCAAACTAAAATTATTGATAAAAAACTATTTAAAGAAACTAAAAATTAAATAAGATGAAATCAATTAACTAATTCGGTAATACTTAGTGTTTTATCACAGCATCCCCTTTCTCATAGAGAAGATTGATTCTACTGTAATATTAGATGGATTAATAGAACGCGTCAAAATTATAAAAAAACTTTTACCCTATTGTAAAAAAATATAACTTGCATTCGAGCAAATCCGTGCATAATCGCTAGTGCAATTTTAAAACATGAAACGGCAAAGTAACAAACAGCATGCCCGTTTCCAGTAAACGCCGGTTTTTACCGGATTACGTCGGAACAAGCCGGATATACAAACAAGTTTGTATGAGAATTTACCGTTGTTATATGCAAAACAAGTCGGACAGTTTTTAAACGACTCATAAATGATAATTTTATAAAAGGATAAAAATAAAAACAGAAAAAGAAATCTACCCACGTCCTAAATTATGGTATATTTTTAAGCTTTTTCTAAGCTAAATTGTGACGACGTTAGACATAATTTTGAGGTTATAAGGATGTGCAACGTCTCTTCCTGTCCGTTAGCTTGAAATAACTTGAAACCCACTGAACGTTACATGATTGTTTTTTAAACAAAAAAGATATATTCTTTTGACACCTTTCGGTGTATACTTTGATACATTAGGTGCTATATGGAGAAGGTTATGACGAATTCGACACAAAAGTAACCATCGCGTTCTTTGAAATTCTTTAACTAAACCGTTGTGTTAATTTAATTACACCTATTTAATGAAATCAAATTATAATGTGTATATATAATTACATACACATAATTATAAAAAAAAATACAACTTTTCAAAGGCTATAATCAACGTCCCGGCGTCTTGTTGCTAACTTCATACTTAGCGGATTTTATATTTATTCAGATATGAGATAATGTAGTCAATAATTATAAAACTAGATACAATTATAAACGAGTGGATTCGCTGCATAAATTATATAACAAAATGAATGCGCAATAACTTAAAAGTGACTAAACCGATTTCAGTGTGATTTTCAGAGTAACATAGAAATGAATCCGAGGAAAGTAATATAATAATATAAAATAAATCCAGACAACCGTTTACGTTTTTACAACTATTTAAATCATATTGTGACGTTAACAACCCGACTACTACCTAATATTAAGTAAAAATACCGGCACTTGTTTATTACCTTTCATAAAAAAACGCTCTAAACATAACATCGAATTAATACATATCAGTGCTAGATATGACATCGTGACTATATTATTTCATTTTGTATATAGACGTTCTGCAAAATGGCGTCACTAATGTATTTTAAAGTTACATTTGAAGGACGTCATATCGTAGGAAAGAGTTATTGCGGCCGGGAAACTGTTCCACAGTTTTTCAGTGTGGTAATGCGAACAATTAGGAATGACGAGATATGTAGAAGAAGTAAAGTAACCGTTGCCCGAAGAATTGCTAAACTCAAGTGGCAGTGGGCTGGGCATATTTCTCGAAGAACCGATGCTCGATGGGAGCGACGGGTTCTTGAATGGCCCCACGAGGTGGACCGACAACCTAGTGAAGGTCGCAGAAATCCGCTAGTACAAAACCGGTTGTTGTGGGGATCTTTGGAGGAGACCTGTGTCCAGCATTGGACGTCTTTTTTTAATTGATAGATGGAAGAAATGTGAACTTTTAACTTCATCTCGGGATAGAAGTTATAATAAAACTGTGCCTCCGTAGCACAGAACGTGTAATAGTAGATACAGGATCGTAGCTAGAGTTGAATTTAAGTTAAGGCTACTTACTGTGCTTGCACTCAGGGTGGATATAAGAGCTTTTTTTTTTGCAATTCTATCATTATTGCGTAACCCACTGGCATATGTAGATGTGAAACTAAATAGAGTTTCCTATAGCGTTCGTACTGCACATAAATTGATGGTGTTTATTAATGACACACATAACTAGACTTAATCAATCGTTTTTTTTACCTGAATATTATAAACATAATTTTTTGTTGGGTTGCCATCAAACACCATGTCGTTTGCCATCACAGCATATTAATCAGTTTTACTGTCCATAAATATTTCCACATCAAAAATTACATAAAATTATTTAATTAACGACAGTACTCTATTGTTTACGGCTTTTTGCTCTAAAAAGCTGTTCTAGTACATAGCTAGATTATCCATCCGTGATGCAAACTTACACTGTGAATTGTAAATCGCTCCCGCTTACTCGTAAGGTGGAACTTTATTTACGAGTTTTGTAGGAATAAAAAAAGTCACCAATTACCGGATAGGAATAAAAACGAGTATAAAACCAAACATTCGTTTTTCGATTGTTGCCAATAAAATACTATAGGGACACGGGAAGGCTTTTATAGTATACGTTTATGTGTAGGGACGTGCATTTGGAAATGTACAGTATGTCAACTGTAAATATATTTTATATTATGGTGTTTTCAAATGAGAAACAATTTTTAAAACTCAAAATTAAGTTCACTTTTATTTTAAAACGATGACTACTCAGTCGTAGTTTGATTGTATCGTTGCAGTAGAATTTACCATAGTGAGTGGTCCGAGAAGTTTTTGGGACCAGCTGCTGGATTCCACCACCGTACAAGGTACCATAAACTTAAATTCCAACCTCACCATCTGATTTCACGCGGATTTTTACGCCTAACCCAACTATCTTGTGGAACCAACTTGCGTCGGCAGTATTTCCGGACTGATTCAGGAACATTTAAGAAGATTAAAGGCTGGCAACGCACCTGGGATTCCTCTGGTGTCGTGGGTGTTCACTTACCATCAGATGACCTGCTTTCTCGTTTACCCCTATTCCATAAAAACAACAATATTGATTTAAATGAGAACCTTACAATAAGTACAGGATTTCGGTGAAGAAAAAAATTGTGAGGAATGTATAGGATTGTGGTGAGGTATTTTCTATTCTATAAAAATCTTTCGCCAAGACTTTTAAGTAATTAGCAATAGTATTCAAAATCGAGTATCTCTACGTTTAGTACATTACCATTTCGACCACATCGTCGCTTAAGGTTAGGTGTGGTTCCGATCAAACGCCAAATACAGCACAAGAATTATCGCGCGCCTGAAACATTATGAACTGTGAAAACCATCATATAAATGATGAATATCTACTTATATTGACATAATAAGGTATGTTGGTAGGTAGGTAGGTTGGTAGATAGGTAAGGTCTCTGCCTACTCTAATAGAAGAGATACGTGACGTTATGTATGTATGGGTGTGATAATAATCATGTTTAACTTTTTTTAATACTTAGTTCAGATTTTGACTAGAATCTCACCTAACGTTAAGTGACTATATGAGCCAAGATAGTAAAAACATTCAATTTAGAGACACTACCGTAACACACTATTAGGTAGGTGCTTGGTAACGTCGCGGTGCATGCATAGCGATCCCGTGTTTGCTCCTACTAGGTGGCGGGAGGTACCGGGGGGTTTAGTGGGTAGTGACCAACGGCGCTTATCGCTGCGAGTCCCACACTAATCCTGTGTGACAGTCTCTCGCGCTTTCGTGCGAGAGACTGTCACACATCTTCGTTTCGTTTCAACCAGATCTGGTAGGGGGGGGGTCCCTATTAGATCTGGCTGGACGGCTAGTGCGTAAATGCATTCCCCTCGAAAAAAAAAAAAAAAAAAAAGGTGCTTGGTAACGACAGATTTTTACATTTGATAGAAATAGCTAGCCAGACAAACAGAAATATCCTGCCACTAAGCTATTATTTTGTGACTATGTTTTCCTTCATTGAAAGCTAGGGCTTATTATAGAATAGGGTAGGTCGATTCAAACCCCTGCCATCTGCCATCGGTGCGACGCTCTATCGGAGTGCGTTGCGTGGGATGAGCTGCGTCGCACTATGGTGGCGGCGGTGGAGCCGGACCTCTCGTTGCCGAGCGTTGTTATGGCCATGCTCGACAGCGAGGGGACGTGGCAAGTGGTGGTCTCCTTGTACGAGCATATTATGACGCAGAAGGAGGCTTCAGAGAGAGAGAGCGGGAGTCAAACTCCGCAGTGGTGCCAATAAAGCGCCAGAGACGAGGAGGGACAGCGCAGTTCGTCCGTATTCTCCTACCTGAATGAATTAGCGATGCCCTTCCCCCCTCCGGCTCTTATTGTAGTACAGTTGTACGAGAATAGAAGCCACGAAGGCATTCGATAAGGTCTGGCACACGGGCCTCGTCTACAAACTCACTAGATTAGGTATCCCCGACACTCTAGTTAGAATCATACACGATTACCTCACCGACCGTAGTTTCCGCTATGGAGTAGAGAACGCTCTCTCTATAAACCCACCCGATACGCGCAGGAGTCCCCCAGGGTTGCATTCTGGCGCCTGTCCTCTTCAACCTCTACTTAGCGGACCTCCCTGATCTCGGAAGAGTTCAGTTAGGTCTATACGCGGACGACACAGTCATTTATTACGCTTTTCATAAGAAAACAGTCTTACGTAAATACGTCCAAGGTGCGACAGACCAACTCAGCGCTTGGTATTTCAAATGGCGTCTCGCGATAAACCCGAGTAAGAGTGCCGCGTTATTATTTACCAGAAGTCGTAAACTCCGGAAAGACCCTCCCAGTCACATCCAGTACGCAGGTACTGAAATCCCTTATAGCTCCGAAGTCAGGTACCTAGGAGTTCAGTTAGACGATAGACTGACTTTCAAATCCCACCTAAAGAAAGTCAAGCGCCAGACCTCCATGGTGCTAGATCGTCACTACCCGCTCTATAACAGTACGAGCAAAATGACCCTCCGCCATAAGATTACCCTATACAAGATGGTGGTCAGACCCATCATCATGTATTGCGCACCTGTCTTTAGTCACATTATTCGTTCACGTATGCACACCTTACAAAGCATTCAGAATCGCTTTGTAAGGAAGGCAGTAGGTGCCCAATGGTTCGAGAGAACTGTGGATTTACACAGGGATCTCAACCTGCCCTCTGTTAGGTCCGTTTTTAAAACCCAGTGTCGCGCATTCTTTGAACGCGCAGAGACACACTCGAATCCCCTCATCGTGCGAGCCGTCTCGTACTTGCCAGGACGTAAGCCGCGTCGTATACGTCGGCTGCGTAGGATCTTATCGTGTCGCGACGGTACCATAACTCGTAGTAATAGGATCTTTCCTCCCTTACCTCGTAAAAATGTGTGCCAGCGCCCACGCCTGCGAATCCGCCGTTCCAGCCGCCGGGGACAGGTGGCTAATTTTGCTCCCGCACACACTTCGGGTCCCCCTCAGGCGGTGACCCAAGACATGTCTCGTTCCCCAACTGGGTAGGCTGCTGACGTCGCCGCCAGCGCGATACAGTGACACTGCCCATGCATTGAGCATTACACGCACAACACTCCATACACACTCCTGCACATAACACGCAGGTACATAGGTTATGTAAGGAACCTTTTTTTTATTATTAATAATAAAAATGTAGGGTTAGCTAGGACACAACTCGCGAGAGAGTTTTGAAAACTCAGGTGAGCCCAAGCCGAGGTTCGTACCACTTTGGTAGCCCTTGTGCTAATCACCTTTTTGCGGCTGAGTGCCTTCAGCACTCGCCCCCAAAGTTCGGTGAAGCTGTTAAGGCCCTTCCGGTCAACAGCATTAGCTAGGTCAAAAAAAAAAAAGAAGCCACGCGAGAGAGGAAAGTAAATTGTCGCTGAACGACGGTGGCGGGGGAGCCAGTGCCGAGCTGCCCCCCTATTTGTGTCTGAGATAAGGGACGGAGTCTGGCCGTTTAACCGGGCTGGCTGCCGAAGCGATGCAGAACATGGGTTCAATCCCGTATCGCCCCTTGCATGGCAATTGACGGCACCATGGGGTTTACTGTGTATTCCCGGCGCTTCACGCCAAGCGAATCCCATATACCACTTACCAGGACTACTCCCGGATTAGAGCTGGTAAGGGGATGCGTAAATGAATTACCGAACGTTAAAAAAAGGTCGATTCGAACTCACATAGAATAGAACAAACATAGAATCCGAACTCGTTACTACTGAACGATCAGCGTTTTGCATCGGATCGTTCTTTCGCAATCAATATCTAGTAATTAAATGAATATTTGCACTAATTTTAAATCTATTTAGACAGTTTCTTTTGACATCTTCTTGGTCATTACTAAACCAATTTAGTCAAGATTTACATACATATTGGCGTTAAAGCGAATTTAGCCAGGCAAGTAAAAAGGAATATAATAAAGAAATGAAACGATTTAATTTCGGATGTCTTACATTGTAGCCTAAAATAAGCACAATAGAATAAAATTATAGCTTCTTCGGAGGGATAATTTGATAAAATAAATTCAGTGTTAGAATTCGTCTTGGCTCTCTTTTCACAATGAGACACTATATAAAACGACCCAAATTAAATTGTAGCTAAAAATTGAAGAGGATTAAAGATAAAATTATATTATTATATTTATCTTTATTATTTAAAAAAAATTATGAATTAATTCTTGAGTGAGAATTAAGCTAAATTATTTCGCAATTTTTTATAAATACTGAACAAACTCCTATATGAATATGAATAATGGTCGGATTAATAAACTTAATGATCATGTATTTATTTACAGAAACCCTAATAGTATGTTATCAAGAAGATTATCTAAATTACTAAAAAAGAACTATCTAAATTTGTATGAAGGCAACTAATATTGGTGTTAACAGTAAGAAAAAAAATTAGTTATAAATCTTACGGCGGGGTTCAGTATCGAATCCAAAATGTTAAGATTCAAGTTAAACCATAAATATATCGATTTTTCTGTGTACAGTTACTAGTACTTATATGACACTAGAGAAAAATAGGGTTGAAGTTTCGGATTCCACTAGGTACAACAGATTGAGGTCGCATATTGAAACTGTCCATTAGAGTGTATGTACGTCTGTGTATTACTCTAAACCCGATAAGTTATTACCAATTTCTCTCCATACCAATTTTTATCAGCTTATGAAATCTATCATTCTTAACACTTTATTAGATAAATTTGATTTTCATTTAAGAGTTGTAATTTGTGTTATAATTAAGTAAAGTCACGAACTGAGTTTACTGCACCTCCTTATATCTTGTTTCCATCGCGCAATAAACACTGTTCCTTACGACTCCGGTGTATTAACATAATATCGGAATTGGGTGCGTGATTTTACGCAAGTGACTGCGCCTAAAAGGCGGCCTGTGAGTTATCGCCTTGATATTATAAGAATTTTTTTATAGAAACCGATATACCATAAAATACTAAGAGGGTCTTAACTACTTGCCATAGAGCGTGCAAATACAAGTTAATTTTATTGTCTGTCTTTTAGATGAGTTCAAAATGATGGAGCTAACTAAGCAAAGCTAACTTTGCAAAAAAAAAATTGGATAGATTGGCAATTGTTATTTTCTTCATAAAAGTATCATCGTTCTAATGGTCTGTTCCCAATTGCTCGGCGCAGTATGTCTTCTATTTCTATAATTATCAGCCGTCATGTCCTCATTTACTCTTTTATTCATATAATTTCATACACACTCCATCCATACTTTCTTTGGCCTTCCTTTACTTTTCCACATTCCATTACTATTTTAGCCCCGTGCGCTTTTTTTGTTCTCATAACATGCTCATACCACGACAAACAATTCCCTTTTAATTGTTCTACCAACACTTTCAAATTCCCTCTGATACATTAATTTCTGACTCTATCATTCCTGAGACATCCATCTCAACATTTGCATCTTAACTACATGCAATCGTTTCTCATCCATCTTCTTACTAGTCCAGCTTTAAGGTTAAAAAATTTGAATTAATAGTATAAACAAATAAATATATTATTTACGCTTTGAAACCTTTTAATTCAATTTATTAGCAGATCTCTATTTAATATTCTGTCTATTGTGATGGTGGCGTAGCATTTATCAATATATTTGATTTAGTGCCGCCTATGGCTTCTTGACGTAGGTTTGAGCCCAATTTACTGCTCTATAATGAACTTGAGCTCGGAGAAAGAAGACATTGTGAGTAAATCAATGTCAGGTAAGGTAATATTAAATAGTATTTGCCTGGCTGGCTTCCATCTTTTTGCTTGGAAGTAACCATAACCAAGTACCTGTAGTTATGTTTGACAGCATAACTTCAAAGTCAGTACTTAGTTAGGTAGTTGTTAGTTTGTAGTGTGCGTTTTACTTAGGTAGTTAATTGGCTTATTGGACTTACCATCTTAGCCGATATCGTGACTTAATATTATGTAAAATATATTTTTTTACATTTGGAAGATTTGTTAATAGCGATCACAGCGCCATCTATCGCATTCTAGAATAACTGTGAAGCTTGTGAAAAATTTATATATAATAAATCTATTGGTTAAATCTAATATTTTCAGTACTAATAGACAAAGAAAAAAATTCTCAGAAATAAACAATTTGCTATTGAATTTGAGATATATAATTTTACACACATCACTCAAGGAATCGATTTCATTTCTAACTGGAGCCATTATTAACTAACGATAATACAAGACACGGATTAAGGAATGCCAATAGCTTCTATAGAAACGTTCCACTCCCCTTACTAAAGATAATAATTAATTTAGGTTTACTTCTTTTAAAAAACAATAGAAAACTTAAACGCTAGATAATAAAACTCGTATTAATATTTCTCTGATTAATAACAAATAATATGGTAAATATATATACGTATGTATATAAAAGAATTCAAAGAATATTAAAGAACCCCTCTATACAGATCGATGCTAATTTATACACGCGTACTACAGGACAATAGGCAATTAATGCTATGAACAACTTTAGTATAACATTCAGAATGAAAGAAAGACAAATTCGTAAAGTTCCGAACAAGAATTGTCAAGTTCCCTTACAAACTCAACCGTGTCTCATGACTTCTGATTTATAATTATTACGTACCGTTGGTAACTGAATTAGTCATTTTCTGATTTAAATTCACCGTTATTTGATAACAATTTAATTGACTTATTTATTACTAGCTTTGTGCCCGCGGCTGCATCCGCGTTTCATATATTTATCACTGCGTAATATATTTATTTATGATTTTTTTTATACGAAACTCTAATTATTTTTCATTTTTTTTTACTATTTTATCAACTAATCAAAGATATTTCTCGCAAAATTAAACACCTGCCAGTAAAAAACTGTACATTGAATCAGATTTTATTCACAATTTCATTAGTTTTTTTTTTAAGCTGATCCCTAATTGTTTTCACAAAATTAAACTTCAGCTATCTACCAATTAAAAGTCCTATCCAAATAGATACAGAAGTTCCAGAGATTACCTGGAACAAACAGGCAGACATATAGACTAGATAATACCCTTGAATTTTGTCCTTGGAAATTGTGTAATTAAAATACACAATTTATTCTTGTAGGGCAGGGTTTGATTAAAACTTCAATTAATGACAAGTTTTGATATAAATAGAGATGTTTTTTTTCTTTTTTTTTTTACACGGTATAGGCTCAGTGCTTTGCCCACAATATCACCTAAGCCTCGAGTGCTGGTTCTCAAGCAATCCTACCGAAACACACCTGTGTTGATATTTGACGAGAGGTTCTCAAACTTGAGGGTAATAGATATCCAGGCGGGCATTATTAGAAAATGTTATGGTTTCCTCAAAAAATGTATTCCTTCAACGAAAGTTCAGGCTGATTTTAAAGTTGACGTGGAACTCGGCCAGGATAGTTCGATAGATAAGCTACAAAATATCCTAGTACCATACCACGGTTTTATCATGACGTTTTCCTTCATCGAAAGGTTAGTTGAAGCCTGAGGTGAGCCATCAAATCACCATAATATTAAATTGTAATAGAAACTTTAGTGACTATTTATTTATAGGTTCACAAATTTTTTTACATCGATTCATGCTAGATAGTATACAGATGTTAATTAAATCTAACATTGTGATGTACAATTTACCAGCATTTACAGCAATTTACCGTCATCACAGGATTTTAGGAATGAAAAGATTAAAAGCACCTAACTCCTAGCTATCATACAGCAGTTAAAAGTCTAGCATGCAGCACTTAACTCAAATAGCATACATTAACATTCTTAACTTAGCTTTTTACATATCATTTGCATAAATCATCACCCAAAACTACCGCTCTTTAAAATCGTCGAACTTATAATCTCACGGCATGACAGTACGGCCATTAACATTATTTACTGACATTTTTATAAATTTTACCATTTTAATAAATAAAATTTGAAGAAAAAAAAAATTACCATAATACCCGCAGCGAATATGACCTCGGAGGGTAAGTAGATAAAACAGTATGACAGTTTTAACTCGCTCGGTCCGTTGGGCTTCACAAGTTTTTACCTCGACGCTTTTAAGTAAAAAAGTCTTTTTTTTATTGTTGTTTAATACTCCTTTTTTATTATTCGTGCCTTATTTATATTTTTAATGGAGAAGAAATGATTGCGTCTGCGATTAGAGGTAACGTTATATAAATCCACTGTTTCCATGGGTTTCGGAAACCGCCAATGCAAGGGTGCCAGATTATTGTAAAAGCGCTCTGTCATACAATACAAATGAATGTCATACATACAATGTTATAACACACATAACAAAAGAAATCCGATCAAAATTAGTCAAGTCGATTTAAAAATCTATTTGAACAATAAAAGAAACAGTTACGTGTTTATATATTTTATTGTAGTGTTGTTTTAGTGCTTTATTTTAGTGCTGTCCACTGAATCGTATTTTGTTTACAATTTCATGAGTTTTAATTTTTTACGTGGTACCCTAATAATTTTTCAAAAAACAAAGTACCCTAAGCCTATGTCACTTCAGATATATGCAAAAAAAACAAACATTTTAATAATTGTGTTTATAGTACAGGTGTGTATCGTATGTGTATATTCATATGTATATAAATTAAAACACAACTACTTGTGAACATCTAAAAAATAAATTGGTCTTTTATCGTAATCAGAATCGATCGTAGATAGAATCGATTGCATTTGTAGACTTTACAAATCGATTACCAACACAATCACACACACATACCCACACTATTCATTTACACTTCAGTGCAAAATTAATTATCGAAATTCGATTCGATTGTTGCGATACGGGATCGTTAGCATCGGAGCGGCACGGCGCGGCGCTACGTTTCCGGCAGCCATATTTCATTCGCAGCCGAAGCATTATTAAGTACGTATGTTTTAATTGAAACTGTTCTGAATTGATCCCCGCTTTAGATGTGTCAATCAGGATTTATTAGAAATCTGTAGCGATATTTTGAATGGATTCTATAACTCAATTTATACTTCGATTGTTATACGATGAGTGCTGCTGATGCTTAAATATTACATTCTACTTAAAGACCTTTACTATTTAAAAAAAAACTAAAAATGTTATAAACTCAAGTACACATTACGTGAATTTGATCATTAAGATAACATCGTAAAAGCACAATTTTTAGCTAAATTTTTTTTAGCTATATATGAAAATATGCTGTATGCTAATAAACGGCACTCAAATACATATTAATGTTGATAACGACTACTTTATCGATAACACCGGGACATAAAAAAGTAGTCTGTACTTTTGACCGGACCTACATATCTTTATGTATTTCGACGCGTTGAATCCGAATATGTGGCTACAGTTTTGCCCGCACACCCTCAAAATTCTAAGTAAATTGCAAAAAAAAAAACCACAAAAATTCCCAAAAATTAGCAGTTTTAGTTAGAAAAAAATGGAACTATAGACTAAGTATGATTTTTACGTATTTTGGTACGTTTTTTTTTTGTATGTCGGTGTAATTTATGTATAAAACAATTTTATAATAAGAATAAGCCGAAGAAGCTCAACGGTAGTCTGATCAGATATCGCGATGATGGACCTATATTCAAATACACCTAATAATAAACCTGTCGCCAAATACCAATATTAATTTTCCGGCATTATCACTTGTTGGACTACGTCATCACTTAACATCAAGTGAGGTTGTGGTCAAAGCACTCAGCCTATACAGTATAAAAACCTTTCCTATTCCATAATAAATCTGAGTTTTATGTAAAAGAAAGCATTTTGATGAAAATATAGCACGGTGGCAGGGTAATGCCCATCCGACTAATGACCACCCTTACGTTTAAAAATCTGTCCCCAAGCATTTAGAGGTGTAATTCGGCAGCATCTTAACATCGCGTGCGATTGTGATCAAAGCGAATGAGCCTATAGATTATACTTAATAAAAAAAAGAAGAAATATAGAAGACTCGTCAAAGATAACTAAAATGGAAAAATGAAACAGCATACAGTAGACTCTGATGCTGCTTTCCAGTAGTAGACTATTAATCAACAACAAGTAATAAAAATGAACATACCTTTAGCTATAAAAACGCTTTAAAACTATGCGAATATCATTATATCTTTTATTGACATTCGACATCTCCGCATTATCACTGAAACCGCGACGGTATGAATAAAACAGTAACGTCGTTACATCAAACAGCTAATTAGGCAATCACAAACGAGTAAACACCCCCTCTTTCCCACGTATTCAAGCCCGATTGTAGACTTTACGAATTGAATTCCCAATTCGCCCATATATTATTCGTACACGTCAGTGCAAAATTAATTAACGCAACTTGATTCCGGTTCGGTGTCGGTTCGGGCGCATATATTGTTATGTTTAACGTTAATGTTATTAACAAATATTCAAGTACAACATGATAAATATATATTTTATAGGATTGATTACAGATTATTAGAGATATTAAAAAGATACCAGTTAAAATCGACTGTAAAATGTTTAATCGAATCTTGATATTGGAAATTATAATTCAGTGGTGGTGTGTTCAGGTGTATTCTAAAACTATTGTGATGTTTCTATGAAGGACATCATTTTGATAAAACCATAACAAGTCATTTTCTAAAGACTGTCTGGAGATAAACAATAAACAAAAATTTGTGCGAATTCCTGAATTATAGATTCAATATGAACGAAAATTATGTACTCTAATACATATTTTCAATCTCTAGTATTCTCGAAACAGGAAAATATACTTATCTGTATAAATTAAAAACAATATATCATTTTTATTATACTTACTAGCTGAAAAATATGACCTTGCAATGTCGTTTAATTGAAAGAATTTTTGTCCAAACTTAAGGTAAGTTGTTACAACTTAATTTTGTTATTATCGGTACCAATTTCTGTTACATGGTCGTGTACACGTTGAACCTAAATAACAGAAATTTTAAAACAAATTTATTTTTATCTTTCGAGGTTTTGTGTGTTTGCGATTCTACCTGTTGAAAGTGCCTAACTCCACGTGAAAGCGAAATGATCTGTAGTTTAAACTTCGAGTTTATGTCTGTATTGATTTAAAAACTACATTAAAATCGGTCCACTAGTTTTTTTCAATAATCTTCGCTCAAACACGGAAAATTTACTACTATGGTATGTAAATGTGTGTGTATAACCTTCAAATATCGGAGAGGTTCCTACCCACGGCGGAGGACAAGCCCCTGAAAGACTCCCACCACGCCGGATACACGACAAACAAGTGTTCGACGTCATCAACGACGAAACATCAACGAGTTCGCCGGCACAGAGAGAGACACGGAGAGAGTTCCCGACCAATACGATACTGATAGCATCCGTGCCTCGTTAGCACCTGGGTAAGGCGGTAACTCAAAACTCCCGTGAGTCCTCCCTAACTAGTTTCCAAGGTGAGGCCAAACGGCCTCCACTGTGGCAATTCCAACTCTGGACTTTCTCAAGCGCCTTTCACACTCTTCTAGGATTCCTGAGATACTAAACTCAAGGCGTCAGACGTTGCATCCTAAATGTGTAAGGGTACCTAGATACTAAAATTATTGAACTTCGGCTGGAACTGTTATAATACGGTAGAATACGTTGATTACACGGATCACAATCATCGTACACCCGTCATAGTAACTCGCTTAGACGTGTCGCGTTTCGAAATAATTTGTTACAATATATCCAGAAATCGAATGGTTCGATAGTCGCCGTTGGTTATAGATTGTACTATGTTTACCATCAAGCACTTTATAGCAACACCAAGAACAATAAAGCAAAACGTATTGAATACAAAATTTTAAGATACCGAATAATTATCGCGGAATGGGTAATTTCACTGGCCATAAATGTACTAAACGTGTAGTGCGTGCCGCGTACTATCGAAAACAGAATCAACAATAAATATCGACAATAGGCAAACTAATAGTAACGCAAGATTGATTTTCAAATTGAAATTCGAAACTATATCGCTGATTATAGATGAAACGTGCCCAGTTCGAGTGAAAATCCAATTTATTATTCACAACATACATTTAATTATTTCCCAATAAGCACAGTTATGTAATTTTGACGTCATCGTGATGTTTAATATCGCGCTTTACATAAGAATTTGCTGTTAGTGGATTTATAGATGACTCATTATTTTGTAACATGAGGTAGGTACTGCCAGAAGTCTGAAGTTCCAGATACCGTAAGAGTCAACTGATATAGCGTAATGGTTCCTAACATAGTAGATCTCCATCTCAATCTGTAGCGTCATCATAATATTGGTAGGACTTTCGTGCCTGACTGGGCCACAACCACCAAACATATAGTGAAATATCCGCATCTGTGGCACGTTCCAAGATGTTAGAGGTTAACAAGATGGTAGAACTGTTAAATCTGCATGGGTTGCATCACCGTACACTTGTGAAGTGGACTCGTTTTCAGCTTGAATATTTAGAAAAAAATCAGTATGTTTCGATTTATGGCAGCCTACACACGACGTGGTAATCACTAGTCATTATTATGGTCTCCATGAGTGTAAGATTTGTACATCATTATGCTATCCAAATTGGACCTCAAGCGATGCAGTGTCCGTAGCAACGCGGATGCTATTTCACATTATTTAAAAAAATACACTAAACTGATGATGATGACGTAACAATAATGGCATAGAGATGACATCATCCAATTTTCCATTTCATTATGTTTTATGTAAAACTTGCATAAACATGCTTACTACGTCATGTTTCAGTGATTTTTAAAATAACTATAATTTTAACAAAATTATTTAATACATAACCTGTATAATCTTTGCAAAACTATGCGTAATTTAAATACAATTTTGAAAGATGACTTAAACTTACTTAAACACGTAGACAATGTTCGAATACGGATTAATTCTGTATTCATTCCTTGGAACAACGCTCGAATGTTTGATGCAATTCGAACAGTATCCACAGTCGGCTGTTCACAATCGAACGGTACGTACGGGATGTACGAACAAGCGGGAACGTGTTTGCACAACGCGGTATTGGATTCCGCTCCTTTGAATGTCTTTGCCTTAAAGGGGTTAGTGATTTTGAGCATAAAGCGACATTGTTCGTGAGGTATTGCAATTGCCAACGGTGGATTGGAAATGTAGTAGCTCTATAGACGTATAGGATTCTTAACAGCTGTCAGTCAATCTTCTGTTTCATTTATTACTTTTTTACCTGTGGATTTATCTAGATTCGAAAAATTATATATATATTATAATATGAAATTATAATAATATAGAAATAATTTATTATACTATGTAACTGTATTACCAACACAAATCAACAAATAAATTATAAAATATGTTTTTCCCATGAATGTATTCTTATTATATTAAACTAGTTACTTTTTTCTCTACTATGCAATAAAAGTAATCAAATATTGAATACGTATTGTTTGATTAACAAGTGAAATTGTACTGTTAGTATATATCGTAGAGTCCTGCTGACTCTTATGTAGACCTGCCTCTGTAAGTAAATTAATTCATAAAAAAATACTTTACAATAACACGGTTCTCTCAATAAAAGCTCTATTTTTTGGCAAATAAAATCATGTATGTAAAAATATGCTACTTATCCAAGATTAAAAATAATGTTTTAAATAATTGTCCTAAAAAATATGATATAACTAACATATGGGGTTTTTTTTTCGTGCACAATGCCGGCATGTGAGGTATTTTATGTATTATTTTAAACGTACACACAAGATTCCGCCCCGGGGACGCATCATAAACTCGTTACGGACATAAAGTTTCATATCATTCGCTACTAGACAGAGTAGTGTGTGTGTGTAATGCTTCTTTAATATGTTTATCTTTTTCCACTTTGTTACGCAGCCTGTATATCTTTGTGTCGATGGCGCAAAAATTATTTTGTATCTTTTTTATTCGAACAACTAAGTATCTATACACATACATATATTACACACGTAAAGTTAGTTAGATCGAAAGGATAGCCTTAGAGTTGTATTCACGGCAACATTCCAAGCCCAGGTCTATCTTGTACTAATTTCTACTTTAACTGAGCTCATGTCGCAAAGCCCCACGAAGCCAAAAAGATTCTTCTATCCAATAGCGTAGTCATTTAAAAAGAAAAGGCTATCGCTTATACAGGTCTGTGAATCGAATGGTATGGTTATGATTCCCGTCTATTCCAGCATCTAGAGGTGTCTTTTGATAGTATTACTTGGGCAGTCAATCTCAGCTTACTATCTTTGCCCATAGCATCAATTAAAATGAGATAAAATTCCGGTTAAAAGCAACAAAAAAAAAGAAATAATTGTTACCATTATCTACTAATAGAAAATATCTAACCACCTGTTTTCAGAACTTCTTATACAAAAATAATTAGCACATTTAAAGTAATATGGGCACAAAGCCAACCGTCTCATTAGTAAGGCATTTATCGCATCGTTTAAAACACTAACAAACATGTAGTTGAAATAATCAACAAAATAGAACATAAAGTTCTACAACAAATAAATTTGAACTGTCTGTTTGTAATGTCAAAATAACAATTATTTACTAAATACATATGAATGTATATAATACGATACCTATACCAAAAATACATTTATTTAAATTTTTGTGTGTCTGTTTATTCCGTGTAATCTCCGGAATGGCTGAACCGATTTTGCTGCGTAACTTAGAGTACTTTTCTTTTTCGAAAATAATTAGGGTTCCGCGTAAAAAAATTAAAACTCATGAAATATCTTTTCTTATCTGATTCAACGTACTGATCCACTGGCAAGTGTTTAATTTATTTATCGCGGTGAAGCAATATTAGGAACACAATCGCTTTTACACAAAAACCAAGGCCACACGAAAGTCGTTATAAGACTTTTTTTCATAACGCGTGTCTTTGATTTCGTTTATTATTTTTAAGAGTTTCATGTAAGTTTTAAAAATGAAGAAAACGTCGCGTGTTTTAAATCGTGTTTCTTATCGTATAATCGCGTGTCGTATGAGGGCATGTAAGTATATATGCAGTTGTCGACATTCTGTGGCGCGTTTAATTTTCCATACTATGATACCTTAACAGGATATGCAAGCGGCGTCTATTACATACAAACGTAGTCCCTTGTTTTCTCCCTGGATAATAGCATTATGGTTAATATTTTTATACAAAATGATATACATCTACCACCACCATGCCCATACGTTTTGATTTTTTCCATAAATTAGTTATTGTAGAAATGCTCGATTTTTATCGTCATTTTCAGACGTCCGTCAATCAAATTTGATAAACCAAAACGTAGTGGCATAAACAAATTCTTTCTTATTGTACAACCGCAAGAAAATAAAAAATCAGTTCAGTTTTAGAGGAGGAGGAAACAGGGTATTACGAAGTGATGTTTTCGTCTATTTTACATACGGTAAAATCACTCGTACTGCAGTGTTTACTTCGTGTTTTATAACTGTTTCTTTGGGGCGCAAAGCGATAGCAATAGATTTCTAAAATACCTACTTTTCAAATTTGTAGCCTCTCAAGGATATCTTATCCAGAGGATAATAAGTTGTGTCTGTGGATGGCGAATGACTTTCCTTATACCGAGGTAAAATGATTACCTTACAATAAAACGAATCATGTATTGACGTTTATGACCATAACAGTAATGAGATTATAGATTTTTATGTTCGTGCCTTTCCATAATAAGTGATACTTGTTTGGTTTATTTTTTCGAACTGACGTAATACTGTTTACGAAGGGCCTTGACAGTTGCAACGGACTTTTTGAACGATCGCTTAATTTCCTCAGCCAACCAGTACACATAACGTGACCATATGTCTCTTACTGAACGGGAGATTTCGGTTACCTATCTATTCCGTTATCCCTAAAAACAAGCCCCGGGACGTAAAATTGTTCCGTTTTCTAAAACCGCGTGTAAATTATGAAATATTATCGAAAATGTTCCCAGTTGTTAAAAGATTTGATCTGAACATCTCACATCAGCGATCTTCATTACTGAGGTATATAAAAAAAACATATTACTCTTTCTTGAAATCGGTAAAATCAGGTGTAGAAAGCCATTTTATTCCTCTGACAAATATAAATATAGCTGCCAAATTAAAAATTTTATACTGGATAATAATTTTAGTTAATAAGAGTAACTAATTTTTCGTTATAAAAAAATGAGCTTTTTCTTTCGTTGAAACGTAAATAAATTGATGTCCCGTTTTGGTTATGAAAATAAATGTTAATATTATTTATACACTCAGTTAAGGTATATTTATAAGCTGGTATTATTATAATAACTTGTATAGTTCAACCAATGATCGAAATTGAATCATAATTAATATCGCAAATTTGAGAATAAAAAAAATTTTCAATTGTTTTTTGTTTTATATTCCTAAAGCTCGTCAATTTCAAATACACATAAAAGATGAAATTCGGTTGAAAAACATGCAAGACAAAGGTAATGATCTGTTTTATCTTTGCATATTTAGATATCTATGCCAGTGGCGTAACCATGACATCTGAGGCCCGTGGCAAATTCATTGTATGGGGCCCTCGTATAAATTGTCACGTTGTAATTTGTTTTGAATAAATTATTAAAATAATCAGTAAAGCGTTTAAATCTTTACTTGTGTATAACTTTTATTTTATTTATTACTAACTTTTTAGTAATATTTGTCAAAAATGTTAGAATAATTCTAAGCTCGCGGCTTCGCGGACCGGAGCCCGTGGCATTTTGCCAGCTCTACCACCTTATAGTTTCACCACTGATCTATACTATATTAAATAAAGAGGTAAAATTGATTTTTTTATTTGTTATGGATAAACTCAAAACCGACTGAATCGATTTTAAAAATAGAATAATGATACTGTATAAAAATACACTATTACCGAGTAACATAATATGCCTTTTAAAAAAAAACCTTTTACCCGTGCGAGTCCGTATCGCTAGTCTATCTACACTAATAAATAAAATTGAAATGTCTGTTTGTAATATTAAAAAAACATTTTTTTACTAAATAATATGATATTACGTATACAAAAATGAAATTTTTGTCTGTCTGACCATCTGTTTCTTCCGGATAATCTCCGGAACGGTGGAACCGATTTCGAAGGGACTTTTTTTGGCAGCTAGCTGAAGTTACTCCGCTTAATTTAGGTTACTATTTATGGAAATTAATTAGAGTTCTATGTAAAAAAATCAAATCTCATAAAATTGTGAATAAAATGGGATTTATGCACAATTTACTTGCAGGTATTTGAATTTGTGAGAAATATATTAGCTTAATGTTAGTAGCAAAAAAAATATTTCCGGGTTCCATATAAAAAAAAACTATATTACGCAGTGAAAAATATGTGAAACGCGGGCGCAGCCGCGGGCACACAGCTAGTGGGTAATAAAGCTATATGAAGCATAATTTGACATTAACTCATAATATGCTACTTATTAGATACAGCTAAGTAAATATTTTTTTTAAAATAAACATATGCATAAATCACTAGAACCAACTTATGTGTTGCATTGAGAGTAATGTAAATCGCTGAGCATAGTACCTAAGAACACTATTGGAACTCCAACCATGTAAACTAACTCATTTTCATTCGGATTGTTAGCTGGTTATTGTTTCCATAACTCTGCCTAAATTATAATCCGTCATATTATAAAAAAATCAATGCTCTCTAAATCGCTGTCGCAAGGAAACATACCCAGAAGGCTGGTGGCATTGCCACGTTGTTCTTTGATTTTTTGTAATAAATTATAAAATATATTTTTAAGGTAAAATTAAAAAAAAAACATTTTTACATTTATATATTCAACCGTTTAAGTAAATAATTACAAAGTAATTGTGATAATTTTTTATCGAATCAATTATTACCAGATTATCAGAATAACTTTTTTTTATATAATTGACGTAACAAAATATTACTAAAAACAAGACTAGATTTTATAATGATTTAAAAATAAGAATCATGTAAATTGTTATAGTGTTTATTTAATTATATTCACATTAATAAACAACTAAAGTATAAAGATTTTGAAGCGATGATGGCGAAGTGGGTATTGCATCCTGATTTCGCGTCAATGGCTGCAGGTTCGAGCTCACCTATCCAACTCCAAAATCAGCCTTAGCTTTCGTTGAAGGAAAACATCGTGAGGAAACGAAACCATGGTGGTAGACCATACTCTAATAATGCCCCCTCCCACCACCCTCAAGTTTGAAAACCTGTTTGAGAACCAGTATCTCTAAACAGTAAATTTCACGTAACGATCCACCATCCACTCTGCAATAACGTTTCGAAAATAAAATCTCTCTATACCTGCTCCCTAAGCTTATTATCTGGAAAATCAGTAATGTTTTTCCAAACATTATTGTTAATCCGTAAGCTGTTTTACGTAAATAACTTTTCTTTTATATTAAACATAATAGATAGGATAGAGGACCGTATTATGCGAACATCTATACAAATAAATAACAGTGAAGTGTCTGTCTGTAACATTAAATCAGATATTTGATTGATGAAGGCGATATTTTTCGGAAATCCATCATAAATAAATATGGTTGATTTTTTATGGATTCGTATATTTCTTTATATATTAACTATTTACTTAATTATAAGAAATTACATAAGTATAAACAAATCAGTTTCCACGAGACGTGATATCTGAACATCATTTAAAGCGGAGTTAGTAAAGTAAAAAATCAACCACATCATATAGTCTGTCCGTCTGTCAGCTAGAGCGATTTTAACGGGATTTTTTTGAAACGAAGTTCCTTATTGGACGTTGCGGAGGGGTACCCTAGTCGGCAAAAGACGTCCGTAACGTTAAAGAAAAGCGTAACCTTTTTGTAGCTGCAATTAAATTTGAGGAAAATAGATATTGCCTCCGTGGAGCAATTATTCGCCTATTAACCGAATCGTTGGTGGTTAGTTATTATTATTATATCATATTATTATTCATGTAAATAATTGTTTCTTTGTATATTATTATTGTACTAGAAATAAGAGATGGCGCTTTATTTTATAATATTAAATCGGATTCTCTCTGAAGTAAATTGTTAAGCGTTCAAAGTTTAAACACTACATGGCGTCGCACGATGCTTAATTTTTAGTTAAGAAGGTTTAATAATAATTTGAGATATTTTCTTCACAACGAGTCTTTTCTTATATGCATTTATCATTACATATAGGCCTTATATAGTTTTGTTTTTGTTTTTCTATTTCTGTTTTAACTAAGAACTTCGTTCCTGACGAGGGTCCCCCGACCGCACAATTTTTCGGAAAAATAACTGACGTTAAACGGGCGTAACTGAGGCTAGTTTATTTTGAATAATAATTAGGATTCTGTTTAAAAGAATTAAAATCCGATTCAATGCACAGTGTTACTTCCAAGTGTTTGAATTTGTGAAAAATGTATTCGTTTTCTGTTAGTACAAAATAAACTTTGACAATACAAAAAATATACTTAATTATTTTTCATTGAATATTTACAAACCATATTACGTATTGAATGGTTGTGCGGAGTAGAAAAAATTATATGCGGGCGGAACCGCAGGCACACAGATAGTCACAAGCATAATCGGATATAATACAGTTCAATAACCGAATCTACTTATAATGTTTTATTTATCGTACATTGCGTAATGGATAGATGATATTGTTGATAATAATCAAACATGTCAGCGATGTAATCAAATACGACGAAAGCCCACACAAAAGGATTTTTCATATCGATGATTGCTTTTTCGCTAATGAAATATGATGATGAAATCGAAATTATTTTATGCGAATTGAGAGTTAAGGCGAGAATATATTAATACAAGTTTAACTGTTTTTTTTTTTTTTTAATTTCATCATATCTTTAAAATAGGTTGTTCTACTTTTTTTTCTCTTAATCCCGTTCCGAGCGATATTTTGCGAGCTGATATGATGGAGTTAAAATATTCACAAAATGTAGCATTTTCTGTTTTTTTCCCGATGGGTTTATATGGTCGCCCTTTCTAACTCATTGATGGCTTAGTTTGAAGACGCCTGCGCACAGATATAGTGAGATAAAAAAACCACATGAATTTTAATGTTAGTAGTATAAATAATCGTCCAATAGGAAAGATGAAGGATTTTTCTATCCATACTGCAAATTCTGAACTTTAATCATATATTAACGCTCGATCTAGCAAAACGATGGTCATCCTGTCCGAACTTTCCATAGAATTTTCGTGATATCTCAGATTAAACATCTTCAATACACGTCACTTGTGCTGAATAATGAGACTGTTATGTCACTCACGAAAAGCTCGGGAATATATGATTAAGCGTAGTAGAATACTTGGTCATCCGAGATTGTGAATTTGTGAAGGAGGTACGATAATAGAACAGGCGCCTGTAATAGAAAATGCAACAAACTGCTTACAAAGGTAAGCGATAAAGATCGGCATCCCCGTTAATAGACGGTGAATCGTCAAAAGGGAGGAGACAAGTCAGTGTTGGTCACTCTACTCGAGTTTCTCACAAGTATCTCGCCACATTAAGTTATTCCATAAGCATAGTTTATATTGAACATTTCAAAGTGAAACATTATGGTAGTCTAAATGACCGTGGTATGGGAATATTTTGTCCTGTAGCCCAAACACAAGGTGTGTATTAATCCAAAATATAAACTTTTTGCAAGTAATCGCATAATACCTAACAAAACCTCAACACGGTTGAGGCACGGGAAGTTCCAGACAAGAAAAAGGAATCAAACGTGAAAACCGATGTTGCCAGATAGATCTCTAGAGGTTCCGAACACAAACTATATCACTTAAAAAACGACACAAAAATTACACTAAATAGGGTCAAAGAACACAAAATGTTATTGAATTAAAGATAACAACTAGGTACTACATAACAGACTAAGACTAAAATGCGACTATCTGTTTTCTACATTTTATATTTTTACGCTGACATATCTTGTCAACGCGATTAAAATAGAATAAGGTGTTAAAAATAAAATTATTTATAAAATTTCATAACCTTTGGTAACTATATTAATTTGTCACTAACACCGCCGGCGACGAGTCAGACTAGTTAAATCACTAAAACTTCAAAGTGACTTTACGGCATCTATTGCCAAAAGACACGAGCCACTTGCACATTCGAATATAACTGCCCATGTATATTGTCTTGAAAGAGTCCCTTGAGGTACCAATTGCGTCTCGCAACCGCTGCTTCCTTTGGAATTTTTCGACAAGATGTTCTTCCCCGATGATCTTTCTACGAGGTTTTTTACCTCTAGCTTCGAATTTACCAGTGATTTACCAGTAATTCTTACTATTTAACGGCTAACGTTAACATATGTAACAAGTTCCGGACATTGCACCTAGCAGCGGCTTTCGCCCTTGTAACGCCCGTGTACCACCAATAAAATCCGGCGCCCAATATCCTAACTCCCCAAGCGACGCATCTTGGTAGGTGTCGCAAGTGTTGCTCGGCGCCCCCTACAACACTGCGCCCGTGTGCTCTGCACACCCTGCATTATTGATAAATCCAGATCTGATCACACCCCTTGTAGGTACTTATTTCTTTATTTCAACCATGGATGAAATTCGACTTATATATTAACATTTCCACAAAGCCTTCTTTGCTTAAATACATTTTCGAATAATTTGACACAAATTTTCAAGATAATTAACCCCTCGAGCACTAACCTGGCGTTTACGCCAGCTTTCCATTGTTTTTTCTATTGTCTTCCTATTGTCTTATTTTTATGGGTTGTCTACTGAAACATATTATTTGTGTATTAAAAATGCTAACTGTTCTCTCATATAAGAAAACTCAGTTACAAGTTGCATCATTTGGAAAAAGTAATTTATGGAAAGACATTAATTAGTACACTAATTCAAAATGTATAAAACTTTCCTCCGATAAATTCTCGTTCGCTTATGTAATGTAAACTTAGGCTTAAACCGCTGTACGTTCGTCGAATTTTTCGAGTTTTTTATATAATTAATATTAAGCATAAATGTATTCACGAAGCTTTTGTACTATTTACTTGGTACATATTTTATTTTTAATGAAATATCTGCTTGTGCAATGCATTCGTATTTTCTTTATATATTATACTAGTCGTGTACCCGAAAAACCGCCTGTGGTTCATATGTTCTTTAAGTATGAGTGAAAATCAAATGTATGAATAAAAATTAAAGTCTTTTGTTTTTTTTAGCGGAAAAAAATGTACATAAGAGTAAATCTAAAAAAAATAGAAAGGGCCTATGCCTATGAAATCCAATAAATAAATTGCCTAAAAATGTCGCGTCGAATGGTAGTAGTCCCATCCCGTTACGTCATGTAGTTTTGAGGCGATGGTGCGTCAAAGCAAACCCATTTTTTTTATATATGTATAGATTACGTCTGTAAAAGCATCGTGTTTTAAAGAGCTTAGTTTCTTCTTGTAAAGTCTTTTCAAGGATAGTTCGATAAACTAAACTGACTTCGGCGAATCACAAAAACATATTCAATTTAGACTCTGAAAACGCGATTTAATCCAATCCACTGTTCAACACAGACATCTAGAAAAGCTGGCAAGTAGTTCGTATGTTTTTTTTAAATAGAGTTATACAACTGATAATTATAAAGTTTTTAGTGGATGTACAGTGCATCAGCACACCAGACATCGTCATCATTCACATAATTCACATAATCTCATAATCCATCCTTTAATAACCCCTAGGAATTAAAACTCACTTGACATAGTGCCTGAACTTGGTAAATCGGTGCCTTATTGTAGAACCACCTATTACCTAGAAAATTCTTATTAGTTTTATTGAATTTATAACATGGAAGTGTTTATTTATGTATATTCCTTGTATTAAAATTACCCAGTTTTGTATTCAGTCAAGATAACTTATTTTGTGTGGACGTACATGAAATTTACTATAAATAATATTGAGAATGTAGAATAATACACACCCATTAAATTTGTTAATTACAATAAAATACGTGTACCTAATAAGGTACATTCATTTGAGAGTATAAATTCAATTAACCTCGTGCAGTCGAGTCGACGCCTTCGTAATTGTCTTTCTCTCTCTCTCTTTCTCGATCTCTCCATTCCCCTCTCTCTCCATCTTGTATAAATGTACATACGTGACACAATTCGGAGAGAGTAGCTGGTTCATTTAACATAATTAAGTAAAACTTTTAAAAACTGCTGGACAGAATTTATTCGTGGCAAAACTATCCTTGCATTTCGGAACTGTATATGTAGAGCGAATAATAAATAGTAAATAAAGTTGACACAAAAATTTACCTCGTTACTTTTAACAAAGATATTAGATATATTCGCGAGATAACTAGAATATCTAATATAATATATTTATAGTTATAATTGTATTAAGAATATAAATAAAGAAGCATTAGTAACGTACTGCGTTAATTTCCTATAAATACGTTTATACTCAAGATATTGGCGAACTTCGATCCTACGCGTAGCAAAGGAAACTACTGCCCACTCGTGCATCTGCCGCTTACTTAAATTCTCGAATAAGAAATCGTTCATGGAATTGGATTCGATTTGGAACGACGCATTCCAAGATCTTATCAAGTGAAACGACGTAGTCTCTGCTTACCCTCATGGAAGAGAGGTTACGTAAACTCGAATATATAGAAAGTAGAGAATTTTTTTGATCTTATCTTTCACTGTTAGCTGATTTTTTTTTGTTTTAGTAAATGGTTTTGCCGATGACTCACATTTAACAGCGTACACGTGCCTTACATCCCTATAGATACAAATATTACAATCTTAACTAATATTATAAATGCAAATATAAGTTTGTTTTTTTACGTTTTTATATCTCAACTACATAGCTGAACCTTGATATTGTATACTCACTTAATGAGAGGTATAGAAAAAGACATAGGGTACTTATTCTTTGTCTCTGAAGTGATTGTCCAATTCCACATTAACACGACCAAAGGAAAGAGGTAGAAACACTAAATAAAATAATTTCGCATATATTACTCTAAGAAACGATAATTTGTACAGAGCGAGCAATCTGTTTTACTGTTTCTATGAACATCTTATGTAATTATTTCCTACAACCTGCAAAACGTTTAACTGCACACGAAATGACGTAAGTAGGTAACTAATTGTTCGCAATTAGATACTAATTTAATTAGCAACAAATAAGTTTTCTTGTTCACGCAGGAATTTTGAAGTAATAACGTGGTGTTAAATAAATATAAACATGAGTCAATAAGACTTAAGCAAAAGGGCTTGTTTCAGTCGGGAATTGAACGGGTTAAAATCTGAACATATAACATCCAGGTAACTTTATGGTGTCAATCCATAGGGTCAATGATTAGAATAAATATCTTCCGAATAATGTAATATCTTAAATTAAATACAGACCCAAGAACGACATAAAGGCTTTGTTTAAAAAATTTTATAGTGCCCACTAACGAACTAAAGTGAATAATAGTGGCTTACAAATTGTTCAATATCACCAAAATACCTTTTAATTGAACTACCTTTCCAGTAATACAATTCAATATTGTAGAATTATTTATACACTTTTTATGGAATAAATTGTTTTTTTTTTTTGTATTAGCTATATTTCATTTAGGGACTTGAGTTCAATCCCGTCGTGACCTAAAGTTAACAATCTATAACTTAATATTGCCCGCAAGCTTCCATAAAGTTTAGGTTTCTACGATTGTAGGAAAAGCCATAATTTCAGGAAAGATTCAATAGGTTAAGCTTAAACTGTTTTAGTACACTGTTCCTTTCAGCTCTGTTAAAGCAACATTCAAGGCAAGGCAAGCTCAAACTTGCGCAAAGGGCAATGGAGAGGACTATGCTTGGAGTTTCACTGCGTGATCGAATCAGGGATGAAGAAATACACAGAAGAACCAGAGTAACCGACATTGCCCGAAGAATTGCTAAACTTAAGTGGCAGTAGGCTGGGCACATTGCTCGCAGAACCGATGCCAGATGGGGCCAACAGGTTCTCGAATGGGGTACCACGCACCGGAAGACGTAGCGTGGGTAAGCCCCGCACAAGATGGACCGACGACCTGGTGAAAGTCGCGGGAATCCGCTGGATGCGGGTGGCGCAAGACCGGTCGTCGTGGATATCTTTGGCGGAGACCTATGACTAGCAATGGACGTCTGTCGGTTGAATGGATGGATGGAAGGCAACATTCAATCAACATATTTTTAAGTGAGAAATTAAAGTAAATCTTTTCTAACCACAAGAGTCTTTCAATTTATACCCCAAAAATGATTTATTAAATAACTTTAAATACTAGGTACTCCACTAGCTCAACATTTAGAGGAGAGAAACTTTTTTTTATAACTAAACAAAAAGAATCTTCGGGTCTTCGGAGAGTTGCGAAAGTTTACGAGTTGTTCAAAAGAAAGTTGAATAAAAATAAAAAGTTGAAATAACTTTTGCAATTCCAACGGATTTTTTTTTTCTTTCTCTCTGTCACAATACTTCGTGTACGAGTATTTATTTCGCTATGTTGAAATATTTAGACGGTCGTTATTAATTTTGTTTTATATGAGCTTTTGCTCGTAGTTTTGCTTGCATTAGATTTTTCTATTATATAATTTATTTTAATAAATGTTTGAAAAAAAAAAATATTTATGACTGTTAACTATCCAACAAACAAGTTTTATAAATAAACTAGTAGTCTTACGACGTTACTAGATTTACATTTGTTAAAATAAATACGTAATAGTTAACGTCTATTAATGTATCTTTTAATTTTATGATTATGATATTGCTTATGTCTTTTTTCAATTTGTATGAAAAATTAAATGAAATTCGGTCCGGTTCAGTGGATTTAAAGATGTTTTCATGGAATAAAAATAGTTACGTTTTTATAAATATAGCACTAGCTTCGCATGGTAAATCTCTATTTTTAATGTGACTGCATATAGTATAGATTATTACGTGTGAAAGATTTTTTTGAATTGGTTAAGTAGTTTTAGTGTTTATATCTATAACAAACACAATTGATCTATCTAGATATACACTGTCATTACCCGCAACTCCATTTGTATAAAATTATATTCGGTTTTATATCAAGTAGATTAGTTAAAGTACCCCAAGTGAATGAGCTGGTGGTAAATTTTGGACATACTTCACTTTCATCTTTATAATTTGGTCTTACAATAGATTGATACTTGGAGACAGGTTTTCAAACATGATGGTGGTAGTAGCTGTCATAGGCAGGTATTATCATAATTGCCCAAATTAAACTCTATCAGCAAATTGACGATACTTATAATAAAATATTATCATATAACGAAAACATTGACACTATGGAGAAGTTTGAGATTAGGTCGGCTACATCCTTGATTCCTATTATGGAAGGTAAAGAGGAAACAGTAGAGAGAATAATTGATGGTATAGAGGTGTACTCCAGCTGTCTGGGGGACAATAATAATAAAAAGTTACTTATTTCGTTTGTTTTAAAAACATGTCTCGATAAAATTGCAAAGTTGAAACTTAAAAACACATATGAAACTATCACGTAAGTGATATGAGACAATTGCTGATATCAAAGAAATCGGCAAGCTCATTGTTATCTCAATTAGTATAATCAAATAGTATTTCGCAACATGACATGCCCATAATGGAGTATGGTAATAAAATAGAGGAGTTACTTGCTGATCTTACAATATCGCAAGCAGGCTCTAACGAGAATGCTTACGGTATTTTGAAACCCATTAATGAGAAGTTTGCTCTGAAAATTATTTCAGACGGATTGAGAAACCGTCGTTTAGGTACTATTATATCTGCTCGGAATTATGTAAATTTAAGGGATGCGGTTCGAGCTGCAAATGACGAGGAGTTAGACCAGCCTTCGCGTGACATTGTCCTGAGTATGAGAGGTAGGTCATACAGGGGCGCTCGTGGATTTAGACTGCTTAAATGTCTAACATACCTTATTGTCTATATAATACCATTACACACAGCAAGCTTATAAATAAAGTACTAAAACTAATGACTGGCAAACCAAGATGCCGCTAAAACACTACACAAATAACAGAAACCGATAAATTAAACTGATCCATAATAACGCAACGAAGCTGAACAATCTATCCATCACTTAAGACTTCCATTACGTATACTAACCGAATTCCAATTCTAAACGTAAGTATCAGAGCGCCCGGAGTCCTAATTTAATTCGGAATAATTTTCATGATTTAAATGACAGGAATAAAGAATGTCGAGGAAGTTCCGGGACATAAGTAAGTAAATAAATTTTCGTCGTCCACTCTCCCCCCCGACCCCGAGGGCACGTTGAGTACGCAGGGTGGAAATAATAGAAATAATCAAGGCACTGCTCAACGGAAGCGCTTCTCAGTCTCTATGCAAATGAACAATTCGCCACGAGCGCTCACAACTCCAGCTAATTCGCTGAAAACAACGTTTTCTCGGCAAAGATTAACTGTATATAAAAAAAAGAGTAGACAATTTAAAATAACCTTGATGAAGAAGTTATTTATAGATATTAAACGTCATTGTTCTTGCAATATTATAAAAATTAGGCAGCCATGAGGAATGCTGACAGAAGTGAAAACTAGAAACTTCGTAAAAAAAAAAAAACCGTTTATTTAATGTATAATTTAAACATAACTTTGTTTATTGACATTATTAACACAACGTAACATTTTTGTGTGATTTTTACAGAATCTCGAACAGATTTTATATTTTTATTTGTTTTTAATATTAAAGATATAAAAATTGCTCCTTTAATATAAAAAAAGTTTTTGGATGTATCAGTTCTTATTTCAATCATTTTTAGCGCGCTAGACATGTTATAGAATATAATAACTGTGATTAATTGATTATTTATAAAAGCAAATCAGTTCAATAAATTATAATTAAAAAAAAAAAATTCAACTTCTACTTATTCTTCGATAATGGCAATTTGTGTACAAACAATTTGTGCCAGTGCCATGAAGGTAAGATGTATTTTCAATCTTGTATCAGCGTCACCAAGCTCCAGCAAAACGGTGGCCAATCCTGCTCAAGCTTTGACGGCATCTCAGAATATATGGTACACGGTACTTTCAATAACAAACTTGTACACAAAAACCAAACTATATGACACAAAACCCCGCGAAGATTACATGATATAAAGTCACATAAACAAGTTTAAAGAAAATAACTGCTACATGACAGATTGAGATCCCTCCAAAAACTCACTTTCACACTTACAAGATATTACCAAAAATATGCATGAATTAAAGTTCTAAACAAAAATATGAATTATTTATCTTAACCTAAATTGGATTTATTCTAATATTCAATCTTAGTATTTTAAAAGTTCATCATCTTCAATGTTACCTACTTATACTTCTAGATATTTATCATTATCATAAGACATTTAGATCTCATGTCATTTCTAACGATCCAACATTCAGATAATATCCCCTAATGTCTCAGAATCCAATATATCTCTCGTAACATTACGACCCAGTGCACACCGTGAAGTCATTATTAATGTATCAATCAAAACCCTACATATAGACACTAATTTCTGTTTACGGTAATGGGTCAGCAATCGCCATATTGTGTGCGGGTTGAGTGATTATGTCTTATCATTTATGTTGCGCATTGATTTCAATTCAAGCTTAATTATTATAGTAAGCGTTTCTATACATTTAATAAAAATAATTTAATAGTTTTAAATAAAGCGCTAAATTTTTAGCGCTTTGAACATAATCTCAAATAACTTTATGTATTAATTTTATTTAACAAATATTTTGAATGTTCGGGAAGCTACGTAGAATCTTCTCGTCTAAAATACCGCTGTGTATCAAGACGAAAGTCTACGACCAGTGTGTTTCCAGTGATGACATACGGCACTGAGACGTGATCGCTCTCAATGTGCCTAATAACAAAGCTCAAAGTTGCTCAAAGGGCAATGGATAGAGCTATGTTTGAAGTTTCACTGTGCGATTTCGATCAGGAAATTTGCAGAAGAACCAAAGTAACCGACATTGGCATAAGAATTGCTAAACTTAAGTGGTAGTAGGCACATTACTCGCAAAACCGATAATCGATCAATTAGGCAGAAATAAAAGCAAATGTTACATGACCAGTCTACGTTTAATTAACTTATCTCATCGTTGCGATAATGCGGACGGGTATATGCCGCTAGGATCTCAGCACCGACGACTTCCAATCCCAGGAGGTGGCCCTGTGATATCATTCTTCCTTAGTGGAGTACCATCGTGCCGTTTACGTGACATTACTAACAATTGCTTTAAATTAATCTAACAACTACCTCGGTTTTTCTAATTCTTCACTTTTTACACTTTGTTTATGATATTAATGATTTATTACTAAGGTTTGAGCTTTATCTTTTTTAACTATATTATGTTGTAATAATTTAAAAGATTATATACTACCAAATATACCAAAAAGCCAACCATCGGTGTTTAAGGCGCGATTATCATAAATAGTGAAATCCGTAATTAATCAAATTGTTTAAATTATTACATTTTTTTTATTTTCATCTCCCGCTTTATCATCTACTTGAAATTTGAAAATTCTGTATGCTCGGTAAATAAATATCAAGTTTGACGATGACATGTGATTGATAAGCAAAAAATAAGGGATAATGACATTAGCCACTAATGTCTTCTCTAAACAATTGGCTAACAAAAGCGAAAGTCAGAAAATATTGGATCCAAATGGCGGAGGCCTTTACCCTACAAAGAGGTTCTCATTAAAAAAATTACATTTTATTTTTATTTTCTATTACAAAATAATAATCACTTTTTTCAGCGATGATGGTGCAGCGAGTATTGCGCCCGGATTCCGCGTCAATCGACGCGGGTTCGATCCCCACCTTTTTGATTAATTCAGTATAGTATTATATCTATCTGACTCTAAAATTGGCCTGAGCTTCCGGTGAAGGAAAACATCGTGAGGAATCCATAGCATGGTAGTAGGGCATTTTCTATTGATGCCCATCTGGATAGCTACCACCCTCAAGTTTGAAAAACTGTCGCCAAATACCAATAGGTGTGTTCCGGCAGCATCACTTGAAAACCAGTACCTCTAGGCTTAGTGTGCTTACCATCCTGGACCACATCATAACTTAACATCAGGTGAGATTGTGGTGAAAGTTCTGAGCCTATAAAGTGTCAAAGACAATAAAAATACAAACATTAAATTAAAAATATATTGAAATATAATTAATGAAAATAATGAATCAACATAATTAGTATATTCATAACAGGCTAATATTTTTAATATTCTTTGTAAAATACCTTGTGTAACATACGCATCGCCGAAATACCAGTGGTGGCTTTCTGCTACTCTGGGGAGACCCTAAACTGGGCTTACGAGACTTGGATCAGTTTAGACCCAGCTAATCAGAGTAAAGATATAAAGCACGTACCGTGATCAGACTGGCCGCTGAACTTCCAATATGATGATTTAGATGCTATGAACGCGCGAATGCATGCACAATGATGATGATGATAAATACACACACAAGATAATGATGATGATTCATTGGTGGTGATTATATTCGGAACGATATTTGGTGGACTTGTATCGCAGTTGATAGTTCAAACGGTTGTGTTTTGAATCGATAGTGATGTGCATGACAACTAAAAAGTTGGCGACTCCATACTGCTAATTAGCCGGGATGTAAACGTCAAAGTCTTGACGCGTTATAAGTTATAATAAAGATTCACCTTATATAAACATTTTTTTTTATAAGTATAACTATATTGTAAACGCATGCAAGTGAGAATCATTAGCATTATTAACATGAACAATTAATTATTTCATGAGAAATACTTAATTTAATTTAAATATTTGTACCGCATACAAAACATAAATTTTAGCTTTCGGCACTTCTTCTCTATGTAAATTTTAAATATGCTAAATATCACACTACTCCGTGTGTATTTCTAAAAAGGGATCAAAAGTATTTGCTTCACGTATTAATACGAGTATACAAAAGATAAAACTAATACAATTATTACACAAATCAAATTTAGAATCAAATAACACATCCATTCGTTGCAAAAGTCCAAAAGTCATTGTAAATTCTAATCCTACTAATTTATAAACAAAAACCCACAACATGAGAAAAAATGCGTTTAATAGTATGTAAAGATTTAATTATAATGAATAAATAACAATCTAGGTACTCCTTCTAAAAAAAAACTCGAAATAAAGCAGTGGTTGCAAAACTTTACACAGTCTTTTCGTTGTCAGACAAAGGACTGTTTCTTTTAAAAGTTAAACAATAGTTTCGAAAATAGAAACCGTTTAACGGTTTTTCTAGAACTTTCTTGTAGTGTTTTGTAAATGAAAAACATTGCAGAATGGATCTGTGAGATTGGTCTCTCAGTACTTGTTCTTTTAACATTGGGAGATTCACGTGGAACGTAAAGAGTTCTTAGTGAAAGCAAGTCCTTGCATTATATAAAAGGTAGCGTCTATTTGTCTGTCTGGCCGTTAGATGGCTTATAACTCAAGAAGAACCGACTTACATAAATATACTTTTTAATCGTAGATATCTTACCTGAGCGCCTTTGACTTTACCCCTACTCCGCGGCTGGCTGTAATAAGACATGCGATAAATAGACGAAAACTTTAGAGGTGAAGAAAAAAAGTTTCATTTTAAAATACTTCATAATAATTTCCTCAATCGTATTCTTTCTTTAAATCCTTTTTCTTACATTATATAAACGGCACCGTCTGTCTATCTATTAATTGGCTTGCCACATTAAAATCATAAAATCGATTTATAAAATTCTATTTTTAACTTAGATTTATTACTTGGTCCAAATATGACGATAAAGTGATGTAAGTGAAAAAACACTACCACAATATCTGGGAATAATGTAACTAAGCCCACTATTTTAAAAATGTATATTGCAGTGGATTATTATGAAGAATAGAAATATTATACGGAAGCTAAGCCGCGGGAACACCTAGTATATTACATAAAAAAATGTTCATGCAAGATAATTAGATAACGAGTTCATTGACGTAGATTCAAGTCCGACAATAAGTCTGTACTTTCTTTCAAGAAACCATAGCATAGCTGTAGGACATCTAGTAGATCATCTTTCTTTGGCAACTTGCAACCATGGTGAGGTCATAGGCTGTAAGCTGTATCCTGTATGTCAATCCATCCATCCATTCAACCGAAAAAATGTCCACTGCTGGACATATGTCTCCCCCAAAGATCTCCACGACGCCCGGTTTTGCGCCACCCGCCTCCAGTGGATTTCCGCGACCTTCACCAAGTCGTCGGTCCACCTTGTGGTGGGCCTGGGGGGTGTGAATTGGTAGATTATATAATTAACACTTATATACGTGACCGGATCTTTACAGCAGAGGTTTTGGATAACGTATTTGATTAATTGAAACATCTCAAACTGTGACATGACAGTCTGAGATCGCACCAAAAAGTCGTCAATAAAATTATCTCTAGTACGAACTTTCAGAATAATTTGCTTAAACCTAAAAATATGATTCGCGAATGATTTCAAATTCTAGAAAGGTGTTTGCTAATGGACGAATAATAAGCTCAGTTAATAAAAGGAGGCAGAAGCTGGTGGAGTAGCTGTGACAAATAATATTAGTCCCAAGATTATCGAACTTGGGAAGGAGATGCAAAAATTATGTTAATTTAAAAGATAACTTTCTAGTAAAATTGGTTTTATAATAAAAACTAATTTTACAATATATGTAATAATTTGTTTTTAATAAAATAATTATGAAGAGTATATATTATATGGAAATTGCACAGGTGATAACTAAAGGGAATATAATATGATCACACTTATAGAAACAACATAATAAAAAGTGTATACTAATAAAAAACATACATATATACGAACAAAATGCGCGAAGAGATTGCAGGCGAAAAGACAATATTATTAATAAAATAAAAAAACAAAGCAAAACAGCCAAAGAAAAATAGAATAAACAAAGAAACCGGGAAAATCTCCCATTTACAATTCAAGGAGGTTCAAACTTCCCTAATTGATTATCTTGGGATTGAACCAAAAAGTCTTATTTTAAAGGAGAAAGAAAGTTTTATTTAAAAAAAATATAAATATAAAGCAGTCAAGGTTAGAAGAACTCGTGGGCAAAATGCCCATTAAACGACTTATACAGCGAGCGGTGTTTAAAATTGTAAATATAGAAGAAAGAAATAAATAAAGAAAAATTCCTACTTAAATATTTATATTATGATTAGCTAAGGCCGCGGCTCCACTCACTTTTAGTCATTTCTAATTTACACAATAGCGTAGTTGACTCGTTTTAAATTTATTAAAGACAACAGACGAATTGTATAACATAATCATATACGTACATTGGGTAAATTTTATATCATTCAGTTTAAAAGGTTCTGAGTTACATACGTTTAAAGTTATTATCGGGGATCGAGAGGTGATCTTAAGTTGACAATTAAGTTTGGTAATTCTTTAGGCAATATAATTTATTTTTTTTCTCTGTGTATCTTGGTTACATATATTTTAACTAAACCACTGAATACTAATTAAGTGATGTACTATGTGTACATGTGATGTGTAAATAACTAAAGAACACATTAGAAGTCTCAAGTAAAAGTAGTGAAAAAAATATATTTCAATAAAAACAACTATCATTTTACCTGTTTAAAGCAAGCCCATATTATTATATCGTCAAACTATTTCGTGAAAATTTCCACACGTTAAATAAAAACCCTTAATAACTGTACACATGAGAAATGAGTATATTTATTTTAATGCTTCATTTTGTAAATGTAGCCCGTTTCGAATGAATATAATGGAAATGTGAAATTTTAAAATTAAAGAGAATTCTTTATTTTTTATATTTCATGTTGTAAGTAAATAATTTAAATTTTGGTTTCATTATAGCGTTGAAACGATAGATCCTTTTTTAATTGACGAATCGCTGTCACCAGATTCTGAAGCGAAAACTTAAGGCGCTAAGTTTAAAAACTGTTGCCAGCGCAAGGTCACCAAAATGGTACGAACTGCTACCAGTTATGAAAATTAAAAAAAAAAAAGGATTTGATGTTAAAAGTAGCAACGGAACTTACCTTTATTATTATTCTTCGCAAGTTCAATATAGTAATATAATCAGATAATTAATGCTCCAGTGTGTATTCTATCAGTGTGCGTTGCCAGTGATGACTTATAGCACTGAAACGTGGTCATTTACAATGGGTCTAATTAGAAAGCTCAAAGTTACCTAAAGGATAGTGAAGAGGGCTATGCTCGGAGTTTTTCTATGTGATCGAATCAGAAATAAGGAGATCCACAGAAGAACCAAAGTGCTCGAAGAATTGTCAAACCTGAAGTGGAAATGGGCTGGCCTCATTGCTCGTAGACCCGATGCCCGATGGGGTCAACGGGTTCTCGAATGGCTGCCGCGTACTGGAAGACGCAGCGTGGGTAGGGCCCCTACAAGGTGGACCGACGACCTGGTGAAGGTCGCGGGCTCTCGCTGAATGCTAGTGGCGCAAGACCGGTCGTCATGAAGATCTTTGAGGGAAACCTATGTCCAGCATTGAACGTCTTTCGGTTGAATAGATGGATGGATGGTATTAATGTGCACATTTAAATATTATTACGAGAGACAGCTGCTGTGGTTGCGTCTTGGCGTTCCGTTTTTGAATAGGAAGAGAAAGGAAGGGATAATGCATACATACTAGAAGATAGACTACATAGAAGGGCATATAGACAATATAAATAAGAAATAACTTAGAATAAAAATAAAATGTTTACGATAATAGTTGACGTTAACAGTTAGATAACATATACAGTAAGTAAGTACATATAAAGTCATTTCTTTCCGCGGATAAATGCTTTTACACATCCCCTGCCAACTTAAGCGGGGTGCGCTTTTGTTTTTATATGTACGACGAAGAAAGATCCTTTGGCACAACCTATATCATCAAAAATAAAAATGAGGTGTATTTTTGTAATATGAAAATAAAAACTTTTTACTAAATGTATACAAATTTATATACCTATAACAAAATATATTTTTTTTTTTTTTTTTTTTGACGGAGGGAAATGCATTTACGCACTACCCTTATCTATTGTACTTAGGGGATCTAAGTCCCCCAGTACACTAGATAAGGGGCACGGAGTGACGAGCTCCGTGCAGTGTGGGACTCACCCGGGCGAGAGTCGCCCGGAAATACCCACTAAAACCCCCCGGGGCCGTCCGCTGCATTTGGGATGGGGGCGACACGGGGTGGCTTTCGCAAGCACCGCGTCGCCCCCTGCAGCGAACCCGCCGGGCCTCGTCGTGCAATGGCCCAGTGGGGATGGGGGAGTGTAACGCGGACGTTACCTGCGGACACACAGCTAGTTTAAGATAAATAAGTTTTTAAAGGTATTAGAGAAAACGCGTTAGAGAAAAATGATGAGAGTAAATTATTACGATGCACGCGCAGCAGTCACGAAATACGACACCCTGAAGTTAGCTAGTCAACCTAAGATGCGCGCACACGCCGTCACGAAAAAAAAACCACCCCTGATGTTAACTGTGGTTTTAGTTTTTAATTCCTCAAAGAAGTATAACTTCTTAGTTGCATACATAAGTACAGACACGCTTCTTTTTCAACATTTACTGTTAGTTTTATACAGTGCATTCACAGTGTGTATGTATATAGTTTGTTTATGATGCTTCACTACAAATTCGCAAACATATAAATGAATATATTTTATTATTAAAGAATAAAAATTACATTTAGCAAATAAAAACACTACAATAATCAACTCAAATGCGAATTTGTACATTGAACTCTGCATTAAGAATCAAGTATTTCTGATAAAGCCGATGAATTTTTTCCGACACACTCCACGTTAATTGAGTAAAAAAAGCTTATAATTGTAATTATTACAAAAAAAAATCGTAAATAATTAAGTATTTACTTATTTTAACGTACCGTAATTGTGCAAATTTAATGTCTATACGAATAAGGTAGACAAGCACACCGTCTGCCTCATCATTAATTCATAAGATAAATTACTTTTAGCGCGTACGATTTTTAGATAAGATTTTTTAATTAAATTATAATTTTTTAAGTGTTTTATTATTCTAATTGAATTAATGTGAAATTTAGTTGACTTTAATTTAACGTATAGGTACATAAATTAGAAGGAAAAGTACGCTCTATGTACTTGGTGGTTAGCGATTGACCTTCAGCGTGGTAAATGACGCAAAGGCCTCAAAAAACAACTAATTTCTATTTGGATTATTGGCTTGAAAATACCAATTCCAAAAAAAGTCGCTTGTAAGAGCTATTGTACATTGCATGCACCATATTTAGTTTATCGTGTAGGTAGGCCCATCTTTATTTTTAAATCATTAATTTGTAGCATTTGACTGTGTATTATATAATTTTAATGGTATTTTACGTGGTATAGTTTAGTTATAGTGAACAAGTGAACTGAATTGAAAATATTGACACGGAGCGTAAATTCTGTGTATTCGCTTGAAATACCGCCATTTTGTTATTGCGTTGTATAAAAAGTGTTCCTAATGTCAAACTTGGCTGTATGCTCTAATGTCTTTGCCTTTAGGCATAAATAGATAAAAGAAATATAAGAATAAAAAATAAAAGAATAATAAATAAAAGAATGTATGTTGTGTGTGATGAGCAGTGTATTGCTACTTGCTGGTGTATAAAATCACTTTATTGTGCTGACAACGAGTAAAATAATTTTACATTTTAACTATGCACTTATTGCATAATCGTACAATATTAGGTACTCGGTAAGTAATAATTTTTATAAAAAATCGAATATTGAAAAAACTTTATACTGTTGTTCGGAACAACAAAGCAAAGATGAATTACTCCAATAAACACTTAGTACTTATTAATTTATTGCAATAGCAAACATATGGCAAAGACATTTCAAATATATATTAAACAAAAAAAATTCGCATTTCAGTAATAACTCGCCGTTGGTACGAAAGCGAATGCGGGTCGAAGCTCCGCGGCGTGGACGCGACGTTGCGAATGCGAATATTAAAACCGCACTCGGCGCACGACGCTACGAGACGAGACCGCTCCTTTGCCAACACACAAAGGGACCGGTGCATTGTGTTTCAAGTATTGCTAGGGTTTGTTATATGGTGGTGTATGGCACAAATTAACAGCGGGTAGTTTGCAAAAATAAACTTTTGATTAAAGGCCCTTCCGGTCAACAGCATTAGCTAGGTTAGGAAAAAAAAGGATCGAGTAGCAGTGGTATTGGCCGTCCTCGTGTGCGGAACTAGGTCTTCAAATCTCTCATGCCTGACCGTCCAGCCAGGGAGTTTATAGCTGTGTAAGATACTCTGTACAGACCGTATACTGTTTCTTAGAAATTGTTGATTAGTCAGTGTTTTTATTACAACTAATGTAACTTTCTTATTGTGAATTTCCTTTCGTATCTAACAGTATATATATATTATTTATATCTTCAGAAAGGGTATATTTCTTTACATATATTTAAAATTACAGATGAGTAAAAACGTGGATAAAGATAGTGATATTAAAAAATCATTATCATCAATGAAATTGACCATAATCTCATCTCTTATTAACTGACAATGTTGTCAAATATGGTAACAGGTTGAGCCTAGTAAAACACAAGCCTAGAAAAAGATAACACATATAGGTGGATGCTTGTCGATATATTATCAAACTAACTAAACGCTCTTGATAGGCCTCCACATCTTCACCGAACTTTTGGGGCTGAGTGCTTAAGGCGGTTTGCTGTGGTGCTTGACGCTCGAATCAAAAACTTGAATGTTGTGGTATATAACCACACGAGCATTAAATAGTACCGTATCACCATATTATGCTGTTTACCATTATATTTTGCACCTTAAAAATAATTTAAAATATTTTAAAAATCGTGGTCGCTTTTAATTTGACCATAACACAAAACGGTCGAGCCGCCGACCGCCCGACATCTTTTAAAAGCCACGGAGCATTGAAACCTAACCATGCAAATTATGAGATATGTATACGTGGGTCTTATAACTTCAACGAGTACGTGTTAACAATAAAAAATCTCTTTTTCGATTTTTAAAAGGGAGTGTGAAGATTTTAAACGTTTCGGGGATGCGAATGCAGATGTCTGTATGATTTAGTAATTGATTCTCCTAAGTCGAACCGTATGCCTGTATTGCGCCATGAAATTGTAAAAAATTTACGTAAGGCCGATTTTAAAGAAGCACGGCAAAACACACAAAGGCGGTAAACATAGAATAAACACGATGCATTTGAAGTCGCGATATTGTATGAAGGAGGAATCACTATGGCCGGTAACTTTGCAAAACTATAAAAGTGAGCAGATGCGAAATTTCTGGTTCGTACTTGGATGGATGTTTTGTACCAGCCCTAAATTATTTTTGGTGCTAACAGAGAGCAAATATATTTACCACAAATTCAAATACTCGCCAGTAAAACTGCCCACTAATTCGAATTTTCTTCATAATTTTATCAGGTTTAATTTTTTTTTACAAGAATTTATGTTCCTAAAATGTATGTAGCCTAAGTTGGTAACTTTAGCTGTCTGCCAGATTAAGTCCTGTCAATATCGGTCAGGCTGTTCTGAAGATTGACCGGAACAAACAAACCGACAAACCGACAGATAGACAAAAGTAAAAAGTTGTTACTTTGATATTAAAAAACAAACACTTCAATTTTATTTAGCTGAGAAAATTTATGTACCAGTGATAGAAGCACCACACTGCACAACACATATTTTCAAACTAAGCGCATGGCATACATATAAGGTTTTGTAAGGTGCCTTTTCTATTATTTACTCCGCATTTTCTATTATTTGCATTCCAGTAAAAGCTCAAGTCGAGGTTTCATTCCACTGTACCTTGTGCTTGTTACAAGACCTAAGAATTGACCCTAACAGCTCCTCACAGAATCCAGATGAAGCTGTCAAGACACTTCGGATCAACAGCGTTAGTTGAAAAAATGTGACAGACATGTGACGACAGTCTTCGAAGTGATAATTAAAGTAGAAATAAATGGAGCGATGATGGCTCAGTTGGTAGTGCAGTCGGATTCCGCGTCGATGTACGTAGGTTCTAACACACCTTTCCAAATCAGCCTGAGTTTTTAGTGAAGGAGAACATCTTGAGGAAACCATAGTATAGTTGTAGAGCATTTTCTAATAGCCTAGGAACTACCACTTTCAAGTATGAAACCCTGTCACCAACCACCAATAGATGTGTTTCCTATCATCACTTGAGAGCCAGTATCTCCAAGTGTGTCTACTATCATGGACCTCATTTTTTACACGGAACAGGCTCAGTGTTTTGACCACAATCTCATCAGATGTTAAGTGACGACGTGGTCCAGGATGGTAAACACACGAAGCCTAGAGGTACTGGTTCTCAAGTGATACTGCCGGAGCACACCTATTGGTGTTTAGCGAGAGGTTTTCAAACTTGAGAGTGGTAGCTACCCAAGCGGGTATCATTAGAAAATGCCCTACTACCCTGCTATGGTTTCCTCACGATGTTTTTCTTCACCGAAAGTTCAGGCTAATTTTAGAGTCTGATAGGTAACGATCGAACCTGGGTCGATTGACGAGAAATCCAGCCGCACTAATCTCCTGCGCCATTGTCGCTTAACATCAAAGATACACAATTACACAATCCTCCCCATCCATCCTTTTTAATATCAAAACACGAAAGAGAATTATGTGTCTACTTAGATTATAAAAATATTTCACATTAACTTCACGCAAAACTGGAGTTGAGTGGTTTTCCTATTTTTAAAATTGCAAATATTAAAATACATACCGACTTTTGACATAAAAATATTCTGCGCGTTGTGTAGTTTGCGCCATGTAATGTCCCCTGGAGACAATGCACATACATAGCATACGTGATGTCGCGGAAAATTTTATTTCTATCTTAGAACATTGTATTTCTTGGTTGTAACCGAAGAATAACTAAGTATTCCTTCGTGAATACTACCAAAGATCGACAGAGAAGAAAAAAATCCTCTCAAAGAATTTATGTGGTTTTGTTTTAATTTTTGTGTAAAACAAATAATCAAACTTTCTTCTTGTTTTGTTAATCGGTATTGATATTAGAATACTAGTTATGTAAGTGACTCCGCTTAAATCCGCGGAGAAAGTTAAAATATTAAACTCAAATAACAATTATCAATTTTATCATAAAATATGTTAAGACACTATGGTTTAGAGTTTCTCACTATGTATTATTCCCACGTCACCACTTTATTACATTACAATATCAGGAACGTGAACTCTAACAGATAGAACTAAAGTGTGTCTGTGTCTTTTTTTTTTTTTGACCTAGCTAATGCTGTTGACCGGAAGGGCCTTAACAGCTTCACCGAACTTTGGAGGCCAGTGCGGAAGGCACTCAGCTGCAAAAACGTGACTAGCACAAGGGCTACCAAAGTGGTACGGACCTCGGCTTGGCCGTCACCTGAGCATGCAAACTCACTCGCGAGTTGTATCCTAACTATCCCTACATTTTTTATTTAACATTAAAAAAAAGGTTCCTTGCAGAACCTATGTACGTGCGTGTTATGTGCAGGAGTGTGTATGCAGTGTTGTGCGTGTAATGCTTGATGCATGAACAGTGTCACTGTATCGCGCTGGCGGCGACGTCAAGAGCCTCCCCAGTTGAGGAACGAGACACGTCTTGGATCGCCGCCTGAGAGGGACCCAGAGAGTGTACGGAGCGTGTCTGTGTCGGCGCTACAGAGCCTTACATATAGTCATTCCATGCGATCCGACATGTGGTAGGTGACAAACGGTCGCACCGGATGTAGGCGGAAAATATCTTCTGGCGCCGCCGGATGTGTGACAATTTTTTTTTTAACATATATTAGGGAATAAAACATTAGATTAAATATTTTTTTAAAATCACAGTAAACCTCATTTAAAAATAAGAATGTAATAATATGGTATTCTGTTTAAAAAGGAAAATTATAGCTAAAATAATCGACTTGCATCAAATATAGCAGAACGTAATGTTAAGAATTCAGTTTGTAAGATGAAACGTTTTAAGTAAATCTTAGTAAAAATGTAGATAATTTATTTTAAAGTGGAAACGTATTTTTAATGAGCTGGAACACTGTAGCGATAGTTCTCTTCTCCCGGTTGCTTCTTTTATAATTTCTACGGTCCAGATACAATAGTATTTCATTTGATATAATATTTTATATCCCCAACTGGGGAGGCTCTTGACGTCGCCGCCAGCGCGATACTGTGACACAGGCGATGCATTATGCATTTCGGGCACAACACCACACACACACTCCTGCACGCAATATGCAGGTACATAGGTCCTCTAAGGAACCTTTTTTTATATTAAATAAAAAATGTAGGGTTTAGCTAGGATAAAAATTCCGCGGGAGTTTTCAAACTCAGGTAACGGCCAAGCCGAGGTTCGTATCGCTTTGGTAACCCTTGTGCTAGTTACCTTTTACGGCTGATTGCCTTCAGCACTCGCCCCTTCCGATCAACAGCGTTAGATAGGTTAAAAAAGGAGTCGCGAGCATTGACGCATTGGAGGTATGGCGGCATAATAGCATACGAGTAGGTCGTACTGCCAAGATACACCAACAACAGATATTTTACTTCAAAAATATATATTTTACTTGTTCTTTATTACTCAAATAAAAGATTGGTTGAGACTATACATTTTTAATTTATTTATTTTTTAATTTGTTCTATTTATTAACAAGAGTTATTAAGAAAATGTAGACACTTTCATGTCATTTTGATACTCCCAGACAAATACGCTAACAGTTGTAAACAGAACGAATTTATTAAAAATATAGTCGATTTTTTCATTTAAAAATATGTGTTTAGAAATTAACTAGAATTAACTGAAAATTGTTAAAGCATTTTAAAGAACTATCTGTACTGCATATTATTATTTCTATTCTTTACAAATATTCATTGCATTATAACTAGAAACAAACATATACAAGTTAAATCAATTACTCGAGTTGCAGGTCAAACAAAAAGCAAACAGGGAAATCGGCCTTTTTATTACGCAAGGGTGAGGATTTTGGTCGATACGATATAGAGTATCGATACAAAGATAAAAAGACGCCCACGTTCAAGTCACTTCAGTAAATAATAAGAGGACTGTCTACATAAAACAATCCAACATCACAGGCACTAGCGTAGCGACTGACTTCGAAAGAATTCCCTCTTTTATATTTCAGACGTACCTAACGTCAAGGAGCAAGAATATTTGCCGAGTAATGTGAATCCCTCGGAATGAGCTCCAGGACATCTGTATTTAGGACACACGGCCGGCGCGGGGGACTGAGAGCTTTAGTGTTCGCAAAGCGTAGTTTAGTTTAAAGTTCGAACTCTTAAGAAACGGAAAAGAAAATGTTACCCCGCCTCGATTTTGTTCCTTCTTGTAGCTTTATATTTTGTACTTTCGATACGGACAATTTTGTTTGTATTGTATGTGTGTTAATTTTACCTACATGTTTATTTCCAACATAAATGAAACCGAAACCTGAAACCGAGGCTAAACTATCATGTTGAAGGTCGAGTGAGGTGTGAGGTACACTCTTAAACAAAATATTAGTATACAAAAACTGCCGTAAGACAGAGCGAACGAGATCTACATCAAACGTAAAGGAGTGACCGAGTAAGCAAAGCGCATGCTTGCGCGTATGCGTTATATTGTTTCAGTCATACATAATGGTCTACTACGCAGCTAATTGTAGCATATTTCAGAGCGGCACAGATAAAATGCGCGTACTATAATACACCTTACAAAATGTAACGTTTGTCAGTTTGGTCTGTAAATTAGCATACATATATCTCGAGAATCAGTGGCTCCAACATTACTATTCGCTTTTTAGATCATAGATATATTCTCTAATGTTTAGTATTTAATTTGGTACATTAAATTATATACGAATATACTTAACTTTTACCTATACAGTAAATAAAGTGTCTAAAAAATGTTTGTCAGCACGTTCTTTATGATATTTTAACTGAACTATTGATTAGGTCATTTTTACACGGTATAGGCTCTGTGCTTAAGTGACGATATGGTCCAGGATGGTAAATACACTATGCATAGGGGTACTGGTTTTCAAGTGATGCTGCCGGAACACACCTATTGTTATTTTGGGCACAGGTATTCTAACTTGAGGGTGGTAGCTACTCAGATGGGCATCATTAGAAAATGCCCTACTACCATGCGGTGGATTCCTCACGATGTTTTCTTTCACAGATAGCTGAGGCTGTTTTAGGATTGGATAGGTGGGTTTGAAGCCGCGTCCATTGACGCGAAATACGTCCACACTACCAACTAAGCCATCACCACTTCAATATACATAATGTACACACATCTAGTTTTTAATATACAACTCAGAATGATCAGAATTTATAATTTTTAAGGTGGGATCACACTTAAAATTTTTTGCCAACAGACACAAAGTGATGCGTGACGTCGTCTGTTAAGTGTATATGCGGGCTTTTATTCCGTACGAACGTAGTCCCCTGTTTCCTCTCTGGATAAAAACATTATGGAAAATATTTTTATACCAAATAATACCTTTTTTTCCATAAATTAGTTATTGTAGAAACTGGGAGTCTTTGAAAATGCTCCATTTTTACTGTCATTTATTGACGTTCGTCAAACAAATTTAATCAATAAAAACAAAAAAAAGCCTAGAGGCATAAGCAAAGTCTTTCTTATTCTATAACTGAAAGAACATTACAAATTGGTTCAGTTTTGAAAGAGGAAACAGGGTACTACGAAATGATGTTTTCGTCTATTTTGCATAGGTTAAATCAGCCCGAGGTGCAGTTATCCCTTTTGTATTTTATAACTCTTTCTTTATGCGCAACTTGATAGCAAAAGATTTCTGAAATACCTACCTTTCAAATTTTTACTAACCACACATCCTCTTAATAGTGTGCTTCCACATTTATTCCAATAGGTCAGACAACAACGTATCACAATAACAGAATTACTCCTTGAACTTCACAAAGTAGCTTCAATTATGCATCGTGCAGTCCAATTATCTGTCGGCTTTACCCACGAGAACGTCAGCGAGTAATATTGCAAAGTGCTTTCGCCTTTTGTTGTTATACAGTAAATATTACTGGATTTATTGTAGTAGTTTTTTTTTTTTTTTACTCTTAATGGGAACACAATTATGTTAAGTCTATAGGAATTTATGTAAACTTATTTTACCCGTTGTTGAATCTGTAATAGTTTAAATGATTACTTTTATAGGCGAAACCTAGTGCGGCCGGACCAATGGACGCGGGTTCCAGCCCACCTATCTAACTCTAAAATCAACTTGAACTTTCGGTGAAGGAAAACATCGTGAGGAATCCATAGTATGGTGATAGGGCATTTTCTAATAGTGCCCGTCTGGGTACCTACTGGCTACCACCCTTAAGTTTGAAAATCCGTCGCCAAATACTAATAGGTGCGTTTCGCCAGCATCACTTGAAAACCAGTACCTTTTACTGTGTTTACCATCCTGGACCACATCATCTAACATCAGGTGAGATTGTGGTCAAAGCACTGAGCTTATACAGTATATTAAAAAAAAACTTAAATACAGGTGACGTTTTAGGCACACATAAACCTTTCAAAAATAAGAAATAAAAAAGGCAAAACACCCGAGACAAATAAATTAGACGTCTTCCCTTCGTCACACAAATAAAATTAATAGTGCAATAACAAATATGTAAGTACAAATGAAACTCGCGTCGACAAGGTCCGGACCCTACAAATCCCTAGCGAGAGGGCCGGAGACCCTTTGTCGTGTACAATACAGACACTTCCTATGTTAGGGTGAGTTATTAATATATTTTTTAAACAAGTATTATGTTACTCCGTAATAAAAGGAGAGAAAAAATGACATCCGAGAAAAAAATTGATACACGCAAATTTACATTTGTTTATAGTAAAATAGCTGTCAGCCAGATGTACGCTTCAGTGGACAACATTCAAAGATTCCTCGGATACTTTCCACGGTCACACGTAACACCGTTCTGTAACAATCTAGAGTAATCTTATGAATAGAATGGCGTCGTTCGTAATATTAACCCATATAAACGTCTACCATAATAACCCTGATGAATTAACCTCTTCCCAGTTTTATTTAAAAAGGAAAGGGATACTTAATTGATTTGGACAAGTGGAGAATGTGTATCAATTAAAAAAAATTGTAATAAGTAAAACACGTGTTCGAAATAAGTCAAAAGTCAAAAATAAAGATTAAATATGTGACATAAATCAAATTTGTACATATCAGAAAATAGAGATAGAGTATTTCAACGTATTTTAAACCACGTCACTTCATTATTACCGCATATTTTGCATTAGTTCAAAATTTAAACAATACATATAAAGCATAAAATTTTGTGTCCCAATAAATAATCAGAGAACTTGAAATACTGAGCTTTTTCGTAAATTTTGTTCAAGTTAAGTGTTTTTTTTTTTCAATATTTTTCTCTAGCAGCCGCCATTCATATACTACCCATAGCGTTGCTTTATCACATTTGTTAGTTTTACCTATGCTATAGGTTATTCGACAAGATTACTTTTAAAACAACCGAATATTACATGATTCTTCTATTTCGAGTCGGTGTAAAAACGGACCCGGTTCACGCGGAGCAGCTTTCCGGCGTAAAAGTTTTATTGTTGCGAATGCAGAATGGAATCGTGAATGGTTTTGTGTTTCTTCCGAGTCCACTTTCATATTTTTCAATTTTATCATCAGCATTTCTGTTGCCGGCGTGAAATTATAAGAACAAGTTCCTATTTTCTATTTATCTATCAAAGAGATTAAAGTGATTAGAGAAAACCAAACAAATATTTACACGTTACATCTCTAGAATCTAGAATTTTTGATACGTATCTATCAAATACAATCGAATATAAAAAAGAAAACTAATCAGCTATAAATCGTCTCTATTGACTTAAATTGTTTTAATATGTAAACCGATTTACTGATCTACGAATTATTTATTCAACATTATTTGGTAATATAAGACAAATTTTCTAATGATAAAATCGATTAACAACTTTGTTAGTTTGTTTGTACTATTATCGTCTTGATTAAATTGTCAGGTGTCACTTTTTTCCTAAATTTTGGGTTAGGATTTTGACATCCATATCTTATATACACTATAGCACATGTATACATAGTAACCTAGTTTTCTTACCAAGGAGGAATTTGTTTACCGACTGACTACCTCCATTCTGGGTGCTCGGAGAACGGAATCCGGTTGGACTGACATAAAAATGATCAGAATCTCTAAAGCTTCTTGAATGATTTTGAATTAAGGCAATGTCTGATAACAATGTCACAATCTTCTAGGTAACAAGTGAACAAAAAGTACATAATTATCAGTACCTGGAAGGTTCTCTTTAATAATCACATTTATTATTACAAAGAATGTTCTTGAATAAGTCGGCAATAAAACAAACAGAACGATTCAACCATAAAATAAATCTTAACTAACAGACTTTAAAAAAGTATAAAAATGCCATAAAAGTCTTCTCGTACTTTTGATGTACATATTTAAATTAACATAGAAGCAGATCTGTAATAGCCGGTAATTATTTCTGATCGCGACTTAGGATTTGTGTACATGTCTGTGCTATATTCATGAGCATGCAATAAATTAATTTTACTTTCGCATAAGCGTAGGAAGTAATGCGATATGTTTAAATCACTGCATTACAGCTGATTTTAAATAAAACACACAACTCCTTGCGAACATTTGAACAAATGAAAAAAATGTATAGATACTAATAAATACTAATAATAATCATTTATATTATGAAACGACGAAACTACACAGAAACTTCTTCCTTCCGAAACTTACTAAGCTAGCGCGATACATACTAATGAACTAAACTCCAGACAGAGTCACATTGTAAGGAACTTCGGCAGATATCTTGGACGTGCTGCCTCTATACTAACTTTCCATTTATAGGCGCCAGCTTTAACTTATGTCTCAAATATAGGGTCGTGACTACTACGTAATCAATTATTGTTGTTTTTATAGATTCTAAAATATAATTTTTAAACTTTTCAGTTTATTGATGTTAAAATCTATTCGCGTGTCTTTTAAGTATACCACCAACTTTGACCTTTCTTAACATACCAAGCGTGACGATCAATTGTTTTTACTTTACTAATTTAATTACCAACAAAAGTTAAACTCCCGTTGAACACATCTTTAAATAAGTTCCATTACAAAAGAGTGTTTTAGGGTTGTTTAGAGATTATATTTTATTCGATTTAACCACAGTATAGTAAAAAGCGTGTTTAACGCTAGTTTATTTTTGTTTTTGTAATAAGATCGTTAAAGTCTCTCTGTGCGGTTGTGCAATTCATATTTAAGAATCACTTGAATGATTTGTGCGATTCTTTTTTTAAATTGCAAATGAGCTCTTTGACCATGTCTTATTGCATATTTTACTACAATAAATAGTAACATAAAAAGTTATTTCTTGATAATGATAATAGTGAAATGAATTGAAATCAAAAAACTTGCAGCACATCTCTTGGTACGAATTCAGATGGGCCGCGTTCGGGAAGTTACGCAGAATCTTCTCGTCCGCAGTGTTTCAAGACGAAAGTGTTCGGCGAGATGGCATACGACACAGAAATTGCTCGGTCACATTTAACCTAATAAGGCAGCTAAGGTTACTCAAAGGGTAATGGATAGGGCAATCCTCGGAGTTCCACTGCCTGATCGAATTAGAAATAAGGAGATACGCAGAAGAACTAAAGTAACAGATAGTGCCCAAAGTATTGCCAAACTTAAGTGGCAATGGGCTGGGCACATTGCTCGTAGAAACGATGCCCAATGAGGCCAACGGGTTTTCGAATGGCTACCGCGCACCGGAAGACGCAGCGTAGGTAGGCCCCCCGCAAGATGTACTGACGACCTGGTGAAGGTCGCCGGATTAGCCCATATCCCTCTCCATTCCACGCTCGCTTAGATTCACCCTAATTGTAATAGAAATATAACTCATTTAAAAACACCTCCAATATATACATTAACTCTTTTATAAGCTTTAAGTTGCGAGCCGAAATTCTGGTGCAATATGTTATATATAAATACAGGACGTCGCAGTTCGACGCTTGTCGCAACCCTCCACATAACTGCGGACGATAAACTGTGTTCAACGCTTCTCAATACAACTACTTCACAAACCCGTATCGATTTTAGTTCCGTTCCACAGTTTAGTTCAGAATGGTACTTGAAAGTTTGAATATGTATGAGATCTATAAACTAAATAGTTTATTGTTTTTTATTAGTACACCAGCTGTATGCCAGCAGCTGCGCCCGCGTTTCATATGTTCTTCACTGCATTTTATTTTTTTATGCGGAACCCTAATTATTTTCGAAAATATAAAGTTACGTAACAAAAACAATCTTAAGTTACGCGGAGTAAATTCAGCTATCTACCAAAGAAAGTCCCGTCAAAATCGGTCCAGCCACTCCGGAGATTACCCGGAACAAACAGACAGACAGACAAGAAAATTAAAAGTTGTATTTTTGGTCAAAGTATCGTATGTATGTGGTAAAAAATTGTTATTTTGAAATTACAAACAAGCACTTTAATTTTATTTATTAGGTCACCAGCTATTAGAAGTTCAAAATTAGTTATTTAACACTATAACTTATATGAATTTTATACGGGTCTTTACAGTGTTTTTTTTTTACTTTATTTTTAGTAAAAAGGAGAGTTTAGTAAAAAGGGCCTTTACAGCTACACCGTAACTTTGGGGACGAGTGCTGAAGGCACTCGCCGCAAAAGGTAAATAGCACAAGGGTCCGAACCTCGGCTTGGCCGCTACCTATATTATAAAATTCCCAAGGAATTTGAACCTAGCTAAACCCTACATTTTTTATTTCTTAATATTAAAAAAGTTACCTATGTACCTTTTTTTTTTAACGAGGGCAAATGTATTTACGCACTACCCTTACCGATTGCATCAGTGAAACCGAAGTCCCCTAATGCAATGGGTAAGGGGGCTCGGAGGGACGTCTCCGCATCAGTGTGGGACTCACCCAGACGTGAAGCGTCCGGAAATACCCACTAAACCCCCCGGGAGCCGCCCGCCGCATTCGGGACGGAGGCGGTACGGGATCGCCATGGCATGCACCGCGTCGCCCCCTGCGGCAAGCCCAAAGGCCCTCGTCCATTCTTAAGCCCAATGGGGATGGAAGGGGAGATTAACCGATGCCTGATGCACAGGCTCTCTCCCCACCCACCTCTTAGCCCGCCTCTCAAAGAGAAACAATTAACATCCGGGAGGGGAGAGGAGCGATTACTGCTCAAAGGCTGTAACCACCTCTTCCCCCCCAACTCCATCTCCTCCCAGCACCTGTGGCACGGACCCTCCTCGTCTCATCTTGTTATACCAACAAGACGTAGCGAGCAGAGGATCCGAACCACAGCTGCCTATAATGACAGGGGAGGCAAAACGTGCCCTCCCCAGCCATCCCTCCACTTCATCTCCTCCTCCTTCCCGGCCTCATGCCACCTGCTTATTTCACCAATAAGGCGCCCGCACTTGGGATGAAGGGAAGCAGTACGCTCCCCCCATCTGATGTTCATCCTGCTTCCCCTCCTCCGCAAATGGCACGCACTTCGGCTTTTCAGCCGGGCACTTCACCGCCTTGTGGCCAAGTGCATCACATCGGAAACACTGGCCCGCCTTGTCCACCTCCGCTGTGCACATCGCCCGGGTGTGCCCCAGGCCCATGCACTGCACCGCAGTGGCTTTACTCCAAGTGCCTGCACCTGGGTTACACTCCACCCTATCTTCAACCACCCTTTCTCTCCCAACCTTCGGGCCGCTTCCACAGGAAGCGACATGAACAGGGTCCTCACTCCCCTCTCCGTCTCCCGAATCTGCCCAGCCTTTACCTCACCCACTCCACACTCTCCCTCCTGTGAGACCCTAGCTATGGCCTCCTCCCACGTCACCGAGTCCTCCAGACCAACAAGGCGGATATCCGCCCGCCTTGTCGGCTTGGAGACCACCGCCGCCTGCAGACTAGCAGTGAGAGCATTCGCCCGCTCCCCCCCCCCCCCCCCCCCCCCAGGACCCGAAACCTCCATAATCCGAGAACCCACCGCAGTAGGGCGGCACGAGATGCTCTTAATACCCATCCCCTCCAATCCTGCCTTGGTACTTGCCTCCGCCAACACTTGCCCGTACGTGAGCCCCCTCGCTACCGCGTCCAGCCGCAGGGTGATAGCCACTGCCGCCGTCCGCGGCTTCTGAGGTTCAGAAGGGGCCAGCAGTGCATCCTTCCTCATCACCTTCCTCCTTTTCCACTTTCCTTCCACTATCAACCATCCCTGCTCATCACCCTCCTCTACGGCTCTCCCCCCCTTCCTCAACCACCGTTCCACCAGGAAGGGGGGCCAGGACCTATTTTCCTGCGTGTTATGTGCAGGAGTGCGCATGCAGTGTTGTGCGTTTAATGCTTGATGCATGGGCAGTGTCACTGTATCGCGCTAGTAGCGGCGTCAAGAGCCTCCCCAGTTCGGGAACGAAGCACGTCTTGGGCCGCCACCGGAGGGGACTTTCATACATCTTTTTACTGTAACAAAACAATATCTAAAATATCCGTACAAAGCGTCAATTCTGTATAAAACTAGTACAAACTATAATAGTAACCACTAGTGAATATCGTATATTAAAATAATTAATGGCACTATTCATATTTTAACAAAACTCTGAAAAGTAAATAAATAGATATTTCGACGTATATATTATTACAATTTGGAGAATATATCTGTTTGCGTACGTAAAAACGACTATTTGAAATTATTAAAGCAATTTTGTCAGTTACTTGTGAACACACCTTTTCAGTAATGATCACGTCTTGCATCTTTTATTGTCTGTGACAACTTTAATAAAGTTATTTTGGAAGATTACTTTTTCTGTCTGCAATCCGAATTATATTTTTTTTGAATCAACTAACCGGAGTATCGTTATCTTGATAATTTTTAGCCCGTTATCATCCAATGCGATGAAGCGATGGCTGCTGGACTATAGTATAGCCAGTTTCAGTGTTGATAAACTTGGGTACTCATTCTTATAAAATCTGAGCTTTCCGTGAAGGAAAGCATCGTAAAGAAACCATAGCATTGTAGTAGAGTACTTTCTAATCATTGCCTGTATTCGTACTACTTTCAAGTTTGAAAGACACTCACTAAATAGGCATTTATCGGCAATACCAGTTGAGATTTGAGGCGGTACAAAGTTATTTACTTTATGTATCAGCTCGTTGAGAAATATTATGTCTAGATATTAAATCAAATCGATCGAATCTAGATGTCAAAGCGATGATGGCGCAGCGGATATACCGGCTAGATTCCGCGTCAATCGACGCGGGTTCGATCCCCACCTATCCGACTCTAAAATCGGCCTGAGCTTCCGGTGAAGGAATACATCGTGAGGAAATCATAGCATGGTAGTAGCGCAATTTCTAATGATGCCCACCTAGTTAGCTACCACCTTCAAGTTTGAAAACCTGTCGCCAAATACCAATAGGTGTGTTCCGGCAGCATCACTTGAGAACTACTAACTCTAGGCTTAGTGTGCTAACCATTCTGGACCACATCATCACTTAACAACAGGTGAGATTGTGGTCAAGGAACTGAGTCTATTCCGTGTAAAAAAAATATATTTTTCAAAATGTGCTTATCCTAACATTTCGTTATGGTATTAGTACCAACTACCTTTAATATCTCCATAACAGGAATCACCCTAAAACTGACTGGTAGATAATGCCTAAGGAATTCAGTCCATTAATGCACTCTTGTGTATGCAAAAAGGGGTAAATAAATAAACAAATAAATAGTGATGAGCTCAGAACCACTACAATATACAAATATGTATGTATGTATTATCAAAACAGAGATGATACAAACCGTCAGACCCTCCACAGGCTTGTGTCCAACTGGAACAACGTTATCAATTTACAACGACGAGGCCGTGAAAAAATTCACATCGGCATATTTTGTAGAGTCGACCCAAATTTTTTCACACGTGCGTTATTTTTACGCAGTTGGTATTAAAAAAATATATGAAAGGGTTATAATTTAACTGACTGTACCCGTATGCACCCTTTTTCCTGGTACCATCTCGAACGCATGCAGAATGACTCACCGAAATCTTATCACAATCGGATCAATTGTTAAGAAGTGTATAGAAGACAAACATTTACACCGATTTTTATGTATAACACTAGCTGTGAGTCCGCGGCTGCGCCTGCGTTTCTTATATTTTTCTCTACGTTTTAATTTTTTTTACTCGGATACCCTAATTATTTTCCTAAAAAAAAAGTTTTCTATTATATAAAGTTTAATAAATAATTTAATTTTGTTAAATATTTCTAATAAATTCAAGTACTTGCCCGTAAAACTATGCATTGAATTTTTTATTGGTTTCATTTTTTTTACGTGAAACCCTAATTATTTTCAAAAATTAAAAGTATCCTAAGTTACCCGGAGTAACTTTAGCTAGCTACTAAAAAAAGTACCGTCAAAATCCGTCTAGCCGCTCTGGACATTACCCGATACAAACAGACTACAGACAAAATTTAAAAAAATTGTATTTTTGGTATAATTATTGTATATTCATATCTATTTAGTAAAAAAAATGACGTTACAAACAGACACTTCAATTTTATTTATTAAGAATATATAAGAGATGAACATGAAGATTACATGCAGCTGAGATGCGAATGTTGAGATGGATGTGTGGGGTAACAAGAATGGACAGGATTAGGAATGAGTATATTAGAGGAAGTTTGAAAGTGGCGCCAATAACAGACAAGTTAAGAGGCGGTCGTTTATCCTGGTATGGACATGTGATGTGCAGGGAGAAATAGAATGTTGTAAAAAAGGTATTGGATATAAATGTGGACGGTTACATAGGAAGGGGAAGACCAAAGAAAAGATGGAAGGACTGTGTGAAAGATGATATGTTTAGAAAAGGAGTGAATGCGGAGATGACAACAAATAGAGAGGAATGGAAGAGGAAGACATGTTGCGCCGACCCCAAATAAAAATGGGAAAAGGGTAGGGAGATGATGATGATGATGAGATAAGAGATGAACATGCTCATCTATTAAAATGAAATAATCAAATATTCTCAATTAAAAACTCTAGATAATAGAACAAAGATAATATTTAATTGAGTCATGCATTAAAAAAAAATTATTATATCGCAATACGTTAACAGTAACCCGTCTCTATTGACCAGTATTTTAAAGTTTTGAAGTAAAGATGAATGCGGGTTCGGACCCACCTATCAATCTCTATAAGGAGCCTGAGCTTTCGGTGAAGGAAACCATATTATGTTGATAGGTAGAAATAATGCCCGACTGGGTAGCTACCTTCTTTTTTTTTCATGGGGAAACCCTCATGCGTTCCCTACTACGTTGCGTACGTCCGGGGGAACAGCAAGGTTATTTGAGACTCTTACTCACTAAAACCCCACGGTGTACCGTCTGCCGCCTATATCAGGACGCAGCGGGATCGCGGTTTAAAAGCCTATTGCCAAACACCAATAGGCATGTTCCGACAGCATTACTTGAGAGCCAATACCTCAAAGCGTGTACCTAAATGTGCTTAACACCCTGGACCATATTGTGCTCGAAGCGTTGAGCCTAAAACAAATATTGAAGAAACAAACTCAGGCGTTTTTCTAACCGCGTCAACGATTATAAATGTGTAGAAAAAACGTTAATACGAAAGCGCGAACCCATTCGAACCGGTCAACCGTTGACAAATTCAATCAACACAGAGCGGCACGTTTCCATATTTCGTCGAGTCTCGAACACGTTGCCGCGGCGCGTATTATACCATAACTACAATTTCATACATACAGCGTACCGTGTATTATATTACGTTCTCGAAACTTCGTTTCGTTCTGTTTCGAATTTCGTGATACGCTCTGGTGGGTAGCGGTTTTTTTTTTCGTTTTAGTTTTGAAGTGCATATTTGAATTTTGTCAACGTAAAGAACTAACGCGTCGAAATATTTCTAGATATATAGGAAACTTTGGCTGAAATATTGAATTATTTCGTAGATAATTTTGTATTTATTAATTAACTATTAATACATCACGTTATCACAACTTATTCTCGAATAATGAAAAAAAAATGTAAACAAAGTTAGTCTATAGGATACAAATCGGCGCCACTAGGTATTGTTGCATATGCTATGACTTAACTATGATGTTTCGTTCAACAAAAGTTTCTTGATCTAGATCGAAGCGATTTCCGACCATACAACCACTTAGTCATCGCCGTTTTAAAACCCTACGACATAATTTCATTTAATTTACAAATCGTTTCTTTCCAAAATTGTTTACGTGAAACCTTAAGGTCTTATTTTTATATGAAGCGATGATTTTTGAATCTACCGTAAGATTTCGCTAAAGGTGAATATTGTGTGGAAGCCATACCTTTGTGGTAATGGTTTTTTAGTGACCACCTAGGTAGCTGCCACCTAATTTTTAAATAATATCGCCGAAAATGTGAGTCGTATAGAAAATCATAGGCTATCTACAATTTAGCTATCTACAATCGCCAACAAAAGAGCATTAATATTGGTTTATTTTAAAAACTTTGTGCTACTAACTTCATGTTACCATATGAGTGAACTACCTATAGATTAAAATACAGTTTACACATTAATCATCACTGCTATACTTTAGGGAAAAAAAACATTTTTTCCTCTTTGCCGAAAATGAGTTGAGGTGTAGATTTTGTATTCCGTATTCCGACAGCTGCACTTGATTGCTAGTAACTCAAGGTCATCATTTAATATTATGTGAAAAAGTGGTCAAATATAGTCGGGCTATTTGGTGGATCCCGCCTCCCTTGACAACAATAGGAAGGAAAGCTCTAAATGTAAGCATTGGTATTATCTTAAAAAAAAACTAATAAGTGCTTACGTAAGCATTACCATTCAGAAACCACTGTCATCATCATTTTTAAACCTTGGTGGTATTGCCGCGACCAAGTACTAACGAAACTTCCATTCCACTGCCAAACCGTAAAAGTTCTAAGGTTAGTAGTAGTTTCCAGGAAACTAAAAAAGACAACAACAACATCGAACACAAGTTCACACACACCGTTGGACGAGTTGCGAACATTTAACGACGCAACTTGCCTGCTTCGCTGTCTATACATGTCTTTCCAATACTTTATATTGTTTGTCTTTTGCAACCCTTCCGAAGTTTCGCTATACATCATTCTGTTGACGCGTTTGTTTAACGATTTATCTTACTTTTTTTCTTCTTCTTAGTTTTTGTCTGTTCGCTTTTCAGACTTGGCTTTATACTAAATATATTTGATGTCCGTACAAACTCAATACATATTTAATAATAAAATAGTCAGTTCAACAACACTCCTTTACTATTATTCCTATTCATGGAACTATTTATGTTAAATATAGCATAGGTGTGTTTAGGTTTAGGTACAATACGTGTTGGTGGTATTCTTTTCCGTGTGGTGCCGGCTTAAGAATAGTACCACACCATATCTACCCGTGGGTGTCGTTAGAGGCGACTAAGGGATACACCAGGGGATGGGCAGCAGCATCCTCTGACGAACACAAACACCTACTGCGATCGCCAACCCGCCTGCCAAGTGTGGCGCTTATGGCAATTCCCCCTTATCTTTAGCAAAGACCAAGTCCAGCAGCGGACGCCATTACAGTTGAATGGATGGATGGTATACTTTTTTAGCTCCGTCCCATAATTCATCTAATGCAAGTCTTCTTTATTTCCTTGGTTAATGACAATCTGCGATTTACACACAACTCTGCCAATGTCACGTGGATAATTTGTATTTTTAATCATGTTGACTTGTCAAGCGTTGACCGCTTCTAAGTTTCTAGCAAAACGGTAACTCATTTTGTTATAACTTTCCATGACGTTTTCATGACACCTCAAAATAAACGTTTCGCGTAATTATTTCCAATACACTTCACTAAATGTATTCCCACATGTTACACTATGGTTACGGTCAAAACTCGTTCTTGAATCAAATTGATCCCGATTTCCATCACGCTATACGAGACTTATCAAAAATAATCATCAAGGCAAGTTCAATAATTCTCGAACTACAAACAAAATTACGGATAGACAGACATTTTTTTTTTAAATTACATAACTTTACCAATGAAAATAATATATTAAACGTTAAAGATGTCTTAATTTGACATTGAAGTTATATATGAAACAGGTCACAGAAAATAGTTTCATTTATACATCATTAAAGAAAAAATCAATATTTTAATTCAGAATAACATTAAGAATTTACTAATAGTATTGTTATGTTGATACTTGATGATTATAACCACCTAAATTTATCAAGGTAAGTGACTAATTGAGTTATTTCATCAGTGTTTTTTTTTAGTGATAAACTATATTAAATCAAAATTCTATCCATAGAGTATTAACGCTAAGTGTGATAGTTTCGTACAAAAACTCGCTTAATGTAATTAGGTAAAAAAATATGTGTGTAAATATATGTTTACTGAAGTAAAAATACGTATCCTCTGGCACGTAACCTATGGCGTACATAGTCTTTTTAGGAGAACATGAAATGCCTTCACTCCGCGTGTGACTACTGCCGTTCTGAGTCTTTTATTTCTATATCTCTGTTCTTTAAAGCGTAGAAAGAAGTTGTAACACCACAAATAATAATAGCAGTCGTCAAGAGATGTCGCCACTTATATTTAGCATCAGTATTTCACAAGAGTGTGCCTTGATCGCCAAGAGATGGCATCATAAGTATTTTAGATACCGCTATCGGAACATCAACCTGAAAACAAGGACCTCAAAATTGTAATAACGCCAATGTTTGAAAAACCTCCCTAGGGACTAGTTTAATGTACGCTATGCGCTTTCACCTTTGTTGAGACGTTTTAGTGTAATTTAACTAGAAAACCATTAGCGTTACGTATACTTCCACCCCACGTTGAGATATACTGGTTTGATCCGGTGCTGAGAAATTTTATTTAACTCTCTCGCGGTCTCCTGTAAATAAAGTCTTCGAGCACGAAGGTTGTTCTTCTCCTCTACATCTACGAAAAACTTCCTGTAAAGTTACATTTTTCATATAATAAAATCATTAGGTCCGGTTATACATAACGTTGCTTAGAAATGGTTCAGGCATTCTTTGTGAAATCTTTGAAGTGTAAAATTATGTCTTACGTTACTCACAGTACTCAGATGTTTCATTTATGAATTTTGCGAAAAATTTCAGCCGCGTGCCGTAGATACACAGACAATAACCCCCCACACACACACATAATTATTGTCTTCGATCACTTCCGCATCCAGTTACTAACTACCGCCTACAAGTCAACGTTTGTGAAAATATTTAACCAAAAATAAAACAAAATATAGACAATAAATACGAAATAATAAAGTAAGCATTAAAATAAGCAACCAAAACAACGTGACAGCTGAATACAACACAGTAAACTAAACGCATAAATTAATTAAAACTTTAGCTATTGCTCGTAACCGGAGGAGCCTGCGGGATTATCACATTGTTTCAACTCTTGAATCATGATTTACTGTACATGTTTTGATAAAACAGTGGACTATTGAAACATCAAATATCCAACATTGCGTTGCAAATAGTACATCATTTTCTTTGTTTTTGAAGTTAAAACTTGTTTAGCGGCGTCGAGCTATTCTCGAACTTATAGATTCGCGTTACCAATGTTATGACGTCAGCCGTCAACATGCTACAGTATGTCAAATTTAATATGGCGTTTAAGTGTTCACGCGCGCGAGAGATAAATAATAAAATATATTATACTTACGTTGCCTATCGTATGTTTTAATTACGAAAAACCTATACGAAAATGTACATAGTTATTGCTCAGAATGCCAATAGATGTAAAGACCAAACAAATCTTAAATGTTAGGTTAGGTTAATCATTTCAATTAACAAATTATGTGATTTAAGCATTTTAAAAAAAAGTTATTCCAAAGATTAGAGTTTGCTCTTACATATATCGGCATTCCTCATTGGTGGTGCCTATAGTTTCCTCTGTAATTAGACTGATGATAGATAATTTACAATTTAAGAACAATGACTACAGCCAATATGTAGATATCTATAGACAATCATCATCATCACGCCGACCTACATCTATCACAATAAAAGCCCATAGGTAAGTATAGATACACAGTTGTAACCCCGGAATGCGATACACCAAAATACGTGACTATATCATATTTTTCACCATACACATGGTTATCACTATCCAATCTAGCTTAATTGCTCTACCATCACGCAATATTCTGAGATTAACTATAGATGATAGTAAATTTAAACAATTAATTGATAATAAATTACAACCAAATCATTTCGTCTACTCTAATAATGATATTTTATTAAACATTTAAAGGTAATGGAAGAATGATTACTATAGTGCATTAACCACCATCAGACGTATGAGCCGCAAAGCTCTAACTCCAATGTAAAAGATGCAGTTAACAAATGCCAATAGACCAGCATCATTACGTATTAACCGTTCAAGCTTAATTTTTAGGAGTACCAATATATCGATGTTTGTTATTCATTAATTTGTAATGTTTGATTTTCTCTCCAAACAGCCCCACTTGGGACTCGGTACCTCTGAGCTTAATGTGTTATCCCTTTCGGCTATAGATTATAATTAAACCTTAAACATTTCAAAAAAGACTGAATCTCAGTTTGCATTGCAAAAAATAACGTTAATAATCTTTATTGCATATTCATTCGCTAATTATGATTTCGTAAAAACGAAATACAAATAAAAACATCTCACGATCGCCCCCAGCTGCGTCCCATTACCGCGGGCCCTCGTAATAGCAATAAGCAATTACGCGACATGTGACGCCACACTAATTCAAAACAAAAACATCCGAACGTTATAATCGGCTCGTTTAAATTTCGAACATTAAAATTTATTACATTCCATTGATTATATGACATCCGAATAATTGGACCAGTTCAGCACAGAAGATATGGGCAAAAGCATGTATGTACTCTTATATAAATTCTTACAACTAATACTTTAGAATGTTTATAATTAAATGCACAGAGAAAGCTGTCACTTCCAGACATCACTATCGTCACACATAATGATCCACCTTTGCAAATTAAAACTTGCTTGACATGGTGCTTGAACTTGTTTCCCTGTAAATCGCTAATGTGTTTTGGGATTTTATTGTAAAACCTAAAACTATTACCTAGAAAACTCTTATTAGTTAACGCTTCAAAATATTACCAGCTTCTTCTAGTACTTTATGCCGTCTTCAAAACATGAATTTGTAAAGTGAGAGCATAGAGGAGGTAGTAAAGTGTGGTCAAAAATATCATCGATCGCTATGTCGACCGAATTGTGCGAATATTTTGCTAATACGTAAATGCTATTGACTCCAAAATGATACTGAATTGTACCAAAATGCTATCGGACAAAATAGAAGCTTGGGTTTATTAAGATGTAAGATTATGTTATATTCGAGACACGAGTCAGAGAGATACATATAATCGTTGGAACATGTACAAGGACAAGATGATATAATGGGGGTCCTCAGTACTGAAGGAACATGGGAGCAGAATGTATCAATGTTAATTCTTACTGTCAATGCTAATCCTAAAAGTACGAGAACCACTGAAGCGGTTTGGATTACATTGTAAAAATCGTACACAAACTCGTTGGCAAGGTTTTATTATTTATTTTATTACGCTAATAATATAGTAATAAATAATATTGTACGAAATAAACAATGAAACGTAAAATCTACGTTAATATCTCACCCCAAATAACACATCAAACGAGCCGTATTTTCAATGCTACACGCACATATATACTAATCGCGTTCCTTCTGAGCGATTGAATTCACTTCGCGCGCGAGTAAGAAACGATCAATTTATTTTCAATTTTTTCTCACCCCTGTGCTCTTACCGTCGCCCGCGCGACGTACACCGCTCGTGTCGACTCGCCCCCCACCACGTGACGCGCCAAATTGGATGTCTGCCCCGATTTACGTGTGACAAGGGATTGAGATTGCAAACTTTTAATTCCGAGGGTTCCGAAAAATAAGCCTCAGGCGGAATTTAATGCTGGCATTAAATCGATTGATTTGAAATTGTGTTTACAAAGTAATCATGCATGTATATAGTTACTTACGGAACTGTCCGTATTCATACTGATGAATAGATATAGAATGGACAAGATTAGGAATGAATACATTAGAGGAAGTTAGAAACTGGTACCCGTGATGGAGATTGTAAGGAGCAGGCGTCTGCCTTGGTATGGGAATGTAATGCGCAGGGAGGAAGAGGATGCTGTAAGTAAGGTATTGGATATGAATGTGGACGGGTATAGGAGAAGAGGAAGACCAAAGAAAAGATGAATGGACTGGGTGCAAGATGATATGTTTAGAATAAGAGTGAATGTAGCTATAACCTCAAATAGAGATGAATGGAAGGGGAAGACATGTTGCGCCGACCCCAAATAAAGATGGGATAAGGACAGGAAGATGATAATAGTTACGTACGTAAGATCAAAGTGATAATTTCCACAAAAGAACATCTTATGATCTCAGAGTGGGGGGAATGAGGATCACAAACGTTTTATAATGAAGTTGGCTGATAATAATAGAATTAAGACTTATGACATTTTGTAGATTTGTTGTTCATTAGAAGATAAGTGTGCCCTAACCCGCCTTAGCCAGCATACTGGCTCTTTTACATGGTCCAGACTGTATTAAATCGATGATGTGATGTCATTTCCTGCGCACGCTTGCCTCTAGTTACGGAACGATCAACTATACTATTGACCCTTTAAGCTATACTATTGACCATCTACAATACAAACACACACGAATATAACTTATATGCTTCAGGTTTTGTTAATAGGTAACATTTTATCTTTTATTACACAAATTTTCATTTTTCTTTATGGTTTCGCCATACAGCGGGTGGGGCACATCGCGTCGACTCGAGGCGTGCGCGACCTCTTCTATAGTAAAAGCACATTTGCATCACGTCTCGCCTGCTATGTGGAGAAACCATTATACTTACAAAAACAATATCTCGTCTGTCAGGCCATTAGTTGGCTTATAACTCGAGAAATATTGAACTGAAATACGTGATTTATTTTTTAAATCCTTGTAGTTAAAATAAGGTATCTAGTACCTAGATGTGTTCCGGTAGATGGAACACTTGAAAACGAGTTCCTCTAGCTTTAGAATTTCTTAGGTCACATCGTCACTTGACCTCGGATGAGAATCAACTAAAAAAACATAATAAACTCATAGATATAACTTGAGCTTTGTATTCCTTACACGAGCGAATATTATTGTTTTTTTTTTCATGCTCCCTTATTTGCTTGCAAATAACCAAGCGTTTGTCTCATTCCGCGCAACTGTAAATCCGTGACCGAAATAACTGGAGTTTGTAACTGGAGTGATTTTCTTTTGTATCGGGTTACCATTTCATTGGATTTCGACAGAATTTCTAAGATTTTTATAATTTTATCAAAGTAATAAAATAACAAGACGTTGTTCATTTTGTAACTTGGATTTTTTACGTTTGCGACCAGTAAACGCTTCTAACATCTTTGATGCACTAGCAACACTGGTAAAATACTATAGCGGATTATATATTATTATATAAAAAAAAGTACGTTTTAATATTTACTTCCTAGTTCCTCGTCTGGCAAAAATTTCCGAGATTATCCAGAATGACATAAGATTTCGTTATTCAAAGATAATCATTTCTGTAATTTCACGTGAAAATTCACGTGATTTTGAGTAGCTGGAGGCAGGGGTGAGGTCTCTTAGTCTAAAACTTCACTACGTATCATCAGTGGAAAGAGTGTTAAAAAGTTATTTAAAAACATTTCGTGATTAAGTGACAATTAGGGGTGGGTATACAGACTGCATAACTAGGGAACATTCTTGTTTTTTTCTAAAAACATAAGCTTATTTCTTTTAATACTTGTCGATTCAAATGTTAAACAGTAGTAACCCAGTCGTCAACACGTCAAACGCGTTATTGATTTGGACCATCACACACGACGAATATGAACTGTCATATTATTAAAATAGTATCTGATTTATTGTCTTTTTACGAATTTCCTGCTATATATAAAGGATATAAAATCCTTTATTTGTTCATATTTGCTTGGTTTAAAAGAAGGGTATTTATATATAAATTTCAAACTATTACAAACTCCAAACTTCTTCCATCCATCTATTCAACCGAAAGGCGTCCACTGCTGGACATAGGTCTCCCCCAAATATCTACACGACGACCGGTCTTGCGTCACCCGCATTCAGCGGACACCCGCGACCTTCAACAGGTCGTCGGTCAACCTTGTGGGGGCCTACAAAAACTTCTTAAATAATAATAAATAATTATGGGTCAAGATTAGATAAAGGTCAGGTGGACATGTCAAGGTCAAAGTAGAGTGAGGCGTTAAAGTAAAATGAGGAGTTAAGGTAGAGTCGGAAGTTTGGAAAATTAAGGTGGGGTGGGGGTCTGAGGGATCTCCCCAGGAGATGATTCGATTTATATCATGAAACACATATCACCCTTTCTCATACATTATTAGTGTAACAGACTATTGTGACGTAACAAAACTTAAAGAAACAATGTATTCAAACAATTTATTCTTAACCTATTGAATCTAGGAACCTTTCATGAAATTTGACTTTGCCTACAAGTGTAGAAGCCAAAATTTTGTCGAAATTTCCGAGTAAAATTAAGGTATAGATTGTTAGTTTTAAGTTTAGGTTACGATTGGACTGACATGTTCTTGGTAAACTCAAGTCCCTAAATTAGATATAGATATTTAAAAAAAAAACGTAACTTACCCCAGCGTAATTGTATTTCGTTACAAAAATAGTAACGCCAATTATTTTTTTTCTCTGTCACATCTAAAGAAGTTTGACCACAAAAATGTTTTTTTCTACAGAATCTAGACTTTCTTCAATACATTTACGTTGACTTTCAATATCTGCCCGTGTTTGTACCAACTACAAAAATTACTTTCCGCAAGCAAGGGAACACCTCTTAAGTGTTTACACTATAGACCAGTGCCGAAGCCTTTGAAAATGGTAAAAAGTGAAAAAAAATTGTAAGATGAAACCCATTAGAATAGGCAGAGCTTATAACAAAAAAAAATACGGGCGATAAATAAGCTCAAAATACATAATGATTAAAAAAAGTTTCTGATTCGAGTTTTTTTTTTTGCATTTTCTGAGAAAATTTAGAAAAGTTATGTATTTTTTTTACACCATCAAAAAAAGTAGTGATTTCAAAGAACAAAAAGACAAGTTGTGTGAAAATTCCAAAAGTTGTAGATCTTTTTATTACTTACAACTTTGCTATTTAACTTTTTCCATAGGACTTCATCAGGTTTCATCCTACTATTATTATTTTTTTTTTTTTTAAATTATCGACCATGATCTATTATGACTTCGTTTTTCTACCTGATAAGAAATACCATTCATCCATCCATTGAACAGAAACACATCCAAAGACCTCTACAGCGAATTGTTTCATTCATAACGGGGATTGCCATAATCACTTGGCAGGTGGATTACCAATCGTAGTTGGGTGTTTATGGTATGGATGCTGCTGCCCATTCCGTTGTTGATCCCTTAGTCGCCTTTAACGACACCCACGTGAAGATACAGGTGGTAGTATTCCTAGCCGACACCACAAGATTTAGATTCTCGAATCTTGGAGGACCCGGCCAGAAGAGCCGCCTGCTCTATGCAGGAGTCGTCTGGAGCATTTCAAAATCTCTGGCATGGTAGCGTGAAACGGATATTCACGGCGGCGAGGAGGGATTGTGGAGGGTTCCGCTTTACGCATGCGGAAGTGATTGAGGAGAGAAAGAGAGCAAGGAAGCAGTGCTTTGGTGTTGGGAGGAGGACCTAGCATTTGCGCTAAGGTCGTATTACCGTAGAGGCCATCCTCCCGGTCCTCCAGGAATGGATGAATCTGAGGCGCGGCTTCCTCAGTTTTAGTCATGTGCAGATACTATCCGGACACGGTTCGCCCGTGCCCTTCGACTACCTTGAGCCAGCCACCCGTCACAAGTCTCTCTCCTCTGGAGTTCTTTTTCCTACAAGAACCCAAGGAGGAGATGGGCAGGACTTTTTGACTGAACGCGAGAAAGAGGTGGGTTGCTTTGTACTGAGCTCCTCTCTCGACGAAAAATAGGAGGGGGCCGCTGAGGCGGCGATGAAGTTAAATTTACATTTACGCTTATATTATCCCCGTCTATTCATGAGTGGTTTGTACAAAATAAATGAAATAATAGCAGTAAGAGTAAAGTATGAAATTGTTCATTTAAAACCACACAACCGCGGAAATATCGCATCGAAAATTTAATGATCATACTATATTATTAAAATTAATTTGTTTGTACAAAATATTATATACGCTACGGTTGCAACGGTGAATACAATATGGCGGACTCGGCGCGTTTAACAACTGCCCGCAAACTATTCATTCAATTAAGAGTCGAGGCCATTCCGGATACTGCATTGCGAAATTTATATCTTTTTAAAATTTCACATGAAGCCTTATTAATAATAATGATAAGGATTTATTACCAAAAAGTACATGTTACATGACATGTTATATGACGTGATTATGAAAGATAGGGAATCTATTTTGCCAATTCTTATTTACTCGTTTAACGGCCCTGTGTTCTAGCCGTTTTGAGACTGTAGTTATTTTACCTTATTCGTATTATTTTATTAATCTTCATTTTCAATGTCAAACAATATGGTGGCCGTTTGTATTCCATGTAAGCGTTCCAAGGGAGTTGTTGGGAGATTTCAGACTCCTAGCTCTGTCATTAATTTGGTTTACGCTTTGCTTATTATTGATGCCATGGGGTACAGGAGAGTCTGAATGGTATTACGTAAGCAAATGTTTTTCATTAATCTTCGGTTTTTTTTTAAATTATTTCAATGCTTACGTAATCATGAGAGGAGGAGGTAAGAACTTTGCTTACGATTGCTAACAAGGGTCAGGTGTTTGAAAATGATCAATATTTTGCTTACGCCGTGAATACTTGAACGCCCCCTATAAAATAAGTGCTATTATAATTGTATTAAAATTGTGTCAACTCGATGCGTTTAATAGCTTTTTGCAAAATAGCTCCCAGTATATAATTTCATAATAAACTAGCAATTGTGCAAATGAAATATAATGCTAAAAAAATACGTTTAATTCATGGAAATTTACCCAAATTTTTAATACCTTTTCATTCTATACGCATACAAGGACGTTATTTTTTTTTATAGTGGCTCGGCACTTAAGCTACAATTTCATCTGATGTTAAGTCATGATTTGGTCCAGGATGGTGATTACATTAAGCCCAGATTTACTAGGTTTCAAGTGATGCACGCATCTATAGTAATTTAGCACCAATGGTACAATTTCACCACGATTCTTTCCTTCACCAAAAGATCAAACGTATTATGGAAGAAAATCGATGAATCCGTAAGAACCTACATTCATCGACAGGAATCCAAAGACACGACCAACGAATCAAACATAATTACTTCCAAAATTGAGATAGTTTGTGTAAAGAATAATTTTTGTATAAAAAATTTTGTGTGCTAGATTAACAGCTGATAGAGGAAATTGCACGAAAAAAATGAGGCAGTCATTGAGTCTACCGACAGAAGTCAAAACTCGAAACTTAGCAAAAACTGTTTTTTAAATGTTTAAATTTAATAATTTGTTAATTGTACATAACCTAAAATTTAACATTTGTATGTTTTTTTACATCTATTGGCGTTCCGATCAATAATTAAAAATATTTTCATACCGTTTATTCATAATCAAACATACGACTGGCTGTGCAATTATAAATTGGAATATTTATCTCTGAGTGTCAGCACTTAAACACCATTTTATACTTGACATACTGTAGCATGTTAACGGCTCACGTCACAGCATTGGTAACGAAAATCTATAAGTTTTCCCCTACCGAGAATCGCTCAACGTCGCTATGGAAGTTTCCACTTAAAAAACTATTACACATTCTGTACGATATTATCTCTCTGGATTTAAATATTTTACAGGTTTAACCAATAAACGTATAGTGGTTGAAATATTCCGATCGAGTCTCCTCCTCCCCCATGAGCAAACAAGTATTTCAGTCACGTAACCTGTCGCATACAAAAGAAAATTAAGCCGAAGGTACACCACTAACCATGAACGAAAGAAATTTTTTTTTCTGTTGTTCCGCGCACCACAACGCGCCCTCTACGGGGAACCTTAACAGTATTCGGATCACACGATCAGCTATTACTTGCCGACAGTGAATTCCAATTTTTAACGTTATCGCGTTATATTATTTACTTATAAAAAGTGTAGACGAGAATACACTTATATTGGTAGAGTTAAGGTTTTAATTTTAATGCACATTTTATGTACTTAGGTACATGGTTTTAATTAACAACAATCACAGATGAGAATTTTCAAATGGATATAAAAGTTTAAATCTCATGATGTCCAAATGATTTTGTTAATTCCAGTTTTATTTGAAACTGCTAATTAATTTGAAGACATGAGTGCTCAGCGGTTATTTCAGCTTGGTTATTCGCAAGCAAATAAAGGAGAAAGAAAAAAAAACAATAAAATTCGCTCATGTAAGGAATACAAAGCTCAAGTTGTATCTATGAGTTTGTTATGTTTTTTTTAGCACATTCTCATCTGAGGTCAAGTGACGATGTGACCTAAGAAACATTAAAATTAACAGTCTGTCCGAATCTTACATTAAGGGGATATACGGACGACGACTTTTATTCCATGCAAACGTAATTACCACGTTTCCTCCCTGCTTTTTTTTTTTTCATTCATCAATTTTTATAGAAATTACAAGCCTTCAAAAATTAGAAAAAATTACGGGTTTTACCGCAGTTTTAGACGTCCGTCAAACAAATCTGACGAACAAAAACAAAAAAGCAGAAAATATTTCTTATTTTATAATTTGAAGGAAAATTTAAAGCGGTATAGTTTTGGAGGAGGAAACAGGGGAGTACGATGTAATTAATTCATCTATTATGCATAGATATATTCAGCTCGAGCTGCATTTCTTCCTTTCGTTTTATAATTCTTCCATAGAGGCGCAATGCGATATCAAAGATTTAATTAATACCTATTGTCCTATTTGTTGCTTTTTGTCAAGGAAAACATCGTGATCCATCAGTTTTTGTACAAACCTATTATGGTGGCGCATCACACACTGCAAACTCATCCACTACCGTCATTTAAAGGGGGCGTAATAAAGAAGTTAATAATAATAATTTATGTTAATTATTGTTCAGACATAGACAGAATAAGCACATCAGAGGCAGGTTGAAAGTGGCGCCAGTAATAGAGAAGTTAAGAAGGAGTCGTCTTTTCTGGTATGTACATGTTATTTTTGAAGCAATGATAGCGCAGCGGGTAGTGCACCCGGATTCTGCGTCAATCGACGCGGGTTCGATCACCACCTATCCGACTTTAAAATCGGCCGGAGCTTTCTGTGAAGGAAAACATCGTGAGGAAACCATAGTAGAGTGATAGGGCATTTTCTAATGATGCCAGCCTTTTTTTTCAAGGGGAATGCATTTACGCACTTGCTGTCCAACCTAACTCAGGGCAAGTCTCCAGGAAAGGTTGAAGCCGGAGATGTGTGACAGTCTTTCACACGCAAGTGTGAAAGGCTGTCACACACCAGAATTAGTGTGGGAATCGAGGTGAGAAGATCGCTGTCACTACCCACTAAACCCTCCGGTTCCTCCCGCCACCTTGCGTGGGACAATGCGGGATGGCAACGCATTCAACCACGTTGTCCCAGTGGCTATGTGGACCAGACCTAAACACCACCCATTAGTATAGAAAATGATGCCAGCCTAGGTAGCTACCACCCTCAAGTTTGAAAACCTGCCGCCAAATACCAATAGGTGGGTTCCGGCAGCATCACTTGAGAACCAGTACCTCTAGGCTTAGTGTGTTTACACCATCTTGGACTACATCATCACTTAACATCAGGTGAGATTGTGATCAAAGCACTGACCCTATGTAAAAAAAATTGTTATCCTTAGGGAGGAAGAGCATGTTGTGAGAAAAGTATTGGATAAGTATATATGTTATATAGGAAGGGTAAGACCAAATAAAAGATGGATGGTTTGTGTGAAAGAGAAAAGAAGAATACGAAAATGAGTGCAAATAGAGATGAATGGAAGAGGAAGACATGTCGCGCCGACCCCAAATTTTAATGGGATCAGGGCAGGGAGATGATTATCACCATACATATAGACAGTTCTAAAATAGTGCCACGTATTGGCGTATCGTATCCCGTTATCAGCCAGCATATATGTACCAGTTATCAATGTGATAGGACAATTGAGCCAATCGAAGTCAAAAAACCTAAATTAAAATGGAAGAACAGAGAAACCGTCAACGACTTGTGTTACAAAAAAAAAACCAATAATTTCTCTGATTTTCGTTTTAAACCGATTTAGTTACGAATTGATTAATTTAATAGAACCTGTCTTAAAAGCGTAAACGGAATCATTTCGAAAAATCGTCAACTAGTTGTATTACAACAACACCTCATCATTTCCTAGTTTTAAGTTTAGATTAATCGCTAAATAATTTCCAAAATTATTACTAAAAATTCCAAACTTGACTGAAAATAATCAGTTATTTAAAAAAAAATAATAGGTAGGGTTTGCTTGGAAACACTATTAACAATTTGTAGTAAAACATTACTTATTTGCAATATGATTTCGTCTCAATATTATTCGTAAATGTAACATATAAATATAAATAATCAAATTATTATAATAATTAAACACATACTTAGAAAAGATTGGGGAACATTTAAAAAATATTATTTACACCTCGAAGTCTTCGCGACGACATATAAATAAATAATCACAATAATCGAAAAATATTTTAAAAAAAAATCTTAGAAAGTCTTAACCTGTGCGATATACTACAATATTATTTAAAGGGATTCAAATTTCTAAAAGCTTTACATAAAGACTGTATTGTTAATGGCATTTCATAATTTATTTTAAAAGCATTAAATGTCAAAATGTCAACTTAAAGGTTGTCTTCAAACTCGTAAACTGACCCCCCAAAATTGCGACCACTTCCTAACGATAAAAAGAAAAAGACATTCCTGGCACTCAAAGACTGATGACGTAAAAAAAAAAGTAATTAAAAATAATGCTTTCAGTAAACAGAGGCGCTTCTCTTTTTTTTTTTAATTACATAGGTCGGTTTAGATACGACAAAATGTTGGCCATATTGAATTTTTTTTTAGTGGGGGGAAATCGAATAAAGCACAATAGGAGGGTCGAGCGTGTCATAATCATATTTTTTTTCGCTTCACAAAAGACTCTCTCCTTACTTTAATGTGACCGAATAATAAATGAAAGTCAGCGAATATGAGTTTTTTATGAAAACCTTTTTGGGCTATCGTCTCGCAAAGAATCCCTTTTTGGTTTTATAAAAGTCACTTTTATTACGTATCGCTTTATAAATTATTACAAAACCATATTTATTACCGAGTTCCTAATATTTAAAAATAAGGAACTATACTAACCACCTTAAATATTTCTTTGAAAATCACCCATTAATTGAAAAATTATACACTTTTTGAAAGCACTAATAAAAACAACTGAATTACATCTTAGAAGATTAAAAAACATGTTTAAATACTTCTAATAATAATACACTAATCAGGATCAGCTAAATTCCATTCTGTGTTTTTATTGTAGCAGACTAACGACCCTTTTCAATGTGTTATTAAAAAGACAGCTTAAATTCAATTTGCGAATAATAAAATGATTGGAGAATTTAAGGTAATATTCGATGCCTGCCTTTAACAGTATATTGTTATGGCAGAGAGCCCAATTTCAGCATTCGTTCTAAATTTGAATACAATTACTTTTGATTTTTTTTTTTTGTTTTGTTTCGTGCTCTCGACGCGCCATCTGCCGAGCGGACGTTCCAGGGATGTCTGCCAAACGACCTGGCATTATGTAAACACGATTATTTTGCACTTTGCCTACGCTACTTTATGTACAAAAGGCTGCTGACATGTTTCATATTGTTGGGCAACAAACAGCCTAGCGTTATTTTTATATACGCTGTATATTAGCTTGGCCTGTAGCCATCTATCTATCTATGTAACAGAATCTTTGAACTCAACTTTCATTTTCTAAACGTCTGATATCATCGAAACTTTGTACACTTACAAAGGATCTATCACAATACGATAATTTAATAAGTTTGTTCCATTATAGTAACCAGGATATTGAGGTTAATCTTTTTTGGAATAAAATGGTGCAGGTGATACAACTGTCACCATCTAGTGAAAATAAGGGATAGACGTTTTCCAATATTTTGGTCATCAATTTAAGAATAAAAATCTATATTTTGACACACCTAAAATGTACGCAGAGTACTGCATAGAGAGCGCTAAATTTAAAGACGTTACGAATAAACAAGAAAGAACTCATTTTTAAAGTATAATTTACTATGATAAACCTTTTTATATTTATCCGTTATATTATGTAAAAGTCATTTCATGACTACCAAGGGTGTTATTAAGGAATAAAGCGACGCAATTAGTACAGACTGTGACAACTGTCACTGCTCACTTACATTCAAGCGGGACTCCTAACAATGCAGCTCTAATGATATGAATATGCCTGACTAAGGTAAATTACGCTGGTATAAGGGTGTATTCACAATATGACTATTTTGACACTCCTATCCATGATAGGTAATCAGTACAAATCAATTGCGATAGTTAAGCGATCTGATCTATCTTTTTCATTTTTATTGAAATTGTTAATGATTCTTGAATTTATAAGTACACTAACGGTAAAACGAACCGATAAACAAACAGACAAGCGTTGCTTTTATAATCGTTACAAATAAAATGGAGTTGTTGACAGATGCATCATTTATTGAAAGCAACAAATTACGTGAAATATTTAATTTAATATATTTTGAGAAATAACTTATTCCGCTAATAAAATTCTGAGATCAATGTTTTTGGTGAGGATTTAGACATGAAGATCTGCCCCTTTCGCACAAAATAAACCTTGCGTGTAAAGCGTAATCTCATATTTTAGTAAAATACAGTTTCCCTCTAGGATTAAAATGTGTATAATATACCTATATACCTTCGTAATTTTTGATAAGACTCCAATTTTATTTTCAGTGACCTGCACTATTTATGGACTGTTTTTTATGTGATAATAAACAATAAACATGTACCTGCTGTTTGATAAAAAAATATTAACAGACTTATTTTTGCTCCTTATGTACTTTATATAAAAAATGTAACGGTACGCCATTATAACCTTCTTTTGAATTAGTCGGAACGAGACTTAACAAGCTGGCAGTCTGGCGAAGCGTCGTTTTTTGGCGCAGCCGTGACAGACTTCACCTCTTCATGAACGTCAACGGCGAGAGCGGATCGTGTCCGATGAATTGGCTACGTTCCTCATAATCTTATTCTATTTTATATTTACAATAATTAGAACCTATACATTGAACGATTCTGTTACTTCACTGCCATTTGTAAATATACTAAGATGCTTTGGTTTATCCTGATAACGAGGCGAGGAAGCGCCTTTATACCTATTAAAAGCCATTTGTTTCTTTGACACATGTCTCTCAAACACTTTGACACATGGTTTTTTTATTATAATGGTCTGCGATAAGTAAAAATATCAGACACCTAAACTACACACCCACGTGGAACCCTTATAAACCTGATCTATACATAGGCAAATACAAAATAGTTCAATATAATTTTCTCATCTATTAATCAAACGGTTTTCTTTGACTTTTTTAGTAGCTATCACTTGAAAGATGACATTCAACTAGTAATAGCTCAGTACTATCAAAGTGGTATCAATAAAATAAACTTAGAAACAGTTTTTGTTCATTACTAATTTCGATCTATTTCTAAATACCGAGTGAAAGGTTTTTTGGCGATTTTTGGTCGAAACCGTTGCCGATACTAGATTTTTTCCGACAAAAATGAAACCGAACCTTCCGTCGTACACTAGTAAAAACTATATTTAATAACACTCGATAAAAATAAGTGCAATGTAACACAGCCCTAATACTAAAACCGAGTGCTCAAAATGCAACGCTCGCTTTACTAAAAGGTGTGTTATTTTACGCCCGTTGCAGCATCAAACTCCGCAATGCCACACGTTGCCTAGTTATTGGTGCTTTCAAAAATATATATAATAATATATAAAATTTAATTTTAGTAATAAGAACCTGCTTGTTTATAAAGTACCGAGAGAAGAACAGAAGAGTTTAAAAGTATGCGAACTGTTCTGCAATTCAATATATTAAAATTGTAAGATTACGCTGAAAATTTGTATTTGAATCTATTGAATAATCAAGTTAGAAAAGGATAAGACCTATCAAGTGGAACCTATTTCCTACTTAACCCCTTGAGCGTTTACGACAGTTTTTCCATTACCTTCCTGTTGTGTCATTTTTATGGGTAATCTACATATTAATCAAAGAATTTAGGTTTTATGAAGTAGTCAGTATCAAAAATTGAGCTCAAAGTAATTTTTAAAAACTATGACTTTAACAATATTGTTTATATAATAAGTAATCAAAATTTCCATTAGATACTTTTAATTAAAAGATAGATTTCGAGTCAATCGATAGAGATGAACTAATGTTTTCTTTTTCAAATTTATTGTTAAATACCTATATTTTTTTTTATATTTAATAGTAATATCGATTTACTTATTTTTATATATATATATACTTATCTAATTAATTTTTAAGTTACCAAATGGAAATTTCGATTACATCTCGGGCAAGAAAATAAACTTTTTTGTTAGTTTCACGCATTAGACATTCAAGATTAATATTTCGAAATAAAAGTTCACTGCTCGTAATTACCTTAAACAATATAGTGTCCATACAATGTGTGGCCGAGCATCTCAGACTTCACTCCAATTACAGTCGAACATAATCGGTTAAGCGCCATAAAGTCGATTAAAAGAAAATGTAGTAACTGTAAGGGCAATTACAGTTAAAGTACAGAAATTGTACAAGTCTGTACTTATTTATAAAAACGTACTCAAACTAGGTAAATAAGAAGATTTATTTATGACCAAATGGAAAATGAAGGTTCCCAATCAGTTCTGTTGACAAACTTACCTAAATATTATTTGTATGCCACTAACCAATTTCAGTTGTTTGGTGGTTTAATATACTTCATAAACGATTTAAAATTAAAAAACGATTGTAATTTAAGTATATTTGTCGCAAAAAAACGCTGTAACATTTTCAGTTCAGTTTCTTCTTTAATCCAATATTATTTACACAAATAAATAAATTAACTAAAAAACCTTAGTAATAAATAAATTAATAAACTTAGGGTACTTTTAATATTCGAAAATAATTAAGGATTCCACGTTAAAACTCATAAAAAATGTAATAAAATCCCATTCAATGCATAGTTTTACGGACAAGTGCTTTAATTTATGAGAAATATTTTAACTTTATTTAAGTCATAAAAAATAGAGGTCTGTATAAAAAAAATTAAAATGCAGTGAAGAATATACGAAACGCGAGCGCATCCGCGGGCACACAGCTAGTTGTCAATAAAACTGCAATGTCACAGGCTCATAAAACTACACGTACAATTAAAATACGTGATAAAAACAACACAATTTAGACTTTACAAGATATTGAATTTATTCACCATGCTCAATTACATGTAGTCTAGTCCAATGAAAACTTTGATAACTAATTCGTCAAATATTCGACTAAACACGAATGTTCGGTAGAGATGCCGAATACCGAACATGAAACGAATATTTGGTACATCTCTAATGATTATAATCCACTTTCATCCCTAGGGGAATAATAATAATAATAAAAGAAAAACCAAAGACATTTTTATAAACTATATTCATAATAAAACCAAAATAGAAAACGCTTATAAAAACTATTACTTCTTCCCGGTGTCCTCTTTAAGGAGTTGGAAGACGAATGAGAAGTCTTTCTCACCGTAACCCCGGGACTGGACGATGCGGTAGAGTTGCGTTGCTACCGCGCCAAGCGGCACCGGTGACCTGATGCTGAGGGCCATTTGACTCGCCAGCTCCAAGTCCTGGACCAAAAACCATATATTACTTGTATTCCGTAAAAGTACCAAATGTTTTTTATTCGAAGTCAATAACTAATCCACTCGACACTATGGACAATTGTTATCATTATCCCGATCTACATCTACCGAAGGTAAAGCCTCTATATATAGCTCTGAATCTACACTATGAAACGATGATAACTCAGTTGGTAGTCTGGTCAAATTCGTCTAGTTTTAAAATGAACCTGAGCTTTCGGTGAAGGAAAACATCGTGAAGATGCCATGGCATGGTGATAGAACATTTTCTAATAATGCCCACCTGAGTAGCTAACACCCTCAAATTTAATAACCTGTCGGCAAACACCAATAGGTGTATTCCAGTAGCGTCATTTGAGAGCCTCTAGGCGTATTGTGTTTGTTATCCTGAACCACATCGACACTTAACATCAGGTGAGATTATAATGGAACATCATGGAATGCGACTCTTCAAATGTCAATATGATCGGATTCAGAAAAATATATTGCGGATGTGATCTAATCCAACTCCATCATCCTAACAACTTCGCTTTAACGTATCACTGTGACGGGTTTATCATCATTTGTATGGTGGTCATGAAACCCATACCACTTCACTAATCTAACTGACTGTTAATGTCACATTTTGAGTAAACAAATGAAATTAGCAACGTAAGTTCAAACTGATTGAATGCGGTTCGACTAAAGAACCTTCAAAGCTTCTCCGGACTTTGGGGCAAGTGCATAAAACGAAAACTCGCTTAAAAGAGAAGCTACCGCAAGAACACTAAACTGGTAGGAACCTCGACTTGAGCTGCTACCTACTTAAGCCAAAATTTGACACAACTCTCCCCCTATCAGCAATAATAATGAAAGTTCTTACATTACCCTCCCCTCACTCCCATCATGGTTACATAATTATTGCTATAATTTTAGAGAAAAAAAAATTAAAAGTAAATAAGTAAACATTGCTAACGAAACCATCATCCCTGTGTAAAAAATTTGCGGTATTTTTAGCCTTAGCTAATTTTATACATCAAAATTCATGTCCACCATCAAAAAGAAACCCGTAAACAGAATATTTGCAAACTGGATTGAAGTTAAGATTTTCCAGCGTACCTTAACCATAAGGTTGTTCTTAAATCCGCCATCATAGTTTCTGCTGGAAGGAGCGGTGGGTACCAAGCCGGGAACGGGGCAGTACACCTCGGTAGACCACGAGCGAGCTGATGAATTGTTCAGTACGTCTAACAGCACTTTAGGATCCAAACCCATTCTGAAATAAAGTATAAAGATCTAAGCATGAGTGTCCAAATTTTGTGAAATTTGAAACGAAACGCCAAAGCGTACATTTTTTTAGTGACATCAGTTAAAGGCAGAAGCATACTTTTAAAACGCCAAACCACCTGATGCAATGTGACGTTAGTTGATCAATTCTACTGTCTTCTATATCCCAGATAATCAACACTCAATGCACACGCCACCCCCAAATCCTGGTTGTATTACAAATATCCTTCTATACCCATCGTACTAACGCATTAATTATCAGGGAAATAGGAAACCGTGAATATTCAACACAATAATTCTGATAATATCTCTCGATAACAACAAACTAATTTTACAACTATCTTATTAATAGATACGTGTGTATATATTCATTTTTATTATACCACAATATTTGACACTTTAGTACATAATAACTATAATTTTGCTGGCTCTGTATACTTGAAACTACAAAATAACTCTTAATTATTATTTAATGAAATTGCATTGTACTAGATACTCAGATTGTTAATTTACCAAACAAAAACCTAAATTACTTCCTGTAAATTACCAATACTAACCTACAAACCTACCAATATCCAGTCCTGTTACCAGATTTAGAAATTTTCTTGTCGACCAAAGAGTCGAGATAGGCAAAAAAAGCCTTTACTACGAAATCAAAGACATTTTTTTTTAATTTGTATATATTGTATATATTTGAATAAATACTCTGTTGGCTTTTAGATATTTTAAATAATCGATCTATCAGATCTTGGTGATTAAATATAAATACATAAATAAAATATTTGACAATACAAACTGTGGCGTACGATTGCTATTTTTATGGTATTGCGATTATGTCTCCTAGTTCCAATGTAGAGATAACCTATATTTTCTTAAGTTTTGAGTACGCTAAATTTAGCTATAATTAATTATGGAAAGCAAAGACTACATCTAATAGAAAAAAAATAACTTACTTGATTCCCATGTTCATGCACTCGGCTGTCGCCATACCAGTGATGCCCATAAGCAGATTGTTCGTCAACTTGGCAACCTGACCTGAACCGCTGGAACCGCAGTAAATCTGCTTGGCTCCCATAACCTGGAGCAACGGGAGGGTCCTGTCGAAATCCTCCTTGCGGCCGCCGGCCATGAACGCGAGGGTTCCATTTTGAGCGCCCATAACACCTGGTGACAAATATATGTTCTTTTAGATCTTCAAATGGAATCCTTTATTAGATGATGACTTTCGCTGTAATCTTACTGTAGTGTAATTATTTATATTTTAAATTGTAATTGAAATGTTGAAGAAAAAATCTCAGATTTCTTGTATTGATAACACTAATGCTTAACTTTTTTATCAGACGAGCCAAACGGACGATTCAGACATTTTTGGCCTTCCAATAAATGTTACTGTTGTTAACTATAATAGAGTACTGGGTATTGTACCTTATTTTACTCCTTCGATGATAATAAAGTTTCTTTTTTTTTTTAGATAACATTAATTACCCTAAAAAGTAATTTAAATTATAAATTCTCATGCGAAAACGCTAGCTGCCATTTTGGTTGAGTTCGTGACGTCACTGATCAATCAACATCCTAAGGGATTTTAAAATTATCGATTTTTATGTCTTTATCACCAAAAAAATCCAAATGTAAACTATCGTATGTAACCGATACCTATAAGTAATTAATTTGATTTAAGATATTGCTTTTGTTGTAATATACTCGTATTGTTAATGCCGGGCGTTAAATTAGGTGCTGATAGTAACAATAGCTCACAAATATGTTATACAGTTACTGATGTGCAGTATTTATTTTATACATAACTAAGATGTAACGGGAGTTTTCATAAACATCTTCTGTTAGTTATCACGTACGCAAAAGTCTCATCGCATAGGGTTGAGCAGCCTTGAACTAAAGCTTTATATAGCTAATAAATAAAAAAAATCTATTGATAAATAGACAAAAATATTTAGAAATGAGACGACATTCTTCAGTGTAAATCGTTTGTTCCTGTAATATTGGCATCAAATTGAAAATGAACTGAAGATAAAATTATTTATTAAGTAGGTATATGTAATTTTATTTTATTTTATTTATTTAATACGCATAGGTATCAGTACATTATGATCGTATGATAAGATAAGATGTAATCGATTTAATTTGTTTGTTTGTTTAAGAATTTATAAATGGTATGTGTATTTTTTTTTGTTCTTTATATATTTTATACCGTGATGTTAGGTAAGTGACAATGTGGTTCGAAATGGTAACCGAGGTACTAGCTCTCAAAAGGATTTTATAAAAATTTTTTAGGAGTTTTATATTTTTTACGCGGAATCCTAATTATTTTCGATAATTAAAAGTACCCTAAGTTATCCAAAGTAACTTCAACTATCGGCTAAAAAAGTCCCGTCAAAATCGGTCCCACCGTTGTGGAGATTACCCATTACAAACAGACAGACAGACAAACAAAAATTTATAAATTGCATTCATGGTATAGGTATCGTGTATACAATCATATCTATTTAGTAAAATAATTAAATATTGACATTGCAAACAGACACTTCAACTTTATTGATTAGTATAGATAATTTATAATATTACAATCTTCAGTGCTCCCACAAAATGGTGAATTTTTGTTAGAACTTTTCGTGGAATCTTTGTAACGTATATCGCTTCATGTCGTTATTTTAAATACACAATAACTGTATCTATGTCACGTAAAACATCACCATAAGTACAGAATATGGGATTAAATTCTGCATGTTAATGAATTGCAAACGAGAACTACCATATAATATGCTTAGATGCCACAAAAAATTATTTGCTTGTGTTGGTAGTTAACTATGTTATAATAATAACTAGTGCGCGCCTGTGATACAAATTCGACCATAATTCATAAAAACGCTGACAATTTTGTTTGCTTTTTATTGTCAATTGGTTAAAATAAAACCTTCTCAAAAGTCAATATTCTGTCTTTACGGTAAATAAATATAATTTTATCTATATTTTATGTATAATTTTGAAAAATTATTAGCATTCTGCACTCCTCTATATAAACTATAAGTGTGCGATATTTCATACTCCTCCATCTGCGCAATTTTTCGTAAAAAGGGGTACAAAGTTTTTGCTTATGTATTAATATTATAATGATATTGATTAAACCTGAATATTATTATACTATTGTGTTGACGTCTACAACGGATTTTGGGTCAAGCTTAAGACGATACGCGGTCAGCAACAAATTTAAAGAATAGATATATCAGAAATCTATCGCTATCGCGCTGCACTTTAAAGAAAGAGATATCAAAACGCGGAAGGGACAACAACTGCAGCAGGAACGGATTAATAATATTGTCATATTAATTTATATATGAAACTAATTATCAGCCAGCGGATCCAGAGGTATAGCTAGCTTTCCATATGATAAATGAACAAATACTGTTTATTCAAGGTCATTCCACAATCACGTGCGTATTGATAACTTTTATCAATTTAATTGTGTGATGCAACTAATTTGTGATAACGTAAAACATAAGTGATTTATATTATTATGATGATTATTAAGTCATTTACGATTGCGCGTGACTTTAAAGAGAATTAATAAGTAATATATTACCTGTATGTGTACGTTATAGGCAGAGATTTGTTCTATTTTTTATAAGATGACATATCGGGATGGGACTACTACCATTCGACGCGGAATTTTTCGTAGATGGTTATATGCTATTTATTTATTCCATCGACCCCTTCTCATATTTTTTTCGATTTACTCTTATGCACATTTTTCCGCTAATAAAAACAAAAGGCTCGTCATTTTTCTTCATTTGTTTTTAGGTTAGGTATAAATTATTTAAAAACTATATTACGCAGTAAAGAATATATGAAACGCGGAGCTGCGGGCACTAGCTAGTAATTATATATTCTGAAACAATTTACAGGATTCCATTCATCCATCCATTCAACTGAAAGACATCTACCTTTGGACATAGGTCTTTCCCAAAGATCTCCACGACGATCTGTTTTGTGCCACCCACATCCAGTGGACTCCCGCGACCTTCACCAGGTCGTCGGTTCACCTTGTGGAGGGCCTACCTACGCTACGTCTTTCGGTGCGTGGTAGCCATTCGAGACCAACCCGTTGGCCTCATGGGGCATCGGTTCTGCAAACAATGTGCCCAGCCCACTGCCACTTAAGTTTAGCAATTCTTTGGGCAATGTCGGTTATTTTAATTTTGCTAAAGATCTCCTTAATCCTGATTCAATCACCCAGTAAAACTCCTAGAATAGCCCTCTCCATTGCCCTTTGAGCAACTTTGAGCTTGCTTATTAGACCCATTGTAAGCGACCACGTCTCAGTACCGTATGTCATCACTGGCAAGACACACTGGTCGAAGACTTTCGTCTTGAGACATTGCGGTATTTCGAACGAGAAGATTTTGCGTAGCTTCCCGAACATGATGATTGTTGATCAGGTGGTTTTACTATACATATTATTACGCTAAATAATATGTATGAGTATATAGGAAAAGTAATCAGAAAACTTCACAAAAATGACCATTGTTGGGTTCTTTTCATCCTTACGTTACATAAAAAGCAACGTTTATCTGTTTGTCTGCTTGTTAGGAGTCGTACATAACCAGTAAAATATAAGTCGCTTTTGGTAGTATGGTCGGATTCCGTGTCGATGGATTTAGGTTCGAGCCTTAGTTCTATAATGAACCTGAGCTTTCGGTGAAGGAAAAAGTCGTGAGGAATTCATAGATTAAGTTTGAAAACAAATTGCAATACACCAAGCAGTGTATTCCGGTAGCATCACAGTATCTCTAGGCGTAGTATGTTTACCACCCTGGACCACCTTGTAACTAAACGTTAGATGAGATTGTGGATTCCGTATCGCCCCTTCCAAGCGGCGCATGGTACAGTGGGTTGAGTGGGTATTACCGGCGCTTCACGCCGGGCGAGTCGAACATACCCTCGTGGCATCTCTAACCCGTGGAGATTATATTCCCGGATTACAGTTGGCAGGGGGATGCGTAAATGCATTTTTCACGTAAAAAAAAGTAAGATTGTGGACAAAGCAATGAGCGTATACAGTATTAAAAGGTTAAATAGAATAGAAAAGTGTATGATTTTCTGTTAAACCACTAGTTATATACTATTTAACATAAATACAGTATGGAGATCTTTAAGAGGGGCGTGATCATCCATTGGCTACGATGATTGTTTACCATCAAGCAAATCGTAAATATAAATAAATATTATCATTTCGCCTTACCTCCAGAAACAGGGGCATCCGTGAAACCGATTCCCTTTTCGAGTGCAACAGGGAAGATCTGTTTCGGCACATTAGGGTCGACAGTACTTGAGTCGATCAGCAGAGATCCTTTCTTCGCCTGTAATAGAAAAAAATCGATGGTATATCAGCCCTTGATTGCCATAAAAACCTTTTACTATTCAAACTTTATGAACAATTATCGACAACGAATTATCTTGACTATTGAAAGATACTATGAAATTTTATTTCTATTCATAAAGAGTCAAAATAGCACCAAAACACTGGTAAAAAAGTTTTTTTCCTATACCTAATATTATTGGAAATAAAACAATAATGTCACAAGCGAATAAAATTTTACGTTTCATTAAATGCCTTATAAAACAATAAACTAAACAAGACATTTAATTCATTAATCATGGTTAATTATATATAGTTTAAGTACAGTGAAAATTTTGATTACTACTTTGACGAATATTCGGCCAATTACGAATGTTCGATAAATTTGCAGATTATGCCTAATACCGAATATAAAACGAATATTCGACACATCTCTATAATTGTTTCACTGTCCGAATTTAGCTCAAAAACATCATGAACGATGCTCCTAATTTTTGATCAGATTATAATTTCGTGTTCAACCGACATCCCAATTTACAATACTTACGTGTGCCACGACGCCATCTTTTCCGAGGTACGCGTCTAAGACGACCTGGTTGCTGGGTAAGATGGAGACGACAACGTCGACTCCATCTACAGCGGCCGCGATGGAGTTGCTAGAGGTGATGCCGTTCTTCGCTGCAGCAGCCAACGCGTCTTTGGAAGGATCGTAGCCACGGACGTTGAAACCCTGGAATGGTTTTATGGATAAGCAAAAGCTTTTTAATGGAGTTCACCCCTGTACATCATATGCAGGTATATGGGCTCTATAAGGAACTTTGTTTCCCCTAACCTCAGTAGCTTTAGACAGGAGAAATCTTTGAACAAAAAAAACCATGCAGTAGATGCTACAACTTGTACAGATTACCATTCGAAAATCTTGCGTGTTTTATGACATTCGAATATTCCATTTAAAACTTGAGAACACTTATCAAAAAATCAGTATTTCACATAAACATTCGTAAAATTGCACGGGTCAAATGATTTCATCGTAATATGATGATGAAATCAAAACCAGATAAAACACGTCTTACACAGTACAGAAGACGAGCGGTTAATTTTGCTTCCCCACACTCTCCGCATCAGCACTTCGCAGTGATACTCACACTAGGGCCTAATTCCTCAGGAGAGGAATCATCAATTACACTCGTAATATCGTTACAGTGATAGCTCAACACGCATCACACGTGCACGCCTACACAGTAAAATCATAGTGAGAATCCGTTTTTCGTATGCTTAGAGCTAAACTGAACGTAGAACAACTGTCATATTAAATTTGATACTTTTAAATATTTCTTTTAACTACGGTTATTAAGCGGAGTCGTATGCACGGCAATAGTCTTTATACCCTTATGTTATTTACCCTTTTCTTCAGCTTAAACGCTCGGGGCAAATATTACGTAAGCAAAATATTGGACATTTTTGACCTCACCTCTTCTCATTTGTCAGCAATTGTAACCAATCTCTTACCCCTCATGATTACATAAACATTCGCATAATTTTGAAAAAAAATCACGAAAATCAATAAGTAAATATTGCTTACGTAACCATTATGACCCTCCATGTCAGCAAATAAGCAAACTATAGATACCCTCCTCCCTAATGACCCTTACGTAATATTGAATGGTTCCTTACCAAATAACCCCAGAAAAATTATAAAGACTGTTCATATCAACAACAATACTATTCATATGTGAATATAGCAGGCAGCAATCCAAAGCAAGGCAATGATGGCGCAGTTGGTGCTTTGGTTGGATTCCACGTCAATAGAAACGGGTTCGAGCCCACCTATCCAACTCTAAAATCATCCTGAGCTTTCGGTGAAGGAAAACATCGTGAGAAAACCAAAGCACGGTGGTAGGGCATTCTTTAATAATGCCAGGCTGTGTAGCTACCACCTTAAGTTTGAAAACCTGCCGCCAAATACAAATAGGTCTGTTCCAGCAGCATCACTTGAAAACCAGTACCTCTAGGCTTACTATGTTTACCATCCTGAGCTCAATCATTACTTAATACCAAATGAGATTGTAGTCAAAGCCCTGAGCATATAGTGTACAAATATAGTACACTATTTTATATTTCTATATATTCTATATTATTTTTCTAGTGTATAAATTACCATCAGGAATACACTTAATAAAATACCGCAATCCTGACTGAGATCAGTCGATATTTTATTGCCGAATCTATTTATTGGGTTTTAATATTAAGGACTGACTTATTATATCTAGTGTGCCAGTGCCTGTTGCCGATCGCACTCTTCGGACCAGTACACAGAGTAGAAGCATTGTTGGCTTGCGGCAGTAATAATAACGGTTGTGGTACTTCAACAGTCAAACATCGCAACATACTGTGGCTGTTGTATAAGTAAACGGCAACTGCCAATAGAATAGCATCACTTGAAAGACAGGTACTCTAAATTTAGCGTGTTGCCATTTCAAGCAACATCGTCAGTTATAGGTGAAATTGAGGTCCAACACTAGACTTACAACAATAGAATAGAAATAGAAAAAGTTGACACCTATGAGAAATGTAACGTGTGGCAGGAGGTCTTAACGACCTCCTATATTTATTATCAAAAATAATGTTTAAAATAAGTTAACATACAAATTTAAAAAGAGGAATTAATACCTTTGTTTAGACTTTACAGTATTTTAAATTGTTAGTACCTCTTTCGTTCTGTTAATTATTATAATATATTTTCGGTCCGATGGTATCAAAATGACCTAGCGACACAATGAATACAGAAGATAAGAGGTTTTTGCGACCTCTTATCGATCGTGAAAATGATCCCTAGAAATCATTAACACAGTGCTGTCACTATTCACTTGTTTATCTTACAGTATAGATATTTATCGGAATGAATTATAATTAATAGTAGGTAATTTACATTTTTATCAAAATATAATAAATACAAAACTCAACATAAAAAGCCGAGAGTTGACCTAAAATCAAGGTCAACCGTCCGCCATATTCCAAGTAAGCCCCGACCGACTTTAAAACATTCCATACAAAAACGTTTATCTGCATAATTTAACATAATTTTCTTAAAAGGATTTTAATTTTAATGTGCTACTGTACTAGCCATGTTAAAACCCCACATTTTGTGGAATAATTAATATATAATAAGTAATTCCAATACCATCAAATAGTTCTTTATATCTGTAATAAAAAAATTATCAACATTAATTCAACAACAACAAAAATTAAAGGTGAAGTCTTCATTAATTTCAATATAAACTTAAAATGAATAATTCAATATTTAACAATCGAAAATCAAAATTAAATGTTTACTCCTCACGCATATGTTATAACGTATCTGTGCAAGAGAGACAACGTGCAGGTAACTATGTCATTCGGTCGGTACGGAATTATCTAAGGGGTCAATGTTGTTTGATTATTATTAGTTTGGTGAATCGATCGTTTTAATATCAAGAGCCAATATTTGTTTCGTCGCATAGATTCTACACCTGATTCCGTTTTAATGTTTCTTATACTATTTTGATAATATCGCTGTTCTAAATGAGGCAGTATGTAAAAAAAAAACGTCAAATTACTGCACAGCAAACATGATGACTAGACAATGAGAAGTAGTAAACGGCCTTTTTTTGTAACCCAGCTAATACTGTTGACCGGAAGGGGATTTACAGCTTCACCGTAACTTTGGGGGCGAGTGCTGAAAGCACTCGCCGCGAAAGGTAACAAGCACAAGGGCACCAGTGGTAAGAACCTCGGCTTGGCCGTTACCTGAGTGTAAAAACTCGCGCAGAATTTTAATCCTAGCTAAACCCTACATTTTTTATTTAACATAAAAAGGTACCTTACTGGACCTATGTTCCTGCGTATTATGTGCAGGAGTGTGTATGCAGTATTGTGCGTGTAATGCTTGATGCATGGTCATGGTCAGTGTCACTGTATCGCGCTGATAGCGGTGTCAAGAGCTGGGGACAGTTGGAGAACGGAGCACATCTTGGACTGCCACCGGAGGGGGAACCGGAGAGTGTGCGGGAGCGAAGGTAGCCGCCTGTCCCCGGCGGCGGGAACGGCGGTGCTGGCACGCAAGTAAACGCGGTTTTATGCGGGCAGATCTAATTCATACAAGTGATGTTATCGTCGCTGTCGGTAAAGATGTTACGCGATCGTCGCATCTTGGGGAGGGCATTCGGGTCGGGCCAGTACAAGACGGCTTGTACTATGAGGGGGTTTGGGTGTGTCTCTGCGCGTTCAAAATGGCGCGACATTGGATTTTGAAAACGGACTTGATAGTGAGTAGATCGAGATCCCTTTGTAAATCCACATTTATCTGGTACCATCGGGCGCCTACGGCTTTCCTTACAAAACGATTCTGTATCATTTGTAAGGTGTACTTGGGAACTCCTAATGTGATCGTACGCGAGTGCACAGTACGTATTGATTGGTCTAACCACCATTTTATACAGTGTGACTTTATGGCGGAGGGCCATTTTACTATCAGAGTTGTAAAGGGGATAGAGAAGGCCTAGCACCATGGCGGTCAGGCGCATGACTTTCTTGAGGTGAGCGTTGAAAGTAATTTTGGCGTCTAGTTGAACACCTAAGTACCTAACTCGGTGATATACGGGTTTACTGTACCTGCGTACGTGATGGGACGATAGGGCTTATTCGAGCGGGCTCTATCGAACATGATCACAGTGCTTTTACTCGGGTTTATCGCGATACACCACTTAAAGTGCCTAGAGCTGATATCGTCGACAGGTCTTTGAACGTATTTTCGAAGGATTACTTTCTTACGGAAAGCATAATAAATGAATGTGTCATTCGGGTAAAGCGCTAACTGCACTCTTTCTAATGCAGGGTGGTCTGTCAGATAAAGATTAAAAAGGACAGGCGCCAGAATGGAACGTATTGGGAGGGCTATAGAGAAAGCGTTTTCTACTCTATAGCGGAAGCTGCGATCTTTGAGATAAATGAGTATTATGTGGACTAGAGTGTGCCCAGCTCACTAAGAAAAACAGTAAATAAACTATGATCCAACAGGAGAAATGTCATCGAAAGGCAGATTATTACAGCATTTCAAGATAGCGTTCGCTAGTTGCCCTTTTTGCCACTGGATCAGATAAGTTTTTTGCTCTATTACGAATTACGAATTTACTACTTAATATCAATAAAAAAGAATGTATCAAATTTGCTTTGTCCAACGTGCAACATGTTGATTGTAATATCAAGATAGATGGAAACTTAGTACGATTAGTTAATAGTACTTGTTCTTGAGTGTTACAGTAGATGACAAATTACAATGGTCTCGGCACATAAAACTTTAGCAGGAAGGTTAAGTTCCGCTTTGTTTTCAGTGCGTAAGATTCATCAGTCAACTGATATTACTTCTACTAGATTAGTCTACTTTGGTTACTTTCTTTGCTTGATGTCTTATGGTATTTTGCAGCGGGGAACAGCAGGTGCACCTCGTGAATCACTTAAAAATATGTTTCCGGAATGCAGTATCTTAACCTTGCCTTTCCAAAATATTTTGGAAAACTTACTGTATATCCGCATTAATTTATACATGTTATTTTCCAGGAGCAGCTAGCCTATATCTAGAGCTACCCCTGGTACATTATTTAACATTACATAAAGTGGAGTCATTTTGCCAAGCTCGAACAAAAATATCCGTGATATTACTAGCTTACTATTATATTGTAATTACATGCTAGGTCCAGCCTGTTATAGCACGTTTGTTTCAAGTAATTTAAAAATCTTCCTAGAAAGTTTTAATAAGGTGTTTATTTTACAACACCATAGTTCCAGAACAGTTTGAACTTGGAAAGAGATAAGAATATTAACGGAATGGAGTTGACTTCGAATTACATAAACATTATTATACTTCCGTAGAAACGAAGGACAAAATACTAAGGCGTAGTTTTGTCTCCAATACTTGCGTCATAATATAAACTAAATAACTTTTTTTTTTTTTTTTTTGTGTTATATCTACAATCAGTTGCACTATTAGCAGATGTGTTGAAAGCATATGTTGTTGCGGGTGAGCTCTCCACTGAGAGCTTCTTCCCCTTCAGGACTGAGAACATTACTCCCGTTGAATAATGTCTTTTCTTTTGAGCCTTTTACTGTAATTGCGGGTAGTCAGCTTAATTGCTAATTTATTTGGATGGTTTTCAAGGCGATTTAAGTATTTTGAAGAAGTAGATCGGATTTCCTCCTTCACCGTGTTCATATTCAGATGTTTGTGGATTTCTGCATTTGTGACATACCATGGTACGTTAACTATAGAGCGCAGGATAATATTTTGCATTCTTTGTAAAATAAATATACTGGAGTCACAAGCGCTTCCCCAGAGTTGTATTCCGTACATCCATACAGGCTAACAGGCTAACTAACATAACTAGTTATAAAATAAATATTAAATAAGCAATTTATTACTTAAAACCATCCAAACAAGTAATATTAGATAGATCACATCGTTTCATATTAGAATTAATTTACTAAAACTTTGGTTCCTTGTACTAGCGAGGTCAACTCGATATCAATAGGTAGAAGGATACACCAATTACGTTCAACATTACAATAATTAAAAATATAAGTCCATTTAGGAGTTTATTTTTCTTTTCAGATAATCCATTATTATAATATTTACTTCTAATATGCGCAATCAATAGATATTATGGAGATCTGCAACATAATTATTTATAGGCTTAATACATTCCCCCCGTATACATAAAATTAAATCATAATGGAATTGAAACACCGACCAAAGAATTAAATTTTTGATAGGTATACTTTATAGAAATTGTAATATATATATAGAATTTTATAGAAATTGTAAATCATCGTGACGTTAAAAATGCGGATATTCGAAGTTTATAATCAAATGTATGATATCGTACTTGCATATAATTTTAAATTCGTATACAACGAATATAACTACTAAAATGTTCTACGTATTTAAACAGTTGTTAAAAAAGTCGGATAAAATATTATGTTCCTTAAATTTTAATCCAATATAAAATAAATTGTATATTCCATTCCATTCATAAACCCTGCGTTCTCGTTTATTTATATTAATCTATTTCTATCAAGGACTCTAAAACGGCATCACAAACTATGCTATATTTTTTGCTACTTCATAATAATTATTTTTATCGTGATAATTGGTACATTCAATGACATTTTATAAAGAAATCTATGAATAAACTTTTCCTTTCATAGCTTAATCTCATAAATTAAAAATAGAATATATCTCATAATATTGGATGAAACTTTATTTGATTCAATATATAATCTACGTGGTGCATAGCATACAAATATTAGTTAAAGAGGTGTGTAGGTACCAATATAACCTACAAATATTACTGACCTTCTTGACCAGGTTTGCGGCCATGAACCCGCCCATATTTCCGAGACCAAGGAAGGCGACATTCTTGTCGACGTTTGAGCTGTAAGCCCGTCTGGTGACGGTGACCAAACACTGGCTGTTAAAAATTGTCCGCGCCGCCATTTTGTTTATGTTATTTTAAACGCGTACTGCCGTCGGCGCTGGCGCAACGCAACTGTTCACGCTTGTTATTATTCCGCTGTATATTCCACGTTGGTTTGATATTGTTATCAGTTAGTTACGTACATTTCACAAGAGGATAGTGAATGGACTAGTAACTATCTCGATATATATGTATAATTAATTGATTTTTTCTACATTCGATTCGTTTATACTTTACGATACTTTTCGGAAATCCATTATAAATAATGTGGTTGATATTACTTTACTACTTTCGCTTCAAGTAAGAAAGTAATATCAACCATTTTTGTTTTCTAATTACTAAATGTATTTTATAACTCTTAAGTATCTATATCGTGTATTTTATATGTAAACGTGTCTTTATATTATACTTGAAGTATCCATTCTTGTAGGAAGAAGATGAGGACCTGGATTACCAAAGACGTTACCACACCTGATGGTAAGTGACGATATGGTCCAGGATGGTATTAAATCAACACAACTACTTAAAAATAACTGAAATAGGATAGGATGGCTACGCTGGAAGTTACAGGATTTTCGGAAGAATAAAAATACCATGAATAATTATCCTAACGAGCAACATTAGACGAAGAGTGATAGTTTAAGCCGCCATAGAATTAAAAGATATTATGCAAAAACAAACTTTAAAAAATGTGAATAAGTTATATATGTAAAGAAAAAGATGTGACGACATTGGGTGTGGTGGAACCTAAAACGTTCTTAAGTCACCATGGAAGAATTCCTTTTATTTGTTTTTTTTATTAAGCACTATTTTAGCTGATCTGTATGCTTATTTAGCGACGTCTCTCTGTGGGTCTATCCATTAATGGGTTTATAATTCGAGAAACTTTCATGTTTCTTTTACCATATACCGTAGTTATATTCTGTTATAAGATTCCATTTGTTATTTTTCTACTTCAATCAATTTTATTACACAAGTCAGTATATTGCAAAGTTTTGGAAATAAAAGTATAAAGAATTAGATGACATAAAAATAACTAAGCCATTAAATAATTTATATTTGTTTTGCCATTGAGTAACTGTATATGCTTATATTTACTATGTTTTAGTATTATTATATGTGAGCGGAAAAGTAAAGACTCAAAAAATTACCAGCGTTACAGAATCTGATAACGGTCTGCTGAATTCATAAAAATTGTGAAATCCAATCGAAGCATATTGCATACTTGCCAGTAACGATGGTTGTACCTGATTTATCCAAAAAAAACGAGAGAGAGAGATCGTTTTCTAGTGCCTGAGGTTGTACCGTAATTGTTGCATTTTCCAATGATTATCATAGTACCAAATGTACAAACCTAATAAATCAATCTCTAATCCGATGGGACCCGGCCCGCGAAGCCGTGAGCTCAAAACTATCCTAACATTTTTAACAAAATTTAGTAAAAATTATAAATACATTTAAAGTTAGACACGACTAAATATTTGAACACTTTAGTGATTTATTAAAATCAAATTAAAATGTGACAATTTTTACATGGGTCCGAGGAATTTGCCACGGGCCTCAGATGATATAATTAGCCCACAGATTCTCTGGTCCGTTTTAATTCTGATTTTATAGTGATGATGGTTCAGTGGTAACGTAGTGGGGTATCGATTCAATGGACCTAGGTTAAAATACATCTACATAATGAGTATAATATATATACGCTCATAGTATAATTTAATAACATCTGTTAGGCTTTAATTAAAAAACGGATAAACCGAATTTTATAACCGAATGTTAATAAGTGAGTGATATAATACAAATATTATTAATATATTTTTCAGAAATTATTTAAAAATAAAAAAACAATAAAAACAGAACAACGTCTTGATCGATTTTAATGAAATTAGATGTAGGAACAGGAAGCTTTTGTCATTCGGTAACTCTAAAAAATCAACAAAATCAAGGTAAGATATGTGGACAAAGTCGCGGGCACCTCGCTAGTAATGTATAAATGTTATAAAGTCAAAATGTTAAATGCAAGTAATAAAGATCACGAATAATCGTCTGCAAACTATTTCGTGTAAACGGGATCTTAACAAAAAAAAAATAATATACCGAATTGACACAGGTAATATCACCACATTCAATGCTTTGTTTAATCAGCTTAAGACACCAAACAAAGCATTAACCTCTATATTATGTATGTTATTTGTTTTATTTTACTGTAACTTGCGACGAGTCACTATCACAAATACTTTTATTTTTACTACAAACTTTTACCCCGTCTTTGTCAGTTGATTTAATGAAACAATGGGATTAAAGGAATATTTTAATATGTAATAATTGCCCTGTATTAAAATGGTCTGCATTGTACGGGCTTGAAAGTCCTTTACAGCTTCACCCAGCGTATAAGGCAAACGTAGACATAGCAAAGAAGAATTCCAGAAATCTATTGCTATTGCGTTGCGCCACAATGAAAGACACGCGCTTTGTGAAGCAAGTTTGTCATTTTTAATTACATTACATTATGTTTTTGGCGCCCACTAAAATTATTGACTTTAATTTCATAATTTTTTTCTTGCTAAATAAAATGCAGTCCATGAACGATGATGATGTCTCAATCATTACGCCAGACTACGCCTGTCCAGGCTAAAGTATGTAGTTATGTCCGGGTATGCAATTGATGATACCAGAACGCAACGTGCTTAACATGTCACTGTGATGGGTTTTTCACAAGTTTACGGTAGTCAGTCGAGCTCTGTTGACTTACCACCTCCCTGACTGCTGAATCTCGGAACATGATGCGCCGTAATGTATGACTATGGTGGGTTTTTCACCATGCGTGTTGTTCATTACCCAGGCACTCCGCAATTTAGTTAATAATAATACTATTAGAATACTGTAAACCTAATGATCACAAGAAAAAATGAAGACTTGAAAAGTATTCTTTCCAATGTTAATCCAGTTTGAAAACACAAAAATAATAAAATCACTACTTTAAATTGATAATTGATAATACTCGTACACCGAGGGTTTTTGTTAGCAGCTGTGAACTCTCTACACTGGGTCATAAATATATATTTTTAATTATCCCCAAGCTTCTGAATCAATTGTCATGAAATTTACCTCAGATGATTACTCAATTACTGTTTTGTTTCACGCTATATCTTTATTAACGTAATAAAAATCTCTATCCTATATTCTCTAAATCTTAATACGAGCTATAATGTATAACTGTGTGGATTTTCATCAAAATCTGATCACCCGTTTGGACATTATCGAGTAACAAAAAAAAACAACTTTTTTAAATATCAGTAGGAGATATTCTGTTTCCCCTTGAATATACATGTTTGTTCTACCAAAACTAAAAAGGTGGATTCAGGATATTGGATCTTTATTTAGTAATTTTTTTTTTTTTTTATTGCGTTGTAATCTACGTTTTTTTTTTTTCATGTCAAAGGACAATGTATATGCTGACGATCCACCTGGTGAGAAATGGTTATGGTTATAGTGCCCTATGAACAACTGCAACTCCAAGAGTAATACTGATACGTGGCCGACCTTGGAAAGTGTTTTTGTAGTCTTATTTTGTAGACCTTGGGTCAAAGCTGTGCTGGGTCCACACCGCTAGTCTACGCAATAAAAAGGTCTTAGGTTACCTTAGTGTAATTGGGTTACGGCTAGGTTTAAGAGTATAGTCATGATCAGACAGCCAACGGCGGAGGATATAAATTTGGAATGGATACTTGGGTACCATATCAGAAAGTCAAACGATTAGAAAGGTTGGAATATTGTCAAAAAGGATGTAGAAGCATGAAGAAAAAAAAAAAATCCGCAATCGAATGAATATGTAGAATCCTTTGTTACTCAACGTGTTCTTAGTTAGATGTTTTCATCAATACGTATATTCTTTTTTATGAAATTGGATCATTTGAATCCTTCGAAGAAATGTGATACTTCAGTAAATAGGTTTAACTAAGGCGGCAGATTCACATCTATCGTTGTTTTTGTACTATATTAGGAGTGCTAAGTAGTAATTTTACTGAGCTAGTAAAAAAACGACTCGAACTTTTACATGGATTACATATGGCTATATTATTTAGTCCTTCGGTTACTAATTAAAATAATTAATAGTATTCAAAATTACTTCTTGCGTTTAATGTACATATAACTAAACACTATCATAACCAAATAAAACATCCTACGGCAGCTCTGCGGTAGAGCCTCAACAAATCTCTACCGAAAAGCATTACAAATAATATAAAATCACTCATGGAAACCACTATGTCATTGAGATAGGATTATGGTTTTGATAAGTTATGGCACGTTACACGTTGGTAACAATTGCTCGTATTTACTTAAAGATTTCATGATGCAAGGTCATCACGTCGGTCGTAAGTTTCTTTAATTTATTTATTCAGGACAGTTTCAGGAAAGAGTTCCCTTTTTTTGACTGCATCTTTATATAATTTTTTCTAATATTTGTTCTTCTATTGTCTGTTATCTGTTGTTCTATTGTATTGTATTTTCGAAAATTTTACGAAGGTTAAATTATAGTATGTTCATATTTTACTTTTGAAGTGCTATTAGTAAAATAAATGCTATTTAAACTTTAAATATATTAGGGTGAATTATATTGTCGAATGAAGTATTATATTTATGAAAGAAATACGAAGCTACCGCAAAATATAACAATATAAATAATACAACCAACAGTAGAAACTGCACTACCGCCGATTAATAATAAATATATGGAATTGCAAAAAAATATACCAAAAAGTACTAGCTGAAAAACTGTTAACGCAAAATACATATAATGGAAGCCGCAAATGATGAACGAAGTCCAAAATTAAAGCATAATGAATTCAATTCAAAAGAGCTTCATAAAAATAGCCAAATCGAACACCTACACAAAAACTACTAAGGCAAACAAAACATAGATCATTTCTCACCAGAATAAGATAAGGAATGGCTAAAAAAAATACTAAAGAAACAACTGAAAGGAAAAGCTTAGATAATTCTCAAAACGATACAAGATTAAAAAGTACCTTATGAGATGGGAGCGCTTGAAGCGATTTCGGTTTGTCATATAGTAAGCCGTATTTTTAATTAATTCAGGGCCGTAACATTTTATAAACAACAACAAACATCCTAACGAGATTTTATTCGCTCAACAGATCGTTTGAGTATTTGGTGGGATCTCATTCTGCGACGTAACAGTTATTGTTTTTTATCTATTAACTTGCAAATTTATTCTGAGAAGCTATGAAAACTTCATGGACTAGCAAAATGAGTCACTCGTTTTGCTGGAGCTCATTTGAATACATAACGTATCACACGTTACTGACAGAATTGCATATGTCATTAACCAATAAGAAGATGAACGAATCGTTTATAAAGTGCAATCGCACTTGATTTATACAGCTATCGGTGTCCATTTTTTAGACAAGGTCTGAAATATGAAAATTTAGATGCAGTTTGATCGTAATTTAAAGGAAATACAAGCGAACGGGCTAGGATTGCTACAAGAGTGATGGTAGATAATTTAAAGTTGCACTGTAATAGAAATCGTCGTGCCTATGAATGGACCGACCATCTGATAGAGTGGAGATGCATTCAAAAAGGTTTACACTTAATATTACGTGGAAACAAGCTAAAGACGAAGAAGAACAATATCAAAAAAGTCTCAAAATAAAGTTTTTGCACGATAACCAATTACATAAAATTGTCTTAATAATTAATAATATTAATATTTGAAATAGTGGGCTACAAATAATAGGCGTATTATTATCGTGCAAAGGTTTTGAAAGCACTTGAAATAATATGGAAAAGTAAGACATACAGTCTGTTCGCTATTAAATCTCCCTACGTTCAGGAGTTGTTAGCTCTGGGTTATATGTTTTCTCATTTAGCGTCTCTCAAAAATTAGGCTATACGAGGGACGTTGGACAAACAGTGACAAATAATTATTTGTGTAACTAAGATTATTCATGTTATTTTAAGTAAAATGATTCATAAATAACGAAAACTAAACTACTAGTTAGTTACTGAAACGAAACTCAAACATAAATAATAATTCTATTGACGGACATTTCACACAGTCTTAATCTAAGAAAAGCTGTCATAGTTTACTATATATATATATATATATATATATGTAAGAAAAGCTCAAACTTTAAATAAACATTTACAAAAAATCTATATATTCATAAGTCAGGTTAATTAATAATGTATGCGGGTGTAACTCACTAACGTGTATATGTATGTAATATCCACTAAGGGCAAACACTAACGTTTTCGTTAACGTTCCGTTAGTGTACATCACATAAAATAAAATTTTAATATAAACGGAAATATTCTTCATCGATCGTCTGAACAGCTTCATGATATATTAATTTAAAAAGGAAATTTTACCTCGATTAATAAATAGGGTAAATTTGATTCGAATTCTGTGAAGTGCCATACTAAAGTAAAACACATAAAAACATCTATTCAAAATATACTTTATTTTTACGATAAAAATCTTAGAATCCGAATGATTTCTACTCTAAATTCTCAGCACTTGGATTTGACAAAAACGATTGACTTTCCGATGACGGTCAGTAGTTTTAACATATAGGAAAGGGAGTCAAGGGATAAATTATCGTGAACGGACTACATCTACAACTGTTGAGAACAGATAATAATTCAATTACACCAATGTGTCAACAGTAGAATCGGAACTCTGTCTACGTGCACCATAACAAACTTAAAATGCTGATTTCGAATACAAAAAATATTGGTAGCCATAGGGACTACCGATTGAAGTAATACTGATAACTATGAAATAGCTGTTATAGAATTGTTAAGCCCATGATAAAATACTATCAAACAACTAGATATTCATTTACCCAGCTGCTCAGATAATTTCCAAGCAACATTTATATATTCATAGCATGATTTATTACAAGGTTTAAATATTATGGTAGAAAAAAACTAAATAGTAATATCAAAAATTTAAATGCAAATATTATAATTCCAATATTGGCAATATTTGAAAATAAATGCTAGTTTTGAACCAACTTCAAAAAGGAGGAGGTTATTAATTCGTCTGTATCTTTGTATTTTTTTGTATGTTTTAGTGCATTTTATAGTTTATTCTTTTGAAGTCGGTCTTGTTTTTAATTAAAAAAGTTATTTTTTATTCACTTTCTACACAACCCGTTTAACGCAACACGTCACATTAGCATGTCGGTAATGCGAAGCCATAAGTTTTGCCACTATCAGATATCGTACGACGCGGCTAAAGAAGAGTTCACTTCAAAAACAAATATCATTTGAATTTTAATCTAAAACATGAACTTCATCAATTAATGCCCTATGTTTAAAACTTCGTTATTATTTACATACATAGCAAATCGGATTCCTCGCTTACTTAAATACATTCTAATTAAAACGCCTGACAATAATTTATAAGCAATAATGTCGTTCTTGTCTTAAAAAATAACGAAAGGATACGTTATAGATATGTGAAATAAAGTTGTAATATTTTTATACATAAAATTATTGATAATATACAGCTATGTTTTCCTTTAAAAGAAGAATAAATAATAAATATAAAATGTCAAACCTAACAGTTTGTATAATAACAGCCAGCGGTGGCAATTTATAACGAAATTGGGGATTTTATTGCGTGTGAAGTGTGAAATACCCAAAACTATGCCGTTAAATACATTTTCATTTGCATTCAGACAGTTTTATTGTTATTATTCATTTTTATGTTACACATACGTACGCGCCAAATTAAATATAGGAATCATTGTCATTCATAACTTCACGATCGTAACAGAGTCGCGAATGGCTTCATAAAAAAGTTATACTTCCTCAAATTCGAATGTGACACTCCGAATTCAAAAGGGAACAGTGTAAGATTATTTATACGTAACCGTTTGTAAATAACAATCCAAATCACAGGTTTCTTGAAGCCCTATTATTATCAATTTCGTGCAACTGATCGTGTTATCGATTCGCGAAAATTTAGGATTTTTGTGATAAACGTGTTTATGACATAACTTTTGTTCAGTACTTATACGATGCCGTCGGTATGTTACATGAATGTAAATTGTGTTGCTTGTTTCGGGCAAAAGCTTAGCCTAGGATTTTGTTCAGAATAAAAATTTATGACAGCTGTTATAGACTAAAGAATGCGAAATTTTTGGCGGCGTATTGTAACGTTTACCATGTAGTAATTCTTCTTTGTAATTTATTACCTTGCACTATTTGACCTCATATTATGTAATTTTATTATCGTTTTATATATACAGTTTGATTATTGTGCATGTATTGAAAATAATGGCACGAAGCGTTAATTATGAATTGTCACAAACACTCCATAAAAAATTCTTTGTTCTGTGAAAAATATTAGCTAAATTAGACCTGGCTGCATGGTGTAGATCTTTGCGTTTTCTCTAGTATGGAATATATGGAACAAAAAAGAAACTAAAGTTTGTATTAGAACGAATTTCTTTAAAGCGGCTTATGGGTAGTGCGATTAGTAGAAATCGTAACGTATCGAAATGCCGTATGTTGTGTATGTATGTGTATATTGTATATTAGTTTATTCATGTCAACTGTCAATTTTGTAGAATATCTTACGCGTGCGCTCTGCTAATCTCACATGAGTTTTAATGGATTAATTGAAGAGGCCGTCTATGAAGGAACGTTTAAAATGTTAAATGTTCCTTCATAGACGGGCTCCTCAATAAATCCATTCAAAACTCATAATTTCTGATTTAACTAAGAAATTTGTTCGTGATGGCGGTCCCCTTACCGCACAATTTTTTTTTGTAAATAAATACGTTACTTATGCAGTATTTTTAATAGGTACCTAGTAAATTGACTCTTCGTATATTTAATGTTAGATGATATAAATATGTCAACTTGCGCAATAAAAATCTAATATATCCAGCGGGAAGCTAACCCGGGTGAGAATATTCAGTATCAAGCTCAAAGACCAATATAATATTAATACCAAATGGTCGTAGCATACAAACAGTACCATTCACGACGTTCTCTACACATATTCAAATAGCATTATCATTCAGTACTTATCGGTTAGTGTATCCGTGTCTCACTGGTATTAAACTTTGACCATTGGTCTAAACTATATGGGTCTTTTCCATACTGGTCTATTACAAACCTTTTTTACTGGACGTTGGACTGGACTTTTTACTTATATTGACGCAATGGTTTTTAGTTTCAAATGAAGCAACATAATTGAGATATAAATAGTATTAGTTTTAATTATTATTTTTAAATTACATGAATTTAACCAAAATAAAACATGACAGATTATGTGTATCCTCATCATTGTAGCTTAACCATAAAGTTCCCACATTAGCGTAGGTTTTATCTTAATTATTAGCGAGTTCATTGTATTTTAACAATGAGTAGCACGGCGCGGTCGGTTCGCTGGCAGCCATTATGGATCACCGCCCTTATGGTTTACTCCCTTTGGGACCGATTGATTAGACGTTGTTAACCGTATTACTACTAAAACAATATTCAATTTTTGAATCAAATCGAAAATAATTTATCTCTTACACATTCTAAGGTAAAGATACTTTAGAATTTATTGCAGTAATATTTCAGTATTTATGCTAATTAATAGAATTTTAAGACAGCAAAATGGACAAATTAATTTGCTAAAAGTGTATATGCATATGAAACTCCTGATATTCTTCCTCCTTGAGACTTAGCTTCCTAAAACCATGAATTTCAATTTTAACTATTATATTAACTTTACAAACTATAGCATCGGTATGAAATAATTCGATAAATATTATAAATAGTACTTGAATATTGGACACTATTTCAAGTGAGGCACCAATTATTTAATCAATTCGTGTACCGCTATTGTCGTGCGGCCGACCTTGGACCGGTACTCACTCTGGGGCCCGCTCCGGTAACGGTCCAGGATATGCTCCGATCCGCAACTGAGGAGGTTTTATATCCGCCACCAACGTGATACAGTGACACTTTTACACACTAGCATATAACACGCATGACGTGGGTTCTGTAAGGGACCTTAATATATGTAGTTTCTTTTAACTTAGAGCAAATATCGCGGATTTTAAGTCTAAGGTAAGTAATAGCTCAAGCCGAGATCCATAACACTTTAGTTGCTTTGCACTAGCTCTTGCGCTTAAGTAACCTAAGCGCTCGTTACAATAGTTCACTGAAGCTGTTAAGGTCCTTCCGTTCAATTTTATTTAGTCAATTCGAAAAAAAAAACTCGTGTACCATTTATGTTCTTTGAAGCAATTGAAACTCAATCAAAATAAAGTAAGTACTGCTATTTTACGATATAAATAACATTTCTATCATACAATACGATAGATGGATCAGGGATTTGTAAAAATGTAGTTAGATACTGCGACCATTGATGATATAGTGCGCTTCATTAAAACTAAATATCGTGATGAAACCATTACATATCGGTAGGGCTTTTTCTAATGCCCGTCTGGCCAGCTACCACTTTCAAGTTGATAATTTGTCAACAACCCTTTATAATAGATTTGATGCTGCAACATTGCATGTAAGCCAATTCCTGTATACATAGGCTTCGTCCAAATCTTCACTTAGCACAGGTTGAGACTGCAGCGAAATTATAAACCTATATATTATATATTTTCTAATTTACTTTTAGTTTACGCTAATCACTTTTATGTAATCCATAATTAACCGAATCATGTATGATTAGTAGTAGAACTTTTAATGTCAAGGGCCCTCCTTATCATAAAGAATAAAAATTAATTAGACTAGCAGAAGATAAGCCAAAACTGTATTTTTACCACATAAATATTGATTAGATAACTCAAATGATCTGTCTACTTTTTTTGAAGCATTCATTTTTTTGAACTTCACTTTGATTTAGCATTTAATCAAATTCTTAATTGATATTATGTGATGATATCAAGGCTTAAATTGATGCTTCTAAAACACATCAATAGGTGTTTAATAAATAGTTTTTAACTTAGCTTCAATAGCTAGCTAGCAGTAATTAGGAAGTATTGTATGTTTATACAAACTATAAAACAACATTAATAGTGACAGGTGCGTCATGACAGATACTAGCTTTTGTAATTAATAATGATAGGATAATTTGCTATGCTGATAACGATTCGGAAAGCCGATCGTAGAATAAAGTCGTGTCTACGTAGCATCTGAGAATGGAAGGGAAGCTTCTCTAGTGCTGTTAAACTCCTCGCCTTCGAAGAATGCGGGCATAATAAAATTCCACTTAAGCAATATAAAATAAAAGCATATATTTTTATTAAAACAGGGTCAATTTAACAGAAATAAAACTGTATAAACTCGCAGAGTTTAGCCCGCAGTCATTTATCGTATGATTAATGCGGTGATTTACGCACCGTGCCATTTTATAATAATAGTCTAACAAAACTGAATACGTAGACCGGTAATGCGTGATCCCGCGGTAATTGACCATTATTTGGCAGATATTTATCACAAAACAATAATATAATTTAACAAATAGCTACAAAAATTGATTCTTCATTTCAAAGGCCGACTGTTTGGTATCAATTTTATCCATTATCTATATTTAGCATAGATACGGATTCTTTATCAGCTTTAATGTATTTATTCATTTAATCATAATTAATTATTTGAAACTGGCGTAGCCTTTAATATTTGAATTTGGTACCAACTAAACAAGTGATTCCCAACCTTTTCTTGAAGAGGGGCAATTTTGAATTATTTATTAAAAGTAGGGACCACCACGATCAATCCCATGACTCCCCAGGAAGGTCAATTGGGATTTAGTGGGTATTGAATCTCAGTGAGTGGGTATCAATATATATTTTTAAAACCGAATTTGAATAACATTGTCATTTTAACAGAAATCACTTTTACTAGAAGTTCATCTTCTGAACGAATGTAACATTTGTGTATATATTTTACCAAATGGATAGTTCAGTATTAAAGAAGTTATTCGACAATTAGCAAACAATACGGTATTTCACAATTTTTGGAATTGTGCCTTATTTTGATCTTTCTGTAATAATAAGCTACTAGATTTGATTTAATTTATAAAATAAAGTGCCATAAAAGATAATTAAATATTAAATTCCCACGTGAAAATATTTGCCGCCATACGTTCGTCACGTCACTGGTTCTACAACGACCTATAGTCTGTAAAATGTAGAATGATTAAATTGACAGTTATCTGCAAAAAGGGCGACATAACTTTGCTAGAACGTCTGTCGATTGATTTATATTACCACCTGAAAATTCATTAATATATGGCAAGTTAATCGATTTTCAAAATATAGTGACTTATATATAAATCAACATACCATATAAAATTAGTTTTAAAACTACAGTAATTCACAATATTTGGTATTCATTAAACAATATATGACGTTCTTACAAGGTTACGTTATGTTGCACAAATGTTAGAGACTGGTCAATTTGACAGATGAAGTCTATTGAATAAAATATTATTTCAGTACTACTTTACAGTGTGTGTTGACATTACAGTAAGCAGTAAAACGGTGTCAGTTCCTGAACTACGTTCGCCAGTCCATTGCAACTCTAGTTGCCATTTTCAACTTTCGTGCTACAGTCCTGTTATTTTGTACAAATACAAGTGGCTATGTTTCAAATCAAAAAATACTTTCTCTTTCCAAAAAAAATCCATGAACACGGTTTTTTACAGTGGCAACTCTGAACATATCAAGAAGGCATTTTTTTAATATGACGGTTTACTATACTTTCATTTAATTTAATACTTGTTATTATTAATTTGTATTTGTTTTATTGTTTTTGTTACGTTGTTTTATTGATATTTTATTGCTTAAATATCAAAAAAACTCAGAAAAACTGTTCAAAATAGTGAAACTCACGGGGAGTTTTTGGTTCGTTTGGGTGAATATTTCGAACGCAAACATCAATATGACGGACTTTTGTTACCCGTACGTTTGTCACAAGCATGAGACCCAGTTGACGCGCTTGGTATTAGAGTTCGGTTCAAGACAAAGAATCAGCAAAGAAAAATTTGGAGATTTGGCTATGGAGGACAATAACCTTATTAAACAATGCATATGCACATGTTATACCAGATGCATCAATCCAGATGATCAATATTACGCGGGAAATTATGCCAAATATTTGGAACTCTATGACCACTTTCATATGTGACAATGAATTAATAACTAATCTCTAGGGTTGTTCCAGCGATTTTGATTATGTTAATATTCTACATAGTCAATTAAAGTCACAAGTACTCAAATAAGTCAATAAACAAATTATGTTTAAATTTCAACCTAATACAAATGTTTACATACCTACTATAAAATACTGACTGCTTGTACCATAGGCAATTTTAACCATTCGTTTCATCGATAATTTCTCAGCACTAGTCACATTCGTTTGAGAGCTGTCATTATAAATATGATCGATATCTATAAAAAATTTATCATACAATAAAATAGAAAAATATTGTCATAAATGTTATTGTTCATGAACCACACAGCGAATCATTTGAAACATCATAAATAGTATCACGCCTTTCTTCCCCTACGTCCTTCCACTTGCTACAATCTTTACACACCTCTATCGTTTCTTCTACTTTCATGAGCGCTTTCATTCATACTCATCGGTTATGGGTACTTTTCACCTGGCCTTTAATTAAGACGTGCTCGATTTGGTCGAGGTACGTTCGTCTAGGTCAACCCTTACGAACGCGCCTAGCTACCCTCGCCTTGTAAATTCATTTCGTTAATCTTCTGTTGTCCATCCTCTCCATGTGTCTCCTGAACCAAACAAGCATTCCTTTTTCTATTTTGAAATAAGTACATTCAAAAAGTAATTATTTCGATTCGATTTAAAACCCGATAACTTGGCAATTACATCTACATATTATATTGAACGTTGATAAATCTCCTAGATTCCTGATTAATAGATCGTTAAATGTGACGTTGACATATCGTGTGTCGGGCGATAGTTGCGCAATTTGGTTGTAAAAATAATTTAACACTGTTAGGTAAATGATACATACATTTATTTATTTCATTAAATTTTGAAAACTCGTACATAATATTTATAAAAAGAAACTTGCTTGAGTATTTAATGAGGCTCACCAGCTCCTAAAAACTCACCTCAATCTTCTTCCATCGATTCAACCGAAAGACATCCGCTACTGGCCCAAGGCCTTCCTCAAAGATTTCGATAGCGACCAGTCATGCACCACCCGCATCTAGCGGATTCCCGCGACCTTCACTGTGGTGGATTCGTCGATCCACCTTGTGGGCGGCCTACCCGCGCCGTGTCTTCCGGTGCGTGATAACCATTCGAGAATCCATTGGCTCCATCGTGCAACGGTTCTACGAGCCCCAGCCCATTGCCACTTATGTTTACCAATTCTTCGGGCAATGTCGGTTGTCCACAGTTGACAGTCGAGAGAACGTCGATTAACTTCATATCTTTGAACTATTATAATTAATTCTTCACTAATATTTGATGATCGTTATATAAATTGCCAAAAATATAGCAGTTACAAACATTTATTTCCTCTATTTTCTTTATTTATTTATTTTAATGTGTATTTATGTAAAAATGGTATATGTATGTATTTGTATGTGTGCGCGTATGTATGAAGTATACTTTAATTAACTATATATAATTTTTTTTCTTATAATGTTGAAGTGTTAATTTTACTTTTCCTAACTGAATATGAGATACTTTCTAACCATCAGATGTGTCGACGTTAAGTGTTATCATGTAATGGTATCTGGGTTTCCAAGATACAGACTACGCCTAGTTTGTAAACTATTGTTAAAATTAATAACTGTAAATCAGTAATTTAATGAAATAATTTTTTAGTTTTTTTGGGTTACTCTCGATCTTTGTTAAGAACAAAAAAATTAAACAGTTTTTCGAGTATTATGTAAGCATAATTTTAATGACTTTGACCCAGACCCCCTACCTTTCTCACCTGTTAGCAATAAGTAAACAAAACTCTTACCCCCGCCGCCATGGTAACATTGGTATATTTTTTTTACTAAATCTGGCTAAGTGTTTAAAAGTTAAAGCTTAAACACTAACCTACCACCACCTACAGACCCCCTTGCTGGCCATATAAAAAAAAAATAAGTAGAGCATAGAGACCCCTTCGCCATCTCTGTAGTCTATATAACCCAAAATTTTTAATAAAGTTTAACATCAAATTTCAAGCATCGTGGCAATACTGATGTACATATTTAAAAACAAACGGAAAGGAGCGTCTCTTGAGCATGAGGAAATGTTACTTAGATATCCTCTTATCCGGAGAGACAGACAGGTTAAGTCAGAATGCACTACTGCTATAAGCTCAGGCTGATTTTAGAGTAGTATAAATGGGCTTGAACTCTTGAGGTGGAGTCCGGCCGCCGCACTATACACTTCGCCATCATCGCTTTAAAGATCGTTCGATCATTTTTTTTTTTTAAAGTGTCAGTGATCAGTTAGAAAAACATAGATATATTTTTGGTTTGATTCCAATCTTAACTTTTAAGATTCGATATTGAAACCCGCCGTAAAAGTAGTACACCATATGTGTGGCCTTTTTTTTTTGACGAGGGGAATGCATTTACGCACGACTCTTACCAATTGCATTACTGAGACCGGGGTCCCCCAATACAATAGGTAAGGGGGGCACGGAGAGACGACTCCGTGCCAGTGTGGGACTCGCCCGGATATGAAGCGTCCGGAAATACCCACTAAAACCCCCGGAGCCATCCGCCGCATTTGACACCACTGTGGCCTGACAAAATAGGATCGCGTGAACTTAGATGGCCGACCCGGCTTATATTATGCTTCTTGCGCTAAATAAAAGACAATCCACAATTTTCCCTGAACCAAGTGCAATGGGCAATTTAGCTTCAAACCCACTTTTCCCTAACTCTGCAAGGACAAATAAAGGACGTGAATAAAACTCTTTCCTGGTTCTGTCCAACAAGATATGCCTAACTGATTACCATTTTCCCTAACATGGGGAGACCTGAAATCATAGTACCCATGGATACCAGGTCCTAACTCCCAAGGTGTGCCATATTATTTTTTTTCATTTTCAATTTAGTGGCAAGGTTTTAATTAAGGTTACTTACAAAACATTAGAAGAAGTTAATGTTACATTGTGTCACCTCGATCTTTACTATTTATTTTAGTGACAACACTAAATTAGCTGCAAATCAAGCTGTAAGAATTTAAAAACGATACAATTATTCTGGTACCTTTTTGACCTTTGCATTGTAGATTCAACTATTTAAAAGCCAATAATACTAAAGAATTCCAACCCGATACCGGAATTATTATGAGAAAGCTTAATTTTGTTGAATTCAGTTATTACTAATTTTATATATTAATATATCTATATATTAATTAAAATTGAAATATCTTTAATTTACTATACCACGAAACTCCGTTAGCAAATATTATATTCATCAATTTACATCGTCAAAGAAAGAGAATCATGTAGCTAAGTCAATTTGTAAACCAACGGACGAACTAACAATACGTGTATTAAATATCACATTCGGTTGCACATTAATTAAAGTTTGCAATTTATACTCGTTAGAAACTCCCAACTGAACGTAGTATGTGATTCAAATTATTACCGACTTGATATTAATATATTTTGTTGTACAATGTTACTACTAAACAATAAAATAATTATAGTATTTAATATGACGTGTTAATAAACAAAAGAGAATAAAAAAATATATATTGTACGATCGGGGGACCCCCGTCGGGAACGAAATTCTTAGTTAAATCAGAAATTATGAGGTTTTTATGGATTCATTAAGGAGGCCGTCTATGAAGGAACATTCAACTTTTTAAACGTTCCTTCATAGACGGCCTCTTCAATTAACCCGTTGGCTATTGACCTTGCCCAATTGGGCAACTTTTTTGAAAATGACAGATTGGAAAATATGACTTACGGACATTTAACTTTTGGCGCTCAATTTATTGACAAATGGCACTTGACACTTTGTTTTTATACACAGCACTTGAAACTTAGATTCATAACGCACAATCCTACACTGATACAACAATTATTTCCCATAAAACGGTGGTCCATTACGTTGAAATATGGACAGCGAAATTCACACAAGTGAAATCCATAGATAATATAAACAGAGCCATTGTTTGCTTATAAAAATATTTTTAGAAAAACCAGAAACAATTTTTTCTACAATTCAAATTTAATTACAAAAATTAAATTTAATTCAATTTGTTTTTAAAAGACATATTTTTTTATTCATAAATTTAGTACGTAAATTATTTTTCAATAAGTTATCCAGCCCATATATGGCGCTACAATAAAATTACAGTTTTATTAGAAAAAAATTCTAGTAAGCAAAAATATATAAGAACTGAAATAAAATAATCCTAATAAGTTTATGTTCTTATTTTATTTATTTATGTGCTGAAATACGACAAAGATTGTATCTTACTCATCTTTTTCTTTGGTTCAATTTATTCCTTTTTAAGGAAAAGGCAAAAGTACTAGACAATGCAGCCAAGTCAGACGCTAGGAACACTATCAACAAATGAATGGGGGAACAAAATGGTGGCCTTCTGTTACGACCACAACGGGAATTATTGGGACATTTCATGCTAAGTGTCATTGTTTTCACTTCACTTCACTTGTGTATCATAAAAACACTATATCACATAAACTGCCACCGAAATTACATAATATATGGACAAATACTGTAAAATAATTAATTGAAAATGAAAACGACAATATGACAGACCAAAATCGCGCCAAGCACCCATCTAACATATCTACGTATAAAAAGATTTTTTTAATTTACCGCAGAATAATAAAACTCCTTGCAGGAGCTTGTACACGTTACACAAATTCTCGCGCGATAAATATCTATTGTGACGTAGTGAAGTTAAAATTTAATTTATAAAATAATCTATAGCTTATCCTTGCAATTTCTTTCTCCTTCTTGTATGTCTGTCTGTACTGTAAATTGTTAGCGTAACACAAACCATTTTTTACTTTTATTAGTTGTTTTCTATAACACCATCTACTGAATTATAAAAGAAACCATGAACTAATCTAAATATCTGTTCCAATTTTTATCCGATGTAAATTACGAAGTATTTTTAAAATATTTTTTTCAATCAATTGTGTAGAATAATTAATGCATTTTTATGTAACTGTTTTTTATTATCTTCACAAAACATGTTATAACGCCATCTAATGAATATGAAAATAACAGTATAAAAGAAGTATAAAATAATAAAAGTCAATTTTTGATCAAGCTCAAATACCTGTTCCTAATATTTTTGGGTCCTTTGGATCGAATAAATATTTGAATTCATTCAGTTACTTGTAATATTGCCGATTTCGAACTCGGGGATTAGGTATTGCAGTTTTGTTACTGATTGGTAATAATATTATACAGTGAAATCTCCATAGCTCGAATGCGAAGGGAAAGGCTAAAAAATCGAGATACTTGAGATTTAATAGGAACTTCGAGATATGTAGATTTTAACTGGTCAAATTTCGACATAATCAAGCGCAATTTCTAAGAACATTTTGAAAACAAATTACATACATTGTACGAAGACCAAGGTTCAACGAAGACTGATTTTTAATAAAAAAACATGTGGCAATTTATACCCGGCCTTCTGACTATGATATGATAAATAAGAGTTATTTCTATATTTTACAATAATTACAGAAACATTTTAAAACAACAATACATCATAACAGAAAGTCCTGCTGAATTAGTTCTTACTCCTTAGTAAATTAAAACGGAAATCAACAGACATCTACATAAAACCAATAATGGCGCACCCACTTTTCTACATTATAAAATAATGAAAATAAAGCATTGAATATAGAATAAATCAGTGTAAAACAAATTAATTTAACAAAATTATATTCGAAATAAAATATAAAGAATTTATCATAATCTTACACATTGTCTCAAGATTTATAAGTAAAATTTAACAGAATAATGATAATTTATATAATACATGAAACAATTTTCATGTCGAGAAGTACATAAAATATTTTTGTATTTATTTTTACACTCATTGTAAAATAGCCTATTGTTATTATTGTTTCATTACAAATTAGTTGTACTCGACATTGCATTCGACATACGAAAGTTTGATCACAATCGAATATACAGTTTGGGAATAGCAAACATACTTTACATTCATGTATTACTTAGATTACTGTAATATTATATTGTAAAAAAATATTTCTTGTATGTTATCGCTACTGCTTAGAAACAGTATATTTAAAATAGTAAAATTAATATAAATAAGTTGAACTGTTAAATACATTATTCTGAATTTTGTTATAAAAAATTCGTTAACAAAATTGGCCACAACACAGAAGCACACCTTTTGCCTTAAAAGACACGTATGAATGGCCGTAACAAATTATCTACGTAAGGTCATACATCTGAAACAAAAGACTATCAACAAACCTTATTTGGTGTTCATAAGGTTCATTTTCGCTTGGCATTTTTTGACAGATAGTTTGTTATGAGTGTCAAAGGGTTAATCCATTCAAACTCATGTTAGATTAGTAGAGCGCACGCGTAAGATATTCTATAAAACTGAACATGAATAAACTAATATACACTCACACATACACAGCATACGGCACATCGTTACGTGACTATTTCTACTAATTCGTACTACACGCAAGCCACGTTAAAGAACTTCGTTTCAAAAATAATCTACTACACTTATCTTTGTTAGTGACGTTTAATGATTATATACAGTTTATGCGTATTACTGTGAATATTATAATAGATAACATCTCTGTCGGCCCGTTAACCGCTTTATAATTCAAGAACTATTGCTCAATGAATTACACGAGACGACTTATTGAACAAACTTTAAAGGAAAAAGGCAATTAAATTGATAAAGACATACCCACCGTTACATCTGCTCTCAATAGTTTACCTAAACCATTAAATATTAGTAAAAGAAATATCATTTTCAAGCTGGTCATGTGAAAAAATACCAGCCAGATGTCGCTAAAATAAAACTAGTAATAAGTTTAACCTGTAACGTTGTAATCAACAAAAACGAGTAAGTTAATAACAAGTTAGTCCCACGTTCTTTTTCAGAGTGATATTCTTACTTAGAACCTTGCTTTTACCCACGACTTACTAATACGCCGCCCTCTCATGTCCGGTGGACAGAACTAAAAAACTAGTAGATGGGCGCCAATTATTAGTCGGCTGGGTATCGGCACGGGTTCAAGCCCTGACGCCTAGGGCCAAAAGGTGCTTCAGATGTCTCCAAATAGGGGACCTGAGCATCAGTGTACCTTGGAGGTCAACTGCAGTGACTGCTGCTTCAGCTCCGGGCCACAAGGTGGGTGAGTGCACCAACGAGATCGAACTTTTGTGATTATGTATCGGAGCGCTCAAGCCCACCTCGCACCAAATAGGTTTGCACCAGTAAAGCCCTTGCCGCCACCCCCTCTAAGAAGGTGAAAAAGAAGAAAGCACCTCCTGTGCACCCAGATGCTAAAGTGTCAGCGACATAGAAAATGGACATGAAGGAGCCACCTCCCGGTTCTTCCTCCGCTGAAAGGCCACAAGACAGCCAAACTTCGAGGGAGGAACACCCATCGTTCCAGCAGCAAATCTGCTGCACGGGCAAGGGTACTGTGTGACCCAGTTGTGCCTCTCCATGAACGAAGTCAGACGTGGGTCTTATCACTCTTTGACCTTTTTTTTTTTGACGGGGGGAAATGCATTTGAAGGATCAGAGTCCCCCAAATACAACAGATAAGGGGGCACGGAGTGACGAGTTCCGTGCCAGTGTGGGACTCACCCGGGCGAGAGTCGCCCGGAAATACCCACTAAAACCCCCCGGGGCCGTCCGCTGCATTTGGGATGGGGGCGACACGGGGTGGCTTTCGCAAGCACCGCGTCGCATCACTCTTTGACCTCCCTTCAGACCAGATGACTTATTGAGCCTACGCAAGCCAGGGGGAGAGGTAGTAGTGCAATAATATTTTCCCGAGACCCTGGCAATTGTGCTAGATTGAGATCACCCTGGGTTGATTAGCCGATAGGAGTCCGGTACCGTTTCACTCTCTTGCCCGTGAGAGTAATTTGTCCATGCAGGATTTCACCGGGTGTCTAACTGAGTATCACTCCTGCTATTTTAAAATTATCACTCTGAAACAGATTTAGGTTTAAAAAAAAAACAATATTTAAAAATTAGGAATTGTACCCTTTTATTCATAGTAACATTTTATCTCTCATTAGAATTCATATCAATCACAAAAAAACACAACACATTTTTTCTTCTACTGTTGTAGAAGAATTCAACTTAATTTTCAATCAAATTAATGAATACTTAAAAAATCTTAAAATAAAATCGAATGCTAATAAATACTGTAGTTAGGAAACGTATCAAGATGATAATCAATTAGTTACATACATCTTTATCATTAGTTGTTATTACAAATAAATTATCTTAAAGCATTTTACCTTGCTCACTTTACGATTAACTTAATTGTTGATTACTATCTTACACAGCAATGCTTAAAGTTATAAATTCAAGTTATAAAGTAGATGACACTCCATGTAGGAGGAGAACAGACTTATATACATTTCTAGATGTTATAGTTACCAAAAGAGCGAAGTACACATTTTAAGTAAAATAACATGCCTATGGTTTGCAGTTCTTTCAGCATGTTGGTCTGTCATGTAGTAATCCTTGTTTCTTGCAGAATTTTACTTATATATTTTGTTTAAAGTTTAACGTAATATATTTCAGTTGTTAAGCACAAAAAAAGTATTTGGAAAATAATGACTGGAAGTGTGAATTTTGAAACCTCTCATGCACCCCTTGAAAGATTCTAAGAGCCGTCATTTTGTTCGAATGTTTTATCAAGTGTGTTCGTAACATTAGGCTTGGCTGCACGGTTTACTACCTTTGCCTTTACTTTAGAAAGGAATGTAGAGTACAAAAAAACATAGTGTGTGCGTGTGTTCTAAAATTCCACGCACAAAGATAATGGGTTTCTTTCCGTTTATCATAAAACAGAAACCACATAATCGAAAATATTAATATTCTACAATAACCAGGATTATTCCATAGCGTATATAATAAATTCAGCGTTGTCAGAAATCAGAGTAATTTTAACACTAATGCTTATTTTCCAAAGTAAACATGGGTGTTGTTGAAACTATTAAACCCCATTATAACCAACCAGCAACGAAATTATATTTTTTTCGGTTTCTCAGTTTTTTTTAATATCTCATGCTTGGAAAAGCACTGAAATAGACATTATGACTCCATATGTATTAGGTTAATGCCTTTCACCGCACCTATAACTACACAAATAAGAATTAACTATTCAAAAACATACCTTGTACAGACATAATAGGAACTTACAACTAAAAAGATTTCTTTATAACGACGACTAAATTAACTGGCATTATTCTAATCGGTGACACTTCATTAGCCTTACTCTATTAATTTAATACGTTTCATTAAATTAAAAATCAGTAGATATTAATTTGACGATTTAAAATAAAATTAACTCTAATATCGATAATTGTGTAAAGAAATATATAATAATATTGAACTATTAATGGGTTAAACTTACAACAGACAAAATATTTCGTATCGTATTCACGTTTCGTCAAAATATTTTATTTTCCTCAACAATCAATAGTGTTAAATTAAAATTCAAATCAAATTAAATAAAAAAAAACACGAGGTCCAAACTTCTCGACATCAGATTGACATTCCATTACTTTCAAACAATATTACACTATTATCAAAAATTTTATTAAACTTATTATATAAATTAAAAAAATAATTTCGATTCTAATAAAAATATTTTTGTTCGCCTATTAGTCGATAAATTAAAAAAGGTTTTATCTGTCTTTTGACATGCACTTAATGAACTTGAAAAGCCTAAAAATTAATTTACATTATTCACTTTTAACATATAGAATTATTTTCTGGTCACATATTTTAATTTTAACAATTAAATAAATGAACGATTGTCCCCCAGAAAAACTCTTTACCTAACAAAAATTTCTAGTTTTGCATCATCATAGAATATAATATTACACTCTAAAAAAGTTTGACTTAAAAATTATTTACAACTTATCATTAATAATTGATAAGTGATAAGAAATATTATATCTCACAAATCCAAACAGTTACACATACACACACTAACTATAAGCCATTCATACAACACATATGTACATATAAAAGAGTAAAACACACTATAAATGTGTCGTTTCTCCAGTCTCGAATGACGGGTAAACCAGATCTAGACCTTTTAATCTTGTGATTAAGAAATCTTCGGCCTGGAGAGCCATTTTATCGTCGAAGTGCATTTTCCAGCCTCCCGCTTCACCTGGAATGAAAAATAAAATTGAGCTAAGCTGGCTTTCTTTAGAAATTGATGCAATTATCAAGTGATAAAATTGATAAATCTGATATTCTGAAAATGGATAACATAATTGGAACTATTTTATATTACAAGTAAGAGAAAACAGCATCGTCAAAAATAATTAAGTTTAATGTTATTTGCCTACTAAATGTAAAGACTTACTGTTTTAATTTTGAGTCAAACACATAGATTTTTTTTAACCTAGCTAATGCTGTTGACCGGAAGGGCCTTAACAGCATCACCGAACTTTGGGGCGAGTGCTGAAGGTACACAGCCGCAAAAGGTGACTAGCACAAGGGTTACCAAAATGGTACGAACTTCGGCTTGGCCATCATCTAAGCTTGCAAACTCTCTCGCGAGTTGTGTCCTAGCTATCCCATATATAGATTATTGTTTTATCGAAAAGGATGCAGCCTAGAAAAATTCCGTATCACTGCGACCTAAACAGACCTACTATTTTTCCGGGTCCATGGCACCCTCTGATTTATATTGTGTTTTATGAATAAAGATTTATTATTATTATTGTGATCGCCCCAGAAGTAGGATATGTTATAACAAAAATTTCGATAAAGGAACAACCACATTTCTTTATTAGGAACTTATTTTTTATGTATCTCGTAAGATTTCGCTTACGTAATGCTGATTGTTTTTTTTTTTCAACTCGGTTACAGGATATTAATTTATACACGTATACCACACATCCATCAGTTATGGGTTCTTTATTACGCGTAGTTAGGCTCGTTATTTGCCTTTTTATAGTGAGAAATGCCTTTACGTATACCGGATTAGAGATGCCAAGGGGGTAAGTGGGAGTCGCCCGGCGTAAAGCGTCGGGAATATCCGTTAAAACCCACTTCACCTACCGCCGCCTTCTTGGGAGGCGACACGAGATTGATCGAGCACGCTCTACGTCTCCTCGGTGGCAGGCCCGAATCGAACCACTTCCCTTGTCTTCTCTCCAGGAAGGGGGAGAAGGTAGCCTTTGAACCAGCTCCCCTCCCCCAATATTCTCAGCCACTAGTAAATTGGTCCAGCTCCTCTCACTATAAGGTAGTATAAGAATACTTTAAAAGGTAAAAATAATGATGATTTTACCTTTTCGTATAAACTGAACTCCATCGTTGGTGTGATTTGTGGTGTTATTGACATTCTTATTCTTTTTTAAACTCTCGAAGCTAAGATGCTCAGCCAACTGTTTGATTTGTTCCTCAGTGTAGTTTTTATTCAGGAATTGGCAAACACTGCGAATTTCTTTGTGAAGATCCTGTTAGGACCAATATTATTACAAATCCATGCAGATATGAATGTTCGTTTGTAATAAGGAAATTATTCAAATTTTAAATTGATGCTTAGATACAATTTAAATTTCCACTATATCTAAGACTGTTAATTATTAATTCATAACTACAGCTATGTTGACTTAGACATGGTCTTAACTCAAAGCTAATTCTATAATTAACGTTAGCATTTCATGTTTACACTTTAGGACTGAAATACGTGTATTTAATACCTTGATCAAATCTTCGTAAAATATTAAATGCATGTTAGGATGCTTCCTTTCCTGCCAAGCTTCATTTGTGTGTGCTACTATAGGTGTCCATGGTACTAAAATACAAAAAGCAATTTTAATATAATCATCTTCAAAATTTATTCAAATGTCCCAAGAGCAATAATAAATTACCAACATATTGTGACAACCTGTAGAGAAAAGAAATAGATAGAAAGAACGTGTAGTTTCTGCATCCGACACAAAAACTGAAAAAAAAAAAAAAAATCATTTATTTAAATGGGGTCATTGATCTTTAACCTTTTTAGGCCATTTTCGAACCTCTTTCTTTACAAGAGCACCGCAGACCGACCCAGTCAGTTCACTTTAAATTATATCGAAGCGAAGAACAAGAAAGAAATGGCAATCGAGTTTATTTCGTTTTGTCACGAATAAATTATTTATTGTGACGTATTTTGTGAAAGAATGTGGTCTCTGTCTACCCTTGTGTGAGAGAAGCGTGAGTTTATGTAAGTATATAAGTTATAGTTATCCGAGTGCGTAACAAATGTTTATGTTTATCTCTCTATAAAACCCTCTTAAATACGAAGGTATTAGAGTAATTTCCACGTCTCATCAAACTTTAAGAAATTTATCTTTCTTGTTTGTTACTAAATAGTGATAGTGTTTCTGTACCTATCGTCATGATAGCTTTATCTTCTGTCCTATTTAACTACATGTTAATAAATATACATGGATTTTAAAAAACCTTATTTACACTCAGATTCTAAGCATCAATTTTAAATTCTGCTTCGAATGCAAGGATTCGATCATCACATAAACTGTAAGAAATTATGTTCCTACAAGATTTAAATAAGGCCACTCACATAAATCTCTTCTAAACGCCTCCCAAAAGTTGTGGAACGACCCTTTCATCAACGATTTGCAAACCATTTTATGTAGGTAATAGTAAGATACCATAACGTCTCTAGGATCTCTGGCCACGTACACCACTTTCGCAATATCCAGTAAATTGGGTGGTAACAGAGATAGGGGCAGGTGCGTCTTAATGAATCGTGGTGATGGTAAATCATTGATTATCTTCCAACTTGGAGTTCTCACAGCCTCGGCCAATCCTTGGAAGTTACCCAGGTTCATGAAGTTAGTCTTTATTAATTCGTGAGCTATATCTGGTATCTGTGTTGAAATTCTGAAACGAAATTTAAAATTTAATGACTTGTATTAGATTATCATTATTTCGAAGTTGCTAGAAACAATTTAGTAAACATTTACCGATATTTTTTCATATTCAGCCTCAACGCTTTGACCACAATTTTATTTGATGTTAAATAATAATGTGCTTTTAAATGGCTCGCTGGTATAATAACATGAAATAACATAAGCTCACGCCTGTCAGGCAGAGGTGAAATAGTTAACTACACCACCCACATTTCGCCGAGCTTAGTTCCGTCCCAGATGTGACAGGGGGCGAGCTTGTCGCCTCGGTGGCTCGGTTGTATTACGGTGAAACTGCCGTTCTGAGGTCTCGGGTTCAATCCCCGGGTCGGGTCAAGTGGTATTGGGTTTTTTCTACTCAGTATCATCCCGGAGTTTTGGAATTTGTGCCCGATAATACCATGCTGCTGGAACACACCTATAAATGCTTGGCAACAGATTCTCAAACATAAGTGAAAATGCTCTGCTACCATGTTATGATACCTAATTTTTTCTTCAAAGACAGTTCAGTCCCAAATAAAATGGGATAGTTGGAAATATATTTACTGCAAGAAAATAAACAAAAAAATCCAACTAGCCTATAATAATTATTGTCAAAGATTGTTTAGTATATATTTGACATATTATTTATATCCCTAAATCAAAGAAATAATGTAACTTTTTAAGATGGCTAAATAAATTTCCCCTTTGATTCATAAAGTTGTTTTTGATTACTTACTCTAACATAGGAAATCTTTCATACAAGGGTTTCTCGCTTGCCGCTTCAAAATTGAGATCATTCTGTACAAGCCATATTAACTCTTGCGTCCAAGTTGTACCTGAAAGGGAAAGGAATAACAAAATTCTTAACAGGAACCTTCAATTATTAAAAAATAAAAGAAATGCAGAGTTCACGCGTCAGAAGGGAAACTTCTTCGATAATATTTAGATCTGCACGACAAATTATTAGTACAGTAACTATATGAGAGACCGACAAAATTATTGATTGAACCGAAAGAGTCCACTACTGGACATAGGTCTCCTCCAAAAAGGCGGGAATTGCTATAATCGCCGCGCTTGGCAAGCGGGTTGGCGATCGCAGTACGTTTTTGTGATACTCAAAGGATGCTGCTGCCCACACCCTGGTTTATCCCTTAGTCGCCTTTTACGACACCCATGGGAATATATGAGATGGTACTATTTTTAGCCGGCACCACACGCCTCCGACAAAATATGTACACCTAATTTATAAAATATAGGCCTTACTCAAGATCCAATACCTAAAGCACAAAGACGAGAAAATAATAAATCTACAGTCAATAAGTATACCGTCTTTCTATTTTTCTCACTACGCAGATAAATAGCTAGGTAGGTAAGTAGGTCAGTCCTTTAAAATTAAAAAACGTGAATCATCATTTGAATTTTGAAATTAGAACCTTGAAATATTCCTTTAATAGCACGTAAAGAAATTTTAGTTCAAAATGAATTAAGATTTAATTATAACGTACGATTTAATTCATACCCTAGATCAGGTGTGAGATATTGTTTTCATTTTCAGTAAAAAGTTTCTAGTTGCATAGACATTGAAGTACAACTGTATAGTATCTTTTAGGACGCAGTATACACAGCTAATGGATAAGCTATAGACAGAGCGTGTACTGAGTATCATATGCAATTTCAAGAGACGAGCTCGAAGACAGTAGACGGAAATTTTAAAACTATCTATACTAATAAATAAAATTGAAGTGTCTATTTGTAATTTCAAAATATGTTTTTTTTACTAAATAGATATGAATGTATATGTATACGCTACCTATACCAAAACGAATTTTTTTTAAATTGTTGTCTGTCTGTTTGTTCCGTCTAATCTACAGAATGACTGGACGGATTGTGACAGGACTTCTTAGCTAAGCTAATTATTATTTAATAGTAATAATTAAAAAAAAGTTTTTTACAGGACCTGTGTACCTGCATGTCATGTGCAGGAGTGTGTGTCCAGTGTTGTGCGTGTAATGGTTAATGCATGTTCAGTGTCACTGTATCGCGCTTGTAGCGGCGTCAAGAGCCTCCCCAGTTAAGGAACGAAGTATGTCTTGAGCCGCCATAGGAAGGGGACCCGCAGTGTGTGCGAGGTCTAAATGGTCTTGACCGGGAGAGTCTAGACAGCTTCATCGATATTTAGGGGTAAGTACTTAGGACGCTCAGCTGGAAGAGTGGTAGAAGCGCAAGAAGATCAAAGTGGTACGGACCTCGACTTGTGCCATTACCTGACACGTAAATTACGGCGAATTTGCCCTAGCTTTTAAGTTTAAGGATACTACAGATCTCAAGGTCCCTTACAGAATTAATTTCCCAGCGTGTGGTGTGCAGGAGTGTGGGGTGTAGTGTACTGCGTGATACATTTTAAGAGTTACGTTACTGTATCACGCAGGTGACAGGTACAGGAACCTACCAAGTTGCGGATCGAAATACGTTCTAACCTCCTACCAAAGAGGCTCAGAGTATTTAATCTTCACATTGTTTTTTAAGGATTTAATTATTTCGTATCTTGCAATAGAAATAAAAGAAAACTTAAAAAAATCTTCATCTATATCTTTAAGCTCAGAAAACGGGCTTATGAACGTCAAACAACTACCACGGGAAAAACAGTCCAATTGAGAAGAGCCGACAAGAAACTCTATCTGGGGAGTTTTGTAATAAAATGTATTATTATATGTATACGGCAATTACACTGCTCATAATTACACATAGTATTAGAAAAATCATAGAGATGGATATAATTTCCAGACATCATAATCGTTCGCGTAATGATCCACCCTGTAATAACCTTTGAACATTAAAACCTGCTTGACTAATAGCTAATCTGTTTTGGAAACATTATATTGTAGAATCTGAAACTATTATCTAAAAAGCTTTCATTAGACTTACTAAACCTTCTTTTAAGTGGGAAAATCTTTCTAGGATACCCATGCTCGTGGGCAACGGGGGCTTGGTTATGTCAGACTTCCATTAACTAAAGCTCCACTGTACTCTCAAACCCTGTTACTGGGTGGAGCGGGACACATGAAAAAGTGCATTCGTCGCTCCCATCCCAGTAGGGCCTGGCCCCTCAGATTGGGCCCCATCGTGGTCAAGCTCGAGCTCTGGAGACAATCTCGAGACGCGCGTGTGTAGAGTACACCGCCGCATTCCGTCTTGGGCCTGCTTGCAATGCACCGGAATCGTCCAAAATCCGGCCTATGTAGCCCACTTAGATTTACTAAACTTAAAGCAAGTCACGGTTAAAATACGATTGCTAAGCGAATTACGTACATGCGATTGTAAATTACGTAAACACTTATGTAAATAATATCTTTAAATTTTTTGGGATTTACTGATGCTGATAAAAAGATATATGGCAGCCCATTAACCCTACCTGCTGCATGAAGTACGTATACCGATAGCTTATCGATAAGCTGCATGATAAAGCTTACTCTAGTAGATTATTGTTAAGATCTGCTTGTATAGTTATTTTATTATGTTTATTGGTTAAAATAACATTTTTATTGACTTAGAAACAAAGTAAGGTGTTTGAATTGATATTTTAAACGTCATAAAGTTTAAAATCATACAACAAAAAAAAAAAGCGAATTTACTAAAGGAACCAATTATGATAATTATTTTTATTCATTAATGCTAGAGAAAAAAAATCGAATGCTATAGATAAATACTACATTTCTTATTTGCTTTTCTCTGTTTTATTTCATTAAACTATTTACATGTATTTTTTAATTAAACATACATTCTCTGACGTGAGTTTTAATATTTAATCTGTTAAATTATATTTTATGAATTTGGCAACCCTTAGGGATAAAAGTGAATGAGAGTTCTTGGCGCGGTTTTGGGGGTTGTCTTGTTGTGGTCCTTATTTTTAATTCATTAACTAGTAGAAAACTCTATTTTATGCAATTTTGGTTGCGTTTTACATGATATAGTTGGTTGTTATGTACAAGTGCAGGTATTCGAAAATGATGACACAGAACATGAATTCTGAAATCCCAACAACTACCTTGGAACGGTCATCAAATGGCCACCACTTTTTTAGATATTGGAGATTAATAAAATATTAAGAATATTGTAAAATAATTAAAGGTGCAAAAAGGCCAGAACCCAGGGCCGTTAAAAAAGTTAATAACAACAAGAATTAAACGAATTGTAGAAAACAGTGAATCGCATTCTAATACATTGAGGCACAGCGATAAATAAAATAAATACAAACCAGATCTGGGAAAGGTGATAACCCAAATATCGTCGGGACGTACTTCTATGTTGTAAATAGACTCAGCATGCTTCAGGAATGATCCCGGCATCACGTATTCATTCTTTCCGCATTTCACGAATGTCCTCGTGTATCCTAGAATAAAAGAATTACGTTACTTCATTGACACTCTTTATGATTATGGGTTTAGTTATTGCAATTTCACTATGGTCAAATAGACGAAGTTTACTTGTTATTTAGTAAACTAGTAGACTCTAGTTATGTGTTAGTTAGAATTGTAAATTTATAAATGTAACTAGTCCATCAACTGTTTATGGAGCGATGATAGCTCAGAGGTAATGAGGTTGGATTCCGCGTCGATGATCGTAGGTATGGATGGTCCCATTCCCATACTTAATACACATAATATTTATAATGAACCTAAGCTACCGGTGAAGGTAAAAAATCGTGAGGAAACCATATAGCAGCTTCCTCTCTCAAGTTTGAAAACATAGGTATATTTGTTTTTGATCTATTTAATTAACGAGACTTCAGTCCATCGTGGATGACTATGCTAACCTCATAAAAGATATGTTACGGCATTATTACTTGAGAGCCATTACCTTTATTTATTTATTCAAACACCAACGAAGTGTAGAATATGTTATTACTATAAGTTACATTATTATTAATAAAAAACACATGTTAAATGCTACCTTAATTACAGATGAGTACGACATTCATGTTTTTGAGCAAATTTATTTGTCTGAGCATAATACAGACATACAAACTAAATATTAAACGTTGAATCATTTCAGAGATTTAAAAAAAACAGCTACGGTGGAATGAAAACTGATACAACGAGTTATATTTTAACAGTATCTGTGTACCCGTGGATACGCCTGCGTTTCATATATTCACTGCGTAATGTAGTTTTTAATTTTTTATGCGGAACCTTAATTATTTCTTTTTTTTGCTATTAACATTATTAAACAAAGAAATTTCTCACAAATTCAAATACCTCCCAGTGAAACTGGGCATTGAATCGGATTTTATTCACAATTTCATGAGTTCTATTTTTTTTCGCAGTACCCTAATTATTTTCGAAAAATACAAGTACCCTAATTTACGCGGAGGAACTTCAGCTATCTACCAAAAAAGTCATGTCAGATCGTTCCAGCCGTATCGGAGATTATCCGGAACAAACAGACAGACCGACAAACATTTTCAAAATTGTATTTTCGGTATCATCATCATGATCATCATCTCCCAACCCTTTTCCCATTTTCATTTGGGGTCGGCGCAACATGTTTTCCTCCATATACATTTAGTAAATTAAAAATGATATTACAAACAGAAACTTCAATCTTATTTATTAGTATAGATAAAACACCAAAAGTAACATTAACAAAGTAAGAGACAGAGTTAAATGAAAATACATTTAAAAAAATCTTGCAGCGACTATTTTAGTATTACTTTTGTCTTAAATTAGTTTTATATTTTGGAATATATCGCGATTATTGTTTTTGAACTTTTTATTATATGTTGTCAGAATTTTCTGTTTATAGAAGAATTACATCCTAGATTCGTAAGGTAATTATTTGTTGCGAAAAGATTAAAACCTGAGGTACGAGGTAATTTAGTAGGAGTGTAAAAATTTACTCTGGCCAATAGTTCTGAAGTGTTCCAAATTCCATTAACTTATTTAAATAGGAATGACAGGAACTCTCTACGGACTTTAAACTAAGTGCAATTACCATCCTGGACCACATCATCACTTAGATTGTGAGATAGTGGCTAAAAGGCTGAGCATATTGCAGTATCAAAAAATAAACTAATAATAATATTTAATACTGTAAAACCATAACAAACTAAATTAATAATAACCTTTAGTTATTCAACAAAAACGCTAGATTGATTCTTCAAGACCGACGCTGTTCCAAATATATTCAAATGTAATTAATCTCATTAATTCAATAAATTATTGAACTATCCAACCGGCAATTAGTATTATTTTCGATCACACCGTATATGTTATCGAGCTGAAAATATAATTTTAATTAATAAGTAACATAGTTAGGGCTAATAACATCAGCTATCTCCTTCTTATAAATGCTAAAATGAAAGAAACGCCGTAAGTCACCTTTCGTTTGTGACTACGCGTCAAATTGCGTTTTTTTTATTTTTAAAGAATAATGTAACAATAAAAACCACCTTTTTTTCAGTTATATATAGCAGTTACATACATGTAATCACAATGATTTTACAACATTTGTCAGATTAATTTTGATCCTAAAATTATCTTCGGATTACTAGTTATCTTGTTAGTTATATCTCTACCTACATCTCTCATTGTCATCACAACTGACAGACACTATTTCACGTGACGTCTTTGGGTTACGTGTTAATTTTTTATTTAAAAAGAAATTTAAAAAGACTTTCTACCCTCGTTCTATTTTAAAATGTATATGTAGTGCGTGTGATGTATTCAAAATGAAATTTGAATATCAGATTTTTATCTTTCTATGTTTAAGAATTGGAACAAAAAATATAGTCACCAAAATAATTACAAATGAGATATGCCTCTGATAACTTGTAACTATGGTACAAGGAGTGCGTCATTTACTCTCAAAGACTGCACCCGTGTTATGAGCAGAGTCTTCTTTAACTGGAGTCCGGAAGGATCCGGCTATTCAAGAGGAGCGGACATGATTACCACACTATCTCCTTCAAGCTCAGGGAATAAGACAGAGACGCCGGGTAATGTGGTAAATTTTCAAACGATCCCGTTTCGCCCCTCTTTGGTGACAAACCATGAAGCCGCTATATTTTAGTGATAAAACCTCCACATAACCCCTCTACTATCCTGAGCATAAGGATATTCATTTCTCTGGGTTACAAAAAAGAGGTGAACATGACTAGTATAAGGGAGCTAAATTAATTATTCTTCAATTTATTATCACATTATGGAATGTATTCAATACATATACACTAATTCCAAACTAAAATAACGCCACGGATAATAAACTACGTAAAGATAACTTTTTTTATTAGATTAAAAGCGGAATTAGTATAATATAATCGGTAGCCAGTCAGAAATGAGTTTCAAGTCATACGACATATTATCTACACGAAATTCACCCACACTAATAAATAAAATTGAAGTGTCTGTTTGTAATGTCAAAATTAAATGTTTTTACTGAATAGATACGAGTGTGTATAGTGTGTAATTAGGGTACAATTAAAACGCAGTGAAGGACACAAGAAACGCGGGCGCAGCCGCGGACACACAGCTAATAACAATGTAACTTAAAATCATGATGTTTTCGCATTACGAGCCGTTTGCAGATGTGGTAAATTTACATGAGTCGTTCAACTCTAATTCCTAAACATACATATATACTTATAATATGTTTTCAAAAAATGGATTTTTTTTATTTTTGATATACTTTTACATAATAAAAGGCCAAAATCTATATGTCTGTCTATCCACTAGTTGGCTTATATCTCAACAATCATTGAACCGATTTAGACGATTGTATTTTTTTTTAAATAGTAAATAGATTATCTAGTGAGGTTTTAGTTTGTTTGTATTTGGTTAATTATACATTAGGTAGGTAGTATATAAGAAAATCTATGAGTTAATAAAGTCGATACAAAAGTGGTCATCATTGTATTCTATGCAATATTTCAATGAATCAATGATATTTAAGAGATACAAACGGGTGATGCCACGCAGGCGCAGTCGCACGCACAGCTAGTAATGGTATTATGTTATATACATTGAGCGGACAACCTCGATTATTAAAGTGCATCCTTGATTATTTTCAATTTTTTTTACACTATAACTGACGTTAAGTGGCTATGTGGAAATCATTTTTTTTTAATAAATCGGTCTTATTTTTTAGAAATATTTTTTTACGATTACATTACAGTACAGTCATTTCTAGTCTATTCTATACTAATAAATATAGTTGAAATGTCTGTATCTAATATTAAAATAATATCTTTTTACACACAGTACTTGTAACAAAAATACAATTTTTAAAATGTATGTTTGTCGATCTGTCTATTTATTCCAGATAATTTCCAAAATGGCTGTATCGATTTTGATGGGACTTTTTCTGGCAGATAGCTGAAGTTACTCTGCGTAGCTTATTTTCAGGTAATTTTATTTTATTGATAATAAGTAGGGATCCGTGTATAAAAATTAAAACTCATGGAATTGTGAATTCAATATGTATAGTTTTCCTAGTAGGTATTTATATTGAAAAATATCTTTGCTTTCAGTTAGTACCAAAAACAATTTAGGGTCAAAATTTATTCCAATGATTATTTAAAAACTGTAAAAGGATACCGTGTGAGTCTTAAAAGGCGATTAAGGCAAACCAGAGGATGGACAACAGCATCCTCTGAGCTCCACAAACACATACTGCGATCGCCAACCCGCATGTCAAGCGTGGAGATTATGGCAATTCCCCCCTTTGGGGGAGACCTATGTCCAGTAGTGGATACCTTTAGAGTTGGATGGATGGATGATTGGATTTAAAAACGATATTCAGCAGATATGTAATTATGATACGCGGGTAGAGTCGCGGGTAATCATCTAGTATATATAATAAAATTAATAGAAACTTTCCAGTACTGATGCACTCGCTTGTACTATCGCCAACGGTTGAGATAAATTAAACACTCATCGCCTCCTATCAGGCGTTGATAATGAGGAAACGTTATTTTCTCACATTATTGGTAATTATTAATGATATACTAATATTACAAAGAAGCAAAGTTAGTTTGTATGTTTTATGGTTGTTCAGTTTTACACACAGGCTATAATTAATACATAAGAAGTGGCGGGTGGTTGTTATTCATTAATATTACATTAAAACTATTCGTCGTCGTCATTTCAACCGCAAGATGTCCACTGCTGGACCTAGGCCTTTCCCAAAGAACTCCACAGCGTCCGGTCTTGTGCCACCTATATCCAGTGGATTCTCACAACCTTCACCAGGTCGTCAGTCTACCAAGCTATTTTTTCCACAATGAAATTAGTACCTGTATTTAAGAGAATATTCTAGCGGCATTTATTCCATACAAACGTAGTCCTCTGTTTCCTCCCTGAATAAAAGCATTATGGTAAATATTTTTATATCATATAATATATATCGCCATATAATATATATGCCCGTACGTTTTGATTTTTTTCATAAATTAGTTATTCTAGAAACTAAGAGCCTTTGAAAAAGAATAAATGCTTGATTTTTACCGTCGTTTGTTGACGTTCGTCTGAATATTTGATGGTAAAATTTTTAAAAAAGTACAGGCATAGCTAAAGTCTTTATTATTCAAAAAACTGGCAGAAAATTAAAAATCGGTTCAGTTTTAGAGGAGGAAACAGGGTACAACGAAGTGATGTTTTTGTCTATTTGCATAGGTAAAATCAGCCCGACATGCAGTTGTCCCTGAAATACCTACTTTTCCGACCCTATGTCCTCTTAAAGATAATACTTTTGAAGATTTTAATGGTAGTTTGTACTGACAAACATACATGTGATTTTGGATAGTCGGTGACGGCGAGTAGTCTAGAGATCACCTCGGATCACCAGGTGAGTGGGAAGCGTTTTAAAAGTTGCTAAAAACACCACGTGATTAATGGACGACCCCTTAGCGGTCTTTATTATGGGACGTTCACAACTCCATTCTTATTATCTGTGCATTATATGTACTTATGTAGTTATATTATTTGATAGTGTAGCATGAATAAATCAATATCCATATGACATGAGACATTTATGCCGTATAATTTATTCGTAAACTATCATACATATGTTATTTTATTTATCTACGTATCGTATATCTATGATATAAGTATAATTATATCGAATATATTAAACTATGTTTAATTATATTGTAAGGAGTCATCAATTTTATTTTAATGTAAAACTTCTATTGACGCGTCTCGGCATTAAAAGCGACTAATTATGCCGTGACGGCAAATGACCTAGCTACAAAATGACTTTCTTATACCGTCATGCCTCCTGTATGTCACCGCTGTCGACTCCCTGATATGTGTGTGTGCGTATACACTTCCGTATACTTGACTCATTCTTTTTTAATATTATTTTTTACTCGATATTTTATTAGTTTTTATTAGTAATTATACAGTCTACCAACAACTATAATGTTTCACATGTGCCAGACGTCCCGTGACGCCCAACCTTTCTTTGATCAACTTCTAATTATTATAGTATATAATTTCTCCTTCATTCAATAAATAGTAACTGACGACCTTGACTCGCAGTTCATTTGAAATTGTTTTTAAAATTTACCACCCATTAACTTTAAATTAAAAAAAAGGAAATAATTTAAAGTCTGAACCCTTCTCGAGTTCTCACCGGCATTAACACGAAATTACATTAATGACGATACATTAATTTTCCAGTGACAAGCGTGCGTGTTGGAATATGGAATATTTACGATTTTATTGTACTTATAACCATAGATAAAAGGAAATTTGCTGATATCTATTTATTATACATGTAAAAATTATAATCTGATTATGAGAGGAATCCATTTTGTACATATATGTACACAGTAACGCACCTCTCTCCCGTGAAGGTAGGCAGAGACTGTATCTTTCTGTATGAATGAATTCTTTATTGTACCAATAATCTGTAAACTAACGAACTTAATGACACAAAGATTTTCTACTAGCTCACCAGCGAGAATGCAGAAATAATATATGTATTAAGAAGGGTACATTCGCAAAAATTCGACGTAAAGAAAAAATAACTTTATAAATTTAAATAAACATGCACATATAATAGAACACATACATATAAGAGAAATAGGGTTACTTTGACCCACCATCACCTCAAAACTACTGAACATATCGGAATAGGACTAGTACCATTCGACGCGGAATTTTTTGGATTTCATCAACACTATCTCATTTTTTTTCAATTTCCTGTTATGTACTTTTTTCCGCTAATAAAAACAAAAGACTCATTTTTCTACATCCATTTGTTCTTTAGGTTAGGTTACAGATACGTGTAAGTGGGTTAAGTAAATGCACTTTTTCACTGACATCTAAAGAACGTATAAATCGCGGGCTAAGCCGCGGGTTTCAGCTAGTATATACATACCTGAACTTCATTTATATCTTTTCAAATTATATTATCGAAAGATAAAGAAATAATTATAAATTCCTAAGTTTTTATTTGTTATCATGGCGATAACTTCATTTGATTATCCAAATATAATCATTATGGCCCGGATAATGAAATATGTAATATAAGGGAATACATTTAACACATATCTCTATTTTAAAAGGATTTTTTTATTTGGTATTTGTATATGGTTAAGTCAAAATTTAATATTCCTTTTCCGCTAAAATATAATCTCTGGAACGACTGAACCAATTTTGACGGGACTTTGTTAGATAACTGCAGTTACTCCGCGTAACGTAGAACACTTTGATATTTTGGAAAATAATTAGGTTTCCGCGTATATAAATTAAAACTCATGAAATTTCTAATAAAATCCGATCCAACACTTTCAACTGGCAAGTGTTTCAATTTGTTATAAATAGTTTTAATTTATCTTAGTATGAAAAAAAATTAAGGAAAATAATTAGGGATCCGTATTAAAAATATTAAAACGCAGTGAAGAACATATGAAACGCGAGCGCACACGCGGGTACACAACTATTAAAAAAAATTAAAACAACAATAAGAAACATATACATTTCTACATGTATACATAACAATTTTTTTTAAGTATTGTTTTTAATCATACTTATTCAATTTATTGCTTGGTTGAATATTGAAACTCTTAAATATCTAATTCAATTTTATTTGTTATTGCTGTTTCTTGTTTAGAAACGCGAAATCCTACCCGGACGGAGTTATAACGGACACAATTATTCAAGGTATATTTTTTATAAAACTCAACTATACATGTCCATTCATTGTCTCGCATTAGATTGAACAGCACAAATTTATATTTTCGCGATACCGCAGTAAGTACTCGGGTACTTGTGTTCGCACCGCCGCAGCGCTGGTCGCAACGTCACCTTCGCATCATCTTAGATTCCCTGCCGCATCGCACGCGCATCTCGGATTAATTCAGGGGAAAATTAAAAAAAAATATATTTAAAAATATATCCTTCAGTTCCTACATAAATATTGGAAAGAGTTTTAATTTGGAAAATGAATAAAAAGTTGACGGTTTCCCTACTTATTTTTCATAATTAAATTTGTTCGTTCAACTTTAATATTATTTTCATTTCTTCCATACTTTATACTTTTAATACTAGATTTCCAATGTATATAAGAGTATTATATAATGAAAATATTCGATGCTTAAAGTACTTGCAAGATACCCGAAAGTGATAATCGACCAATCGTCGAATGAATGATTGAAGTCATTCACCATTACTCCAATAATTATTTATATATATAATGGCTCGCATAATAAAATTAAAACGCAGCTAGAGTATTTATTTATCTATAGTTTAAAAAAAAAATCACATGAACTGGTGCGGTGTTTATTGAGTTATCAACCGTAAAACAAACAAAAAGGCAGAAACAATGTACATTAATATTTTGAAATTTTCAATAAACCCTTATTCAATATGATAAGCGCTTTGACCATATTCTCACCAGATGTTAAGCAACGATGTGGTCCAGGATAGCACTGGCTCTCAAGTGATGCTGCCAAAACAGATTTATTGGTATCTGGCGTCAGGTTTTCAAACTTAGTCATTAGAAAGGCATCATTACAAAATTTCCTGCCATCATAAAACGATTACTTCACGGTATTTTCATTCTCTAAAAGCTCAAGCTCTTTATAGAATTGAATTGTTGGACTCCAAGCTACATCCATCCACTTTAAAGCTATAAATACATATCACTCGGCCGAAGTATTCCATTTCACACTAACTTAATCACTATCACAAACGAATGAACGCACCTAAAAGGCACTTCTTGATGATTTTATCTTCTTCGGGAGTAACATTTTTTATTTCGTACGGTTTATCGATCCAGGGTCCCATTTCTGATAGAACTTAATAACAAGAACTAGAGACAACCGGTACGTCGGACAGACTGCGATAAAACAACCAGCAACTGATCCATTTCAATAATAACATATCTATTCCATAATCTAATCTTCACCACGGTATCGATCCATCTATAACTGTTATAAATATGGTGAATCATGCACGAAATTGAAACAGCGAATTTATGCTATAATACCACACAGATTCGCACGAACATGTAAAAGTACCTATTTTAAAAAAAGTTAATAGTTCTATAATTACAATTCACTGTTAATGTAGCTTTTCATTGATGAAAGAGTTTTGAAATCGGTTAAGTAATCTTTGAGTTAATTCCCAACAAATAAAAAATCAATTTGACCTCTCTTTATGTAAAAGTATCGACTGGCTATGCATGATTCGCATATCTACACTTTTCCAACAGATATTCAAATTCAAAAACACAATTTTTTTATATAAAATTTATGCCCTGATAAAGCGCTTATTTGTCAACGTCAAAATGCTACCATGGTTTCGGAAAACAACCCAGTCATTAAAAAGAACCGGGTAAGAAACTCGATCTGCTTTTTTATGCATGTTTTTTTTGTTTGGGACTTTACAACTAATAGTTACAAAGTTTATTAGAAGACGAACAGAGATGGCTGTCACTTCTAGACATCACCGTCGTTAACATAATGATCAACCCTATATTATATCTTAAATACTGCAAGCAATGCAATCTCTGTGTCAATTTCTATCTTTATTATCCTGTCCTGAAAAAGCCCCGAGATTCAGCAGGAATCATCTACGAGTACTTGTAAAAGTAGTTTGTAACTACTTGTAAGTAGGCACTGCTGTTTGAGTAAACACAGGAACAATATTAGTATCTGAAACACAAGATTGTGCAGATTCGTAAAGCTGCCGTCAAAACACCAAAGCAGATCTTGCGTGAATGTGATCCATCAATACACAACAGAATTCTGGGTAAGCACGTGTTACTCCCGGAGAATTACAAACGCTGTCTGCCAAAGGGATTCTACAGTATGTCCACAATGTAAGTCTAAGCACTGATCTTTGGCAATGTGGAGCGATTACAATCGATCTAACTATAATCGCAATTACAAAGGACTGTTCTATTATACATAGACCCTTTTGGGTAATATTAATTGATGTGGTCGGCGCAGTATATTTTCCATAGCACGGGTAACACTTTCAAACTCTCTCCGACATACTCGTTATTATCTATTCTTATCGCAATTTTTTTCAAATTGATCAACACTATTGACCTGAAATGCCTTGACAGCTTCACCCAGACTCTACATTGAGCGTTTAGGGCACTCAGCAGGAAATTTGTAACTAGTACACGGGTACTACAATGGTTCGAACGCCGGCTTAAGTTGTTAATGTTATAAAAATTCCGCAGAATCCATCCTAGCTAAATCTGTTCATTAACCAATCATAATCAAAAAACAGAAAACTAAGATTCTTTAAAATCCTTGTGTGTAGTACGGATGCAATATTTATTACGACCATAAATAGATTTCGTAAATTTTAGAAGTATTTAGGCCCAATTAAGTTTTACTTTTGTAATTTTCTGTGCACTAACAAAATCGCTGCATTTGTTAAAGGAAGTTGTTTCGCGATTGTGTGGGATCTCAGACAAGAGCTTCCTCAGCGTGTTCCATAGGTTTTCAATCTCAAAGATGGAATTGTTAGAAAATAGTTGGTGTTATTAAAAAATGAACTACTACCACACTCTGGTTTTCTCAGGATGTTTTCCTTCAACAAAACTCAAACTCATTTATGTAATTGGACAGGTGGGTACGAACCTACGTCCGTCGAAGCAGAATCTAACCACATTACCATTAAGTAATAAGCTATGTGATAATATATCAGCTTTTAATTATTGTTATCTTGTAGTTTTCCAATGTATGTTCATGATACTTTGCGTAAACACGTAAAATTCGCAAGTGAATCATCGATAAATTGTATTTATTTGGGACGTTGGATAATGTCTAGTATAAACCGAACCCGTGTGACTAACACACGGTGTACCCTGCACACTTGGTCGAAATTCTATATCAGTGACGTACACCGTCATGTCAAGTTTCATCATCATCAACCTGTTACGTATTTCAACTTCTACCATCGTACGGCTCGCCATCAACAGGGAGTTCACCCTCAAAACTTGATTCATTCTCTAATAATGTCCAGCTTATAGGTGTTTTCCGCCAGCATTACTTGACGGCAAGTACCTCTAGGCTTACCATGTTTACCATTCTCAATCACAGCATCACTTAACATCAGGTGAGTTTGTGGGCAAAGCGCTGAGCCTGTATAGTAAGCCCTACCACCCCGCAGTGCTGTAAGTAGGACGGTACCGGCGGTGCTCAGACACAGAACGCAAAAATGATCAAACCAGAATGCAAGTTCATAATAGTTAGTCCCATACATACAATACCAATTATTTATTGCAGAATATTGGTGCTAACACGCCTTAATATCTACAGTATATGTTGTTTATACTTATTCAAAACTCTACGAAAGTACCTACATTTCAACAAAAAATACAGTTTTTGGATTATAGCTTTATTTTTGAAGACATTGTTTATTTTAGTGTCAGAGCCGGGGGTAAGATTAGAACATTTTTCAAGGGCACATATATAAAATCTTGCACCGGGAGTATGGGAAAAAAGTAGTTACAGGTTTCCTGGCGATTTTTCCTTCACCGAAAGCTCAGGCTGGGTTTAAAGTTGGAAAGGTGGGTTTGAACCCGCGTCTTAAGAGACGCGTTAAGACGCGGAATCCGGCCGCACTATTGACTGCGCCATTATCGCTTCAAAGCATCTGTTTAAAAAAAGTTTCTACTTATATTGCTAGTAAACTCATAAAGCCCAAACTCCCAAAGCCGTCAGGGGCCATTCATTAATTATGTAAAGATACTTTTGATGATTTTTGTTCTCCCCTACCCTCATACATAAACCCCCCTTACTCTTCTTACGTAAGATTCAATCTCGTTTTAATATAATTATTATTCATGACATTTTGAATGTATGAAAATGAACATTATTAAGAATTTAACATTTTATTAAACCATAATATTTTTTTAAATATGATGTAAATCGAAATGCACTTTATGGAATAAAGAAAATCATTCAGGATCCGAAATAGAAACAGATTTTTAATAATAAATTTCAACTTGTATTATATTACGTAAGAATGGGTTTTACCTCTCTCCTCCCAACCCTCCCTAAGATAAAGAGTATGTATAGATTTTCTTAACCCGTCTCCCCAAGGGGACACTTACATAATTAATGGATGACCCCAAAATTGCAAAATTGCAGGTGGCAAGTAATTACATATTTTGTGAACTTTGGACCGCGTCGATAATATTTTAGTCATCGCATTCGTTTCCTTATCATTTATTTGTACTCGACCGGTGAAACCTTTAAAGCCATTGAAATACAAGAATTTGATATGTTTTATTTCAAATCGATAATAACATAATCTAAGTATGTACATGGCTGTTGTAACTATTATAGAATTTCATAGATCGTAATAATACAGGATTGTCGCTATCGACGTTTTCCCATAAATACTCGTTAAATTTGTCTGCCGTTCGAAATTTCGTGTTTTGATTTTCGAATACTCCTGTCCAGTCCAGTAAAATCATGTATTTTATTACATAAGTTAATATTAACGTAATATTATAGACAATATTGATGTATACATGTAGTTTCCAGGGCACTTATATAAAACTTCCGAAAGTATAACTCAATTTTTATGTTTTGCAAGATTCCAGTCCGGTATCACCGCCACTACATTTATTTTTGAATAAAGTATATATTATTATAGTATGTATATAAGTATTAATTAAATAATATAATACCCATAATGATGATATATATTATCTGATATATTATCTGAAAACACTTCTAATCTTTAACGTTTTTTAATAAAATTTTAGTCGCCGCTGACATGCTGACCTACAAAACATTACAGCATTTATATATCTACTGTATGATCTTCAAACCCGACAAGACGAAGCTAGTCACTGTGACGGGTTTTTTACTATAAATAATGTATATAGTGATCACGTTATGGTAGGACATGATAACCTCATCATCCTGCTTGAAAGTGTTGCAAATGTATTTAAAAGTTGATTATATATACAAATACCCATCCAGCATTTAACAGTCTTGTAATAAAAACAAACCTTATCAGTTTCCGTCACATGAGAATCGATAACATCTTTATAAGTAGGTTGCTTTAGATAATAAAAAGTTAAATTATTGTCATTGTTGTGAAAAAAATATAATACATATTAATAATTACATCCGTTATTAATTGTTTCTACTAATTTTTGTTAACGATCAGTTTAATCATAAATTTGATCTATAACTATTTATTCAAGTATTAGAAATTGGAACTTAATAAAATTATCCATCCATCAATCTATAGAATCAAAAAAACGTCCACTGCTGGTCATAGGTCTCTGCCAAAGATCTCCACGACGACCGGTCTTGCGCCACCCGCATCCAGCGGACTCCCACGACCTTTACTAAGTCGTCGGATCACCGTGTCCCCTCACGCCTACTATATCTAAACAATATTTATTTACGTAGAATACAATCAAATATTTCTACCAAAAAACGAAATATTAAGTTAATAATAATTTTATATAAAACGCAAACAAAAACTTGTTAATATACGTTTCATTGTCCTGTTTAATACAGCGATAAATTCGAAGTGCGCTCAACGAATTTTATTAAATATAAAGTCTATGAAATGTTTTTAATTCAAACACCTATCTTTTATTAAAGCACCAGCGGATGCCTGCGACTTTGTCTACGTATCTTGATTTAATGTGGGATGACTCGATTTTTTCAGTCGCTTATCATTTACCTGACGATACAGCATGCCCGGAGACCAAATTTCATTCGAATCGCTCAAACCTATTACTCCTAAGTACGATATTAAAAATGTGTATACCCTATCAATCGCTTATTAATATATACTTTATTCACATGTAGTTTTATAAGAATAGGTCATTCAGTTTTTTAGTTAAAGACGAAAGTAATATATTCTTATTAATGATTTCTAAAAATAATTTTCCGTTTCGTAAAAACTATATAAGTTTTTCTCAAAATTGATCAAGCCGTTTTAGAGTTCAATCTGAACATACACACTGATAGACAAAAACAAATTATTTTTAATGTCATATTCGATATCAATAATGGTTAGAATAGACATCTGTCACAAAATTTCTCATTAAAAATTAAATGTAGAGGCAAAACTTACAGATTAATTATTATAAGTAGAGATTGAATCACGCTTAAAAATGCCGACAACACATCGCGTTCTTCGTTATCTGTAACATAACTCATTAATTAATATAAATTTTGGAATCATAAAAGAACATAAAGTAGATTTAATTATTTTTTTATTCTTGTTCGGGGCAGGACATCACTTTATGTGATGTTAAATAAAGTACAGTCCAAGAACGATGCTAAGAATCAATCGACAGTCGCCATATCATGCCGGTCTTCTCTACCATGGTTGAAGCTTCTAGAGGGGTTTGGATATACAGTTGCTGATCCCGCAACGCAAGACGCCCTAACGTGTATTACTATGGCGTATTTTACACAAATGAACAGTCGAGTCAATTATTGCCCTACCATCCTGCTAAATGCACACACACACACATACGCACACAGATTTGCAAATTGCACACGGTATACGGGCTCTGTAAGCGACCTTTCCTGGGTCCCCCCGTTCCCCAACTAGGGAGGCTCTTGACGCCGCCACTAGCGCGATACAGTGACACTCCCCATGCATCAAGCATTACAATAAAAAATGTACAGTTTAGCTAGGTTCAAATTCCGCGGGAATTTTATAATATAGGTAGCGGCCAAGCCGACGTTCGTACCCTTGTGCTAGTTACCTGTTGCGGTAAGTGCCTTTAGCACTTGCCCCCAAAGTTACGTTGAAGCTGTAAAGGCCCTTCCGGTTCACAACATTAGCTAGTTTAGAAAAAAAAAAACATTTTTTTCTCTCTTAGTTTTACTTACCGTAGGGTTAAACGCACATTTTTAACACACGTAGTAGCTTAACCCGACCTTCGTACCATTTTGCGATAAAACTATTGTAGGGAACTCATGTTCATGTTTTAGTATATATTTTGCTACGTTTAATAATGTCTGTGGAAATTAAAGTACAGAAGTAAAATAAGTAAAGAAAAGTAATCAGAACAATAGACAAAAAAAAAACTTAACAAAAGTGGCCATTATCATGTTCTTACTTTACGTCCTTATCCTTCCTTATCTATACTAATAAGCAAACTTTAAGTGTCTATTTGTAATGTCAAAATTATTTTTTTTTACTAAATAGATATAAATGTATATACCACAAATACAATTTTTTTAAATTTTGTCTGTCTGTTTGTAACGGGTAATCTCCAGAACGGCTGGACGGATCTGGATGGGACTTTTTTTACTAGATAGCTGAAGTTGCCACGCGTAACTTAGGGTACTTTTAATTTTCGAAAATAATTAGGAACCCGCATTAAAAAAAATCTGATAAAAATTTGAATACAATCCGATTCAATTCACAGTTTTAAGTGCAAGTACTTGAATATATGAGAAATATATTTACTTTATGTTAGTAGTAAAAAAAAATAGGAAAATAAGTAGGGTTCCGTATAAAAAAATCACAGTGACGAATTTATGAAATGCGAGCGCAGCGGAGGGCACACAGCTAATATTATACAAAAGACAACATCTACCTGTCGGCCGATATGTCTGTTATTATACGCGGAGCCGCAGGTGCACAGCGAGTACGTATATATTATGATATGCCTATGCAATTTTTCAAGAGATTCTGAATATTCAAGATACTGATATAAAGTTAAAATTGCAATGGGTCCCGTATCCTATAGGTTTGGAAGGAAACGAGAAAGCTGACCGTTTAGCGAAACTGGCTTTAGTAGAAGGTATAGAAATAAGCATTCCATTGTACTATTTAGAATTTTTAGGTCAATGTAAGAGTAGGGCCATTGCACGGACGAGGCCTGGTGGGTTCGCTGCAGGGGGCGACGCGGTGCTTGCGAAAGCCACCCCGTGTCACCCCCATCCCAAATGCAGTGGACGGCCCCGGGGGGTTTTAGTGGGTATTTCCGGGCGCTTCACGCCCGGGGAGTCCCACACTGGCGCAGAGCTCGTCCCTCCGTGCCCCCTTTTTTTTTTTTTTTTTGACGGGGGGAAATGCATTTACGCACTCACCCTACCTATTGTATTAGTGGGACCTAGTGCCCCTCCAATACAATAGGTAGGGGGGCACGGAGTGACGAGCTCCGTGCCAGTGTGGGACTCAAACCCGGGCGAGAAGCGCCCGGGAATACCCACTAAAACCCCCCGGGGCCGTCCGCCGCATTTGAAGTGGGGGCGATACGGGGTTGCCAGGCATGTCGCCGCGTTGCCCCCTGCAACCGTGCCCTCTTACCTATTGTATTGGGGGACTTCGGTCTCATTAATACAATAGGTAAGGGAAGTGCGTAAATGCATTTCCCCCCGTCAAAAAAAAAAAAGTCAATGTAAGAGTATTTGTAGTGACATGTGGAAATAATATTTTGATTTATTATCTAAGGAGAAAGGGAATTTGGTATCGAACCATTCAGTGTCAGCCTCCACCTATTCCCTGGTTTAAACAAATCAACATGGACCTTAATTCTGTCGTTACAATGTTAAGGTTAAGGTCTGGACACATTCCGTCAAGAAAGTTTGGATATCTCATGAAAACTACTAGTACTACTATTCTTCTTTGTGTATCAAGTGTAACAGGATTAATTATGTCCATCATTTCTTGATGGAATGTTCTATTAATTATAACAATAGGATGACACTTGTTACTAAGTTTAATATTAATATCTGGAATGTAGGTGCATACCACAGCAGCCTGTGGGTCAGGCAGCGATTCTCCCTCCCATCCCCAACCGGGAACCTAAAGAAGTGGACGAGGCCCAGTTGGGCCTGCCGCAAGGGGCGATGCGGAGCAATGCTAACGCAATCCCGTATCGCCCCCATCCCAAATGCGGCGGGCGGCTCCGGGGGGTTTAGTGGGTATTTGCGGACGCATCACGTCTGGGTGAGTCCCCACACTGGTGCGGAGACGTCCCTCCGCACCCCCTTACTAATTGCATTGGGGGACTTCGGTCTCACTAATGGAATTAGTAAGGGTAGTGCTTAAATGCATTCCCCTCGTCAAAAAAAAAGGTGCATACTAGCAGATCCAACATCAGAGTCTGCCAGAATGCTGTGCAATACTTTTAAATTTAGTTGATAATTTATTAAAATTTATTTTTCTAGTTGACTTTTAAAGTATTTATGAATAGATTAAGATTAGTTACGATGAGACTGGAATGTCTTTTAAGACAAAAGTCCCTTAATAAAATAAAGAGAACAGTTCCGCGCGAGCGGTCACGGCGGACGCGTGTGTTCACTCCGTCAGACCCGATTCTGTGTTTTTATTTACGTGGCAAAATATTGAATAATTTTACAGTGAAAGGGCATAAATAGGGTAACTCCTGGTAACAGGAGACCCTTTAAAAATAATGAATCAAACCCCAACGAACCAAAACCCTCCAATGTCAAAAGTACCCACGATGTCTACAACATCCAACGTATCAAGTTACGCCAATGTGACGTCATCTACATGTTTTCCGAAGAAAGACCAAGCCATTATACTGGACTCAATTGACGGAATAACACTTAGGGAGTATCTCATTGCGTTATCATTTATTACACCTGCGGTATCTATACGATTTATATCTCGCATATCGAATGCACGTATATGTATTTATATGGACTCCAAAAGAACAGCTGATAAATTAATAGAGGAACAGAAGAAGATAACAATCCAAAATAATATCTTAGAATTTAAGCCTCTTATTACAAGAAATAAAAGAATTGTCTTATCAAACGTTTGTCCTGTAATCCCAAATAGCGTTATCGAACAAAAATTGGATGAATTCAACATAAAAATAATGAACCCGGTAACATTCATGAAAATTGGTATAACCGATTCAGGTTTTTCTCATGTGTTAAGTTTTAGAAGACAATTGTATATCCGCCCGGAAGATGAACCACGACTTCCAGAGTCATTTCAAGTAACGTTCGAAGGGACCAATTACTGGATTTATACATCTACTGATGCGCTGAAATGTTTTACCTGTAATACTTTGGGGCATCTAGCTAAAAATTGTCCAAAAAATGTTATTAATAATCAAGACCTAACAGATAATCAAATAAGTCAAGAATTGAATGAAATATTTAATAGAAATGATAACATGGAAATTAAAAATACGGTAAGCCCCATATCAAAAATACAAGATTTTCCACAACCATCTCAATTAAATCTAAAAGGGAAAAAAAAAACGTATCCATTCTCCAACAACAACTGAATCCTCGAAAATAGAAATTATAAATCAACATACACAAGGAAATGACGCTGATAGAATGGAATTTGAGACAGACGAAACGAGCAGTAATATTTCATTAGAAGATGTGGAAATCAGAACAAGAACAAAAAAAAAAAACTAAAAAAGATTGACTCTAGAGCTAATGAAGAAAGTTGGAAAGATATACAAAATGTTATAGACGAATTAAATAACGAAAATGTATTCCCTATAAACTTAGACCAATTTATAAGTTTAATGGATAATGCACAGGGAAAACAAAATATAAAAGAATTAGTACATTCGTACACAGATAATGTAAAAGACCTTATAACAATGTGTAACAAATTACATGGCAAAATGAACAAAAGTTAAAAAAATAGATGTTCACGTTTAACAAGAAAATTACATGAAATGTTGGTTCCTGTCCCTATTATGACCACAGATAAGAAACAATAATTTCCTATTTATATAATAAATTCTGTATTAATAATATATCACACTTAATTATTATGGATATTTTACAATGGAATGTTAATGGTTATTTCAAAAGATTTGAAAATATCAAACTATTAATAAGTCGTTTATCTCCAACTTGCATTTGTTTACAAGAAACAAATTTCACTCCTAACAAATGTGCGTCTATTTTAGGATACGAAAATTTTTATAAAAATCGAACGCAAACTATTAGAGCTAGTGGTGGGGTAGCTATTTTTATCAAGTCTCATACAATTCCAGAAGAAATTACATTAAATACAAATCTAGAGGCAGTAACAATAAAAATTAAATTCCCTTTACCCATTATATTATGCAACGTTCACCTACCAAATAGTTGTCCCCTTAATAAACATGATTTAAATGATCTTATTAGCCAACTACCGACTCCGTTTCATAATTTTAGGCGATTTTAACAGCCACCATTTCTATTGAGGTTCTGATAAAAACGATACCAGAGGTAAAATTATAGCTGAATGGGTTGATGAACATGATAGTGTTATTTTGTTAAATAATGGCCAACCTACCCATTTTAATAGTAACACTGGTCGTACAAGTAATATAGATTTAACTTTAGCTTCACAGAATATAATATCATATTTTGAATGGAATGCTCTAGAAGATTTATATGACAGTGATCATTATCCAATTTTCATTAGATCTCAATTTATTAATGAAAATACACAAAATAATGTTTCATTACCAAAGAAATGGAAGTTTAATGAAACAAAGTGGGACATGTTTAGCGAAGAAGTTGATATATTTATTTCTGAATTAGTACCCTCGTGTAGAATGTCTGAGTACTCTGTTAATGATATCGTTGAACAATTCACTGATGCCGTCCGTACGGCAGCAGACAAAGCAATACCTAAAACATCTGGTACCTTGAGAAAAAATAATTTGCCGTGGTGGAATAATGATTGTAATATTGCAATCAGAGAAACTAAAAAAGCTTTAAAGCTTTTCAAACGATATGCTAGACATGACCATAACTCGCATTACAAAATTGATTACAAAAAAAAGAGAGCATAACTATAGGCGACTTATTAAAGAAAGTAGAAAAAAATATTGGGAACATTGGGTATCATCTATTAACAACCAGACATTGGTTGGGGATATGTGGAAAAAGATACAAAAATTGAACCACCGCAACACTAGATTCAACACCATTGTACTCGAGAAATTTGATGGAACTTTTACGTCTAATCCAACAGAAATTTCAAACCTATTAGCTAAAACTTTTGCGACCAATTCAAGTTCATCTAACTACGATGATAAATTTCTTGAGTACAAAGCTAGACAGGAAATTGATGATAAGTATGATATAAATAATAATTCTAATCCTATTAACAAAGAAATAGCGATGCATGAATTATTATTGGTTTTGTCTCAAGTTGGTAACTCTAGTCCAGGGCCTGATAATATATCGAACATAATAATTAAGCACTTATCACCCAAAGCACTTGACTATTTACTTCAAATATACAACTATATATATAAAGAACATGTATTTCCTGATAGTTGGAAAGAAGCTTTAGTAATTCCTATATTAAAACCAGGAAAGATTTCAAGTTTACAAACCAGTTATAGGCCAATATCATTAACTTGTAATATGTGCAAAATTTTCGAAAAGATAATAAGTAGAAGAATCAGATGGTATGTAGAAACAAATAAGCACTTTTCACCATTTCAGTACGGATTTCGACAATTTAGATCAACAATAGACCATTTAATTAATATTGAAAATGAAGTACTTGATAGCTTTGCAAAACATGATTATACAGTAGTTGTAGCATTAGATATTGAAAAAGCTTATGAAATGGTTTGGAAACATAGAGTTGTAAAACTATTGCAAGATATTAAGATAACCGGAAATGTCTTGGCGTTTGTCAAGAACTTCCTTTCAGAAAGGTCAATAAAAGTAAGAATACATAATAAAATATCTAACCCTGTCCTTATGGAGAATGGTCTACCTCAAGGCTCGGTGCTTAGTGTAATTCTTTTTTTACTGGCTATCAATGATGTTTTTTCGTATATTGAAAAACCAGTTAAGGGTTTTCTATTTGCTGACGACCTGACAATAACTTGTAGTGGTAAAACATTAAAACCTACAATAAAACTTATTCAAAATACACTCAATAATCTTCAGAAATGGGCTAATAAATCTGGATTTAAATTTTCAAAACATAAAACAGAATTTATAATATTAAGTAATAAGAAAAATAAATCCACAAATATACGATTAACTTTAAATGGACATAACATTAAGGAAGTAACTAGCTTAAAAGTTTTAGGGTTGATATTTGATAAAAGAATGACATGGAATGCACATATAAACAGTCTTAAATCCGAATGTTATAAAAGGTTAAACATAATTAAGATATTGTCATCGACAACATGGGGTTCTGATAGGAACTGTTTAATAAATACATATCGAGCCTTAATAAGACAAAAAATTGATTATGGTTCTGTAATTTATGATGGAGCAAAAAAACGAACCCTCGATTCTTTAGAAAGTATCCAAAATACTGCTCTCCGACTGAGTATTGGTGCTTTTAAGACAAGTCCCATAAAGAGCATTTTGGCTGAAGCTGGAGAAATGCCATTGGAATTTAGAAGGAAAGAACTTGTAATCATGTATACTATTAATATATTATCACTACCTGAGAGTACGACTTATCTTAACTATGCCAAAACAAAAGCCGTGGATATAGAATACCAACTTCAACCAAATTTAAAGCAACCCTTCAGAATTAGATCCATTAAGTATTTAAAAGAATTTGATCTAAAAATCCCAGAAATGTTTCCAAAAAAATTACTTACTTCTGGCCCATGGGAAAACATCAAACTTCCTATTAACCTCGAATTAAATAAATATCAAAAAGACAATACTCCTAGAAGCGTATATAAAAATATATTTGATGAAATGAATAGTAAATATACTAATTGTAAGATTTTTTATACTGACGGATCAGTCATCAACGGTCGATCAGGATGTTCGGTAGTATCGGATAATAACTGCTGCAGGTATAGACTTGGTGATTATAATTCAATTTTTAGTTGTGAAGCAATAGCCATTCTTAAAGCCTTAGAGTCAATATCCACTGGATCCATAGTTGATAAATATATAATTTACACAGATTCAAAATCATGTTTAACAGCGTTACAAAATGTAAATAGTGTAAACACTCTTATTCTAGAAATTAAGCAAAAAAATGATAAATCTCCTCAGTAACAATAAAAAAATTGAAATTATATGGATTCCAAGTCATCAAGGGATAGTTGGTAATGAAAAGGCAGATAGTGAGGCAAGATATGCTACTAATGAAACTGATAATTGGCATTTAAATAAGTTAACACCCAGTGAACTTAAAAATTATTTTAAAGATAAAATTAAAATCAAATGGGATCATTATTGGAAAACAGACAATACATCAATGTTATTTAATGTCAGAAAATCAATTTTTGAGAAACCTATTTCTTTTACCACTAGAAAAGATCAAGTGGTTATCTGTAGACTGCGTATTGGACACACGAACATGACACACATTCACCTGATCACTAAGACCGACAGAAACAAATGCAAGTTTGGACAAGAACTAACTGTATTACATTTATTAGTAGAGTGTGTTGCATTTAACAATGAAAAAAGATTATGTGGGGTTTCCAACACCTTAAAAGATTGTTTAAATCATGATGGATACATGCATACTTTAAGCTTTTTGAAAATGATAAATGTTTATAAATTAGTGTAATCTACAGTAAATGGTATTATAGCGTATTGTTAACTGTGGTCGTTAATGACCAGTGATGTTAAAAAGCGACCTTAAATAAATAAATTAAAAAAAAAAATAATAAAGAGAAAAAATAAAATATTATGATATCTTATACATAGTCCAAGACAAAAGGATGAATCATCACTTTTCGCATAAAAACCTCCTTCGTTTCAAATACGTAGTTTCGAAAAAAAAATACATATTAAAAATAAGTAATTGTTCTGACAGACGGCATAATTTTATTAAATTAAACATTTTAATTAAAATGCACGTTTAAATTGAATATTCAAACTTTTATTTAAAACAAATATCGTATCAGAATTTAATAGAGTCCGTAACAGATGGCACAAGGTTATCTGTAAAATTATTTCTCAATTAAACTTTCTGTTTAACGTTTTGCGAGAGATGGAAACAAATTCATTTAACTTTTATTCAATTTGAAATTGAAAAGACTCTCAAATATTTTATGTATTTCGATGGCGACCGAATCATAACGTTGAATATACCATAAAGAATACCAAAACCTTTCAAAAAAAAAAATTTAAAAAAACCAAATTGTAATAAAAAATATATATTTTAATTCAAGCCATTGTGTTTGTCACGTACCTTTTTTTGTATTTTTTTGACGGGGGAAAATGCATTTACGCACTACCCTTATCTATTGTATTTGGGGGACTCTGATCCCTGATAAGGGGGCACGAAGTGACGAGCTCCGTGCCAGTGTGGGACTCACCCGGGCGAGAGTCGCCCGGAAATACCCACTAAAACCCCCCGGGGCCGTCCGCTGCATTTGGGATGGGGGCGACACGGGGTGGCTTTCGCAAGCACCGCGTCGCCCCCTGCAGCGAAGCCACCGGGCCTCGTCGTGCAATGGCCCAGCGGGGATGGGGGAGTGTATACACTTCTCAACCCCACCTCTTCGCCCACCTCCCGTAGGAGGTATGACCTAGATAGGTCAGTCAGCCGGGGGGCAGGATATACTTCCTGCCCCCCATAAAGATGGAAAAGTTGGGATAGTCCAGTGGCGGGCTAAAGAGATAGGGGAAGAAGCCCACCACTGGAGAAGAAGTTTTGGGTCCCTCTCCTTCACTCACCTTGTCTTACTTGACAAGGCATAGGAAGAAGAGGGATACCCAGGAGAAGAGAAAGGGACAGAAGAATTTGTCACGTACCTACTAAATAATATTAAGAAATCGATCCTGAACCTATAAAAAAATTGATGTTTATGGATGAAAAGTACATATTGAGATTATTGCCCCCTACAATTACGTTCACAAGAAATAATTATATTGATCACTATGAGCTAGAGTAGTAAGATGTAGCGTAGATAGATCCTTTCTCAAGTTCACCCTTTTATTAATATGAAATATACATTCAAGTTTGTTCAGGTGTTTACGTGTCATGTACGCTGATACGGAAAATTTACGATATCATACTTGCATATTATAATATCAACGTCCACATTGATGTCTGTCTGTATTATTCATTAGTCGATTTGTAACTTGAGAACCATATAGAATCTATTTATAATTCGTTTACTATTTATATTGCTAATAATAGGTAATTAAGTCGACAAAAAATAACTTCAGATTACACAAAACTTTACGCTTCTAACCTTAACAAAAGATTATGCTTCTGTTATATCTTTTTTGTTAATCGAGTTTTTTTTCTAACTTGGTAACTAGGCGGGGAATTTTGGGTGGATCTTAGACTGCCATGTAGTTAGTTATCTTTGTTTTTAATACATCAACTTGTAGTATTTTATCTTATATTATCGAATTTTGGTGGCGTTTTACATAATACAGTTTAAATGTTATGTATAAGTGAATTGAATTGAAAATAATGAGAAGGAACACGAATTGAGAAATGTCTTAAACACTTTTAAAAAGTTCTAACAAAGAGCTGTCAATATGTTAGAGCATTAAATGTCCTACCGTCCGTCCTAACGTCAGAATTGGCTGCATGGTCTAGTACCTTTGCCTTTTCCTTAGAAAGGAATAAATTGAATATGTGTGTGAGTGACAAATAAACTGGACTGAGGAAAAATTATGGGGTATTTTGGCGGGATCTCAGTTTTCATGTAGGACTTATTGTTTTCAATTCATTAACTTGCGTATTTGACACTATGTTGTGTAACTTTGTTAATTAAATAATGACGCGTAACGTTTATTCTGATGTGTCACGGAAACTCCATGAAGAGTTCCAATGAGTTCAGACACGCGTTTTGCTTTAGCTTAGAAACGTTGCGAAAAGATTGAATACTTAACTGACACTGACAGAATTTTGTACGTAAATCGCAGATTGGCATTAACCAAGAAGAAGACAAAAAAAATGTGCGGTTGGGGGATCCCCGTCAGGAACGAAGTTCTTAGTTAGAACAGAAAAAGAAAATATTATCTTATCTTTATCTTATCCTAATTATTTTAAATTATTATTACACCTTCTTAACAAAAAAATTAAACATCGTGCGACACCATCTAGTTTTCAAACTTTGAACGTTTAACAAATTACTTATGTGAGAATCCGATTTAATATTATAAAATAAAGCGCCATCTCTTATTGCTTGTACAACATTAATAAGAACAATATTAAAGAAACAATTGTTTACACGAATAATATTAATATGATATAATAATAATAGTCATCACTTAAACTATACATTAGACACTGTATGGCCATCATAGATAAACTATACATCAAAGGAAAAAAACCAAAAATATGTCAAGTGTAACTAGTATTTGCGTAGTGGCTGAAAATCGACCAAAATATTTATTCAAAAACACTTTGGTTTGTAAAAATAATCTATTTCTAAATGTGTTATTTAAAAAAACTTTAAAGTACGTCACAATGTTAAACAAAAAACATACAGAGAAGATAAATATATTCTGAAATATTTTATGATTGACTATTCATAAATTGGTCGATTTTGTGTAAAATAAAATTAAAAGTGCGATTTTTGTAATGAGTTATGAAAAATTGTATGTATCGTAAAACAAAAAAAATTGACGCCTCCGAGTGGGGCTCGAACCACCAACCATTAGGTTAACAGCGCTAAACAATTGCGCCACGGAGGCGCTGTTTATTTTGCTGAAATTGAATTACAGCTACAAAAAGGTTACGCTTTTTTTTAACGTTACGGACTTTTTTTACCGGCTAGGGTACCTCTCTAGAACGCCCCATAAGGAACTTTGTTCCAATAAACTCCTTTTTATTTTCTTTTTATCAAACCATTGAATATTTAAGAATTGTAATACTACAACTAATTGTTAAGATACATAATTATATAGACGACAATAGAGCTAAGTAATGGATTATAGTTAAATTAACGTGTAGCATCATACATCTCATAAGGCGAGTCCGTGACAAGAAATTAATTAACGTGTCTCGCAACGCTAATGAAGTCCTATTGTAACGTCATTTATCACTAAACATCTGTACAACATAAATGCGCTCTTTTGTGCATAGATATATACTAGAACATATGGAGCCGCCATTTTGAATTTATCTATAGTTTATTGTATGAAGAGATAAAATTGTTTTTTCATTTGTTATTATTATTATTATACAGTTTTTTCAGGCAAGCCCATATTACATACATAGTTTAGTATAAAATTGAGTGAAGCTACGTCGTGTGGAGTTTAATCCAATGCTGCGTGCATTGGGGACTCCCATCTATCCGTGAATACATTCAAGATACTGTTAGTACTGGCACGTAGGCGTGTCATTAACGAGGCACACCTTTTATGAATTATGAATAACCTCAAAAACTTAACTAACACTTTACAAAATTCTTTCACCTATGGAAAAGTACACTAACACAGAGTAAACATTTTTGTACATAGAGATTTCTATTTACCCGTGCGACGCAGAGACAGGCTGCTAGTTTCAGGTAAACAGGCAATGATAGAACAACACTTCAAGACATTTAAGTAATCTATACCTTTATTATTTATTAACCTCTTTTCCTTTTCTTTTTGGTTATTAAGTATCGATGAACCTTAGTGTTATGAATTTTTAATATACCCCTTAATGTTTCAGTAATGGTTATGGTCAAATAAAACCTCCGGCCGAACGCTAGCTTCTTGAATTTATTTATTAGCCTTCGACGATAATAAGTAATAAGTAATGATACGATCTCATGAGAGAAACGTGAAGCAGAAATATAATAGAAATACGCTGATCCCAAAGAAGTGGTTTTTAAGTGATATTACCATATTTATAGACGCCAGACGAGAAATTTTTAATTTAAAAACGCTAGCTAGGCCGACATTAGAAAACCTACGATATTACGATGTTTCCTTCACCGAAAACATAGGCTTACTTTATAATAGATGAATTCAGAGCTATAATAATCAAAGTCTCAAAATGAGTCAGTCAAGGTAGCAGTCACAGTATATGATGCAGAAGTACCACAAATTTATATTATATAAAATTATTATATCTTAATCTTAAAACAGTCGACGTGTTCTTCCTTATTATAATTGACCTCTTCATATATTGGGCCTCATGTTTCTGAATACCACATCTAGTATCCCACGATAAATTTACCAATTCGCTTTTCAACATGACTATCTCGTACAAACGCTCTAATATTATGTATATGCACTATATTATAATATAGCTTATCTGTTTGTACACAGAATGGATACATGAAGTATTAATATGGAAAATTATTTATATATTGAGGATATATCTTAATAATTGTTCTTTTATTAAAAACAAGTTGTATTTCTTAGAAAAACTTAATATTAAGTTTTGTTGCACATATCAATCAAAAACCACGGGTCACCGTCGGGTCACTGTCAAGTGTGCACGCGCATTGTATGTTGACTTCCTAACTTCAGGGTGTAGTTTTTATGTGACGGTTGCGCGCACATCGTAACAATTTATTCTCATCATTTTTCCCAAACGCTCCGAATGAAGTATAACTTCAAAAAATATTTAAATTGATCGTCACCAATCAAACCACGATCCAAGTCGTGACAACTTCTTTCTAGACCAAATATTGGTTGAACACAATTATAAAATTTCATCCAAATCTGTACAGACATTTTCTATAATTGTATTCTATACAATAGGAATCAGTTATTTTACAAAATGAGTTCGGGCTTTAGAAACATTTGCATGTTAAAAAAAACGTTATTTCTCACATTTTATTTTCATGTATCTTCTATACCAAAACTATATGCATATTGATATTATGAAAATATAGTGTCTATTAACAATTTATATGGATATATCATTTACATATTATGTATAAATACATTTCCATAACATACTTTAATATTGTTAGTGTATTGTTTAAGATTTCGATGCTGAGCGCTTGTGATGAAACGATCTCCGTTTGATAAATTAGATCCAAGATTAATTTTAGCTTGACGTTATATCATTATAACACCATTAATCGTTCAAAAAACTTTCATACCCATCGAAAATTATGATTTTAAACAATAGCACTGCGTTTCTTCAATTATGTCAAAAAAGAAATAGCATTTGAATAATAAATCCAAATATTTTCAATAAAACGGCCCAACAAGAGATTGTACTCACATGCAACTTGAGTTGATATTCCAAAGAAAAAACAACGGACATAAACGGATGACATGATTTTGTCGCACTGTGAGGTTATGGAACCGTCTTTCTGTCCGCGTGTTCCCTCCTTCATATGATATTGGGTCCTTCAAAAGAGGCGTGAAGAAGGCGTATTTAAGAAGGCCAGCATGACAGCGGTGACTGGCAGTGAATTCTGTTCAGTGTCAGTCGCCACTGTTTTGGATTTTACTGTACTTACCATCAGGTGCAGTCACTGTACTGTGCATTATAAAAAAAATGATTAGTTTTTATCATTAAACATTACGGTCGAATTTGATACGGAATCTCAATCAAGTTTGAGTACATACCTCAGAAGTTCGTGTCTCGTTAAAATTTCCCTGTTAAAAAGATATGCTAGCGGCATTTATACCATACAAACGTAGTGTCCTGTTATGTCCCTAGATAATTGCATTATGGTAAATATTTTTATACCAAATAATATATATCCAGCACCGCCATGCCTGTACGTTTTGATTGTTTCCATAAATTAGTTATTATACAAAGGCTCCTAGCCTTTGAAAATGAAAAAATGCTCGACTTTTACCGACATTTTCAGACGTGTACTAAAAAAATTGATGGATAAAATTAAAAAAGCAAGCGTACAAGCATAGCCAATGTCTTTATTATTCTAATACTGAAAGACGATTAAAAATCGTTTCAGTTTTGAAGGGGGAAACAGGGTACTACGAAGTGACGTTCTCGTCTTTTCTGCATAGGTTAAATCAGTCCGAGCTGTAGTTACAACACGATAGCAATACATTTCTGAAATACCTACTTTTCCGGCCGCATGTCCTCTTAAGATTTAATACACAGGGGAACGACGGTCAGAGATCACCGAGTAGGTAGGCTAATTAGTCATTTAAGTTATACCGGCATTCTACGAAACTTTACGAACTAAATGTACTAGCAATTTAAAGAGCTTGAACTCTGTGCACATAAACAAAAAGCTAATTTTTTAATGAACTCTGTAAAATGTCGTATGGTACATATAGTACTGAGTAGGATCTCGAATGAACTGAAACGGAGCAAGACAATAGAACTTATTTATTGGTTTAAAGCTAAAGTTTCGTAATATATCAAAATTCTATTCAGTTCTTTTAAGCAACATTTTCTGGCCGATTAGATTTTCGCTAGATCCAAACAAATAAAATTAAAGTGTCTCTTTGTAATACCCAAAAATAACAGCTTATTACTAAGTACATATGAATGTTTACGTACGGTACTTATACAAAAAACCAAAGATTTTAACCCCTTGAGCACTTACCTGGCGTTTACGCCAGCTTTCCATTGTTTTCCTATTGTCTTTCTATTGTTTTATTTTTATGGGTACTCGACACATTAATTTTTTTTTTTCTTTCTCTCCGTCTGTATCTTCCGGCTAATCTCCGGGACCCCGAACCGATTTTGACGAGACTTTTTCTAACAGATAGCTAAAGTTATAAGGCATAACTTGGACTACTTTTATTTTTAGTTAATAATTAGGGTTCCACATAAAAAATGAAAAAAGAAACTTATGGAATGACCAGTTTACTGCCAAATGTTTGAATTTGTGTGAAATATCTTAGCGTTCTGTTAGTATCAAAAATAACTCACGGTCAAAAAAATTTAATCCTTTCTTTTTCAATTATTATTTTAAAGCTATATTTCATAGACAATTGTGTAGATTAGAAAATAAAATACGCGAGCGGAACCGCGGGTACAGCTAGTGCATAATTAAAATCATTCATCAGTTTACTGGAATAATGCATATAGTGGTTTATTTGTTAATTGTTGGTAACGAACGGAGCAGCTCTTCATACAAAATAACATAATACAAATTGTAATTGGAAGAAGCTAAAAAAAACGTCGGACTTGTGAACATTTTTGGTCTAATATATTGTTAATATATTGTATAAAAAAAATGTTTTTATTTATTAGTATCAAATTATTGAAAAAAAGTAAAAAACGTCCTAATTTTTCTAACATTAAAAATAAATCCAATAGATTTTTTATTATGCAAAGAAACGACAAATAAATTTCACACTGAATTTAAAAGCTCGTGGTGTATGCTTATACCCTATTCATCATATTGATACATGAGTGAGTTACATCGTACGTTCTACATACAAAATGAAACGTTGAAAAGTAAACCATAATACCTTCAAATAAGAGTTACACGAATCTTCTGTAATACGGGTTCCGTAAACGTATGGATTAGCGCAAAATGGCTGAAACAGTGTTCGTCCGAATGGAAATATTAGATTATTCACGAATCAATAAAGGGTTGTTCGATGGTTTACTGAGTTTCAGCATGGATTAACACCCTGAAGCCGCATTATTTATAGTCCTTGTGTAATATAAATGTGAAGTGAAGTTATATTGATGACTAGGTTACAGATAATAATTGACAAAAAAAATATCAAAAGAAAACGTTGTTCGTACTGTATTAATTTTAGGTGAGTTATAATTATTACAGGCATGAGATAAGTGTATAGAAATTTACCTGATTAGTTCAAAGCAATAAGGACATAGTAGCAAGTGGCCACTTGACATTGTTAGCGCACAAAGGAATAAGTGGAAGAGTCAATAACGAAGTGAATAAACTTGCAAATGTCGAAATTAATGTTAGCACTAGAATAGCAAATCATGTTGTAATTACATGCATTGGCGTCCTCGCTCCTTCTTTTTTTAACCTTAAATATACGAAAAAAAGTATTTGCTTAAAAATTGTTTTGTTGTTTATGTATTGTGAAAAAATCTTTAAAAGTTAAACATTGCATTGCATTGCATTGCAGAAACCATTGCATATTTAATATAATTTTTTTATAGTTTATATTCAGGGTGCATTTACGGTTTAACGTGCATTATTAATCCTGTCTACGTCATATGAATAAAAAAATTATTTACTATATTAAGAAATTTTGACATATTTTCTATATTAAATGATTTACATAAATTTCAGTTTAAACGTAAATAATATGGAGCAATCGTTGAAAATTAATTCGAATCAAGAGTGTTTCGTGGGTGCATTAATAACTATTGTACCTTTTTTTTTTTTTTTTTTTTTTTTTTTTTGACGGGGGGAAATGCATTTACGCACTACCCTTATCTATTGTACTTAGGGGATCTAAGTCCCCCAGTACACTAGATAAGGGGCACAGAGTGACGAGCTCCGTGCAGTGTGGGACTCACCCGGGCGAGAGTCGCCCGGAAATACCCACTAAAACCCCCCGGGGCCGTCCGCTGCATTTGGGATGGGGGCGACACGGGGTGGCTTTCGCAGGCACCGCGTCGCCCCCTGCAGCGAACCCACCGGGCCTCGTCGTGCAATGGCCCAATGGGGATGGGGGAGGATATTCCTCGACCCCACCTCTTCACCCGCCCCCCCCGTAGGGAGGCCTGACCCAACGGTCAAACATACCGGGGAACAGGATATTTCCTGTTCCCCATAAGTGGAAACGGGAAGAGAGGGACAGAGCGGAGACGGGCCAAGAAGAAAGAAGAAGGAACCCGCCTCCGCTGTAGAAGAAGGTGAGCTAGGTCCCTCTCCATTACTCGTCTTGTAAAGACAAGACGTAATAATAAGGAGAGGGATACCTAGGAAGAAGAAGATGCCCTCACAACATTGGCTCCACTCCAAGGACGCCCACCTTGGAACGAGGGGAAGCAAAACGCTCCTCCCATCCGGTGACCGGCCTCTTTACCCTCGTCCGCACATCTTGCACATCTAAGGTTTTCCGCCACACATTCTCCCGCCTTATGACCATGTGCACCACATCGGAAACATTGCTCCGCCCTGTCGACCTCCGCCGTGCACATGGCCCGAGTGTGCCCCAGGCCCATGCACAATAACTATTGTACCTACTAAACGCTCAATCAAGTACGTAGTGAGTACATTAAATATCATTGTTCATAGATTATATGTACAATGAGTACATTCTTAGTACATTAAGTGCATGATAACCTACACGAAAATTATTATTATTTTTCCTACATATGCCAATAATCGTATTATTAAAATATATTAGAGATAAAATAACTTTAGGAGCAGATTAAATAATATATGTGTGGTAGTTCAATATTTCCTTTTAATAACCACCAAGGCTTTGGTGTAAGCCAATGTTCAGTTTATTTTGAGGAGGCCTTTGGAATAGAATGACTACTGGTAAAAAGTAATTATATATATATATATACATATATTATTTATATATGTATTGAAATTGATACTGTTTTCTGTTAACATACTGTTGCTTATATCTTAGTTCTTTTTTATTCTTAAAAGACCTTTGGTTTTTTTTTAAAGAACGTTTACTAAAATTGCATATTCATTTAACACGATATAATTATCTGTAGACAAGAAACGTGAAATAAATTTAGCAAATTATTAATATGTCGATTACCCATAAAAATAAGACAATAGGAAAACAATGGAAAGCTGGCGTAAAAGCCAGGTCAGTGCTCAAGGGGTTAAAATTAATTTATGTTTGTATTTTAAACAATAATAAGTATATCAGAGGAAAAGGAATTATATTCGCTATTTATACGTCAGCTCTAACTTAAGCCAATTAATACGTTAAATTGTAAGTACGAAAGTACAAACAGAGCTTTTTTTTTTCAAACTAGCTAACGCTGTTGACCTAAAGAGCCTTTACAGCTTCACCGTGACTTTGTGGGCGAGTGCCTAAGGCACTGTGCTGCTTTGAGAGTAAGAAATGTGATGGTAGTGATACCGCAGCACTAAATAAATTTTTTTTATAACATATAATCCATCGATTTATATGTCCACCACGGTGACACACGTATGGTTTAGCTTTTTCTTTAAATTAATTATTATAGAAAACTATGAGCCTTCGAAAAAGAAAAAAAAAATACACGTCCATCAAAAATAAGGTATTTGCATAGGTATAATCAGCCCGAGATGCATTTGTTTCTATCCGTTTTATAACTCATTCTTTAATTACGCGATAGATTTTAGAAATATTTATTCTTCAAATTTGTTACCGACCGTGTTTCCTCCTTTTTTTTTTTATTTCCAATATATTTCGGCCTTTATCCCTTTGGATTACGCCGGCCTAATTGTAAATTCAAAATTTATGTAAAGTATTTGGCAACTAAGTTGTATACCAACAGGGCGTCAACACTGTTGGGCTCTGAAATAATTGCGTGAAATGCACCCTGATCTCACATATTGAGACCAAGGTGTACTACAAGTCTTTCCCTCTCTGCTTTGTTCCGGACACATTCCAGCAACACGTGATGCACGTCTTCAACTCTATTGCATTTCTCACAAATACGTTTTTAATGAGTTACGTTTTTTAATGAGATAATAAACCTTGTTGATGACCTTATGTCCGGAACGCAATCTATGAGCGCTAACAATTTGGTTTCGGGTCATTTTCCTCTTAAGTGTCGATATGTTTTATGATCCTAGTTAAGGCTCTCAAGTAATGCAACCGAATCACTGCTACCATACCAGGCAGGTGTTAGAAAATTCCTTACATGCTATAATTTCATCATGAATTCGAACCCAGGTCAATGGTAGCTATGTTTGGCGACACGAAGACCGATCAATCATCGCTTCGCTCCAATTACGTTAAATACCAATTCAATAATCACGAATGACAATGAAGGTCAACAAAGTCAATGTCGCAAAACTAAATATTTTGTGTAATCTGATATTAATGTAAAAAAATATGTTTGTTTCAACTTGTTTCTTTAGGTATTATCTGTGCCCACGGTTCTGCTTACACAAAATATAAAATTATATTTAAAATCCATGACAATAATTTTCCTTCCATTATTTAAAAAATGGACAGTCAAACTAATTGACTTCTTATACTTTGTTGAAGATGTACCTAAATGCAAAATAAATTGTTGTTATTATTAATATTAAATAATATTTTACACGTCGCATTTAATATTTTTAAATTACTGTTATTGTAAAATATAAACTTTGTTATCGATAGCAATAATAAATAGGTAAAGTCAGCCTGTACTTTTTTATTTTTATTTGACTGCATACTTATTTTAGGCGATATCAATGTCTAACCAAAATTCTGTCTGTCTGTAGGTATGTTAAAAAAATTATAATAACTAAAAAAATGGCTCACTAAATTCGAATGTCTCATAATGACGGAAAATTTTTCAAGATTTACATGCTTTTCCTTTCCTTCATTTTGAGTATTTGTTATTAATTTTTTAAATGATGCAAAACGCTATCTCACTCAGTACTTGGTGTCAAATTATCTAAATCAGGATTGAAGTTACCGAGATCAATATTAGATATCACTACCACTATGCAATGGTTTCCACATCTAAAGCTGGCTGTTAGAACGTTTAAATAGATCTCACTACAAAAGCGGGGAGAAAAAAAGAAGAAAGCGTTTAAAAAAAACTAAGGTGGGAGTGCAAGAAGCGATGGTTTTACCCAAATACACTTGCCACTCTACATCTCAGCACCTTGGAACTGGAGTATGGTACCGCCGCAACCTAGGTATAGGTATGATATTATATAACTGTCTGCCCCAGTAAAGTTTTTTATGTTATTTATAATTGCAATATCCCAATAATCATTAGGCAGGGAGCCTGCATAAACCTTCAAAGCGTTTTCTTATTATTTAATTTTTTTAATATATACAATGCGTTGTTGTTTTTGACGTCGTGAATGTCAAGTCGTCTTTTAATTTTTTTTCTCTGTTTTAATAACATGAATTGATAAGAGGCGACGCAAAGAGGTTTCATGATGGCTCTTTGAAACCGTCGTGGCGCAACATCCAAGTGACAAGCGTTTAAGATGCAGAACGTGAATAATATTTATTTACTAGCTGTGTGCCCGCGGATGCGCCCGCGTTTCGCATATTTTAACTGCGTAATATTGTTTTTTAATTTTACCCTAATTATCTTCCAAATTTTTTCTTCAAAGATATTTCTCACAAATACAAATACCTGCCAGTAAAACTATGCATTAAATTGGATTCCAATTTTTATGAGTTTTAATTTTTTACGTGGAACCCTAATTATTTTCTAAAAAAATAAAGTTACGCGGAGTAACTTCAGCTTTCTAACAAAAAAAAATGTATCTAGTTCCGTCCAAATTGGTCCAGCCATTCCGCAGATTAGCCGAAACAAACAAACATACAGACAAAATTTTAATAATTGCATTTTTGGTATAAGTTTCGTATATACATTTATATGTATTTAGTAATATATTGATATTACAAACAGACACTTCATTTTTATATATTAACGATAGCAAAAATTTATTTCCTTTGAACGATTCTACATCTATGGTTTGTTGTCTTCTATTATATATATATATATGTTTCGAAACAGTCTGCACTTCAATGTTTACGACTGAGTGCCTTCAGCACTCGCCCCCTGTTGATGATGAGGTACGGGGGAAACGGCAGCTAGCTGATTGCGCACTGACGTTTATTCAGAAAGAACAGTAAGCGCAGTCACTGTATATACAAATATAAATATAGCTAACTATACATAACACCACCAAAGTTCGGTGAAGCTGTAAAGGCCCTTCCGGTCAACAGCATTAGCTAGTTTAGAAAAAAAAAAACCTGCACTTCAATTTTGTTTATTAGTATAGATTCAGCGCTTATGGAAAACCTAATCCATTTAACTGGTCCAACCACTGACGTATATCGGCTCAGTTTCCGATCACACTAGCATTGATTAATCATTGCTTCAAAATTATGTCATTTTCAGATCAGTACACAGACTATACGATTCTGTAAGAATTAAGCAATAGTGATAGAGTTACTTACAACAGTAAAAAAAATGTAAATATGCCACATTTATTTAAAGAATGAAGAATAGCATAACGTCCGTGCTCAAAATAGTATAATAAATTCACGTGGATAAACTCGCAGGTATACGCTACAGATAATATAAAATTATTCCGTTTTCGATTGTAAGTTAATTAAAATGAACCAGAGTACTTGCATTCAGCAGAGGGTTGCGGCGTCTCAATATTATTATTTATTGAAATGTGAAATACAATATTTCAAAATAGATAATTACATTTCACAGCTGATATAAATTCAATAGTTGAAATAGCAAAGGCAGTACTAATAACGTCAATTCCATTATCTTAGATTCTAAATAAGATTATTAAGACATCTCTATGAAGCAGTTTCAAATTTATTCATTTATATTTAGACATTTTTCCATTATTCGTTTTTTTTTTTTTCTCAATGAAATGTGATGTGGAATTTAATTTTATCTATCTCTGTATAAATAAAAATGAATATATTTATCACAGCACCGAGTACAATATAAAAGCAGTTTTTGTCAAACAAAAATAAGTTACATTTATAATGACTTTTCTAATGTAAACAGTTCACTGTATTAAATGACTCAATATTTTTATCGGGTTAAATTATTGTAAGAGAAACTTCTGCTGGTAATTTTTAATAGGCTAATTTAGCTTTTAATTAATCCATGAAACTTGATTTTTATTTATTTATTTATAACAATTTCACAGCATATTCACAAAACGTACGAAATATAATTTTAAAGTGCCAATTAAGAAGTACTACTATTTCAAAAATAATATACATAACGCGTAAGTGGGTGTGAGTGTATATACACTCACAATTTGTATGTGTATTGGGAATGTTGAATGCGTGTGTCAGTTAATAGTTTTAAATCTCCTGTAGTACGTCTGCAACTAACTTTAACCGGATCCGACTTTAAAAACTGATTACGACTAAGGTGGAAAGTATCAGCGCCTTTGAAAAGATTATTATATTGTTTTTTACATAAATAAATAATCGAATTATATTACTATTATATAATAATTATTATTATATAGTTAGGTAACTAGTTTCTACCCGCGACTTTAAATTTATAATTGAGTCCAGAGAGAAATTCTGTTATTGTGAGTCAACCGCAGGAGATAGAAATATCCCATTGTGTAGTGTTCTCAAGAATTTATAAGGAATAATTATTCCCTAGTGTTGGTTTAATTAGGTTTTGAATAATGCAAAGTCAATTAGTTTTCACCATCTTCTTTTTATTGTTATATAAACTTACGTTACTAGGAAACAATATTTTCTTTTTATATAAAATTATCATAGACTAATATAGAGTATTCAGTATTCTTTTAAACTAAATACTCAACACGACCCCTCAAGTTATGAACGGTAAATTTCTATAACTTGCAATTCGTTACGTTAAGTTTAATTTTTCAGTAAAATACACAAGTTTAATATGAGGTAAAGGTTTTGTTGATATATCTGAAATGTTTTCATTAGTAGATACATAGGAGACTGGAACTATTTTATCACTAATTGCATTTTTAATATAATGAAACTTAATATCTATATGTTTTGACCTTTTAGTGTTTTGATTGTTTTCAATCATTTTTATAGCACTTTGATTATCAATCAACAAATAAGCTAAAACATCTGAAGGATTCTTATTTGTAAGATCACATAGAACTCCTTTAAGATGTATTAATTCATTTACTGCTAGAGCACCTGCGACATATTCAGCTTCTGCTGTTGTCAGAGCAATTGAGGATTGTTTTTTAGTGAACCAATTAATTAGATTCTTACCATGAAATACTGCACATCCACTGGTGCTTTTTCGGTCTAACTTGTCACCTGCCCAGTCTGCATCTGAGTAGGCAATTAATTCTGAAACCTTACCTGTTGATTTTCTATAAAATAACCTTTTATTGCTTGTAGATTTTAAATACCGTAATATTCTTTTTCCTGCTTACCAATTTTCAATAGTTGGTTTATCCAGAAATCTGCTTAAATACGATAGAGCAAATGTTATATCGGGTCGACTGTTCATAGAAATGTACAATAATGAACCAATCAATTCCTGATATGGTATATTTATTATTTCTTCTTCTTTATTCATATTGTATTTGATATCCATTGAGAGTGTTTATTCCTTTACAATCCTTCATTTTAAAATTGTCTAAAATTTTATTTATCATTTCTGTTTGTTGGATTTCGATTCTATCTTCATACCTTGTAATATTTAATCCCAAATAGTTTTTTACGTCTCCTAATTCCTTTATCTTGTATTCCTTTTTTAACATTTCCAACAATTTAACGTCTTCTCCAAGTATTAAAATGTCATCAACAAAAATTAATAGCCATGTTTTATTATTAGTGTACAGACAAACATCATTGCGTGATTGTTTGTAATCATTGTTTATCATAAAGTTATGGAAACTTTGACTCCAGCATTTTGGTACTTCCTTGAGACCGTATAAAGCTTTTTTAAGTTTTAACCCTTTTTTTTCTGATATATTTAATCCTTTGGGTATATTTAAATAAACTTCAGTGTCTAGTTTCCCGTTTAAAAATGCTGTTGGTATATCAAATTGCTTTAAAATTAAATTTTCTTGAACTGCTTGACTCAACATCAATCTTATAGTAGACATTCTTGCAACTGGTGAATACGTATCATAAATTTGTTCTTGCTGAAAACCTTTTGCTACTAATCTTCCCTTTTTTGTCCCATCCGGTTTTGTCTTAAATATCCACTTTGTATCAATTGCATGTTTTCCTTCTGGTAATATGCATTCTTCCCATGTCTCAAATTTTTCTTGTTCTTTTGATTCTTTATTGATTGCAATCTGCCATTCCTTGCTTTGTATTGCTTCTTCATAGTTTTGTGGGTCTTTTGTTAACAAGCAATATGCTGTATATGTTTCATAATCTTCTAATAATTTTGGAGGATTTATTTTTCTTCCGAAACGAGTTTTATAGTTATTTGGTGACGTAGCACCTTCTCTTATTTCTTAGTCATTTTGATCATTCGTTTCTTCGTCCTGTGCTACTTCTTTTTGTCTTTCTTTTCTTTAGATGTTGTCTTCGTTTTGTTATCCGAGTCTTGGTCATCATTTATTTCCTCTTTTTGTGTCTCTTCATAGGTATAAACTTGTCTTTGTTCTTTATCTTCATTTCGTTTTTCATACATAAACTGAGTTTCATCAAATATGACATATCGGGATGTGACTATTTCATTAGTATCTGGATTCCATAATCTGTAGCCGTTTTGAGTATAACCAATAAATCTCATTTCTTCTACACGTTTACTAAATTTATCTTGTCTCGGTATTGTTGTAACCCATACCTCTGATCCAAATACTCTAAGTTTAGATAACTCCCTCTTGTTATACATGATTTCTGTTGGTAAATTAAAATTGATTGAAGCTGATGGGCATCTGTTAATTTGGTACACCGAACATCTCACTGCTTTCTCCCCATAAATACTTAGGCAAATTAGTTTCTATTAATTGGGTTCTAGCCTTATTGTATATTGTTCGGTTCATTCTTTCAGCAATTCCATTTGACTGAGGACTATATGGTTGTGTGTATGCAATATTTATACCATTTGTTTTACAATAATTTTATAAAGTTATATTTTTAAATTCACCTCCGTTATCGCATCTTATTTTTCTTACTTTATTACCTATTTGTCTTTCTAAATACCTTATATAATCAATAAGATAGTCTGTTGCTTCACTTTTTCTCTTTAAGAGATATACTACACAAAAATGAGAAAAATCGTCAATTATAGTATGATAGTAAATTTCACCATCTAGAGTGGGAGTACTTACCGGACCTGATTGTCAGTGTGGAGTAACTCTCCTACATAACTCGACTGTTGTTTTGATACCGGCAAAAATGGTTGTCTAGTGGACTTACCTTCCATACACGGTCGGCATGGTGTTTCCGAACAAGGTAAATTTAATAATCTCAAATGTTTTCTGCTTGCACGACCTAAACGCCTGTGCCAAAGATCACCGTAATTATTTGTTACATAACATTTCTCAGTTACCAACTCTAATTTAATAGTGTATAAACGATCTAACATGGTACCATAAATCTTAATATTATTTCTGAAAATAGATACATTATTGTTACAAAATCTTATAGTATGACCCTTCTCTAATAATTTTTTAACAGAAAGTAAATTATAGCTTAACCCCTCAACAATCAATGCTTCTATAGTAATTGTAATATCATTATATTTCGTCCGTAGTTTGCCTTTTTTATTGGATATTAGGTATTGACCATTTGCTACATAAATCTTTACAGGTTTAGGTAACATTTTAATATCAAACATATCTGACTCAAACTCCAATTTTATCAAATTTTCTGTGGCACCAGAGTCTATTACAAATGTTATATTTTTGTCGTTACTTGCATTTAATTCAACATTATTTACAGAGTATGCTGTAAAAGGAATTTCGTTACTTGTATAATTTGTCACCTCAGTAGTCATTGCACGTCCTCGCCCTGTTCTGCTTCTTACTCTTCTGCCTCTTCCAAAACCTCGACTTGTTCCCCTAACATTTCTACTCCAACATTCACTTGCTTTGTGATTCCTTTTCCCACAAGAATAACACGTCATTTATGTATGTTCTTCTCATTTATATTTCTGTTTATTTTTGTCTTTAAGCTTAATTTCAGCATCTAATAGTCTCGATTTTACAAAATCTATTGTGGTATTATTATCTGTCGTCATTGTTTCTATAGCTGTAATAACATTGTCGTACTCAGCTGGCATAGATGACAATAGATAGCATATTTTATCCATGTTATCAATTTCACTACCTATAACTTCCAAGTCATTTAGTAGATGATCAAATTTTACAAAGAAATCTTGTAAGCTTTTGTCGAAGCCACATTTCAAACTAATTAATTTCCTTTTCAGATGTAATTTATTAAATATGCTTTTTCTTTCAAAAACTTCTTCTAGTTTATTTATCATTTCTTTAGCCGTTTTACATTTTTTTAGTAATTCCAAGTACCGATCATTGACACGTTGTATAATTATATTTTCGCCTTACTATCTTTTTTCGCGAAATCTTCCTTTTTATATTCCTCTGTAGGGATTAGGACACCTAATACTTTCTTCTCTTCTAATAATAACTTTATTCTAAACTTCCAATTACTGAAGTTTGTATTTTCTTTTAGTTGTGGTAAGCTTTCAATATGATGCGCCATTTTGCTTTATTATTACTACTTCCTTAAATTCAAGTTATATTAAATAACACCCTTTTTTAATATACTCACGTAATTATTCCATTTTTTTTAAATATAATAGTTTTCATATTTAATAGCGCAGTGGAAGCGTTTGTTGGTTTAATTAGGTTTTGAAGAATGCAATGTCAATTAGTTTTCACCATCTTCTTTTTATTATTATAAACTTACGTTACTAGGAAACAATATTTTCTTTTTATATAAAATTATCATAGACTAATATAGAGTGTTCAGTATTCTTTTAAACTAAATACTAGGTGTACATCATTTTGATATGTTTCTTAAAACTAGTGCTCGCCTGTGATCGAAACTCGACCATAATTCATAAAAACGCTAACAATTTTGTTTGCTTTTCATTTTCAATTGCTTAAAGTAAAACCTTCTCAAAAGTCAATATTCTATCTATACACGATAAATAGATGTCAAGTTTGACATTGTATTGTATAACATGCATAAACATGATATATTTTCGCTATGCTCAAGTTGATAATGCATTGGGATAATGATAGATGTATGTCTGTGTCAAACTAATGGTAGTGTGTGGACTGTATTGTTTTATTAATTTATTATATTTTTATGCATAATAAAAAAAAATATTAGCATTCTGCACTCCTTCTCTATATAAACTATAAGTGTGCGAAATTTCATACTCCTCCGTCCACGCAATTTTCGTAAAAAGGGATGCAAAATTTACCTAATTTAGGACTAGTTAACAGTTAAACAAAACAGGTAGAAACGGAAAGTGACTTTGTTCCATACTTCGTATAAATATAACTAAATGTAACATACATAATATACAACTACATCTACGATTATAAAAGGAATAATTAATTACAAGATGCGAAAACAGTTTCTAGTTTTAAGATGCAACAGCACAAATACTGGTTTTCTAAATAACATTATGAATGATTTAAATGGTACATTATTATATTTCTTAACTTTCATGTATGGCATCTGAGTATATACTTTTATAAATGTATGTATGTATATAATATATAGTATATATGTATGTGCATATGTATATATGTATGTATATTCAAATTTACAAAGTTATTTCTTCTTTATTTTCGAATACCACTACCTTTATTAATGTACTTTTCTCCATTATCGCTTGTAAGTTAGTAGAAAATCCCTTGTGGCATTAAGTTCGCCAGTGTACAATTTATTGGTATTGGTATAATAAAGAATCATTCATTCATTCAAACTCCATGTAATACTTCTTTCGTTATAAGCTCAATAAAGGGAAGCAGTCTGAAAGATGTTGTATTTCGTAATACGTCAAGATTAACACTATTAGAGATTTATATATAGATAGATAGATAGATAGATATAATTCAAATAATCTTAACTCACAACGGATCCAATTAGTGAGCATGTGAGCGGTCGTCTCCATGGCGACAGAACCAACCCTATTAATATCATCACTATGAAGGTTTCCAGTTAATTATTAATCATATTATCTCACATATCATACCAAAGCACTATAATGAATTTGTTACAAATCACGTAGATACAAAAATGTATTGTAACATCTTGTACAGAAACTCCACGTCGTTTGCAATTACCTGCATAAGCCAGAAATTTATAAAAAAATATCGATTTATTGTCACAAAAATAATATACACCGAACTAAACAAAGATTAAGGAACTGTTGTAAGTAAATACCTAACAGTTAGATAATTATCGTAAACAAAGCACATTAGAAATTTCTAGGTCAATCTGGGATTCCTTTGGTCCACTATATAAGCGGGTTACGTGTCGCGAGTCAACCCAGTCAGTACAGTTCATGTTTGAACATTGGAACGAAGATCAAGAAGAGAACTTTCTTTCTTTCTAGAACCGCAAGCAGTCTAAGAGTGCTAGGAGTGATTAGTAAACAGTACTGTTTTATTAAAATCTACTAATGTGTACGAGATACTTCTGAAATAAATTCTTTAAGATACATCTCTTTCGGTTTACATGATTTCAATTTGAAGAAACATCCTATTTTATTTCAAACGTAAAATTTATTGTAAACACAAATATTCTACAATACATCATCTTGCTCGTTCTTTACTAAAATTATCTTAAGACTAGCGCCGCCGAACACTCTTAATTATAATTTCCGCACTTCAGAGATAATATTGGGATAAGTAATTTATTTATTAAAAATTTACACAGCTCAACAGTATTAAACTTATAACTACGTAAACTACACATTTTCATGATAATGATACAATTTTATTTATTTTATATTTAATTTATACTATGCTTATTATCACTATGCTAGCCTCTCACAATACACCTTCAACAATGAACGTAACTCATTCCAATGTTCGGAAAATAAGTCGACTGCAGGGAACCGAACCAGTAAGCGATTCAGATGTCGGAGTATTTGTATGAGAGGGGAGTTGCTATGCGATACCGTGCGACAGGCCGATACACTCAACAAGTCGTGCCTGCGTGCCGCTATATAATTAATTGTTCGGCACAAAGAGTCGACATACTTTAGAAATAAAGTATAAACAATCAGAGTTACCTCTAAGAAGCAAGAAACCTTTTCCTATGTCCTCGTAATTATGCCTAAAAGCAAGTGAGATAAACCCTAACATGCCTAGTAAAAACTTTGTTGGATATAAGAACGGGTAATAAGCATATGTTTTCTTATAAAGACACCGCAAGAAGGCCTTCTGTATTTTTCAAGAAGAAGAAAATACAGGTTCTCCTGTTGATTCGAAATGAGTGACGAAGTTTATAATTTAATGCTACAACCACATCAGCGGATTTCGGCAAAGGTTCGGCGACCTTCTCGCAATAGTTGCAACCAAAACATATATATATTGCCACGTAATTTTTATCAAACGAATAATGATAACATCTATGTCTGTAAAACAGTGCACATCAAGGCACCTCATTACTATAATTTATATACTCCAGCTACAGTTCAACAATCTCATTGAGATGTAAAACTTTGAGCACTTTACACGTGTAATTATAAAATAGAGCATTGGAGCCAATTGTACTTAAATTTGTGCAAAATTATTATATTCAAAAATAAAATAACATAATTATATTTTAATACTAAAGATGAAATAAAATTTTCATGTCTTGTTATACAACTACATCCAGATTGGATGATGATTAAGCTGGTTATTCACACACTTAGAATGATTTATTGTTACGATAAAAACACTGAAATTGATATAAACGTTTGTGGTCGCGAAAATACTCCACGAAAATTTGGCTGCTGATGTGTCCCTAGCACTAAATTTTCATTTAACCTGTCTAGTAGAACTTATTCTCCTTATAATCTATTCAAAGAAACATAGATATGTAATATATTAATTTATGTACAAAACTGTACCTACACATAGATTCATAAATTGAAGAATAAATCCCCCTTATAATTTAAACAGTTTAGATTGGGTTTATTTAAAAAAAAATAATGTAAATTTTTGAAAATAAAAATATTTATTTTTAATTTGCTAGTCAGTCACTTCAGTTCACCCCTGCTTCATATTTCAAAACGCTACTCAGCAGTAATGCACTCTGCATTGGATAATTCTCGGTAATCGAATCGCCCACGCTTGTCCAATGTAGATAATGTTTTTATTTGTATTAAGAAACAAACATAGATTTGTTGTAGTCATTCTGTATTTAAACACCTTTGGAGAAAGATTAAAATTATAAATGAATTTTGAATTTTTAAAAAGCCTTCTGAGATCCGTCGCAATTAAGGCATGTAAGCATGTAACAAAATCTTACACAAACATTTCGTGTTTGAAAGAAATAGGTACTGGTCATTTCTTTTTTCCCTTAATAATTAGTCTATGTTTTTAATAAATTCAACACCAAGAAAAAGCATGCTATTCATAGAATATCTTTGTCACAAATAATAATATGCGAGTAACTTTGATCCGGCTTCCAAATTTTATCATAATTATTATATCTATTTGATCCTATAGTGATAGTGTGAATGAATGTCATGTCACAGTGATACGAGTTAAATTTATACAATGAATTTAAATGTTCAGTGTAAGAATACATTGTTATTGGTCATTAGAAATGATGTATGGATTATGCTTGAACGCTATAATCTATATGACACACAATAAATATAATAATCATTTACGTCGTAATTGAGCTTAATTTCCTACGGTCTTTACTATTCAATTGCGCAATCCTACGAAATATTACCTCTTATGACCATAATTCATTATGTTTTTTTTTAATCATAAAAGAACCTGTAACCGTACGCGTTGTCTTGATGTCAGTCTATGATAGAGTTGTTACGCTTCATAGCCCGGACCATGACTATAATTTCTACTGGTATTTTGTGGGTAAAAAGATCTAAGAAACCATACATAATTTTGATCATTTTGGTCAAATCGAGTCACTACGTTGAGTTTTCGCAATGTGAATGGTGGTTTGCGACCCGGTGGAGCATGAAAAATCTACCACCACTCATAATAATATTAAGTACTAGCTGTATACCGCGGCTCCGCCTGCGTTTCATATTTTGTTCACTGCGTAATATAGCTTTTAATTAATCATTTGAAAATAATATTTTGATAGTGCTAACAGAAAGCAAAAGATACTTCTCACAAATTCATACACTTGCCAGTAAAACTGCGTTGAATCGGTTTTTATGTACAATTTCATGAGTTTAATTGTTTTACGCAGAACCCTGATTATGTTTGAATAATTAAAGTAGCCTAAGTTACGTGGAGTAACTGCAGCTATCTAATAATCAGTCCAGCCGTTCCGGAGATTAGTTGAAACAAACAGACAGACAGAAAATTGTGTTTTTAGCATAGGTACCGTATATATACTCATATGTAATCAGTAAAAAAAAATGTTATTTTGATATCACAAACAGACACTTTAATTTTATTTATTAATATAGATGTAATTTAAGTTTATTCCTCCCTGCAAAATGACATTGTGACGGTAACCTATAAAATTATATCACATTCTTAATTTATCGACCCGATAATATTATTATAATCGATATTATTCGACATTATCTCTGTATTTGATATTATACCGAAAATCGGAAATACCTATTCAATATTATCACTTTCACTAATTTTAAAGATGGGAAAATATTATATGAATATTTTTAACGTTACTTCTGTACATTAATTACATTGTTTCGAAATCCGGAAATTCTTGTGAAATATTTGATTTGACTAATATTTATAGTTATTTATCTATAAATATTATCTTTTAAATATTAATTATAAAATTATTTATCCTTATTCGTCGATTATGGAAAAAAACTACTGAACCGAATTCGGTGAAATTTAGTATGATATGTAGCAGTTTATATTGTGTACTTACAGAATACTTTTTACATACATATGTTTATGTAATATCTATATAATGTATAAATAGTGTTTATCTACATTCATATTACAAAATCATAATATCAAAGTGCACAGATAATAACATCTACTTTTATCTTTACTTGTAATAAAAGGCTAGCGAGACGAAATGTACATTGAAGATATTTAAGAAAAAATACTATGCGGAGCTTCACAATTGACAATCGATAATTCGAAAGTTTTACAAATTTAAAAAAATGAGAAAGCTTCGATGAAATCCAAAAAATAAATAGCCTATAACAATCTACGAAAATTGTGCGTCGAATAGTCGTAGTAGACCCATCCCGATATGTTCAGTAGTTTTGAGGTGGTGGTACGTCAAAGGAACATATATATAGAACACAAATGATAGATAAATGTGAAATAAGTGTGGAGATTAATAAAAGATTAGAGTAAAAAATAGGATATTCGAAATACTAATTCTACATCTATGAAACCACGGGCACCATATACCTTTTTACACCTAAAGCACTGAACAGATTTCGATAAAATTTGATAAAGAAATACATTGCAGTCAGAGAGACAGTATAAACTGCAAATTGTCTGAATCATCGCGAGCGACGTCGCGGGAACAGTTAGTATTAAACATAAAAATTAGAGTATATCTGCTGGTAAATATATACTTATATCTTTATTTATAAGCGTGTATGTTTCGTTATTCTATAAAAAAAATTTTTCTTTAATTTGGTTTTTTTTTGTGAATAGCATACCTGCGTTAATATAATATTTCCACATTCTCGCTGGTTAGCTGGAAGAAAATGTCGCATTAAGTTCATTAGGGCATAATTTTATTAGTACAATAAATCAATAAATGATACATACATTTACCAGCATTTCCCAAAGTATGGGGTAGCGAGCGAATGTTGGGCGAGCCCCGAAAAATAGGACAATACACTCCACGTTGGTAAACGTAAACTTTTCTTCCTTTATTTACATAATTCTTCTTTTCTTCATTAATATAATTATTCTCCTTTTTATTTACGACGGCCCAGAGATGACTTCCAAATTTGTAAACACAAGTTTTTGTAAGTTACTATGCTACTATGGTATTATTAGGTGTTCTAAATGTAAAAATAAACATACATAAATCAATTGTCATACATTATACATTGTAAACCCAATAAAAAAAAACAAGTGTGCAGTTCACAGCCGGTAGGATTGAACCCTTCAAAAAAAAGAAAACATTTCTATATTCTACAATACACGACGCTTTTTCTCTCAGTTTTTATGGAATAGGAGGTAAACGAGCAAGCGGATCACCTGGGTAAGTGACACCGCCGTCCATGGACATCCACAACACCAGAGGAATCGCAGGTGCGTTGCCGACCTTTAAGGTTCCCAAGTCGTATCGGTTCCGAATACTCCAATAAACAAGAGTGGAGAGGCTACGAAGCACCTTACAAACATGAGACCGCGAATATAAGAAATACTGTTTAATGTATGCTGTCTCATTCTGTCACACCTGAAATCCTATAGATGTTTCTCTTTTTATTGTCGCTTTTTTGTTTCACCGAGTTACAAACCAAAATGGAGGTAAAAAAACGATATCGAGAAAAGTATTGGGCATTCCTGTGAAGAAGAAACACAGTTAACAAATCGCAAACATGAAACTATTAAAAAAAGTGTAATAATATTTTCGACACAGTGACAGACGACAAACGACACGATCATCTCCTGACAGTGATCCCTGTCGCTCGTTAGACTCCGGAGCTGGATGGAGGAGGACACTTCAAAGCAATTTCACCTTTGTCGCCTAACTACTTTGATGTCGACGCGGATCGATTTAATTTACCGTCTCATAATTAAAATTGTACCTGCGCGTGTTTCATTTCGAAACGTACACTCGGCTACATAAATGTTTATTATAAATATTAATTATTATTTATTGCTGACTAGTTATTTTAGCTGCTTAATATATCCGATTAAGTATAAAGTACTGCAAACATCGCAATAGCCGTTTTTATCTACTTAATTCACTGTTATTGTCATAATCGTTTCCGTATAATATTTAATATAATGTTAACTGGTCAAGGACCAACCTGGCGATTACGCTAGCTTTCTATTGTTTTCCTATTCATATTTTATTAATGTTTTCGGGTCTAGAACGCACACTTACTTGTTTTTATTTTCTCGACTTTTCGACCTGGTTACACAGGCCGTGGTCACGAGACGAGAAAACAAAATCAAGTAAGTGCATGCGACTTACAACTAAGACCCGAAAACAATAATAAAATATGAGTACAAAACGCGAAAGTTTAAAAAGTGTTTTCCTATTGTTAAACTTGTACTGGTATTTGAGCGATAAATAAAATAATCGGTTCAGTAATTTTTCAGTTAAAATATCGACAGGAAGTGAGATGTTCGTACATAACATTTTTCATAAAAGTCTCAAGAAGATCCACTTTATCTTAACACAAAATTATGGTCTGGTAGAGTAATTGAACCCGACTGGATCAGAACCACCGTAAGCTTGTGAAGCATTACGAAGAGAGGTGGGATCTCTATGCATTTTATATAGAATTTACCATGGGGAGTGTTCCTAGGAATTGTTTGGATTAATACCTGCTGCTGGATTTCACCACCGTACAACGGTACAACTTAAATTCCTCCCTTACCATCTGGATGAATGGCGATGCACGACGGAGTATTTCGCGCGAAATTTTTTGCCTCGCATAACCATCTTGTGGGGACGACTTGTGTCGAAGGTATTTCCGGACAATACAACTTGGGAACATTTAAGAATAGAGCCTACTCATACCGTAAAGACCAGCAACGCAGCTCCGATTCCTCTGGTGTTGTGGGTGTCGATGGGTAATGTAGGCTGTCATAGAGATGAGGATTATTTATAGAGTATATCATCTTTATTTAACATCAAATTAAGTCCAATAAAACAAGTGACACTAATCACTCATCTCGATAAATGTAATACATACAAAGATGTCATTATGGTGTTCATTTTGAAGAGTAATTCAATTATTCTATTATAAAGTCCATTATAAATTCTTCTTCTTGTAGTCCCTCTCTAATTAGTGAAGGTCGGCAGTCAGTTCTACATTTATTAAGTAACTTAGTTTAAGGTTAACCAAATTACCTTCGTTTTTCTTTTTTTTTGTTTCAGGGTTTTGAGAAGTCGTATGTTGAGAACCCCTCTAACGAACTGACGAGGATGTGTATCGAAAATGTGCCTCTTCCCGCCTGTGCATTGACTGCAAGAGTGATGAACATGCCCGCGGTTATCGCCCGTAGATTATTTCTACAGCGATCGTAGTTTCCCCTGCATGACAACCACCCGGTTTCACAACGAAGTTCCACTCGCTCTCATTCCCGACCATCGTTTTTATGATGGGAGGGAAAGAGACACCAGGCACAATTACTGCGATTAGGTTACGACATGACGAGTCCCATTAAAGACAGACTGCCAAAATACGTTGTGTCAAATGATAACAACTTCTATGAATCCTCCCGGTCTATCTGTATAAAATAAATATTCTCCGACACATATAATCGAAAACGCATATATCATAATATAGCCGCCTCCGTAGCTAGGCCACCAACTAAGGCTTCTACTGTCGGTATGCATGGAGTATTAATTTATGATAACCATGTCTTGTACTGGAGAGATGAATACGTAAGTTAACAAAGGATAATAATTAATGAAAACATTATTAACAATTTAATCGTTTAACTGTACCACTCACTTCATAAAGCCGAGCTGTGGAATTTATGTGTTATTCATTAACAATATCTTCGTTTTGAATTGAAATGGGATCTGCGAGGTGTCAACAGCCGCTCCTATGTTAATGCTGTCTCTGCCAAATAGCGTACTGTTTGATTTATTGGTTTTAGTCAAATTTTTTAGCTGTCTGATTGAAAGATATAGTATTTAGAATATTTACATTTCAAACTAAAATAAATTGAATTGAATTTAGGTAATTTCTGTTTATTCAATCAAACATTAATTTTAACTAAAATAAGTTAGTTTTAACGGGTTTTCACGCGTTACCTTTGCTTTTTTCATCCTATCCCAACGTTTCGGCTGGGTTTCACGTCGGGATAGGAAGAAAAAAGCAAAGGTAAAGCGTGAAAAACCCGTTAAAATTAACTGATTTTAAATATGGAACGCGAAAACTTTAAAAATTACAGTAATTTTAATGTTATTTGGACTATAAAACTTAACACAACTTTGTAAATTAAAAATAAAACCGACTTAAAAAGAATATTAAATGCATTATAAAGTAAATAAATACATAATTAATTTATTACATAATTACTTCTATTTTCAATATATCTTTTGATTTAATACTATTTATAATTTTAAAATTGGTCCCAATTTAAAGTTAACAAAGTGGTGTAAATGTACGTCACTAATTATATTCGATTTTATTTAATTGTTCCTTAGTATCACCATAGTCCTTAGGATAAGTTTATGTAAGCTTATATTTAATATGTCGATTACATATACGACATTCCCATTTTTAAATAAATTCATTGGTTGGATTCTTGGATAATGTGTACAAAGTGCGCGGCTACAAGTTTAGTGTTTAAGTGACATCATCGTTAAAAAACTTTACGCCTTTCCGGAGCAATACTGTTGCTATAATGATAATAATAATCAAATGTTGTAAAACAGAATATAGGATATAGTTTTAATAATCAAATTATATGAAAGTTATTATGATATATAAGGCGCATAAAGATAAATTAAGTGCAAACGTCCTAGAAAGTAAGTAGGCAGGTACAATTATAATTTATGTCAAAACGATGTTGATATTGTTATTATTTTTTTAGTAGCTCGTCAATGTGAAGGTATTGTGCCTGATGGTAAGCACAATGCAATCCAAATATATTGGCGACCGTCGAGAAATCGGCTGTCCATCGCCAACTTCATATTTTTTCATGCTACGTTGGAAGGACGTAATGTTATAGGAAGGAGGAAATACATCGGCCGGAAGACTGTTCCACAGCTTAACATTACGGCAAAGGTATGACGATTTGAAATGTTTAGTTCGTGCCTGGATGGAGGTTAATGTAAAGCTGTTGCTCCGAAGCCTAACGCGTGTGGTTCTACTATATAAGGGAGAAGAGGGGATCAGATCAATCAGTACTTCAGAGCACTCACCATGATACAAGCGATAGAACATACTTAGTAAAGCGCAGCTGAAGCGTTCTGATGAATTTAGTAACGTCTGCATCATTTACAATGCGGACAGCCTATCTCTGCAACCTATCCAGGGCATCAAGTAGGTTTTAGCGGATCCATCCCAGAGATGGGAACAGTATTCCATACACGGCCGATCTTATATAGAAGTCAAAGCTTGCCCCAGCAAGTTCCCGAATGCAAAACAGTCGCACCCTGTTTAGAATTCCTAGTCTGCTGAATTTTGTGGAGGTGACACTGCCGATGTAATCGCTGGAATTAAGATTGCTGCGAATATGCATACCTAAGATATTGAGGCTATCTCATACTGCAAGCGTGATGCTCTGAATCGTAGGAAAGGAAGGAATCGGGGAAATTTTTTCTTGTGATTGCGCATATCTAAGTTTTCTTGGCATTGAACTGAACCAAGTCACGTACTTCCCACAAAGATATGCGGTGCAAGGATTGGTTAAGCTCTGTGCTTTATTTATAATACATATATATTTTGACTTTATGATACTTATTATATTATACTACTGGTTCAAATTGAATGAAATTTGATATGTACCGTGTTTTATACATTGCCTACTTGGTTGCCGAAAATTCAGGCTTCTAGTTTTATCCACAACGAAGTTATAGGGGGTCGAAAATGGCCTGAACTGCTTTGAGATAAGGATGGTACGGCCGTGCCGCTTTTTGTTTTTGCTTTTGCTCGACTTGGCGGGGGCACTGCTGTACCCCCAGATAATACAGTAAAAACGTAGTACGTACATACAACAGGTGTGCAAACTGATAACAATTTGTGTAACATTTACTAATATTACGATTAAGTAAGGATTATTATGATTGATGGTAATTTTATGTTTGTAACCTATTTTTGAGTTCACGCGTTGTTTACAATGAATACGTTTGATTTGTTTTATAATTTTTTACCGATGTATTTTTCTAACCACACAATTTCGTGTTTCAACTTCAGGTTTCGATCTAATTTTGAATGCGGTGTTCCTCTTTAGTGATTTTTACGAAACTTTATTCCTCGATTACATATTGTCTATTTAATAAAACCTCTTCGGTTTAAAAGCACAGTTATGATAAATATTAGCTGTATGAGTTCAGATACTCACTCACATACTCAAATAGCATTGATTGTGTTATATTTTCATCTGTGTTTGTAGAATGGTTAACACAATTGTAATATACGATGTTTACTGATTCGTGGAATTTCAAATAAAGCTCGTATATTCTTCTACTATCGTGCCAGATCGGCCATGTAGCGGCAGATAGCAAATGCTAAGGGCCCCTTGCTTTAGGAGGCCGCATGCCTTGTATCCTGTATGTTAACCAAACACATGACTTATGATCAAATGGCATGGCTATGTGGAATGCAATAAAAGTATTTAACGGCGAAAGGGATTTTGAAAGAAGTCCAATTATCGTCAGGTCTTACTTAGACGACATGGAAGCTGGTTTGGGTTCATTTCGTTAAGTTGCTTAGGTACTCCTGGTAATTATAGCAAAAAGTACGAGGCTATGGAACCTCCGTTTTATAAAATATAGAATTAATGTTACATATTTACTTATTTTTAATGATCACAAAGTACAGCGGAGGAAGTTATTTTTCAACATTAAAGCGAATTTAAAATATCCTGAGAAACAGAATTGAACAAGAAAGTTTGAATAATCTCATTATAATCTACACTTTTAAATAAAATTCAAGTGTCTGTTTGTAATGTCAAAATATTTTTTTCTTTACTAAATAGATATGAAGGTATATACGATACCTATACCAAAATACATTTTTATTTTAATATTCTCTTTCTGTCTATCTGTTTGTTCCGGCTAATCACCGGAACGACTGGACGGATTTTGACTTTTAATTTTCGAAAAATAATTAGGATTCCGCGTAAAAAATTTAAACACAGCGAAGAATTTATGAAATGTGGGCTCAGCCGCGAGTGAATATATAAAATGGTTAACTTAGGCAGGGAGATACTTTATTGATTTGACGAATGTTATTTATAAATTTGTCCACATAATTTCACGAATAGTTTTCTTTAAATGTGTTATTTTATTTCCATTGTAAATTAGAATAAATGATGGAATTCAAGGGCACCTTGTTCATATATGTTGAGGATCACGCGTTTGCTTTCTCATGCACTGGTAGTACCACGAGGTGGATAAAATAAATTGTGTAACAATTTATCTGTATTTAAAATAGTAAATATATTATACAAGTCTGTACTTTTTTTGCATAAGGTGCAAAGGTGCAGGTGTGGGACATCTATACACTGGCATTAAGTATCTATTTTAGTAAGCAAGCCGTTCAAAAAAGTATTTTGTAAATGTCCAAACGTTTACATTTTGTACCTATTGAATATTTCGTTGGTACTTATTATTAATGATTTGTCAAAGCTATAAATTTATGATATAAATCATTAATCATAGCCCTATCTATCACCGACGAACTTATTCGTTGTGTGTGATAGATATCTGATGAAATGCGATAAAAGGGGGTGAATCATGAAAGGCTAATATTGACGGCATATTTAAATAATAAAATATAATCAGTCATAACTTAAAAGAAGATTATTTTATTATTTGATTCCTTAATAATTACAATACTGTGTATCAATTATTATTTCTTTATTTTCGAAGATTATTTAGAAATTATTTTCATTGTTTGATTTTCGACAAAATACAGAGAAGAATCAGAGCACGTAATGTATTAACGAGGAATTAAACAGAACATTACGCAAGACTTTTTATTATGTATGTACACTTTTTGGAGCGATGGTCAGTGGTGGCATCGAGCGGGAGTTCGAATTGTAAAATAAACTTTTGGTGAGTAAAAATATCATGATAAAATCCCAAGATACGAGTAGTTGTAAATTTTACCCATTCTAGGGCTAATTAACAAAAGCAGGAAGGTAAAGTAGGCGACGCGGTGCTTGCGTAAGCCACCCCGTGTCGCCCGCATCCCAAATACAGCGGACGGCCCCGGGGGGTTTTAGTGGGTATTTCCGGGCGACTCTCGCCTGGGTGAGTCCCACACTGGCACGGAACTCGTCACTCCGTGCCCCCTTATCTATTGTATTTGGGGGACTCTGATCCTTCAAATACAATGGATAAGGGTAGTGCGTAAATGCATTTCCCCCCGTCAAAAAAAAAAAAGGAAGGTAAAGTATATTTTTATGAGAGTTCATAAAACGGTATACGATTACGAAATATGTACATTTAATTATTTGTAACAATTTAATATTAGATTTACCGATCTGAAATAGTCGTTTTAGCAATAAAAGTAAAGTACGCCAAAATCATACACTACGATTCTATAACTACACGATTCTAAACTTACTAAAATATAATACTAAACACAACGATAAAACAAATCGAATAATAAAAAAAAATTAGACATAATACTAAAACTATAAAAGGTACATCTACTTAGTAAAATCCCATACATATGTAACTTTTCTGCTCAAAGTGTAACCTGTAGCATGAGTTAATTTCTATTAAATGACTCTTCCTCATCTACATATAATAACTGACGTAGCACGTCCATTTCATGATAATTCCAAATTCCATGATAAAAATAAAAAATATATTTTTTAAATTTTATATTCAACGCTCCAGTAAAACATTCACCATCTCGCTAGAACCTTCCAAGGAGTTTTTGTAACCCCTAAAAATTCACGTTCTATGTTATTATTTGTAATGAACTTCTCTTGATCCCAATAACTATACTGTTCTGTACTATAACTGTACTATACTATACTGTTTAACGTAAAATGTCTCTATTATTAGGTAGCTAAATAACAAATAAAAACTATGTGACAGTCTATGATGCTGCCAAGAAAACACCATCTTTTCATTATTAAGCACTTATATGAAAAATGGTCCAATTTGATAAGGAACCCAAAAATAAAGTTCCGTTTAATTTAGATAATATAATTTAATTAACAGCGAAAATATGTAGTTTAATTATTCCAAGACTTACTAGATGTCATAAACAGAGTATGTATGTAAATTCCTCGAGCACGACTACAGCGAAAAACAAACATATATGTTAGCTAAACATCTAAGTTTAAACAAGATAAACAATAGTTTGATATATGATAGAAACAGCTAGCAGATTTTTAGGATAGGAAAATTTTGCATAATTGTTTAAATTGATATATGATTAATCATATTTTCCAATTCATGAAAAACTCGTAACTGCGGTATCTATTTCGTTGAAAAAATTATCAGGAGAATTTATAAAAATACTATATCTAATTTATTTTTAATAACCATCTTTGATAATTTTTTTCTTTACAACAATGTTCAAAGTTAAATCGATACATAATGATACAGCCAGTATGAATTAATAACGTTTTAAGACTACTTGTAGTGTTTTAGTTATTGTGTTTGAATACTTTTCAAGAAGATAGTTTTATAAACCAGATGGTGACATAATTAAAGTCAAAGTCCATGGACTCTGCTATCACACAATCCTTATCAAATAAATGGATGTGAATCGCGGTGTGACTTAAAACTAAAAGAATTTCCGGGATTGTAATCTGATCAACTATAACATTAACTATAACACTGGTTAAACCCACTGATATATTAAATGCGTACTTACAACTAAAATAGTCTAAATTCTAAAGTTTACTAGGTTCATTAAGTTTTTCTATTAGTACTCAGTAATTGAATTTAATAAAAAACAATCACAAACCACAAATAAACGTTAAAATATTTTTTTTTACTTTGGTAAGTTTAATACCGCCTTTCCTTTTCTAAATTTCCTTTGCGTGTCTATACGAGTATATCGCATTACATCAGCAACCATATAGCACATGTGAAAACATCCTTTTTTTTGGTGACGTGAAAAAAAATCAGTTTATTGAACGTGCGGGGTACGCTGCTGTGCCTGCTGGTCGCACGACAGACTACCCCATCCCACCAAAATTGAGGTGACAGAGTGTCAGGTTAGCTTCAGCTTAAACTTCGGCTTACTGATTTCAAAAAACCAAGCGAGCCTAACCCTGCATAACAACATAAGGAACTCAAGAGCGCATTTTCATGCATTCTTCTGGCAACTTAACAACACCATGCTTCGAAAAACAGGTCCGATATTAAATGTTTAACGAGGCTGGCGACCTCGGAATGCGCGCAGACTACAACGGCCGACGCGGCAACGTGTAATACATATTACATCATCCGGGAGCGCTGCCCGCCCCCTCTCCCTTTTTGAATCCTCCTTTGCGAGCATGACGGACTCGCAACAGGAAGAAAGCCGTCCAGTCCCTAGCCATTACGAGAGGAGAGGCCCTACCCACGTCGGAGGCCAAGTCCCTGAAAGATTCCCTCCACTCGGGACTTACGACCAACGTGTGCACGACGTCGTCAACGACTCCGCCGGCACAGTGATGACAACACGGAGTTAGTTCCCGACCTATATGATTCAGTAGCTTCCGAAGCATCCGCACCCCGTCAGCACCCGCGTAAGGCGATAGCTCAAAGCTCCGTGAATCCTTCCTCACCAGTCTGTAAGCGATATGCGAAAACATCCTATGTCTATATCTGCAACTACGTAGTACGTATAGTACCGCCAATACTAGAACGACTGTTTGGAGGCTGAAGAAGCTAATATATTTTACCATTTCTGATTACATTCTCATTAAGCATTAAAAAATTATGGTCAAATTGTAACCTATAATGTTTATTAAAAAAAAACGGTTTTGTAATATAATGGCAAAAAAAAACTTTTATAATTAAAAACAAAACCGACTTCAAAAGAATAAACTATAAAAATGCACTAAAAGGTAAAAAATATAATTACTTTATTAATCTGCTTCTGTTTACTTCAATATATCTTTTGTTTTAATACTCGTATCGTTAATAATTCTTAAATCGGTGTCAGCTTACGGATAACAAGTGGTGTTAATGTACTTCGCTAATTATATTCGATTTTGATTTATTTTTCTTGAAATCCACCCTAGTCTTTTATTTACCATATGTTAGCTCTAAAAATACAGACGAATTGATAACCTCCTCCTTTTTGAACTCGGTTAAAAACATAAGTTAACTGAACACACCCTGTTTTCTGAAATTTTTTACTCTTTAGACCAGAGGCTTCCAATCTTTTTCAGACTCGGCACACATACATGTTTCCTATTTTGTCTCGGCGCCCTCACCTAACTAGGTGTTCGAAAGAGATAGGTACAGCGATACTAGTAAGGTAAATAGGTACAAAAAATTAAAACATCGACACAACATTATGAATCTATATCTATAATAATAAATAAAACTGAAACGTAGACTGTTTCAAAATAGGCTTTGTTAAAGAGAGACATTAAGATTTGATCCATAGTATGTATTTGTAAATCGCGTTTACGGCATATTTACTATCCTCTTTCTATTAACAAATAACAAGTAAACAATAACACACAGACAATAAAATAACGGTATACTATGTTGGAGATATTTAAGTAAATACTCTTTAAAATAATAGAATAATGTTTTAATATTTATCTAGTCACTTGTCTTTTATGTAAAAAACTGTCAAAACAAAAGATTGTATTTGTGCAGGACAGCGCCCTCAAGAGAGAGGGTGTATATTCAGACAGATTTTACATAGAATTAGATCCCGCATGAATAATTGTACATTACGAAATAGTTGTAAATAAATAGAATTAGAATGGCATAATTGATGAATATTGCATTGAACATACGCGCCGAAGCACGTCGCGTCTTTGCGAGAGCGAGACAGAACACCTCGCGGCCCCGCCGGGCGGTGCGCTCTGATTCGCCGAACGCGACCGGCATACCTCGATCCGTAGGAACGGGGTCACGCACATGCCGGGAGCTTAAATATCCGCCCGGGACGGTGCCAATCATGCGTTAGGAGTTTATCTTAGTCGAGTAGTGTTTTTAAGATTGCTGTGGTAAGCTCCGTAGTGGACGGACGTTCGCTACGCTCGCTCGCATAAATACGATTTTCGTGCTCGATTTCGTGTCGCCGCCGTCAGAGTTCGTTCGCTTGCGTGGCAACAGCCGTTAAATTTATTTAACGGTTGAGGTGACGCAAGCGCGCGCGCCGCGTCGTCGTTTACCCGGTGTGGGTTTCCCGCGCTGAGGTATTTCTGCGAGCGATTGAATACTCGTTTTTATAATTTAATTATAACTTCGAGTATTCTCGTAAAACGTACTTTTCAGTACGCGCGCGTTTAACGTATACTCACCCTTAAGGTGAGGATACGTGTCGCTTCACGACGTTGCTGAAACCCACTCTCTCTTGATTGTGGTCATCACCGGAGACCTAACGGTGCCAACTTAAGGTGGTGTAGGGTTTAGCAGGTTCCCTGGGGACCCCCTTCTGGGGTCACCAAATACCGAAATCTGGTGTGTGATCACACCGGGTTTCCCTCTTTCTTACCCGATTTCCGCTCCTGCTACAGATCCATCCCCTGGGTGCTGTTTGGGCGTCTGACCCACGTCCTCTGCCCTAGGGCTTGTTAGGGCTTCCCCCTAGGCTCCGTAGGCTCCCAATTACCTTGAGTCATTGCACTTTGACTCAACGGTCACTTGCGAGACTCGCGTAGTCTCATAGATTTTTGGCGCGCCCCCCTGCCCCTCAGGCAGGGAGGTAGTTCACCCCCCCCCCTGCCCTCTGCCATCGCGGGATGGCCGAATCAGTTGTTGTGGAGCAAAAGCTCCTTAAATTTGCAAAATTATTATTAGAAAAATCTCCCATCCTTGCCAGGGAGTTTAAAAACTTTAGCGCGGATTCCCCATCGCCGGCCGTGCCCTCAATTCAAGTTAGGAAGCCGGTACCTAACATCAACGCACCGGAGCGCTCTCGCGCGCCCACACCACCTACGGTTAGAGATAGGCGCGATTCGTCCTTTTCGGGACTGTCGTTCGCGGTCGCGGTCGCGTTCGCGTTCCCCTTACCGTCGTCCGCAATCGGCGGAACAAATCAATGTTAGCACGGGGAATAGTTTTTCCCCTCTGTCCCCCCAGAGCCAGGCAGATAGGCATCCGAGCCTGATGCCTAGGTTCGCCGCTCCCGCAGTCCATTCGTCGTCCGGGTCAGACTCGGACGAGATGGACGTCGCGTACCCCCCGCTAGGGGGGGTGACTTCGTCACCCCCAAGCGAAAGAATAAAAGGAAGGCGCCGGCCTCCCCGCCGCCCTCCGTGTCAGTCCCAAAGGTCCTCGCCGTAGAGGACGCGTCGCGGCAGCCAACTTCGCTGCCCGTCGCTAAACCGGCCGCCCACAAACCTGCGGCTGCGCCGTCTCAGGTGCAGCCCAGGAAGACACGTCCTCCACCACCGGTCACGATCCAGGACAAGGCGTCCTGGACGAAGATCTCGGCGGCTCTCTCGAGCCGCCATATACACTTTACCACGGCGACCAATGTCCGAGAGGGCATTATGGTCAAAGTGGCAAATTCCGACACCTTCCGTGCCCTCACGAGTTTCCTTCGTGAGGCCAAGTACGCGTTTTTCACACACGCACTTGAGGAGGAAAAGTCCCTTCGGGTCGTCATGCGAAGAGTTCCCAAGGAACTCTCGTGTGACGAGATAGCTGCCTCCCTTAAGGAGCAGAACTTCCCCGTGATTGAGGTGCATCGGATGCACTCTCAAAGAGATAGGATGAAGCCGTTTAACATGGTTTTGGTTTCCTTGTCCGCCACGGAAGAGGGAAAGAAGGTCTTCGGTCTGAAGACCCTCTGCGGCCTCTCCCGGATATCTGTGGAAGTCCCACATAAACAGTCTTACCCCTCGCAATGTCACCGTTGCCAGGGGTACGGACACAGTTCTCGGAGCTGTTATATGGCTCCGAGATGTGTCAAGTGTCTCGGGGATCATCTCACCCCCGACTGTCCCCGTCCCAAGAACACTACCGACCCTCAGCTGCGTTCTGTGCAGGCAGGAGGGTCATCCCGCCAATTACCGAGGGTGCCCGTGTGCGCCCAAGGTAAGACGCAACCAGCCTAACAAAGGCGGTAGACGCGTTCCTCAGAGGAACGCTGCCCCCCTCCTCCTCCAACCTCAAGTACCGCCTATGACACTGAGGTCTTTCCCGTGCCTCCCAGGCACGTCGGCGTCGCCTTCCGCGGTGCCGACCCGTCCCGCCGCCCCCCCCGCCCCGCAGCCCCTCTGGCTCCGTGGGCACCTAGGCCCCAAGCCAAGGCGCAGCCGCGCCTGGCTACCCCCCCCCAGGCCCCTCAGGCCAACTCCACCGGCTTAGACCGGGTTTTATTTCTCCTGCGCATCCATGATGTGCAGGAAGTAGTCGCGTTCAACGCAATGTTGAACAGCGGCTCAGGAAACGCCGAGCTCGAGGCTATCGCGCGTTTCCCTGCCATCGCCATGACCCTTCAAGGTCTGGCACGCGTCTCTCTTAACCCGTAATCGATGGCTAAGTTCAAGCCTCGCGGTCTCTCCCTTTCATTCTTTAACGCGCGGAAATTAGCTCCGCAGCGTGAATTAGTCGCTAACTTTCTCCGCGATCGTCAAATAGACGTATTTCTCGTCCAGGAAACCTTTTTGAAGCCAAGTGATCGCAATCCCGGGATTGCGAATTATAATATAGTACGAAATGATAGGACCCCTGATAGGGGCGGTGGTACCCTTATATATTATAAACGGTCACTTTATTGCTCGCCGTTGCAAGCCCCGGAGCTTACCAATATGGAAGTTTCGGTATGCAGAATAGGTATGACTGGCCATCCGTCAATCGTACTCGTGTCTGCATACCTCCCCCCCCCAGTAAACGACCCTTAAGGTCAGATCTAGAGAAGCTTTTCGCATTAGGCGACTCTGTCATTATCGCCGGCGATCTCAATTGCGGGCACACCTTCTGGAACAGCTCGTGCGTTACGCCCAATGGGGCGGAACTCATGCGCTTAGTAGTACGGAAGCTCGATTTTGAGGTCGTCGCGCCCTTAGAGCCCACCCATTTTCAACCGAACTGTCGCCCGTCGGTTCTAGATTTTGCTGTTTTGAAAGGAGTCTCGCTTCCTGTGCGTCTTATACAAGTCGTACACGAACTCGACTCCGACCACCGCCCCCAGTAGTTTTGATGTTAGGTCACACGGATGACTCTAATTCTAGCCCGCCAGTTGTAAAAGTCGCGGACTATTACAAGCTCGGCCGTTATTTAAAGGACCATCCGTCCACCCCCTCTCTCGATAGGATCCCAGATGTACTGGATACGTCTGCGGACGCGGACCTCGCGATCGATGCTCTGGTTGAGCACCTCAAGATCGGCATCGAGGAGACCTCGAAAGAGGTGCAAGCGGCGAACGATCGCCGCTTTGTACTCCCCGATGACGTGAGAGCTCTGCTCACCCAGAAAAACGCCGCGACCCGCGCCCACGACACGTATCCGACTGAGGAGAATCGTGCGCGCTTGCGTTCTTTGCGTAGAGCGGTGAAAAGCCGCATAGATCAGATCCGTAATGAAAGGTGGGACAGCCTCTTAGGAGAGCTGAAACCTTCCCACCTCGCGTACTGGAAGCTCGCACGATCTATGAAGATGGACCGTACCATCGTTAACATGCCCCCCCTGGACAGAAATACGCAGGGTCTTCAACCCGCATTTGACGATATCGAAAAAGCCGAGTGCTTAGCCGATAGCCTCGAGCATCAATGCGCTCCCGTCACCGACAACATTGATATCGAACACATCTCTGTTGTCGAATCCTCTGTGAAGGACTCCCTCGCTCTTACTCCGGTTGTCCCCCTCTCACCTGTCACCTGTGACGAGGTTACGACTGCCATCAAGGGCCTTAAGCCCAGAAAGTCCCCCGGTCCCGACGGAATCAGGAACGAAGTCATCAAACTTCTTCCTCCGCCTCTGGTCGCGTTGCTGGTCTGCATCTTCAATGCGGCCATCAAAAACAACCACTTTCCAGCCGCCTGGAAAGCAGCTATAGTTATAGGGATACACAAACCTGGCAAAGACGCCAGGCAACCCGATAGCTACCGTCCAATTAGCCTTCTTAACACCTTAGGCAAACTCTATGAGCGGATCCTTATGAACCGTCTCATAGAGGTGATAGAGGACAAAAATCTCTTGCCTCCCCAACAGTTTGGTTTCCGAGCCAGACACTCCTGTGCGCATCAGGTGCTCCGCCTCACGGAGTACGTACTCACCAATATTAATCACCCTCAGTTTAATAAATCCTGGCATACGCTCGCAGTTTTCTTCGACGTTGCCAAAGCATTCGACAAGGTCTGGCACACGGGCCTCGTCTACAAGCTCACTAGATTAGGTATCCCCGACACCCTAGTTAGAATCATACACGATTACCTCACCGATCGTAGTTTCCGCTATAGAGTAGAGAGCGCTCTCTCTATAGCCCACCCCATACGCGCAGGAGTCCCCCAAGGTTCCATTCTGGCGCCTGTCCTCTTTAACCTATACTTAGCGGACCTCCCTGATCTCGGAAGAGTTCAGTTAGGTCTATACGCGGACGACACCGTCATATATTTCGCTTTTCGTAAGAAAAGAGTTTTACGTAAATACGTCCAAGACGCTGTCGACCAACTCAGCGCTTGGTATTTCAAATGGCGTCTCGCGATAAACCCGAGTAAGAGCGCCGCGTTATTATTCACTAGAAGCCGTAAACTTAGGGAAGACCCTCCCAAGCCCATACAGTACGCGGGTACTGAAATCCCATACTCCTCCGAAGTCAGGTACCTAGGAGTTCAATTAGATGACAGACTCTCTTTCAAATCTCACATAAAGAAAGTGAAGCGCCAGACCTCCATGGTGCTAGGTCGTCTCTATCCGCTCTACAACAGCAAGAGCAAAATGGCACTCCGCCATAAGATTACCCTATACAAGATGGTGGTCAGACCCATCATCACGTATTGCGCACCTGTCTTCGGACACATCACTCGTTCCCGCATGCACGCCTTACAAAGGATTCAGAATCGCTTTGTAAGGAAGGCAGTAGGTGCCCAATGGTTCGAGAGAACTGTGGATTTACACAGGGATCTCAACCTGCCCTCCATTAGGTCCGTTTTCAAGACCCAGTGTCGCGCTTTCTTCGAACGCGCAGAGACACACTCGAACCCCCTCATCGTGCGAGCCGTCTCGTACTTGCCAGGTCGCAAGCCGCGTCGTATACGTCGGCCGCAGAGAATCTTATCGTGCCGCGACGATACCATAACCCGTAGTAATAGGATCTTTCCTCCTTTACCTCGTACGAATGCGTGCCAGCGCCCACGCCCGCGAAACCGCCGTTCCCGCCGCCGGGGACAGGCGGCTAATTTGCTCCCGCACACACTCCGGGTCCCCCTCAGGCGGCGACCCAAGACGTGTCTCGTTCCCCAACTGGGGAGGCTCTTGACGTCGCCGCCAGCGCGATACAGTAACACTGCCCACGCATTGAGCAATTACACGCACAACACTCCATACACACTCATGCATAACATGCAAGGTACATAGGTCCTGTAAGGAACCTTTTTTTTTTTTTTTTTATGTAAATAAAAATAAAGATTAGCTAGGATACAACTCGCGAGTGAGTCTTGAGTACTCAGGTGACGGCCAAGCCGAGGTTCGTACCACTTTGGTAGCCCTTGAGCTAGTCACCTTATTGCGGCGAGTGCCTTCAGCACTCGCCCCCAAAGTTCGGTGAAGCTGTAAAGGCCCTTCCGGTCAACAGCATTAGCTAGGTCAAAAAAAAAAAAAAAAAAAAAAAAATCATGCAGTCATCGCTCGCTCTTCAAGAAAAAAACAACAACAAGAACTAATCTCTGAGACAGAAGCAATAGTCAAACATTCAGCAAGAAGTCCTCAAGCATCAGTGCACTGCGTTCAAGGAATCCGCGTCTTGAACCATAGTGATCCGCGCTCCGACCTGACGGTGAATCCGCGTCCCCGAGTACGAGAACCGCGCTCCGACCTGACAACGATTCCGCGTCCCAAGCCACAGTGATCCGCGTTCCGATCATACGCGATTCGCGAACCAGTGACCCGCGTATCGAATCCCGCGTGATTCGACACACGTAGTGCGCGAAAACTCACATACGGGTGTGAGTACGAGTGTGAGACACGGGTGTGAGTACTACCGCGAGTACTAGTGCGTAAACGTGTGTGAGTACTACCGTGGGTACCAGTGCGTAAACGTGTGTGAGAAAGAACTAGTGTGAGGACCATAGTAGAGACTATAGTAAGTGCTTTATACTGTCTGTATGATATTTTGGGTTGTATAGAGTCAATATTTAACTGTGTATGCTTCATATTGAATTATATAAAACATAACTTTGTTTTGTATAAACTTAACTGTGCATGCCTTATTTCGTGTCTCGTATTGTACTCTTTTATTGTATTTTACATTGTTGTTTCTATTCTGTGTGTATCTGTGTCTACTGTTTCTATATTGTGTTGTCTCTGTCTACCTTGTTTCTATTGTAATTGTGTGTCTGTGTTATAACGCACAAGTGTTGTAACCATATATTGTACGTGTCTGTTTGTAATATACTGTTTTTGTTTGTAATATAACTGTTGAAACTGTCTATCTGGCATTATTTACTACACCTCTCGCAATCCAGCAACAACGGTGTGTTTCTAGCGGACTGCCTAAATAACATCCCAGGCTATCCCGCACATCGCATGGTCCTTCGCAGCCGGATCTACGAGAGTGTGTAGTAAATAAATATAGCGAACAAAAATGCCAGTAACCAGATCCACAGGAAGGCGCGGTGAGCAAACCTCACCATCAACAGTCACCGTGACAGAGTCGGACTTCACAACGGGGACATCAATGACGCTGACGACGACCTACGTCACTGCGACCACGACTACGGAACAGTCTACGGCCGCATCCGAACTACAGGCAGCTACAGATGTCTCCCAGCCGCAGCAACCACAGGCTGCCGCGAAGTCCGACGCACCGAGCACAGGTAACAGAGCGCGTGTCGAGCTGCATCAACAAAGAAAAGCAACGGGCGTTCGAAGGCGGAACGCCTGGCCCAAGCCAGGGCCAGGATAGCCAGGCTCAAGCTGGAGCTGGCTATAGCGGAATGCAAGGCGCTGGAGGCAGAGCAGAGCAGACCGAGGATGAAGACGACCTGTCTTCAACCAGCACCAAGTCCGACGCTGCGCAGCGGGTCCACACCTGGTTGGACACCACCACCACGGAGTTGGTCGCTATCGGAGAGCGACCATTCAGGACCGAGGCGACGGAAGCCACACCCCCGGTGCCATCCTGGGACAACGTGATGACGACGCCGGCGGGAGCCGCCGCCGCACCGCCGCCGCAGCGACCTCAACTCGCAGCAACAGCCGCCGCCGCTACATCCTGGGGCAACACAGCGCTCGCACCGGCGGGAGCAGCCACCTCTGCACCGCCGACCGAACCCCCTGCGATCGCTGCAACGTCCTGGGGTACCACCGCCCTACCGGCGGGAGCCGCCGCCTGCCGCCGCCGCAGCAGCCACCGATGCCGTCAGGAGGACTGAGGGACCCCCGAGTGCCGCAGCCAGGCACCACAGCGGAGTCCTGGCAACCACGAGCGCCGCACTCCGCACTCTCCAGCCAGCAGCCGCCGCCGCTCAGCAACCGAGGTCAGACCTTCTCGAGCTGGCCTCCACCATCACCTACGCGGTACAGGCCGCGCAGCACCGCCAGCCGAGGAACACGGAGCTACCAGTCTTCAACGGGTCGCATCAAGACTGGTTGAACTTCCGAGCGGCCTACCTGGAGTCTGCACATCTGCTGAGTACCATAGACAACATGTCCCGGTTGAGGCGGAGCCTGCGGGGAATCGCCAAAGAAGCAGTCCTGGGTCCGCTCAACACCAGCACCGATCCTGCCGGCATCATGCGGACGCTGGAGATGCGTTTCGGACGTCCCGAATCAATCGCGACGTCCGAACTAGAGCGGCTACGTGCGCTGCCACGCCTCACCGAGTCGCCGCGCGAACTCTGCTCGTTTTCGACGCGCATCGACAACGCGGTGGCTACACTGAAGGCGCTGAACTGCATCATCCGTACCTATACAACCCGGAGGTCACCAAACACATGTTGGAGAAGCTGACGCCAACCCTCAAGAGGCAGTGGTACGAGTTCGCAGCCACTAACACCGAGGCGGAGCCCGATCTGCTTAAATTCAGCCGCTTCATTCGTCGGGAAGCGGACTTCTGCAGTCCGTTCGCGCCGCCGGAAACGATAACACCCGAACGGACTACAATAGAACCTCAGGCACGCCGGAATCAGCGCGTCCACGCCGTCCTCGAGGATCGACCGAACCGGTGCCACCTGTGCAATCGACAGGGACACGCGGTAGCTGCGTGTGAGCAGCTGCGGAACGCATCGGTCGACGCGAGGTGGGACATCGCCAGGAAGCACCGCCTGTGCTTCCGCTGCCTGAGGTACCGAAGTAAGAAGCACAGCTGCCGCCCGAAGTTATGTGGGATCGACGACTGCCCCACAAGCATCACCAGCTGCTCCACGCGGAGAGAAGGCGGCAGAAGGAGGCTCCAGAACCCGAAACCGAACCGGAACCAAGGCCCGAGGAAAAGGTGAACTCGGCGTGGTGTCCGCAGGCGGCCTACCTGAAGGTGATCCCGGTGCAGATCTCTGGACCGGCGGGAGCAGTGAAACACGTTCGCTCTGCTGGACGACGGCTCGACCGTGACGCTGGTCGACGCCGCGCTGGCTCAGCAAGTAGGAGCCGCGGGTTATGATGAACCCCTGCACATCATGACCTATGACGGAGGCTCGGAGACCCACACCGAGTCACGACGAGTGACACTCACACTGCGCGGTAGCAACGACCGCGCAGAGAAGATCCGAGCGCGCACGGTGCGCAATCTGCAGCTGGCAGCGCAGAGGATCCCCCGGGGAGCAGTCGCGAACCTGAGGCACCTGCAAGACGTCGTCGGACACGTGGAGTTCCGTGATACCACGCCCAAGATCCTCATCGGGCAGGACAACTGGCCTCTGCTGTTGGCCTGAGAGACCCGAACGGGCGGACGGAACCAGCCAGTGGCATCATTAACGCCGCTGGGCTGGGTCATCCACGGCGTCGCCTCCCGAAGCTTAGGACACCGGGTAAATTATATTAACTACATAGATTCGGGCGATAGTTTACAGCGTGTTGTACAGGATTACATCGCGGCGGACAACCTGTACATACAACCAAAGAGGCCCGACAGCGACCCGGTGGAGAAGGCGCGGCGCTATCTAGAGCAGCATACGACGCGGACTCCGGATGGCAGGATCCAGACGGCGCTACCCTGGAAGTCGGAGCAGAATAAGATGCCGCCGAACTATGACAACACACTCCGGCGACTGCTGAGCACCGAACGCAAGCTGGACCGAGACCCTGAGCTGAAGAGGAGGTACAACGAGCAGATGGAGGCCCTCATCACCAAGGGATACGCCGAACCTGCACCCTTACAGCCGACGGGAAGCAGGTTATGGTCCTGCCTCACTTCGCGGTGTTCAATCCAGCGAAGCCGGAGAAGATCAGGGTCGTACACGACGCCGCCGCGACGACACGAGGGGTGTCACTAAACAACAACCAACTCCTCACCGGTCCGGACCTACTGCAGCCACTGCCGGGGATCATCATGAGGTTCCGGCAGCACCCCATCGCCGTGACAGCGGATATCTCGGAGATGTTCCTGCAGGTGAGACTCCGAGAAGAGGACCGGGACGCGCTTCGCTACCTGTGGAGAGGGGATCGCCGCGACAATCAGCCCCCGGAACAGTACCGGATGAAGACTCTCATCTTCGGGGGCATCAAGTTCACAAGCCAGCCGCGGCGATATTCGCGATGAATAAGAACGCCGAGGAGTACGGCGACCGGTTTCCCGATGCGGTGCGAGCCATCAAACAGAAGCACTATATGGACGACTACCTCGACAGCTTCGGAACAGTAGAGGAAGCCGTGAAAACCGTCAACGAGGTAAGATCAATCCTTGAGGTAAGATCAATCCATCAGAAAGCAGGTTTCAATCTCCGGAAGTGGTCGTCCAACGAACCAGAGTTGCTGCGGGCAGTGGGGGAAACCGGCGGTCTAGGCGAGCAGGTGCGCCTACAAGACGACTCGCAAGCGGAGCGGGTACTGGGGCTCGTGTGGACGCCAGGCCGAGACGAGCTAGCATTCAACCTGGACCTGGCGCGGGTCTCGCCGGCGGTGTTACGACGCGAGACTCCTACGAAGCGGCAAGCCCTGCAGCTGGTCATGTCGCTGTTCGACCCCCTGGGTCTGGTTTCGCCGGTGACCATCCGAGCGAAGCAAATCCTGCAGGAAGTCTGGAGGAGGGGGATCGACTGGGACCAGCCCTTGGACGCAGACCTGACGGTGAGTTGGTGCGCATGGCTGACTCACTTGAACGAGCTCCGGAGGATCGCCATCCCGCGGTGCTACCCGCGCTTCACCGACGCCGCCTCGCTTCAGCTGCACGTCTTCGCTGACGCGAGTGAATCCGCCTACGCCACCGCACTGTACTGGCGGGCGGAGACCGAGGACGGCCAGGTCGCCGTCACCCTCATCGCGGCGAAGGCGAAGGTCGCGCCCTGAAGCTGATCTCCGTCCCGCGGCTGGAACTCCAAGCAGCGGTCCTGGGAGCGCGCATGGCAGCTGCGATCCGCGACGAGCACGAGAGGCAGCCGGAATCGACGACGTACTGGACCGACAGCCGCACCACGCTAGCATGGATACGAACAGGTGCGCGATTATTCAAACCTTACGTCGCGCACCGCGTAGCGGCGATCGAGGAGCTCAGCAAACCTAACGAGTGGCGGTGGACACCGACGAAGTTAAACGTCGCGGATGACGCGACCCGGGACGTTCCGGATAGCTTCGACCGTCATCACCGGTGGTTCCTGGGTCCCAGCTTTCTCCGCGAACCCGCGGAGACATGGCCAGCCAACGTAGACCCCGCTCCGACCACTACCGGCGAGGAGCGGACCATGAACATTGCGACGTCGACCGGACCTCGCGGCTCACGGAGGCGATCCCAGACGCGGACCGCTTCTCGCGATGGGAGCGATACCTGCGCGCGACAGCCCGAGTCCTCCAATTTATCGCTCTCTGTCGCCGGACCGATGAATCGGTGAACTTCCGGCGGACCAGGAGGATGAAGGATACAGACCCAGCGTGGAGGAGCACCCGAGCCACGGAGAAGCGCGTCGGAGGCAGCCATCCGACGCGAGACGAATCGAAGCACCGGCCTCTCAGCGGGAGCCTGCTGCGACGGGCGCACGACCTGATTCTGCGGGCGTCCCAGGAAGATTCGTTCAAAGACGAACTCGACGCTCTCAAGGCGGGTAGACAGGTATGCCGGCGAAGCCGCCTTTTTCCTATCAGCATAAAGGTCGCCGAGGGAGTCCTGCGCCTGCGAGACCGAATCCAGGCAGTCTCCGGGGTCCCGGACACCATCAAGGAGCCACTGATCCTCGACGGGGAGCATCGGGCCACGCAGCTGTGGATCGACCACGTCGTCCCACCGGCAGCTGCACCACGCAGGCGTCGAGACTACTGTCAACGAGTGCCGCCAACAGTTCTGGGTGATCCGCCTACGACCGATCACCAAGGCGGTCATCAGGCGCTGCCTGACGTGCCGCATCCGAGCCGCCGCACCGCCGCAGCCTGCGACAGGGGACTTGCCTCCCTGTCGACTCGCCCACCACCGAAGGCCATTCTCCTACGTGGGCCTAGATTACTTCGGGCCTCTCTCCATCACCGTGGGGCGGACCCACCAGAAGAGGTACGGCGTCATGTTCACGTGCCTAACTACCAGGGCCGTGCATCTCGAGCTGGCAGCGAACCTCAGCGCGGACTCAGCGATCATGGCGCTGAGAAGGATGATGGCGAGACGCGGTTGTCCGGCCCAAATATGGTCGGACAACGGCACTAACTTTCACGGGGCGGACAAGGAGCTGCGACGCGCCGTGTACGAAGCCACGGCGGTCGAGGCGTCGCGACGGAGCATCGACTGGCGGTTCATTCCGCCGGGCGCGCCCTTCATGGGAGGGGCATGGGAGCGCATGGTGCGCTCTATCAAGGTGGCTCTCGCGACGACCTTACGCGAGAGACACCCCACCGAGGAGGTCCTACACACCCTCCTACTGGAAGCGGAACACACCGTGAACAGCCGACCGCTGACTCACGTATCGGTCGACCCGGACGACCCTGAGGCGCTGACACCGAACCACTTCCTCCTGGGAGACTCTGGGAGAATCAACGCGCCCGGGGACTTCGACGACCGGGACTTGGACCTTCGCAAGAGCTGGCGCAGCTCACAACGCCTGGCCGACCTGTTCTGGGCCCGCTGGCTCCGGGAATACCTGCCGGAGCTGCGCAACCGACGTCAACCGCACGGGCAAGGACCGGACCTGCAGGTGGGGAACGTCGTGTTGATAGTCGACGGGAACCTGCCTCGCAACGTGTGGATCCGTGGACGCATCATCGCGGTCTACCCCGGTCCCGACGGCGCCGTGAGGACAGCGGATATCATCACCAAGGGCGGAGTGCTGCGACGACCCGTAGCTAAGAAGATCGTAGTCATTGAGGGTGGTGCGGTTCCTGCACCACACACGCTGCCTGCACCGACTGAGGATGCGCCGCCGCTGATCGCGGACGACGCACGGCGGGAGTAATGTGTCAGGACAGCGCCCTCAAGAGAGAGGGTGTATATTCAGACAGATTTTACATAGAATTAGATCCCGCATGAATAATTGTACATTACGAAATAGTTGTAAATAAATAGAATTAGAATGGCATAATTGATGAATATTGCATTGAACATACGCGCCGAAGCACGTCGCGTCTTTGCGAGAGCGAGACAGAACACCTCGCGGCCCCCGCCGGGCGGTGCGCTCTGATTCGCCGAACGCGACCGGCATACCTCGATCCGTAGGAACGGGGTCACGCACATGCCGGGAGCTTAAATATCCGCCCGGGACGGTGCCAATCATGCATCTGTCATTATCGCCGGCGATCTCAATTGCGGGCATACCTTCTGGAACAGCTCGTGCGTTACGCCCAATGGGGCGGAACTCATGCGCTTAGTACGGAAGCTCGATTTTGAGGTCGTCGCGCCCTTAGAGCCCACCCATTTTCAACCGAACTGTCGCCCGTCGGTTCTAGATTTTGCTGTTTTGAAAGGAGTCTCGCTTCCTGTGCGTCTTATACAAGTCGTACACGAACTCGACTCCGACCACCGCCCAGTAGTTTTGATGTTAGGTCACACGGATGACTCTAATTCTAGCCCGCCAGTTGTAAAAGTCGCGGACTATTACAAGCTCGGCCGTTATTTAAAGGACCATCCGTCCACCCCCTCTCTCGATAGGATCCCAGATGTACTGGATACGTCTGCGGACGCGGACCTCGCGATCGATGCTCTGGTTGAGCACCTCAAGATCGGCATCGAGGAGACCTCGAAAGAGGTGCAAGCGGCGAACGATCGCCGCTTTGTACTCCCCGATGACGTGAGAGCCCTGCTCACCCAGAAAAACGCCGCGACCCGCGCCCACGACACGTATCCGACAGAGGAGAATCGTGCGCGCTTGCGTTCTTTGCGTAGAGCGGTGAAAAGCCGCATAGATCAGATTCGTAATGAAAGGTGGAACAGCCTCTTAGGAGAGTTGAAACCTTCCCACCTCGCGTACTGGAAGCTCGCACGATCTATGAAGATGGACCGTACCATCGTTAACATGCCCCCCCTGGACAGAAATACGCAGGGTCTTCAACCCGCATTTGACGATATCGAAAAAGCCGAGTGCTTAGCCGACAGCCTCGAGCATCAATGCGCTCCCGTCACCGACAACATTGATATCGAACACATCTCTGTTGTCGAATCCTCTGTGAAGGACTCCCTCGCTCTTACTCCGGTTGTCCCCCTCTCACCTGTCACCTGTGACGAGGTTACGACTGCCATCAAGGGCCTTAAGCCCAGAAAGTCCCCCGGTCCCGACGGAATCAGGAACGAAGTCATCAAACTTCTTCCTCCGCCTCTGGTCGCGTTGCTGGTCTGCATCTTCAATGCGGCCATCAAAAACAACCACTTTCCAGCCGCCTGGAAAGCAGCTATAGTTATAGGGATACACAAACCTGGCAAAGACGCCAGGCAACCCGATAGCTACCGTCCAATTAGCCTTCTTAACACCTTAGGCAAACTCTATGAGCGGATCCTTATGAACCGTCTCATAGAGGTGATAGAGGACAAAAATCTCTTGCCTCCCCAACAGTTTGGTTTCCGAGCCAGACACTCCTGTGCGCATCAGGTGCTCCGCCTCACGGAGTACGTACTCACCAATATTAATCACCCTCAGTTTAATAAATCCTGGCATACGCTCGCAGTTTTCTTCGACGTTGCCAAAGCATTCGACAAGGTCTGGCACACGGGCCTCGTCTACAAGCTCACTAGATTAGGTATCCCCGACACCCTAGTTAGAATCATACACGATTACCTCACCGATCGTAGTTTCCGCTATAGAGTAGAGAGCGCTCTCTCTATAGCCCACCCCATACGCGCAGGAGTCCCCCAAGGTTCCATTCTGGCGCCTGTCCTCTTTAACCTATACTTAGCGGACCTCCCTGATCTCGGAAGAGTTCAGTTAGGTCTATACGCGGACGACACCGTCATATATTTCGCTTTTCGTAAGAAAAGAGTTTTACGTAAATACGTCCAAGACGCTGTCGACCAACTCAGCGCTTGGTATTTCAAATGGCGTCTCGCGATAAACCCGAGTAAGAGCGCCGCGTTATTATTCACTAGAAGCCGTAAACTTAGGGAAGACCCTCCCAAGCCCATACAGTACGCGGGTACTGAAATCCCATACTCCTCCGAAGTCAGGTACCTAGGAGTTCAATTAGATGACAGACTCTCTTTCAAATCTCACATAAAGAAAGTGAAGCGCCAGACCTCCATGGTGCTAGGTCGTCTCTATCCGCTCTACAACAGCAAGAGCAAAATGGCACTCCGCCATAAGATTACCCTATACAAGATGGTGGTCAGACCCATCATCACGTATTGCGCACCTGTCTTCGGACACATCACTCGTTCCCGCATGCACGCCTTACAAAGGATTCAGAATCGCTTTGTAAGGAAGGCAGTAGGTGCCCAATGGTTCGAGAGAACTGTGGATTTACACAGGGATCTCAACCTGCCCTCCATTAGGTCCGTTTTCAAGACCCAGTGTCGCGCTTTCTTCGAACGCGCAGAGACACACTCGAACCCCCTCATCGTGCGAGCCGTCTCGTACTTGCCAGGTCGCAAGCCGCGTCGTATACGTCGGCCGCAGAGAATCTTATCGTGCCGCGACGATACCATAACCCGTAGTAATAGGATCTTTCCTCCTTTACCTCGTACGAATGCGTGCCAGCGCCCACGCCCGCGAAACCGCCGTTCCCGCCGCCGGGGACAGGCGGCTAACTTTGCTCCCGCACACACTCCGGGTCCCCCTCAGGCGGCGACCCAAGACGTGTCTCGTTCCCCAACTGGGGAGCTCTTGACGTCGCCGCCAGCGCGATACAGTAACACTGCCCACGCATTGAGCAATTACACGCACAACACTCCATACACATTCATGCATAACATGCAAGGTACATAGGTCCTGTAAGGAACCTTTTTTTTTTTTTATGTAAATAAAAATAAAGTTAGCTAGGATACAACTCGCGAGTGAGTCTTGAGTACTCAGGTGACGGCCAAGCCGAGGTTCGTACCACTTTGGTAGCCCTTGAGCTAGTCACCTTTTTGCGGCTGAGTGCCTTCAGCACTCGCCCCCAAAGTTCGGTGAAGCTGTAAAGGCCCCTCCGGTCAACAGCATTAGCTAGGTCAAAAAAAAAAAAAAAAAAAAAGCCAATCATGCAGTCATCGCTCGCTCTTCAAGAAGAAACAACAACAAGAACTAATCTCTGAGACAGAAGCAATAGTCAAACATTCAGCAAGAAGTCCTCAAGCATCAGTGCACTGCGTACAAGGAATCCGCGTCTTGAACCATAGTGATCCGCGCTCCGACCTGACGGTGAATCCGCGTCCCCGAGTACGAGAACCGCGCTCCGACCTGACAACGATTCCGCGTCCCAAGCCACAGTGATCCGCGTTCCGATCATACGCGATTCGCGAACCAGTGACCCGCGTATCGAATCCCGCGTGATTCGACACACGTAGTGCGCGAAAACTCACATACGGGTGTGAGTACGAGTGTGAGACACGGGTGTGAGTACTACCGCGAGTACTAGTGCGTAAACGTGTGTGAGTACTACCGTGGGTACCAGTGCGTAAACGTGTGTGAGAACTAGTGTGAGGACCATAGTAGAGACTATAGTAAGTGCTTTATACTGTCTGTATGATATTTTGGGTTGTATAGAGTCAATATTTAACTGTGTATGCTTCATATTGAATTATATAAACATAACTTTGTTTTGTATAAACTTAACTGTGCATGCCTTATTTCGTGTCTCGTATTGTACTCTTTTATTGTATTTTACATTGTTGTTTCTATTCTGTGTGTATCTGTGTCTACTGTTTCTATATTGTGTTGTCTCTGTCTACCTTGTTTCTATTGTAATTGTGTGTCTGTGTTATAACGCACAAGTGTTGTAACCATATATTGTACGTGTCTGTTTGTAATATACTGTTCTGTTTGTAATATACTGTTGAAACTGTCTATCTGGCATTATTTACTACACCTCTCGCAATCCAGCAACAACGGTGTGTTCTAGCGGACTGCCTAAATAACATCCCAGGCTATCCCGCACAGTATTGATATAATAAAAATATATTCGAAGATGTTTTCTGTGATTATTATTTAAAATCCCAATATACTAGAAGTAGGTATTATTAATGATGTTTTATTGTGGATTAACTTACTTGTGTATTATGGAGGTGGTCGTTATGTTCACTTTAAGTCATTTCGATCGCTTAGTGCGAAGGTTTAGCGTACTCTTCTAATTCCCTCGCACCTTGGGGGTCAGTCAACTATAACGTAGGCAAAACTTTAGACATTTTCTTACTCCCTCTCCAGCTTAACTTCGCTTAACTTAGCAAAGCAACAAACAAAGGCAAAGTATAGAGACGACGTTAAGAGGATATGCAGTCGGGAACAAATTTGAAAGATATGTATTTCAGAAATCTATTTCTATCACGTTGTGCCCCAAAGAAAGTGTTATGAAACATAAAAAAGGCAGCTGCAACTCGCACTGATTTTATCTAGGCAAAATAGACGAAAACATCATTTCGTAGTACCTACCCTGTTTCCTTCTCCAAAACTGGATCATTTTTTAATTTTCTTTCAGTTATAGTATAAGAAAGATTTTGGCTATGCCTCTACGTTTTACTTTTTTTGTTTTTATTCTTCACAATCGTTTGACAGGAGTCGGACAACGACGTTAAAAATTCGTGTATTTTTTCAACTTCAAAGACTCCCAGTACCTATATAACTAAATCATAAAAAAAAAGAAAATGTACGAGCATGACGGTACTGGATATATATTATTTTGGTATATAAAAATATTTACCATAATCCAGAGAGGAAACAGGGGAATACGTTTGTATAGAATAAATGCCGCACGCATATCCTCTTAAATGTTTCAAGTTTCTACGTATCCCTACGTTCTTATAAGACTGCCACTTCTTATTTCCGGAATCGTTAATATCAGAACGATGGCGTTTTGTTTGTAGACCACGCATACAAAGATTGATATTAACCACAGAACTATAAAAGTCATAGGGGCCATTCCGGCGGAAGGCGAGGGGATCTACACTTCATCACACTACATGAGGGTAGTAGTTCTCAATTGTAAGTTAAGTTTACCTACTTAATTAACATTCGAATTAAGCATGTTAAGCAGCATTAAGTAATTAACCAGGTTACTTACTATTTACGACAAAGAATAGGAGCAAAAATTTTTGCATACAGCCTTTAGTTGAACGGCACCATATATCTGTACTTCTGTTAATACTGTAAATTTACCCTATGCTCCTTTTTCGATAGTACACTCTACAATACAATACTGACTTACTTTACATGTATTTTTAATATCGACTACATCACTACATTCACAAGACTATACTTGTGTCAAACACTCTTTTTTTTCTAACCTAGCTATTAACCGGAAGGGCCTTTACAGCTTCACCGAACTTTGTGGGGGCGAGTGCTGAAGGCACTCAACCGCAAAAGGTAACTAGCACTAGGGTTCGAACCTCGGCTTGACCGCTACCTGAATGTCAAACACTCGCTGATCGAGATTCCATAATAATGCATTTGGGAGAAGACACATGCAATACGTAACTTATCGATTCCTGGAAGAATGCAGTGTACCTTATTCTTCAAAGAATTCGTACACTGTTGTGTGCACCGGCGCATGGTAATTTATTAATAAGTCCAGGTAAATTATTTATTATTCGGTTATGATAATTTATTAATTACTTGTTGATGGTGTATCTTTTTGAATGTCCTCTTTTAATCATTTGACATTTGCAAGGAGAAGCACAACAATAATAAGTCAATAGTGAATAAACACAAATCAAAGTTATTTAATACTCTTATCTTCATTGGTCATTCCATACCTTTTCATGATATTGATTTCGACACTACACTGGTGCATCTCTACGCCTCCCATTAGACATCTAAGTTTGATAGAGACAGACATGGCGCTGTGCTATTCCCAAATTTTATTGCCCCACGAACAGCGAATGTTTGTCAGGAGTATAGTCACATTAATTTGACATGTGTCATTCAAATCCAACTGGATTGTCAGAATGTTGAAACATAAACAGGCATCTAAAACTAACATATCAATACTTTTATAACCATTCAAGATCTCTTCAATAAAATCCAATTCTGATAACACGGTAAATTATTACCCAAACAAAATGTAGATTAAAGTTATTTTATAATATAATAATACCAAATTAAAAAGATTATAACACATTAATCGTTTTATTATATTTATTGTACTAACAACAGAAATTCAAAATAAAACGAACGCATGAGATTTTTTTATTCATTTATTTTCACTGTAAACTCATACATTTGTTCTATCAACCGTTTATAATTATACCGCGCAATAATACACTTCATACTTCACACGAGATGAGATAACGTTTTGCACTATAGCATCTTCTTACAGTACATTGCAAGAAATTGACCAGATAAAACGAAAACGAAATGTGTAATCCTCAAACATTAACTTTTTGTCAGTTAATTTCAATTATTAATTCGAGTCACGTTGTCGAAATATTTATTGTAAATAATATAATTTACATACACACATACATATTATCAAGTCTTTCTCCCGAGGTGGTAAGCAGAGATTACATCCTTCCATTTGCTACGATCTTGACACATCTCTTTCGTTTCTACTTTCTTGAGCGCTTTCATACATGCTCGACGGTTATGGGTACTTATTACTTGGCCTTTATATAATTTAAGTGAGTATTAATGTATTTATGGATTACCCATAAAGATGAGACTAGTATAGGAAAACAATGGAAAGATGGCGTAAACGCCAGGTTAGACCTCAAGGGGTTAAACGCGTTTTTGTACCGTCAGTATTAATTTATTACTGTTTGTCGGGTGACACTTATTATTAATTCAAATCTATTATAAAACACACTGTCAAAAATAATTAGCCACAGCTTCTTAGGTTAGAATACATACCTATAAAACTATATCTATTTGTAACAATCGTTTGACTTAGAATTTCTTGCAACGTACAAAAGATGCCATTTATAAATAATCAAAATATATCGGGCGCACCATAATTGACTTAAAAAAGCAAAGAACATAAAATAATATAACCTTATTTTTAAATAATAAATAATAATTTAAAAACGAAATCATACTTTGACTCTGTAATTTTCATTAATTTTTAATACTCCTTTACCAACAAAATATAGCACTAGAATCTATCAAACTTTAAACAATAATTAAAAGATCCAGAGAGATAAGCGTTGACTTATAGATAACAAATTGAGAATGCGCTAGTTAAAAATAAAAATTGAATGCTAAATTTTAAAACAAATACATTCATTAAATTCATCAAAAATATTATAAATGTTAGGCTGAAAGATTTGAAGACCTTTGACTATAGTTTACTTTTTTTAAGAAACAATAAGGTTCGCGCCACAATCTGTAAATTTGAAAATACAATGAACATTCAAAACTAGTTAATCTATCAATTATCAAATTTGTTTATTTCGCAACTAGACGCAAGAATATTATGTCAATGTCTAGAATAGACTGAAAAGTACAACTTATGAGTACGCTTCTCTTACCTCTGTGCTCTTCAATTACAAACATGCGTTTATTAATATGGCACGTGCGTTTAAAAACTTATCAAATAAACGATATAGAATACCCAAACCATGGTAACATTTGTTTCATTTTAAAATAGGCGTTAATTACAAATGAGTGCAAATAATGGTTAAAAGTCACAAGATCTTATAGACTCGTTTATTTGTCTAGAACAGGATTTCTCATACATATAGCACCTCATACCTCTATTTTAAATATTTTCCAGACAACTGCAAACGCCGTCAAAATGTCGGTTTAAAAGAAAATAAATTCTCCTTTCAAAGTACCTAATCAAATACTGTTACAAATGTTATCGCGAATCACCTACAACCAACTGGCGAACCCTGTTTTGAGAAACACCGAAGTAATAAAAAATGTCCAACCGTAAATACGTGATATTAGTTACTTAACTAAATGATACCTTGATACTAAATTCCGTCATAAATCGAAATATTGGTGGTTGAAAATGTATGTAATGATATGAACGAACATGCAATTTAAGATGTTAATCTTGGTTATGCCATCACTTATTAACTAACCAAACTCACAAATTTACGGTTGTTTTTAATAATATAGTAAAATATGATTTGGGGATATTCGCATACGTATCCGTAATTGCAGAGCTTCCGCATACATTTAGACATCCGTATCCGTAACAATTCATCCGATTGTTGTTACGGATGTAGATAAGTATATCACAGGCCGCGACAAGTAAAAAATTTAGAGGACGGCAAGTGCAAACAATCTGTAATTTATGTAATATATACGCGAGAAACGCAGAAATAAGAAAATTCTATCGACTTGAGCGCTTAAAAAAACTGTAAAAACTTATGAAAACCACTTCATACAATTCCATACAGAGTGTTTAATTAGCCCGTGAAAAATCGTTCATCTCGTAAGAACAATAACATATATTAATAATATAATACAACTTGTCTCTAATTCTTTACGGTTATAAATAGTGTGCAGTAATTACATTAAAAATTGTGAAACCTTATTTAAGTATATTAATTTAGTATAGTAGTATATTTTATTGCATATTCATTCGATTCCTTTAAAACGATTTTATTATATTGCTACCAACGCAAACAAAACGAATAAAATTTTGTAATAAAATAAAAACATCGTCGAAAATTTGGAACTGTAGTGTAATGAAAAAACAAAAATAGACTGTAACTCAAATTGTAAATAAAACTAGTGTCCGAAATGTAATAATATTAAATATTCTTAAGTATTAGCCCTTAATAAAAAAGTAATTTTACAAATGAACAAAGAATTTAGTATTTATATAAAATAATAAGATATATCTTTAGACAATTACGATGAACAATTAAAGAGTCGAAATTTTAACTTAAAAAAAAAACACATTTAAATGAGCTATTTTTCATAGAATTTATATGCGATAAAAAAAAAATCTTATTTTGAAGAGTTTAAATATTGTATACTTTATGCATTTTCATATTACTATCTTTGTTGAGGGTTGGCATTTTAAGGCTCTCATATTTTAAGTTTTTGACTACAGTAATTCTTAAATAAAGATTATTTCGATCAATGATTTTTTAGATCTTGACATTATATCGTGCCGTTATCTGCTTTTTTTAACTGGCAACTCCGGTGTGTCAAAATCAAAATAACTAACAGTATATGACTCTATATTATGTAATTTTAAAGTAATATAGTTTGCTCATTATACTGTGAAGTGTTTACAAAAGAACTTACATTAGCTCGAATTCATAAATCTCCCAACAACTTCCTTGGAACGCTTAATAAATAGCCGCCACTTTGTTGGGCATTGAAGTTAAGAAAATTATACGAAGTTAGGCCTACAGGAATTGTATCCGGGGCCGTAATAAATTATAAAGAACAAAAGGCTAATGAGACACTCCAAACCACATTTATATATCGATCAAAAAAACTATCTAAAAGCACAACACTAATAAAATTTCAACTCTTAAATGGTTCTTCGTATTCAAAACAGAAAGAGAATGAAAGGCTGTACAAACTTCACTTATAATAATATAACTTATGCTAATGTACTTAAACTTAAATTATGCGTTTATCTTTGGCGATTACACTGCTTACTGTACATACATAAAAAATAATACGCTGCAGAAAAGACCAGTGTTGTAAAACTAAAATATCAAAATAATAGGAACGGAATTAAAATGCTTATTATATTTTTTTAAACGTATATTTTTTTTATTAATGTGAAATTAGTATGTTAACGCAAAACATGTATGCAAAAGATGTAAAACATTCTTTCGCTTGGATATAAACCATAGGGGTCTCATTAAAATTTTAGATTTATAACAGTGAAAAAAATCCGGTCTTAGTTTTAACTGTGACTGAACTTGATTTTTTCAAATGCAAATGCCTGACTTTTATATGTCCTTGGTGACATTTCCAGATCGAGAGTAGTGTTCAATTAATCTCAAAACGAGAAACAAACAAGGAATTTATTAAAAAGTCCGTTCTAAGAAAACTTAAAATCCAATTTGATTAATATTAAAGAAAAAACGTACAAACATCGTTGTGTAAAATCCTCATAAATTTACATATTTTTAAAATACTGAGTTATATAAAACGGTTATTTTTAATTAATAATTTATGGTACCTACCGGTTTTACTTAATACTAATTATTTTATTACATTAGATACCATTTAAAAACGATTAACGTTAGAGAATAACCTATGAAAATAACGGTTATTAAATAGCGTTACCGGTTAAAAAGTAGTTATTTTATGTGTCAAAAACGTTAACTCGCTAATTTCACGTCCACGTCATTACGATAAGTTACAATAATATTAAGTGGTGTCATAGCAAGAGCAGTACCGTTTCCATTAAGATAAGAATAACTATATTTATTTTTATAAATATTATCGAATATTGTTTATTCAAATGGCAGTATTTCGTCTCACTTTATTTACAAAGTAAAACTATGTATATATATATATATATATATATATATATATATATATATATATATATATATATATATATTTCGCGTTTAGTATGAAAATTGTTTTCATAAACAATTTCCACTCTCACTAAATGACAACACATACACACACACAGTGGAATGCTTCATTTTCCCTTTCAAATGTATTCACAATTAATAACGGTATTAAAAACAATTTTATAAATAAGTTATAAGAATTCGATATTTAATGTTATAAATAAACAGTCGTTTAAATATAACGTGTTATATAATTAAAATCGTCGAGCTAAAAAAATGTTATTATTTGAAAAAACTACTCCGAATAGAGATTCTAAAATAATAATTTATTTTTCGTGACTTTAGACATCCGTGTAATTATGTAAAAGTATACAGTACAAAGATCACAAAGAAATATATGTCTGATATATTTATCGCTATATATACATTTGTTTACTAATAATTTATTTACTTACAAAAAAAAATGTCTACAATTGCTTGGAGCCACATGCTACGATTTTTTCGTTACGGAAAGTCCCAAAACATTTCCCTACTTTGGCTTTCAACTATAAATAATGTTAAATAGCATTATAGTTAACAGCCATTTTAACTTCAACCGCTATTAGACCATATTCATATTTTTTTTAATCTTAAAAACTAGATTGAGCTTAAACTCGAGTCCAAAACGTACAGCCATTGTATTTTTACGATAATAAATAATTCAAATGTTTCTTTTTAATTGTATAAAACAACTTAAATTAACTTTGAAATAGCTGGTTTAGCTATTTGCTATTACTATTACTGCAGCTGTTACAGTTACTATAACTGTGATTAATGAAAATTATGAGAGAACAACTTTCAGAACTTTCTACAACTATCAATATTCAAAACTAGGCCACAATGAATTATGTTAAGTTTAGTACATACGAGATATTTGAATGTGGTTAATCTTTAAAATTATAGACACTAAGCCACGACACACATAATTAGCTTAATTCAAACTTGTTCCCTGGTTCGATTAATACTTTATATCAAAAGATGTCATTATTTTTGCCATTCAAACTAAATGATTATGAAAACGCCATATAAACGGATGAATGATGAGTTTCTATTTTCTTTCCTCGGTAATCATTCAGAAAATAAGAGAAAACTACAAAACAGATTGAGCAAATATTTTTGTAGTCTATTATAACATTCTTGATACTTTCTTTTAAAAATATATTTACATCGAATTCCAATGATTGTTATTTTTCTAACACATAGTGTTGCCATAATATAAAAGTTACTTGTTTTTATATATTTTTATTTGATTTAAGTAAAAAAGGAAATTGTCCAAATTCGTTTTGATTATTATTCGAATAAGATTTCGAGTTAAAATTGTCGTTTTAGTACAGATGATAATAATCCTTGAAAAAATCTATCTGACAGTATTATGGTAAATTATATGACAATATTTAATCGAAGAAAAAACGTCAAAAACTACAATAACATAGTTTTATGAAGTTCATTGTTTCGTATTTCTCGTACACTTTATCGAAATCATGAGTCGTGGTAAACGGAGCTATCGGTTCGCTTAGTAATCGATTGACGGTCATGTTTAGCGTTGTGAATGTATTCGTGAGGTAGAGTAAGTAATGTACCACGATTAGTTCGATAGTAACCGACTCTTGTAATGTATTCTAAAGTTCGGTGACAGCGTATAGATCTTTCTGGTCGTTGTGATGCGGTCGGTCGGGTCGACGGCGGTGTTGTGTACTGGTACCAGTACCAGGCTGGTGATGTCTCCGGGGGCGCTGCAGGGAGCGATACTCTAACGCGGCCGCGGAAAGAGGTTGTTGTTCGGTGCGCCGCGAGGGACGTACTGTCGCGTACTTGTCGTGCGCGGCGGTTGAGATAGCAGCGGAGGGCGGAGGCGCGAGAACGGGCGCGGGGGAGAACGTACCGAGCGACGGAGCCGGGGGCGGTGCGGCGGGGCGCGGGCGGGGAGCGCGCGGACCGAACGACGCGTACTTCGGGTCGAAGCGATTGAGGCTCGTCGCGCGTCCCACTGTGCCTGTAATTATCAACATTTACACAATAAAATTTAAATATTTCTACTAAAAATACACATATTATCAATGAAATGTCAAAAAAGGAGCGTAGTTACACGTGTCAGTAGCCAAAACAACTTTAGCAAGCGTAGGTAAGGTAAGCGTAGGTAGGTAAGATATCGGAGATTGAGAAAAAGATATAAAAATGTGTGTCTACTATAAAAAATTCAGACTTTCACACACTTTTTAAAAAACGAATATACAGCAAAGAAAAAATAATAATCACATAAGTCAAAACAATAACGTGTTTGTTATTTCTTTGTCTTTTTCTATCTGAGTACTTCTATTTGTCATTTAATATTAAAAATCTTTAATACCAAATTTCTATTTATGTCATCATCTCTTATAAATCCCACTTCTGATATTAAATATCATCCATATTAAAATGTTTCGCCATTTCGTGAAAATGGACAAAAATGTGCAACATGAAGCGCTGGGGAAGCGCGCGCTATTTGAGCTGTACGCTTAACCTTGTAGTGTTGTATATAAACTATGCTGTTATATAAACTAACTTATGTATATGTAAATTACATTAACAAGTGTATTTGCTATTGATAATAAGTTTCTGAAAAAAGTGTAGATTATTGATAAAAAATGCATGTGAGTAATGTTCTTAATACACGTACGGACCGGACCGCGGATATAGTACGGCGGGCTGCCGAGGTTATCAGTCCGCTAAGTAGGGATGGAAATCCTTCCCAAAAAGATCGATTTTTTAATAGATTCGAATATAAGCTTTGTGAATCGATCGCTACATTATATCCCACTAGTGTAAAGCTCACTCGTTTGTGTTAATTTGAGAAATGACAGTATGTGTGTGGACGTACCGGTGTTGTGTTCGATATGGTGCGCGCCGCCGCCGGGCCGGTCTCAGTAGAAGTCGTTGCTCTCTAGCGTCTTGCACTGCTTGCTCAGCGTCGCATACTTGCCGTTGTGGGGGGCGCGGCCGAGCGTGTGCGATCCGCTCAGCCCCCCGACCCCGGCTCCGCCCACAACGCCTCCGGCGCCCCCTACCATGCCCGCGGCGCCGACCCCGCCCCCAGCACCACTAGACCCGCGGCCCAGAGTCGCGCTGCCTGACATACGCGACCTACGACCGAATTATATCGTAACACTCTGTTCAGAAACGATCAAAACAGAAAGGGACCAAAGGCGCAAGTTTTAGACATTTTTAACTCCGCAAAGCTCTTACCCTCACCCCTATGTTTATTTAAGAATTGGCATAATTTTGCAATTAACACAAATATTATGCAAGTAAACAATGCTTATTAATCACCATTCGGAACCTCCCATCCCCCATATCGTCAAAAATACAACAAATAAAACATAAATTACAAAAAACATAAACCCTTCAACCTCCTATAGGTGCTTACGTGACGCTTGAACGGCACCAAAAACGTACGATTTGTGGCTGTTTAATAAATAAATAGACTTTAAACAAATTACTGTTCAAAAATGGATTAAAATCCCTAGATAAGTCTGATGAATGTTACAGAATCTTAATTTATCATAATATATACTTTTACCAAGTTTTATCATCTTCATTAAATACTCTATTCAATTTTCATTGAATTCGTAAAATTAATGTAAAACGTTAACCCCTAATAGGGATACACGCAAGCATAATCAAGTCGAATATAATTTGATTTCGTTTGATATTTTTAAAGTTACGATATTATTATAAATGTGCAAAGTTTTTATTAAGCATATATTAGGCATTATTCACAGGTTTGTTTCTAGAAAATTCGTTTAATAGCAGAAGTATGGTAATTTTATTTATCACAAAGGTGATAAATCCTTTCCTTTCCTGACCTGTTTAATTTCTCAATTAGTGGAATTTAAGACTTTCATTACACATTCAAATAACAAAGCACGAGCAACAGAAATCACAACACAATGAAACAAAATTTCCAAAAGTAATGAAAACTTGACAGTAAATGTAACGAATCAATAAAAAAAAGTGTGCGTCCCAACAAAACGCCCAACATAAGTGATAACTTAAACTAATCTAAGTTGAACTATGTAATATTGAAATTGTTTAGTTCATAAAAGCTTAGGTTATTACTTGAATTTTATGTATATTAATATGATAATTTAAGGAAAGGTTATTTTATTAGTAAAATCTTTTATTGATTATAAAATATGTTTTATTCTTAGTTATAATTCTTGAATATGTACATTAGAATTTTGTGTATGTATATTATTAGTATGATTATTTAATTTCACACTAAACACTCAGTCGAGAGAGAGAGAGAGAGAAGCGTCTGTCCGAAACACGGCTAACGCTGTGGGCTAGAGTGAGAGAGGAGGAGCCTGCCTACCGTATGCGTGAGAAAGAGGGGAAAGGGGTTCACCCTCCCATAACAAGTTATCACTTCAAAATAATAACAACACGACTTGGGTGGTCGTGGTGTGTCTCAGCTAACTTCGCCCGGCAGACACGTGATATTGGTTGCTATGCATCGTATAGCATCCAATATGTTTGAACCGTAGTTATACCTGGGCCGTTCCCTGTCGGCGAGGTCCATGAGCTGCACGGCGGCGCTGTACGAGAGCGGCTTCCCGTTGGGGTAGGGCGGCGGCGGGCGGGGCAGGGTGCGGCTGGCGGCGCTGCTGCCGCCCGCTCGACAGGAACGGCGCCTGCTCCTCGCCGCTACCAGTACGTCTGTACACACACACCACAAAAACGTTACGTATAAGGCCGGAACTTCACTCGCGATATTAAAGATCGTCAAGGCTTAAAAGGCCCTTGAAAAAATCATGAAACCACATTAAACAGTGGAGGGATAATATAACAAATCACTTGATTTTTTTTTATCGCATGTTTTTTAAACTGAAAACCTTGACTCGCCTTCAGATTAAACTTATGTTTAAACATAACATCATAAACAAATACAAATAATGCTTTGCACCAAAAAAATTTGATCTTTAATAAAACCAACCAAATTTGAGGCAAAAAAACAACACGTCATTTATGGACAATCACTTAAATAAATTCTAGAGATACTGTAGTTCACAAGAGACGCTGTCAAAACAAACCTTGTAGCTGTTTGGCGACAGTTTTCCAAATTGATGTTCATAGTTAGCCAAGTGGGTATTAAAAAATACCATGGTTTCAAGATAATTATATTCTCCATACATAATGTAAGAATATATACATTATATAATTCGTTTTAAGATGTTTTCTAACAATGAAACAAATCGCACGTAATACTTGGACTGCCTCTAAGGAATGTTCTCCAAAGGTCGCTTGAAAAAACAAATACACGCTTTAGGGTCATACTTTTGGGTCATGCGAATTGTCCACCAGTGGGACATCGACAGTATAACTCACTTAGTATTAATGTATATCCAGGCGTGGGAGTCGACCAGTACGATCGCTGTGAAGAGGAACCCGGCGGCAACAGCGGCCAACAGTTGAAGCGAGAGAGCCTGTAATGTACCAAAAATCTTAACGTTCATATAATTTACAGTATTTTTTTTTTTATTATTCATTTATTAAAACTGGTGTTCATAGTCTGCCGGTCGAAATTTGTCTATGAGGTGTGTTCAGAAAATAACGGAATTTTTTAAATTTCGCGGTTTTTATGATTACGATTGTCAATTTTTTTTTTTTGTTTTATTATGTTGTGTTTATATTAGCATGTGCAACACATGCCTCTGAAATATCTTAAGATTTTCAGCTGTATTCATTATTTAATTTTGTCTGTGGCAGCCATTAAGGTGAGACGTGTTTTTTATAAGCTCTGCGATTTTTGTTCAAAACCAACAAATGGATCAAAGACACACTTCATTGCTTGTTCGTAATTTTTTATCCAATAACAACATTGTAACGATGTCCCAGCCTCCATATTCGCAAACATGACTCCATATGGCTTTTTCCTAATCTATATAAGCAAAGTTTGTTTTCTTTGTCCGAGGTAAACTCGAAAACTACTGGAGCGATAAGCATGAAACCACAACCATTCGACGCGGAATTAATCGTAGATGGTTATAGGCTATATATTTTTGAAATTCTATGAGCCCTTTGCCATATTTTCTCAATTTGTTTGTTTTCCACTTCAATTTACGCTTATATACATTTTTTCCGCTAATAAAAACAAAATACTTTTACTTTTATTCATTCCTTTGTTTTTTTTTAATTTGCTATAAATTAAACGTCATATGCACACAACATATGAAACGCGGGCGGAGCCGCGGGCACCAGCTAGTTTTAAAATAAAGAGAACCTAAAGGGTAGTCATTTTACAAACATAGATGACATTAAAAGCGCATCGCCGAAAAAGCTAAAGGCTATCCCAAGGACCGAATTTTAGAAGAGGATTGGACGACGCGCTGGCACTAGTGCATAATATCGAATGAGAATTATTTTAAAGGTGACAGCATTAATGTAGACGAAGATATAGATATTTTCAAAAAAATATATAATACCTGTTATTTCCTGATCACACCTCGTATAATCATCATTAATAAAAAAATTGTGTTCAAAATGTCACAAAAAATTTGATTACGCGTTACTTTAACAGCTCCATAGCCTTGACATTAAATGGATTCAAAAACGAAGAGTTTCTGTGGAGGGTGTGATACAGACCTGAAGACCAGCATCACAGGCCGCTCGCGCGCCCGCCACGAAGTAAGCGCGCGCCATCCGGCACTCGAGCGCTCCGCTCAGCGACACGAGCGCTCGCTCCGCCTCGCCGGTGCCGGCACCGAGCGCTCCCAGAGCTGGCTGAAGACCTGGAACGAACTCACCGGTTAACCTCATCGTATTCTTCCCCTTTTAATAATAAATCCTATACAAATTGACTTTCCGTCATTTTTAATTCCAACGCAATATATACAACTCCTTCCCAACCATCTGAAAAGTAACCGTTGCTATTGTAACGGTTGCTATGGTAACGTTATTCTTTATATTGTTTATACACATGGATGAGGGAACGTTTGCCAAGTTCACGGAGTGCCTATTGTGTATTATTGTATTACTAGATGTGCGCCAGCGGCTCCACTCGCTTTTCTATATTCTTCGCTGCGCAATATAGTTTTTAAATACTCATTGGAAAATAATGTTTTAGATGGTGATATCCATTGAATCGTATTTTGTTCAAAGTTTCTGGAGCTTTAATTTTTTTACACGGGTCCATAATTATTTTGTGAAAACAAAAGTAACCTAAGTTATATATGGAGTAATAATTTTGCTTAGTTTAATTTAACTTCTTGTACTTATTCTTGTTAATTATCTATAGACATAAAGTTTGAATAATAAACTGTATATAACTGACCGGGATCGTTGAATAGATGCGGAGCACCCCTGGAAAGCACCGCGAGCGCTTGCCGCACGGCGACCACGGCGCGCTGTGCGTTCCTCAGTTCCGCTGTCAGTACATTCTCCCTCGAAACCTTGCACGACAGGTAATAGTGCACCATCTGAAAGTATATTAAATAAGACAATATATATTTTACTGTTTAATATTAAACGATTTAATTTTTGAAATGAAACTTCGCATGTGAGGCTACTGAAATTCTGATCCGCAACCTTTTTTGTGTGACGAAAAGTAGTGGTGGGAGTAAACACAATGCCAATAAAATATCGATACATGGGCTTGAGTTGAGCATTGAATATATCGCAAATATTTGTTCGATATAGAGCATAGTATCAATTTTTTTCTAGATGCACATACCTAAATGGGAGCAGTGCCACGCTTGCCTTCGGGTATCAGCGAAGAGTGAGTCATACAGTGAGACATGTCACTTTCTTTCTTTCTCGTTGTCTGTGTATTATGTATTTAATTTCAAAACATATAGAATAGAATAGTACTAACGTCCTGTGGCAGGTTGTGGTGCGCATGATGCGCAAGCGCGGCGGGCCGGGTCCTGACAGGCGTCGGCCGCGGCGACTGCACCCGCACAGAGCACCGCACCTGCGACCCAGCACGACACCAACGCGCCTAACGCACCGACCTTTAAAACAAATTATCACTTCAAAAAATTGCAATTTACTTGTTAATTCTTAGCATGTGACACATTCCAAGCCCTTAGATGAAATACAAAAGTCAAATTTACTCACACAGAGTAAAAGCAAAGCTCTCCTGGAGCGTCGCGCCGCAGCCGCCAGTAGAGCGACGCAAACCGCACCGCCGCAGCACCAGCCCGCCATACCGCCCGCCCAACGAGCCGCCTCCCACACCCAAACCCGCTACCAAAATATACCACGTAATTAATGACCAATTCGTCCTGACTTCCGCTATCTCAAGCCACTCTCGTAGGGTAACGCAGAAATCGACCGAGAAAAAATCAAAGAACCAACTCAGATTGAATGATTTGTCCCTAAGTAATATAGAACACAATATTCTAACTAATTATGAAAAACTTTAAAATATTTCCAACTCTGTCTTACAACCATCATAATAAATAATGTCAACATCATTATCTCCTTAATCTTATACTTTTTTTTGGGAAATCATCTCCGCATTCACTCCCTTTATGATCATCTTTTACACGATCACTCCATATTTTCTTTGGTCTTCTGTTCCCCTATAACCGTTCACATTCATATCCAATACCTCTCTTACAACATCCTCGTTTCTCCCTGCGCATCAAACAACCCCACCAGGACAGACGACTGCTCCGTAACTTCTCTATAACTTTCCAACTTCCTTTAATGTGCTCATTCCTAATTTTGTCCATTCTTGTTAACTCATACATTCATCTCAACATTCGCATTTCAGCTTCATGCAGTTTTCTTTCATCCTAGTATCATCCTACTATAATCACACTTTTAGAAATATGACTCACTGTGACAAGGGGTCAAAAATGATTATATGCGTGACTTAATTCAAGGATGGCCTCTACAATTTATAAACTCACCTTCATGAAAGCGTCCAGGTTAAGTGCTGCTAATGGACGCCTCAAGTTGTCAGCGGCAGAGGCGGCTGCGCTAGCGTTATTCCGCAGCGCTGAAAGCGCTCGCAATAGCGTACCGAGCGCGGTCTGGTTGGCGACTGGTGCGTCCAGCGCATCAGCCAGCCGAGCGAGAGGGGCACGTGCTCTCGAACCCATTGCCTCTTCCAGAATACTTGACTGGAAAAAAAATGAAGAACTTAATATAATCTGCAATGGATAAGAATGTTATGAATATTATCGATAACATTATTAAAACTTTGCCACACGTAGCTCTAACGTTTCCAATACTTTTATAGATATTTCGGATAATTATAACCTTAGTTTGGATGGATAGATGGAAAAAAAAGTAATAACGATCAAAAAGTTAAGACAATATTCGCAATGGATGTAAGAACTCTGTGAATATTATCGAAATTTTATTGCTAGTTTTCCTTTTCCAGATTTCCGTGTTGCGATACATTTAAAAAATCAAACTAAACTAGAATTAAATTGTAGTTGGGCTCATTCAAAACAATGATCACAGCTTTCATAAATTTATTTTGACGGAATAAATGTTGGAAGGACATTTTATCGGTACCATAAATGAAGATCACAATTGAAATAAAAAGAGAATTTAGTTAAATTGGAACGACTCAATTAAAAAAGTATTACGTAGGCAATTTACGTTCGTTATGAATAATAAATTTGCAATTATTTTTTATTGTAAAGACTTTATGTAAAGATTTTATTGTAAATTGTTAATCTTAGGTATGAAAACAGAAAAGTATTTCAAACTGTTTTAAAAAGCTTTCTGCAATTATCCAAAGGACCACCTAACGGTACAACTTGCAAATTAAATACCTGGTTCTTAACAGTATTGACTAGAGCAGCCAACTGGTTACCGGCCTGGATGCTCTGCAGCATCGCGTTGTGTAGATCATCGTTGCCAAAAAGCCCTACGCCTATAGCGCCGCAACACAATACCGACAGGATCATCAAGGTTATCTGGAAAGAAACAAATTTATTTTTGATATGAAAGATTTGATATTCTTCATCGTTTTTTCTGTAAATTTGATTATAGTACCTATACTTTACACGTTCATCGCTTTCTATTTTTTTAATTGTTTTATGTAATCGTTCTTTATTGATTTTCATTAATCATATAATAGTTGGAATGTATGTTTCAACTTTGATGTTGCACTTCCGAGCGTTCCGTGACGAACAACATTTTTTATTTGTTAGACCGACACTTGAACCTAGAAGGATATACTTCTAAGTATGTCACTAAGTTCCGTGTGGTTCCGGTTAAAAATAAGGCTACCCCATAACTCCGGTGGGTGTCGTAAAAGATCCCTTTTACGATCCAGCCATGGGATGGGCAGTAGCATCCTCTGAATACCACAAACACCTGACTGCGATCGCCAACCAGCCTGCCAAGCGTGGCGAGTATGACAAATTCCCCCTTATTGGAAGAAGCCTATGCTCAACAGTGGACGTATATCGGTTGACTGATGATGATGATGATGTCACTGTAACTGATCTAATCATATGATTCATATCAATGAAAGCATATGTGTATTCTGTTTCGAAAAATATAAACGTGTTATAAGAAAGACAATTTACAATGGTCCATTTAAGTACCCTCAATCACCATTAAATAGAAAATGTATGAACAACACCTATTTTAAAAATCCGAACTTGCTAGCTAAATTTAAGATAGACAACAAAAACAGAAAAATATATTTTTTTAAACAAGACTAGCGTTAATGGTGACCTAATTTATAAACACTTGAGTGTAGCAATGACTCAGAATCGTCGAGATAATTTTATATGTAATATCAACAACAAAGCACACCATCAAAGCCACACATTCTATGTACTATCATAACAGGGCCCACATGTCTGCCTTCGATCGTATGGGAACGAACCGTGTTGATTGCGTTCGCACTCGCTTCAGATGTTATTTTTAACTTGATGATCCCTCCCAGTTTTTCGATTGATCTAACAACAAATTGTTTTAACTGTATATTAGTATTAATATACTTCCGTGTTTTATTTTTCCCGAAGCTAAATAAATTGAGTGCATTACATCTGACTGTTACTTAAAAAAATATATATCACCGTCAAACCAACTACATACATATTTGGTTTCTCCCGAAATTTGATGAAGCGAATACTTACTTTAACGTTTAAAGCTAGTTTTAGATATAACATATAGAAAGCGTGGCATTGTAATTAACACATATTGTAACACATCAAACAGTTTTTATCGAAATTATTCACTTTTGTCCTCATAATATGTACTCATATGTAATAATATATTTACTACAACCTTGCCAGAGAGAATTCGTATATGTTTTAAAGAAGAGATTATGTAAATTAGTTTAGTAGGTTTTGGTTACCTTTTATAATAGTATAAGGACAATAGTTCTCTAGTAATTTCTTTACTTTCAACATTTGTACTCCCTCCAGTCGAATTGTTATTAAAGTTACATTTAAATGATACTTCACATATGTGATGAGAGTTACCTTTAATGCAGTGATACTCTTGGGTGGTCGTTGCTTCCTGTCGCAGCATCTCGTCAACAGATAAATGAGTAGAATCGTCAAAGTTAATATCAGCCAAGCACCAGGAATCGAACCGATGATGCCCAAACTCTGAAAATATACATCACGTTTATAAACATCGGATTACACCCGTAGAACTAGAATTAGATGTTCCTTTTTTTGTTCATAGATATGTTTTCAATATAAGCTAAATACTAGTAACTTTGCCTTAAATTAAATGTACTCTAAAAACAGCTGTGATTGATAAGTAAAGATTTACTACAGCCGTAGCCTAGTTAGTCTATAAACACTTATGTTATCCTAAGACGCTTTCAAGCTGTTGCATCCTCTTTATTTATTTTTGGAAGACCAACAGCTGTTAACAATGAAGATTTAGGTTCTCTAAAAACAGATAACGATCCAGTTCGTCCGAGTTACGTAAGCAGAATTTTAGACATTTTTGACTCATCCCCCATGTGCGTAAAAAGAAACGACATCCCCTGCCTACGTTACATACACTATATCAGTTGTTTCTTGCTTCACTATAAAACACTGAGCGATATCGAAATAATCATTTATTTCGAAAAATGGCTTTTGAAACCTAGAACTGAATTGCCGTATTACGTTCAAATCTAAATCTATTATTACATTTTGGAAAAAAGACGGAAAGGTAAGCCCCGTTCCCAATGTCATCAGAAATAAGCAAATCATAGACAATCCCCCCTTACCTGTCGGCCTCTAACAATTTTTTCAAACAGATTAAATGGTGTTGATAGGAAGGGTCTTGTGAAAGCTTCACCGAACTTAGGTGAGCGCTTAAGGCGTTCAACTGACAGAGTGGTAGCTAACGCAAGAGCGGCAAAGTAGTACGGTCCTCAGCTTAGGCTGCTGCCTGAGACTTAGATTCCGCGGTATTAGGAACCTACGAATCTCGAGGCCCCTTACAGAATCTATGAACTTGTATGTAGTGTGCAGAAGTGTTCCTTGAATGCTTAAGTGATACTTGAATGGTCCAATAAACATCATTTTTTAGTAGAAAGAAATGGTATATGGATGAAGTGTTACCTCGAGATAGACGGGCGAGTCGGGCGCGAAGGTATCGTTGACGCGGTGCAACGTGACGTTTATATGCGGCACCGAATGCAGCAGCCGCGAGAGACGTGGCGGCGTGTACTCGTCTGAAACGCCCGACGCGCCCATCGCGACCTCACACGCACACCTGAACCGCAATAGAGTTTACAAATAGTACAATATTCTCTTTGATACCGTCTCGCAAACCTAATTTATTGTGTTATATTAGCGATGTTCTAAATCACAATGGGTATATTGGTATCATAATGGTATATTGGTGACCGAAAAAGGTATGGATGGATTGTGTGAAGAATGATAATGTGTATAAGAAATACGCAACTGAAAAAAGTATCATTATTTGGTGCATCGCGACTTGCGCTGAGACAATTTTTATGAACTAAGATCGAATAACGAATGATTTAAAAAAATAATATTATAACGAGTAGAACAAATTATTCAAAATGTTAACTACAGTTATGTGATTTAGATGAGTGTCTCAAACTGACCTCATTAATGTGATAGTTTGCATTACCTTCTCACAGTTACCATATACTCGAATGACTAACTCACCTTAACGACTAAGCAATATTTCCTTCTATGACGCCATTTCTACAGATCTCGTGTCCGCGCTTTCACCACAATCACATCTGTGACAATGATAAAAAAAAAATTATATGTGAAGCTCGTAAAACACAGATTTTTTTTCGATGGCCATTACAGCTTCACCGATGTTTGGAGCGAACGCATGAGGCACTCAACCGAAAATACTCTGATCGATCGATTATCACAGTTTTTTCTAACCATATGTGGTTAGAGTGGACATTCTTTGACACCGTACATGACACGTTGAAGAAACAAAAAACTTTTTAATACAAGAACTTTTTAATATATTTCTTTACCCAAGGGTTTATATGAGTAATCTATCTTTTAGTTGTTATGAAAACAAGTATTCAGAATTAAAAATTCAGTTATTATGTAGGCAATAATATTTTATTAATATCCATCTAATTTACATTATTAAATAGTATTCGAATTCTACATAAAATTACACTTGTAAAATAAAAATAAGAAGATGGTTGTCACGGGCCACTTTGCAGATGTCAAACATCACATTTCTTAGTAGTATAGTAAATTCATTTAAATTCAAATACAAGTAAATTCATGATATACAATTCGCTGTAGCTACCAAGATGCACCAATAGACATTTAACCCCCTTGAGCACCTTCCTGGCGTTTACGCCAGCTTTCCATTGTTTTCCTATTGCTTTCTATTGTTTCATTTTTATGGGTACTCGGACAAATTAATATCAAAATAATTTTAGTTACCTTTAAATTGAGTAATATTTTAAATATCTGACAACACTAACTAAAACTTTGAGACATGTTACATGTTAACTTTTAATGAGATGTGGATTTTGTGAAGAAGTTTGAGAGTTGATTCTTCTACAAGATAGTATCAACAAACAATATAAACTTTTCCTCGCATTAGTTTCAAGCTCCAATGTATGCCAATTACCCGGCAGTAGTAAACTTGAATCACATCTCGCATATCTCCCACTATTAACTTCGTCTCAGCAATGTTTACCAGCTGGGGCACACATGTAAACCCTTTAACTAACTGACACTTCACAGAGTGTTCAAAATACGTCATCAAAATTAACATACGCAAATAGAACAACATTCCATGATACAAAAGGATCTTTCTCTATAAAAGGTATTTTACTTATAATAATTCTCTTATTCATTTCAAAGAAAAAGAAATCATCTTGCTTGACTTAGTATATCATTGGTTTCATCATTGAGCTGTTCGTTATGAAGCTTAATAAATATTTATGACAACATACATACAAATGGCTGAATATTAGACGCAAGGGAATTACCTCCCTAAGCCAGCGCACTGAATTGGAGTCCTTTAAATATTCTCCTTCTAAAGTATTTTTTTTTATTTCCTTTTTATTCAAACATATACATATACGTGATGATGGCGTAATTGGCAGTGCGGGCGGTTCAGTTCCGAACCCACCTATCCTCTTAAATGAGCCTGAGTTATTAGTGATGAAAAATATCTTGGTAAAGCCATAGCATGGTGGTAAGTCATTTTCTAACAAATACACCTAGTGAGGCAGAGTAGGTGTACCACTCTCAAATTTGAAAACTTGTCACCAAATACCAATAGAGTTTTCCTGCACCATCACCTGAGAATTAGTAACCTATACTTAGTGTATTTACTATCCTAGACCACACCGTGAATTAATATGAGGTGATTATTTGGTCAAAGTACTAGCCTATACAGTATAATATGAAAAAAACAATTCAAAAACTTCATAAATTCAATAACGTCAGTACTGTATGACATAAAACATTCTGTTTATAAAAACGTCCCAAAGTCGATAACAAGTTACGAGAGATATAAAACAGTTTAACAAAGTGGTTATGATTGCGAGAAATGATCAAACCGCTGTCACGCAACAAATTAACAACAATTGACTCGTAAACGCGGCTCCACTGTTCCAGGGCATTACACTAACTGAAATTACCATAAAATATGTCAGTAACTTTATAAACCGAATTAAGTTTAACAATTTAAAGCGATGATTGCTGTGGCAACATGATAGAATGCCACTTGAAAAGATATTATTATGTCAAAAGCTATTATCTAAATCAGCTTAAATTGATAGAATACGTGGTGCGCGGTAATTAAATCAAACTTTGTGCTAAGGCCTTAGCACGTCTGGCAAATTACAGAAGTCAAGTGAAAATCTATACAGGTAGTTATTAGCGTGTTCTACTGGGGTATACTAAGCAAATTCTATATTAGTTGAAAATACTTTCTTTTAAGATTTTCATAATGTTTGTAATAATAAATCTTTGTAATTTTTCGCAATATTTTCAAACAACAGACAAATCGAAAAAACAAGCTTTAAAGTAGAAGAATAACATTTTACTATTTTAAAAATAATACCGTAGCATTCCTAAAAAGAAATAAACGAATATTCATCGACCGTGTCCCAAAACAGTATAATCCTATTTGAAATACATCGTCTCAGCAAGGTTTCGTAAGGTCACGAATAACTAGTACACTACGTGCTAGTAACAAATTCCATTGCCCATTGAATAAAACATTCTTCAACCTGTATAGGTATACACACCGAACAAATTCAATCTTTAGACCAGTATTTATTGTATCTATGTATACAAAATTGATCGATCACATTTACAATTTTTAATTATGATAACAAAAAACTATAGTAGACTTATACACAACATATGCACAACAATGGTGTCAAGAGCACAAGAGAGTGCAGGTTCTGTGAAATTACAGAGAAAACCCCAAAGCACATCTTCTGTAAATGTGATCCACTAATTCCCATACACAACCGAATTCAGGGTAAGCATGTGTTGCTCCCGGTGGAGGTACAGACGCTCTCTGCCAAAAAGATCCTACAGTATATCCAGACTGTAGGCCTAGGTAGTGAGCTTTAATAATATGGCCGATCACAATAGATCTTCTTAGGTCGCAGTGATACAGGTCTACTTTAGCCTGCATAACCCCTCCCAAAATAATAATAATAGTAGACTTCCTACTTAGAAAAGGTTATTTTTAGTATGCATATTAAAACAGTTCATTTATGTCCTGCTATCCTTTAAAAATTAGTCTCAGACTCTGGCCGTTATTGTATTTACAAGTTATTTTTATGCTGTATAGGGTTAGCACTTTGACGATGAGGTTCAGGATGACAAACGCCTTGCTTAGAAATATTAGCTCTCATTTGATGCTGCCAGAATACACCTTTATTTCTGAGCTAGGCAGACGGGCATTATTAGAAAATAGCATGGTATGGTTTCTTTACGATGTTTTCCTTCACCGAAAGCAAATAATTGTACGATAGGATATGATTCGAACCTACGTCCATCAAAGCGAAATCGTTTCAAAAGGTATAGTAGTATTATACAAGTTACTATATATATACCGATAATAGTGACTGGGTTTGGTGCGTACTATTTCAGTCAACGTTGCTTGATTGTCTTTTTGATACATTTATGAGCCTAATACGGCTTATTTTGGCAGATATATTCTCATCTGAAAATTATACAGAGATAAATAAAAAAAGCATTTTATAGATAAAATATTATATACCACAAGGCTGTTCAAAGAGATTATTATAAACAAATACCTATAGTATAATTTGTTGTTTGTAGAAAGGGAGCATTAGACACGCCTAGACGCAGTTACGATATCTCCAGTGCGGTATATTGTAATCAAAGTGCAATGTTCTCTAAAGACTAGATATTTTGAAAGCAAAATACATTCTAAAACCTATAAATGTAAATCACTTTGTAATATACCTAGTATAGAGATGAACACGCAAACAGATAATCTTATTTATCCATTTTCGTTCGGAAGACGTTTCAAAATAGTTAACAAAGAGATAGTCCAAATAGGGCCTTATTTCATAAAATAATCAAGATGTCTACCGAATACAAATTTTGCAAATAAACGATGGCAAAATTTAGATAGGTTTTGTCATATGTTAACAAAAAAAAAAATAGTAATAACTACATTTCTTGCTGGTTTCAAACTTGAAGACCTGTATACGGTTAACCAATCAAAGAGAGAGAATCAAAAATATCTAAGCCTTTGCTATAGATTTTACGGAAATATTTAAGAAAGAAAAAATTTATTCGACATACATACAACACATCATATTAACACAAAGTTAAAAAAAAAGTGTTTCATGGGGTCGAAAAGGCCCCTGTCTCAGCATCAGGCTGCAGGCCTACAACCAGAAGCACTACAGCGCTGATATTCTGACAGGGCCTTGTGGTACGTACACCCTCACGGCCGAACTATCACACATTGATAATTACACTAATAACAATACATATAAAACGTACTATTATAAATAATACTATACTATAATTAATAATAACAAAGATGCTGTAATAAATATAATACAATAAATATCTCCTTCAAAATAACGTGCTCTTTGTAATAAAAATCTAATTGAGTACAACAATTAAAAAACCTACTGAATTAACATGAATGTAGTCTTACGGTTAGCTTATACACGTTTTATTTAGTACGATTCTTGCGATAATAATAAACTGTTTTTCAATTTTGTTTTGAAGCTAATAAAATATGACGATGAGAGATTACGGATGGGTGGGAAATATTAACTTCAAACACACACGTTCTGTTCAATACTAGGTGATACATAAATAATAAACATAATATTCTACAGCAGAACGGCATGCGAACAGTCTACGGTTAAAAGATAAACATTCGGAAGTGCCCATACAAATTTATCTCATACCGGTTACATACAAAGCTATCAATGGAGTACACATTACGCGCATTATGTAAGCGTATGTTTGTTGTTTGGTAAGCGACTCCATTGTGGCCAGCATAGCATCGGATTGCGATACTGCACACGTATTGACCGGACCGGACACATTTGTATTATCTTCATACTGATATATGGATTATTTATTTATGGAGATTAATTTATTGCAATTGAAAGCAAATTGCAACCCACTCTGATTTATGGCCAGCGATATTACCGAATTGCAAAAATTTGACAATTATCCTACATAATATATACAAGGTGCTCAAAACAATAGCTTTCTTTTTTTTGTTATTTGAATAAAACTTTTGATACCTATTGTTATACAAAGTTGAATGATTATAATTGTTACTGTCCTAATTATAAGTTTAAATAAATTGAAATGCAGGTGCTTCTACCTGACTTGCTTATTGTGTACTGCATTAACAAGTCTTTGGACTCTCTTTCTGGTGGTGTTAAATTTCCATGTTCGTTTATATTCAGACTAAGAATCATGTGTTCGCTGATCTATGATGTGATGACAGATTTGCCAAACTATTCACGGTGATTAACGCAATTATCGACCACAGATAATCCAATTTAAACTTGACAAAATCATAAGTTTAAATAATAATGCATTATATCCGCAATAATTTAAAAGAAAAAAAACTAAGTCCGATAAATGCGGCCGCCAGGTATCAGAGTTCGGATATCCATCCCGCATCCGATCGATATCCGCTAACCGGATGGTTTGACGGCGCGACTTCATCTAGTCAATTTCAAAATGGCTTTAGCATTTCATGGAAATACAGATTTCATTTATGTTTTATTTGGATAAAACCTTTTAGATATTTCTATAAAACAATTACTTAGGTTTAATTATTGTTATAATATTTATTTAAAACCGAACTTTTTCTTCTGTTCATTTTGATATAAATTCATGAATCTATTTTTCTATACCTCTGACAACATGTATATAAAATGTCATGACGATGATGACGGCTGAGTAGTTGAGACATGAAAGCTGGCGGGGAATCAATTCACATTTTTAAACATTTTAAGCTAATATTAAAATTTTAAAGGAAAGAATAGTCATGAAGATTTCCCTGGGAATTTTGTACCAATTAGGAACAGCGAAACTCAAGCAGTTACATTATTTTTTATGATTCAGGCTACGTGAGCCATGAAAATTGATCTTTTGCCGACTTGATAAATATTGTTATTGACGTTTTCTACTTAAAGACGACGCAGCGAGCGAATATTTTGTATAGATATTAAATTCATTATTCATACAGCTGACAAAGAAAGAAAACACTAAAAAAAATGAAATCGCTCGAGAAATTATTTTATACCACGAACCAGAACAGTTTCCTGATGTTTCAAATCGTGCAGAGCGTGGTGACATTAACTTCTTATTTTACATTGAAAAGGGGACTTTAACTGGTTGTAAGAGAGTTGATAATTTCATTGATGTTAATTACATAAATTAACCTCGTATGTTATATTTTCTAATCTTCACAACTGTTTTTTTTTTCTAACTAGCTAACGCTGTTGACCGGAACGATCTTTACTGCTTCACCGTGACTTTAGGGGCCAGTGCTGAAAGCACTCAGCCGCAGAAAGGTAACCAGCACAAGGGAGACCAAAGTGGTACGGACCTCAGCTTGGCCGTTACCTAAATGTAAAAAAATCCGCGGAATTTTGAACCTAGCTAAGCCCTACATTTTTTTATTTAATAATAATAATAAAAGTTTCTTACACGACCTATGTACCTGCAGTGTGTGTGCAGTGTTGTCCATAATGTGTGCGTTGTGTGTTGCTTGCTAGCGTGCATGCTTAATGCATGTTCAGTGTCACTGACATATCGCGCTGAACGCGGTGTTAAGGGCCTTCCCAGTTTGGGGAACGAAGCACGTATTGGGCCTCCACCAGAGAGGGAAGACCCGGAGTGTGTGCGGAAGCCACAGTTAGACGTCCCAGGCGGCGAAAACGGCGATTACGCGAGCGTGGGCGCTGACTCGCAAGTATATGCGATTGATGCCGGAAGATTCATGCTAGTGATATTATCGTCGGGGTCGGTCAAGATGTTATGCGGTCGTCACATCTTTGGGGGTGTTAGGGTCGAGTGTGTACGAGACGTCTTATACTATGAGGAGGTTCGGGGATGTATCAGCGCGTTCGAAAAAGGCGCGACACTGGTTTTGAAAACGGACTCTATGGTGGACTCTATGTTCAGATCCCTGTCGAATGGACGAGACCTATTGGGCCTGCCGCAGAGGGCGACGCGGAGCATGCAACCGCGATCCTGTATCGCCCCCATCTTAAATGCGGCGGGCGGCTCTGGGGGGTTTAGTGGGTATTTCCGGCGCTTCTCGTCGGGTGAGTCCCACACTGGTGTGGAGACGTCCCTCCACACCCCCCTACCAACTTCATTGGGGAGACCTCGGTCTCCTTAATGAACTTGGTAGGGGTAGAGCGTAAATGCATTCCCTTAGTCAAAAAAAAAAAGGTTCAGATCCCTGTATATATCCACATTTCTCTCATGCCATTGGGCGCCTACGGCTTTCTTTCAAAACGATTCTGAATCTTTTGTAAGGTGTATATCTGGGAACTCAAAATATGAGAGAAACGCGGGGGCATAGTACGTAATGATGGGTCTAATCTCCATTTTGTGCAGAGTGCTTTGTGGCGGAGGGACATTTTGCTATCAGAGTTATAGAGGGGGTAGAGACGGTCTATCACCATGGTGGTCTGGCGCTTGACTTTCTCGAGGTGACTGTTGACTTCACAACTGTTTAACAACTAAGGTAATGCAAGATAATGTGTTCATTATTTGCTGTTGGTTTTTTTAATTCCTTACAAGTAATGTAATAAAATATATATTAAAACTAGGTAAGTATAAACCATTATAAAAAAACATATTTTAGCACCTGGCCAAGGAATATATTTAAGATTAATAACAAAATCATGTCAATCGCTACGATGGTTTCAAAGATGGTTAGACATAGAAAAAAAGCATTGGGTTTATCTTTGTCTAAGAAAATAGATGAGACCGTTAAACTCCAACATCACCAATGAACATGGAAATTGGCATGTATATGTATAATACATGTAGTATATGCGATTTATTTTCGAACCTACATGTGTGTACATACAACCTAAATATACTGACAGGCCATTATAATACAGAATTGCATATTATGTTATTAAAAATTATCAGGTCATTATGTTTATTATTCGTGTAAATTACAAAACACTAAATGTTAAAAACCTCAGAATTATCACAAAGTTTGACGTGACGAAATATTAAAACTAGATTTCAAATACTTGTATTTCATTGTATAAATACGAAAATGAAAAACAAATTTTTATTATTACTACACGAATTTAATCAATTCTGGAAGATTATACAGCAACAATTTCTATCCAGAATCATTTTTTTTTAAAACTTGTCAGCGTGTCGTTTCCACATAAATTATTGTGAATCACAATCCATGATTCATTAATTGCGGTCGAACCTTAGGAGGACATGCGGTCGATGACAGATCTGAAATGTAGGTGTTTCAAAAATCTATTGCTATCGCCTTGCACCCAGACAAAGAATTATAAAACACAAAAGAGACAACTGCAGCTCGGGCTAATTTTACCGTGTGCAAAATAGACCAAAACATCACTTCTTAGTACCCTGTTTCCTACTCCAAAACTGAACCGATTTTTAATTTTCTTTAAGTTATAGAATAAGAAGAATCGCCAAATTTGTTTGACGAACGTCTGAAAATGACGGGAAAAATTGAGCATTTTTTTCATTTTCAAAGGCTCTACAAACAAAAAAAAAATCTGCAATAACAAATTTATGGGAAAAATCACAACGTATGGCGGCATGGCGGTGGTGGATAAAAAAAATTCCATACCTACTAAGAAAAAGTAGATTATTTCTCATAAATTATAGCACTTGCCCGTAAAACTGTGCATTAAATCAGTAAATGTGTCTGATTGTTCCAGTTAATCTCCGAAACGGCTGGACGGATTTTGATGAGACTTTAGATTGCTGAAGTTACTCTGGGTAACTTAGGATACTTTTAATTTTCGAAAATAATTAGGGACCCGCGTAAAAAAAAACTCTTAAATTTTTTAATAAAATCCGATCAATGCAGTTTTTCTGGCAGGTATTTGAATTTGTGAGAAATGTCTTTGCTTAATGTTAGTAGCAAAAAAATAAAATTGTAAAATAATTAGGGTCCCGTATAAAAGAAAAAGAAATTAATGAAAATTACACAGTAAAGGTAAAGTTTTCGCAAAAATTGAAACCAAGTCGATATTATAACATTATGAATGAGAAAGTGTCAGAAAAATATCACATGCAAATTATGTTTCTTTTTTTATAACAACAGGTGTTAAGCTACGAGGCAATCTTACATGATAACATATATTATTTGGTATAAAAATATTTACCATAATTGCTATTATCCAAGGAGGAAACAGGGGACTACGTTTGTATTGAAATTTATTCAATGCCGCTAGCATATCCTCTTAAGGAGAAACCTCAAGCCGTTCTACATTTGTACGATGTACATATAACTTACAAACTTGTTTATGTCTGGAACATAAGAAAGTACGTTTTGGTGGATAATTTTATTACCTTTATGTTCAATATTCATATATTTCAAAGTGTCACACATACCAATCATTTCATTTAAAAAAAATTATTAGTTCCCTTTTACTATAGTACTAAATTATACAATTATATAGTACTTAATAGTACTAAATGAAACAAAAACATTAATCTAATTTTATTGACAAACGCAAATAATTGTTGTGTGTTTAGATATCATTACGATGCTCGGTGACCTCAGTAGAGCCTCCGAACGAGTTGGCCTTAAAATGAACATGGACAAGACGAAAATCATGTCTAATATACATGTTGTGCCAACTCCTATAAAAATCGGTGACTCTACGCTCGAAGTTGTTGACAGTTATGTATACCTTGTATAAACCGTCTAGTTAGGTGGATCCAACTTCGAAAAAGAGGCTAATAATCGAATCCAACTCGGCTATGCCGCGTTCGGGAAGCTACACAAAATCTTCTAGTGCAAAATACCGCAGTGTCACAAGACGAAAGTCTTCTACCAGTGTGTGTTGCCAGTGATGACATACGGCACTGAGACGTGGTCGCTCATAATGGACCTAATAAAAAAGCTCAAAATTGCTCAAAGGGCAATGGAGAGGGCTTGAAGTTTCAATGCATGATCGAATCAGGAATGAGAAGAGAAGAGAAGAACCAAAGTTACCGACATTGCCCGAAGAATTGCTAAACTTAAGTGGCCGTGGGCTGGGCAGATTGCTCGCAGAACTGATGCCCAATGGGACCAACAGGTTCTCGAATGGGTACCACGCACCAAAAGACATAGCGTGGGTAGGCCCCCCACAAGGTGGACCGACGACCTGGCAAAGATCGCGGGAATCCGCTGGATACGCGTGGCGCAAGACCGGTCGTCGTGGAGATCTTTGGGGAAACCTATGTCCAGCAGTGAACGTCTTTCGGTTGAATAGATAGATAGATCTGTCCATGAAAGAATGCTTGATAGAATCTTCAAACACACACACTTCACACTTTCACACTTCATATTATTTACAAAACTAGAAAACAAACGCCTAAGTCTTTCATTGATATTACAAAGTCTATCCACTGATTATGTTATAACATCGTCGCAATAGACAACAAGTAATCTTATAAACTAGGTACTACATTCAAAGTTCAATAAACTGCTTCTAAAAATAAAAATAAAAATTAAAAATATCAGTTAAATTAAACAGATCAAGAAGTTTTTGTGTGATGAACAACAAATTTTCTTAGAATTATACTTTTGTGTATTGCTTCAATAACGGTTGTGTTTATGTTTTCCGACAATTTTTTATGAACATATTATATGAACTTTGTTTATTGCGTTCTAAATGTAATGGAAATACTTATTATTAATACTTATAACAATAAGTGGTCGGAGTGATATACAAGTGTTTATACATAACATTTTATAGTATATGTAGTAATAATACTTGTTATAATAAATATTGTATATTGTAAACAAATATGGAACGAAATCTCTTTTTCCAGTATTTTTAACATCGAATATTCCATTATACATTGATTTCATTTTTTTTAAATGCAGGGTCCTAAAATTTCAACTATTATGCGACTGTTATTAAATATTTAAATAATGAATAAATATTAGATAGTTTTTTTAGGTATATTTTAAATAATTCTAACTCAAACATTCCGAAACATACTACAATTTCATTCGTTTCTAAAAATACAATGTTCGAACAGTTCATTGATTAATTATACACTTAATTACAAATGTAATTATTGAATTTGATAATAATGGGTTTAAACTAGTCATGTTTTCGCAGACGGCAGACAGAATCTGACCAAATGATTCAATTAGACCGCCTTGGCTACACATTAAAATTTGATTGGAAACTTCCTCGCCGGCAGAACTAGGTTAGTCCAAACAGTTTTATTAGGCGGAGGCCACAAATTGAGCTCTTAGCCCCCGTCGGGATTGCCGGTTCTCTTCCCAACTAGACAATTGATTTATAATTAGATCAGCGCTGCCAGTCCGTTGAGGTTTCGTTCTAACTAAATTACAAAAACTATTTTAAACTGAATAAAGATTTTTATAGAGAATTCGATAAGGATCAACTACCTAGCTAAACATTTTTTATAACATTTTATTTTTGAAGGACGACTAATAACGTATTTCTAAACCTTCTTCTTCTGTTCTGTGGATCATTACTTTTATCTTTTGAGATCGAACCTCCTAGTTTTATAATGCGTAATTCTTGATATAGTGTTGTATTATATTCGGGTGTAATCCCATACTATTTTTACAGTACACGCTCCTTCTTACTGTGTTCTTTTAAAACCATCCATTTTTATGATACTTAATACTCGTTTAGAACTTATTATAAAAGTATTCATTGCATTAGTATTTGTATGATTACGTGTAAACTAAGATATAAGAGATCCCTATCAAGATTGAAACGAAACAGACATGACAGATGAACCAATAACTGCTTGGCGACAAATCATCAAACTTAACTATTTACCCATCAACCTTTCTTTGAAAAGCTTTACAAATATCCTCTATTACAATAACATATAGAGTAAATATTGTTTAGAAATATAGTTATAAAACTTTGAAAGGCCCTTAATTACAAGTAAAAGGAAGAGACTTGTATTATTTTTTACTGTGCATATGCATGCATAGAATTAAGGCTAATTTCAGGCAGAAAAATGACCACCGAGAGGCGGTATTATAAAACCCTGGTAATGTTTTATAAGGAGCAGTGAAAATTAATGGTTCTCATGTCGGACCACGAGTGCGCATGCGTCATAGAGATGAGAGGAAAAACTGTGTCAGCCCAGGACCATTAAGTATTGTACGAAAACATGTTAATGATCCCTCTTTCGCAAAAGCTTTATATACGAGGAGGATAAAACTACATCTATTTACCGTGACTTGTATAGTTAGTACCTAGGTTATTAAGTGTCATGATAAATAACATAGGTTTCAAAGTCACCTGCTTTATTAATCAGTGTCAAAACAAAAAATAAACTCAAAATTAAGATCAAATTTTTTTAATTCAATTTAGGCCCTAAGAAGGTGCTTATGAACGTCTAAAACACTACCACCGGTTCAGAAAACAACCTAGTCGAGAAGAGCCGATAAGAATATCGATCTGGTGATTTTTTTTAGCAATCAAGTACTTGCTTTTTCTGAACCAACAAATTTTTTCGAGATATAATATTTTTGATTGGAGATAACACCTAGACAGTCTTGTCAGCAATATATATATATATATATATATATATATATATATACTGTGATAATCGTAAGAGCTCAAATAATTTAGAAAACCGAGTGCTGATAGGAAAGGTTGACGGAAAACGGTCGAGGAGATGCATAAAACGGCGAACGGATCAAATCTCCGAGAAACTGGAGCTATCGTTCAGTACAGCTCTCCATCAAGCACAGGACCAAGATTGATGGAGACATCTTTGTCATAGTCATTTACAACGTCACGATCCTCAGTAATGAGGGTATTAACATAAAGAAGAAGATAATACATAAGAATACAGCGTATATAAAGAATTAATAAATAGAGACTGTTATAAACTAAAGTGAAGCGACTGGAAAATTTAATCATAAATGCAATTTTAATACAACATATAGGTAGTAGGTACAGATTCAAACCATCAATTACAAAACAATAATTTCAAAAAAACGATTTCACATAATTTGTATCCAAACGGGGATTAAACTCGGGGTTATTGACGTGGAAGGAAAACGTCCTATTGACAGTGCCAACGAGCAATCCAATACGTATAATACGCAATTACGAAACTCATAATGAAACTCGGAAAATGTTTAATTGAAATTTGAAACAAAAACTTTTGGAAGTTTTATTTGTATAAATATTGGGTAACTTTTTTATCAATTCAACTTATCATTAAACAAATAAGTATTAATTAAGAGAAACTAAAAACCGTTTCACATTTAGAATTTGTCAGTAAGAAAGGAGACAACAATTTAAACGTAAAGTCAACAATATACCACATATTACATATAATAATAGGTGAAGTGAAAAATACAGTTCAAGACATTTATCTGCTTCATTTATTAACCGACTTTATTGTATTTTTTTAGGTAGTAGATATCAATGAGCTTTAGTGTTAATAGTTTAAAAAAAGAATAAAGCATTTTTTTCTTCTCCAAACTTTCAATAACGATTAGCGTCGGATTTCGACCAACAGGCGAACTCTGGTGATATTCATTAGTGATTTAAAAATACCTTATAGGTTTTTTTGCATAACTTCCATATGAATATTCTTATTAAACTCAAACTCAATAATTAGAGGTAAGATGAATGCAAAAGAGTATACAAATAAAAGGCCGATAGCCTTAGATATGCTAGATTTTCTACTCGGTTTTATATTACATTATCAATTACGTCACCCACGTATACACAATAGTAACAGAATAGTAAAAATCTATTTTTATTTTTACTCCATTCGAAGATAGTATCGCCAGCCCATACACACGTGGCGTGCCAGCTGCCAGCAGTACTAGGGTGAATGAAGCACGTGGCACCGGGCGCGGTCGCTCGATACACCGGAGGCTGCGCGGAAACTCACCATTATACCCAGACCTACCCTACCTCTCACATCCACTCTACTAACTATAGATTCAAAAGGAAACCCTTCACAGCCCAGAGTTCTTTTATATTTGGAATAATAGGTAGTTTTTTTTCCTACCATTATAGTTAGAACTACTCGGTTGACCTTATAAGTAGTGGCCAATTCCCCAGTCGGTATTTAAAGTAAAGCTGACACTAGAAAATCTAGTAACAAAACAAATTTTTGTACTCCAATAAAATCAATTTTATTTCTGCATCTCATACTGGACTTAAAGGTTTTTTTTTATACTACAATAATCACTGAAAAGCAAATATATATAGAAATCGTAAAAGAAAAGACATTTGCACAAAAAATGTTAGTTTAATACTTTCAGAAAATATTTTCTTTTGATATTACTTAACTAATTTCGCTTGAAAATTATTTACAACCAAATATAATTTTCAAGCCATACTAGAAAATTAATAATAATCAAACTATACAATTTATATAGAAGCATAATAGCCTATTCACTACTGTGCTACTTTGGAAAGTCTGGGAATTCCCATGTATAAAATGGCTAATTGAATTATGTTGGATCGAACTTGTTTCCTCTTAACGACTTATATTTGAAGTCAGTATTATATACAGCAAAGGTACATTAAAATGACAACAACAACTGCACCATTATTTCCAGAAATAAAATAATAAAACTCAAATATTCCCATCATACTCACGATCATACGGGCTTCAATTTAATATATTTACGACATTTAATTTATGAAATCAACAAATAAATTTTCCGTTTATAGAAAATTTTAGAAAGAAGTTTATACATTATTTATTTAAAACACTCAACTCGAATCTACTTATGCTGGAATGTTATTAGAAAAAAAATACGTAAAAAATTAAAGACTTTGTTTAAATTGTTTCTTTTCTGGTTCTTCATGGTTATTCATCTTTTCTATTGTCCACCTTATATCATGTGTCAGTGTATACTTACTTTCTTTGCTTTTATCTGCTATCCTTTTGATATTCTCTTTTATTTCCTCTTCTATATTTTGGTGCCTGCCTCGGTGGCGCAGTTGTATTACGGTGTGACTGCCGTTCTGAGGTCTCGGGTTCGATCCCCGGGTTGGGTCAAGTGGTATTGGGTTTTACTACTGAGTATCATCCCGGAGTTTGGAATTTGTGCCCGATATGGCGACATGCTCGCCCCCTGTCACATCTGGGACGGAACTAAGCTCGGCGAAATGTGGGTGGTGTATTTTGTTATTTCACCTCTGCCTAACCCTTCGGGGATAACAGGCGTGAGCTTATGTTTATGTATAATTTGGCATTAGTTTATCTTCCCATAAATTATGCATTATTAACAGTAACTTAATATTTGCCATTACTAATTTTTTCTTTGCGCTTAACCTCTTTACCAGGTTTTACTGTTACCTCTAATTGTGACATCTAATATTAATTCACTCTCTTTGGTTTAAAACAAGAAATTAAGACAAGCTTAATATTTTGTTTTACCTGTGCCGTCTAAGACACACAGTAATTGAAAAGTTTTTGAATCTGGTGTAATAGAGTTAACTCGGATATCTAATTATTCGTTTCTCACTTAAAGTAGTATCGTTAGTGTATTGTTCTCTCAATATACTCCGTAACTAAAGTCATTTCTTTTTCCCATACAATGACAATTTAGTCAACACGTGTAGCGAGTTTCTATTGACAAGCATTCAACGTAATAATGACTTACCGTAAGTGTTATTTTATTTTCTTACCTATTTGCTTAATGTTTAAAGCATTCACAATATGTTTATAATATCTTACGATAAGTACTTTAAGTTTTGTCTAGGGACTATACAGAAAGAATGAATCTTCTTTTTCTTCGTTACATACAAAAAATACGGTTAATGATCTAGAAAGACGAAATAGTAAAGATAATAACAACAAAGTTCATATTTCTCCTGATATACTATACTTAAAAATTTATAGATTAGTATTCTGCATTATTAAAAAATTACATATCACCTTTTTAATGTGTGCTTTGCTAGTTTTCCATTGCTTTTTACACAGGGAATATTTTTCATAATACCGTTACCAGAAGAACATAATATAAGAACATAACAGAACATCCTAAATAAAAAATTAAATGAAAAGAAAAGTAACACCTTGGCATTCATTAATTCTAAAAACTCTAGCCTCAAGTGACCTTTAAATGTAAGTCTGCTTTAAATTTTTATTTCAAAGCATCAAAAGCGACGCACAAATTTTAATACATGCTTCTACACAAAATTCGTTAAGAATTTTTAAAGCTCGCAATGATTAAAAATGCATTACACAGTTAGGTACCTTTCATAGTAGACATTTCTTAGAAGCAGTCACGTCTCAATATCCGCTGACTCATTTTGGAATAAAAAATGGAGATTCATTGATAAAAGGACTATTGAAAACGAACGCAAAATTCATCGCTTAGCAATTCGTTTATTTAAATCACAATTCAAAGCGAATACATAATCTTGATTTTATATAGGAATAATATACATTTCTGACTCCTTCTTATATTTTTTTGCCTTACCATCCATCTATTCAACCAAAAGACGTCCACTGCTGGGCATAGGTCTCTCCAAAGATCTCCACAAGACCGGTCTTGCGAGGGACTGGTTTTTTTTATTGTGTAATTCATAAGAGGGGGGGGGATTGCCATAATCACTGCGCTTGGCAGGCGTTTGTGGTACTCAGAGGAAGCTGCTGCCCGTCTCCTGGTGTATCTCTGAGTCGCCTTTAACGACATCCACGGAAATATATGGGGTGGTACTATTCTTAACCGGTACCACACTGACTATAATTTGTCGTTTTTGTAATGCTGAGTCCAATCACAGACAAATTACTGAATTTGAAAGCACGTTTTTAAGCCAAAATCAAAAAAATCTTTATTCAATTTAGGCCCTTAAAAGGCGCTTATGAACGTCTAAAACACTACCACCGGTTTCCGAACGAAACAACCCAGTCGAGAAGAGCCCACAACCCACTACGACACATTTTATTTTCACCATGTAAATAAAGCTCCTCGGGTATCTTACCTAGTACGTACATTCTATAACGCAAATGTGGTTCCAATTCAACATTCTTCATATTCAATAAACAGATTTTCAAGTTATACCCATAGAATTATACGATATCTAGAGTATTCATTTATTGATTAATTCGTTCATTCGTATCACGTTTCTTTAAGCAATAAAAGTCATTTCCTCAGACCGAGTCGGGGCAAAGCAATCCGAACCTAGTGCCGGGACGACCACGTTTACGATCGACCGAAGCCAATTAGTCTATATGCTCGATCAACGCGTTTTAAAATATAAACACTTATCCTAATGTATTTGCGTCAACTTTAACTGAACTATAATATGATTATTTATACATTTTAAAATAAACCACACTAGTCTTGGTCATAACCTTATAAATTCAAATAATGTTTGATCGCTAAGATATAAAGAAACGAAAGCAGTTATTGAAAAAGACTTTAATTAATACAAAGAAGTAGAATATAATTCGTTCAAGATATTTATAACGTACGTGCAATAAATATAATTCATTTGTAAACAGCATCCGTGTTAAAGTAAAATACGATCAACAATATGTCAGCAGTAATCGTTGAGATATATAAAAGTCGTAAATTGCCTACGAAGAACGTTCGATTTGAAATGGACGTGATCGAGTCACCCGCGGCTCATATGATTCATCGGGTTTTTAAGTTTTAAAAAAAGAAAAAATTGTTATGTGTGAGAAAGCGTGGGGCGTTATACTAAATACAGTTATTTCTATTGGACACGATACAAAATGCATTTCAAATCAGCCACTGGTTGCGATTCACTTATCTTCAATTCCTTTATATCAGAGTCATTATCATTTACCGTTTATTGTTAAGGGGGCGTTCCAATATTGCGTAACCAAAATTATGTTCATTTTTACGCTTATCAGCAATAGTAAGTAAATGTTTTAGCCCCCCCCCCCCCTTTACGTAAGCATAACTTTGAACAAAAAAAAGAAAATAAATAAATATTGCTTAGGTAATCAGGACTCTGGTAAGGGGAGTGCCAGCAAAAATGGCAAAAAAACATGGAAGAATGGAGAACCTTCGATACCGACTATAGGTAAAAAGAAGTGTAATTAAGTAGAATATTGCAAAAGTTTAAATAACTTCGATAATTAGAATAGAAAATATTCCTCAAAGTTCTCTATTACTTACGTAGCTTCTGGAAATTCCTATCCATCACAATCTGAACCACTAACTATGCCAGCGACCACACACATAGTGATAACTTTTAACCCGTAGTAAAAATGTTTAAAAAAAGTTTCCACGCTGGCAACAACAGACACGCTGTGAAATTGGTGTCAAAACAGCCCATAAAGTTAAATGCGGCTGCCGGTTTCCGTAACTTTATAATATCTGACGTCGCATGGGTCGAATGGACCACGCCGTAGCTCTCGTCTTTTTCGAGGGCGCGCCCCTAATGAACCACTACAGATAACGAATTCAACCATATCATAGACGCTTCAATCTGGCGCCTGCAAAGCTTTACTGATAAGGTGCGGTCTTTAGTGGTGTCAAATTGTTCAACGCGTAATTCGAGGCAAAAGAACCTGTGTAAATGTGGATAGTTATTTTTAACCGTCTGCCCTTCCTCGTCATTAGCAGCATCTACTTACCATTACTTTGCAATAAGTGTCGTAGACGAAAATTATTTTCTTCTTTCATCTCTTGTATTAGTTTTTTATTTTAAGCACATATCATTTTTTTTTACCACAATCTCACCTGATGTTAAGTGACGATGTGGTCCAGGATGGTAAAAACACTAAGCTTAGAGATACTGGTTCTCAAGTGATGATGCCGAAACACACCTATTGGTATTTGGCGACAAGTTTTCAAACTTGAGGGTGGTAGCTCTACCCAGGCGGACATCATTAGAAAATGCCTTACCACCATGCTATGGTATCCTCACGGTGTTTTACTTAAAACTAGCCGTTATTTTTTTTTATTGGTCTACAAAACTGGGTAAAATTTTCATTTTACAAATAACTTATTTTAATACAGTTGATTTAAATTGCCCCTTCTTGGCGTAGACACATTAATTATTATTAACACTAATAATTATAATATAGCGACGTTATAAAGAATAACAAAACTATAACTGAGAGTTAAGAAAATAATAAAACTAACAATAAAAACAAAAAAAGACACAACTAAAATGTTAAATTATAATAAAATATAAAAACTGGAAAAAAGCATCAAAAATCAAAATTTAAAACTAGCCGTGGCAACAAGGCTGTGCCCGCATTTCATATAATTTTCATTGCGTTTTATAGTTTTTACGTTTTTATACGGAACCCTAATTATTTCCAATTTTTTTTGCTACTAAAATTAAGATATTTCTCACAGATTCAAATACCTGCCAGCAAAACTGTGCAATGAATCGGATTTTATTCACAATTTCATGAGTTTTAGTTTTTTTACCCGGAAGCCTAATCGTTTTCGACAACAATTTACAAAAGAAAACGCGGAGTAACTTAAGCTAACTACTAAAAAATGACCCGTCACAATCGGTCCAGCCGTTCCGGAGATTACATGGAACAAACAGCCACACTGACTGATAGAAAGAAAAATGCAAAAATTGGTACAGGTATCGTATAAACATTCATATGTATTTAGTTAAAAAATATATTTAGACATTACAAACAGACATAATACCCATTTTCTTTATTAGTGTAGATCAAGTATAACAAATTCTCATATATTTTGCAAGAACCGACTACATTCATCCTTGAAATGAATTAGTGGGAATACGATAAAACGTATCAAAAATTCGTGGCATTTGTATATGATAAAATCAGTTTTAGACCAGTATTAATGCGGAAAAACGTTTGCACGGGCCGCGATGGATAATCAATCCTTTATTGGTTTTGTGTCCTATTTTTCACGTCGTTTATGGTTTTCTGATTTTAAACTATTTTAAGAGTGTGTTAGCGTATTTACTACAGTTATTTTAAATATTATAGTAACTGCACAGTTAATGATAAGTAGAACAAAGACTACAGCGGCGACAATGGAACCATGTGGATTTATTAACAATATCCATGGATCACACATTTCTACATCTTTTCAAGTTGGTACGGCGAATAAATTACACATCACTGTGAACTATTGTGTATGGTCGTTGAAAAACAGTGGAACACAAATCCTACACTTCGTAATAATCTTTCTTATGCATAAAACCATTCAGATATCTTAAAGCTTAATACAATATTACTTAGAACTTAAAGTATTTCATTAATATACGGTGGGCAATCAAATAATTTAAAAGATTCAAGTATTAATATTGATTAAAATTATTCTCGATTTATCTTTACCAATGGCAGCAAACCAATGCAACATAATTAATGTTTGTTGGACGAAAAAAAAAAAAAAACCTTAAAGGTCACTTCGGTTGAAACCAAGGTCTTCCACAATTACCTTATATCATTTTAATTGATAGATCTTTTACAAAAATTCGCGCAGTTGAAGTTTTTTACTTAAAGTATCGAGATTACGGATTTGAACACCTCCACTACCATAAAGTTAATTTATATTTTTGTCTGATTTTGTCTCAACTTGGTAAAGTAATATCTCTCTCGCTACTTACGAATACGTTGACAGTTATTGCGACCGGTATAGTTTATTACAAGGCAAATCCTTTTAATGGCGTTATACTTTCTTAAATGATTTAATAAGAACAAAAAAAAAAACAATAATACCAAAAAGACTTAACGCCATAATTCGAATTCAAAATATTAGAATCAATATACATAAAAAAACCAATTCCGCTTCCAGTCAATTCATACAAAATGCACCATAAATACTTTTATTTAATTTGTTAGTGCTTTATTCAACGAAATCAAACAAGCTTTTGCCTTAACGCATTCGACAGACCATACGAACAATTGACAATTACCAATTCGACTTGCATGATGATTTTATCTTTTATTTCTATTCTATGACTGTAGGTAGTAATTTGATAATAATTCGTTGTATTTACGACCGAGATGCTATATAAAAATAAAACATAAGATTTTCGTAGCAAAAATATGCTGTCACTCAACGTAGTCCCAGTTCACGGACGTCGTGTAAATAGCGGAGCTTTACCAAACGATAGGTAGATTAAAATACATTAGCGGGACATACATGTCAGCGTCGAGCAGCTAAAGTGTTACACTGGGATGGACGGTCGTGTTTATAATAATTTAACATGACATTTTCATAATATATAAAGTATTTTTTATTTACAATCCGTTCAAAAGGAACGGTAATGATAACCTATGATAAATCTGCAAAGACGCAAAATATTGTTTTAAAAACTCCCCTTAATATTATAAGTAAATTTAATTAAGTTAATAAGTAGATTTTAAATGATGCGGGCTAGAGCATACCATAGTATTGTTTGTAAGTAATTAATCGATTCTTACTGTTTATTATTAGCTTTATGTTTGCCGAGTTTAGGTAGTACATACTAAAAACTCACTACGGAAAATATTTATTATTTAATAAAGGATCATATATGTAAATCAAAGAAGCAATTTTAGAGTTATAATTTGTTTTCTGACAAACTTATAGACGCAGATGTAAATTAATTGCTCAATGTACAAAGTATTGTGTCTATATAATTAATATAAATGTAAATACATAGTATGTACTTATAAAATAATCTGGTGTATTAATAATAACGAGCCGCTTTCACCAGACAGTTTCAGGCGAGGCGGAACAACTGCGTGGGAGACTGTTTATGTGTTTATGCACTTTATAGAAATTATGCTGTGTATTTATTTTAATTTAGGGTTGCCATTTGTTGTTTCGACATGAGCTAAGTTTGTGTAATTTAATAATCAATCTAAGAAATAACATTGACCTACTAAAATTTCAATAGGACGGAATCCGAACAATGTAGCTAACAGAGTATAAAATAAATTAAACATAACAACAACTTTTACTTTTACGAGGATGTAGATTTATAAAATAAATAAGATTGAGCAATACATTCAACTGCATCGACCACCTGTCACGATATAATTATTAGAGATACCGAATATTCGGCACATTTACCGAACATTCGTATTCAGCCGAATTTTCGGTTAAATCGCCGAATATTCGTGAAAGTATTAATCAAAGTTTTTACTGTACTAAGCGTTACAGTTACATATATAATTGAGTATGATTAATAAAATCAACGTTTTATGTAATATGTAATTAATTATCACAAAAATCTCAATGTTACAGACTTTGCAAATAAAAAGTAGCCAAAACGTGGCTAAATTTGGCTCTGTACTATTTAATGATAATTTGAAGCGGACGGGAAGGTCTAACCGTTCAACCCCAATCTATGCGCTCTACGTAAACAAGAATAAAGTATGCTGAATATTCGGGCGAATTTAATATAATTTTATAAATTAATTTGTATTGTTTACTGCATTCTTAATTAAATATTCAGTCGATTATAACATAACATATTATACAACTAAATATATACTAAAACTAAGCCGAAAATTATTACATACAAATTAAGAAAATAATAGATGTTATTGTTCTCTAATGATAAGCGTACTTAAAGACAGACAAGACGTTCAGTCTCCTATTCAATATATTTTCGAAAATAAATACTACAAAGACCTCCAAAAATTAAGACTATGAAATTAATTTAATCCATTAACAATACAAGATATTAAGTACACAAAAATTTTAAAAATGTACACTGCATAAATTTTAATTTTAACATCAATACATCTAAGACGCCGCGTCTTAGTATAACCCTAAAGTAACTGATTATATTCTCGAAGCGATAGACCGGAGTTATTAACTACTTACAGTAACGTTATCATAACAATCCGATCGATTCAGACAGATTAAAGTCGTGTGGGGGGTTCTTTTAATGTGTTATACTAAAGTTATAATCTTATTCAAAACCTACGCGTTGTATTTATACTTATTCATGAAAAGCCACTTATGTCTTTAACGTGATTTTTGTTTTAATCATACACAGTCTTTGAACAGGTTTTAGTAGTATACTTGTTTCCATTAAGTGATATATGGAACAAGCTATCAACGTACACTTGTCAAAAAGCTGCCCATTGACAAGCATAGGAGCTTTATGTTCTGTGATAGTCAGTGTATATATGTATATATGTGTGTATATATACATAAAATATATATACATAAATAGAGAGAGATATGCTGACTTTATTTAACATCACATGAATCGCAGTCACTTGGTTGAACTCAAATAAAAAAGGTACAACTAATAATCTATACCACTCTTACGCAAAACAGGGTCGGCTGCGGATTGGACCTGTAGCAGTTCCATTTCTTAGAGGAACTAGATGCAGTAAGCCAGGTTCGGGTAACTGTTTCGTTCGGTGTAATCACATGTATCATTTGCTTCATGTTTGTGTCTTTAGAGTAAACAGGACATCATTGTATGTTTTACAGTTTATCAGTTCTTTCGGACCGTATAGCGAGGTAGACAGTTTTAATTAAAAACTTTTTGTTTAAAAAAGTAATATAATTGATTCAGGTTCACATTTTTAGTTTTCAAACAATAATTAGTGTGACATTAAAACGATTTATATAAGATAAAATGATTTACCTCAAAAAAACGATATTAACAAATTATACATATTTAACAATACAAAATAATTATATGTTCTAGTATAGTGAAATATAAAAACATAACATAAGCTAACGCCTGTTATATCCGAAGGGTTAGGCAGAGGTGAAATAGCGAACTACACCACCCACATTTCGCCGAGCTTAGTTCCGTTCCAGATGTGAAAGGGGGCGAGCCTGTCGCCATATCCACTTGACCCGACCCGGGGATCGAACCCGAGACCTCAGAACGGCAGTTGTACCGTTATACAACTGCCCCACCGAACATAAAATATAACATGTAAATATAATTTAATATTATAATTATTATTTATCGTTTTTTTTCATTACTGGCCATATGTCAATCTCAAGTCTAGTTAGTTTATTTGAGTCTTTCAATATAGTGTTGGTTAAGACCGTCTTTCGTAAACCAAATAAATATATGAATTTGTTAAGATTATCATGATAATTATTACATTTTTGTGATTTGTTATACATTTTTAGATATTTTATAATGTATTTAAGTACTCTAATTAACGAATATCTTTGCTTGAGATGACTTATGACTGAATTTTTTTAAACTATTGTATTACAATGACGTAATTGCCAAGTGTTTATAAATTGTTTTTAAAACTTTAAATGTTTAGAATTTTTAAATAATTATATGGATCTGTCCCTCAATCAGAATTTAATCTGAATACCTATATAATTTAATAAGTAGTTTTCATTCTAGGTTTAATGTATTCACAATAACTGATACATCAAAGTTATTAAAAATATGTCTACTCACTTTTGTACGAATATATACTAAAACGGTTTCTTTTTCTATCTCTTAAAAACCCTCGAACATAATCTGAGACTTTTTTGTCTTTTATATAATTGTACATTTTTGTTTTGTTTCGTTTGCATAATGTAACTATAATCACAGTAATGAAGCCTCAGAATGGTGGTATATATTTTCTAAGAATATCGACTTGGGTCAAGTTGAAAATATACCTTAAACATAGCGTTACTTCTGGTTCCGAAAAAGATCCGAGTAAGATGTTTTAGATACTTCAAAAATATATATGCAAAAAAATCAAAGTGGATTATTTCTTAACGAGGTAAAGTACGCAGTTGGAGTCTATTACACCCCGGCTGGACACACGTGCAACCCGGTCTATATACGTCGCGGGGTTAACGAACCACGTCCTTGTCCCGATCGAAGTGACCGACAGCCCCGGCGGCCTTGAGACACCCAGCTTATCAGCGGTTTTGTTTGCCGTTTTGTTATCAACCGGGAACGGAACATTTGGACCTTCCCACACACAACAGAAAGATCTTTGAGTTAGTCTATCCGAATGGTTTTATCATAACACGACTCGTACACTAATATACTCTTTGTATACAAGCTAACAAAGAAAAAGGGATTAAAAAAAAAATGTTTAACAAGTTTTTATTTATTCTCAACATAATGTAATAAATTAAAAATACTTTAAGCACAAACAAAAGAAAACTGTATTTAGAAGTAGACTTTGCTAACTAATAATTTAAAAAGACCTTATAGTCAGTCGTTCTTTATTTCATTAAGAAGAAGAAAACCACCAGTGTAAATAACGCAAAGTATTATTGATCCTAAATAAGAGTTCGCGAATGATAACGAAAACTATAATCTATACTAATATTATAAAGAGGAAAGATTTGTATTTTATTTTATTTTGTATGTAACGAATAAACTTAAAAAGCAGTGGACCGATTTGGGTGAAATTTGGAGATTGGAGTTTGAAATCCAGGGAGTGACATAGGATAGTTTTTATTCAGAAAATCACACGGGAACGGGAACTACGCGGGTAAAACCGTGGAAAGCAGCTAGTCGAAGAATAAATAGAACATCGAAGATAAAGTCGCAATACTTGCAATCCAAATTACGTTGTCAACTTTTCACAGAATCCATTCGTTGGTTCAAATTTTAAATTTGAATTATTTTATACAGTAAATAAACTCTCATAAAAATATTAATATAAATAGCCGACGTGTACAACCTGAAGAGAGTTACAAAAGCAGGTATACGGTAATAGCAAACTAGTCAAGGGTTTTATTTTTCAAAATTATCACATGCTATCATTATAATAATAATGGGTTTTTATATGATTTTTTTTTAAATATTTTTTCTTTCTCGATTAAATACGCTGTGTTACAACGAATTTCACGTTAATATGAAGAATTTAGCCAGGGAAAGGACCTAGGCTCCATATCTTTAAATTTTTCATAGGTGCTAAGGAAAAGTGTAAAATAAAAAAAGGACTATCGTCATTTAGTTCAGGTAAGACAACAACTAATAATATAATAAATCAAAATCAAAATTTATTAAAAACATACCCCACAGGAGGATACTCACGTTTGACTCCAAACTGAAACATTACAAATTTAATAGTTAATAATCATTAACCTTTATTATAGAAAGCTGGTTGCAATTGGTTGCATTCACTACGACGTAGTGTCAACCAACACACCTCTGCAGTTCATCGAACCTAAACACCACATAGAAATCTCCAACTTTTCCAAACAAATAAAAAAAAATAAAACAAGTAAGTTCATGTAACATCAAAATTAGTACTATATACATACTTTTGTTTAAATTTATCCGATTAAAACGCATAGAAACAAGCATTGACAAGTTGTCAATTTCTTACTTAATTAGCTTCGGTCAACAATAGCAACGTTGATCGAAGTTTATTAGGAAAAAAAAACCCAGAGAAATACTAAATATATTATACATACTAAACGGATTTTATACAATTCCAGTAATTTCCAATTCATTAATTAATGTTTTCCACTGATAATATTGTAATGATCATTTTTCAACAAACGTTGAGTCAATCTGTTGAACATGTTAAAAATATAATTAAGCGGAGTGAAAAACCTATTACAATCCATTTATACATTATTATATTATTTATATTAATTTCAAGAGTATTGTATTATATGTGTCATAACTGTGGATTTGCAGGTAATAAGTTTATTTATTTAGTTTTATAACTTTAACCCTTTAAGCCTATGCAATGCACAATTTTACAGGCAAGTGGTTGAATTTATGCGAAATATTAAAAAAAAAAATTGGGTTGCGTATAAAACAATTAAAACGCAGTGAAGAACATATGAAACGCGGGCGCAGCCGCGGAAACACAGTTAGTTTAACAATAAAATTCAGGTTTATGTCAGCAATATCAATCAATCAATTAACCAACCGATAGACATCCACTATTGAACATAGGTCTCCCCCAATAAGGGAGGCGCTGTCTTAATCGCCACGCTTGGCAGGGCGGTTGGTGATCGCAGTAGTTGTTTGTGGTACTTGGAGGATGCTGTTGCCCATACCCTTGTTTATATCCCTTAGTCACCTGTTACGACACCCACGGGAAGATATGGGGTGGTATTATTCTTATTAGCCGGCACCACACGGTAAATGTCAGAAATAAATATTGATTAATACCATCTTACAAGTGCTCACTATAACACTGCATATAAAACTCGTCTCAACATCATCTTGCAAAATTTTCCTAATTACAATATTGTTTGTGCGTTTAAGCTACCAATAGACATAACAACATTCAAACTTAATTTGTATACAACGCCATATATTAACAAAAAATGTACACTAAGTCGAACACTATACGATAAAGCACAATTAATTACCTCTACAATATGTAACGGAGACTTTGTTTAAACACGGTATCACATAGAGGTAATAAATTACAAGCCGCTATCATGTTTTCATGCCCTTTAATACCTTCGGGCAGAAGGTTAGAGTACTCATTAAGCAATCATATCGACACCACATTCGATTGGAACTGCGGTAAGGTCGCGATACATATTTAACAAGATTGCGGGGTGGTCCCTTGTGGTCGTTGCTGGAGTATCGATTACGGACATTCGCGGTGACCATACGACGCGTCATCCTCTATCTCTCGACTATGTTCGCAATACTGAGCGTTAATTGTATGCAGTTTACTAAAATTAACATATATCATAAGAAACTTCTTTAGAGGCATTGAGCTATTCTCGATAGGGGAAAAACTTACAGATTCGCGTTCCCAATGCTATGATATCAGCCGTCAACCTTCTACAGTATGTCAAGTATAAGATGGCGTTTAAGTACTGGCACTCGAAGAAAAATAATAAAATTTATTCATAGGCAGCCTAACGTATGTTTTGATTATGAATAAACTATATGAAGATGTATAAAATTATTGCTCGGAGCGTCAATAGATGTACAAACAAGACAATTTGATATGTAACATTTGAGTTATACTAATAATTTCAATTAATAAATTAAGCAATTTTAACATTTCAAAACAGTTTTCCCAAAGTTTCGAGTTGTCACTTCTGTTGGTAGTCCCCATGGCTCCCTTACTTTCTTTTTATAAATGTGACTCCAGACTATTTATTAAGAGGCTATGCTAGCGGCATTTATTCTATACAAACGCAGTCCCCTGGATAATAGCATTATGGTAAATATTTTTATGCCAGTATGTTTTGATTTTTCCATAAATTAGTTATTGTGGAAACTAGGAGGCTTTGAAAATGAAAAAAATGCTCTATTTTTACCATAATTTTCAAACGTTTGTCAAACAAATTTGATGTATAAAATAAAAGCATAGAGACATAGCCCAAAGTCTTTCATATTCAAAAACTGAAAGAAAATTAAAATTCGGTTCAGTTTAGGAGAAAGAAACAGGGTACTACGAACTGATGTTTTCGTCTATTTTGCATAGGTAATATCAGCCCGAGCTGCAGTTGTCCCTTTCGTGTTCTATAACTCTTTCTTTGAGGCGCAACGCTAAAGCAATAGATTTCTGAAATACCTACTTTTAAGATTGAAACCTATGTCGATCAAAGCTGTCCTAACTGGATACCGACGTACCATTAAAATTTCTAAATACAACCAGATGTGTATACTTACACATTACAGAAACTAACATCAGATAATCAGTATCAATAGAAATTCCAAACTATGAAATAAAGCTAGATAATCTCCTTAGCTTGACCCTAAAGTAGTAATAATATCAGTTAATCTTAACGATTACAAGGTATTTTCACACAAAATCAGGCTGAAACCTGTCTAATGTAATAAAGTCAATCTCCGCGTGCCATGAACCGTTAAGTTCTATTATCTAATTTTTTACAAGCCACTCAAAACTGATGGTTGTTTGTAACAATGTCTGTCACGACGGCGCAGCGCAATGCAACCGAGCGTCACTTCGTGAAATCAACGTCGACCTCGTTACGGTAGGTTATCTGTTACATTCTTTGAGTTGGCAGTGTGATAAATTGCCCCATCTGTTCAAACCTCGGAAGCCGATGGCTCGAGGATATCTCGTTCACTCCAGAGATAGTTATACTCATTATTAAAGTATCGTTTTCATAGCAATTCATAAATGTCAAGGACACAACTGTACTGCATTTACAACATAGCAAATATATATTTTAAACAAATTTTTCATCACTACAAACAATTTTATCAGTTCATCATGTGACAGTTTTTTGTTTATTGTTGAAGATGATGTTAAGTAGCCTAAAATGAGAACTTGCTAACTTTAGAAGAACTAGGTCTCATATGATTCTGCTGTAACACCTATGTACTCGTATATGTGCTTGACTATAGATTTTTTACTTAAAGTTTGTACACATGGGAGTCATTAGTGTCCTACCACCAGGCTATTGTTCCATCATAATGTTTTCACTTTTTTTAAGATTAGACTACCCCTGAATAATTTTTGATCAAACTATAACCGATACATTATCGCCTTGATGCTTAATATCCTATACCAAAACAATATTGAATCACCACGCATACCTATTATTAACAACACACTAATTTTCGAAAAGTAACAAATGTATTAAATCTGTGCTTTCCCGCTTGATGGAAAAATTATGCGAACTTTTTTAACAATATTTTAGCCGAAAAAAACGCTGTATTTCAAAAACGAAATCTAAAAAACCAGTAACTAACGACATTCTATAGCTTTTAGACTTTCGATCACGGCAACTTTGTCAGAATACATACGAATGAAGTTAACTACTGTTTATCTACACATCAGACTTGGCGGAGTTAACGCAAACACATGTCGCGTCGCGTGTGATGTGCATCCGCTGACCATAATAATCAATTACACGGACTGCCAGCAGCGTAGATAGAGTTACCACCGTAGACTGTACAGTCTAGTCTAAATAATAATATATCCCGGTCAAATAAAGATTTCTATAATGTGAAGTATTTAATTCACTTTATCTTCTAAATAGTAAGGATTAATGTAGAATATTGAAAGCGCTTGTGTCGTTCTCGGCTTCAAATTCAAAAAAGGAACTTTTAAAAGACTTATTCCTAATTTAATTCGAGTTTTTTCTAGTTGTTTTTATTTTATTTTGACCAAATGAAATATCAAAATTAAATAATAGCTTTTCCATAATCTGAGAATAAATGATTATTTAAACATAAAACAGTTACATAATTATTTAAAAGTAACTCAAACGGTTTTGACTATTTTTAAAACTTAGCTACATAATTTTTGTGCTAAGCAAAACTAACAGTGTGCCTTAATTATAGGCAAAAAAGTATTTTATCACTTATCAACCTTTTTATCAAAGGTCGAAGTAGACGTACTTTATCTGACCTTAAATAAAATACATTTCAGAACAATTACGACCACCGATTGACAAGAATCTTTCGACAACCGTCATCACCGTACCAACCACATTGCTAAACCTTTCACGCCGGGCAAATCCCACATACCTTTCTGGCATCTCTAATCCGGGAAACTTTACTCCCGGATTAGAGATGCTAGGGGGGACGCGTTAATGCATTTTTCACGATAAAAAAAAGGTTTAACGTGTAACTATAACGGATTTTCAATCAAATTATAACTACCTCGGTGGCGCAGTTGTATTACGGTGCGACTACCGTTTTGAGGTCTCGGGTTCGATCCCCGGATCGGGTCAAGTGGTATTGGGTTTTCTACTCAGTATGATCCTGGAGTTTGGAATTTGAGCCCGATATGGCGACAGGCTCCGCCCCCTGTCATATCTGAGACGGAACTAAGCTTGGCGAAATGTGGGGGGGGGGGGTGTAGTTCTTCGCTTCGCTATTTTCAACTCTGCCTAACCTTCGGGGATTACAGGCGTGACCTTATGTTATGTTATAACTTTTTACTTCCAAACCAATATAAATATTGGTATCATAAGCAAAAGCCATAATTTCCCATAACTAAACCAACTAACAGTAGTTCTTCGCTATTTCAACTCTACCTAACCTTCGGGGATAACAGGCGTGACCTTATGTTATGTTATAACTTTTTACTTCTAAACCAATATAAATATTGGTATCATAAGCAAAAGCCATAATTTCCCATAACTAAACCAACTAACAGTAGTTCTTCGCTATTTCAACTCTGCCTAATCTTCGGGGATAACAGGCGTGACCTTATGTTATGTTATAACTTTTTACTTCTAAACCAATATAAATATTGGTATCATAAGCAAAAGCCATAATTTCCCATAACTAAACCAACTAACAGTAGTTTTTCGCTATTTCAACTCTGCCTAACCTTCGGGGATAACAGGCGTGACCTTATGTTATGTTATAACTTTTTACTTCTAAACCAATATAAATATTGGTATCATAAGCAAAAGCCATAATTTCCCATAACTAAACCAACTAACAGTAGTTCTTCGCTATTTCAACTCTGCCTAACCTTCGGGGATAACAGGCGTGACCTTATGTTATGTTATAACTTTTTACTTCTAAACCAATATAAATATTGGTATCATAAGCAAAAGCCATAATTTCCCATAACTAAACCAACTAAGTGACACTGTATCGCACTTGTAGCGGGTACAAGAGCCAACCCAGTTGTGAATCATAACAGGTTCAGACCACCGCTGGAGGGTGATCCGAAGCCCAAGAGACTACAAAAAAGGTGTGTATTCCCCTCCCCTATTCATCAATTATACATTTTAATGAAATTTAACGCGACTATTAAATATATAGTCACATAGAAATGTACCAACAATGTGCCAATCTTACCCGACAATGACAATAGATAGACACTTCACACACAATGCTACACTCTACCGAGTTACTAGTAGTGGGACGCCTATTGTGCCTCTTACGACAATAATATTTGGACACTATTGTCCTCCTTAATGAACTCGCGGACATAACAGACAATGATTACGGTACGCAAAGGAGTCTATTTATGTCAAAACTTAGTTTAGTTGACGTGGCCTGAACCTTCTCTGAACATGACAAACGAATTCGTCCAGCCTCTTGAGGTCAGATATGCCATATATTTCAATTCAAATAAACAATCCAGAGACGAACAATATCTATTTGATTTATCGCATGTTCCCGTTTGTCTATAATACGGCGTCCTTTTTGAAAATAGATAAAAATATTTCTACTTGTAATTAAACTGATTTCCATGACATTTAGTGATTATTAGGATTTTTCTAAAATTCAACCATTAAAAAGTATATTCTACGGAATTCATCAACTTAATATAATTCAAAGTTACAGAGAAATTATTCATTGTGCAATATTTTTCAATCTTGCGCTAAGACAAGTTCTCAAGCATATTAAAGTTGGTATTTAGCCATGAAATAAGCACGAAGAAATAGATGAATTTGTATCGAAAAATTAATCTCCAACCAAATCCAAAAATATGTTTGCTTATTTTACACAAGATTAAGTTAATGTTAAGTGTTAATTATTAACACACATGGAAAGGTTAAAGATATAATACACATAAAACCACACGCAAGTAACATACAAAACAGCACTAACGAAAAAAAGGTGTAAGGATATCCTTTCTAAAAAGGTTACGTCGCAGCATTACACGAATAAAAAATAAGTCATTATTCATAGGAAATGTCGAGCCGCTAACAACGTTCTTAGGTAACCGGTACACACCACCCTCGTGCGAGCTTCGACAAAAGGAATGTAGGCACGTGAGCATTTTGCAGTCTTCTTACCGTTTAGAACACACTGAGTAAACGAAGCAAAATCCACTGTAAACACAGGGATTAGAGCATCTCTTCCTATACGAGCCTCGGCTTAAAATGTAACCAAAAAATGGAACGCGCAACTTGAAGTCAAAGTTCAAACTGCTATGTATAACGTTCATAACTTTTGTTATTTTGTACCATAGTGTAGATAGGTTGAAAGTTGAATTCTGCTTGCACGTTACCTTGGTTACTTAGGGACAAAAAAAAATATTCGGTCGTATGTCATTCTACCCAGGTCGAATGGCGGCAGCGGCTGTTTTGAGGCGAAATACACAGCTTTATTATAAGGCGACGAGATTTTGCACAACGCTTCTCTACAGTTCGCCATTGACACGTTTGTATTTATTAGCAGTATGAAACCCAAATATGAGAATGGTGTTTCACGTGTTTACAACAACAAAAATGTTTCTATATATATTGAGACGAGTTGTTAACGTTTTCATTTTAGCCAAAGACTTTACTTCCTTCTCCTATACTGGAAATAAGTTTAACTGGATTTTTTTTTACAATGTAATATATGGAAATCTAAAATCTAACATTTTACATAAGATATATTAGCAACACAAGAAAGTCAATTAATTAAAAGGATTCTTATTGGAATTCGCCCCATCCGGCGGCGACCCAAAACGTGCTCCTATCCTCAACTGAAGAAGATCTTGTTAGTTAGAGCATATGCCGCCAAATTTGAACACAGGTATAGAAACATAACTGCTTAAGTCGATGTTTGTACAATTTCGGTGCCTTTACGTAAGCGCGTTTGAGCGGATGAGTGCCTTAAGCACTCGCCTTAAAGTCCGGTGAAGCTATCAAGGCTTGAAGAGAATTTAGACGGTTAAAAATATATACATATATTATGATTATCACGTAGATTTAAACATAGTTACACATAATAAAGCAGATGTATAACCGTAAAAAAATTCAAGAATTCAAAACAAACTAACTTCACAAATTCTTACTTTCGCATACACAACTGACAAATGAATAATGCAAATTATTGTAACCCGGACTTTCACACATCCGTTCGCATCTTGAACGCAACGGTATTACGTAATTCCGATCCAGAGCGAGCAATCACAATAGATTGTATTACGAATATTACTTAGATAACTAATATCAATAAACACAAAGTTTTGCTTGCAATGTAAGATCGATCGTGATAAGACGTAACCTGGCTAACGGCCATGGATTTATTCGATTGGATGTTTATTCATGTATAACAGTCACCAACAGCTATCAGTCATCGAATCACCTTGACCGAGTCGAGCTGACAGCTATTTTTTATTATTATTTATAACCTTTTTTTTTTTTGACGGGGGGAAATGCATTTACGCACTACCCTTATCTATTGTACTTAGGGGATCAAAGCCCCCCAGTACACTAGATAAGGGGCACGGAGTGACGAGCTCCGTGCAGTGTGGGACTCACCCGGGAAATTATTATTTATAACCTACCTACTGAAAACACATTTATAATTATTTTTATAATAATTTTATAATAATTTTTTTATAATAATAAATTTATTTATAATAATTTTTTTTAATTGTTAACTCATACACTAAACAAAAAAATAAATGACACATTAGTCGGGAATAGATGGAAAAGGCAGGTAAGGTTTTTCACATTGCTTTCTCGTTATTATGTACATAATAATATAAATGGAGACGGTCAACCATTAGCAATAACACCCCCCCCCCCCACAGAACGTAACCATTGAAATAAGTAAACATTGCTTACGTAATCACTATTAAGACCCTCGCCCCATATGTCATCAAAAATAAGCAAAGCCCGGCTCCAATTGGTACATACGTAATACGGCCTCAATGTATTTAATGAAAGGGATATAGTGGTAGTGTTATCAGACAACCGAATAGATAGATTTGGTTTCGCATTCGATCGAGGCAGATCAAACAAGAAACAAAGATGAAACCATTGCTGACAGCGCATTCTTTAGTCTACCATCAAGCACCTAGGGAACATTCAAATGTTACGCAAGCATTAATGAATGCTTTTTTTGATATCATGGTGATTACATAAGCTATTTTTGCATATTTATATAAGGATTTGTTTTTCAAAATCATTCCAAAGCTTTCGTTATTGAGAATAAGAAGACCTTTGTTTACTGTAACAGGGGGAAGATTGATTTTGATTTTTTTTGAAGGGGGATATTTAAAGGATTCTCTATATGTGCGTTTCGCTAGTAAATCTAGAATGCTACCTACTTCCGCTCTCTGAATTTCAAAAACTCAAGAAATTTTAAATTGCACTAGAATTGAGGGAGTGTGATATAATGACCTTCGCAACCCTTTGAGAGGGTTTCAGTGTCTCTTGCCTGCTGAGGCTCTTTCACAGAATGTGAAAATGACGGGACGAAAACCTATGTCGAAAACAAGCCCGGAGTTTAAATCAGTCACACCGGCCCAACCTGATTCCACGCCGATAACCTAAAAAGCACGCGGTTGTCTTGTAATAGAAGATTGGTTCGCATTCAAAAATATATTGGAATAAAACTCCAAAACGCATCCTCAGTATTAAAACAGAATGAAATATCGATCCAACGGAAACATATATGGCACACCTTGACTTATAGTCGACGGATACGATCAATACTTACTGCGATATATCAGCTATTTAATATAAAATTATTTCATAAATAGTTATATTAATAATTGAGTTTAACGCCGCGACATAGGTTCAAATCTTGTATAAACATTAAATAAGATTTTATCAGCACTTAACCCACAATATATACCTTGATAAAGTTGACCCCAATGCGTTTACAGATTGGAGGGGGTTTTAAAGTATTCGCTGCTTTTTATTATTATTGGATAAATTGGATAAATGTTTATTGAATTGTTTTATTTTTAATTTGAGGAAAAAAAAATATTGTATTTTGGTAGGTATATATAGTTCTAGAAATATCGAAGATCTGCTGTCATAGACAAACTTATTTACTTACTTTATTGTCGCGGTTTTTTTTGTTTGTTACACATAAAAGCATAAAGTTATTACACATACATTTATAGTTAACCTAGAATTTAATAAAAGTGAATGTGTAATGGAAATACGATTACATTAGGTCTATACAGAAATACTAATAAATAATACCTTTCATTTTCTATATCTGATTAGCAAATATTTCATAATAAAAAATAATACGTTTCACAATTCTATATTTTTTTTGTTCAAAATCACGGTCTTTCTTCGCACCTTTATTCATAGAAGAAGAAAAACAATAGTTCGTACCTGAAAGTAAATTTGAATAAAACTTTCCAAATAGCAAGTATATTGCAGTTCTTTTAGTTATGACAGTTAAGGAACATACTTATGAATTAAAAAATCACAAGCCGATATATGTGCAACCGATAAGTCATATCATCCTATTATTAGAAAGGCGTGCCATTCTCATAGATAAGAAGACATAATTATTGTAAAAAATATATGAACAGACAATTTATTTATAACCAGTAAAGATACCTACACAACTTCATTTTTTGTTCTTAATTTTTTTTTCTAGTTATATGTACTTACTTATATATGATTTGATGAATGGGTATATACTTATATATGAGTTGATGAACTAAGTAGCATCAACAGTACTATTTCACATTAACAATTCTTTGTTTACGTGTTGCCTTGTAAAATATATTACTGAGATATTTTGTTTAATGGTCGTCAAACTGCGGCCCTTGGACGGTATTTTTGCGGCCCGCAACGTACTAAGCAATTTTGGTAGACAATAACTCAAAACCAAGTATATAAAAATTAAAATTGGTTTGTCAAAATGACTTCATAGGTTGTTATTGCCACACAAAATCTACGGGGAAATCGCATTTGACAGCTCACAAACATATTTATTTATTTACTTTATTGTATATTACTTAACAGTACATTTACTATAATACAGTTTATTATTTTAACATTTAAGTAGTACCAATTACAAAGTAATTATAATTAAATTTTGTTATGCAGTATAATGTCTTGAAATTCAAATTTGATTGTGTGTATATGTGAGTGTGTGTATGTGTGTATATGTCAATTAATTGATGGTATTTATCTCTGGAATCAACTACCTAATCCATAAATATGCGGTCCGCAGTGATACCAATTTGGCCCTTGACCAGAACACGACGTGTAGTGACGATCACTATTCTAGATTCTCTTAGACCTGATGACACACAAAAGAATCCAAAAAAATGCCAACCACCGAGATATTGACATTCGCTCAGTCATTGCTGTTATGTCGACCTACACAAATATCTCTTCACGTGTCACTTGATTATAATTAATTTTTTTCTATTTCTGACCTCATAATTTGGTGATTAAGTAAAACAATAATAATCAGAAATGAGTAGATCTATAAAAGAACCAAAACAACCAACAATGCCCAAAGAATTACAAAACTTAAGAGGCAATGGGCCTGCAAATTCTCGAATGGGGACCACGTACCGGAAGACGCAGCGTGAGTATGTATACCTCTCACAAATTAGACCGATAATCTTTCCCGTGAATCCACTGGATGTGGTTGGCGTAAGATCGGTCATTTTGGAGTACCTTGAAGGAGACCTATGACTTTCGGTTGATATGTAAGTTCGTCAATATAAATATTTGGAACATTCGATTCAATTCGACCTATACAAAACAGGACCCGTTTCTTTGAAAACATAAAATCCAAACTCAGCTCGGCGGAGCGCGACGATGTGAAAAGAAATTCTCTATTGAATATATGAACGAAATCGCCATAAGAAAGGGAAGTGCCTACGTCCCGTAGTCGGGGTTCGATGACCCGCGTTATCTCAGACAGCCCGAGTTTTATCTGTCCGCAATCGCATCTGTCCCGCATTATCGATTCCAATGATACGCGAAATATAAATCTTATTTCAACTAAGATGTAGTTTATAATCGTTCATCTTATTAACTTTCATCGGTACATCGTTTCAGAGACACGTCCGTAGGGATGCTAAAACCTAAAGTTAGACTGTAATTATACATAGAAAGTACAATTGGAGCGATTTGTAAGTATAAATTGGTAGATAGTTAACAAATGGTAACATTATTAAGTTTCCTGTATTTATGTCAAAATGATGAATTCCACTCTTAAGTTACATTTTTTTATATCTATACTGATTCAAGTATAGATCTATACTAACAAATAAAAACAACCACGTTATGTTCTCTAGTATTTTTTCATATTACCTTTATGACTTGAAAGTATAGATAGAACAAATTATATCTATATTACAACCCTTAGGTTTGGAGTTAAAAATGTTTAATATTTCAAATTTATATACATATATGCTACATGAAATACTTCAGAGTTTGCAAACAACAACATAAACTAAAAATTAATACATCAATTATAATTAATTCTCATTAAATCAAACGTAAAGGCAGATCAATACGCATCACTTATACCAACAAAAGGTAAATCATAATATCAAAACTAGTCGAACAAAAACTATACCAATATTTTCCACATAAGATAAAAGAGATACCACGTGGGAACGTGATTTTATTCGTATCGGGTTCGCGCGCCCTGCGATTCCTGTTTATAAACCGGAAATGTATTTAAATGTCGCACAACGGCGAATATCTTCTTACAGTTCAATGAATTTTGTACACTTCGCATTGATATAAAACTACTACATTAGTATTATTTTAAAGAATAATATACGTTATATTTTTTTTCCATTAAAATAAAAAGAAGTAAACATTCACACGGTTTTTATGAGAAGGACATGGTTGCAATCTATCATATTATATGTCAAGCATATAATCTGTGAAGATCGTTATAAAATTAGAAATCATATTCCTGGGGGTTGGATTTGCTATCGTAATTAAATTTTACCCATAATATACTTATAACAAGTTATATTGACTAACATTAAATCCTAGAATTCTAAACATACATTTACACAAAGACAAAACAATAAAAATGTCTACATGTATTTACTAATACGTTAAGCGAAAACTTTGCCTTTTTAAGAACAATGCCCGCACGGGAACTGTGACATTTGGTACGCGGAAACTTAATATGCGGAAGGAGTACCAAAAAATAATATTTTTATGAAATATGCATTATAAATACATTAACTAATTAAGAAAAGGCATAAGACACACTACCATGCGTTTGGAATACACACATGTCTATCATTATCTCTTACGATTACCAATCACGTGTCATAGTCAGTCTTGACATTTATCTAGCACGTAAACAGAATGTTTATTTTGAGAAAGTTTTACTTTAAACTATTAAAAAGGTAAGACATACAAAATTGTTAGCATTTTTTTGTAAACAATACTTTAATGAATTATGATCGAATTTCGACAATAAACGAGCAATAGTACATGTATAAACAAATACAAAAAAACAGTGCAGTGCATTTTTTCCTCAGTCGCACAAAATTAACAAATGGCCATCCAGTGGCCAATACAATGAACACGTACATAATAAATTTAAATAAGCATTTATAAGTGCATCGGCCTTTGATGGCTGGCATAGCATCACCAGACAATATTTATGTATTAACATATAAAGAGTAGCTATAACTAAGTAGTTTAGTGTTATTAATAAAAACAATTTCAAAATAGCTTTTTATCTTAATTTTACGGTAATGGTTAAAACGGTTAATCTGCACGAGGACTGTACTCCATTTATGAATGGTACATTCCAAGTCATTATTAAAATCAATGGCATTGATTTAGTACTTTCGTTGCTTCAGTGAATTTATGTCATGTGAGATTGATTTGTTTTCACGTTTTTATATCTGTATAAGTAATAAGTACTATTATGTATAAAGATGTAAAATTGTCTTTTTGTTTGTTTGGAATAAACTAAAAAACTACCTCGATTTAGAAAAAAAAATCACCTGTAGAAAACTACATAATAGAGTAATAACACTAAGAGCGATAGTTCCATACAAAAACTTAATATTAAAGCCAAAAAAAATGTGTGTGTGTTTTAAGCCCCACGGAATTGCGTAATCACCGGATCGTATTAAAAATTCTATGTGGCCTTTTAAGTCCAACTTGAAATGGCTTCACTCCGTGTGTGAATGCTGTTCTGAGTGTTTTATTTATATGGCCACACTGCCAAAAGCCATCATCATTTCAAATGATGGATTCTTTTGAAATTTTAATTCATCATTCTCATGCCCTGTTCCCAACGTACTTGGAATCGGCGCAGTATCTTTTCTTCATCCATACTTCTAGCTGTCATCTCTTCATACACTTTTGAAATTTTAATAACGAAATTTAAAGATCACAAATAATACTAAATTATTTCGCCAAATTGATGATAACAAAAGACTATCATCATCATTAATAAAAGAATATTAATGATTCTTTTAAAGCATTTATGCAACGATTACTAATGCAAGTTTGCAATCTTAACCGATTAACTAATAATATGACTCATATCACAGGTTTACATTTAACTAGTTTGTATGCCCACACCTTTGCTCGCATTAATAATTACCATAATTCACTGCATTATTTCCGTAAATACTCCTTAAATTATCCATTAAAATAATAAAGTATTCCAAAAGATGGTTTTTCGTCGACTTAATTCACGGTTACTTAATCCTTATAAATCATTTCACATATAAAGTAACAGGCTTGCGCCCGCAACTTCATTCGCGTTATGGTTACCATAGCAACGGTTACTTAGCGTATATAGTGTGGATTAATTATACACGTACGTGATGAAATGAAAATTATGATAAATCAATCCAGGATAAGATTTATGGCAAATATGTTCTCAGCGAGCATCTACTTCGGGAAATAACTATTTCAAGTCACTCGGATACTTATATGGTCGTGAAAATCTGGTGAAGAGTCAGTAGAATTCTCCTAAGCATGTAACTAAATATATATAATGAAATTTGGCACACGAATATGACATTAAATGTTTAAAAGAATCAGGTAAAACAAACAGACAAAGACATGTAACTATTAAAATACGTATCGATTAACTTAATGGTACTTGTTTAAGAATCAAATAGTTTCTTCGTAATAATAATTCGATAATCCAATTCATAATATTATACTGAATTCGTGTCTAACATACATAATTAATTATATTGAAATATACTTTTATGGGTTTTTAATTAGAAAAACTGATATTGTTATAACATAGCCGAGAAAGTATTTGTAAACAAGTTATCAAACCTTATGTAGATATATACTTTTATCTTATTCATTTGTTTTCTGTATAGTACTACTTAACCTGTCAAATATAAACTAAATCTATGATCCATATTTTAAAAAAATAACTTAAGTTGGAATAGTTATGAAGCCTTAACATTTAATAGAACACGAAGAAAATTGAACCTTTATCAAAATCTAATAAAAAACCGAAAAAAGTAAAGAATATGTAAATCATCAAGACGTCAAAGAGTTGTCGTAAGATGGATTTGTAGATATGGCAAAAATAAAAAGACAATTTGTTTTAAACATGAAAAATATTATTTTTAAAATAAGTTGTAACAAATTCAGAATTATTTATTGTTAGTTTAACCCCTTGAGCACTTACCTGGTGTTTACGCCAGTTTTCCATTGTTTTCTATTGTCTTATTTTTATGGGTACTCGACACATTAAAAACCTTCACGTTTCATCTATATCTATACTAATAAATAAAATTTGTTGGTTAATGGCGAATGATTTCAAATTAGATTTATTTATTTGATTTCACATACCAAATTATTCGCATTCGCAATATATATATGTATATGAATAAATAAAATTGAAGTGTCTGTTTGTAATTTCAAAATATTTTTTTTTTCTTAATAGATATGAATATATATATATATATATATATATATGTGTATATATATATATATATATACGGATACCTACAACAAAAATACAATTTTTCAATTTTTTGTCTGTTAGTTCCGGGTAATCTCCGGAACGGATGGACGGATTTTGTCGGGACTCTTTTTTGTAGATAGCAGAAGTTACTCTGGGTAACTTACAGTACTTTTAATTTTCGAAAATAATTAGAGTTCCGCGTAAAAAATTAAAACTCCTAAAAATGTAATAAAATCCTATTCAATGCAAAGTTTTACGGGAAAACACTTGAATTTATATATAAGAAATAATACTACAAAATAATATTAGGGTTCCGTATAAAAAAAATTAAAAGGCTGTAAAGAATATCTGAAACGCGGGCGAAGCCACGGAAACACAGCTAGTAATAAATACAATACGAGGAACGATTGTATAAAACGAGGACAATATAGATCTCCCCTAGCAGGCTACTTCCTTTCACGATGTTGACCTAAAAATAAATGCTGTGTCATTGAAGTCTTGGAAGCCAATTCTACTACGATTCTATATTACATTTTTAATAAAATATGATTATATGTGTTGATTAATTGTTTCTGTTTTGTAACAAAGCTGTGTATTTAAAGGAAAACCCAGAATATTTTATTATAGCTCTTCTTTATCTTGTTAAAATTTTACCGATTTTTTTAATCGTATATAGGCCTTTAAGCAATAACGGATTTATAAGAAACCTTGACTTTAAATTCGATATATTTCCATACAAACTATAATAGTTATATGCATTATTAATTTTATAAAAGCATTAATTTTGTTGGCTCACAAAAAATGATATCCCATTGTTCCATAAATCAATAACATTGCATATATACAGAGTCAGTAATAATCAATAAATACCTCACCCGAGCCCATACCAAGCGTACCCATACAGATCAATTCTCTGCGTCTAATAACAAATAATTACACATTAATATCACGCCATGTAATTTTACGTAAGATCCGTTATGAATTATTCAATGAAATCATTATCTACTTACAATAACCTACATAGAGAGCTTATCGTAAATCAAAATATCGTCATTAGGTTTGCTTCTCGCGCTCTATACTGAGATAGTAGAATCTTTAATACACCTTTGTCCATCTAATTCGAATCCTCCGTGAAGCATTTATGGAATGATATAGAAGCTCTTCATAAACTGGTTTAAGGGTTATGCGACCAGCCTTGAGAGAGCTCTGGGTTTTAGTAAAGTTTCTTCTAAAGCCTTATATAACGAGGTAGATGGTAAGACGCGCGGTTCTAGGTTTAATGGAAAAACGAGAGGTGATTCCGGGCGGGAGCTCAGCGCGCAGCCTCCGCTATATCGAGCGACCTCGCCCGCGCCCGGACCCACGTGTTCCATTCAACTGTAAAACCACGTGCGAAACACGTTTAGATAAAATTGCATCTCAAATTTCTAAATATACATGAAAGTTATGTCAAGAAACGAAAGAGCGTACATATTGGCGCCCAACATGAGATCTGATTATAAACAACAATATATCGTTCGGAATTTCTATTACACTTAAATAATGTTCTTTTACAAACTAATAAAGGAAATTTTGACGTCATCACTTACAAGCTTTTCTTATATCAATCACTTGATATGCATACCTACTTATATCAGAAAGCAGTTTTATATAAATCCGTTCTTTGATAAACCAAAATAAATTTACTAAATACTTCGCTATTTTAATAATAATTATAATACTTTTTTTATAGTAAATAGTACACACTAAATCTTTATAGAAAAAGTTAAGGGCATTTTCGTTTGAAACCAAATTTCCAATAATTAAATCTAAATAGGATTTCCAAAAAAGAGAATTTTAACTTCCTAGCTAGGTATGTAAACTAAAGTTTCGACCGCAAAATAAATGAATTTGATCAATTTTCATCCATTAGGCGTCCGCGGATACCGGATTAATTTGACAGGAGTGAAATATAATTCCAATAATTAAAACAAACAATTAGGATTTCCAAAAAAGACCGATGAGTGTGACAGTTAATATATTTAATTTTATTTTTCAACTAAAAGTAAATATACACTAATGTAACCACCACAAGATGAATTAATTTTATCAGCTTTCATTCAATACACGTTTATTGTCATATCTTTTCAACATTTCCGATGTACAACATTCTTTTATGAATATTTTATTTGTCTATTTAATGTATTATTTAAATTTATTCATAATAATACTTGAACAGTTGCTAGGTAATGTGTATTATTAAAATTTTATGAAGTAGATTTAAGCGCCTTTACAATTATCACCAATGATAGGATATAAGAAAAAAATATCGCTCTTCTAAGTAATAGTAAAACTAGTTGTGTTTGTGACTCTGCTCATATATATTATATTATAAATTAAGCATTTTTTATATGCATTTTAAGTTTAAATATTCAAATGTTTATGTGAAGTACTTTGTAATGTAATCAAACTAACTTCGCTTCCTTTGATATGAAAGTCCAGTCTAAGAACGAGAACGATCGACGACACGAAAATCAATCGACAGTCTGGATCATTATGCCAGCCTACTTTCTACCACAGCAAAAGTTTCTAGCTAGGTCTGAAAATAAATTTGCTGAACCCGAAACGTGGCATGCCTTAACGTGTAACTATCATCGGGTTTTCACTATACGGTGTTCGCAATCCAGTCCGGCAAAATTGCCCAACCACCCCACAATTTAATTCAATACTATCATTATAGTTTATGCTAAATTTTACCTATTGTAACAATGTATAGCTATACTAAAACCTGTTCAAATAAAACATAAGTATATCAAAAAATCTAACCAGAACAAGTAAATACAATTATTTCGCCATACGTATTATAAAAGTTAACGTCGCTCTGTCCGTTAGTATATTAACAGATACGACACCAAAACAATCAAATAAATAACTTAAAGTTAAATAAAGTTAGACCACCGTTTTAAAATTGAATATAAAAAAGAACATACAACGTACGTCACAAGTAAGCAATGAAAAATAGATCCCAGTACGAGAGTGAAGACAATCCGATATGCCACGAGGGACCCAGTTCATTAAACTAGGCCCCTCCCACTTCCCGACCCGTTCCATATTGGGATTTGCCGTCGGGATCGGATATATGTTGTCAGTTTCATTTCCGATGCCAATCCGAAGTCCGCCTTAATAGAATCGTGAATCGTTGTGTTAAATACCATCATAACAGGCGTTGATATTAACAACAGACAAAACGATGGATTGTTCAAATGTTTTGTTGTCACAAACAGTACCAAGTAGACTTGTTTGCATTTTTTATATCCTCAAACAAGTGTATTTCCTGCGCAATATTGAAGACACTTAAAAGTGCCACACATTCCGAATTCAAAGTTGCCTACTTTTTTTAACTAGCTAATGCTGTTGGCCAAAAGGCCCTTTACATCTTCACCGTGACTTTGGGGGCGAGTGCTCAAGGCACTCAGCCGCAAAAGATAACTAGCACAAAGGTTACCAAAGTGCAAAAAGTTCCGCGGAATTTTGAAGCTACTTATTCCGTGGGGAAATGTATTTACGCATCCGCCTACCAACTTATGCGGAGAGTAAATTCTCCCCGGTTAAGTTGGCATGGGATATGTGGGACTCGCCCGGCGTGGAGCGCCAGAAATACCCACTAAAACCCCATGGTGCCTTCCGGCGGCTTCCTGAGGCGACACGGAATCATACCTGCATGCTCCGCGTCGCCCCAGCGGTACACCCGACCTCTCATCAGGTCGGGGCCACTTGCTTTATTTCTGTCCAGAGAAGCAGCTTGGCAATACCTGGCCCCTTTACCGCCCGCCGACTTGGAAATATTCGGTCCCTCTCCTCTCGTCCTTGTCTATCGACAAGAAATTAGGAGCAGAAGGAGCTAGAGGGAAAAAAGAAGAAGGAAGAAGTCGGCTAAGGGGGCTGGAGAGCGCGGACATACCTTGCCCTCCTGCGCTCTACTCTCCTACAGCGAATAGGATCCGCTAAGGGATCCTCCTCCTGATCTCTCTCCGCGGCCTCCTTCTGTAGTATGACCTGCTCGCCAAAGGAGGCCATAACGTCCCAAACCCTCTCGCTCCCGAGCATGGCTCTCACCACACTCGGTAACGAGAAGTCTGGACCCACTGCCGTTGCCACCACATGGAGCAACGGGGTCCACGCAGAGAACACTCTGCAAGGGTATGCTGCGCGAGACCCACTGCCGCACCGCAGTGATGACAAGCAGGGGACAGCTCCCTCTTGAAGCTCTTGTGCAGATATCATCCGAAGCATCCATGCCTGGATAGTATCTGCACAAGTAGGAACGTCAGAGACCCAAACTCGCTTGTCCTCCAGTCCTGAAGGACCGGACGGACGGCGTCTACGGTATAGCAACCGTAGCGCATGTCCGCCAGTTCCTCCTCCCATCGCCTGTACGCCTCATTCCTTGAACTCCTCCTTTCGGAATGAACCTCTCAATCGTTGAAGCGGAGCCAACCACCCCTCCTCGCCAACGCGTCCCGGTACACGGTGGCAAGCACCTCCGCTTTAAGCTTTCACAACATGGATCCTGAGAGCACAAATGCCCCCGCCGCAGACACCGTGCGGTAACCCCGTTTCGCGCTTAGCGCCACCGTGCGCAGTGTAGAACGCAGCACACGGATATTACAGGCGATAAGGGCCGTCCACCCACACTAATGACGAAATTTTGAACGTAGCTAAGCCCTACATTTTTTATTTAATAATAATTTTAAAAAAGGTTCCTTACATGACCTATGTACCTGTGTCTTATGTGCAGGAGCGTGTGTGCAGTGTTGTGTGTATGAAAATTTGCCTACTTCAACATAAAAATTAAGAAGAACTTAGTAGTTATAAAGAACAAACTCTTTATTTCTACTACTAACCCTTAAAAATGCAATATTTGGCTTTCTGATTACAAATAGTTTGAAAGCAGTTCTTACTCCCCACCTAAATAGGTTAACGAATAAACACCGCGGGGTTTCAGTCAGCAGAACCATGACATAATCCATCTTCTGCTGCTCGGTGGAATTGGGTATCCATGCAGGATTTCCTCAAATACTTAAACTCATCACTTAACCTATTAAACATAATTCTTTCATTAAATCATAGTCTGCTTGCCAGATTTTACCTGTATGTATGAATATTTAAAATATAATCCAATAATTGTAAGCAAGACCGCGAACAAGTGATAGACACAAAAATATAAATTTACATTTTCAAAAGAAATGCATAAATCTAATTAATAAAATAATATGAGATTATAAACTCCATACGTATGTGGTAAATGACTAAAAGAACGAACACAACTGAAGTTTGAAATCATCTACGGTCTGGCATTAGGCAACCGGGAAACTTAGAGCGGAAGCTCAAGTGGAAAAGTTTCGAGACATCGTTGGAACGGAACGAGTTCTGAAACAACGCTTTTAACGCAACACCTATACGACATTTATATACTTATACTAGCGACCCGCCCCGACTTCGCACGGGTATATAAATATAAAATATACTCGACGTTACTCATACGATAACGTACCTTTCTAGGGGTGAAACAATTTTTAAGAAATTAGTAAACGGTCGGTCGAGTCGGTAAACAAAAAATCAGTTATTGTTTTTATCTCCATTATATAAATAGTATGGTGATATAAGTTTAGAGTATAGATATATACTCAAAATGATAACGCTATTCTCTGTACAGGTAAACAGAGACACATTAGCAGTATTTTCACTAAAGATCTGCCTATATTCAAAACATTTAGGAGAACATAATTAATTAGAAAACGTATAAATGTACGATTAATGTGTCTCATAAACAGATATGTCTGGCATTTATACGAGCGAGAGTAATTAAACATTTTGTTTGATCGGTTATTCCCCTGACTTGAGAAAGAGCTAGAGTTAACTATGTAAAGTGTTCATGTGTTCATGTCAAGTGGTCAATCACCATTGAAAAGTTGAGGAAATATTTAACTATTTCCAAAATATTGATGCGTTTCATCTTTATCATGATCTGCTTAGTTGTTTTTATCTGGCTACACGCTGTTGACCTGCAAGGCTTCACCAGACTCTGGGGCGAGCGCTTAACGCACTAACCCAAAAATGGTAGCTTGAACAAGGACACCAATGATACGAATATCGGCTTGAGCTGCTTACCTGTGTTAAAAATTCCTCGAAATTTCGCATAGCTAACCCAAAGGTAAAGAAAGCTAAAAAAAGCTTCCTTACAGAACCCATGCACCTTGCGTGTAGTGTTGTGCAAGTATTGTGTGCAGTATGATTCATGTGATTCTAGTTCATGTGGTGTCACTGATTACGCTGGTGGCAGTTACAATAGATTCCGCAGTTGGGGACGGAGCACGTCTTGTGCCCCTGCTGCAAGGGGCCCAGAGGAGGAGCAATGCCGTCTGCCTCACGATCTACTTACAATAATGCAAATTATTATTTTAGCAAGAATATTGTCTACTTTTATAGCGTCGTATAGATTTATCAAAGTCTAATAGAACATTTAAACCACTCATTATCACTTTCATACTGTAGATAATCCCATTTCCATTTGTTAAAGTAATTGAATTCTTCAAATTCGGATTGTCTAAACTGCAAATATGTGAACATACATACATATATATCAAGCCAATAAAATCGATACAAACATTGCTGACCCAGATTATGCCAAATCAAGTTTCTGCGAGTTCTTACCGTGCATATTAGTCGAATGACAACCTTTTTAATGAATATTATGTGCTAATATTTTATACCATTTGAATTTCATTATATTTAAATGTTTAATAATTTTCTTATTGTAGATGCAGATCAATTATTAGAGTTTGAACTTATACCGTCAAGTCTGACGATAGGAAAGTTTATGTAGCTAGTCAAAGTTTGCCAATTTGGTAATAAAAGTCAATAGTAATCCCCGTAGTTTTCTATTTTATCAATAGGCAACTACTGATACATGAATACAATACTTTTAAAGCAATGATAGTTGATCGATAGCATGCTTGAATGGACTGAACCATTTTTTTTTGAAGGGGGAAAATGCATTTACGCACTACCCTTACCTATTGCATTAGTGAGACCGGAGTCCCCCAATGCAATAGGTAAGGGGGCACGGAGGGACGAATTCCATGCTAGTGTGGGACTCACCCGGGCGTGAAGCGCCTGGAAATACCCACTAAAACCCCCCGGGGCCGTCCGCCGCATTTGGGATGGGGGCGACACGGGGTGGCTTTCGCAAGCACCGCGTCGCCCCCTGCGCGGCGAACCCACCAGGCTTCGTCCGTGCAATGTCCCAGTGAATGGACTGAACCTAACCTTATCGTGAATGATAACATTGCACTGATACAGTAGTATGATGGTAAGGTATTTTCTAAAGCTCGCTTTGCTTACGGTAGATCAGTCATAATAGAGTGTATGAAATTGAATTATCGGAAACGTAAAAGTAAAGAAATAATTGAAAAGAGTTAAATTTACAGTAAAAGCAAAATACGGTAACTATGAAATTACTCTACCTACTATATTATTTTATAAATAAACTACAAATAAGTACTTGATAATATAGTTTTGGTAACCATAAATTAATTATTATTACACACATACACACACACATATATCATTATACGATGACAAATTACATCGATATCATATTCTCAATACCGACTCACTTCACACGGCTAATCATCCAAATTCATAATCTTATGTCCATTCATCTCCATATAAAAGCCATTTTACACACGAATCAATTGCTCAATATTATTTCTGGGATATTTTAATAAGAACGAAACCGACCATTTAAATTACAACTCTATTTAAGAATGCTTAGAGTGACTTTTCGTATGGAATAAGTTTTGAAAAGAGGATTTTAAATTGTAGGTTTGCTCTGGAGACGACACGAATCAATTAATTAAATTACTCCGGCAGAGTGAAACCCTCCCGGGCAGCGTCTGTTACTTGTCCGATGTATTAGGGGAAACGATTTTGTGAAATGTTAATTTGAATTATAAAACATCAAACAAAATACGTTACGTATTGCGAACGTACTATACGTAATATACATTTTAAAGTAAATTACATTAAAAAGCAAAGAAATATGAACCGACCACAAAGCGAACTAAAAAGTTGAAAATTAAAGTCTAAAAATCAAAAACACGATAAGTACCGTTTATTTATTTTAATAGGTCATTTCCAGATTGGAATTACATTAATCTATTTACATTAGCTACCAGTATACATACGTTATATTGTGTTGTTTTTAACAAACTTCATTGTGAACTATCGCCAACTTTTTAGTTTTTTCAAAAGTCGCGTAATAATTAAAGAAAGATACCCGGCCGTATCTTTAATAATAAACGAGTTTACGGGTACTCTTCAGTTATTAAAAGCCCAATGATTAACTATAAATCTGCCACAATGACATCATGAATGATTGACACATCACTGATATTTGGTTTTGTCACTATCCGCCAAGGGTTATCACCAACGAGCAATGTCGTGGGACATTCGAACTCTACTCATTTATTTTGAGAGATAAATTAAAATAACAAATATTTTTAATAACAGAGCGCTGTTTTAAATTATGTAGTACATTGTCATCCTGTTTTAGTGTTTGACCAGAATCTCGAACCTGATGTTAAGGGACGTTGTGGAACGCGGTAAACCTAAAGGGGTCACCTTTGAAATTATTATGTCTGAACCCATCTATAGTTGTTTCAACTTAAACTAGCATTTGAAAAGTCCCTATCGCCATGTTTTCCTTTATCGAGATATCAGACTTACAGCAAAAATCGAAGTCACGGTTATAATCAAGGCTGAATCCGAACACACTATGAGTTACCAACACATGACAATATAACAAAAGACGAGATATGTTTAATAATCTTGGACGATCACGATACAATGCAACATTCAGAGGTGTATCAAAGCCCTTCTAATACAGACAAGTGACGTGGTACGTGATGGACCAATAAAGCGGTAAAGTCTATTTTTCGTACGTTCTCTTGTAACTCTCACTCTCAAAGTAAAAATCTGTCACCAAGTGTTCCTTTAGACCTGCTTCAGCATCTTCACTCGAGACCAATACTGTTATTAGGCTTAAAAGCTGTCTTAACTACCTCACTTTTTCGTTGTATTATATTTTATATGAAAACTAGCTGTACCCGGCACGAGCTTCAATGCTATGAAAAGATTTTTTTTCTTTCTCGAATGTGCGCCTAACAACTAACAAAAGTTTATCAGATAATTTTTTTTTTGAAACGCACAGGTACATACCAAATTACATTCTTTTTTATACGAGCACCTTAATTAAGGTATTGAGAAAGGTTTAGTGTGTTTAAACGAAGATTTAACCAAAAAAACCTGCATGAAAACAAAAGCAAAACCACTAGAAGAAACTAGTCCAACAATGAAGTAGCTACAAATCACATTGTATGTATTTGGATAGCCTGTTACGTGAACAACCATGGTGAGCTATGTATACCAATACACTCCGCTTCCGCTCGACACTGTCTACGATAGGTTTGCTTAACGTTTCCTCTCTCCTTTCGGTAATGGCTTCTTATTTGAAATAATAAACTGTTACTTCCACGCAGTTAAATACTTACGCCCATCTTCAAGACTACGTATTCAAAATGGTTGGTAGAGATTATAATCGGTATGTTAATGTATCCATTAAATGTGTATTTGTTCACTTAAGAATACTCAAGATGTAATCGACTACATTTTTATTGTTATTGAATGTATAATTCATTTTTAATGTGTCAAGTACCCATAAAAATAAGACAATAGGAATACAATAGGAAAACAATGGAAAGCTGGCGTAAACGCCAGGTAAGCGCTCAAGGAGTTAATTACAATGTGAATTTCTAACTATCACAAAATACTTATTAAAAAACAATGACGACTCATTGTTCTTTAAAATATTAACATTTTGAAATCTAATATTACCTGAAATCGAGCAATATGTCGTTAAAAGTATTCTCTTTTACATGTCATAAAATTCTGTATTTAATTCTAATTTAGTTGTAATCATAATCCTTTTGCTAATTTGGTCTATCGTTAAGTACTTTTATTATAAAAATTCATTAACTCTAAAGTAAATTACTTGCTCAAAAGTATACTCTAAATTGCGTTATAACAAAATTTATTACAATTCTCGACGAATTACTCGAATTTGAATGCGGACCATTCTGCTCCCTTCTCCTTTACAAGCATGACAGTCTCCCAACAGGAAGCGATCCATGCACTCAACACTACCGACCATAGAGGTCTCGCCCTACGATCCAGATCAGGTTCTGAAGATTCGCTTCACGCAGAACAAACGGCCAGAGTGTGCTAGATATCATTGCCATGAAATTTAAAATGTCGACCTAATTTTAAAATAACACAAAGCGCGTCTTGCATCTCTCTCACTGCAACCCAATACTTACAGTATTAAAATCATTGCAAGGAATACACTAATGCCCAATAGAGGTAAGCGCAATTATACAGCCAACGACCGTGGTCGACGAAATCATTAATAACCTTCATCCAATCGAAAATGGTTTTTATTCATAACTCTTTCGGTTTATATATTTATCAAATATTCGACATTTAGATAACATCATATCCCGACAACATTAATATTGTGTAACTTTAAAGCGATTCATAATATAAATAATATAAGTAAATAAATCATGATTCTAGTATAAATATTTAATGTATTTACCTATAAGGTCATAATGAAAAGTTTGACTATTAATATAATACTATCATGTGTATGAATTGATGGGAAAATATAAAAAAAATTGAATATTCTCACGACAGACTGTAAGTAGGATATCTTTCGAGTCATATTTCCGACATATTATTTCTTTATTTTAATTATTAGTATTTTATTTATTTTCTGTGTAATTAAGTGAGTTATTACGAGTCATAGATAAGTCAAAAAGTAATTATAAAACATTGACAGTATCCAATCTTTTATAAATTTATTACCTATTATTTATTTATTGCTAAATGAAAGTAAATCAGCTTTTACAGTAAGAAGAGTAAATATCAGAGCTCGACATATTTAGTAATATATCAACAAGAGATATGAATAAATTAAGTAACATCAACTGAATAGATCATTGCAAAAGATTAAATACGAAACAAACAAAAGTAGGTAGTCACACAGACTCATTAAAATAAAAAAAATTATTGGAAATTACAAGAAGAAACAAGATATAAACAGAGATTATATTCGGTACTTTATATTCATAGCTTCCTGTTGACAGAACGTTACCCAGTTAGGGCTATCAACTATCTCGAGTAAGCCAATATCTCACGTTTCTAAAATTTCAGAAATGATCTTCTATATGAGCTCGGGAATCCGCTGGATGCGAGTAGCGCAAGACCGGTCATCGTGGAAATCTTTGGGCTTCCCCAAAGGCTTATGTCCAGGAGTGGACGTCTTTCGGTTGAATGGACCAATACAACATAATTTCTGGCCACAAGACACAGAATCGATTCAAATGGAAATATATATTTTTTTGTTCTTATTTTATATTAAGTATTTGGATACATTGCAAAATAAATTAGAGATGAAAATTCCAGTGATATAGATATAAGGAAATAAGATACTAGTTTATTTATGTACCATAAAACACATCGATAAACTAGGAAGATAATATTATACATGTAACACTAAAATTAAACAAAACTACTCACAAGTGTTGTGTGGTAACAAATAAACCCAGTCTCATCATAATTACCGCACTGAAACTATAAAGTAACATTGCAGCACTGGTATTCAGACATGATTGGAATGGTGAACAATGTATGAAAAATAACATTAGTTGAAATAGTGGCGACCCTAGTTGTATGTATCATTTGTCACAGGACCGCTTTGTGGTGTTCGGGGTATCGCTATCAGCCGTCAGTCACCGCTGTGCCGGACGCAATCGGTCAGCAACGCGCCGCCCACAGCCCCCTTCGATAACAGATAAAACTGCTTTGCAACCCACTGGGAGGGATATATCACTCTTATACATACAAAACATTTATTGTCTTGCATCGTAATCAGCCAGTGATTTTACAAATGACAACAGCAAACACGCATTCTTTTTATTATACACTAGATACTGACTGATCAGCCCACGTATTATATATTATTTACTAGACTTTTCTCGTGCAAAAATCCTTTTATTTTCATAAAAACATGTGCTTATTTTCATTGAAATATAATCGATTTTTAGCGGATAATATTAAGCATGTACTACTAATTCATCCGTGTATAAGACATCAAATAGGATCTTGAAATTTTACGGCTACCAGTAATGTTGGTATATATAACCGCTACCCTTGTATATTCTTAACTTGCAGAAATAACGTTATAAATTCTGTAGTTATATATCCTGAACGTAAATCGTCATAAATTCGAGAGGTCGATTGTATTGCGCGTGAATATTCATCACGATTTGGAATCATTGGTGGCACTGCTCACACTTCAGAAACTCTCGTAATGAGTAAGTGAACTAAATGTATTGTTAACAGTGTGTTTAACTTTACTCGTGATACACATACTGTTTCGTAAAATGATTAACACAAAACTTGAATCAATACTATTATAAAACGAAATGAATTGTTTTTCTTGGTAGCTGTTTTAATATAGCCATAGCCGATAACCTTTCTAGTCGCGCATTTATAGCATCCACAATTTCCAAACTAAAAGGCGCGGACTTTTATTGCCAGGAGGATGGCCAAACCTTCAAATAAAAAACAAAACGCACACTTTTTAAAGTAATTATTATTTAAAACCTGTCTATATCATTAAATATATTAAAAAATAGATCAGCGTATAAATTTCTTATAGGGGACGTAGTGTCATTAAGGTTAGAAAGTCACTGGTTTAGACAATTACCTACTTGTTATTTACTTAATTATAGATGTTTCAACAAACTTACGGAACGACGAATTTAGTTTAACGTATAATTAATTAATGTGAAACGGTATAATTATCTCATTTGCGTGTTCAAATGACATAATATCGATATATTATTACATACACATATCATCTCCCGGGACACTGAATACAATATTACCGTATACAATTCCAAAGGCTTGGTCGTTTACTTCCTTCAAATAGTATTTTATTATTTATTATTATTATTCAACTGAATTAATTCATAATATAGTACATAATTAGTGAAATTAATATGGACTTTAAGCTTGTTACGTAATTAATAAATGAATTAAAAAAAATTGTTTTTCAAGTTCAAGGTTGACATATAAGTAATTTATATAACCATTATTAAAATTGTTCATAAAAATCTTCCGCAAAGAACATGTATGGATAGGTGGATGGAAGAGGTAGAAAGTCAACAAGATTTCGTTAAAAAGATATTAAGTTTTATGTGAATTTTGGTGGTTGTCCAGTGATTAAAAAATCACTATAGAAATGCTCATAGGACAACAAACAAATTTTGAAATGAAATTTTACATGTATACTATATTAATAATAAAACCGAAGTTATGACTGTACATATTTTGTGAAAGATGTTGATGATAATCATTACTCATCACTATCGTTCGATAACTGAGAGGTTATGAAAAACAAAACAAAATCAAGACATTCCAGATTTAATCAAAATAAGACACGTAGATGAGCTCGCGGGCGCCCGCTAGTTTTAAATAAACCTTGTTCTTATTGCAGTAGGTCGAGGGCTTTCGATAAAACAACTCCAATTACAGTTTACCAATTTAGTTAAATTCTACAGCAACAGCGTACTCCGAATTCGCTGCTATTAAGAAGTTTTATTAAAAAAAATTCAATAACAGTAAAAAAAATCTAATTCGGTAAATTTTTAAAATTGACATGGTGTATCGAGAATTTCAAGATTTCGTTATTATTCAATGGACATTTTCATGTAAAACTTACGAGAAATATGTAGCAGTTGATTTTAAGATATATTTGTGGACTTTTCAATTTTCATCATAATTTACCGTGACCAGCGCGTAACTAAATATACCCCTACCCAAAAATAACCACGAAAGCAGATTTTAGAATTAAACTTAAAATAGAGAATTATATTTTTTAATATACAAGGTGAAAAGACAAGATGGCAAACACATGAAAACTAAAACAAGTATTTATTGGATTATAATTGCAAGTGAATTGTTCGTTGACAGATTTCAAAAATGAAGGAGCTGCAAATTTTCCCGCGACATCACCATTCGTAATAATTCTTCTTCTTCTTCTTAGTTAATGGCAATCTGTGTGTACACACAATTTGTGCCAATGTCATGTAGGTAAGATTTTCAATCTTGTATCAGCGTTACCAAGCTCCAACAGAACGGTGGCCTATCCTGCTCAAACTTTCCATGGAGCTTTGTCGGCACCTCAGAATGTATGCTACGCGTTGTCTTCTATAATAAACTTAACTTGAACACAATAACTAAACTATTTCACACAAAACGCCACCAAGATTACATGATATAGAGTCAAGTACACAAGTTTAATGAATTAAAGAAAACAATTGCTACATGTCAGACTGAGATCCCGCCAAAAACTCCAATTCGTAATAATTAAAAAGATATTTACATTCCGATCAGGGTTGGAAACAACATTTTGTTTTTTAATTTCCTAAAAAAACAGGTCAAATTGTTTTAAAAAAGTGGTTTTTTTTTTTTCCATCTTAGTTTAGACCATTAATTTCAAGTCAAATATACCTATATTAATTCATTTCTAGACTCGGTATTTTCAAATTCGTCATAGTAAATTATATATTTACAAAAGTCGATCAATGGGTAAACATTTATTTTATGTTTCGTGCGTACCTGTCTCTAATCCGTGCTAAACGCTTTACATTCACATGTATGTTCTAACTAATGTTCATTTTTTTAAATTGTTATCATTATAACTTTGATCGATTTGAACTGAATCTTATAATGTATTTGATTTTTTCTTAATGTTTTATACATTGTTTTAATTTTGTGTTTTGAAACAAGTGATGAATAACACAGTTCTAATTCAAATTGTTTTAAACACTGACTTAAGCATGTGTTTTTTAAAAGAACTCGTTTTAATCATGCCAACCCTGAAACCGATAGTGTCAGTTTCTCTAAGCTTAGCGTTGTGTTACTATCTATACGTCACATGGTCAGTCATCAGGTAAAATTAAATCGAGCACTAAATCTGTACAAAGTATTATTACGATGTGGTCCAGGATGATAAACACACTAAGTCTAGAGAGATACTGGATATCAAGTGATGCTGCTAGAACACACCTATTGATGCTTGCCTACCCAGGCGAGCATTGTTAGAAAACAGCCTACCAGTATGCTCTGGTTTCCTCACGATGTTTTTCTTCACCAAAAGCTCAGGTTTCTTATAAAGTTAGATAGGTGGACTTAAAATATGGGTGGGTTCTAAAACATAACCAAACAATCAGACTATAATATAGTATAAACAAATTTGTACAGTACAATTAAAATTGTTCCACCAAATGGTCGAACGCTAAACGACAGGTCTGGGTATTCGATTCTCGGGATGTGCGTTTCCGGTTCGAACCCGTTACATTGAAGTCTGTTGTTTATTTTTTTATTTACACATTCATAGAACAAGTTTAATTGATTCGAAATACCGGTTCGTATATTAGATATTCAATACATGTAAACGATACTGGGAATCTTGTGTGTATAAGAATTTAGTTGTTTATTATTATGGGAGGATTATATTAATAATAATTTTACGGTTAAGTATGTAATATGTGGTCGCTCACAATGGGTCTAACAAGAAAGCTCAAAGATTGAAGGGAAACAACGTGGGCTATTTCTTGGATTTTCACTGCACTATCATATCAGTAGTGAGAAAAAAAAATTACATGGGAGCGAGAAGATCTAGTTATAAAGACACCGGTGACTTACTGTGATAGAAACAAATTGAAACAAAAACTTATACGGGAAATCAGGTTCAAATATATAGAAAAAATCATTGCTATTTTAACGGCACAGTAAAAAAAAAGTAAATAAATGGCGTCCCTAAACGGGAATGTGTTTCAGCCACCGTGACTACCGCTGTTGTAATTTCCCAACATGCTCGGTGCTCGGTTTTTACGCAACACGGCTCTCTTTACTTTGAAGTGCTCGTGGCTGAACCGAGTGAGCGGTTTAAATCAACCCTTAAGGGCTATCGCGAAACGCTGCAACGTAATTAATTAATCTCCAACTTATTGGATTAATACGACCAAAAGTTGTAAAAACAGATCAAAGCGGGTCTTTAACTCTTTTTAGCTTTTTCAGTAATGAAATAAGTAATAATTTTATGACAGTTTCTTCCATTAAAAATATATATAAATAGGCAAAAATAAAACAACATAGTCTCCGCTGTTTTTCAAGCGTTTTTGTTTAGTAGTTTTTGATAAAGTTTAGTGTTGTAAAAAATTTTTTTTTAATCTATACTAATAAATTAAAGTGTCTGTAATATCAAAATATTTTTGTACTAAATAGATATGAATATATAAGCAAGGATATGCAAAACACATTTTTTTTTTTAATTTTTGTCTTCCAGACTGTTTCTCCCGGGTAATCTCCGGAACGGCTGAACTTATTTTGACTGGACTTTTTATGGTAGACACCTTTGGGTACTTTTGTTTTACGAAAATAATTACAGTTCCGCGTAAAAAAAAATATTTAAAACTCAAAGTTGAAAATAAAATCCGATTCAATGCACAGTTTTACTGGCAGGTGTTTGAATTTGTGAGAAATACCCCTAGTATTCAATAATTATTTTATGATCGAATGTTGACCACTTACTAGGCGAATAGGTGTCAAAATAAAAAAATGTGTAACCATTACACGTGATTAAACTTTTTTTAGTTTTACAGTTAACTTTATACATTTTACGAATAACGTAACTTCCGTAACGTAACGTTGCCAAGGATGCCAACTATGGCCAAAGCCCAAGCAAGTTTCAGCACAAAAACGCAAATCCCAAAAGAAAACCAACTGTCACGTCGCGAACTATTAAAACTAAACATTAATTATTATAAAGTCAAATCAAATCAAAACACCCGTTAATTAAACGGAACGCTTTCAGATTCGTGCACATGCATGTCCTATTTAGATAACTGAATATAGATAATAGCCTAGGAGACAGAGCAGTCTGCCGTCGACCTAGATTTCAACGATGCAATTAATTAAAATTCAAGCTTTATTAATGCAAAATGTTTTGTATAACACGATCTCAATTAAAAAGTTATTGAATTATTTAGAATACTGTAAGATTATTTATAATTTATGGAAATACTGTCTTTCTTATAATGTTATTGTGAAATAGCAATTTTATTTTTGCATTCCGATTGAAATTTGAGGTTACAATCACTAGGTACAAAATTAAATTTGTTATTTTCGAATATTTGTCTTAATTGCTTCGGACCCCAAAGACTGCGTAACCCCAAATCGAGCCCACGGGGTGTTGTTATTACCACTGGTCACCCCCGATGACTCAGACCATGTGACGCGAGGGTGGAGGATTACCGCTACGACTATTTATGCGCAAATTAATGAGTTTTGGCATTTTATGTATTATTCAAATTGATTATGTTTCTGTAACAAAGCTACATAAATTTAGCAAATTTTTACATTTTCAGTATAATATTTTTCATTCCTAAACTACTTTTTCAGATATGGCACCGTAAAATTTGACGGTTGTCAAGTTAGTTACCGAGTCCTTAAACCAATGAAGTATAAATAAGCAAGCATTACTTATCATTTCTGTTAACGCATCACCTGTGTGTGTTTCATATCGTTTCCGAATATTTTACATTTACCTTTGTGAACTTGGCAGCCGACCTTCAACTTTTTTTTTATTAAATTACCTTTAGAGTGTACATCATTTTTACCCGTTTGTACCACTTGCATTTTCGTTTATATCTCAAATCAAAAAAAGTTAGAGCGTTTTCAAAATTTGACTGCAGCCGACTTTGGAAAATCAAAAATTTTGCAACGAGATCTGATTCGGGGTCGTTTGTACCACCTTTGTTTTCATTTTTTTTCGAATCCCAAAAAAGATTCGGCAAATTGAAAATTTCGAAAAACTAACTTTTCCAATTTTGAATATTTCGAAAATCTGTGAACGGAGATCGACGTGGAATCATTTGAACCCGCGGGAATCACTTTCATTTTTGTTTGTATCTCAACCCAAAATAAAATAAGAGCCTTTTTCGATTTCGACAAATAAAGTCCACTTAATCATATTTATGGCCGACGAAGCTTTGACGCCAACATGAGAACCCTACTTGCGCGACATTTAACGCAATATTTGTGTGCGACATAGTTGCGACATAGACAGACACTACCTACTGTGAGTGTTGATATATCGGAAAGGGATCCGTTAAGCCTACGCCTGGGTCACAAGTCCCGGGCGCTGCTCGGCGTTCACCTCCTTGATTGTTCCAAATAGTATAACGAATTCTAATGTTCTATGATTAGGTTTCCCTGACAATTGAAGATCAGTTTAAACCAAAGTGTAAGTGTTTTTCCGACACCATCATCCGATTAGACAAATACTTGTTTAGTTTTTTTATATAACTAATAGCATTTCTTTTACTTAACATAAATAATTTTAAGTAATTAAAAAAAAATCGAAAGTCGGCTGCCAAGTTCACAGAGGTTTATATTTGAAGCTAAATTCTCAAGCACAATCTTATGTACCATATACCTATTTCAGTTTAATGTCTTAATTTCGAAATTGCGAACATTTTACAACCTAGACGGTAACTACTGTTCCCAATTTAGGTCCGTAATGCTTCGAAACACAGACAAAATGCAAGCGGAAATTTCTATAAATAACCTAGATCCATTCCAATGAGAACCATTCAGTTATTAATAAATAGGTAAATAGTAATAATAAAAAGTATTGGTTATGCTGTAATACACGTCATCATTCGTCTTAGTAGGGATGAGAGAGATAACATTTTTCAAATAGATCGATTTTTTTATTCGATTCACAAAAAACACGGAGATCTAAGAGTTCAGCCTTTTTTCGATTTGTTTTACTGACTTTTTATTGGAAAGTTTTATTCTTTCAATGGTCAAAATTCTATTATTATATAATCATCAATTATTTCAAAAACTGTTTTCAATTTTTTTTATTAACAGCACTAAACGCCTTCAATAGCAAATAAACAAAAAAAGAAAGAACGGCAAACCTACTACGGCAAAATGACACTGAACTGTTGTATTTTGACCTATTTTCAAATAATCATCTAGTAATATCCTAGAAAATAAAAAGGATATTCTAATAATCAATACTTTATTAGTTTCAAAGATCCATCTTTTGAACCTTGATGTTTTCTGAATCGATTCATCAAGCTTAGATTCGAATCGATTCAAAAATCGATCTTTTTCGGAAAGGATTCCCATCTCTAGTTAGGCAACTGATAATCTCGGCTGCTCGTCGTACCATGTCTGCGGTCCGGTTCGTACGTGTATTAACAGCATTAGGATTCATTAATAATCAGTTGTGGATATGTATTGCTATGATATCTTTATATACCTAAATCGTTAAATAACAAAAACTATACTTTACTTTTATATAAACATTTCGATTGATTCAACCGAAAAAAAACATCCACTGCTGAAAATGGGTTCTCCAAAAAGGGGAGAATTGCCATAATTGCCACGCTTGTCAGGCGGGATTATGGTTATCAGAAATGCTGATGCCCATCTCCTTGTTTATTCCTTAGTTGCCTTTACAACACCCACGGGAAAATATAGGTGGTGCTATTCTTAGCTTCCACCACACAGTGTTTTAGAAAAAATGGGGCTTATAAGATACTAAAAACTCCAATCCAGCAGATGGTAAAAAAACATTGTTTGATTAATTTAGGTATAGGTCAAATGATATAAATTTCATGTAAAAAAAAATTACACAAGAATGTTTTTTTTAAATTTCATAATTTTTTGAAACCATATGAATATGTAATGACTTCATCTAGAATCTAGACAAAATAATACCAATTTGATTATTAAATTGAATAAAGCACATTATTTTGAATTCTATGTTAAATACTGTTGTAACATATTAAAAACATATGCTAAACTATAAACAGAGAGACAGACAGTCTTTTCATGTTACATTCAAGTTATCTCAAACTATTTCTGCATTAAAAAGTTGAAGGTAAGGTTTTCAAACAAAAGTAAACATAAATATCATTACTCATTCTTTACTTGTAATATGCAAAGTAAACGCTTTTTGAATACAAAATGTGTTTGTATAAAATAATTTGCATTTACATGAGATGGACATGATTTAGAAGTAAAAAACAAGGAAGTAACACTTGTGATTATGCAATGTTATTGATATATAAACTGTATGACTAAATTATTAACACAGTCCAAATTTAAAATGATATAAATATTATCACATTGGAACTGATGTGACTTAATATCACTCAGTTAGACATTTTTTTTTTCAATGAAATAAAAGTATTAAATGAGAATATAGTGAATAATACATAGCTAAGCGTTATTAATTAAACACTTATAGGCACCCTAGAGATAATTTTAAATGATAGCCAAGAGCTCAAGCAAGAATGTAATCCTATCTGAGGATACAACTGGCAGATGATTAGAAGATTAAATTAAAAGATTTCACATACCACTATCTGTTACTTATTTTCCTTACCCATAAAGGTCAAAACAGCACTATTGTGAAGAACAAATGTGATGTATTACTGTAAAGTCTTTTTTTGCTGCAATATATATTGCTAAGCTGTGATATAATGAAACTAATAAAAAAATCAGGGATTTGATCTCTCATATCTTATATCTTTGTAGTCTGTGTCACTGACAATTAATCTAAAAAGGAGATCTAATATTCTGTTCAAAATATTAATTTGGATTATGATGTTGATATTATTTTTCTTACAAATTTATTTGTTTTGTAATTAATTTACATGACTACGCTCGAAGCAATAACTAAGCCTATAAAACTGTTCATATACATAGCTAGTTTTAATAGTTAATATTATTTAGACAAGCAAACTCATAATGTTGTACATCTGCTTCTAATTAAACATCTTACCAACCAGCTACATGATATAAGTTTTAATAGAAAAAAGTTTGAAAGAACAATTGACAAATACTTACATCGGTATAAATGTATTGACTTCACTATTATAGCGGCACGCGACAGCCCCTGTGATTTACGAAGGGGCGCGGGCGTACAAACTAAAAGGCCCGCATGTATCAAAGTTTATTACACCTACGCGCTTATTATATTATCGTAAAGCAAAATCTAGAATATATTAAACTGGTTTAAGCAATTAAAGTCATTATAAATACCTTTTGATCTTCATAAAAAGCCTACAATGAGTACAGAGACGATGTCACGAAATCTTGTACGACCACAAAACGAAATTGTTAAACGAAAATAAATCACAAAAGCACAAAACGTTCACTATAAAACTTAAATTAAAACAACGTGACTAACTATATTACGATACTATTGTGTCATGAAACGTAAAATAAGTACACGTAAATTGTGAAAAAATTACCATTTCTGTCACGAACACCGGTAAACTAGCGATACGTCCTCTACTACAAAAATCTTTACAAAACTGAAAATGCTAAGTGATGGCGCCACTACCGATTGTCCCCTGCGTCTGCGCTGTCAAAAATTATAAAGGGTCTTTCAAACATGAGACAAAATACGAACTTCTTCATATTTTGGATGTGTATTCGAATTTTTGTAACCTGTCAAATTTTATTTTTATGGTTAAACGTCAATCTCAAAGTGACATTATTTTATCGGTGTATGATGTACCTAATGCTGAAGTTGTCACTTGTTTTTAATATATTTTCATGTTTTTAATTTTACTTTGTTAAGGATAAATACGAAATAAACATGTTAGATTATGTAAAATGTGTAATATTAGTACTTTCGGGTAAAGGAGGCGTTGGAAAATCTACAGTTAGCACACAATTAGCATTAACTCTCAAGGAAAAAGGTTATAAGGTTAGACTTTATTTGAATTTCGTTTGAATTATGCACTTGGCACCTCCTGATTTTGCATCTTTTTCAACATTTTATGGTTGCGATAATAGTTCATATTACGCTGAGTAAAAACTCTAAATACAATTTAAACAACTGTATTTTGAAGTCTCAGGTTATCTGTTAAAAATTGTATAAATGTAACAAGTAAAAATTGATATCTTATTTTAAGGATTTTCTAATAATACTAAAACCTATATTCATTAGAAATCTTTATTCAAATTAAATTTGCTTATCACATTAAGAGTACACATAATTCAAACTTAATAAAACAAACAAAGTTAAATTAAATAAATATTGTGCAATTTGTATTGCATGTGTGTAGAAAAATTTTACTGGTGGATTTATCAACTTTCACAATTTTGCTTTATTTTTTAATTTACTATTTCAGATTCTGATATTCATTTTTTCATACATTTCTGATTTTAGGTGGGTTTGTTAGACATTGACTTATGTGGACCCAGCGTGCCTTATTTACTGAATTTAGAAGGACAAAGTATCCATCAAGGCCCAGAAGGCTGGGTTCCAGTCTATATAGATCAGGAACAGAAGCTTGGTGTTATGTCCATAGGTTTCTTGCTTAATTCTCGAAATGATGCTGTTGTATGGAGAGGACCTAAAAAAACATCTATGATAAAACAGTTCCTAGAGGATGTTTATTGGCAAGAACTGGATTTCCTCATTATTGATACTCCTCCAGGTGAGACTAAGAATAGTTATTGTTTCAATATCACAGGATGCTAAAAATTGCTTCAATTCTTATTTTAAAAAAAATGAAGGTTCTTAGAAATAATTTTTATATTTGTTATGTAGATGGGGGCTTATTTTCGTTTATTCAGAAGATGTGAAATCTATAGTTATTATTGCTGGATGATTGGTTTTTCTACCAAATGGCTTTTCAATTAGCAATCACCATGAATCGTAGATCTTTATTTTAATGATTTACAATAATTTGTAATCAGAATTTTATCTTCCTCTCTATACATATCTTTGTTTCTTGTCACTTTAATTTGTAATTTTACTATGATTGTTTACTTTTGATGCAATGATATCTTAGTGGTAGAATGCTCAGATTCTGCATCATTACATAGTTTCAAATCCATCTATCCAACTCTATAATGAGTCAGCTTTCACTGAAGGAAAACATCACCATTATATGGTTATATCAGGTATTTTTCTAAATGTTTACCTGAGTAGCTCTACCACCCTCAAGTTTGAAAACCTGTTGCCTAACACCAATATGGATATTCCAGCAGGGTTACATGAGTGCCAGTTGACAGTACCTCTTCTCGTATTTACCACACTCATTAACACTTAACATCAGATGAGATTGTGGTCAAACACTGAGCCTATACAGTATAAAAAAATGGGTGCGTGTACTTATGTACGTGCGTGAGAAGTTATACTTCTTTGGCATCATTAAAAAATAGTTTTTAATTGCATGCAAATAATTAATGACAATAAAATAATAGGATTGGAAAAGGATAATCAACAAATTTCATTTTAAATTTGAAAAATTAAATAAATAAATATTTATTTTCTTACATTAAGTTTAACATAAATTGTCTTATTATTTTTATTGGTTTTTCTACGGAAAAGCCTTGTCGAATTTTTTCAGCTTCTTTGGCAGCTTTTTTTCGATTGTAATAGTTTTTTACAGTGTTCCGCATTTGTTTTACCCATCTTGAAAACTAGAACAAAAATTGAATAGTACCATTAATAGTCATCAAATTTAAACTAAAAGAATCTTAGATTGATCTTAGATATCAATATAATTAATATTAAAAATTGAAAATTAATATATTTATATAATAATATATATATATATATATATATATATATATAATTATTAAAAACCAAATTTAGAGAATAATAAATATATAAAACATAATTTGTACTAAATATTATAAAATTCTTAATTTTAAATGTTTATTATTGATTATTTAATATTTTAATAATAAATTCATAAATTGAATTTAAGGTTGGTCATTTTTTAAATATTTTTATTGATTTCTTAATTTAATATTCACTTTTCATTTTTATCAAAAAATTTTCATTAAATTTATTTAGTTATTTTTATAAATATTTATTATTTATTCAATTTAATAGCAAATATTAAAAATTAATATTATAATTTGATGTTCAATTTTAATTTTTATCACAAACTTTTTATTAAATTTATTTCTTTATTTTGTAAATATTAAATAACCAATAATAAGTATTTAACATTAATAATTTAATAATATTTAGTGTTAATTATATTAAATAAAAGTATTTTAATTTATATCAATAAATAATACATACGGATAGTTAACCTCAATTATATTGGAGCACTTGAAAAAGTATATAAGCACAATTTTTTTCACTAATATTCACAAATAGTAAGTGATATCAATCAAAATATTCAATTTAAATCACTACTGAATATAATTTATTAGCACATATATAATTCGCACTTGTATGAAACTAAAACACGTGTTTTGAATGTATAAACTAGAAACATGTTGATAAATATTATAAATATGAAAACAGTGATCAGAGGTGACGAGCGTACCAACATGCGCGACTAATATCGAGGTTCAATTTCTATTTTGTTGGTAGCTTTTTTTTCGAGACTTAATGAGCGGTTAAACAGACAGCTTCATACTGTTAATTTTGTGTCACAGATGCGCGCGCATCTTAAAATTTCACTCTCATCATTTTTTCATAACGCGCCTAAAGAAGTATAACTTCAAAAATAACACTTCTATCAATCTCCACTGAATATTGTTGTGTTTTAAAATTACGTCATTCACTTCAGGTACATCGGATGAACACATAACAGTTATGGAGAATCTGAGGCAGGTCCCACAATGTGGTGCAATATTAGTAACAACTCCGCAGCAAGTTGCCATCGAGGATGTACGTAAAGAAATCACATTTTGTCGGAAGACTGGTATTCATATACTAGGTATAATTGAAAATATGAGCGGGTAAGTGAAAGTATTTAACTAAATTCTGTAATACTATTAAATATTACAAAATTCCCAGCAGACATTATATATATATATATATATATTTAATGTAATTTACCAACTATTATTGTCTATCCATGTCTGGAATTATCTCTATTAAAAGTATGTACTAACATAAATATATATCTAGAAATACAAGCTTTAATTCAAGTATTACTTAAGCAAAATTTTAGGTATTTTCGAGTTGTCACTTTGGTGTTTTATACTTATTTCTTTTGGGCGCAATGTGATAGCAATAGTTTTCTGAAATACATACTTTTCCGACCGTATGTCCTCTCAAGGATCAATTCAATTGCATTATAATATTTATACAAGTGCTATAAATGTTTCCCATTATTTACTTATACTTTGTGAATTTATCAAATATTTATGCTGTTTTATATATTCTTTTATATATTGTGTTGTGTCATTGCTTTGACCACAATTTCACTTGATGTTAAGTGATATTGTAAACATACAAGTTTAGAGGTACTGCCTCTCAAGGGATCCTGAATTTTGATTTTGAGGATTTCAAACTCGAGGGTGGTAGCTACCCAAGCAGGTATTATTAAAAATGCCCTAACCACCATGCTATAATTTCCTCACGATATTTTTTTCACCGATAATTACAGCTCTTTCCTTCTTCCATCATATTTCCATCGAAGTGGAATCCGACCGTAATATCAACTGCGTCATCATCACTTTATTATAAAAACTGGATGTATAATTTCCAGATACGAATGTCCAAACTGCAGCGAGTGTACTAACATATTTTCAACGGGAGGTGGAAAATCCCTTGCAGATATATCTAGAATACCTTACCTCGGTAGCGTGCCTATAGACCCACGGGTGGGCAAGTTAGCCGGGCAAGGGTTAGCGGCTGTCAAAGAGTTGCCTAACTCGACAACCAGCCAAGTGTTTAATCAGCTTGTGAAACAGTTAGTCGACACTGCTAATGGCGAATGATACACTACTAATAATATCATAATCCAAAATTATATCTTAAGATATTTTATATCCATACCTTCCTGATACCCACTCCTTCCTGATACCTCTTAGAAATAATTAAAGCTGACCTACTCAGAAAATAAGCAATAATAGTAATTAACACTGGGCTTTAAATTAGCTCAAAGTTTTTTTTTAAGGTACTTTACACTTATTGATAAGATAATTGTTATATAAAACATAAAAGAAAGATAGATCATTTGACACTTAATTTGTTGATCTAATGACCCAAAGTAGAATCTTTGTAAAACGATGATGAATCCGCAGTGTATAATAGCGATATGACAAACAACCAAATGACAACAGGCATTGTCAAAAGATTCTCATCTCAATCTACAGTAACATGTTGCAAAATGTATTTATTATTTACATTATATAACACTATCTGAATGAAAGTTTGGTATAGCTTTTATTAGGAGCTATTTAGAGTTACAGTAAAAAAAACCCATGTACGTACGTTTCTTTGATCAAATTTACCTCTGTGCCAAATTTAAATCTTGAAAATTGATAGCTCTAATAGAAATTGTAATATAATCTCTATGCTTGAGGGAATATTATTTATATTTAATAAAGAACTTGTACATAAGCAAAATCTTTAAGATTAAACTTTTATAATCATTTCCATGTTATTCTTTAAAATAAAAGTCATTTTTGAACTATGTTGTTTTATTTCGACATACATCATACATAAATTAACACAAACTGATACATATATTTTACAGAGTGTTGGACGATTACAAATCAATACTTGTTAAATTTTGTACACAAAATACCGAATATGTCACGACTACAAATTACTTAGTTTACTTCTACCAGGATCCAGGGAAACGGAGCAGAACGTAAATTATAAAAATGCTCCTTAGATATTTCATTTAAAAAAGATGGAAAACAAACCAACAGTTTTTTATGTGTTGTAACTTAACACTGCGAGTTTACTTAAATCAGCCATTTCAATGCAGATGAGGCATGTCATCACGATCAACAATAATAATTCGTGACAAATCGAAAAACCCCAAAGGCCACGCATCCCTATTAAATACAATCCGGCAACTGGGTGATTTAAAATTTAAATAGCCATGAATTAAAGTTAAAAATAACTAAAACTAACATATGAATCGAATCATATTAATGTGTCGAGAACCCATAAAAATAAGACAATAGGAAAACAGTGGAAAGCTGGCGTATACGCCAGGTAAGTGCTCAAGGAGTTAAAATAGCACAGACATATTTTTAGTTGAAAATTAAAACTATTAGGTATATATCAATATAAATACAATAAAAGTTAACCATTCTATGCAACATTTTAAACTAAGCTATTAAACTTATTAATGTAAAAGAGATCTCTAACTATAAAGTGTATATTATTTGATATAATAAAATTGAATAACAACATATAATCCAGTAGACTTAAAAAACTTTTGGCATTATTATCACTAATAGACTATAGATTAATTAACTTCTCATAAATATGTGAAATATATAAAAATAGAGTAAACTACAGATTACAATAATACATTAAGGGTCGTTCATTAATCACGTGATGTTTTAATTGGCATAGTTCCGTATACTCAGAAAAATGTTTACTGCTTTTAGATATAAAACTCTTTATTGTAAATTATGTGTATAAATGGAATTTTATAAACATGTATATTTATCACATATCGAAAGTAAATTGTTATTTATAAGGGAATATTTGCTAATTGTCCAATTAAAATATGAAAATGCTAAAAATTCATTACGACAGCAAATACAACATTTATAAAATTTCAGAAACAAACAGATGCTCTAAAATTATTTTTATATTCGAGCTCTGGCAAAAAATTACTGGTCCTCATCTGTTAATAAATAATGTACAGTCATCGACAGACACCATCTTCATAATAATTAGCTGATGAGGAAACTCTTAAAGCGCACCAATTACTCGTTGATCCACATAAACTGCCTGATTTCTTCTTCCGACGAGGGGCAGCAATGCGGAGGGGCCTTATGCAATATCAGACGCAACTCCTGAGAATCAAATCAAATAATTGCTACAAATTCAATTCGTAGCATTCGCTCGTTACGCGTCGTATATATCTAAATGTGCACGTTTCATTCAACAAACGGTGTCACCACGTTAACATTTGACAAATAAAATGGAAGTAATTTAAATTATGTTAGATCGTGGAGTCGGTTAATTAATTTAAAAAAAACATCATCTTTCAGAAATGCCTCTATCTATATATACAATGAAAAAAACAATATACGACATATGAAAATTTAAAAGCACTTTATCTTGTTCTTAATAAGTCATAAAATTTCAATTATTATCACTTGAAATAACGTCAATACATATAGTCATTTGAAGTTTAAAAAAAAATAATTATCACTTTAAACTTAAATTGAATTTCCTAATGATGATACGAAAGCATATTTAAAAAAAAATAGTTTAATGTCATCCATAAAATAAATTACATGTATATATTCATTTTAAAATTTTAAAAACCAATAGCTTTATTATAAAAAATACCATCTGAAATTATAAACATAAGAATTATAACAATACTTATATACTATATTTAAAGTTTTAGCTGTTTCTAATATATCTACATTAAAATGAAAAAAAAAACAGTAATTTATTAAATAACAAATTCATGCGAAAAATATGATGATGTCATACATTGCAGATACAAAGAATTTATCTAAGCGGTTCGCTATAATGGCCGTTTTGATGTTTGTTATCGTGGTATCATTAGTACAGCACTAAATAGCTAAACAAATCATTAGTATGTCAAGCTAAACAAATCGATAACAAAACAAACTGATTGATACGAAAAGTCGATTTAAAATTACTAGCTTGTAATCATTTCAATTTTTACACTACAAATCAAATGTTTATTAAACTTAGTTTTATTATTATTTATTGATGTTTTCTCAATTCTTCATACTAATGTAACTTTCACTATCAATTTAACTTATGATTTTTAAACAAACACACGAATATAAATTACTTCAATAAAATGAAACAATAATTTTAAAAAGATTATGTGTATTTTGCTAGTATTCAATTAATATAAACTAATAAAATTCTATCGGTAATTTTAGGTTACGATCAATAATCGTAACCTTTGTAACGTTCAATAACGTCAAACGATTTTGATAGTTCAACATTCAAAATCAATTACATTTAACTGAAATACAATGATATATGCTTTAACATATTTTATACATATTTCCCTGGCTAATAGATGACATTACTTTTATTTTTGTAAATGTATCCGAATTTCAGATTTCATTTTAGCATATTTATACTAATCCATAGGTACTCGGTTACTTAATTGGAACGGCCTTGAACGAGAAACGTCAAATGACTTATTGTGACAACAATAGTTTTGCCCTTGTCATACAAAATACTCTGTTAAAATTCACTTTTAACGCAAAATTCATATCCTCTACTATGCGAACATAATTTTTACACCGATCTTGATTATAATTGTCATGTCCTTGTTGTAAATTAAAATTTTAAAGTTGACCTGAGAAACGTCATGCCATGCCTTAAGTTCTTATTTTAAGAAAATATGATTTATAATTATTGAAACATTATCATGCGGAACGAACTTTTCTATCTGTAACGATGTACCGCTTCTCATGTGAAAAAAAAAAAATGTAAAAAAGAAATTAACTCAGAGTCGTAATATATTCAACTTGATAATATTTTAAAATGTTTACTTTTAATTCATTTTTCAGTCCCTGGGGTCAATTCGTATTGTAAAATAGTGTATGAACCCCGACTGTATTTGACCCCTTGTCCTTGTTTAGGCGGTCGTGTATTAAACGCTGTAATTTCTGAGAAAAAACAAGGTACACTGATGGGTTAAAATCGGCCGCTCAGCCACCATATACTTTAGTTTGCACTTAACACGTAGGCAGACTTATTTACTCGACAATATTCAACAGTAGATATTTGGTGTCATCAATATCACTACATAGTCATTCAATTATACGTAGATACTTATACAAATACTACTCTTTCTATTTCTTAACTTACTTATTTTCGGATTTGTTCCTATATAAATGTATAAACATACGTATGCATATATATAATGATATAATATATTATTCTCAATATATAGATAAATATTCAATTTAAGCATTATACAGTGTATAATAACAAATAAATTTGTTAGGATACGAATACTTTTTTTTTTATAAATATCGGATGAACACTAGTATAGTTCGATGCAATCTTTATGACGGCTCAGAAGTTAGCCTTGCCTAGCGGTTATGCGTTACTCGAATTATCCTACGTTGGATTTTTTTTACTTTCAAAAGTATTAATCTATATATATATATATATATATATATATAAGCAAAGTTTGTTTTCTTTGTCCGAAATAAACTCGAAAACTACTGGACCGATCAGCATGAAACCACAACCATTCGACGCGGAATTGATCGTAGATGGTTATAGGCTATATATTTTTCACATTCTATGAGCCCTTTGCCATGTTTTCTCAATTTGTTTGTTTATTAATTTATTTGCTCCCATAAAACAAAAGACAGGCATTTATCCTTGTAATAAATAAATGGAAAATGGGGTTCCTTTGACGCACTATCACCTCAAAACTCATACCTTTCAACGCAGTATTTTTCGTAGACAGGTATTTTTTTGGATTCCACTGATCCTCTCTCATTTTTTTTTTCTATTTTCCACTTCAATTTACGCTTATATAAATTTTTTCCGCTAATAAAAACAAAACACTCTTACTTTTATTCATTCATTTCTTTTTTAAAATTAGCTATAAATGAAACGTCATATGCACAGAACATATGAAACGCGGGCGGAGCCGCGGGCACCAGCTAATGTATAATATATACAAAGTTTTTTGAATACACGGATATTAACTTATTTATATGATCGTTTAAATCGTCTGCTATATCAGAAGTATCATATTTTCACTGGAGCATCGAAGGAACGCTAACATTTTATTTGGCACAAACGTTGTAACCTATTTATATAAACTTCTTTACTCAAACAAAATTCAAAAACTTAACATAATATAATTAGTGATTACATGAAATAACATAATTAATAGCAATAAAAAACATTCAAAAAGCTAACGAAGCAATCATAAAGTATTAAGAGGTTGACCGTGCGTAGACAGAAATGCGACGCGACACGTCAGATGATTATTAGTGAGAAAGAGAGAGCACGCGGGGGGTACGCAACCCGTCCTATTTCGTCTTGCAGTTAGCTAAAATTGGGTCCTATGCATCGACTCGCACGATATTTCGAACCGCCATAAAGTTTGCATCGTTCAAAAAGTAGTTAAATTGAATACATTCAAAACGATATACAAAACGTTTCATGCAATACCTGAGCCATTGTATATATAAAAGACAGAAATGCAGAGTTAATTAGAATCTGTGAGAGATATAAATTGTTATTTGCGTGTGCACAGTTAGTTGAAAAATGAAACTGTCACTCACCTTCATAGCATTTCTGTTTCTCTGTGCGGCGACGATGTGGTTAACTAAGGGCGCCGGGTAATTCTTCCCAATGATACAGTTTGCTCGAGTCTGGATATCAAGTGGCGCCTTCCACGGTTCATAGCTGTAAATCATACACAATACACGGGTATTTATACTAAGCGATAGTGCTATATGTGGCAGCAGAAATTATTTCAAATCCAACCAACGTTTCAATCCGATATAGTTGTTTTTAAACTTCATAAATAGCAGAACTTTTAGGCGGTGTTAGCTGTCATTAAAGGAAGTAATAAACGAGTCATCTGTGACGTCATCCCAATAAATCGCTTATTAAATATACTGCCATCTTCTACATAGTCACAAAATATAACAAAACGACATTTAGCTGTACGAGTATTAAGCAAAAACGAAGATATTTTTTTAGTAATTTTGTAAAATAACCGTAAAACAATTAATTATTCTTACGGTATCTTTAGATTCCTGTATTCAAATTACTTTTTGTGCTGAATATAAAATTTTAAAACTGAAAGAGCTGTAGACGAGCAGACAGCTTCTTTGCACGCTTGCGTTCCCCGTTTTTTATGTACGCTGCAGAGACTGGGACATTGCGAGAGGTGGAAAAGTAAAAGATTACCACTCTAGAGATGTGGCGTTTAAGAAATAAATGCTTGAAGTATCGTGGACAGAATTTTGTACCAATTTGTCAATAGTCCAAGTACTTGGCAAGCAGCGTCTACCTAAATTAGAACTATCCCGTATTTTAAAATTCTTTGAGGATGTCTTGCAACGAACCCATGAGCTGTTGTATCGCTTGGTCTATAAGGGAAAGTGAAAGCCAAAATTATGCACGGAAGAGAGCACTTATACGATGTATTAAGCAGATTCAGTCCGCTTTGGACAGTTCATTGTATGAATACTCTAGATTAACAAACGTTTGCCGAAAAATCATAAGGTATCAATAGCCTCGCCTGATCACGTCTCATGACCACAACTACTCTGTCAAAGCGTGAAACGACTGAAAAGAAGTGGCAAACATTATAATGAGAATTGCAATAAAGTGTTACTATGGTGGACGATCTTTTTATAGAGGAATAGACAATATGGTTGATGGTACTTTGCTAAATGATTTTCACTTGACATGTCTATCGGAACCTAATCTATTTATTACTAATACCAGCAACGGCTCTAGCCCTTGTAGTGCCCGAGTGGCACTAATATCCTGGTTCCCTTTGAGAGCGTTGGCGTGTCGAGTGACGAATTTATGTAGGTGTCGTGAGCGTGGCTCGGCGTCCCCTAAAACCCTGCGCCCGTGTGCACTGCACACCTTGCACTATAGGTAAAACCGACTCTGACTAATACGATAATAAATATGTGGATATAAATTAATACATTAATCTCTTTATTGAATTATATTAGTATAACAAATCAAGTTCCAAAAGACGTGACAGCTAAAAATCATTTGAAACGAAATTAGTAATGTACCATCAACCATGTTATTTATTTATAATGGATTTCCGCAAAGTATCGTCTTCATCAATCGAATATCTGAGGAATAGGATCTGTAATGGTAGTTAAGTATACTTACATATATTCGACGGGAACTTTAGCGAGTTCGGGAACATACCGGCGCACGTACTCGCCGCTCGGGTCCAGCCGCTGCCCGAGCCGCACGGGGCAAGCGCACTCGCCCGAGTCCAGCAGCGCTTCGAACGCGCTACTCGACACCCACATCCAGTTCCCGGCGCACACGGACCTACCGGCGACATACGTTACCACTAAGGAGGTACGTTACCACTACGTCAGGTTTCTAGGGTTTGAGAATGAGGGAGTCTCCCTCCCCCCTGGTAATACGTGGTGAGTTTTTAGATCAACCGCCTCCTTTTAATATAAATCGTATTTTTTTCAATGCTTACGTAATCATGGTTGAGAGCTTTGCTGACAACGGCGATGGGGGGAGGGGTCAAAAGAACCAAAATTTTACTTACGGTTCCTAAATGATGCAATGTTTAATACATAGATAATACAAATAAATAAATAAATAAAAATAAAAGAATAATTATATGTAATAAGAATAAATTCATTATTAATTACTTTTATTATATAAAATTAAAATAGCCATATTGAATCCGAAATTCTCTTACAAAAAAATAGATTTTAATATTCCTCACTCTACCTCACGTTTGCAGCATACATTTCACATAACATTTTCCTATAAAAACTATGCAAGGAATACCTTTTTCAAACGTTCTTATAAATATCATAATGATTATTTAAATTAAATAGATATATTTTCAAATACCTTATACACATTTAAGAATGAAATAGGTAGTTTAATATTTAGCTAATTTGATTTTAAGCGATAGTAATATTCTCCGAATATTTTACCTCATATTTACTTAATATAACAAAACCATTGTTTAAATAATGAACTAACCAATCAGCATCGAGCAGATACTTGAGGAAGTGGTTCAGGCCGTGCTCCCAGGAGAGCCAGAGCGTGCCGCGCGTCAGGAACGAGGCGACCGTGTTCCGCACCGCGTGGTGCAGCCAGCCCTCCGCGCGCAGCTGACGCATCGCAGCGTCGATGAACGGGAACCCGGTCTTGCCTTCTGTCCACCTACATACAGCGCGAACATTGTCGTCATACGATAGCTCACGATATATGGAAAGATTGCAACTACTAGCTGTGCCCGCGACTTCGTCCGCGTGGAATAGTGTCTTTCGGTAGCATTTTTGATTATTTAGGCTAATTATTTTACAAATACGACACATACGTATAAATACTTTAATGAGCTATACCCCCGCGCGGCTGCACAGCGCTCATTGTGTACGGCGCGGCGCTTGGCAAGTTTCTTACTCGCATTAACTTCAGTTCCACATTTTGTAATGACTCCGTAAATGTTACATCAGAATAGCTCTAATATAGTCTCTTGTCGAAAACTTATAAAATATTCACATAAACCTTACATATTTCCGTACAAACTTTCTCCCCTATTCCCTGTTGTTATTTTGTACCCTTGAGGGTAAAACTTTAACAAACTTTGAATGTTATATTTATTTATATCGAATCAACAGGCTAAAAAATAAGTTTCAAGCTTCTAACTCTAAAAATGACGATACTTTCGTACAACTTCCCATCCCCCCTTTCAAGCCCTTACAATCCTATTTCACATTAAAAAGCCTACATCATTTCTCAGGCTCTAGACTATCTGTGTGCCAAGTTTCATTTAAATCGGTTCAGCAGTTTTGGCGTGACAGACAGACAGAGTTACTTCCGAATTTATAATATTAGTAAGGATTACGTAAGACGAAGTTTTATATTGTTTATATAAATAAATTCATAATTAAAATCTCTAAATAGTATAAAGTCGCTTTCCGCACAACGGATTTTGATGCAGTTTTTAAAAAAAATATAAAGATAGCTGCTACAAGGCCTTGAGCGAATATTAAGGAAATGTACCTAGGTACATTGGCAACATTATATGAGTGACCGTAAAACAAAGGTAAATTTAGCAAGAGAAAAATAAAACAGTTATTGTTAGCAGTTGGAGAAAACGGTGGAGAGTGATAGAGAAATTTACTCAAGATTTTCACACCTTTGCAACTCGTCACCCTCAGGGTTTTTCCACGGTATGTCCAGACATATAGGGTTGTCAGCCATCTGCCCGTAATTCGGGTTGTTCACGCTCATCGTATAAAAGTATTCACGCCAAATTAATTGACCTGAGGATAATTGTTAAATTGTAAATAATTGTTAAACAATTTTTTTTTTCATTTATTAAACTCTGTATAACTGATAATTTATTTTACCCGTGATAAAGTGAGCCGACGATAGACGACCCTGATGAACTTGGCGGAACAAATCTTGTACGGACCAATAAAAGCTGTAATCACAGTTAGATATAGCATTCTTAATTATGCAAAATTAACACAATTTCTCTCAATAAATAAATAGTATTTCTATGTATAAATTCTATTATTTTTTTCTCATTTAACCACATTCTAAATTCCATTGTTCATATAATAATTTTATATCAACTAGACAGTCATAGGGACTGCCGACAAAAGTGAAACTTGAAACTTTAGAAAACTGTTTTTTTTTTTTATGTTTAAATTTGATAATTCAATTTATAACATAACATTTGTCTGGTTTTTACATGTATTGGCGCTCCGAGCAATAATTATGTACATTTTGATATAATTTATTCATAATCAAAACATACGGTAGACTACGTAAGTATACATTTTATTGTGTATCTCTTAGCGCCGACAACTAAAGGCCATCTTATACTTGACATACTGTAGCATATTGTCGGCTGATGCCGCTAAAGATTTCATTTCAAAGTAATTTCAAAACATTTGCGTAAAATGTGTGAGTGAGCGATTATATTGCGAAAGGAGTAACTATGGAAAATTTGAAGTCAAATTGAAGTCGGGTGTATAGTTTCTGAGATCTCATGATGAGTCAGTGTAAGTGCTAATTCGCTTATATATATATACATTCAAAAACAGCTCTTGGTATATTATAATAAATAACTTTACCTCCGAACAGAGAGACAACCAAAACGTAAAGCCGGGCTGAGTGATATCGGTGGTCCGAGTAAATCCGGACTGCCGTGTGTCGGCAAATATGAACCTCTGTCGGTACAAAAACAAATATCAAACAATTAATTATCTATAAAAAACTTTTACGTTGAGCAAATCAGACGATGTAATATATTCTGCATACAAAAAAATGAATTTAAGAATAATTAAAATAAATGTAACAGTGTAAAAATGCACTTATACTACGTTTGTGTATTTGAATGGGAGAGTGACCATGTTTAAAGGAGACGATTTAAAAAAAATTTCGCTGTTTACAAAATAGAAAAAAACAATCATTTCATACTGTAATTATGATGTTAGTGAAAGTGACGGATTACAGTGTTACGAAAATGATAGTCGAAAAGTATACAACCAAAACTTATTTACTAGGTATTTCAAAACTTTTTAATTAATAAGTGCAGATTCTGTACATATGTAGACGAAACAGCAAAGCACATCTTGTGTGTACGTGATCCATTAATACCCATACGTTACCGAATTCTGAGTATGAACGCGTTGCTCCTGAAGGAGGTACAGAGACTCTGCCAAAAGATCATACAGTATATCCAGGTTGTAAGTTTAACTAATCACAATAAATCTAACTAGGTCGCAGAGATACAGGACTGTTTGAGCCTGCATAGTCCATTTTCGAATAATAGTATATTTGAAATACATTGATATTCAACCGTCATCATATTCTGTGAATATTTTAAATCAAATGTTTATTTAAGTTTTGATAGTACCTACTCGGAAATTTGTAATCTACATACTTGCAGAAAGTTTCATATTCAACGGCAAGACGTTGCTGCATTTGCTTAAGTGCAGCGGTTTCGCCTCCGACCCAACGGATCATCCGAATTTCCTCGTTCTCTTGAAATACACCCAAATCCTCGGGTTTCGGAGCCTAAAATAAACATATTCATATACAAAGTTTAACTGTGCTACAGCTTCGCACTGGTTCACAATCATTTTTGGTGACAGAATGACTGCAGTTCTGAGTTCACTAAATCAGACCAAATGTAGAGGTAGAGGTTAGAGGTACCAGACAGTGGCGTAACTTTTAAAGGACTAGCCGGTGGCGTACATTTTGGTCCTCGAGCTAAGAGAAGACCTCGGACCTTTTTTTTTTTTTTGGCGGGGGGAAATGCATTTACGCACTACCCTTATCTATTGTACTTAGGGGATCAAAGTCCCCCAGTACACTAGATAAGGGGCACGGAGTGACGAGCTCCGTGCAGTGTGGGACTCACCCGGGCGAGAGTCGCCCGGAAATACCCACTAAAACCCCCCGGGGCCGTCCGCTGCATTTGGGATGGGGGCGACACGGGGTGGCTTTCGCAAGCACCGCGTCGCCCCCTGCAGCGAACCCGCCGGGCCTCGTCGTGCAATGGCCCAGTGGGGATGGGGGAGTGTACGCACTTCTCAACCCCACCTCTTCGCCCGCCTCCCGTAGGAAGCATGACCTAGATGGTCAACCAGCCGGGGGAAAGACCTCGGACCCTGACCACCAAGTTAGATAAACTTACGATAATTTCTCCCATTTTCAAGATATACTTAATAAGTTACAACACAACTACTATAATCATGACATGAAAGTAGTTCAAACTTGCAGGGGCTTCCCCTAAATTCATCTTTTCTGTTTGTGTAGTGTTGCCAAATGTACTTATTGGACCGTTTATATTGAATAATATTATGTAAGAATTCGTTTATTGTACACTTACACAAAAAAAACTTAAACATTTTTGCACCAGTGAATTTTATTACCTAGCTAGTCTACCGAATATTTATATTATTTGAATAGCAGTTCTGGAAAATTCTCTATTATTAAAGCTATGATCGATGTTTACCTTCATCGAATGTTTTATATCATTACACAGTCCTGTTTGGGATTATTTACTAACAGCCATGTATTACAATAACCACTCAGTTGTCAAACCTGCTAAGTTTACTCGATAAATAGACGTATTTCATCAGCTGATGGTAAGGTGATGAGAATGTCTAGACATTCTAAAGTGCCATACCGATCTATTGGTCGATAAGTAACCCAATTGTTAGCGAACACTATGTCTCAACATACCTTGAAGTGTTATTCAGAAGGATACACCAAGTAAACAAGAAAATTTTACTCAATCTTCGTAAGTTTTATTTAGCACTTCCAAAACTCCACTAATTACGATTTTATGGATCTACTTACCATCTACATGTTATAGTTATACCTTATCGAAAACTGTAAACTCTTGGTAGAAACATTCAGGCAATGTTCCGAAGGTGACTCCACTGAGGTCGGCCGCGGAGACTGGGCGCGGCGGATCACCTAAGATCGCTACTGTATGCTGTAATTATGAATTGTTAGTATCAAACTAGACAAAGCTTTATATAAATTTATAAATTTATAGCGGTTGGTTATAAAAATTATCAATATCATTTTTAGAAATTATAAAAAAAATATACAAAGAAATTTATTGTAGAAACCAGGCCATCCCATATTTAATCAAGATAAAGCGAAGTCGCGGGCACTCGCTGGTTCTATATAAAGTTCATCACAGAATTCCGTATGATAAAAAAATCTTTTGATGTGAAACATCTATTTGCGCGTGTTTTCTGTTAAGCCAACACGTATGCCGTGACAATCAATTTAATTTTTCATATCTACTGGATGATCAGTGAAGGCAAAATTGATTTTATTGAGAATTCTCATTTATTAAACCTAAAAATATTCCTTTAGGTTTAGTAACATAACTCCTTGGAATCTTATCTCTGCGCTATAATTACAAAATGATTATTGTATTACATTAAAATTCCTAAAATGCGTGTAATTATACCTGTGTCTGTTGAAGAAGTAAACATTTAATATAGAGTCAGCTACAATATAAACTGTCCACATAGAGATATCATTTTTATTTATACTATACTGTAGTACCATCCAGTTATCTACTAAAAATCATTGTAACAAATTACAAAAAAATTTAAACCACTGCACATTCTTCATGCACCAATATGAATGCAAAAGAAAACCATCCGTTCAACTCTGCATACGAATATTCAAACAAAACATTTTGACATTAATCTTATATAATGTAACCAAATATAATTAGATAATCTTGACTCTGTACACGACCAACATAATTGTAATACGTGGAAAAAACATAAATGAACAGTTCCATTTTTCAGATTTAGTCAAACAAAAAAGAGTGTTAGGTTTTACAATAAAATTCCAAGGGAGATATTACCAGTTTGCCGGACAATAAGTTCAGGCACCATGTCAAGCAACTTTTAATTTGCAAAGGTTAATTGTCTGAAAGTGACATCCTTCTATGTGCATCTAACTTTGTAACTATTAGTTGTATAGTTCCAAAAAACATGAAAAAACTAAATCGAGTTTCTTGCCGGTACTTCTCGATGACTGGATTGTTGTTCCGAACCGGTGGTAGTATTTTCATCTTCATAAGCGCCTTATCAGGAACTAAATTGAATAAAATATTTTAAACAATCTAGATATAATCAAACATATGTAACTGTCGAATCATATAAGTAGGTTCATAGCGAATACTCACCAGGAACATCTGATAGGTGAGAGGGGGTATACCTCCATTGGCTTTGATAACGGTGTCGGGCTCCCATAGAGTGTGCGACACGTATTCCCGACAGGTGACCCCGATCTCGCGGCAGGCGCTCTTAACGCTGTCATCACGGGCTCGCCACACGGGCTCGCAGTCTTGCTCGAAGCATAGCTTCCGTATACCTAGATATCAGCTTTAATACATCTATCGCAGACAGTTTCAAGTCATAATAATCAGTTGTCCGTTTTTCATGACATTTAGCATAAGTAACATATCTAGAGACATTAATCGTGACAGATATATGCCGGCATTATGATGGCGACTGTACATTGATTATCATTTACAAGCATTTTTCATCGTTCTTAGACTGTACTTTATTTATAAAATAACAGCATGTAAAGGCGCCCTGATAAATAACACAGGAATCCGCTGGATGCAGGTGGCGCAAAATCAGTCGTTGTCGGGATCTTTGGGGGAGACCATATGTCCAACAGTTGACGTCATTCAGTTTAATGGATGGATGGATGCATGGCAATAAATGGTTTATTCTATCGTAAACTGACTGTCGGAAATGTAAGAAGCACTTAGAACTGGAGTAAATGTATAAAGAAATTGAGGAATCTGTAGAAAATACAGAAGTTTAAAAAAATGTAGATGGTTTCTACCAATGCCGGCAGGCATGCATGGCATGAAAAGAACCATGAGCTAGAACAAAATGTATAACAGGATATTGAACGCCAGGGTTTATGTGGGTATTCATAAGTTTATGCTATAAACAGTATGTACTGCCAACTAGCTTGTTTGCTAATATATCGACAGTGTTTTTTTTAACTTTTCTATACATTCTTACGACGAAGCACGTACCGAACTCCTCCCACAGCCTCCGGAAAACGTCGCTTGGCTTCCCCTTCAACATAATCAATTTGCCACCGTACTTCCTGAACTGAGTGTCCAAATCGTCTAAAGCTTCGAGAAGGTATCGCATACGGTTGTATCCAACCAGCTTAGTGCCTGTGTAGAAATTATCACCACATACAAACGTCTGAGTCCATTTTTTTGCTTAGAACACACTTACATAGAATAGATTTTACTACATTTGGCACAGTTATTGCCTTTTTTTGCACGGTATAGGCTGAGTACTTTGATATAATCTCGCCTGCTGTGAAGTGACGATGAGATCCAGGATGATAAACGCCTTAAGCCTAAGTAATGGTGATCAAGTGATGCTGCCGGAACACAACTATTGGTATTTGGCGACAGGTTTTCAAACTTGAGGGCGGTAGCTACCCAGGCGAGCATTATTTGAAAATACCCTACCACCATGCTATGGTTTCCTTATGATGTTTTCCTTCAACGAAAGCTGAGGCTGATTTTACAGTTGGGATAGGTGCGTTTGAACCAGCGTTCTTTGACGCGAAATCCGACCGCACTACCAACTAAGCCATCATCGCTCTAAAGGCCACCATACCTACTTTCTTTATTAAAATCTGATACAAAATAAGAAACTTATAAGCACTTATGTTTACACTAGAGACAACGTACTATACTTCAATATGATGTTTTTCATACAAATTCCATAGTTTTATTGGTTTTGCGGGAAGGGATAGGGTACCCTCTCTCGATCCCCAACAAAAACTTTAATTTTATTATTTACTAGCAATGCCCGCGACTTCGCTCGCGTGGAATTCAGACAATTATATTCTAATAGCCAGCCCATATTCTCCGTTGAGATGCAACCCATCTCATTACCAATATATTTTCTATCCATGTCCAGTCCCGTCCCGTCCCGTACTTACAAGATTGTATGCTTCTAATTCAAATGATTGATAATTTCGCATAGAAACGCTAAGTTGCTGTAGCTAAATTATAACGGACAGACAAAGACATCGGTTCAAAACCTAGCGATGTGTTTTTTTGTTATTCACTTTATTAAGAAGCATAGAGAGATGAAATATAGATTATTTTTTTAGCTAATTCGCTACTACAGTACAAAAAAAAAATTGTCCTCAAAATCCGTTAAGGATTTCATTTACTACAAAAATTAATTACTTTTGTCCATTCGCCTGAAGAACCTCTTCTGTTTTATGGCACAAAAAGTATCCTATATGTTACTCTATAATATTAGTTATCACTGTGTCAAGTTTAGTCAAAATTGGTTCAGTACTATCAGAATGATACGCGGACACAGGAAAAGGCACAAACATCGAAATAAAATATTTTTAGCTTCTATATCGATCACAAAGTCCACCCCGACTATAAATTCAAAAAAATATTTAATGTACAGATTTGGCTTAGTTACAGTTTTATATAGATCTACTTTAGATACTTACATCTTAGAATGTTATTAGCCCAAATAAATATATATTTCAGTATAAGCGTTTAATTATTATTGACTTAATATGTTGCTTTCAATAAATTACCTCCATTACATTAAAACAAACCAAACTCAATGTTCTAAACCGTGTGTTAATTTAATTCAATACAACTGTTCACTTAATTAGTAATAGCGCTACAGTACGTAAATATGTTAACAATAATTAATCATATACCTGCAGTTTCTCCATCGAAGATGAATACTGGGAAAAAGGGGACTGTTCTATCTTCCAACGCAGATTGCATGGCGGGATTATCATGTAGTCTCAAACCATGACGAAACCAAAGCACACTTCCTCCGAGCATCTTGGATGGTTTTTTCAAACTATTACAATATGCAAATGTGTTATAAAACATCAAATAACAAAACAAAGTATCAATTTTATCGGTCGTACTACGTGAGTTGAGGTGTTAATTAAACCAATGTATGATTTTCACGCACCAAAATCTTTACACAGCCCTGGGATACTTGCAAGCTATTATTGTAAGAATTTCATTATATAAATATTGAATAAATACCGAATTATAAAATAAGAAAATATTTAAAATGTAAACTGTTCTACAGCGATATCACGTATACTAATTCATTATAATTAAATAATGTGTAATTTCAATAAAATAAGAATTAAACTTATTAACAAAATGTTTCGTATAATTTTAAATCTTAATTCTTATATTAATTTTGAAGGCAAATTATTTAATAATAGAAAACTAATGAACTTTATATCGCTGTTAGACAAAATGTTCATATATTTAAAAAATATTTTCTACTTTTTATTTTTTTTAGCATTAAAGCGTATTTTTAAAATACATAAAAAAAAAAAATTTTGTTATATTTTAACATCAAAACTAATCAAAAGTAGCTGTAATTAAAATAATAATATTAACAATTCGTATTATTATATTGTCACCGGTCCTTAACGCTTGAGTAAAATATCAAATTTGAAAATTTCAGTGTTCTTCTAAATTGTCAATTATCTGAGAGTCTGGAATACTTGGGATAATTTGGTCATATCGTAAGAGAAGGATAAAAAATTACCAGAAGAGCGGGTATGAATACGAAAGGTGGAAGGAAAGCGGCCGTGAAGAAGATGCGCAAAACGGCGGTAGGACTAAATCTTCGAACAACTGGAGCTATGTGTCAACGCTCTATAATGCTGAAAATCGAGATCAAGGTTTCTCTGTAAATGCCACATACTGTACTTAGTACTGAGGTTATCGAAAAAGAGAGAAAAAAAGATATATTTATAGCCATCGCTAGCATTGATTCTTGAATTATAGATGGCTCTAATACTACTCTACTTATAAAGGAACAGATTATTCAAGCCAAAACGATTCCGCCTAAAATCTAGGAGTAGTTTGAAGATTTTTTTTTTACTAGCACGGCAAAATGACGGCTCTGTGCCTAATTGTAAGCACAGAACAATCCAAAAACAGCAACGATCATCGAAAGATCATCAATCGATCGCCGGTTGTTGCTGCTATGCCGGCCTGCAGAAATTATATTCGTAGTAAAATTAACAAACTAAAAGATTGCACATCGCACGCTTGTGCGAAGTGAAGGTTGTATGATGTAATATGAACAATTATAAATGCAAGATAAACAAGATATGACATGCGGACATAGTAAAAACATCTGTTAATAACGTAATAGCATTAATAAATACGTTCATTCGAACTATCCATAAATACAACAAAATAGGAAGTAATTCTAATAAAATAACCAGATTTTCGGTTCTCTAAGTCACATATTGAATTGGTTCGATAACACTAATGATGTTATATAGAAAAAAAGGATAATGCATTATTATTTTTTTGTTCTCAAATTGTAATTAACTTTCTATTTACTATAAAACGTAATGTCCTTAATGTATACATTCATAAATTCCGACACAGTGTTTATACGCGATAAACTACTCAAAGGTTGAGTACTAATAAGAAAATAATTTTACTGGAAAGAAATTGCACCATATACTTACAATTTTAATTATAAAATTTGGTTTATCAATTTTTACTTAGTAAATTATATCTTGCATATCAATCACATAAATAAATAATCTCTTAACTTAATACTTGTTTCAACCTATGGTTCGTGTAGCGTTTTATAGCTTGTGAGGCTTGTGATTTATGACTTGCATAGTGAATTATGACCCTCCTTGTGGTTTATGACTAACGTAGCCGACTATGACCCACGTTGTAGTTTACTGTATACGTAGCGAATTATGGGCCGCCTTGTAGTTCACAGCTAACGTAATGCTATGTACCAGTTGACTATGACCCACGTTGTGGTTTACAGTTTGCGTCGCGAATTATGGCTAGCCTTGTGGTTTATGACTTGCGAAGCAGACTATGATCCAGGTTACGGTTTATAGCTTGCACAACAGATTACGGTCCTCCTTGTAACCTATGGTTTAGGTGGCAGACTATAACCCACGTTGTGGTTCACATTTTCGTAATTATAACCCGGTTTCACTTGGCAAATTATATCCTGCATATTAAACAAACAAGTAAATAATCTCATAATTAATATTTACTACACCCTATGGTTCGTATAGCGTATTACATCCCGCTTTGTGATTTTAGCCTTTTAGTTTATGGCTAATGTAGCGGACTATATCCTACGTTGTGGTTTATAAGTTTTATAGTAAATTATGACTCGCAATGTGGTTTATAAACACAAGTGCCAGGTGCTTATAGCTCACGTGACGAATTATGACATGATTTGTAATTTATGCATCACAGATGATAGACTCTATAGTATAAAGAATAAGGTTAAAAAACAAACTGTATCTAGATTGAATTGATTTGAATTTAATTAAAATTAGAAACGGCTTCTTTTTTACCAATAATAATACTAACTTCATTACTTGGTAAGTTGAGTAGCTCGATCAATGAGTAGCTTACGTCCTGATTTATGAATCGTGAATGACTTTTAATTACATAACGACACGATAATAAATGCTAGTAAAAACTCGACTGCTAAAAGTAGCAATGAGAAAAAGTGGTTTTTATTTGTAAAGATATTACGGTAGACTATCATCGCCTGGATGAAAATACTATGAATATATATACAAAGATGTTAGGACAAGATAAAACTGGGTCAATAATGGAACATTAAAACAAGGAACCCGAAAATACATTTACAAATTAAGCAGGAGCATAGAAGAATATCTAAACAAGAAACGTGAACACCAAAACTACGAATACTAAAAGAACAGGACTCGTAAATATTTTGAAAGGACCTTTAGAAAGTAAGTCCAAATGATGTTTCTTATATACAAACTTTCCCTTTATCTTGCTTAATATTAACTGTTTGTTTGTTAAGACAAACAACTTCATATAACCATCAAAAGTAAACTATTTAACACCTGCATACTACCCGTCCTCTTATGTATGGGTACCAATCATGGACTTTAAATCGGGAAATGACAAACAGACTATCAACTACACAATTTGCTATCGAGTGGAGCATGTTAAATATCAAGAATTCAGACAGACTAAAAAACCATATCGTCAGAAATAAAACAAGAATCATAGACGTAGTACTGAAAATTAAAAGAGTCAAGTGGAGTTTGGAATAACATGAAAGATGTTCTGAATAAATGCAAACAAAATGAAAGAATAATAATGCTAGATTTTAATGGATGGGTAGGAGTGAAGCGTGATGGTTACGAGAGTGTGCTGGGTAAGTTTGGAGATGATAGAGTGAACGAAAATGAGGTAAGTCTGGAATGGAACTTAGTCATAACAAATACAATTTATGACCATAAAAAGATCCACTCGTATACAAGAGAAGAAGGAGGCCAGCGAAGTATGATTGATTTTGTTATTGTGGATGAAAGATTGAGAAAGAAAGTGATAGATACACGAGTATATCGCGGGGCCTGTATCGATACAGACCATTTTCTTGTACGAAGCCGAATTAGAGGTCTTTTTAAGCGATGGCGGCATCATGTGGACAGTAAAACGAGTGTACTAGAGCGCATAAAGGTAGAGAACCTGCAAGTGAAAGAGATAAGAGAGGAATTTACAAATAGGTTGCGTAAGAGATTTGATACGTTAGATGAAGCATGTTCGATAGAAGAAATATGGAAACCATTTAAAGATGAAATTGTGGAAGTTGCTAAGGATGTATGCGGTATGAGTAAGAGAAGAAAGAACTCTAAATTAAAGATTATGAGTGAAGAAGTTCAAAAGGCATTGACTGAGAAGAAGAAAGCTTGGATGGACTGGTTGGCTACAAGAGCCAATCATAGAATGCAAAAAGCAGTACAAGAGGATGTAAGCAAGAAAAGATGTGAGTACAACACACACTGAAAGGTATAGCAAAAGATGTTGTAAGGAGAAGAAAAGAGATGATTTTGATAGCCGGATATCTGACGATTTCCGAAATAACGTAAAGTTATTCTGGAAGTCCATAAGATCAGCTAGAGGTGGAAACGTAACCACGCACCTGGACAAGATCAGAAACCAGGATGGAAGTATTGCGAGAGGGGAGGAATGCATGTTAAAGAGGTGGAAGGAATATTTTTAAAAGTAAAGTTTATTTAAAAAGGATGATTCACAAGCAGATTTATTGCCCTTTGATGGGAATGAAGGATGCGATGAAAGTGATATCACCATGGAAGAGATTATGGAAGAGTTGATGAATATGAAAGTGGGTAAGGCTGCAGGGTATGACAGGGTTACAGTTGAAATGCTAAAGGCATGACAGGGTGTGGTAGGAAGTCAGCTTTACCGCCTTTATAAAGGAAAAGGGTCGCAACAAGATTGTAAAAGCTACAGAGGCATTAGCTTGCTCAGCACCGTCGGAAAACTGTATGCAAAGGTTTTGAATAAAAGATTGATGAATGAAACGGAAGGGAAAATATGGGATGTACAAGCGGGTTTCAGAAGAGGAATGGGATGCATGGATCAAACCTTTTCCTTACGAACAATAACCGAAAATTTTTTGGCGGGTAGTTAAAAGGTCTATTGCGCGTTCGTAGATTTGGAAAATGCTTACGACAGAGTGATACGGAATGAATTGTGGGCGACGTTGTCTATGTATGGGGTGAGCGGCAACTTGATACGAGCATTGAGATCACTCTATGAGGGTTCTAGTGCTTATGTCAGGGTAAACGGGGCGTACACAGACTGGTTTAATATCGAGAAAGGTGTTAGCCAGGGTTGTGTTGCGTCTCCAGGGCTGTTTACCCTTTATGTAGACAATTGCTTGAAAGACTTGAAAGAAAGTAAGTATGGGTTAAAAATGAATGGTCTGACTGTCAAATGCCTCCTGTATGCTGATGACCAGGTTATACTGGCATCATCGGCGGAGGAGTTGCAGTCGATGGTCAGTATTGTGAACAGGACCCTTAAAAGTAAAGGAATGAAAGTGAATGTTAGTAAAACGAAGGTAATGGTATTTGAAAGAGAAGAAAGTATGACAGATTGCGTAATTTCGATAGAAGGAGACAGAGTGGAACAAGTGAAAGAGTTTGTGTACTTGGGATCAAAGGTTACGAGAGATGGAAAGTGTGAGAATGATATTGAGCGAAGAGTTTTGTTAGGGAATAGAGTGAATGGGGCCCTGCGTAGCTTCATGTGCAGCCAGAAAGTGACTGAAAAGGCGCATTTGGCTGTGCATCGAGGAGTCCTGGTCCCTACACTTAGGTATGGTAGTGAATGCTGGGTTTGGCAGAAGAAGCATGAAAATAAGATTAACGCAGTGGAAATGAGAAGTCTGAGAAGTATAGCTGGAGTGAAGACGATTGACAAAGTCAGGAATAGTATGATAAGGGAACGCTGTGGTGTCGTAGAGGATGTGTGGTGACCAAAATAGAGAAAGGTATGCTTAGTTGGTTTCGGCATATAGAGAGGATGGATGAGAGAAGATTAACGAAATTAATTTATAAGGCGAGGGTGAATGGGCAAGTCGGTAAGGGTCGACCTAGGCGAACGTATCTAGACCAAATCAATCATGTGTTAAATAAAGGCCAGGGAAAAAGTACTCATAACCGACGAGCATGTATGATAGCGCTCAAGAAAGTAGAGGAAGCGAAATAGGTATGTCAAGATCGTAGCAAGTAGAAGGACGTAATCTCTGCCTACCCCCACGGGAGAAAGGCGTGATGATATGTATGTATGTATGTATGAATGAACCCAGTATTTTTTTTCTTTTTTTCGTCTCCTATTTTTTTTCAACTGCTAATGCATTTTCGTAAGTAAGTATCACTCGATATCATAAATTTTCACTCTTTGACTGTACTGTTGCATTAGTATATTATTATTATTCGAATAATAATAGTAGTGTTTTGTTACAGATGTTGAAATTTCGTTCATTTTGCGTAGCGTAATGTATGAACATACAATATAACACCCGTATTCTACACATATCTGATCAGAGTATCGTCGCCTACTAATGATGAAGGGCGTAACCTAGCATCAACGAGGACGAAATTTATCGAAGACATCTCAGTATAGTTTTACAACTGTTAAAAGAAAAATCAGTTACTATTATTTGTAGCGTATGTAACGGTTTGATAGTTTCTCAAGAAAACCATAGATACTCGAGTTTTTTTTAACTTCTCTTTCTAACTTAAATTTGTGATTCAAATTTTTTTCTTCATCTTTAAGTCTTCGCTTGATTTAAACAAAAACCAACCTATACGACTCAATAGCTTTAAAATAAAATCCACAGTAAAAAAAAACTGACAAACATGTAATACACAAGTTATGTACGTAAGGAAATCATAATTTTATAAATAATTCACATTTTGATGCGATATAATCATGTTTTATTAGTCGCAGCTGTATAATAGTTAGATATGTAATAAGGAGTTAAATAATATATTTTATAATAGATATTTTACTCACATTAACTTCAAATATCGATAACAAAAGGTGTACATTTTATTCATTTGCAAAACAAAACTCACCGACCAGCGCGACAATACCTTAATAACATGAAACGCTATCAATTTGACCATGCATTTAATCGTTAATATTTTTTTTTTTAAACTATTGACACCAAAGAACCTATGGCATACGCATACATTTAAAACGAATAATCATGATATTTCTCTTACTTAATATTTTCAGTGGTCCTGTAGTTGCGTCTCCACAGAAGCAGAGCCGAGCGCGTACTAACCAATCGAGTTGATTTTCCAATAAACAATCTGGAACGTTCCATGTTTCAACAACGCACAATATGCAACCTTTGAAAGTACGGTGGCTACTTCATTTTGACCTACAAATATATTTCTCAATTCCCTTTCCGAACCCGTTAACAACCGATAAGGGGAGCTAAGCAGTTCTTTATAAACTGGTCAAATTAAACCCTACAAACTGTCAACTACAGTCCAAGAAAAACAAAAGACGAAATGTATAATAAAACTGGCAAATTAAATAGGTACTGTTGTTCGGCGAGTTGGAAGCCTCACATTGGTTTATTTATTAGTACATATAAGATTTAAATAAATACATTTTCATCACTTTGTTGAAAAATCATATAACCAAGGCATAAAAACGTCATCTTCTGTAACCACTGTTAGTAAATATTGTTCGATTATTATTCTGATAATTACGCTCCATTGTTTCAGTTGAAATCTAATTGTTATAATATGTTGTGATAACAAAAAAGAAAAAATCATTAGAATTGTAGAGAAATCAATAAGCAGTGTGGTGCCGACTAAGAATAGTAACACTCTATATCTTACCGTTGGTGTCGTAAAAGGCGACAAAGGGATTTGAACCAGGAAATGAGCAGCAGCATCCTCGGGGTACCAAAAATACCTTACTGCGATCGCCAACCCTCCTGCCAAGCGCGGCGATTATGGTAATCCCCTCCTTAATGGTGGAGACCTATGTCCAGAAGTGGACGTCTTTGAATGAATGAATGTAAAAAAGAATCAGAATATAGACCAGAATGTATGTACTATTTTCGTAGATGGGACAGACAGCCTTTTGGTATGAACGTTTAATACATTTTTTTTGTTCGAACTAGCTTAATTCTTTTAATCTGAGGGGCCTTGACAGCTTCACTGAACTTTTAAAGCGAGCACTCAGCCGGAAGGTAAAAAAGATAGCACGTAAGAGCAAAAAAATTGTACGACCCTCGGCTTGAGCTGCTACCAGTTGCAAGCTGCAATATTCCACAGAAAATGATCCTAGCTAAACCGTGCGATTTGCATAAAGAAAAAAGGTTTGTTTCAGAACCTATGTATCCTTGCCTGTAGTGTGCATGTATTTGATGTGCAGTATGATGTACGGGTTGCCAATGTAACACAATACATCGCACTTACAGCAGTTGCTAGGGCTTCCCCAGTTGGAGCTCGAAGTACGCTTTGAACTGCTCTTAGAAAGGAATATTTGAAGTTTTGAACGTTCGTCTTCATGTAAGTATTATAAAATAAATACAGAAAATATAACCGAAAATATAAACGTGAACTGAATTCGTCAGTCTGCCCAAAACAATAATAAAACATAAGTAAATTCAGTATCCACAGAGATACAGTTAGTTTTTCTAAGTTATTTTAAAACACGCAACTATAGATCAGAAGTAGACCAACCCTTTTAATCTTATACGATTCATATTAAATCGGGACATTTCTGATTAAATTATTTCTTTATTCCTACAAGAAAAGCGTAACAACATAAACAAATACCACGTCAATATTTAGTTATGTAATAAGCCACGACCCGCGTACAACCTAGGTCTTCCAATGAAACTCGCCTGAGCTAGACATATGTCAAACCGATTTATATCACTATGTTAGTTTTAATATTAGATATAACTTTAACAATTTCATTTTATGTAATAACGTTATTATTTGTTTGTGTGGTTTGTTCATTTAAGTAGGAAATCTGTTATCTCCATCGATTGCCCAAAATTTGATCTAACAATGTTATGATCGATTTTAATTCAATTAGTTTTTGAAAAATTATTTTTTTTATATATCATCATTATATTTATACATTTAATTCATTAAGAAACCCTGAAGGTTTTCTGTTAGTTTATATTTATGTCAACTGTCAATTTTAAATATCTTACACGTGCGCTCTGCTAATGTAACAAGAGTGTTTAATGGATTTATTGAGGAGGTCGTTTAAGAAGAAACATTAAAAAAATCAAATTACGAACGAAGAAAAGGAAAAGGATTTGTCTGTCAATTAGAAGTGATTTGACCACAATCTCACCTGATGTTAGGTGATGATGTGGTCCAAGATGGTAAGCACACTAAGCCTAGAGGTACTGGTTCTCAAGTGATGATGCCGGAACACGAGTATGTAATATAAAATTGACAGTTGACATAAATATAAACTAATAGCAAACCTTAGGGTTTTCTTAATGAATTAAATGAATAAATATAATTATGATATATACATAATAAATATTACAAAAACAAATTGTATTAAAATCAATCATTACAATTAGTATTAAAGATCAACATCGCATGGGACGCAGATTCGAATCCCATTAAGGACGAATTAATGTCTAGTCAGTCAAATCAAGAACTGGTCATACAAATATTAGATCAACAATTGAGCCCTGATACATAAGTGGACTTATAAATTATCATATGGTCAATTTTGTGTCGTAGCCTCTTGTTTCGTAAAGACGCCCATAGATTTATAATATGAGAAAAGTACGTAAAATCTATCCAGCGAACTATTGAGAGACTTTTCTTTGCGATGAATGCTAAAACGCTTCACCAAACTAAGTCATATATATCTAGAGTACCGTGAGGCTTTAAGAACTGAACAGAACTTATTGAAGGGATAACTTCTTTAGCCGCGATGAGCGATTATCAGTTGCGGAAAAAACTTATAAATTCGCGTCACCTACGAGGTCAACTTTCAGCGATATGCTACAGTCTGTCAAATATAAGCTGGCCTTTAAGTGAGCGCTTTTGTGTTGCCACATCTTAAATATTTTCATGAGTAATCAATCACACTCAAAACTGTACTCTGCATATAACTAATTTCACGTCTAAAAATAAGTTTTTTCAAAGTTTTCACTTTTATCGGCAGTCCCCATGGTTGCCTAGTTTTTTTACAAAAAGGACTCCCTTACCCGTTTGTAATACGCGAAGTACACATCTCTGGGTCCTGGAATCCAATCCAACCAAATCCAATCCGTTTGGGTAATAATTTCTCCTTACCATTACTTTCAATAGTATGATTATCACAATTTAATCATAAAACATGAAGCAGAGTTACTGGAAAAGCTAGGTAGCATTTTAAATAAGCTGCTTAAGTTGGTGCTTAATTAAACTAACGAACTAAAGCTAATGTTCATTAGCGTTTATTAATGAAAACGAAATGAATATTGTTTTGGATAATCGTGGATTAATGTACAACTAGATATGTACTCGCTTATACTGGGATCAGCTCATAATAAGATTTATATCCCAATTAATGTTGGGCATTCCATTAATACTTACTTCATTTCATATAAGATAAACCATTTTAAAGTTGAAGTTTTTAGTAGCGGACTATTATGTAATATTTAGAGACGCCAACCATTATCAAAAGGTGTTTTCACAAAACAACCACCAACATTTAAAAACTCAATAAAGTTTTGCAAAACTTTGGTCTTGGGTTACCCATTAATCAAATTATGTTTTTTGCAAATTTATGATTCCCCCACTCTTTTGTTCCCGGTGATACATAAAGAAGTTTTAGACTAACCCCTTTCCCCATTATAATTACGTGTATTTTTGTTGGTACATAAAAACTATCGGAATATTATTTATAAATACAGGTATAACCTAATTTAATTCTTGAAAATTTTGGAAATCATTACCAGTGACTAGACTCTGTCAATAAGTGTTTTTTTTATTTCAATTTTTTTCTGCAGTACGGCATTTAGCAGTTTTTCAGTTAATTGTTATAAATAACTTTGCAAATTTTTTCAAGCGGAACTTAATATTTAAAAAATCATCTACATGCCAAATCGAATAACACCTCATTCATATTTTTCGAAACTGCTGAAAAAGGGTGAACTAAAAAGCACTAATTGTTGACTAGGTACTTATAGGTTGCGCTAGACTTCAATTTACAAAACGAAAAAATAAATACAGGTGATATTTTACTGCAACTCCCATGATGTTTCGTAATTTATTACATAAGTCTCCATTTCAAGCCTTACGTGACTAATTACAATACGTTACGTTAATTACCTTATTACATTAATCCATTTACAAAAAACTCTATTACAAGTCTATCGCATAGATTCTATTAGAGAACTTATACTGTTCGGCATATTATGTAATAAGCGTAAATGTATATTCTCATATGTTTTTTAGGTCATAGGCATAATTTTTACGAGAGACGGTACATGCTGCACATACGACCGTCAAAGACCACCGCGGGCTTGAAGTGTTTTCTATTGATCACGAGACTTTATTCTTCTTTTGTTTAGTTAAGAGTTACCAGATCAAAAAAAATGAATTAGTTTTTTTGTTTCTCAATTTTTCAAAAATGATTATTGTCGAATTAACAAAATATATCTTAAAATATAGTTTTTAATTTTAAAAAATCATGTAATTTTTTTCAATTGGTCCAGTACTTATAAGGCGCTAACAGACAGGCATACCAACAGACAAACTCTTTTTCACATTTAAGAACTGGTGGAAATACAAATGTGTCACTACTTGTGTAGCGCATCCAGCATATTTATTCAAAAAAAAAATCCAATTACGAACGAAATCGAAAGCCACGTCGCATCGTTAAAAAATAGACAGAACTTCAGCGCCAGATTTTACATTTGGAAATTCCGGGGTAAACAAAAAAATAGAGGTTTCTATTAATTTTGATTATAGGTATGATTTGAGTGGAGTTTAAGAAGTTATTTGCTTATATAAAGAGGGATATATTTTTTCTTTGTTACAAACAAAATTCAAAATTGTATTATAGAACCTTCTCGCGTATGGTGAATCCACAGCCCATGTCGCCTAATATCTTAAATCCGGCAATGCAAAACTATTTGCTCACTAATGCCAACGTGTGACATATTATGACAAGCCTAATTCCACTACGTCATCAATATCTACTTGAAATGAAAACACGTGCATCATGCAATGCAAACGTGATATTATTGTTATAACAAAATTGTATCGACATCTCAGTAGTTATAAGAAATATGTACAAGGATAATAATATATATGTATATAGTCATTATCAAGAAGTCTAGCTGTGACCTAGATCTATATTACTGAGCGACAACTCTCATACAAACTTATATATATCATTTATATCCACGTTATGAGTTATATGTCTCTTGTTTTAACTAACGTTTGTTGTTCATTAGATTTGTATAGTTGCTACGAATAGTGACTTGACCGAATACCGAATATTCGACGAGACTCTTGGCCGAAGCGACAAATATTCGGTAGCCGAATATTTGGCAACGCTTAGTACTTTTTGCGGGTGACAGCTATAATTAACCTGCATCACTAAACTACGTGTCCTGTACGGAACCTTTTTTTATTATTAAGAAATAAAAAAATGTAGAGTTTAGCTAGATTCAAATTCCGCGGGAATTTTATAACATAGGTCAAGCCGAGGTTCGAACCCTTGTGCTAGTTACCTTTTACGGCGAGTGCCTTGAGCACTCGCCTCCGAAGTTACGGTGAAGCTGTTAAGGGCCTTCCGGTCAACAGCATTAGCTAGTTTAAAAAAAAAATACGTGGGCGCTTTTGTTTCATTCGTGATTGTCTGTCTAGATAGGACAGCAGACCCTTACCAACGGTGGTCAGCAAACGCAAAACAATATGATAACCTAGCAGAATTTGCTAAGATTTATTTATCTTCCAGTAGCATTAAGCGGCTATTTTTAAAAGCCGGTATAGTTTATGAGGAAAAGTGCAACTGTTTGATATAACAAATGCAGAATAAAGTATTTTTATTCATTATAACTTACCTTTGCTATATTTTAAGTACATATTAATGCTAACTTATTGGTAAAATAAAAATCTTTGTGAGTAATATTATTCATTTTTTTCATGATTTACTATTCAATATTCAGCCGAATAACGAATAGTGGAAAATAATTGCCGAATATTCGTGGCATCTCTAATTTATACACATAGGTTTGCATACTACACTATTACATAATAAGAAAAAGAATTCCTATTATATTACTAGCGGGCCTGGCAGTCGTCCGGCCCTGTTATAAATCCTAAAGCCGCATTACAAATTATAGCTACACTAAATTTTGTGTAGGTATACCATACAAAATGATACACACAGAAATTATAATAAAAAAGAAAACAATGATCATTAATGAAATCATTTCAGTTTTAAATTCCTGGGCAAATACGCTAGCTACCATACTGCTTTAGTTCGTGACGTTCAAAGACAAGGACAATATAATAGTGGAAGTGAAGTCACTGATTAATCAATAACCCAGGGATGTTATTCAGTTCATTAATGTTCAACATTCAAGTTGAAACGATTCTAATTAAAAAAAGATGCATCGATTGAAAAAAAAAAAAAACGAGTTTCAAAAGATCGATTTCTGATTTCTCAAAAAAAAAACTATTATAGAATAGAAAAATAGAATTAAAAGAGATGAAATACTGCTATAAATATTAATCTTCAAAGTATTGCGGAACTTATCTGTGGGATTTTTTATTTTGATTCTACATTTCTTCTTATGAACGTATTTTGTGTAATATGTGGTCCAGGATGGTAAGTACACTAAGCCTAGAAATACTGGTTCTCAAGTGATGATACCGGAACACACCTATTGGTATTTGATGACAGATTTTCAAACTTGAGGGAGGTAGCTACCCAATCAGGCATTAATAGAAAATGCCCTACCACCAAGCTATGGTTTCATGATGTTTTCCTTCGGCGAAAGCTCAGGCTGATTTTAGAGTTGGCAAGGTGGGTTCGAACCTGCTTCCACTGATGCGAAATCGGGCCACACTAAGCACTGTGCCATCACCTTTTTGATTTTCGTAATGTATAAATAAATAGCCAAAGATAAAACAGCTTAGTTATCTTAGTCTCCTGTGTTTGTCACCAGTATTTATTTTTTGTTTGTTTAGTTGCTTAATGATTAATATCCTCAAATTTTCTTGTAATTTCATAAGCTACAAGAAAACTAGTTATGAATAAAAACTCAAAACAAGTAGAATAAACTAATTATTGAGGTACAGATGATTCAATTCTCTATATATTTGTGAATACATTCATTAGAATAATTAATTCATTAGATATTATATAAATCATACAATTCATTCATTCATTAGAAAAAATCACCATCCCAAGGGAAATCACCATTCACTATTCAATGAAGTCACTTACGATTTAATTATTTGTTTAATAGATATAAAAAATATTGAATCTTTGAAATTAAATATAAAGCTATTTAGTAATTTTGTGAATCCAAAAACATGTTAGTTACATCCAAAAATAACCTTTTAATACTTTTTTTTTTGTACTCACAGTAAAATAGCCTATAGTTTTATTATTAGGTTTTAGCAGTCTTTGATTGAAAAGAGTTGAGTTTTCTGTATTACTATGCTCATATATTTTACCATCCTGTTACTTTACTATCTTTGATTTTATATCACTCATATAGCACTTTCACTCACAACTTTGTATTCTCTAAACCAGAATTTCCAAGTGTTTTATAACTTTTGCAAATTAGACGTAATTACTATCATACGCTTCCTAAACAAACCATGATAATGATATTAAGCTAATTGAAGCTAGAGAACTGTTGAGGTAACTTAAAAAAAATTATCATATTTGTGTGAACACAATGTACCTAATGTTAATGAAAATTGAGTACAATTCAAAAACAAAGCCAAACACTGAGAGATAGACACTCCATCATTAGTTTGCCTTACCGCTAAGACTTTCAACACTTAGATATTATACATTTGCTGATACCAGAATGAAACATGCTGATGTGATTTATTTATTATGTTCCTATCATCATAAATCATAAATTATTGTCAAAAAGCTATTGGGCATAGAAATTATATTAATATTTTTCTAATTATCCATTACCTTAAAAATTAGATTGAAAATACACTAAAGAAAAGTTTTTGTTGTGATGTCTAAATGCATGAGTGATGTTTACAGACAATTCTCATGTATACTCGTGACCATAATTTACATGTTGATAAAATGAGACCTCTTAAATAATGGACAACAACAATAAACTGAAGAGTTCAATTAACCTCGCTAAGTTTCAACAATTATTAAATGTTTGTTAATAATTATTGTGTGTATTTATACAATATCCCATCGCTGATCCAAGACCTGGAGGCAGACACAAGCTCGTCGAATAGTGAGTATAAGTTCCTTGGACACAAGCCTAATCTAATCCCTAAGTCGTAGTCCTTAATGCGAGATTGGAATCTTAATTTCAATAAACAAGTTAAAATTAAGCTTACCCTTCATAAAATTTCCCCGCAAAATTAACATTAAAAAATATAGAAACAACGTGAAGAGTACGGTATAATGCTATATAATATATATTTTTAAAAGTACCATAACTTTTAACTTTTACAATAAACTCAAATAAAAATGTAAATAAACAACACTAAAATAAAATAACACGCACTTCTTATTGGCTACAACATTTGACACATTTTTTTATATCTTTTTCGTCTTTTATAATGGCAATCTGTGTACACACAATTTATGCCAGAGTCATGTGAGTAAGAGTTACTTTCAATCTTGTATCAGCGTTACCAAGTTCCAGTAAAACGGAGGCTCATCCTACTTGAACTTTCCATGGAGCTATGTTGGCACCTCAGAATAAATGTTATGTATTATTTTCTGTAATAAACATCACATGTACACAATAACCAAACTACATCGCACAAAACGCCACCAAGATTACACGATATAGAATCAAATATACAAATTTAATGAATTTAAAAATAACTGCTACATGTCAGACTGAGATCTCACCAAAAAACTCATTTCTTATCATAACTTCTTCTTCTTCTTCTACTTCTTCTTAGATATTGGCAATTTGTATTCAAACCATTAGTGCCAATGCCATGTAGGTAAGATGTATTTTCAATCATGAATCAGCGTTACTAAGCTCCAGCTAAATTGTGGCTCGTCCTTCTAGAACTTTCCTTGGAGCTTTGTCGGCACCTCATAATAAATGCTACTCGTTATTTTCTATAATAAATTTGACTTGTACACAATAACCATTTATATGACACAAAACGCTACCAAAATGACATGATATAAAGTCAAATACACAAATTTAATGAAATAAAGAAAACAACCGCGACAAGAATGAGATCCCGCCAAAACTCCTTGATAACATTTATTTCTTTACAAGAAAAAGGCAAAGGTATTTACTAGATCATGCAGCCAAGCTTAATGATTGGAACACTTCTTATAACGTGAACAAAATGGTGGCCGTTTGTTAAAGGTTTCTACCAGAGATAAATAATTAGTAAAGAAAACAACCACATAACAAACCAAAATCACACCAACCACTTTTTGATACACACTTTTATTATTTATATCTGATGCACACTACTAGAACTTCTAACTCTTTGTGCAACTCAACGGTTTTATTTTTAGTTTATTATGATCATTAATATAACTGTAATGCGAGGCGTCTATTGGCTCATATTTTTTTTACTTATCTAATATTTAGTTATCCAAACAAAATGTAGGTTATTTGGTAAAGTTTTCAAAGGGAGAGTTATTGTGAGATCTTAGAATTCACACACAGTGTAATTATTTTCAACAAACTTCACTTTTGCACAACAAACTAATTACATCACGTAAAATTAGATAATGTAGAGTTATATAATACAAGCTAATGAATTAAAGACACAAAACCATAATCACGGAAAGAACTCCAATACTTAGGGAGTCGTCCATTAATCATTTCAAGTTCCTCCCCTCTAACCTATAATCAAACTAAAGATTGTCGATTCTAAAAATATTTATGAGCATAAATGATATTGTGTTTGACATCGCTCAACGTGACATCAATGTGTATATTATGTTCTAAAATTAAATATTTTTAAAGAAGTAGTATTTAGTAACATTTGCGTTTTTCTGACATCCTCCTTTTTAGTTAGAATTATTACAATATCTAAATAGAGGCTTTATGAAACGGCCACATCTCGTAATACTTCAAATTTTTAATATTTCAAGTGGTCGCAGTTGGTCTTTAAAAGAATTAATTAATTTCTGTTTCACCTTGGCTTCAAGTTCTTTCCTAACTTGCTTTTTTAGTATGTGGGGCACTTTTCGAGTTAGACTGACTGGCATCTTGGTATCTTATATCATATCAATGTATAATTTTTTAGACAATCATTTCTAAAATACCCATCACACACGTTCAATGCTTCGACTATTTTTGTAAGATTGAGCATGAGTACATTTTCTCTAACTTTCATAAGGACATTAATAAACCTTGGCGTACGCTCGCAGTCTTCTTCAACGTCGCCAAAGCATTCGACAAAGTCCGGCCTTGTCTACAAACTCGTGAACTAGGTATCACCGACACTTTAGTACACATCATTCGCGATTACCTTTCAAATCGTAGTGTCCGTTTTAGAGTAGAGTCCGGTCTCTCTCTAGCCTATCCGATCCACGCAGGAGTTCCCCAAGGTTCCATTCTGGCGCCAGTCCTTTTTAAACTCTATATAGCCGACTTACTTGACCTTAACTCGGGTTGGAAACCCGACCAGAGTCAGTGCATCGAGCTGAGTCGGATCCAGTTAGGTCTTTACGCTGACGATATGGTCATCTATTACTCACACACACTCACTAACATCGCGATCATGTTCTACCCCTACCGGAGAAACGACCCACCTCGTCCCATTAAATATTTAGGAGTAGAAATCCCCTAGGCCACCGAAGTCAAATACTTAGATGTGCACCTAGACACCAAAATGACTTGTAATTGAATAAATGTAATTTATATAAAATTAGGGAAAAGTTTCTAGTTACGTATAAAAAGGTTTTATTAATGCTGGCCACTCAGAAATAATATCATTTGAATTTAAAAAAAAGTTTAATATTAGCTCTGCCCGCGACTTCGTTCGCAAAAATTAATTAAATGAACATTATCCATTGGACTAAATTGTGAATCTAAACCATTCTCGAATCCTCTGGAATAAACACAAAAAATTTCATTGAAATCGGTTTAGCCGTTTAAACAGAATATAATCAGTTACACACGCACAGAAGATTTATATATATGTATATAAATAAAGATATTTGTAGTTGCCATGAAAAATAATATACAAGAGCTGCTTTAATAAGGGGTTTACTTATGTAATTAAAATAAAATAAAATTAGAGCTTCCATAATAATAAAAATTCGGACATGCTTGACATTCCCAACGTGACATCGATGTTTATATGTTCTAAATATAAATGTTAATAAAGAAATTCTACATATAAATCTAGGTAGGTTAAGCATATCAAAGTTAAAGGTACAAAGTGAAGAGAGTTTATAGTTGGCGACACACTCGAAATACTCTTGATGTAGTGTGTGTCCTACTAACACTGTAAGTGTTTACGAACCATCAGGTAAGATATTTGTCTGCCATCTTAATAGTAATTAAAAAGACATTTTGAATCTCACAAAATACGATAGAAACTGACCACAAAGCCATCTCTTGAGTTTTTAATTAATTTAGTGAAAAGCTTTCATACTTGTATTTGGGTACATAGTTATTTGTAATTAAGTTTATGGTTCTCATAGAACCAGAAAAAAATTAATCTCGATTTCCTAGGTTTTGATATGATTGGATCAGTTAATGCTAAATATCAATTCTTTAAAATCGATTTTATGCTAAAGCAAAAAATTTAAAAGAATATCGATTCTTCAATTAATCGGTCTCAAATCCACATCTCTAATAGAGCCCTCTCACAAGTCTTTGATTAATTAAGTGAAAATTTTCTTACCTTTGTATTTGTTTTGGTGCATTTCTAATTTATACAAATTTGTGATATTAATCGAAGCTGAGAAATGAACCTCGATTTTTTAGGAACTTTTCGATTCATCTAATCGATCCAATGGTAGACATCGATCTTTTAGTCATTAAGATTGATTCTTCGTCTAATCGATTTCAGATCATCATCCCTATTTGGCTGCATGGTTTATTACCTTTGCCTTTAGGAAACTGGCAAAAGAATAAAAAAAATAAAAACGAGTGAATCCAAAATATTTCAACAAATTTACTTGTTATCTTTATTTCAAATCATGAATGGAATCAGATTATTCAAAAATACTTCTTTCCAGTGGCGTTCATTCTCAAGATGGTATATATATCTTTTTTCAAATTATATGTATATGAGGTTATGTTAATTTAAAAATTGTGGATAATTTATATAGGTTTACTTTCTTTGATGAATATATTATTACTGTTAATAATGGAGAGCTTTTCCTTTGTCTGTAGTATACTTTGTGATTCTATAATATTGCATATTTTAATCATAATTAAAATTTGTGTTTTCATTATTAAAATTTTAGTGCAATTCTTCGCCAAGAGGTTGTACAAGCGGCAGCACCATTGACAATCCCAGTACCAGAAGGTATCGACAAGCCTGTCTCACCGAAAATTGAAAAAATTGTCTCTGAAATAACAAACCTCAATCTTCTTGAAGTGTCTGAACTTAGTCAGGTATTAAAAAAGAGGCTGAATTTGCCCGACACACCTGTTATGCCAATGGGAGGCTTTGCAATGGCGCCTGCTGCTGCTGCTGCTGCTGAAGAAGAAGAGGCTACACCTAAATCTGTCAAGACCAGTTTCACAGTAAGTTTTACTTAGTAAATTTATAGTAATCTATACCAGATGTGTTCTGTTCTAGTTATTGATTACACCTTTTGTTTTAATTACTCTTTTTTTTCTTTCTTTAATGTGTCGAGTACCCATATAAATGAAACAATAGAAAAACAATGGAAAGCTGACATAAACACCAAGAAGGTGCTCAAGGAGTTAAAAAGCAATTACTTAACATACATGCAGTCCATCTCATATTACTATAGAGTAACAAAGTTGTTATGAATATTATAGTCACTATAACCATTCGCTATCTTTAACCAAAATAAACTAAAGCCTTTCCACTGAATTACTAGCAGGTAATCAACTATAATGAGTACTAATTTGTTATTTGTGTGGTTATGAATACAATATAAATTCCATTTAACCCCTGAGCTCTAACCTGGCGTTTACGCCAGCTTTCCATTGTTTTCCTATTGTCTCATTTTTATGGGTAATCAACATATTAACAATATTAGATATTAAAAAAAACTACCAAAAACATTGAAATTACTATACTTTGGTTGGGTTTATCTATACCTATTAGCTTTCACTACTCATGATAACTTTCAATAGTGTTATATCTCACAATAGTGTTATACCTGCAGTCCCTTAAGAATTGCCATATGGAGTTTATTCAGTCATTTATTTATTTCTAGTATGTTACATCACAATTATATTATTTCAAAGTAATAAGATGAAAATGTTATCACCCAAAGTTATTTCCATTTTAACCCCTTGAGCACTTACTTGGCGTTTACGCCAGCTTTCCATTGTTTTCATATTGTCTTACTTTTATGGGTACTCGACACATTAAAAGTAACTTTTCAATTTCTATTCAATAATTGTTCTCTTTGGTTAATAAATATTTAAATAACAATGTGTAACAGAAACAATTTGATGCCAATCCAATAAATTTGTCAAAGATGGGCACTTTTTGACTATAATAGAAATGTATTAGGAACTTTTCTATGTTAATCAGTTTTATTTAACCCTACTCTTTTGGTGTTTTGTATTTAAGTCACTATGCAGTTAACGAAGATAATATTTTATGTTAATAATGGGTAGTGATTTCAAATATAGTACTTAAACACTGACAGGTTTTCTTGGTGACATATTTGGAACTTCATCTAAAGGAACACTAGATAATCCTGTATTCTCAGAGTATACAAGAGGGACAGCCCAGTCTTAAACTTTAGGGGTATATCAATTTTCAGATATTATTTTGAATACCTACTTATTATTGATTTTATTATTTAGATGTTTTAGAAGGAAGATAGTAATTTATTTTTTAAATTATCTATGTTTAGAGATTCATCAATTCACAATGTACAATTTTGCGAGGGGGACCACCCTCATTATTTAATGAGAAGCAAATAGGTTGTGTGATATAAATGTCTTGTTTTAATAAATAGATACCACATCATTAGTAATGTTGTAATTACTTAATTGGAATTTGTCTTAACTTCCAGGTAAAAATGACAAAGTTTGATGATAAACAAAAGGTGGCACTTATCAAAGAAGTCAAGAGTTTGCTTGAAGGTTTTAACTTGGTACAAGCCAAAAAATTTGTTGAAAGTGTTCCCACTGTTGTAAAGGCCGACATCTCAAAAGATGAAGCCGAAAAACTAAAGGAAGCATTGTCTAAAGTTGGAGCTGTTATAGAAATAGAGTAGATTTTTATTTAGAATTAACATATTAGTTTGTAATTTAGAAGATGTATTATTTCAAAAAATACTTGTTTTATTTCTATTAAACATCACATCAATACAATATAAGAATTTCTGAAACAATCAATAATTGGTTACTATATTTTGTCCAATTTTAGTCCTATGTATTAGTACAATTATAATACAGATGTCCAATTTTTGTCACTAATTTTTAGATATTTGTGATGAAAGTACCAAAAACTTTGTTGTTTAAACAATACCTAATACTGTAAAATATATGTTTGGAAAATTATTATTACTCTGTATGGTTGTTTAGGTACTTTCACATTGTTTTGTTTTCCTATATTTGCATATATTATACTTACCCAAAGCTTGGAGTGGATTATTTCCGATAATAGAATTTTTTTCTTACGGTATCAGTGCATTAAACAAATAATCAAACAATGCTGATAACCTTTCATAAATTCCTTTACAACTTCGGATATTAGTGAGAATGCTTGCTGCTTGTTGGGGCTAATTACATGATAAGATTACATTGATTACAATGTGTAAGGGTTGTTAACTTATGCAAGATTCGACTGGATACTATCACCAGTATTGTTGGCACAGTCACTCGAGTCATTCTATCCATATGTTCGAGGGGTACCAACCTATTTTAAACTTAGCCTAGTTAAGGTTCATTTTAGGTTGGACATTAACATTTTGTGATATGTAATGGCCTGCGGTATCTATTTGACATCCCTGTTTGCTATTTTATACCATTAAAAAGTCAAATTACAAAAACAAGAGAACAACCGATGACCATTTCAATCTGTTGAACATTCTGTAAACGCACCACTGACCATCATCAGGTAGGTTTAAATTCATATCTTGGAGCCTAAATAGTCACAAACAGTTAAAAGGTCAGAGGAATTTGCTCCCGCAAACGGTCCGAAGGTGGAATAAGCTCTCAGCCGTTGGGTGTATTCCCAGTGCAATTTTTAAAACGGTTGACAGGACTTTTAAAAGTTCAGAAAAAACGTGATACGACTGATTTCGCAGGTGTTTATAGGCTAAGGTGACGTTCTCTTTGGACGAAGGTGAGCGTTACATAAACCCTAGCAATCGTCCAAATATCTTTAAAGTATATTTAACGTGCAACTGTTTTTTGTATGGGAAAATAGTTATATCGGTTTTTTTATGTTTCTTATAATGCGCTACATTAAGATAAGATATAGGCAATTTTTTTTGCTACAAATTTTATATCAAAGTTTGGAAAAAAAAATTTAATAAACGCTATTTTGGTCGTAGTGGGAGTTCAGTCTATAACTTGAAAAAATGTGGAATAAGATATTTTTCAAATTATTATTTAATATAATTTTTTCAAATTCGCAAAAATGTAACCCGGTAAATGTATTTAGTCTATGTAAAAATGAACAAAGAATAGTTTAGTAACATTCTCCGAACTTCCTAATCGAAATTGTTCTTTTGTGTAGTAGCTAGACGAAACATGTTGGAAACAAATTTTTTTTCATATTTTCATTAGAGATCGTTCAAGTATTACATTATCATCAATAAGGGAGGAGGGGGGAGAACTACGCTTTTCATGACGTGGTTAGAAGTAAGAATGATGATGACGTAAAAATGTTCATTTTTCCTCAACATTATGCCAATACCAACATTATAATAATAGGTTTAGATTTTATGGTAAAAAAGAGCTTTGTTTACTGTTTCTGCGGAAGGGGGGTGGATTAAAAATATATTAAAATTTTGCTTATGTAATACTTGTCGGGTTTCGAACTCTATTTTATTTCATTGTAACAGTGAAACACGTGAAAACAGAAAAAAGTATATATTCAATAATCTCTAAATTAATCTCTTAATACAAAACGAAACTGACCTAGTAACAGTCTAAAGAGTTAACCTCTTCTTGGACGTCATAAATTCCAAGAATATCATCAAGCAAGGAAGAAACACTCCTTATACCTTCACTCCACTGTCTTTTTTGCTCTATAACTTTTTTGAAGTCGGAACCTTTCAGGAAATTAACAAATAAACACGGAGATGCAAATCTCAACAACTTTATCTTCGGTCTCATCGGTAGTTCGCGTTCTTCTGAATTTAAACTCATATGCCTTTCATATATATTAGCAAGTAAATTTATATCGTCGGCGTTAACTATTCCATCGATAACGTTATCTGAAGCGCGAGTGCTTTCAATAACTTCCATTTCTTCTGAAGAAGTCCATAGATTATGTTCTTGTTTAACTTCCGCAAACAATTCTTCAACAGTCGTCGGTTCCCCGGGAGCATGTTTCAAACGATCTGGTACTTTATGTTTCTTCAAAATATTGAGCAGTTCATTCGATATGCTCAAAGCACTTTCCATTATTTCTGGTTCAGTGTCATCATGTAAAAGCTTTACCAGGACAGTGAGAAGACCCACAGATGAGAGTTCATCCAAGATTTTGAGTAATCTCCTCTGCACTTCCGCTTCATTAAGAGTGACAATCTTCCTGGAATGTCTGGAAAATGTCACCGGTGGGAAAGCTCCATCCAGCATACCTTGATCTGTTAGTAATGAATGCATTAAAAATTTCCAAAATTTTAAAGCACTCAGTTGGACTTCCCAGTGGAAATCGCCTAAAGCGGACGCGGCCATGTGATCGTACAAAATTTTTTTGAATGAGTCGGTTAGTTTGAGATTTTGGAATAAATCACAGAGAACATTGCAAGCTTCTTTACGGACTATACCTTCCTGATTATTGCGTAAAATACTAAGTATTTGCTCCTGGAATAAATATAAACAACTAATTACAAACCATAAATAAAGAAATTTTAGTATTTAGATTACAAATAATTACCGTACCTAGTACTATTACTACTGCATCTAATATATACGAATAAATAAAATTGAAATGTCTGTTTGTAAGGTCAATTTTTTTTTACTAAATAGATATGATATATAAACGATATCTACATAAAAATTCCATTTTAATAATTTTTGTTCGTCTGTTTGTAATGGGTAATCTCCGGAGCGGCTGGAGCTATTATGATGGGACTTCTTTTGGTAGATAGCTGAAGTTACTCCGGGTAACTTAGGGTACTTTTAATTTAAAAAAAAAAAATTAATATAATCCGATCTATAAATTATGAAAAATATTTTGACTTAATCTTAGTAGGTACTATAATTATTTTAGGAAAATATTTAGGGTTGCGTATAAAAAAATTTAAAACGCAGTGAAGAATATATATAACGCGGGGCGCAGCTACTGGCTGACAGCTAGTTTCAGATAATCCTATAACCTTAAACCGAAATAACGTGTAAAATTTAAATAATATTATCACAATATTTAAATTCACCTGCACATCAGGATACTGCGTCTTCAGCTGATCCCACATGTTGTTGATCTTGCTGGCAGCGCCGAGGCACTTCAAGGCGGACACTTGAACGTAAGGTTCAAAGTCATTGAAGGCCATAGTAGCAGCTAAGTTTATCAGATTGTTCTCCATAATTTGCTTCTGGAATGGTGGGAATTCTGTAAACACAAATACGAGAAATTGATAAGAATATATATTTGATCAATTTATACATTTATATATTTTTTAAATATATTTACATTGGCTTTTACTACTACCATGACTGGGACTACTAGTATTTAGACTCCATTCGGCATTGTTTTGAATCTTGCAAATAAATATCATTGAAAAAAACCACATATAGTTAAATGATTAATCATTTCAGAAAATACATTTCCTTTCAAAGTATAAAAATAACATACTTGCTTGCACGTATAGAATAAAATAAATATATATCGGCAAAACACTTACTAATAAAAGCTATCTCTGTGCAAACCAGCAGCAGTTCTAAAGCCGAATCTCTGATTTCCCAATGGAGATTATTCATCTTCATGTAAATAAGCTTTCCGAGCTCGTGCATGGTTGACCCTGGCTTCGATTCCAGAAGCAGTGACAGGTTTGGTGGAAGAAACTTTTTTATTGTCACTGCTATGACATTTAAACATATTACGATAAACTGAAAACAAAAGGTTACAATTTATCTGCCTACAGATCTTTTCCGTCTATCCATCCAAGCATAAGGCGTCCACTGCTGGACCTGGTCTCCCCCAAAGATAAAGGGGGAATTTCCATAATCGGCACGATTTACAGGCGGGTTGGCGATCGCAGTAGGTGTTGGTGGTCCTCAGAGGATGTTGCTGCCCATCCCTTAGTCGCCTTTTACGAGACCCACGGTAGATATGGAGTGATATTATTCTTAAGCCGGCACCACACGGCTTCTCACCACAGATCTTTTCCATATATATTTAACTTTGTGCCACTGGTAGTAGACAATAATTGGTCTCCCATTTATAATAGTTTAGAAGCAGTACCTGAGCTTAAGAGTAGTTAATATTTTTAACTCATACAATTTTAAAATAGACTTTAAACTTTGGAAGTGATTGCAAAAAAAAAACATATAAATATCTCACAATGCAGTAGAAAGTTTTACAAGAAACTAATATTTAAAAAAAACGAGGGTCCATCATCAAAATATACAATAGGCTGCATAAGTATAATGAAAAAAGTACTGTAATAAAACACGTCTTACCTTACAAGACAAATTTGGTCTCTTTAAAATATTAAACACAACGGAATACAAACATATCACTTCCAAACTCTCGTGCCAATTGATGTTGTGCTTCTTTACAAGCGACAGCACGATATCCATTACAAACGTCATCACGATGTTTATGTCTTGGTTGTCTTCTAAATGATTGTTCTGCTTCATTTCCCCATAATCATCTATTGGATCGTATTCACGTAAAATATAGAACAACGCTTGGAACACCAGGTTAGCCTGTTCATCATTCAAATGATCTTTGAGGCATGTCAATTGCTTCACACTACGTAATATAAGTGGCAGTCCATCTAATTCTAAAACGAGATCTCTTAAAGAGTAAGCGGCTTTAGCAGTTATCTCGTGGGTTGCATTCAAAAGTTTAACTATGTAATTGTGTATGCAGTCGTTAGAAGACGCTGATACATCTTTGCCTTCCTTTAGAAACATTAATAACGGCACCAAGCACATAAACAACATTTGATTCTTTAAGTTCACATTTTTTTTATCTTCTTGCATTATCATACTTTCAAGATTCTTACCAGCAAAAACTTTTTTCCAAAGAACAATACATTCGGCACAGAAAGCTAGGACACTGTCAGCGCTTCGACGTTGTATGAAAAATTGAATTATATTATGGAAATTCACCCCTAACTCGAGAAAATCATCTATGGAATATTCTACGCCAGGCTTCATCTCTTTCGCCAGGAATATCTTTCCGAGAGATAAACAAAATGTCAACTTTGAAAGCAGTATCACAATCTCTTCTTTGTGAATTCTTTCGCACACGATATAAACATGTTGCAGCAATCTTAAATCTTTGATCATCACGCTCATTAGCATCGACGATTGTGTTATACGGCCATCTTTGCATACGATCGCTAGAAGCATGTGAGACATCGGTCCAAGTGCTCTACACTTCACTTCTTCCTGATCGCTATTAAATGAAACCATATGAATGAAATCAGGATCATTAAGTGGTTTAATTAAATAATTTATAATATTTTTAAGTTGTTCCACTTCTCTCAAGTCATTTACTCTCCATAGGAACTCTGAAGCAAACTTATATGTTTGTCTTACAACAAAAACAGTTGTCTTATCATTAACCAGGCTTAATATTTCTTTCCACAGACCTGTCTCTAAAAGCCATGATGTGCCTGTATTGTGAGTGACAGCACCCAATGCCACTTCCATGTAAGCGACTCTTAAACTAGGATTCATATCCGGTGAAGTTAGTGATTTAATACCCTCTATCATTTTGTCAGAAGATTTGTTAACAAATCTTGTAAAGTGCAGTTCTTTTTTGCAACCGAGAGCTAGAATTCGAGTGATAAACACCTTAACACTGATATGTGCCTTTTCTGAACGGTTGAAAGCATCTATAATCCAATCTATCACACAGGGTATAGTTTTAAGGAAGATGATTTCTGTGGACAACGCAAAACAAAATGTTGTTAATTTAAAATTGTATTTTTGGTACATGTATAGTAAATATGTATTTAGTAAAAAAAATGTTGTTTTGACTTTACAAACAGACACTTCAATTTTATTTATTAGTATAAATTTTTAGTTATAAAATTGTATGCATATTATTAATATTGATTGCGTATTATAATTATTGATAAATACTGCATTCATTGTTTTAAAATCAGACATACGTATACTTAGGGCCCATGCATAAATTACGACACGTTAAGAGTAGGTGAGGGGTCGACGAAGTGTGACAAGGGGTGAGTGGAGTTATAATTTTCAAGACGTCACAATTCAGAATTATTGTCTAAGTATTCATAATTTATTATATGAATATTTTTTATTTTGCTTTATATTTTTTTTAATGTTAATTTCATTTAAAATATTTTAAATGGCAATTGATTTCGAAGGTGCTGTATTGATTTGATCATGTCTAGTTGTCAAATTACAAAACATGTGACGTCACAACTAGGCTATTCTAGTTTAAATTAGAATTAAAAAAATAATCTGTTGTAATTTATGGATGGCTCTTTAAATCTTAGAAAATATTTTCTTCGTTTGTCATGTCATAAAATTTTATCACTCAATTTTTTTTAATACATTTTACAAACCATTTTAATCTATTGAGTAAAAATATTACTACTGGTGCACGAATCGTACTGCCGTGCCTTTCGCGTCTTGATGATAACAACTATATCGATAACTACATACAATCAAAGAGCAAATATTATGAAATATCGCAATACTTGGTGAAATATTTACAAGTACTTCGGTGTGAGATAGTTACGTTTATTATGCCATATTAATTTGGTAGTCTGAATAAACGTACTTGTTTTTTTGAAAACACTCCTCAGACTTGAACCCGAGACCTTGTCAAACGTTAGGTGAATAAACGCACTTTGAACCTTTTAACTGACGGCCGGTTTCAATGTGCGATCAATTTACAGAAATGTCAATCTTTTTTTTTCTCTTAAAGCACCAGGATTAGTGTCAGTCCGAAAAGCCGATATATTTTCAGTTTGATTTCAATCTTACCTTTTAGGATTCCAAATCAAAACCGACCGTCAAAGACGTTTATTTATCTTGTAATATTAGAAGTCCATAATTACGGAGCAATGGTGATTCAACTATGATGTACCCGGTAGTAATTCTATAACTAGTTTAATATTATCACCGCTATCATCAATCGTTAGATTAGCTCTGGTTGATTGGTAATGAACAATAAAAACGTTTCTCCGTTATCCTTGTTTAAACTAAAGATAATGTAATTACACTCTGAATTTAGCTACGGAATATTTTACATCGTATACAGTACACGCAAGTGACACGGGTTGTGTAAGAGACCTTATCTTCTCTCTTATTTTTCTTGCCGTAGGGTAAGCTAGGACGAATTTTGTGGGGTTTTTGTTGACAAAAAAGGGGTATAGCACCCCTTGCGGTAGATACCTTTTTCGGTTGAATGCAATAAGTGAAACTGTTAGAGGACTATCAGGTCAACGGCATAATTAGCCCGCTCCGCTGTGGATGGTTTGATGATCCCAAAACGAATGTACATATATCTCAGTAAATATTTGTAAAGATATGAATAAACCGTCGATAGCTGTCGGAATTTTCCTTCATTTTTTTTCTGTATTTACCTAAAGGAGCCATTTCACCGGACTTTGTGGCGAGCATTTTGGACATCCGAATGAATGATCCTTGTCTTAGTTTTTTTTAATCGTTGCACGGTATTTGAGTACTGCAGCTGATGGTAAGCCCAGTACAATTCAAAAATAGCCACGATCACTGAGTGATCAAAAGTCCATCGTGGATCTCAGCTGTCATACCGGCCTGCTTAAATTGTTACGCTTGAACAACTTAAATTGTTAAGACTCGGCAAGTTGAAGGAAGGTGGAAATACATTCGCTGGGAGACTGTTCCATAGCCTCCCGGTACGGCAAAGATAAGACATTGCGAACTTTTTGGTTCGTACCGAGATGGTGATAACTGTAGCTGCGAAGACCTTTTTTTTAGCTCGTGTAAATATGTTAAGAAAGGGAGAAGAGGAAACTTTTTCGTAGCACACTAATAAAATAAAACAATGATTGTCTAGTGTTTAATGCCCCATAAAACAGTAATCACGATATCAATTATGACACAAATACGATGCGATATCATATGCACTGTTATACTGTGATGTAATAGATGTACAAAGTTCTGTCTATTGTCTGGTATATAATCACGATAATACGTTTAGCTTATGTGTTTTTTTTTTCAACCGGATTGTTTTCCAGACTGATGAAGTAGCGTTTTTGAGGTTCATAAAGGAACTATACTGGGATAAAGTATTTTTTATTTTGAACAGAACATACTGTTAGAAAACTGACAAAAGAATCTGAGTACGCGGCCTTTTCCGTTACGAGATTAGCCAGTGGAGGTATATCCAGATGAAGAAATGTTTCGAAGATTGGCATGACAACAGCGATTTTCAATAGATTTTCGATCTAACATTGGACGCCGCTGTTTATACACTGTACTAGAGTATATTTTCCAAGTATTTATATCAATTTTCATGGCGATCCACTGAATACCTAGTACATGTGTAAGCGATAGGGGATTATGTAACCACCAGCAAGTAACGAAAGAGGTACGAGCCTTTTAAGGCCAACTAGAAATGATTATACTTCGCTTGTGACTACTGTGCTTCTGAGTGTTTTAATTCTATGGTCATCGACGTTTAAATGACTTGAAATTACAGTATTTTCCTCCTTAGTTGTAACGTGTAAAGTAAAGAACATGTACCTACAGACTTATTATCGAAAAGGTATTTCGATGGAGTTTCGTAAACAAGTAAACATATATTGACGAGGAATAAAAAGGTAAACAAACTTGGGTTACGTTATCGTTATGGAAAAAGATAAAGGTCAAAGACACCAAACAACATTTTTTATGGACTATTTTCGAACATTCTAGAAGTTTTTGAAACGCATTATCATTCTTATTTGAATGATTTTGGAAAATTTTAAATGAAACAAATGAGACATGAAGCAACATAGCCATTAATAAGAAGGGATTTTTATAAATTCTACTTCTAAGATCATAAAAGCCCTTTATTTTTGATAACACGGAGGATGAAAGAAATGGTGATTACGTAATCAGTATTTTCGATTACTTTGTTTTTTTACAATATTATACCAATGCACATAAGTAATCATGAGAGATGGGGGGTCAGGTGTGGTAATATCTTTGCCTACAATTGCCGAAAAGGGGAGGGGGATTGTCAAAAGTTACAAAATTTTCCTTGTATAATAGTAAGGACCCATAGGAGTGCCATCGTATAATAAAATTAAATTGTAATCTTTAAGTGCTTGTACTATTGGTTCAGATTAGTTACTGTATGTTATATAGTTATATATAGTGGCATGATTTTTTTTTTAAATAATATGAATATATATCATAGGTGTTAAAGAATTTAATATATAAGTGAATAAACATAATCTAAGGCAATTTTATTTCTTAGGTAAGTGGAGACCACTTCAATTCACTTTATATTAACTGATTGGGAATATGTTAGTCACAAGTTCAAGAGGCTATTATCTCCAATAATTTGTTACTTTGTTGATCCAATTATCTAGTTAGTATTCTTCTTTTTTCTATTTTTTTTTTCATTCTAATATTATTGCCCTTATTTGTGTGTTTATGTATTCTGTGGGACTGTATGGATAGAGATGATTGCACTATAAGTACTGTTAAAGTATATTGTTAAATTGATTTATAAGCTGTTGTAAATGTTTACTGCCCTAAAACAATTTAAGAATATCCTTGATTCATTATGAATAATTTTATTTGTATAATCATAATAATTATCTTATTATCTTTCTTAGGTATTTGTATGGTGCAACCTTTCTAGATAAAAAAAAAAGTTTGATTTTTTAATTATATTTTTAGGATTGCTATAAAAGTAAAGGCATGAGACAATAGATCATGCTATATAGCCTAGATCAATAATTATTAATCTTCATATTACAACATTTCAACTGTAGTTAAAAATTAAACATATAATGATCTTGGAACTAAAAAGAACTTTGTAAAAGAGTTTTAAGTAATTTAGTTTACAGTACAAATATTTATTTATTATTATCTAATAATAACAACACTTATCTGAGTATGTGAAAAAAGATATGGCTCCTTGTTAGTTTTTGGTATTTTTGCCTAACCTTAAAAATATAAATTATATAATCATTTACAACATTAAATGTTACAATATTATAATCAAATTTATAGTGTGATCATTGTTAGATCCACATATACTGAAGTCAGTTTGATCACAATGTGTCCAGATTTATGGTGATGAAAAATAAAGTTTTAATAATCCATGGAAATCTTTTCTTTATTGCACAATACATGAAATATTTTACCACAGGGAAAAATTTAAAATAAACCTTACAATTGAAGTTTCAAGACAGCTAATTATATACATACATATGCTCACGCCTGTTTTCCCCGAAAGGTTAGGCAGAGGTGAAGTAGCGAACTACACCACCCACATTTCGCCGAGATTAGTTCCGTCCCAGATGTGACAGGGGGCGAGCCTGTCGCCATATCGGGCACAAATTCCAAACTCCGGGATGATACTGAGTAGAAAAACCCAATATCACTTGACCCGACCCGGGGATCGAACCCGAGACCTCAGAACGGCAGTCGTATGTAATACAACTGCGCTACCGAGGCAGTTAATTATATATACGTCAATAACCAAATAATTCAAATGCTTAATAACTATACAACAAAGCATTACTTCAAATTACAGAACATACAAACTTTATTAAAAAAAACACTTTGATAATAAAAATTAATGAAAACATATATAAAATAATGGACTTTGGTTTTAAAATTGTATAAAGAAAATGACTCAGGTCTTATAAGATCTGTTTTACAGACTGAAAATTATTTATTATAATTGGTTATCTATTGCTGGTTATCTTTAATAAGGTTATGAAGCAGGCAATGCAAAATAACATAATTTACGTACCTGGCTCGTGATTTGTTTCACCTAACTTGTTGATCAACCCATCTGAATAATAATTGTTCATAACATAATCGGGTTCAAGAATTTTGTCAAATAATAATTTTAATTTCTCATGTAAATTGTTATCTTCCATGATCTTTTATTTTTATTACAGCATACATGCACACTGGAAAATTGTTGTTGTAACCAAAATCTATTTATACAAACAAGATACCTTGTAAGTAACATACAAAATATCTACCATTAATAGCAAATTACAAGATAAACTCTTGTTCACCTAACCACCTACTTTGTGTGTTTTCTAATATGTAAATTGTAAAATACACAAATCTGACAGTACTACTGACATTTTTGACAAATTTACCATGACATCATTAACTTTGATAATTTAGGGATGATAATCTGAGGTAGGATAATAATTATTAAGACCAAAAAAATCGATTTTTAATATTAATTACTAGCACTGAATTGATCCAATGAATTGATCTTAGAAGCTAGGAAATCCGGGTTTATAAGATTATTGACTAGTTTGATATGATTTAAGAACATACCCAAACACGAGAAAATATATGAAATTTTTTAACTAAATTAATTAAAAACTCAAGAGATGGCTTCGTATTCAGTTTCATTCGCCTATTTGTAAGATTAATAACGTATTTTTCTAGACAAATAAGATTGCTGTGGGGCTTTGGGAACGTTTTTTATTTAAATATTTACGGTCATTTTACATTATAAATAAAAAGCTTCTTATAATTGAATTGTATATTTTTTTATTACTTTTTAGATTGACACAGAATGTACTATTTTAAAATTAGAAGTTACATATATTAAATATCAAGTAAAACCTTAGTCTTTTTGGAACATCCTCCAAACCAGATACGACACAACAAACATACATATAAATTAAATTAAAATTATTTGCGACAATTTCTCTGCCATATTTCAAATAAAGTCGTATGAAATAAATTATATATAAACATCGTATTTAAACTGAGTCGCTGCCAATAGAAAAGGACTGGATGTAAGGCCAAATACCAGCCGACAATGTCTGTAAGTTTTTCTACTAAGAAAAATATCATTTTCCCACCGTAAAAATTTTAAATAGTTTCTGTCAATCGGAGGTAAAACTGATTTGTAAAAATTCTTTTTCAATATCAGCTGTTATTCCTATAGCTCCTATTCTAAAACTTATTAGTAAATTAGGTATTAAAGAAATAAAATTATAACCTTTTTCCAAACAGGAGTTGGGACTCAGTCCATTTTTATCTTTTGCTGACGCATCGAAAACTGGTCTCAGAGTACATGTAAGACTCGACTCTTTAATAATAGCTTTATGTGGCAAATAATGACCGGTATTATGTTTTATATCTATTGGTGGTACTTCTTCTATAATACCTAAACTATGCCACTTTTGAAAGCATTCATGATACTCTCGAAACTTGCCATTAGAAATTAATTTGTTTGTAGTTGAATAAAGTCTTACTTTTGCTTTTTCGAAATTTGATAATAAATCTTCATGGCCTACTTTGAAAAGAAATTTTACTTCATACCTGCCTTCTTCACTGCATTCGGTATTTTCCTGATAAGCTGCCATTATTTCAGCTGTTTTTTTTTTTTCTTTTGACTTCGTTTCTGCGGGATCCTATATCCTCATCATCTCCAGTGACCAATAATCCGTTAAACTTAAATTGTCATTCTGAGAGATAAATAAAGAAGTGGTAAAATTGAAATTTTCACTCACCTGTTTTCCTTGTAAGGTCCATCCAAATTTAGTATTTATGGCTACTAACCCATTCTGCAGTTGTTTTTTTACCTCTCCTGTCAAATAAAAAACTAAATAATCAGCACCAATTAATAGAGATATTTCATTTTCGTAATGTTGTTGATCTGTCAGAGATATTTGGTTATTTTTCAAAACCTGTCTTAATACATTATTAGGTCTAAATCTAGGAACATTTTTACAAATAACACTTTGTCCTAATGCTAATAAATTTGTAGTATACGAACTATCTGAACTAGAAATATTTAAATTAAATAGTTTGTATGCTTGAGAATTGGTTTCAGTACCACCGAACAAACTATGTGTTAATATCTGTTCATCAGCTTCTGGAATATTTAACTCTTCTATAATTTGCTTTCTAATATATGATCTTTGTGAGCCGCTGTCAAATAGAGCTCTGATGCGTAGTTTCTTCCCTTTGTACTCTATTTGAATAACTGCTGTTTGTAGTAGAGTAGTATAGTTTTTAGAATTCCAGCTATGTGTTGAAGATGCTGTGGTAGTGGTGATTTCCTTTGTAGCCTCCATGGTTTTTGGTAGTAAGTTTTGGCCATAACATATTGTAGTAGAATGCCTTTTCCCACATATTAAGCATTTGATGTTGTAGGCTCTACATATTTTATAGTTATGGCCTTTACTCAAAGAAATTGTACATGCTTTCTTTTTAGTTAGTACATCCTTTCTTTCATTTATAGATAATTTATTTAGCTTGTAACACTCTAAACTAGTATGATTATCTTTATCAGACCAGATACATGATTTCTTAAAATCTTTTTTATTAGACGTAGACGTTAAACATTGAGCTGTAGATGGTAACATTGTTTCTATTTTTTGTTCTGGTGCTTTCGTAGAAAATGTGGTACTCGCAATTTTAATATGCTGGTCACTTTCTACTTCTTTTTGTAAAAATATGAGTAGGTTTCCGAGTTCATCTTCCATCTTATTATCATGTGCACCTGTACGCTGCCAAGTTTTTAATACTTGTCGAGGTAAAGCTGATTCAACCATCGGAAGGATGAATGCTGCATGTTTTTTAGTAACACCAAGTGTTTCAAGAGCGCGTAAATGACCACTAACCTTATCATATAAAGTTGCTAAATCTAAGTCCTCGCCGTTAGCTTGTTGTAAAATTAACGACAACAGTTCTCGCACATACAGTTGTATTAAAAGATCTTCTCGCGCATACCTTGATTTTAGATGGTCGATACACTTTTGATAATTATCTCCATTTATCGGATAGCTTTCAACTAGATTGCGAGCCTCAGTATTGGGTGTGATGGACTGTAATAAATAAACAAATTTATCTTCTGTGTCCAAATGGACATTTTCGTGAATTTTCTGGAACTGCCCCCAAAATGGTAACCAATTTTTAATATTGCCGTCGAATTTGGGAACTTCAATTTTCGGTAATTTGTAAGTAATTGTAAATTATTTTGATCTTCTTTCTTTTCATCTTTTATATTTTCTTTTAATAGGGAATAATATTTTTCAACTAAGAGGAGCCATCTACACTCATATTTTTCAACTTCGTCAAATTCTTTTTCAATTAAACTCTCGTCTTCTTCGAGTAATATTTTGTTTTTAATTTCCTCATCTAATTTATCAATTTTCTCTTTAATATTGATGAGTCCTTTATATGTTGCTTTCAATTCAATTTCAGTTGGAGAATTCTTTTCTATGATTAATAATGTCTCCAATATATTTGCTTTCTTTATAAACTGACCTCTTAAAACCGACCTGTGTTTTTCCATATTTATTATTTTCAGGCACTTTTATTATCACGGTCGCCATGTTGTGGGGCTTTGGGAACGTTTTTTATTTAAGTATTTACGGTCATTTTACATTATAAATAAAAAGCTTCCTATAATTGAATTGTATATTTTTTTATTACTTTTTTGGTTGACACAGAATGTACTATTTGTAAAATTAGAAGTTACATATATTAAATATCAAGTAAAACCTTAGTCTTTTTGGAACAATTGCAGACGAATATCTTGCCTATGGTGGATAAACACTTACAGTGTTCGTTGGACGCTTACTACATCAGGGATATTTTGAGTGTACTGGCAATCTAAATCTTTTCACTTTATACTTTTAACCATGATATGTTTGTCAAAACAACACATTTAGAAAATAATAAAATATTTATTATTATACGGTTGTTTTTGTTACCCGTGATATGGATTTACTATAAATATGCAAAGCTAAAAAAGTTCAATTTCTTTTCTCCTCAGTCTGTTAACTATTTTTCTTTTAGTGTTATCAACAATGTTATTTAAGAAAAAATGTTTTTTTTTGCTTAAACTGTTAATAAATGATGATTATGTGTTAATTTCAATTAACAGAAGAATAACAGTAAGGAATAAAATAAAAGTTGACAAAAGAGCATTTTTCTAGTAATCGATTTTAGGATCTCTATTTTTTTGTGAATCAATTCATAAAGCTTCAATTTGAATCGCTTCGAACATCAATCTTTTTCGGCAAGAATCTATACAGAGCAAAAATATTTTTTGACTATATTTATTTCTCTTATGGTGAAGGATGTATCACATACGAAATGCATGAGGAATGAATCAGGTGTAATACTTATGGATGATGAAAAAATAAAAGATAGATGGAAAACATACTTTGAGGTTTATAATTAGCAATTGTAACACTTTCATAATTTCTTCTACCTATATTCAACATTTGACTGTAAGCCTTCCCAAAAACTTTAAAATAAAATAAAAATAAATAAATAAAAATTGATGAATGAAGAGAATGACTGGAATGGACTGCTTGAAGAAAAAAAAACGAACATGGGATTGGTAAGGAAGAGAAGTATAGAAGAAGTTAAAACGGCTGTAAGTGGAATGAAGAATGGACAAGCGGTTGGACCTGATGGAATACTAGTGGAAGTATGCAAGACATTAAAATTGGATGGATGGGTGTGGCTGATAATATTCTTCAATAAATTGTTGCAAGAAGAAACTACACCCGAGGAATGGTGCATGAGCTACCTTGTGCCCATCTTTAAAAACAAAGGGGATGTTCAAGATTGCAACAATTATCAGGGAATAAAGTTAATGCCACATAGTATGAAAGTATGGGAGAAAATAATTGAGCGACGTCTGCGAGAAGAGAGCGAGATTTCACGAAACCAGTTTGGTTTTATGCCTGATCGCGGTACAATGGATGCCATTTTTGTGATACGTCAAGTGTGCGAAAAGTACAGAGTGGCACACAAGAATCTGCATATGGTGTTCGTTGACCTTGAAAAGGCATATGACCGGATTCCTCGTGAAGTCTTGTGGTGGGCCCTTAAGAAGAAAGGAGTGCCCGGGAAATACCTGCAGTTGATTCAAGCCATGTACTGCAAATGCAGTACTCAGGTTCGGTCTGCAGCTGGTGTCACTGTCAGCTCGGATCCAGGGATCGGCTCTTAGCCCATACCTCTTCCTGTTAGTAATGGACGCTATTACGTCGGATATACAAGAAGAGGCACCCTGGTGCATGATGTTCGCCGATGACATCATGCTGTTCCGTGAGAGTGGCCAAGAGGTGCAAAACAGACTGGATGAGTGGCGGCAAAAACTGGAGAATTTAGGCCTAAAAGTTAGCAGAACAAAAACAGAATATTTGTTCTGCGACTATGGCGGTACCTCCAGTCTGAAGCCAGTATCACTCGGAGGAACACCAATACCAGTATCTTCTGAATTCCGCTACCTGGGGTCACTCTTGCAGTGTGACGGAGAAATCGACCGCAAAATAAGGCATAGAATCAACTCAGGTTGGATGAAATGGCGACAGGTCTCTGGTGTGATTTGTGACTCCAGGATGCCCCTTAAATTGAAGGGGGGGGGGATATAAGTTCATCATAAGACCTGTCATATTGTATGGATCAGAATGCTGGGCTAGTAAGAAGATGGATGAGAAGCGACTGCATGTAGCTGAGATGCGAATGTTGAGATGGATGTGTGGTGTTATAAGAATGGATAAAATAAGGAATGAATATATTAGAGGGAGTTTGAAAGTTGCGTCAATGGTAGAAAAGTTGAAAGGTTCTCGTTTGTCGTGGTATGGACATGTTATGAGAAGAGAGGAAGCGGATGTGGGTAAAATAGTAATGAATATGAATGTGGAAGGATGGAAAAGTAGAGGAAGGCCAAAGAAAGTGTGGATGGAGTGTGTAAGTAAGAAATGATATGAAAGAAAAAGGAGTGAATGAAGAGATGACGGCTGATAGGGACGTATGGAAGAAGAAAACATACTGCGCCGACCCCAAGTGAGTTGGGAAAAGGCAGGAGAATGATGATGATGATGATTTATTTCTCTATAAGGAAAAGACAAAGGTGCTAGACCATGCAGCCAAGTCTGATGTTTGGAACAATTCATCCAACGCTGTAATAAAATTACGACTTTTTGTTAAAGCTTTTTTCCGATCCGTCTCATTATTTTCAATAAACTATTCTTGTACACGGTATCCAAACTATGTCATCTAAAACACCAACAAAATTACATAATATGGAGTTATGTACTGCATGTTAACGAAATAAAAACAACCATGGAATTTAAATAGAGAGTAACGTAAGAGATTAGACTTTTACTTTAGTTAAGAGTTTTACTAGCTTATATCTTGTATTTTAAAAATCTGAAGACTGTACGATATACTATAGAGATAAAGAAAAATTAATGTAAGTAAAAATACTTTTTTCAAAAATAGTGTATTTAAATTTAGAATTCGCAGCCACATTATACATGATCGACATTAGTATCGATATAACTGTTTTTGTTCATTTTTCAACTTTCCACGACTCTATTAACTTTGAGTGATTGTTCTAGAATTGTAAGCACTTGTCAATTTGTATCTGCAGTAGATTGTAGAACTAGAATACGAAAAAATATTTATTGAGCGTTGTGTTTACCCTCTTCTAAGAACGTTAGTAATTTTCAGTGCTGGAAAAATTGAGTGACCGTTGTAATTTTGAGTGAAATGCCTTTGAGAGGAAGGAGTTTCGTAAGTTGATATAATTATGCTCATTCATACATATGCATTGCTATAATTTTCATGCATGCATGGCTTCATCTATATCTTATAGGTAGCCATGAGCACTCTTGACAACCATGTCCGCTTCTGGCACACTAACACCCTAAAATGTTTCCTTAGTAAGAAACTGGTGCATCCATGGAATTAAAATATGCTTGCTTTTAAATAAAGTTGCAGCACATTTTTGGCATAGATCCAGCGGTAGTATCCTTGACTGTGTAATAACGTAGTTATTAAATTAATTTGGGTGTACTAAGCCGGTGTTGTGATGAGGTCTGATCTGGTGATCTTCCACAGGATGGTTGATGTCTGACATAACACAAGTGTTCCTGAGTGCCTCCTAACTGCCTGCTTTTGAGGTTAGTGTCTTATTGTATGGTTTTGTGTACATTGATATCTTTCTTATTAAGCATTCAGTTCCATATGATAGTTGATGTTTTTTCGGTACATTTTGATTAGATTACTATTATAGATATTGAAAAATACCCCTAAAAATTTGTAGAATCAGTAGAAAATATCACTATAGACATATTGGGACAAAGATATCCATTTCTACATTAATTATAATTCATAATCTAATAAGACATGCAAGGATGGTTTCTCCATATTAATTGGATACTATACATATATCAAGCAATATATGAACATCAATCAATATTAGATTATAAAATAAGTTGATTTTTATATTATTTTCATTTCAATCAATAATGATTTGCCTTAACCCTTTTAATTATAATTTTAAACTTAATAGCTAATTATCTGGATGTGATTCCGATATGTATATCTATCTGCCTTATTAAAGATTTATATGTTTTTAAAAACTGAATTCTTTTAATACTTCTTTTAATTAGTGTTTTTGTTGTAGTTTATTAATACCTCAAATACATGGTTAAACTTGACAATAGGAAAACAACTGAAACTGGTGTAAACACCAGGTTCGTAGTTGCCCAGTTAAGTAAAATTGAATTTATAGATTAATGTCCAAAGTTACAGTACATAATAATCTAAAATAGTTAATATATTTAATAAATCTTTGTTAAAAATTATGTACTTCTTATTTTAATTTTTTATTTGTATATTCAGTAAAAACCTAACAACATATAATATAGACCTCAGTAAGGTAATATTTATAATAAAGTGAAAATCATATACTTAAATTTTTAATATCAGCATGAAAGGGGATTATGGATACATTACAGTATAATGGAAACTCACATATTATGTATACTTATACCAAAAACAGTAACAACCTGATCATTCTACTTTTAGACATTTTTTTTTTGTAAATTTAAATTTATATTATTTTCTTATATCTTAAAATAATAAATATTGGTACAAAAATTGAAATGAAGCTGAACTGCTATAGAAATCAATGTACACAATAAAAATAATCAATATTAAATATTATGTTTGTTTGTTGTATGTATATTGTAATTAAGGGTACAATTTAAGTTTCATTTGAATCACAGAACTTATGAAATCATCTAAAACATGAAAAGATGATTCATTTAACTTATATTATGAATTGTAGTGGTATTATGAATGATGAAAAATGGTAACAATCATAAAATAATAACTTTATGGACAAATTGTATTTACCCTCCTGTTTTCAACATGTACACATTGTAAATTGTAATGATTCACATTTGTTTCAAATAGGAAAAAGGGTGAAACTTTGACTAAATATTAAACAAAATATAAACTGTTGGCTCCCTTCTCAAATAACTTATTACAAATGTAATTTATTATTTTGTTGATTTAATAAATAAGTCATTAAATACCTACTATAATTGTACCTGTAATTACATCTTGTATTTAAATAAAATTGGTGAATGGAACTCTGTGCTAAATTTATTTCATTTGCCAAATGCAAAAAGGGTGCATATTGTTGTTTTTATCATCAATGCCATTTTTATAGACACTTAAATTTTGATATTTGTTTGATAAATAACAAAAAACAATCTTCCTCCTTTTGACATAAACCTCTAATTATCCGATTGTTGTGATATGCCTTTTTTGCATTTGGCACACAATATTATGTGGAATGATTTCAATGTTTTGCAAAAAAAAAAGGAAAATTATTTGCTGTACATGACTATTTTTATGATGTATTGTTTTGTAAGAAGGATAATTGACATGACTTTATATGGTCGTGTGAAGTGTACAAATGCATTCAACTAGAAAGTGAGTAGATAGGAAATTTACATATTTGTTCAAAAGTGAAAGTTACACCAAACAGATCTACAAGATGGAAAGTGACAATAAGTTACATTCCTTATGTTATTAACGAATTTGGAGTGTTGGACTTAAAATGTTTATTCATGTTTAAATAACATTAACTTTTAATAACTTAGTACAGACTGGAGTATAACTGTGAACTTATGAATTCTCATCAAAAGAGGCTAAATAATTTTGTTAATATAAAGTCTTCAAATACGGAATCTCCTACAGTTCTCAATCATGTTGGAATAATATATTATGTGTAAATAAATAGTTTTTATTATTTATAATGTTGCCAACGTTGTAAAAATGTGAAAAAATGATGGAAAGTTTTATAGAATTTTCAAACTGTCTTCTTCCAATTTTTAAAACGCTTTCATTAGCTTCATTACCTATGAAGCCTATTATCGGTTAGTATGTGCCTATGTAACGGAAGTTTTGAACATGATTTTGACCCCCTTCAAAACGTTGGATTGACTCGAAATTTGGCATGATTATCAAGGACCAATGACAATTTCAATATTTTAAACAGTTAGTCCCGCTATCCTTACCAGATTTTTAAGGATTAGCTATTTTGTAGTATCTGATAATCGCAAACTAAAAAACACGCTTTTATAGAAACTCTAACTAAAAAATAAATAAAGGTTTAAAAAAAATGCGCTTTTATAGCAAATCCAACTAAAAAATTGAAAATAATAAAAATAAATTAAGAATATTTTAAATAAAAGAAAACAATGGATTTTATTGTAAGAAAGCATGGGGTGTTAATATTTTATTGACAGGTACGAGAAGAAGGATTATCGTTTTGATAATATCTTAAAAAGAACCCCACTCTTTTTTACAATAAAATCCAATTTTTTCTCTTATTAACACTATTCTTGATTCAAATTTATTAAAATTTATTTTCTATTTTTTGTTTGGATTTCCTATAAAACCGTATTTTTTTTTTAGTTTTTTTTTTACTAATTTTATTAGTTGACTTGAGTTCTTTAATCCTATAGTATGTAACATTGAGAGTATGTACATGTTATAAATTGTTTTATTGTGAAAATAATAACATGGTACCGTGATTTTAGAGATGGAATAAAAATTATCTAGAACAAAGGCAAGGTAACAAAGGACCACCATTTTTATAGAATGTTGACAACATTAAAATAATAAATTGGTCCTAAAAACTCTTATTCACTCTGCCGTAATAAATTATTAATAACTATAATGTTAACGTTGATATACTTGGTTACATATTATATATTAGCACACGAGTGTCGAATCTTCTGCTGAAACAGTATAAACATATCTGATTTTGTAGTAGACTTATATTGGTAAGAAGACAACCTGAAAAGGCATGTATAGAACTTGACGAGGTTTTATAACTTGGGCGCAGATATGAAAGATTAAATGATAAACATTTCTGTTGACTACTAAACATAAAATATATAAAAATTTAACCTAACTGTATGCAGATTGATACATAACGTATCAGAAATTTATGAAAATACATAAGCATCCGTCTGGTCGGTCCTTGCAGCGATTTATTTATATCATTATTACACTGATTGACATTTATTGCGCCCACACTGCTGCCGTGTGTAAAGGTACGTTACACACCTTTATTTATAATGTAGCAAACGTACGCCTCTTTTTATGATATCGCGTTCAATTCGAAAAAATATCACAAAATATCTTAAAGTACGCGCGTATGTCTATGCTGTGTTGCCACCTCCTATAATTTCGAGTCGCTAGACTCAATGTCAAAAGTCGCTAAAACTGATCCTACCAGGACCGGACACAGAATTTCATTTCTTGGTGTATTCTGTTAAATACGCCTTAAATTTTTGACGCACAAATTGCAAGCGCGTTTAAATATCTCACATAATATATTTCTTGGCTCTATATAAGTCTGTATCCAGTTAACAAATGTATCTATTAATGGCTCTAAAACTGATTTGATTTCTACTCTAAATGTCGTCAGATAAGTCGTTAAACCATTTTTGTCGATAATTCTATTATTTTGTCCCTAAGACATAAACAAAGGTCATTTCTTGCGATAAAGTCGCTAAAAACGGCAACACTGTGTCTATATGGAGCCTCACAGCCTTTTTGCCTTATCATTTTCGTTCTCAATTTTCAGATGCTAATATATTGCATATCACATACTTGCACATTACTATGCAAGTTAGGTAAATAGGTTATCTAAGGGAATCCTTTTCTTTTTTATTTATGATGCTAGTTGATAGGTTTAAATGAAGTTTATTTCGAACTGACTAAATAATTTGATATTCGTTCAGATATCAACATTTCTTAATAGCCTTTTATTTCGCGTAAACTACTACAATGAAATTGTGTTTTACTTAATAATTGGACGTAAATCGGGATTATAAGAATTCATACCTCTACATACATTGACACATATGATCATAGTACATTGACCTAAACAAATGTCTATAAATTTATGCATATGAATTTTCCCCACTTAACATTATAGGAAAACATTTCTCATAAATGTTTTCCTTACGAAATTTTCGTCACTCAAATAAAATATTTTTCATATTAATTATTTTAGAGACATGCAATCAATGAATGTTAAAAAAAAAATCTAAATTATTTTATGCAAGCGAAGCCACGTGTCATAAATAGGTATTTAAAGTTTTAAGTAGGCCATTGATATAATTTAATAGTATATAAAATAGAATACATTCTGAAATGCCGAAAAATTAGGATATCAACTTAAGCAAAAGAATATTAACAAAGTGTTTTGCGTAATGAAGACGTTGACCTATAAAAGTTATAAATTTTGACTTTTAGTGTCATAGATTTTTACATAATTTATTGCCTATATATTAGAGCAACTGAATCGTATAACTCTCGCCTACAAATATCCGAATAACCACTGGCAACAATAAATTAATTTTGCACGGTACGGATCGATATGTACCTTTGAAGCATTACCGGCTTTTTTGATTTTTGTGTTGTAATTTGTTTATACAAGATTAGCGTACTCACCAGACAATGTCCTACTCTGAAGACAAAAAACCTGAAGTCTGATCGTAGCGCCATCAGCTGGGTCCAATTTAAAATCTGAATCATCTGAGGACACAGTAAAACACATAAGAAATTGAATCAAAATTAGTCCAGTAGTTTATTTCGTGTAGTAAGTAGTATCTGCCACACAAATTAAAATTATTTATTTTATGGTGAAAATAATTTCTGCATTAAAGTACATACTTTAGCTTATTATGGAAAAACGTTATAATTTAATAAATTCTGATATCAATAAAGCGTATAAATGATAAAAATATTTTTATCATAATTTACGCCATTTCTAAGTTACATCAGCCATTCGAGCACGGTTGTCAGGAGTGTATTCTTTCGGCGATCGCGCTATAAATTCCTTAACAGATAATATAAAAGAAGACTGAATTAACTAAAGCAAAATATTTAGTGATAACTGAGGGGGCCCTTTTTAACTCTTTCATTTTCCTACAATCATTGCCTACCGACTGGTCTTTTTATTACCTTAATGGTTAAGTATTATTCTATTATTTGTAAATGCTAATTAAAACTAACTGATAGCGATCACACGTTCGAAATACGTAGTACGGGTAGCAGCTCCAGCCGAGGCTCGTACCATTTTGCTGCCTTTGCGCTGGCTACAATTATTAGGCTGAGCGCCTTAAGCGTTCGCCCCAAAGTCAGGTGAAGCCCTTCTGCCCAACAACTTTTATGTCATTTAAAAAATAGTTTGAGGTATTAATTTATCGCAAAGAGGAAACGAAACATTGTATGTTTTACTTATATCTAGCTGTGTGCCCGTGGCTACTCCAGCGTTACCATATATATATTTCACTGCGTAATATGTTTTTTTTTTATACAGGACCCTAATTATTTTCCCGTTATTTATTTTTTTTGGCTACTAACATTAAGCAAATATATTTCTCACAAATTCAAATATCTGCCAGTAGAACTGTACATTGAATCTAATTTTATTCCAATTTTTTACGCGGAACTCTATTTATTTTCGAAAAAATAAAGTGGCCTAAGTTACACGGTGTCACTTCAGTTATTTAACATAAAAAGTCCCGTCCAAATCGGTCCAGCTGTTCCGGAGATTAGCCGGAACAAAATGACAGACAAAAATTTTAAAAATTGCATTTTTTGTATTTGTATCTATAATAATATTATGAAGAGGAAAGATTAGTATTTTTGTATGTAACAAATAAACTCAAAAACTACTGAATCGATTTTGGTATGGAGATAGTTTGAAATCCAGGGAGTGACATAGGATAGTTTTTATTCCGAAAATCCCACGGAAACGGGAACTACGCAGGTAAAACCGAAGAGAGCAGCAGCTAGTCGTAAATACATACATTCATATGTATTTAGTAAAAAAAACGAAGACATACATTTTATATATGAACGACAGCAATAAATAATTTCCTTTAAACGATTATACATCGCGCTATGGTTCTGTTGTGTTCCATTATACAAATAATATATATGTTTCGCCCACAAAGTTCGGTGAAGCTGTAAAGCCCCTTCCGGTCAACAGCATTAGATAGGTTAGAAAAAAAAAAGTCTCTTTAATTTAATTTTTTAGTATAGATTTTATTGGTTCGAGTTAACAAGAAGTGATGCTCTTTGGTGGTATATAAGTAATAAATAAAGAATTTGAAAGTATTTTGATAAATAAATATAATACATATAATTACACATTTCGAAATTAACATATATTTGTGTGATCTCTTGGAATAATCTTCAAGATTAATGTGAACGGTTAATGTAAAAACTCTTGTTAAATCTACATTCATATAGTAAAAGTTAAATGATCATGTTGAGTTAAATAAGATGTGTTCATGGAGCGATTGAAGCGATGATGGCTTAGTTAGTAGTGGGTTCGACTTTAGCGTCAATGGACGCGGGTTTAATCCCACCTATCCAATTCTAAAATCAGCCTGAGCTTTCGGTGAAGGAAAACATCTTGAAAAAACCATATTATGGTGGTAGGGCATTTCAAAATAATGCCCCCCTGGGTAGCTAACCACCCTCAAGTTTGAAAACCTGTCGCCAAATAACTATAGGTGTGTTCCGGCAGCATCACTTGAGAACCAGTAACTCTAAGCTTAGAATGTTTTCCATCCTGGACCCCATTGTCACTTAACATCATGTGAGATTGTGGTCAAAGCACTGAGCCTGTGTCGTGTAAAAAAAAATGATCCTTCACTATATATATTAAGTAATTAATTGAGGCTAATTTATTATAAATTTTATTGTGTAATTCCATAAAAATGGTCATAAAAGTGGCGAATGGTCGTGTCGTGGGTGTGAACCTCGTTTGGTCGTTTATTTGCTCACTTTCTACAAGGATATATATTGTTATTAGGTAGTCTATTATGTAATTATTTCCTATGTCCGTATCGTTTATGTTTCATTTTTATTACCTATTAGAATTGTGTGGTTATTTATAATATTTTATATACTAATAAATAAAATTGAAGTGTCCATGTGAATATCAAAATAACAAAGTGTTACTAAATACATATGAATGTATATACGATACCTATTCTCCTCATTTCTGATTCGATCACGCAGGGTAACTCCGAGCGTCTCCATTACCCTTTAGGTAAATTTCAGCTTCCTAACTAGGCCCATAGTAAGCGACCACGTCTGAGTGTCATAAGTCATCATTGGCAACACACTCTGGTCGAAGAGTTTTGCCTTGAGATACTGCGGTATTTCGGACGAGAATATTTTGCGTAGCTTCGCAAACGCGACCCAGCCGAGTTGTATTCACCGATTAACCTCTTTTTCGAAGTTGGACCTACTTAACTGGACAGTTTGTCCCAGGTATATATAACTCAAAAACTTTGAGCGTAGAGTCACCGATTCTTATAGGAGTTGGCACAACATAGACATATGACATGATTTTTGTCTTGTCTATGTTCATTTTAAGACCAACTCGTTCGGAGGCTCTACTGAGATCATCAAGCATCGAACTTAGATCTTCTGCGGTCTCAGTCATAACTACTATATCATCGGCAAAGCGGAGGTGTGTTATGTACTCGCCGTTTATGTTGATGCCAAGTCCTTACCAATCCAGAACCTTGAAGACATACTCCAGCGCAGCGGTGAACAGTTTCGTAGAATTAACGTCTCCCGGTCTAACACCACGCCGCAATAGGTTTCGAGGTCTGGTCATGTACTCGCTTTCGTGGCGGTTTCATACAAATCCTTCAACGCTTTGATATTCCGATAGTCTACTTCGCACCGCTGGAGAAACTGCAGTTCAGTCCAGGTCTCAATCGAATCAAAGGCTGTTTTGATCGTGGATGACAGATGACAAACTGCCACGGTGGCGCAGTTGTATTACGATGCGACTGTCGTTCTGAGGTCTCGGGTTCGATCCCGAGTCGGGTCAAGTGGTATTGGGTTTTTCTACTCAGTATCATCCCGGAGTTTGGAATTTATGCCCGATATGGCGACAGGCTCGCCCCCTGTCACATCTGGGACGGAACTAAGCTCGGCGAAATGTGGGTGGTGTAGTTCGCTATTTCACCTCTGCCTAACCCTTTCGGGATAACTGACGTGAGCTTATGTTATGTTATGACAAATGTTCTGATGAGAGACTTTTTGCATTCATACAGTGTTTAGTAATGAATTTCAAGTAACTTATTATCCGACATTAAGTTATTTGTAGTGACCTTGTAGGTAGTTGAGTTTCTTGGAACCGAGCTCAGGTGGTTTTGTCATACAAATTCTTTAGATTCGTTTGTTTAGGTTCGCAAACAAACATTATTTCGTAATGATGCTCGAACATCACACACGGTTGTGTGTAGCGATGAATCGTTTTTTAACGTCGTTTACATATGATGTGGTTTTAATGGCCAATTACGTTGTAAGAAGTATGAAAATTTGCGGGATTTTTTTTTTATTTTTTCATTGTTTTGAAATCTTAATCGAAAATAAATTAGACGATAGACCGCCTCGACAGAATTTTCTGTCAGGTGCCAGCTGCTGTCGTGTAGATTCCAAATCCGGCAGCAGACACTGCAATTATTTCGCGCTTTTACAATATTAAGAGTGCGTCTTCAATAAATAGTTACAAATAATCAAAAAATGCAAACTTCACTACAAGAAGAAAACGACGACGATGATTTATTATTTTTACTTTAGCAGAAAATCTATACCGCCCTTGTAAGTATATGGATTGGAAGGAGGCTTTTATGAGACTGATAAAAAACTGGAAATTTTAGGAAAGTTTTCGTTTTCTTCGTCGTATTTAATAGGAGGTGCCTTTTGGCGCTACAGGTCAAAATAAATCACGGCCTATCGCGCGGTTGTTGCAGAGTCGTATGTTGAAATCAGTATCAATGAAATTAATAATGGGCATTAAAATATTACTTAAGCATTCATGGTGGTTATGCTTTGCTTATTTGCTTATTAATTTTCATTTTTCATGTTCTCAATTAATCCAACGCCCTTTTGTAATCATGGAGGGTCAAAGCTTTGCTTTATTTTATTTTAAAAAAGTCACCCGAAATATTTATAAGTTCGGGAAAATTCTGAGGTTACCAACTAAGTAGTGACACGATAATTGATTTACATTGTTTGGTTTTCGTTCTTGTCCTTGAAAAGTTTCAGTAAATTAAAAATCGGGATAGTTAATAACCTGTTGATATAGTCTGCTTACCATCCTTGAACCAGCACCGGATGTACGATTTTTTCGAACTGGGGCAGAAACTTGATAGTGACGCTCTATACGCCAGCCTTTGAGAAACAATTACTTTAACCGGGAAAAATAAGATTTGATCACATTCAGTACTTCTAAGTTATCAATCCGGCTTCCGTATGCTAGGCGCTTTGTGAAGCAAGTATTTTATTATTTTAAGCATATTGATTATTTATGAGATTGATGATTTATGTGATACCTGATACTGCCGCCCGGGGTGGGTGTCACGGTTTACAAACCAACCCGCCCCCCTCCTCCGACCCCCAAAACAATGTATCGAATCAATAATGTTTGGCTTTATACATTGGATAATTATTCAAATTGTCGAGGAGGTACAGTGCATTTCTGCATGCCATCCAGAACGACTCCGCGATCGGAAATTAGGTCGTTTTTTTCATTGTTGTTTATTATAATGGCAAACGTGATATGATAATTGTGCTTACGTCATACCACTACTTTAAGAACAGCCTTATATCAATCAAAGCACGACGTCATTTGACCATATCTCGAGTTAAAATAACAATTAATAAATAATTATTAAAAATATCTACGGGCTTGAGGAAAAACAAATTGCCTTAATTATTTACGTCAGGTAATAAGTTGTTATAAAGTATTTTATATCGAGTAATAAGCCTTAAGAATATGTTAACGACATAGTTTATTTTTTTAAATTTGAATTTCAAATCTTATTTCTTGTTAACAAAGAGAATAAACGTGTTATTAGATCGGTCATTAACCTGTATTACAAAGTGCGTACTTTGTTAAAGCGACTTGGTCAGAAGTTGCTTCGCCTAACTTTAAACTAGACCTATGGTTAATGACGTAACAAAACCGTTCCGACTGCGACTTATGAAGAAATATCTACAACAATGGAATTTATAGAAAATAACGCGGTCTATTTTTGATATTTCTATGAGTCCGGTTCCTATAAGATACTTTTCCCGATGGTGCCTTCGTTCAAAAATGTTTGATTCGAAATTCAAATCTGTCATAAAAGTTACGTTAAATCGTTATCGTTCTTCTTTCATTTAATTAATTGGCAACGTGTGAGTTATCTACACAATTAAGCGAACATCATGGAGATATATTATTTCTTCAATTTTATATCAACGTTTCGCATCTTACTAGAACGTTCCAGGTAATTTTTGCGACACTTCAGAATTCACGTTCCATGTTATTATTTCTGATGCACTTCACTATAGCACAATAACTAAACTGTGTCAAGCAGAACTGCCACCAACCACAAATACAGCATGTTTACGAATTATAAATAAAAACTATTACGTGATAGACTAAGATGCCACGAAAAATACAGCGTTATCCTCATAAATAATTATATCGCCTTCTATGTTTTTTTAAATTGTGACAAACAGAGGCTTCTGAAGGTCAACAAATTCATTACATATTATTAGTAAAGATTATATTATTATATTAGTTAGATTATTATATAATACAGACAGACAATAACATCATTTATTTACAGTCTCATTAGCACAATTAAAACCGTGTCTTCGCAATATTGTCTGATAAGTGATATATCTTCGAGTAATATAATGTAGTCACATACTACGACATATTTTACAACTAATTTATTACAACATATGTACTATGACAGACACGTGGTATATAAAGTATCATAGTTAAATTTATATTATTATGTACTGCGCAATAGTCAGCGAGCACGCCATATTGAAGTTTCGAATTTTTGGTGAAAATTTTATGCTTAGATATTATTGTATGAGTTACAAGCTTTTTGTAGAGATAGTGAATTGATGGCAACATGTAATTCCTTGGGGCCCGCTCCGGTAGCGGTCCAGGATGTACTTCAATCCCCAACTGGAGAAGCACCTTTACTAGCCGTCTGTATGGCACATTGCCACTTTCTTTCAATGTAATTAAACGCAATACATTGCATCTCGCACCCCTGCACACTACACGCATATACCACAGGTGATGTAAGAGACGCTGAAAGTACGTTTCAGATACCAAGCCAATGTTCCATACGACTTTGGTGCTCTTGCCGCAAAAGTTCGGGATCCTGTCAAGACTCCTCCTGTCAACAGCATTTTGTTAGTTTGAAAATCTAAAAGCTGTAACTTATAACTGATTTGACATACAATTTCTAAGAATAATAAAATAATATTTTATTTTACATTGTAGCAATAACATTAGTTTTTATGCCGTGCAACTTTAACCAATGCGACTATTCATAATCGATTTCAAAGAGCCCTTTCGAAGTTAGTAATTGATGTCGAACAGGTTCTGTTTCACACCACTATTCATGCGCTTGAATACTGCGGTGATTGGGGTTTTTGGATTTTAAGCCTACTGAGCAGTAGGTCATGTGAATGTGTAGGCATTGGAATAAGAGAGTTATTGTTTTAATTTAGCCGCATTATATGATTATTTTGATTTAGATAATATTACCGCTTATAACTATGTAAGACATAATGGCGGCAATACCGTCAAAAGACTTACGTGTGACTTACGTATTTTTGGGTTGGTATGTGATTTTCATCAGATGTAACTAATTTGTTATGGCGAGCGAGTAGAAAAAAAAGTCAATAATATCGTAAGATTTTTAAAATTCTCGACCAAACTGAAGAGTAATTGTTAATGAATGAAGCACGTTTCGGCCGGAGATCATTTGGCACGAGCCCTCGATGCGTCCACCGGTGGGCGTCCCCCGTGGGTGTTGCAGCCTCGCTGTATCAACGTTTTTGTGCCAAACTTTATGGCTTCACAATTCATTCGCTCTTGAATGTGGATTATGCGTTATCCCTGTTTGGGATCTTTTTCGGGACACATCATAAATCATTATCTTTGTAAACCTAAAGTACTAGATATATAGATTGATTATTTTTTATTGTCTTATAAAAATACTATAAATATGGTGGACTACCAAATACAAAAATTAGAATCTAATCGAAAATAAGTAAATGTAATAGTTGACTATGAAAGGTCTAGGAGAAGAGGACGACCAAAGAAAAGATGAATTGAGTCTGTGAGGGAAGATTTGAAAGCAAACGGTGAATATTGATAAAAAATAAATAGATAAATAATTTAAGGTTAACCTAGAGAGAAGGTATTAATATTAAATCAAACTATATGCTTCGTACAAGTTCTATACCATCTTTTGTTTTGCGGTAATGAGATATTGCATTCCCTCTCGATCACCACCAAAACGAATTTTATTAGCCGAATATAATTATTTAATTAATTTAATATTAAATAATATTTAGTTATATTATTCACTTCGTTGTTTTTAATATCTTAAACACTAATATTTAAAACCCAATATCGATATTTTTTATTCTTCCATTTTGCTTATTAGTTTATGTACTATGTATTTATGTATTTCTCTTTCATTGGTTTTCACAACGATTTGTCTTGCGTGACGCATATATACATACGTATATAGCTGTAAGCTCAATGTTTTTACGTTACGAAAAAAATATTTTTAATAACTATTAGAAATAAAAATATATTACGTTTTTTTTTTCATTATTTCTAATACAATAGCACTCTACATTGTACAAAGATTTTAAAAAAATGTTGAAATCGTTAATAGAACTTTATCGTCAGATAACATGATTACTGAATTTCATATTATTGTCGGGCCTAATATTAGTTACTATTGTTCTGCTGGGTGTTTTAAGGTCTCGTCACAAAGACCGGTTGAAGCTGTCAAAGCTTCGAGATAACAGCGTAAGACATTTCGTAAAAACAACGAAACCTGACCGCTGAAAGTGCCGATGATTAAATTAACATTTTTAATTGTGGAAACGATTATTGATTGATTGATATTTTATTTGTTGATGGATTTCGTTTATGGAATGCTCGTAATCGTTAACTAATTGTGAGTAATCCGACTGAGTCATCATGTTAACACGAATTACCGCGTACAAATATCTATTATCTTTGTTTATTTGAATGTATTTTTTATTGTACTGCAATATTATTATACTCGGATTTATTTAGTTTGTATTTATTCTACGATTCTCAGTCTCGTTTTGACGAATAATAAAGTGAAGAAGATAGTATTAGAAACGTATGTAAGAAGCTAACTAAAAATAATATGAATAGTCAGTTGAACCAAATTCAGGCAAAAAAAAAATTATTTGACATCGTCACGGTAAGTATAAGAACGTTACTTGGTAAACTTTGAGTTTGAAGTTGACTAGTGCTGTTGCCAGGAAGAGGCTTGACAGCTTCACCAAACTTTGAGCGAGCTCTTAAGACGCTCAGCCGAAAATAGTAACTAGCACGAGAGCACCAAAGTGTTACGAACCTTGGCATGACTCTTATCCGAGTAAAAATTCTATGGAATTTGGTCTAGCGCTTGACGTTTTAAAAAAAAGCAAAATAAAAGGTCCTTTAGAGAACCTATGTGCCTGGGTGTGATAAACATTTCAAACACGATGACAATCGACGATAGATTGGAATATATCGACAGTTGTCTTCATTGTTATATCTATCACGACTAGAGACTCCAGGTATGTGTGGATCTACACAGGCTGATCCTGGATTACGACTCGCCAAATCGTATCGATTTGACGGGTTATTCACCATGTCCATGTTGGTCGCTGCTCACTCGGGAACGATTCTCCTACCAACTCCTTTTTCCTATATAATATCTGGAGCGATTGTAGTAAAAAATAGTTTGTATTTATAAATAATAGATTAAGACTTCCACTGCTGAACATAGAGGTTCTCAAAGTTCTCTACAACAGCCAGTCTCGCGCCACCCGCATCCAGTTAATTCCCATGACCTCCACTAGGTCGTCAGTGTAATAAATTAATCTTTAATTAACAGTGTATAATGATTGCTTCGAAATTCACTGAAGGCTAATTAGTGCTTTAAGCGAACATAAGAAAACATTCCATTTTATGTTTTCTATTATAATGTTCATGTTATCATTGTTTCGTAAATAAAGTAATGAAACTAGACAAAATATAGATATAAAATATACGTCATCAAAAATGTCCGCTGCCACCTACTTGGAAGAACTATGTCATTAATATCGGGATGGACTTGGCACATTTTAATGTTAGTCACATTTGCCTTTATACAAACATCTCTATATATGTAACAACTTGTAATGTATATTTACTCTGCCTTTCAAATGCGATGATGGTTTAGTGGTATTGTGTTCGAATATTGCGTCAATAGACGTATGTTCAAATCCACTTATTTTCTTCTATAATGTGCTTTAGCTTTCTATGAAATTTTAACCTGAATTATCGTTTATCGTTGTATTTATTTACGTTACGTCTCGTACGATTGGAAGCACGTTGCTCTTTGGACATACTTTATTCATACAGCTACATCAATTCGCACGTGATGGATGACGTGACACAACCGTGCCGGCATCACGTAAGGGTCTATTATTTGCAAAATTAATAATGGGTATGAATAATAACAATTAGACGAAGGTACATTTGTAAAGTTATTACTAATGCCCCTGAACGTTCGTATAAGTCGTCCTGCATTATTCTGAAATCACAACTTTTACTGTTTTTCTTATATGATCACTTAAGCTGGCGTGTCTGACTAATATTAAGTACTAAGATATGACGTTAAGGGACACTGCAAACGGTATTTTTGCTATGTTTTTTGAATGCATTGAACTCACCCAATACCGCAAGCTGTGTACCAACCGTTCATTATAGTAACTAGTTCGCTGTAGTTGATGTAACTCGGAGGAGTTATTTAGAGCTATAAAAGATTTTTTATGTCTATTGGTTGACAAATTGTACTTTTATGACAAACATTAATTTCACGCTGTATAATGTTACATAGGACTTTTTTAGTTTTAATATTTTAATTGGAGTTCAGTCTAATAAATATTTTCTTCTAGTTTCTATGTCTATTATAATATTTCAACTTAAAATATTATATATCGTATTTCACCGAATAGTATATCAAACAAGAATATAGCAATAATAAATAATAAGCGGTGTTAGAATTAGCAAAGTACTGTTTTAATTTGCGATGAATCCCTGCAAAGCGTTACAACGCCTTCATCATTCGAACACAAAGAAAGTTGCTAATAAAATAACATATCTCGAATAAAAACAACATCAAATGGAGTCTTAATAAACTTTGCTTACTCGTCTGTGGTTTTCATCATTCGGAACATTACGTTTCTCAGAATACTAAGTAGGTTATAAATTGATATATATAATTGGAAAATGCATGGCTGAGTTCGGTCGGTAATTTTAAGAACATGGATTGCGATTCGATGATTCCAAATCGTGATAGTGATCTTTTTCTTGTCGGTGGGCTCCAGTTTCCGCAACTAGACACATCAGCGATCCGTTGTGCATGCAGGAACAGCCAGCTCATTCCAAAAGCTTAGAACCATCTTAGGGCGACCACAAGCTTCTTGCAGTAACCTCGTTTTCTTGAGGATTTTTGCCAGTTGGTTGACTACACTCATCCATTTCAGGATCACATTATCAGCAGTCTTCTTCTAGGCAGCTCTCACCAAGGGAGTTGTCTGTCAGACCTATAGTGAATAAGTGTTTTTAAGTGAGTAATGTCCCGTCATTACACCCACCACGCGAAGATGCGAAGATCAGTGCGAGATAAGCTAAGCCATCTACGGGCTAAGCTTCGTGATATTTTTGGGATAGTTTGTTTATACAGCCTACAGCGGGGGATGTTAGCCGCCCATCTTTCACTATGAGTGCTTTGGCTGTGATAGTAATAGTTAACTGGATAATAAAATATAATATGTTATCAGTGGCAAGTGGCAATTATGTTTATATTAAGTTTTTAAGGGTATAAAGTTACAAACATGAATGTAAGAGGAGTCTCAATCTAGTCAGTGAAAAATTAATACCATGTTTTATAAAACACACTTTATACCAATGTGTCATCCTTGATCTTGTATTTTAAATCTCCTGTACATCTGTTAAGTTTTAGTGTCATCTTTTGGCACCATACAATAATGTTAAGTCAATAGATTTTACTGTTTTCGTAGTATAGGTAGTAAAAATATTGTCATCGAAAAAAGTTATGGAACTAATAAGTTTTTTTTAAGGGTTTGAATTTTCGTCGTCACATATTTGCTTTAATATTTTTTTAAACGGTTTATATTTATTTTTCTAAATCGCGCAGTTTAAAATGTCGTAATAGAGAATATATGCGAGTATATATATAGTTCAGATTTCAGAAATAATGGCATCATAAAATTAAATTACCGATTGTACATTCATGTTGTACAATAAGTTTTCAAAAGTTTACTTCTTTCCACGAGACATCTGTTCCAGGTTCTTAAAAAAGATAGAGAAAGGTTAGCAACCCTAATTTTAACGTCCATAAAATTCATTTTTAATACGCATTATATTATAATATGGCGCATCTGCACGATTAGGGAACAATAAAAGTGTGGAATTATGAGAGTGTGAAGCGTGTCGTCGTCGAGCTATGTTCGTAAACATTATTCTATTGTTTTTTATTTGTTACACTTTGTCCGCGGAGGGCATATTGACACCGTCGATACCTGTTTTTCTTACTGTTAAAGACTACGTTAAATATCTATCGCGATTAATGGAATAATATTTATTGTAATGATTGCAATAAAAAATGTTAACTTGTAAATTGTTTTCTGTTACCTATTAACTTTTTAATTATTGTTATTAGCAAAGTTTTCTTTTATTTCCTTGTCATGCAAAACTAAACTATACGAGGTCATTATTGATTTTCATTTGCAACTACTTATATATTAATAATATAATTTATTTTGTAGTGGCTGTGTATTGTCCATTTATTATGTTTATGTTTTTCTATACTTTGTCGAAGGCATCATTTACTTACACTACTTATACAATTTGACTTGTAATCAAAATTACTTATTATATTTTACAGAAGTCTTTTGGACTCGTATGTATATAATATTAAATGTTTCATATTAACCTCCCGTTCGAAACGGATCTTCTAGAAAATATTTAACCTTAGCTTGTATGGACTACACCTAATAGAGACTCGACATTGTTTACAAACGGTTACGCTTTATATATTCGAGTGTATTTATTTAACCATTTACATAACAGATGCTAATAGACAAAAAATTGAAGTAACGTCAGCTACAAATATCACGCAAAATAGACTTTGGTTCTGCGTTTCATATGTTATCTTTATTTATTCTGTCGGGCATCTGTCTGTTCCCCTATAATTTAACTATTATTGAATACAATCATACAAGTGGGTTGGAAGGAAATGCCTCGTTACCTTGAAGTTACCTTGTATTGAAGGTATCAATTACCTTTTTTTTTGTAGATGAAGATGAATTTCTTAACTCAGTACGTGAACATACTTTTCCTTATCTCCAACATTCCAATTTTGTAAAAATAATAAGGTATATTACAACGTCCATTGTTACTTACGCACATCCCAAAAAATTTGGCTATAAATCAATGAACATAATGTTTTTCATTTATTATTCATACGATTGATTGGACAAAGGAAAATAAAATTCCAAATTGCTAAGAGCACACGAGTTGAAGAGTGATAAAAGAATATTTAAAGGGACTGAAACTTAATTAGAAACATGAGATCGATTTGTTTCGGTCTGGCGACTTGACTGATGCGGCTACGGAACGAATATGATGTAATCTAAATCGAATTAACTTGGACAATGGAGACAATTACCGCAAAATGTTACCTGTTATTATGTTTTAAATTAAACTCACATCTATGTCTCCATCAATTCGACAGTATATTTAAGTATATAGAATTGAAAATAAAGTTATGATTATTGATGATGTTGAAATTATAAAAAAATGTTATGTAATTTTAAAAAACAAATCAGATAATGTTTTAAGATTATACTTAAAATATTTTTATTAATTTAATGGGATTAGAATTTATATTTATAATTGTGTTGATAAATTATTAGTAAACTATTTAGGCAAAGAAGCAGAGGTTACGCATGATCATTTTTGTTCTAATTTTTTATTTGATGAAACGTCTTTATGGAACGCTGGAGTACAAAAGGGCTTAGAATTTCAAAATAAATCACGTGTACTATACATATTTACATTTATATAAAGCATAGTATATATTTAGGAATGAAAACACGCTCCAAGGTTTGACAGATCTGGAGTGGGTATTTACACGAAAATCGCATGTTATTGGATTCGCGTAATTCGTTCCGTGTATGTGGGTCAATGTACTGGGAACGAAAGATTTATGAATACTTTTATTTTATTTAAAACTAATGGTGCTAACATTTTTAAAGTATATAAGTATATAACATTTATGTATTTATTATACCATTAGATAAATACATTAATATTTTCTATACAACCGCAATACGATTTTAAATAACTACAAACGTTGCATTTGCGTGCAATTATGCCTAATTTTCTCTATATTTAATCTTCAATAACAGACATGATAACTATTACAGTATGATGCACGTCTTTTTTACAGTGCACTTTTACATCCATTGCTTCAAAAGACACTCTTTTGTAAGAATTTACTCTTCAGACATTGCCCACATTTTAGTATTACATTTAATACTCGTGTATAAATGGCAAATGAAATACATGAGAAAATCATGTCCGTTATCAGAAAATCATCCCGATAAAATATGCTTTCAAAATGTCTTTGTTTCATTTAAATAGTGTCACGAATACACACTCGCCAGTGACATCATTAAAACGATTTACACGTAAAAATATATTCTGTGTTACAAGTACATATTCCTCATATTAATAATAGCGACAAGGTCTTCCACATCTCTGTTACTCGGCATGTCCTAGAATATCCTATGAAATATTAATTGTTTCCGTGCATTTCAACAGTTTACGCCAGTTGAATGTTTCTGTAATGTATGTGAGCAAGCAATATTAATTAATTTATTTAGAGGTCGCTTTGGAATTCCTAAGAATGGCTGTGGGTTTTCGATGATAACTCCGTACTTTAATAAGAAGATTTTTTTCTAAGGCCCGGGGACCTTTCCGGTTGCGACCCAGGACGCGTCCAATCTCCATCTGGAGAGGTTTTTGTATCCGCCACCAGCGTGATACAAGGATAGTTTCATGCACTAGCACACATTACATTTTACACTACATGCAGGTACAGATTGAGATCTTTAGTTTGTCTTTACTTAGGTATAACTAGGCCAAATTTCGCGGAATTTGTGTCCAGGGTAGTAGCCCAAACCGAGGTCCGTACCACTTTGGTGCCCTTGCGTTAGCTACCACTTTCCCGGTTAATCGCCTTAAGCGATCACTCCAAAAGTTTACTGAGACTTTCCTGAGTTGTTCATATTTCATCATTGAACTCGTATGTGGTCGACTACATCATGCACTGTGGACAAACAAACATTCGATTATATAATATTAGATGTGTCCGGCGTACGTTGCAATGTCACAGAATTCTTTTTTGTCAGGAACCTTCTCGCGGTTCTGGTGAACAACTCACCAAAGTTTAATCACATTCGTATGAATAGTTTACGAATACATAGAAGACAAACATGCTTACATTGATTTTTATTTATATACATAGAGAAGAGATTAAAGAAAAAAAAAACGGTATGAAGGTCGTTTGTTTATCATACATAAAAGTTTATTTACGATCAGTTAAACTTAGGTAAACATGAAATATATAGTCTCCTATGTACAATACTCTACCATGAAGTCTATTATTTATCATTATTAAAAACTGGTTCTGCTCAATAAACGTGTCTAGTATTAGGGTTGGCACGTGGTATTCTTTGTAAGAACATTATTTTTTACACCTACACGTTTGGTGGTAATGATAAAAATTATCGAGCATTTGATAATTTTCAATGTAGGTTAATTGTCTTTCTAAATCATTTCAGCTAAGTGGGTCTATTCATTTCAGTTCTTCGTATTTAGCGGTTGTTTGTATTATGTTTTTGTGCGTTTTATTATTTAACTACCTCTGTGTCCAGGGGTCCGCTCGCTTGCTATAATAATTTCTTTTTTCACAATTATGAACTGGTTATCGTTAATGATTACAAATTGAGTGAAAAATATTTATATCAACCATTATGTGTGATTCTTGAATTATTACCTCACTAATAGCAGAAACAAAAACATTAACTATTATAAGACAAGAGAATACGTATTATTTTTTTATTTATCATTTGAAGCTATGATGGCGCAGCGGGTAGTGCGGCCGGATTCCGTGTCAATCGATGCTAGTTCAATCCCACCTATCCGACTCTAAATCGGCCTGAGCTTTTTCGGTGAAGCAAAAAACATCATGGGAAAGCCATACCATGGTGGTAGGGCGTTTTGTAATGATGCCCGATGTAGCTGTAGTGTAGCTAACCACTCTCAAGTTTGAAAACCTGTCGCCAAATGTCAATAGGTGTGTTCCGGCAGCATCACTTGAGAACCAGTACCTCTAGGCTTAGTGTGTTTACCATCCTGGACAACATCGTCACATAACATCAGGTGAGATTGTGGTCAAAGCACTGAGCCTATTCCGTGTAAAAAAAAACATATTTGGTAACTTTAAAAATCTAAATGAACTAATTAAAAAAAATGAACCACATAACAAATAAATGGGTATATAAAATATGTATAATCCATATATAAATGGGTTACAAAAGTTTAGTACATTTTTATAAACGAGAAAAAAAAAATTCAAAACAGTTTTTACCTACAAATTTTCAACAATGACAATTAATTGTAGTTTCTAAAAAGCCGGTTAAGAATACCGCTCATTTCATTTTTACTGTATTCTGCACTTTATCATAGGTTTGAGTGATAGCCCTGCACATTATGCGCCGCTGCATAATGCGGTAGGACCACAATCCTATCAAGCAATAGGTCGCAATTTGTACGAGCCCATACGTCGCGTGGGAGATATGAATCAGTAACGTGGGTTGTTCAAGGACTTGCCTTTTACTGCATCAATAGAGGAACAACAGCACGTGTTGCTTATTTAAGGAAAAATTATTGATAACGTGGGTAACATTTGCAAATTGTCATCATAATTGCTTATAAGAAATGAGTAGATGTTTTAAAATCGTTTTAAAAAATGGTGTAGGTAGGTAATATATAATTTTGATATTATGTACATAGGATGTTATCTATGTATCATTATTTTGACGGAAAGATCTCTTTTGATTACGAGATACTCTAGTCAAACACGCTCCACACCACATGCAAAGTTCATGGATTTGTAAGCGATTTTTTCTAGAAACCCGTAGGTTTAGATAGTTATCATAGTATTTTCTTTCAGAATAATTGATAAACTATATAATGTAATTAACAAATATAATGATTAATTGTAAAAGGTTACATACAGTTTTTATTGGTTTAAAATCATCGATTGAAAAATGTAATTGGATAATGACTTTGCTTGTCTCTTTCAATTATAAAAAACATTCCAAGTGACAATCGAGATAATTCGCTAGACCGAAACGTACGATCTTGATCTTCATCAGACGTCAAGCGTTAGCCAGTGACGTAAGAAATATAATTTGTATAGAGAGTTATTCGAAAAGTTCTATTTCTGTGATCAGCCGCACCCACGGCAGCATATACATGCAAAACGACGCGCAGACTTGAACGAGTTAGTAGTGTTGATTTCAAACGGATATATTATGTATTATTAAAATTCACTTTCGATATGAAATTATTATAAAATTTAAATTGTTTAATATTGTTTTCAAACGAAGTGAAAAGCGTCAGGACAGCATGAAGCGAAACGTGAGTACACACACATGATGATCATAATACACGAGCGCCGAGTTAGACTCATACAATTTATAAATAACTTCAAATAATTGCACTTGTTGGTAACACCGATCACACGGGACTGCCAACGATCGAAATCTTTTGTTTACGTACTAAAAATTAAATAATGTTTTTTTTTTTTATGTTTCAACACATGCAGATGCAGAATGCAGATTTCTAATGTCACAGTGACTCGACATCATTTTTTTTTTTGTTGTATATGCAATAAAAAATTTACATTCGCTAATATTGGTCTTGTGTACACTTTCTCAGTGTTCTAAATGTTTTATTGGTGTTACACAATTCTGTATGTTATTTGGAACGAACTGGCCTCCTACATGTTTTCACACTCTGTGTTACCATTGAATAGAATTGTGATTAAACTTGAAAAAATCCAGAATAACTATTCCACTATGTTTAATAATTTACGCAGTAGATTTGTTCAAGATTCATTAATACAAAGTGTATTATCACATTTTCGTTTTAGAAGTGAAATTCGCATGACTAAAATATATAAGACAAAGTAAAATGTACAAATATCTATTATGTCCAGTATCCTACTACGGCCCATGTCTTTAGTTTATCTAATCTGCGTTGTTTTTTTTGAAGTGAAAATTTCTTAGCGATTTTGAGCAATTCTCGGTTGAGCAAAAACTTATAGATTCGCTTTACTAATGGAATGTGACATTAGTTATCAACCTGCTGTCAACGACATGGAAAATTATATAACTTATCTCTGGTGGAAAGGAATGTTAAGTATGATGGCAGATTCCTAAGCTTTTGTGTTGCCACGTCTACAATATTTTTCATTTAAAGCCCGAAAAAAAATGATCGAGTCGAAATGATTACTACTAAAATTATTCCGTTGGTTGTCCAAACAACAAAAAAAAGTTTTTTTACAAAGTTTTTACCTCTATCGGCAGTCCCCATTGCGGCTGCTTAATTTTTCTAAATATATGGAACCATTAACTTTGTACCTTTCGTGGGATTTTTTTTCTTTCTAGTGTCTTTTTTTCAGGTTCGTGATGTACTGATTTTTGTAATAATAGTATGATTTATGACTAACTGTTTTAATGACATCAATTATTTAGATTGGAACCAAATAAAACGAAAAACAACTATACCTTTATTTGTCGTTCTACTATACATCGTCATATTGTAAATAATGCTAATATTATGATAAGGAGGCCATTAGTCAATTCATTCATTTGCGTAGTAAATTTTAATTGAAAATTCCAACTGTTGTCTTTGTAATGCAGCCCATTGAGTTGTCGTCGGTATTCTATCCGCATCCTGTTTGTTCATTGTCTCCACTTGCCGGTCGATGACCGCTTATTGCTTTTCCTTTAACGTTAAACACTGGTCAGCTGATAATGATACATTATAGTTCATTACGTAATCAGATATTAACTTTCATATTTAAGAGTGTTTACTTCCAAAAATATTTTGGTAACATAATGAAAAGGAATCTACTTTAAAAAGCTCATTAGAAAATTTTGATATACATTACAATCGTACACGTGATCTTACAAGGACCATCATAGACTTGTTATTCCAAATAAATAAGGGCAAATTTATTAAATCTGCCTTACTTAATAAATTTGCCTTTTTTAATGAAAATAATACAATCACCTCTTTACACTGAGAGTATAATATTTTAAGAATGTTTAATACATCGTAGTGGAATGCGTCCGAAATGAATAAGAACAGAGAAACTGCTGTTTATTGGTAAATAAAAACTAACATGCTGTTGGGTTTGTAACAGAATCATGTTCACTTTTATCGAAGGAGGCTATATATTTATAAAGAGATGAATTTATATCGTAGATAAAAAAAAAAATCTGTACGTTTACCAATAACAGCAGCAGCATGGTCACAATATCGTGATCTAAATCATTTAAATACAGAAGAAAAAAAAGTACAGACTTCATAGTGTAATCTCATACTATTAATTCATATTGTATCAATTTTGTTATGTTCTCTATTCAGGTTTTCACAATAACCTAAATATTTAGAAACTTGGAACGAATTGTTAATGCGCATCTTGAGTCAGCTGCGTGTATGTATTTCTACCAATAAATTTACCAAATAATGTTTTTCACTCTGAAAATACTTTAAAGATTTTCGTCCGATTTTTTGCGACGTCACTTCAATGAAATTATGTAAATAAAAGTCCGCATTCTTTTACCACTAATATGACGCGAGCGATGTGAAATCCATCTGTTCATCATTTCTAATTTTTGCACGCATTTACGAGATAGAAAATAGATGCTTTATAGTAAACTGATAAGACATATCCTTTATAAATCCCAACATAAATCACTAGCAATAATCGGAAACACTCTACATTTAAAATTGGGTCAGATCGACCTTGAAGAAATAAGACTCTAAGGGCCAATTTTTTGATCCGTGGGTCAACTCGAGAAATGGTCAGATTTATAACAAACGGTTAAAAAATAATGCCCTAAAGCGTTTTTTGAAACATAGTTAAGCTAACCATTTGTCAAAAATGTGACTATTTGTTACAAAATTTAACCATTCAACTCAGTCGGGTTAGCAAGATGGCGGATGGTTAACTCTAGTGCGAACAGCTGTTTCATTGCTTTTGTGTAACATTTGAAGTAGATCATTTGAAGTTTCATTATGTTATGTAACATTAATTTATATAAAATAATTTGTTAAATAATTACAACGTATTAATAAATTGCTATTTATTATCTTTTTCGTAATATATTTGTTTAAGAATTTTGTTTTTCATAAGAATTCAGTATTCCATTATGTATAGTATATCAAGTTCGTACAAATATTTATTTGGCTTGTAAAATATATTAAATCCAAGAATTAAATTATAAAATCAAAGAATATTTTAGACAAGACGAAATAAAAAAATCATTACAAGACTATCACAAGAAATAATAATGGACACAGATGTTCGAGAGTAGTTCGACGCTTTGTTTTTTGTAATGTTTGTTCGACAACTCGAATTATGGACCATGACACATTTTACTCGGAATGATCATACAAAAAAAAAATTACCGGAATCAAAAGTATTCTATTATACAGTTCATTTTACTGGCAACATAAATAAATATTGCTAAATTTAACCATAGTAGATTTTGTCATCAAAAAACGCATTGTGATTATAACCATTGGTTTGTGTAATGGTAATAGTAAAATTGACAAATGGATATAGTAACTTTGACTACGGATCAAAAAATTGGCTCTAAGTGGAAACGACTTCTAAAGCGAGTTTTAAACAAAATTATAGATTCGTAGCGTTTATCTCATTCACAGTATTAATCCGATAATTTTTTGACTTAAACTGACTTTTTTTAAAACTTTTTTTAAATAATATATTATACAGCCACTCCATATAGAAAGTTGCAATTGCAATTCAGTATTGCAAGTTTACATTTCACATGGATCTGGGTGGCGCCATGTGCTGTACACATGTTATTCCGTGTTCTGTTAAAGTTCATTCGCCTCTCGTAAATGTGCATTCATTTATATCAAACTCTACTTGTGCGTTTGCGTTATATATGTTAAGGGAACCTTAGTCTTTAGACAAAATGAAAGGGCTAAAAATATGTTTAAGTCTCTCAAATAGGTAAACCGTCACCCCCTTTCTTAACATATCGATTGGAAAATTTATAAATTTATTTCTGTGTAAATAAGCGTATTTAAATCTCTTCTGTTAAAGAACTATTGATACAGTAAGAAACTTATGAAGCGTTGTATATAGAAGACATGAAATTACAGAATATGTAATAATCGTTAATTAAGTAATCCTATTTTTGTAGTAAAATTTGTATACTATTTTATAATATATATGTTCACATTTTTGCACGTCAAAAAGTACAAATCTGTTTGTATGATGTACATACCTACATATATTTTTATAAGTATAATTTCGGTATGTAACTCATAATTATCTGATCACCAAGACTTAATTTAATTTAATTTTTTTTTATTTTACTTTTGGCATTACGATATGTGCACAATTTTTTATATTATAATATATTACGGTATAAATAATTGCGACGACACAAGAAAAACGTTCATTATAAAGAAACGAATAATACAATTAATTAATTATTACCTGGTAATTATATCTGTTAATATCATTCAATGAGTAATTCTAATCAACCTTGAGGTGTTTTAGACTTTGTCATTATTATTGCTAAGTTATGTATGTATGCAATGTGTCTGTGTCGTATAAATCAGAGCATAGTCATTGTCATGTATTTTATTTATTGGTTTTATGGTTCAATGGTTGTATTAGCATTTTGTATGGTTATGGCAAAAATTGGTTATAATATTTGAAATAACGTGTTTAATCCCTTGAGCACCTTCCCGGTGTTTACGCCAGCTTTCCATTGTTTTCTATTGTCTTTCTATTGTTTCATTTTTATGGGTACTCAACACATTAATAAAACATATTTTAATTTATTCGATGTGTGCTTGCGATGACCATGATTTGTGAGATTTATAAATAAACTAGCTGTGTGCCCGCGTTTCGTATATTCTTCACTGCGCAATATAGTTTCGAAATAATCATTAAAGAATTTTGTTTCTTGCTGTCCATTGAACCATATTTTATACCCAGGCGGCCATTATTTAAAATACCCTATCATCACCCAGTATTTAGTCAAAACTTCTTATTTTGAGATTACAAACAGACACTTTAATTTTATATATTAGTATAGTCTAAACTGAGACGACGATGAGAGACGCGCATTTTAATTTTCATAAAAATTGTAATGTGACGGAAAAGTAAGGACGGCTTCAATAATTGTTTTTTTCTAATCGTCTAATGTTTTGATAACGTAACAAAGTTACTCCTTAAAGTGAATATATGATGGTGTCTTGTAAGTGACGTACACATATATTGTTAAGTAACTATCCTTGTTTATATATGACCAAGATTAACTACTAGTTTATCCTTTATCATGAATTATATTATCTTTGTATGCTAATTTGTAACGGTATTTCTTTTGTTATTTCTTACCCACTCGCCCTGGTATAGTAGATATTACTTGCCCTATATAGATTAACGATATGCAATAATACATTTTGTATGTCGTATTCGCATTATTAAATTTTTTGTCTATAATTATTTATGGTTTTGTAAGGAGAGATCAACGATGCATCACATACCGCCGCTTTTAAAGTAGCTTGTGAACACTTTTAGCGTCTGGATAGGCAGGGGGTCTATGATTTGCCTTTTTTACACGGAATAGGCTTAGTGCTTTGACCAAAATCTCACCTGATAAGTGACGATGTGGGTCCAGGATGGTAAACACACTAAGCCGAAATATACTGGTTCTCCAGCGATGCTGCCAGAATACACCTATTGGTATTTGGCGACAGGTTTTCTAACTTGAGGGTGGTAACTAACCAGGCGGGCATTATTTTAAAATGCCCTACCACCAAGCTATGGTTTCCTCGCTATGTTTTCCGTCACCGAAAACTCCGGGTGATTTTATAGTTGAAAAGGTGGGTTTGAACCCACGTCGATTGACGCGAAATCAGATCGCATAACCAACTAAGCCATCATCACTATCAACTAAGCTATCATCACTCTACTAAGCCAACATCGCTTTCAACTAAGCCATCATCGCGTTAATAAGCCCTCATCGTTATACTAAGCCATCATTGCTTATTTTTGATGTGACGAAGGACTAGAGGGTCGGAATGATAATCATGTAAGCAGAAATTAATTATAAGCTTCTTGTTTCAAAATTACGCGAAAATCCCTAAAAAAATGTCTCACTCACGTCTCACTTGAACAGCCCAAAATACTACACTTTTCGATTCCGAAACACGACAAGCCAGTGTACAGCGGATTTGTCATTTATGTGCTTATTGGCCACGATGCGGTTGGACTAGGAACCCTTATCTCACCGCTTGACATACGTCGGGTTATCCTCAATATTTATAATCTATATTAATATTATAAATGCAAAAGTAACTGTCTCTCGCGCTTTCACGGCAAAACTAATGAACCGATTTAAATGAAATTTGGTACACAGATACTGTAAAGTCTGAGTAAGGACATAGGCTTTTTAATGCGAAACACGGGTTGTAAGGGGTTGAAAGGGGGGATGTAAAGTTGTATGGAAATAGTGTCATTTTTAGAGATAGAAGCTTTAAACTTATTTTTTCGGAGGATGGCGGGGGGAGCGGAACTGTGTGGTACGGCGCGGTGTAGGTGGGGAAATCTGCCTAAGGGCTTGCACCAAAAACAACTAAACCTACATTTTATTAATTCTCGATTTTTCCTTAAATTCGATTTAGCTTAAACCGACATTAATTTGTCTTGCAATAGTGGTTTTGCAGTACGATTTAACTAATCCAAGTTTAGACCACAGACCATGCAACGTCGACCATATTTACGTTTCGTTTCCCATAAAAATTGATTACTAAAAAAAGCATTCATAAAGTGTCGTGAAAAGAAACGTGTTTAATGCCAGTTTTGAATTTAACATTCTAAGAATTAACAGTGAATACAAGTTACATACAAATATAATGTGGACTAGAAATTATTAGAACCCAAGAGGTGAAATCAAAATAAAAACTGAATTATTTGTTTGAATTGAATTAATTGACAAATTGAATTATTTGATTTTTATAAATTCGTTATCTCGTAAACTATTGAACAAATTACTACGTTCTTTTAACTTTTCGGACGTCATAATGTAGACTTATATATTGTAAAATATCTTCGTCGTCATCTGATAGCGAATCATAATCGGATGTAATAATATCTATGGGATCCTAAAATATTTCCATTGTATAGATACGAAAAACAAGCAGTATTATTCCCTGACCAGTACAGACTCCCTAATGTCAAACACGTTACATCGAGAATTAGTGAGATAAATCGTTGAAATAATCTTAATTTTGTCAACTTCCATAATCGAGATTAACGTTAAACTGACATCCCGCAAGACGATAAACTAGATTTAAGTTAAAGCCGAGTTTATATTTTACTAAATCGAACTTAAGTTATTTGGTGCAAGCCGCCCTTAGTGTGGCTTACCCGAACGGGCAGAGACACATGAGGGCAGACGACTGTGCCAGATGCATGCGAATGCTGAAGCCAAAAGATGGGAAACCAAAAAACGTAGTTTATAAAAATCTACTTAAATAAACTTATATTAATACTTATAGCTTATGTACTTATATACTTAAATAATAAAGAATTTATACGTATGTCTTATTTGTAAAATAATTAGCCTAAATAATTTAAAATGCTTACATTACTCGCTGACGAAGTCGAGGGCACGGCTGGTACTCCGTATACCATCCGAATGTTTTCTCTAGGCTATTTTAAGATCAATAATTCTTCTCTAATACCTCATTTTGATGTATGTACCCCTTTAAGATGAGTCGTATAATTCCAATATCAGCTAACTCCACACGCAACATATTTTCAGTAAAAGCAATAAAGTGTATCTACCATCTTCGAGTACCTGACTAAATGAATTATAATTATTCCACTAGCGAATGTAATTCTAATTTGTTTATACCCCTGATATAACGTAATTTAATTAGTATAAAAGAAGATAAACACTTATTTATATATCCTAAAAATGGATTTGGCGGGTATTGTAACCAACCAGTGGAGTTAGCGGATTTTGGATCTAGGTAGAGGTAGATTTAGCGGCTTTTGTAACGAATTAATTTTTTGTTCATATACAGGATGTAGAAATGAAAAATTCAAATATAGATGAAACTTTATTTTGATCACAACGACAAGAGAAAGGAAAACATAAAACTTTAAAAAGTAATTTAAACAAACTGATCATTTTCTACAACTCTTTCACACACAAAAAGGAAATATTTTACACTCATATTTTTCAAACTTCGGCTCCCATCTTTAGGTCGATGTCTTTGAACATTATTTGTCACACAGTACTTCAAAATGAAATTATCTTGGATTATTTTATTATTCTTTGCATAAAACTGCTTATGTATATTCATCAAATCACTCATTGTCAAAGAGCCATACTTTAATCTTTTTGTATTGTGTCCACATTTCGGTAAAAAACAGGCAAACTGGCAGGCGCGTATCTGAAAAAAAGTATACTTATATGACATCATATAAGTTAGAACTACCACCACAATTAGAACCATTAATAATTAACCCAACAAGTATTATATTTTAAAATTGTACGTTACAAGTTTTTGAAAAAAGGATACCCATGGTATTTTTTCTGTATATAATCTATTCATGCATTTTAATTTTTAAATGATAACTAAATTTAAATGGTAACTTCAATCACAAGTATAATGGATTGCAAATTTTACTAAATATAGTTATTATTATAAATTGTCAATAAAAAACAGACACGCTGTATCACCTTAATGATAAAACTAAACGCCATATTGGAATCTTCGGAATAGAGCGTCGTGATTGGTTGAAACGGACGTAGCGGGATTTGGAAATAACTTTCAAAAGAGCTGGCGGATTTTGGAATAAATTCGAAAGTTTGATGTCAAATTTAGTTGGAATTTGCCGGTAGTAGGTATAAAAACGAACAAAATGACATACGTGAAATTTCATAGACTATCCAGAAACATAAATAGCTTACATTTTTTAAAAAATGGAGTTGGCGGGTATTGGAATTATACGACTCAGATATAACCTACGTAAGTCACTAAAATCCGCTAGATAGACGCGGAATGCGACTATGTTTTATTATTGTATGTAGAGATTTTGAATAACTATCTTAATACCATAATAGTCTGAATTTTTAAATAATCTTTACAATATAAATAAATCAGTTTTTATACAAAAGTAACGTAAAGTGCGTGAGCGAGAGTTTCAATCATCCTTAAAAAAAACAGCTTACAGCTATCTAGATAAAGCTAAAAAATAAATTACTAAATACAAAATTTCATACAAATCGTTACAGATGTTTTCAAGAAATCAATTTAACTTGAACTAAACCGAACCGTTCGTTGCAAACATTATTCGAGGTGAAGTTTAAAAAACGATATATTTACAAGAGAAAATTTAACTTTAAATTCTTTGTATATATTCCTGTCCGAATATGAATTTCATTACTTCATCTGCATTTTTATTTGGATTAAAGTAATTTAAACTCAAACGAAGAGAAGTGTAGCCTTTATCGATAAATGTAATTAAATTATGAAGTGATGTATGAACGGGCGGTCCTGCGGTACAATGCATACACCATTAATCAGATGTTTTATAAGGAATTGCGAAGGAAAAATTAAATAAACATACGCGGACCATTGTGATGTCGCTTTTGTATATTATTATTATACACTCGGTGAGTCACGCCCGATCAACTGAAATAATTAATTCTGAATATATAACATCCATGTGTGTTTATCCGCATTAATATATTTCATACAAGAAATATTTCAGTAACATTGAAATATGTATTTACGTACCAAAAGTCAAATTTTAAACTGTAACAGATTGGAAAACAAATGTCGTTTGTCTTTATACCCATAAGATAATGCACACTGGCCCCAAGTAAATCCAGATTGCAACTATAAGTTTTGTCCGAACCTTCTAGAATATAGATTCATACCGCGCAGGCGCGTTTTCGACCCACTGCGTAAAAGTAACGATGGTTTTCAATAACATACATTGCTGCATTTCCTACATAATCGACTTCGGCCGCTATAATAAATAAAGTCGTAAACCATCAATGGGTATCGTCCAACGGAAAACAGTTGCGGCACTTGCGTAGAGTGCTCTCGAACAATCCAGTCATTTCTAGACGGCGTAGCTTGCTGACACCGACTGTATAAATATGTCGAGGCGCCGGCAATCGCCGCAGTATATACCGAGACACAATAACTAACGTTACACAGAGCACGTTTTCACGTAAAGTCAAAAGCGTACGAATATCGAGTGAATAAACGATAAATAAATATTACGAGAGTGTTTTTCTGTGATACACATTCCAGTGTTTCGTAATCAGGAAATGGAATCACCTGTAGTTTTGGATAAACCACCGGAATACCATGGTAAAGATGTAAGTAATTACTTTCTACATTGTCTTTTTTTTCTTATTAATTATAGTTTTTTGGTTAATAGCGAATGATTTCAAATTAGATTTATTTATTTGATTCCACATTCCAAATTATTCGCATTCGCGATATGTATATATATATTAATAAATAAAATTGAAGTGTCTGTTTGTAATGTCAAAAATTTTTAAATGAAAAAAAAATGAATGTATATACGATACCTATACCAAAAATAAAAGATTTAAAATTTTTGTCTTTCTGTTTGTTCCGGGTAATCTCCGGAACGGCTGGACGGATCTTGACGGGACTTTTTTGGTAGATATCTGAAGTTACTCCGGGTAACTTAGGGTACTTTTAATTTTCGAAAATAATTAGACTTCCGCGTAAAAAAATTAGAACTCATAAAAAATTGAATAAAATCCGATTTAATGCACAGTTTTACGGGCAAGTACTTGAATATATGAGAAATATTTTTATTTTATCTTAGTTTTTATTTCCGGGTTTTAATTAGAAATGAGAATTATAAGAATTATGGTCACAATTTTATTTTTATAAAGGTCACACCACACATAAATAACTCTTGAAACATTTTTCTTTATAACGGAAAATAATTGGAGGTGAACCAGGTGTGTTCACATGGTCAAACGACCATTTTGGTTTTTATTGTATTTATTCGCCTTTCCATGTTCCTTAGTTAATATCGTAAATTTAATTTCCTAAACATGAAATTATAGTCTGTATCGATTTTAATTTTTAGAGTTTTAATGACTTTTTTTGTTAGATGTATTAGTTTGATTACCTGGAACGTAATCGACTTACCCCTTTCCTGTATTAGTGACAAATATTATTAGTAATAAGATGAATATTAGTGAATTTTTAGGAATAACAAGTGATTGCTCAAATATATAATATTTATTTATTTTTATTAACTGTACTCTCCTGTTCGTCGAAATTCCATAAAATGCGTCGATGTCTATCTACTGTTATTATATAAAATTATTTCATTACTTCTTTACGTAACAAATAACTAATCCGTTATGCGAGAATAAGCATTTATCGGTTCCGTTCCATTTACTTACATTTCTACGTTCAAATATTATTTTAAGACGTCTTTCGTTTATTTACTTTGAATGTATATATCTTGAAACTGGAAATTCATGTAAACAATTTGGACGTCTGACGCGCCGAGCCGCTTGAGTCACATGCAGCGGCGGCGCCTGCGCATCTGTTATCTTCATTCCATTTATAGTCCAGACAACAATGTCAAACTATTCTTTTATAAAACTATCCGCAATGAGAATTAATACGAAACCTTGATCGGTTGATAAATTATGCAGTTGGTTTTTAGACGAATTTCCTTGCTACCTACCATAGAGTATGCGAAGCTTTATAATCTGTGATGACCCAAAAGTCAATTAGTATCAGTTAGTTCATTAGACTTTTCTTTGAATCAGTTGTCACGACCGACGTCAAGGAAATATAGCTCTATTTATTTTGTTGGAAACGGTCCGTTTCGATTAATTGACTGCATATTATAATGATAATAATTCAATAATAATTATATTTAGGAGCACTTATAGATACGTAATCCTCGTTAGGTTTTATCTGTGGAGTGTTTGTATAACGTTCTTAATACTGTTACGAGATTGCATTACGGTGTTGCATCCAAGTGGTTTTATATTTAGAATCAATAATGCACATCATATAAATATTGCGTGGGGTCAAATCCCCGGTAAGGATAAGTCTAGAAAGTACAGTTTAGTGCTGCCTACAGTATGACAATATGATTTGTTTTAAGTTTAAATTCGGTAACTCGAAGGCATGTCTTCGGGTTTTTTACAATTAAAAGCGAAAATATATTTTTGTAAACTCCGTTTGCTCTAGACTTTTTTATCCTAAGTACAAATGAAATTTAATTTAAATTTCAACTGTATAAAAAAAACAATTTTGTTAAAATCTACACGACGAATTCTGTGTAATAATTAATTGAACGGATATCGTTAATTATCATCATTCACATGGTTACTTCATCTCGTTTTGAATTATATACGTATGAAGAGTCAAGTTCACGGACGACAACATGGCTCCTATAAATTAATATCTCATACCTGTAAATATTATTTCTAAATCGAAATGATGATGTCATAATTTATCTTAGATGGTAAATGCGCTCCTTGGACAAATTCGTCACGTGACGCCTACGTTTATAACACGCGAGTATTATTAGGTGGCCAATGCTAATATGGCAATCGGTTCGACAGAGAAAAAAAAAATACATTATTATGTATGCTATATAATATTTGTAAAATCACCGGATATATCATGAAGCCTTTAATGGTATCGGTGGAAGTAACCGTTTCGTCCTACGTATTTATTTAATCGTCTCGCCCGCGTAGAGTATTTGGGTCAACTGATTTAATTGGCACGTAAATAATCTAATAAGTAATTTGACTCTTAAGAGGACATGCGGTCGGAAAAGTAGGTATTTCAGAAATCTATTGCTGTCGCGTTGCGCTCCGAAGAAAAAATTATAAAACACGAAAGGGACAACTGCAAGTCGGGCTGATTTTATAATAGACGAAAATATCACTTCGTAGGATTCTGTTTCCTCCACCAAAAACTGTACCGATAATTTTCTTTCAGTTTTAGAACAATAAAGACTGCTTATGCTTGTAAGTTTGCTTTTTTAAAATTTTATCCATCAAATTTGTTTAACGAACGTCTGAAAATTACTGTAAAAATTGAGTATTTTTTTTATTTTACAAAGGCTCCTAGTTTCCATAGAATAACTAATTTATGGAAAAAATCAAAAAGTACGGGCGCGCCGGTGGTGAATATATACCATAATGCTATTGGTAAATATTATCCAGGGAGGCAACAGGGGACTACGTTTGTATGGAATAAATGCCGCTAGGACATCTTAATATTATTGCGTCGCGATTATTAATTAATTAATGTTTACAATTATGTTTAGACTAGTGATAAGTTTTGATTGATCTCAGCCGTCTGTCGATCTCGAGGTTAGATGAACTTTGATGATGATGTTTATTTACTTACTGTAAATAAAGGTAAATTCGTTGTTTATTGAATATATGTTTTATAAATTGCGCATCGGATTGTTTGAGAGATTACAAGTTTTGTTTATTGATTAATATTTATATAAATTATAATTAATAATATTTATACATATTGCATTTTTTTATTTTGAAAGTTAGTATTTCTGTAATATAATTGTAAATATAAAGGAATAACGAGATCAATTTAATTGAAATCGACTTGTTCTTGCTTTGTGATCCGACATTAATGATTCTTCGGAGGTCAATGACTTAGTGCGTCATCTTATATTTTTGTTGACCATAGCTGTATGATATATATATACTAAATATACATACTACTTATAAGTGGTTTTCGTTCTGGTAATCGAAAAAGGGCTTTAAATCGTTATTAAAAATAAAAAAATGTCAAATATTTTATTGGCAATGCCACCAATAGCTACAAAAACAAAGAAAGTCGCTAGATAAGCAAAATTTCTTCAGCCGGTTTTATCTTTGCATAATGAAAGAAAATATAAAATGAAAAGAAAAAAATACGTGTCAATTTTCTGTGTGCGTGTACTGATTTGTCAAGTTTTGAAGTGATTTTTAGCGGGGTTGTGCGATTCTCGGTTGGGGAATAACTTATAGATTCGCTGTGTTTTTATTTTTAAGCGGTGTGTGACCCGAATTTGCCGTTGTAAGCCAACGATTTCTAACATTTTCCAGATTAAAATTCGGTTGTATCCGTATTTAAAGACAGTACTGTGAAAATTTGTATTACACTTTGTACCACGTAATTAATGGACAACCCTTTATTACTAACAAAATGAGTACAAACAAAACGACATATTACAAAAAATACAACGCAACGTAATATTTTGGGGCGATGACCGTTGATCTCCATTTGTCTTTGATCTTGATTGAATTAAACTGCGATTTTCAGTCTTGTGACGTGTGACAAGAGTAACAGGATCGTTACATTCTGAAATTTTAAAAACTATCTTACTAAAGACGTTGATGACGTCATATAAGTACTAAGAACGTCGAACGAAGCGCCTCCTCCAATCAATACTATAATAATAATAATAATGTATTGTATACAATATCAATATTTGCTTTGGAATAACCTTCACGTAATGTTTACCTTTGAATACTGCATATGCGTATATTCTCATAAAAACACTGATTTGTTTAAAACAAACGGCTACTACATAAAAAGTTCTACAAACACACGTATTTGTAAAAAATTAAATAGCATAAATTTCGACGAGATTCTTGTTAATTTTTATCGTGTATTTTGACTTGTCGTTGGCTTCTTATAGTGTTAGTTGAATTAATTTTTAATATAATATGACTTATCTATATACATAGTGTAAAAGAAAGTAACTTTATTCGTATTCGTATTTTTATGCTCTTCCTTAACCACTCAATGGATTTTGATGTGGCTTTCATCCTCAGATATTTTTTCATGGAAGGTTTATATGTAAATACTTGTATACAATTTTCGTGGCTTTCTTATGGTCAATATTGAAATATACTTCAAAATATTGTACTAGAGAATTGTTGTTTTTCATATCAAAGTCAAAATTCATTTCATTTTACAATAACACAACTGAACCTGTTCAGGCAACACCATGTAATCTGTGCCCGGTGGTTTTCGGTGTTTCGACGCTTGGTGGCGCCCCTCTCTCGCCAACGGTTTTTCAATCACTCGACATGGTCTCCTCGGAACATTCTATAATCAAATAGATTTGGCTATTATTTTGGCTTATTTTAAGCTCAAAACGTCTTCAACGTTTGTGCGTGCTTGGATATTAAAAGTAGCTATAGTGAAATTGGTTACGGAAAAGAGCGGCCGCTCAACATCAAGAAGACACAGTGGACGGAGCTGTGCATCATAGCAGGGCGAAGTATCTGCATCGGCACACCAGGTAAGTCGACACTGTTACTACTGGGTGCGGTTATTTGGTGAGCCAGAACAATTGATAAGGAGTAGGAAGCCCTAGGATCGGCGACAAAGCTATCGAATTAATACAAGGTCCTTCGATTCGGTCATACACCCCCAGAACCTATTGCTAAGGTCAATTCGGACGAAGATGCGGACAGAAAATGTAGTAAAATGTATAATAATATAGAATACTAGGTGTGTGCCCGCTGCTGCTAGGTTTTATATATTCTGCGTTGTAAGTTTTTTTATAATGAACCCTAATTATTTTCCTAAAAAAATGTTGGTACTAAGATAAAGTCAATATATTTCACTTAAATTGTAGCACTTACACGTAAAACTGTGCATATTGCATCGGATTTCAATTTTTTTTTTTACGCAGAATCCTAATTATTTTAGAAAATTAAAAGTAACTTAGGGTTTACTTCAGCTATCTACCAAAAAAAAGTGCCGTTAAAATCGACCGAGGCGTTCTGATTACTCGATACAAACTGACAAACAAAAATTTTTAAAATTCTATTTTTACTATAGGTGTCTTATATACATGTCTCTATTTAGTAAAAAAATTGACATTACAAAGAGGAACCTCAATTTTATTTATTAGTATAGATATGGCTGAAATCTGGATCGATGGCTGTAAGAGTATTTACTGATTATACGAGTATTCAATTAACTATACACGTTTTATTAGGTTGATTTTTTTATACATAATTCAAACTAGTTTTTTTTTTTTTTTTCCAATTATTAATTACAACTTTAGGTAGGTAGGTAGGATTACTCACGAGACCCGACACGTGCGGAGGAGGCACGCTCTTCGTGTCGGTTTTACCTACAATATGTTGTTTTCTCCGTTTTTTTCAACACTCGTTCGTTTGCGTGACGCAACCCTATTGGTTTTTGTACGCTTCGACCAGCGCACGGTGATGTCATCTCCACGAATCCGTCATGATTAGCTCCTTTCTGTGCATTATGAAAGTTGATTACCCGAACCATGCACGTACGCTTTTCTCTCGAACTGACTAAATGATAGAGCCTTGATAGCTTCACTATTTGTTTTTTGTGGCAAGGGGGGTAACCGAAAAAATCAGCCGGGAGAGTGGTACCTTTCGTAAAGACACTAAACTGGCTACTTGAGCTGTACATTCTGTGAAATTTGTTCTCATTAAACTTACGATGCTCAACGGAGATCTCAAGGTCCCCTGAAGAAACCATTTACCTGCGTGTAGTTTGCAGGAGTATGGGGTTCAGTGTAATGCGTATTATTCTGGTGCATGAAATTATAAATCTTTTAGCAATTGATTGGTTCAGTTTAAGCTGTCAGTGCGTATAGTTTATTTATATATTGGGTATTTTAGTTTAGATGATTTTAATATTTATATTGAAAACATGTGTTCTATGTTCACACATAAATAATGTCATGAAAATATGATAAATAATTAGATACGTTTATATAATTTAATTTGATTGTAACAAATAAATAATTTAAATAAAACTTTTTAACGTTTGTTTGTGAACATGTGAGTGCTATTATGTACTATTACTACCTATATTGTATGTACCTGTTGAGTGCTATTTTATACCTGCCTACCACCAGGTCGCTCTGTCACCGTTTGATTATGTGATGATCGCACTTTTAAATATAACTCATTCTCTGTATTGAGAAATAAATTCAATATTTTTGTTTTTGTGTTTTAAAGTTTCTGGAATCCAATTTATAATATAACTGTGTTTGTCTTACGATTGGGTGATCGATCACGAGGTATTTTCCTCTATCGGAGTATTCAGAAATATAAAAATAAACAATGTTGTAAAAAGTGTAAACCCGTTTTATTTAAAATAATATTAGATTTTATTCAAGTTTTTTTTATATTAAAATAGTTTCCATCATCATCTTCTGTTTTTTTTTGTTGTTTTGTTGATAAAATAAACGTTTCATTTTCAGACTTATTTAACTACATAATTTTTTTGCAATCGAAACCTATGTGATCACATAATTATAATATACTGTAGGTAATGTATACTAATAAATAAAATTGAAGTGATCACAAAAATGTCAAGTATAATTTTTTTACTAAATATATATTATAGCGATACCTATACCAAAAATACAATTTTTCAAATTAAGACGGGACTTTTTTGGTAGATAGCTGAAGTTAATCAGCGTAACTTTTATTTTTCAAAAATAATTAGGATTCCGTGTAAAAATGTAATTAACTCAATTGTGAATAAAATTCAATTCAACTGTCAGATTTAGAGAAAAGTGTTTGAATTTATGAGCAATATACTACTTTATCCTAATAGTACCAAAATAAATTTAGGAAAATAATTATTAGTATTCCGAAATTAAAAACCATGTAAAGAAAAATATGAAACGCGGACGCGCAGCTAGTTTAAAAATAATTTTCATTAGAACATACAATGACAATATTAATCAATGATTTGAGACAAACAGTTACTTCGTTGTCTTGAAAAGTTCAACGTTCTTATTAAACTAGTTTATATGACATTAGAGTACGTATTCGTCCATGTTTTTTATTTTAATTTTATATTCATCGATAAAATCATCTTTACATAATGTCTAAGTGATATTAAAGATTTTAGTCATTTCTGTATTTAGAATCGAAAATATATTAGGTATTTATTTATTGAATGTTCGATCTAATGAGTTTTTTTTAGATTCGGTTTCCTTATTTTTTAAGGATTTTTATTAACAGCCATATGTGAATAGTTTTGAAGTCTACCTTTGAATATGAAGTTTCTCTTACATCATTAGGAATAGTGAAACTAATTCTAGATAGTTCCATTTCTAAAGAATATAAAGTTTCTCCTTCGGTTCTTTTTATTTTTGTTTAGTAGTTATTGAACAGCTTTAAAGTTTTAAAAAATAATTGAAAACAGTTGTTTCTTCTTTGCTTTTAGAATTTCTAGCATCTGATCAGCATTTATTAAGTTAGAAAGCAATTTAGCGTCTTTCGAAAGAAGTTTCGAAACTTTTTTTTAAATAAAAAATCTTCAGGGCGCTTTATATTCCGTGTCTATTGTCACGTACAAATGCAAGTGTGAATTGTATGTTATCTCGCTAATGAATTTAATTAGGATATTTATATCATACGTGAGTAAATAGAAATCCTCTAGAGATGTTAAAAGTTATTTGAACAATTTTTGTAGGGTTAAGAATAATCAATAATTCAACTCGTTCAATAACCGATTAACTCTACCTATGACTTATAATTCAGTAGTAAAATATTCTGCAGACCATATTTAATTGACAAGAGACGTGGTTCTTAAATATTTTTGTTCGTTATCTCATTATTTTTATACGAATAAATTAATTCCGTAATTATTAAATTGCCAATACAATATTATTAATGTCATTTTGTATTCGAGTATGACATTAATATGACAGTATTACAGAGTTATCATGGAGTTATTGATCGTTTGCCATATTCCGTGTATGTAAGCGTAAGTTGTGTAAAATGCAAAAGGAAAGTTATTCGGCGGACATCTTAATTTGTTTTGTGTCCGCGCCGATATCTTTGTAACGACGTACAGTTATATACAAAGTAACAAAATACGAAAGTCTCGCACGTAAAGGTCACTTCCTTGGCCGTCCTTGCCTTATATGGTTTCAAGTGGCGACGCAAGCACGACGTTTGGTTTCTCGATACGATATGTCACTCTGCCTCTGTCACACCAATGTCGATTGAACCGAGATAGCGATAAACGGGTACACATTATTTTAGGGTTACGGTACACCTGTCGCGCTTTGAATTTTTCTATATCATCAAGGCTACTAAAAACAGTTCGAATAATAACATATCCTATATTGGATACTTATTTTTTAATGTTTAAAATTAAAACTTGTCTTGTTTGTATATTGTATTTATGTTTTTTTTTGTCGATTTCATTATCAGTGATTGCTCCATAATGTTGTTGTATGAGATCAGTGAATGGACCTTCAATTGTGGCATTGTTGTTTATGGCTTTGAAATATACTTAGTTATTATTATTATTACAATAATTTATTTATTCTATAAAATATAAATCATAATTGAATGTTATTATTATATGTGGATATTCAAGAAGATATATTTTGTCTGCAGCGAGGGTTCCCGTTCGAAGAGGAGGAAGGGTCGGGTGCGTGGAGCGAGCTCGCGGCGCGTCACCCCGACATAGCGGCGCGGCTACGGCAGCGCCCCGCCACTTGGGCCAGGAAGCGCCGCCCTTCCAGCCACGACGCAACTGACGGTAACTACCACCTTTGTAATATACAATTCTAAAACATTTCTTTCATTCAATTTAGTTCCTGGTCATAAGAATCTCAAAATAGTTTTTTTCATATCTTTTTTGTGGAATTATGCAACTCACATTTACAAAGTAGATGCTCAGAATACAGTGTCATTTCCAGACTCCGCCATCGTTCGCATAATGATCCACTTTTTCAAATTATAACTATAATACACACTTAAGCATCTGAGTCGCGACCACCATGCACATGGTGATAAACATTGCTATTTCGGTATTCCGATCAGATTACTGATCTATCATTGTTTTTCCAGGTGTTATAAAAAAACGTTTCGATATTGCAGATTTCGGCGACAGTTTCAGCGGCTTCGATAGATTCCCCTTCGACGACATACCCACAGAGTTCAGAGAGCACTTTCCGTCACATTGGAACCGAAGGTTCGGCTCCCGCGACGAATCACAACCGACCCAGGCGACATCGCCGCAACCACAACAACACACTACCGCCACACAGACCGAACAGGATCAGCATATCGGACCCTTGGAACACGATCAACAGACCCAATTACCACAATACGGTCTCAGAAACACAGTAGACCTAGGACAGAAAAGCCCGGCCGACCCAAGTCTGGTCGATGCGGATGAGAGAGCACACAGGTCTATGTCAGCACCCCCGGACACTCCTAATCAGACAAAAATGAGCGGTCAGAATCACCACGAGCAAGGCCACCCGCCCCAACACACTGAACACCCGTCTAATGTGAGACACATACCTATATTTGTCGAGGGTAGAGATGAGCCAGTGATCAATAAATCAGTCGACCACGGCGCACATCATCCCGAGTCCAAACCCACATACGTACCGCCACCGCCTCCGCCGCAATCTCATTCTCACATCGACAGGGACCAATATTTTGCCGACGACGGCCCGGTTAACTTCCATCCGCCACCTAATTTTTCTAGAGCTTTCGGTACCCCGTTTAGCAAAGGCTTCAGGCAAGGTCCTCAACCTTTCGTGCAACAAAAAGTTTATCCGCAGACAGCTTACGCCCGAGCTACTTCACCTCAGAGAGGTCAGTCTCCCAAACCTCAGCCTCATGTTGACGAACATTACGTAAAAGTGCCAGTGCATCACGAACATTCGACACCAAAGGCTGAAGCTCCGTCCAGAGCCCAGAAATCACCTCAACGACAACAGCCTCCGCCGCGCCAGCAGCAGCAAGCGCCACCGCAGCCACAACAGTCGCACCAACAACATCAGGTACCGGCACGCGAGACAACACCACCAAAGCCACAACCGCCATCCGCAAATGACCCTATTACGTTGATCCTTAGCATTCAGACAGATGTTCTTAATCTAATGACAGAAGTCGAGAACTTCAAAGGCACCAAAAAAGATAAAAAATATTTGTTTTTGGATGAAATGCTTACAAGAAATCTCATCAAATTAGATAATATAGAGACAGATGGTAAAGAAAATATAAGACAGGCGAGAAAAGAGGCTATCAAGTGTATACAGAAGTGTATTGCAGTGTTAGAAGCCAAAGCTGAAAGTAACTCTGCCCAGGCACAGCTGGAATCTGTACCACAACAAGAGCCGGTACAAGAACAAGAGACAGAGTCTCAACCACAGGATGTCGAGATGAAAGAAAATAAAGCTGTTCAAGAGAAAGTATCAGATGCACCAGCAGGTGAACAAGTTACACAAAATGGTGAAGTTGAAATGAAGGATGCTAAAGAGGCAAATAAAACAGAGTTAGAACCAGTCGCGCCGGAGGTTCAAGTACAGGAAGATCGAACACCGGCACCGGCACAAGAAAAAAAAAAAAACAGAGAATGATGAACCAAAGACACAAGAAGTCTTCGAGGCACCCGCTGAAACTAAAGAGGCAGCAATGACGACGGTAAATAAAGAAGTCGGAGAACCTCAAGCGGCGGACACGCGACCTGAAGAGAAGAAAGCATCTGAAGAGGAAGCCGTACCGAACGAAGAACATAAAGCTGAAGAAAAAGATAAAAAGTCGAATACTAAGAAAGTAACGAAAACTGTGAAAAAAAAACGTGATAAGAGTAAAGATAAGAAAGATGAGTCTAAAGATAGTAGTAATAAAGAAGAAAAAGTAGAAGACAATCAAAATAAAACAATAGAGCAAAAGGAGAAATCAGAATCGATGCAAGTGGACGATAATAAAGGTGATAAGACAGATTCACAAGTGATGGAAGTCGACGGTGCTGCTAGTCAATAAATATAGTTTGCATTAGTGAAATATCTCCTATAGAGATCCACAATATACAAAACACCGTACGGATCCTGAGATTTTTGCCTTCATTTTTAGTATTAATTATTATTTGTGGCGTAAATAACAAACATTGCGTAAACAACATTGTTTTATGTTTGTACATTAAAACGTTTTTAATATTAATAATTGTGTAAAGCGATTCGTCCTATAGGATTTGAATATGGTCTCCTAATGAATCCTAATAATACTTAATTTATTGTTTATCATTAAGTGGTAACAAAATTTTATCAATAAAAATAATGAATACACAAAGCGAGATTTTTATTTCATATTCCTTTATTTGCATTATTTATAAATATGAGAAAAAACAAATTGCATATTTTTAATTATACTATATTTAAAATTGGATTACATATCACAGCAGAGTAAATAATTAATTATTAACTTATAACGTAACATAAGCTCATCACGCCTGTTATCCCCGAAGGGTTAGGCAGAGGTGAAATAGCGAACTACACCACGCACATTTCGCCGAGCTTAGTTTCGTCCCAGATGTGACGGGGCGAGCCTGTCGCCATATCGGGAACAAATAATATAGTAAGTATGCTTAATGAAGAAGATATTATTAAACAGTTTATATAATCGTAGAAAATAATTATATTGGAAACTATTTAACCCCTTGAGCACTAACCTGGCGTTTACGCCTGCTTTTCATTGTTTTCCTATTGTCTCATTTTTATGGGTAATCGACATATTAAACTCATTCTTCTCCAATTACTCTAGCATTGGCCAGTCTTAAAGCAATCCATGACTTAATTTTAAATCTATGTATGTATGATGTATCTTAATCATTTGCGATTTTTTGTAAATTGGCAGTTTCACATTGAAACTTTTTTGAAGTGTGTGTATTTATGTACGCACGTAAGAAGTTACAGTTTGACGTAATAATAGAAAAAACGAAAACGTTCACAGCTAACTTCAGGGTGTCGTTTTTTCGTGACGGTGTGCGCGCGCGCGTCGTAAAGATTTACTCTCATCATTTTTCTTTAAGGCTTCAAAAAAAAAGGTATAACTTCACTTCTTATGAGAATGGCGACATGCGAGATGTACACAATTCCGCCAATGTCAAGTAGATAATTAGATTTTAGAACGAATGAAATTAGCCGGTGAGAAACTCTATTTTGTTTCTGATAAAAATAGTGGCATATGTGTGGTATACATGATTCCACCAGTGTCAAGTGGTTAAAATTTAAACGAAGGTTACAAATTCTGGTCTGTTCTATTGAAGTTGAAGGTATAACTTCAAACATTTCACATTTAATTTGACATTAAAAACAAAAAAAAAGACTCTAATTTCGCCGCATACATCAAATAACAATATAAAATTGATCGCATTAAGTTTTTATTTACACGTTCATTCCCACTCCTTCATGACCCTGTCCCAGTCGTCGTTCGCGATGAACGGCTTGTCGATGATGCACGTGATCATGTGCTCGCCGCAGAAGATGCACTCGCTCGCGACTATGTCGTCTATCTCGTTCTTGAGCACTTCCCTGAGCGGCAGCCCGCTCGACGTCGCCGTCGACAGCTCAATGTTCGACAGAACGGACAGTTGCCGTTGCAAGTCCGATAATTTCTTACGGCGAGCCGGACCTAGTGCGGAGGGGGGGGGGGAGAGTAATTGTATTTATGCATGTTTTACATATGAACCATAAAGACGTCCACTGTTGGATGTGGGTCTCCCCAATTAAGGCGGGAGGATTCCACTAGGTGTTTGTGGCACTTAGTCGCCTTTCACGACACCCACGGGAATGATATGGGGGGCTAAAAAAAATCTTCTTTAGAGGCGAAAATAATTAATAGTTACTGACATACCTACTAAAATAAACCTATTTATTTGTTGTAGTTAGCTATACAAATGCAAATGTCTTAACATCAGGTGATACGACATCATAAGATGTTTCCTTTGCCAAAGACGCGTTTATTGTTTTTAATTTAATTGATATAAAATCGCAAGAAACTCTATCTGATATTTTTATTATAATATAATATAAATTATATAATTCCTAACAATAAACGGTTTTAATGGAAGCACAGAGAGAGGTGTCATTTGCAGAAACCACTGTCCTTCATATAAAAATTCCGCCCATAATAATATTTAAATGGGCCCTAACGGAGAGTAATTCTGTTGGAAGGCATGGTAAAGACATAATGAATGTATATTAACTGAGTATCGGCATGGTCTCGCCGGTGAGGCAGTCACTGTGGAACTTGTGTCCGCAGGGGAACAGGTAGAAGGGCCGCAGTAACAACGTGATCTCGCACAACGAGCACGCGTCGGTCACGGAGACGCGCACGCTGCGGTTACGGAACGACTGTATCTCCGCACGGACCTACGTATACATAATTATCACATTTAATATGTCGATCACCCATAAAAAGTAGACAATAGGAAAACAATGGAAAGCTGGCGTTAACGCCACGTTAGTGCCCAATGAGTTTAAGCGATTAAACTTCTTATTAGAGTTGTTCATGTATAATAAATATTGATACTTTTTTACGATATGATATATCGATACTAATTGACATATAGAACAAATATATCGATATTAAAAGTGGCATTTGTGCAATCCACCAAATTATTCTGAATTTTTAACATCCGGAGCGGAATAGAAAATATATTCAGAGTCAAAATAAAAAATAAATCTTTATTCAATTTTGGCCCTAAGAAGGCGCCTATGAACGTCACAACACTACCACCGGTTCGGAAAACAACCCAAGTCGAGAAGAGCCGGCAAGAAGCTAGACCTGGTTTAATATACTTATATCATTTTTTTTAATTTAAAAACTATACAAATACGGAAAATTTATAAAAATGTTAGCGGAAGCACAGAGAAGTGGGTTAATTCCAGACATCATTGAATTTTTAGTTCTGTCCGATATACTCTATATCGGATGAAATATATCGATATCAGACGATTCGATAATATCGGGTTGTTTCGATATATCGAGAGTACGTATCGATATATATATCGAACACTCTTACTTATTACGTGCAATTCAAAAATAAGTCGAGAATTGATAATTAACCCCTTGAGCACCTACGTGGTGTTTACCCCAGCTTTTCATTGTTTTCCTATTGTCTTATTTTTATAGGTACTCGACACATTAAATAGGGATGTTGCCTTTTTATTGAAGTTAAAACATAATTAACGGCGTTGAGCAACTCTCGATAGGGGAAATCTTATAGAATCGCTTTACCAATGCTATGACGTCAACCGTATGGTAATTGTTAGGTAATGCTAATAATTTCAACAAACAAATTATAAAAGTTATACATTGACACATCAGTTTTTCCAAAGTTTCGAACTTTCACTTCTGTTTGGCAGTTCCCATGGCTGCTTAGTTTTTTTTTTTTATTGTCTCAGACAGAGAAACAATGACTTTTATATATTGTGACGATATACAACTTACATATTCTGCAGAGCGCGTGGCTTCCTCTATTTCAGATTTAGTTTCTTCAATTTGGTTATTGTATTCCTGTGAATAAAGTATTTTATTTAACATATTCTAAAACAATTAACAAATTACAATAATTATTACGTAAGCAAAATGTTAGACCTGGTTTAACTATCATCTTCCATTATTACCAGTAGTAAGCAAAGATCCCTCCCTTGCCGCTATGTTAACGTAAGCATTGGCTTATTTAAGAAAAGAAAAACTTTAAAAATACTTATGTAACCATAATTCAAACCCCTTGTCCCACATATCATCAGAAATAGGCAAAAAATAGAACCCCAGCACTTATTGATCCTTACATAACGGTCCTTTACTTTGGATAGTTGACAATTTTCACATTCTAAGTATGGTCATAATATTAAAGTCAGTCTACAAAATCATAAATCACCAAATTATGAAGAAATTGTGATAAATATGCTGACAAACTTTCACTTTCAAACCGGATAATTTAGAATATTATAGATTATATAAGGAGCACAGTTCAACCGGGATCTAAAAGTGATGGAGAAAAGGTATCAGAGTAGATGGGATTGTCACGTGATGCCAGATTACTGCTGCTCTTTAAAAAGAGATTGTCTCCTGAAAGTTTATACAAGAAAAGTTCATAAACGGTGTTTTATGGAAAAATAACATATGTTTTCGACATTTTCCTCTGTATTTACTTCGATGTATCCTACTTTTTTTAAATAATACTGAGATATTTGTTATTTTGTTTCTTGTTTTCCGATTTTTACATTACAAATGTAAAATGAAAATTAAGATTTGAAAAAATAACGAGAGCAATTCTTACAAAATCATTGAATAATTTTATTTCCAGGGCAACAAAACCAATCATTTATATCTATAATCATAAATAAAAAAATACAAATGAAAACTTTTTACTAAATAAATACGAATAAACAATTTTCTATAAATGTCTGTCCGTTTGTTTCGGCTAATTTCCGGAAGGGCTGGACGAATTTTTGACGGGACATTTTTGATAAATAACTGAAGTTACGCGAACTTAGGGTACTTTTAATTTTCGAAAACAATTAGGGTTCCGCGTAAAAAAGATAAAACTCATAAAAATTTGAACAAAATCCAATTTCAATGCAGTTTTACGAGGATGTGCTTGAATTTATGAGAAATATTTAACTACTAAAAAGCTTTTGGAAAATAATTAGTATCACAAAAAAAAAAAAACAAAATGGAGTAAAGGATATATGAAACGCGACCGGAGCCGCGGGCGCACAGCTAGTTACCTGTAGAGACTGACAGATCGGTTCCCTGAAGTGGTCGATGGTCACGACGTCGCTGAAGAACGGCAGTATATCCTCTATTTTAATTAAGGGGCATTCTTCTAGAAAACTCATTGCCTCTTTCAAGTCTTGATTCTTTTTTATCACATGTTCAGCTGGAAATTGTATCAGTAATAATTATTAATTCCGATCCCAAATCACCTATCTCATGAAATTTGCTTACTATATTAATAACAAGGGTCCTCTACCTTTATTAAGTGTTACCTAATTAAAATGCTAGTAATTTTTTAACTTTCCTTTCCCTTGTGAGCAATAATAAAGCTACCCATTCCGTACAATTACATAAACATTGGCATTCATTTTAAATAAAAAAAAATAGTAAGTAAATATCCCTTGCATAGACACTATTCAGACATCTCGTTCCCCATGTCATCAAAAATCAGCAAAGAAAACACCCCACCCCCTACATTGATTCTTACATGATATTTGTAGATTCGCAAGTGAGAGGGGGGAGAGAAAAATTTTTTGCTTATGTGTTCCACGAACGGCCCCTAAGTCGTTGCTATTTATGGTAGAAGTGACAATCGTTAGGGGTACATGTGTGTACTCAAGTGGAAGTTATGTCGCTATACACTGGCCACCTGTTCGAGAGATAAATCTATGTAAAATGAGAAAACTCTAGACCCATCAATCCATCTACCCATTAAAAAACCGAAAGGCGTCCACTGCTGGACATAGGTCTCCCCCAATGATCTCCACGACGACCGGTCTTGCGTCACCCGCGACCTTCACCAGGTCATCGGTCCACCTAGTGTGGGGGGGGGGGGGGGAGGAGACACCCACGCTAAGTCTTCCAATAGGCGCGCATCGGGCATCGGTGCTACGAGTAATGTGACCAGCCCATTTTGGTTCTTTGGTTCTTCTGCGGATCTCCTAGACCCAGCAGTGTTTTATTTGTTATTTATTATTAAAATGAATGCAAGTCAATAATATGTCAAGTCTACTAATGCAATGGCTTTACCATTGAACTGAAAGATTTTGAAATTTGACCATTGCAAGATCTTTATGATTATAATTTCCGCATCTGGATGCTTAATATTAAAAAGGCCTAATTTGAAACAATAAAAAGAACGATAGCAAAAAAATTGACGACTGTCTGAAAGGTTCGACCCTCACAAAACTCACTTATTGTTGCAAAGCTGACGGAATGACAGTATTTTAGTTATCCACATATACATAAAAAGGGCTGGGTTTTTTTGATAGTGACATTTATTTATATTTACCTATATTAAGCCACAACTGCCTTTGCATTTCAGTTGTCTCGGGCATGTTGGCGACACTCTTCGCCAGGGGGAGGTTCACCTGCAGAGCGAGCTCCACAGCCGACTCCCACAGACCGAGCAGACCAGAAAGTTTCACACAGGCTTCCGATAGATTTTTCTCGCGGCATAGCCTGAGATAGAAGACATCAAATCCTCTCGACTTCATTCTTATATATTTAAATTATTGCAAATTAACATGACGATGTTAGTTTTTAAGAAAACTTTGTTCAGTACAAACATTAATGAATTTTACGTAATATGTGAAAGAATTTAACAATTATTTAAAAAAAAAGCGTTCTAATCAGTCCAGCATTTGTCATGTAATAAATGTATTAAGGAACTGAGATGTTGTCACTTTGAATATGTTTTTTTTTTCAACAGGCTAATGCAGTTAATGAAATGATTTCAGTTCCAGGGTGCGAAAAAATAGTCTTCAAACAAAAAAAAAAATTAAATAATGTTTAGAGTGAATGAGTAATTATTTATAATAATTAGATTGATGTATTAAAATGGGGTGTGTTTGGCAAGTGGTCCAATGCGTTGAAAGGAGCTATTAACCATAAACCCGAATATCAGAATTTTAAAACAATGTGTCCTTCATATGCTAGTTGTTCGAGTTTGTCACGACTGTAATCAACCGGATCGCGCTGAGCCCTAGTATTAACGATTCGAGGTCGTGATCAACCCTGGCCGACCTATCGGGTAACGCCGGCGTCCTGTTGCACCTTCCGTATCCCGTGTGTAGTAACCAATGTATAGTGTAAATGTTTGAACTGAGAACTAGCTAGGAAGGCTAGGAAGGAAATATAATTCGGCGCTCTTAAAATTAAGCACAAACAATTTTCACATATAAAACCGTGTATCCTCGCGTCAAGTTGTTACCAAACTGAACTCTGCGTCAATTCACACGGGTACTTTCAATATAATCAAAGTACCCCCCTTTTTTATGTATTGATCAATACTTAACACTAGTATTTGGGTGAGAAAACCCAAAGAGATATAAGAGCGGAAAATGTTAGACGTTTTTTGCAATGCGAATATTCGTAGACAATAAAAATAGTCAGTAGTCGGGACATATATACCGCAATAAAGACGACAGGCAGAATAAAGGCGGTGCTGGACCGGAATCCTAGAATTAGAAATAGAAGATTGGCCGGATTGGTGTTGAACTAAACATCTGGTGCTGATGGTGAGATTACATTGGACAAGACTCCTTGAACAGATTGGAGTACATTACGTGGGATCTATACTGACTTTTATCATTGTCATAGTCTAAAATGAAGAGAGTTTATGCAAAATTCATAGAATAATATACATTTTAAAGAGTTGGAAATGCTATGATGTCCTCTTACCATCAGGCGAATCATATGCCCGCTTTATTACTATTGTGGTATAAAAATGAAGGTCACTTAAAATCAATGAAACTCACCTCAAAGCGTAATGAACATCGTAATTCACCAAAAGTAGACTTTGTTCCTGTCGGGCCAAATACCTCATCAGGGCATCTGTGTCATGTTCCGCGTATAAAGTCAACAGATAGTTGTGTATCGCCTTATCTTGCACATTGAAATGCTGCAGAATAAACTCCAAATATCTTATTATCTCTGAAACATGAATCTTGTCATTCTGACACGACAGAAAGGCCGGCAACAACTTCGAAGGACTTAACCTGGTCCCCTGAGACATCAACGCATTGACCGTTTGTTTCGGACACTCTTCTATCAAAACAGGTGTGAACTGATAAAATAAGTCAGGCTTCTTCAAATTCTGCAAAGTATTTAGTGCATCCAAGTAATTTTTTCTATAAATATTTTGGGTGACTACATTTTCATAGTCCTCATTGATGACTGTCAATTTTAACAGGTTTTGTTTGTCGCCGTGCGATGACATTAGGTCGTAAATGACGGATTCACATGCTGCATACAGCCAGACACTTTAGGATGGAGCAAAAACACTTCAAAGTCGCTTTGGATCTTGTGATACATCTGACTATCACCTTTTCCGGTGCGTCTGAGTAGACCCAACTGGGATAAATATAATTCAGTCATCCATATGACTATCATTGATACCAAAGTTTTATCATCATCAGTCAAGGACTCCAAGCGTTTGTGTAAATACACCCTAAGCGCATCTATCTGATCGACTTCTAGAAATTTCAAACAGATAGTTTCAAAACTTCTCTGTGTTTCGGCAAACACTTCGGCACTTCTTTCGTATTCACCTTTCGAGAAGAACAATTCGGCTTGTTTCACGTTAATCATGTCTAAGAAAGCTGGATTGTTCTGGCAGTATTCTTTTGCTAAATCAAACTGTTCCTTATCAGAATATATCCTCCACAGATTACGTTCTTCTCTCGTCACTTTATAACGGAACACTGATTTGTCTGTAAAAGCCCATATGGTCTTTTTTCTTGCATCCCTAATTATGGTTTTTAATTTTCCATGAATTTCAGAGTATATGTCCTCGTGAAGTAGCTCTTGATTTAATAGAGATACTACTTTGATTCGATCTGCATACATGAGCAAAGCATGGAACTCTGTTAGCACGAACGAGAGAGGTGCATTCTCTTCTCCATCTGGACCTGATGGATAACAGATGAGAGAGCCTTGAGTTACGAGGGAATTGGAATTTTGTTGTGAGGTCGGGTCCAACTGCAAAGACATAATTTACTTAAATAAATTCACATACTTTTTGTTTTTAAACAAGTTTTTATAAAAAAAAAAGAATAAAAGAATAAATATAAAAGAAGATTAGGGGTATTTAGAAATGTAGCAAAATAAGAGAAAAAGGAACTAAAAAACAAGAAATTTAACCTAGACTTCTTAAATTTAATGTATTTAAGAAAAAAATATAAAACATGCTATACATATGAAGATAACACTTACGTTTTCCATTCTGTTTAAAATATCACAAATTATTATGATATGAAACTCGTAAATATAAACAAGTACCAACCTGACCATAGAATATTCCGGGTTCAGTCAACCAGGCGAAAGTTTTCGGCATATTGTTTTTGTCGAAAAAGAACTGTAGTTTCGAATACTTTAACGTCGATGGTATCTCTTGGAAACCAGTCTCGGGTATAGTCAGATACGAATAGAAAACGGACTGGAGAGATGGTTTATCATCAGAGAATATCGCGTGACCAATAAACTGGTATAATCTAGTAGGAGTTGTTACAAAAATAAAATATTTTGTTGTGCTTGCCACTCTGTGAAACTGTATACCGGTTATCGGTGTATCTGTTCCTTTACCGATATCAAAAATCTGCGAATAATAATGACAGTTTAAGTTAAGTTTAAGTATTAAAATTTAAAAAAAATTAGTAACCTATATACACACACTCGAAATAAACACAATCAAAAATAGCATGCAATAGAAACAGATATAATAGTGTTAAAAAAAAAACAACACTCTATTTACCAATCCATCAATCTCTTTGCTTCCATAAATTGGTAGGTAGTTGGGCAGCTTGTGGACATAAATAAAAAGTTAAAAAAAATTAAGGGCTAATTGAAGAAAGAATGAATGGATACTTTCAGAAGCTGAAACATTTTTTATTATAGAGTAGTTTTCAGTATGATGTTTTACCCTAAATATTTAAAAATGTTCTGATGCATAACATCATTCTTAAAGTCTTGTTGGAGTAAATAAATTTAGAATAATATATATGTATTCAAATTTGACCTCTCACATTAAGTGGAAGATAGAAATATAAATTAATTAAGATCAAAAAAATATTTAAAGAAATAAATATTATTATATTTAAATATGACAAATAATTTATATAACTTTCGATATTATTGTTCCCTGTTTCAAAATAATATAATATCTTGAATTGATGTTCAAATCAGAGTCCTCAACATTAGCAGTGCCCATGTTATGAATTAAATATCAAGTGCAAAACATATTTTTAATCAATATAGCTGTACATATGTATTTCTCCAAATTTCTTTTTTCACATATTTAAAAATTGTAATAATATAATTACAGGAATGTTTACTTTGTACTAAACATATCAATTACCTGTCTCCAATACTGTTCACTTGCAGTAAACATTTTGTCACTATTCGCCTCCAGTTCTGTTTCCAGAATATGTCCTTGAGATGTCCCCAATAATATTGGTCCAGTGGTTATTTGTGAAACATTTTCATTGTTCCAACCTACTTCTGTGACCTCATAATTCCTCGATTTTGTGACAGATTTTAGTTTCATGCTCTTCTGGTGAAGGTAAACTAGTTCTGGGTAACCATCTTTTGTTTTCGCAGCAAAAGCCATGAGGAGATGGTTACCAAGTGGATCCAGAAACAGTGCTGATAATTTTGAATTTGACTGCACATATTTTGAGTAGTGAATTTCTAAAACAGTTTTAAACATATAAATATTAATCAAGCATAGTAAGTTTCTCTTTCTTGAGGGAAATCGAGAAGTTCTACAAACAGCTTTACCCCACTCGAAATCCAGCCCGAGACTTGAGAGCTAGATTAATCCGACACTTCCTCTAAGATATTCCGGACGTCAGTCTACGAAATTCGAATGGCTCTCAAAAAGCTAAAGAACAACAAGGCGCCGAATGATGACGGTATAACAGCTGAGCTGCTGAAGGAGGATGGAAAACCGATCCTTGAGACCCTTCAGAAGGCCTTTCATTACGTCATACTCGAGGGAAAAATGTCACAAGCAAAGTGTGGTGGTCCGCTTTTTCAAAAAAGGTGATGACACCCTTTTGAAAAATTATAGACCCATCTCACTTCTGGCTCCTGTCTATAAGCTGTTTTCGAGAGTTCTCACAAACCGACTAGCGTACATACTCGATGACTTCCAGCCTCCTAAACAAGCCGCCCTCCGAAAAGGCTTTAGCACCGTAGACCACATTCATACGCTGCGGGAGGTTATACAGAAGACCGAGGATATAACCTACCCCTTTGTTTAGTGTTTGTAGACTACGAAAAAGCCTTCGAAAAAGACCTAGTCTGTACCGCATCCTATACAGCGGTGCCAAATAGGTTTTCAGTATATCAAAGCGTTGATGGATTTGTACGAAAATGCCACCATGTTATTCCGATTACAGGACCAGACCTCGAAACCTTTGCGGCGTGGCGTTAGACAGGGAGATGTTATTTCTCCGAAACAGTTCAATAAAAATCGGTAGCTCTACGCTTGAAGTTGTTGACAGTTACGTATACCTGGGACACACCACCCAGTTAGGTAGATCTAACTTCGAGTAAGATTTTAATCGTCGAATCAAACTTGGCTGGGCAGCATTCGGGAAGCTAAGCAGAATCTTCTCATCCAAAATACCTCAGTGCCTCAAGACGAAAGTCTTCGATCAGTGTGTTGCCAGTGATCACATATGACACTGAGGCATGGTCGCTCACAATGCCTAATAAAAAAGCTCAAAGTTACTGAAAGGGGAATGGAGAGGCTATGCTTGGAGTTTCACTATGTGATCGAATCAGGAATGAGGAGATCCGCAGCAGAGCCAAAGTAACCGACATTGCCCAAAATGCCTAAGTTGCAGTGGGTCGGTCACAGTACTTGTAGAACCAACACCCAATGGGGCTAACGCATGCACGCACCGGAAGACATAGTGTGGGTAGGCCCTCCACAAGGTGGACCGAAGACCTGGTTAAGGTCGTGGGAATCTGCTGGTTGGCGCAAGACCGGTTGTCCTGGAGATCTTTGGAGGACCTATGTCTAGCAGTGGACATCTTTCGGTTGAATGGATGGATAGTTAGTAAGTTTAATCAGTTAAGCACCAACCTGGCGTTTAAAATAGTGTAAACACGCAATTTTCAATTGTTTTCCTATTGTTACATTTTTATTAGTATTTGAGTGATTAAGAATTTCTGAATATATAAAGGTTTGAATACAAAAAAATGTTAACTACTTTTATAACTGGTACAAGATACTGAAGCACTACTTACTACCACACCTACCAAAAATTCTTCATACTGCTGTTCGTATTTGAAGAGTATTACTCTATATATATTAATTTTCATATAACATTTTGCTGGAACTATTTTGAGTACTATGGAGTTTTTGTAACACCTCAGTATCCATGTGTCAAGTTATTATTTCACTTTATTTATGAACAATACAATATAGGATTAAATATTGTAAGTTGACACAATAGATTACAATCCTGCCTAACTAATCCTGTAATCAATTAATGTTTATCTTTTATTTAATGTGTTGAGTCGAGTACCCATAAAAATAAGACAATAGAAAGACAATAGGAAGACAATGGAAAGCTGGCGTAAACGCCAGGTAAGTGCTCAAGGGGTTAAACCTCTTTTCTATATTTGAAGCTTTCAAATCAGTACATATCTTTATATATAAAAACAAACCAATTTATGTTATATGACCATATTTTTTGATACAATCATAATTTTAAAAATCAATCAATTTGAAATAAACTCAAACTTAATCCTGACCAAAACCTTACAAAATATTTATCTAACCAAAATCTATTAATGGCAATTTGAGTTAAATGGCTGCCGGATTGCCAGAAAATTAAGTACTAAAAAATGTGAAATAAAAAATGAAATCAGACTACCTTCTTCACAATCCGGATTTTTCAAATCCAATCTAAAGAGCCTGCCGTTAGCCATTGCTAGTACCAAATAGTCGCTGGAAACCGCAGCATGAGTAATTAAATCTGAGGGATTTAACTTCATTTTTTGTTTATAAAACATCGGCACATTGTCCTCTAGTTGCATGTTGATGTATCCGGAAGATATCATTGGTTCTGTCGGTACTTTTACTCGTTGTGACGCCTGCGTTGCTTGCTCATACTGATCCAAAATAGAAGTCATTTTTGCGAAAAACTCTTCAGCAGTACTTGGAATTATAGGAACAATTTTAATATATTTTCTGCTATTACTATAAATATATACTTTAATTACATTACATTATATAATCTCAATAAATTAAAACATTGTTGGTAATTTTACACAATCGAAAAATTAAAATGTAAACAATCTTTTTTGACAACAGTGGCTTTTTTTTTGTCTCCATTTGTTCTTTTTTTAATAAGGAAAATGCAAAGGTACCAGTAGACCATGCAACCAAGTCAGACGTTAGGAACACAATCTGTGGGGCTTTGGGAACGTTTATTTATTTTAAATATTTACGGTCATTTTACTTTATAAAATTAAAAGCTTCTTACTATTGAATTGTATATTTTATTACTTCATTTATTTTTAGATTGACATAGAAATGTACTCTTTTTAAAATTAGAAGTTACATAAATTAAATATAAAGTAAAACCTTAGTCTTTTTGGAACATCCTCCAAACCAGACACGAAACAACAAACATACACATAAATTAAATTAGAATTATTTGCGACAATTTCTCTGTCATATTTTCAATAAAGCCATATGAAATAGTTTAAAGTGAGTCGCTGCCAATAAAAAGGACTGGATGTAAGGCCAAATACCACCTGACAATGTCTGTAAGTTTTTCTACTAAGAAAAATATCTTTTTCCCACCATAAAAATTTTAAACAGTACGGAGGTAAACTGTTTTGTAAAAATTCTTCAATATCAGCTGTTATTCCTATAGCTCCTGTTCTAAAACTTATTAGTAAATTAGGTATTAAAGAAATAAAATTATAACCTTTTTCCAAACAGGAGTTGAGACTCAGTCCATTTTTATATTCTGCTGACGCATCGAAAAACTGGTCTCAGAGTACATGTAAGACTCGACTCTTTAATAATAGCTTTATGTGGCAAATAATGACCGGTATTATGTTTTATATCTATTGGTGGTACTTCTTCTATAATACCTAAACTATGCCACTTTTGAAAGCATTCATGATACTCTCGAAACTTGCCATTAGAAATTATTTTATTTGTAGTTGAATAAAGTCTTACTTTTGCTTTTTCGTAATTTGATAATAAATCTTCATGGCCTACTTTGAAAGGAAGATTTACTTCATACCTGCCTTCTTCACTGCATTCGATATTTTCCTGAAAAGCTGCCATTATTTCAGCTGTTTTTTCTTCTTTTGACTTCGTTTCTGCTGGATCCTGTATCCCCATCATCTCTAGTGACCAATAATCCGTTAAACTTAAATTGTCATTCTGAGAGATAAATAAAGAAGTGGTAAAATTGAAATTTTCACTCACCTGTTTTCCTTGTAAGGTCCATCCGAATTTAGTATTTATGGCTACTAACCCATTCTGCAGTTGTTTTACCTCTCCTGTCAAATAAAAGCCTAAATAATCCGCACCAATTAATAGAGATATTTCATTTTCGTAATGTTGTTGATCTGTCAGAGATATTTGGTTATTTTCTAAAACCTGTCTTAATACATTATTAGGTCTAAATCTAGGAACATTTTTACAAATAATACTTTGTCCTAATGCTAATAAATTTGTAGTATACGAACTATCTAAACTAGAAATATTTAAATTAAATAGTTTGTATGCTTGAGAATTAGTTTCAGTACCACCGAACAAACTATGTGTTAATATCTGTTCATCAGCTTCTGGAATATTTAACTCTTCTATAATTTGCTTTCTAATATATGATCTTTGTGAGCCGCTGTCAAATAGAGCTCTGATGGGTAGTTTCTTCCCTTTGTACTCTATGTGAATAACTGCTGTTTGTAGAAGAGTGGTATAGTTTTTAGAATTCCAGCTATGTGTTGAAGATGCTGTGGTGGTAGTGGTGATTTCCTTTGTAGCCTCCATGGTTTTTGGTAGTAAGTTTTGGCCATAACATATTGTGGTAGAATGCCTTTTCCCACATATTAAGCATCTGATGTTGTAGGCTCTACATATTTTATAGTTATGGCCTTTTCTTAAACAAATTGTGCATGCTTTCTTTTTAGTTAGTACATCCTTTCTTTCATTTATAGTCAATTCATTTAGCTTGTAACACTTTAAACTAATATGATTATCTTTATCACACAGATACATGATTTCTTAAAATCTTTTTTATTAGACGTAGACGTTAACCATTGAGCTGTAGATGGTGACATTGTTTCTATTTTTTGTTCTGGTTCTTTCATAGAAAATGTGGTACTCACAATTTTAATACGCTGGTCACTTTCTACTTCTTTTTGTAAAAATATGAGTAGGTTTCCGAGCTCATCTTCCATCTTATTATCATGTGCACCTGTACGCTGCCAAGTTTTTAATACTTGTCGAGGTAAAGCTGATTCAACCATCGGAAGGATGAATGCTGCATGTTTTTTAGTAACACCAAGTGTTTCAAGAGCGCGTAAATGACCACTAACCTTATCATATAAAGTTGCTAAATCTAAGTCCTCGCCGTTAGTTTGTTGTAAAATTAACGACAACAGTTCTCGCACATACAGTTGTATTAAAAGATCTTCTCGCGCATACCTTGATTTTAGATGGTCGATACACTTTTGATAATTATCTCCATTTATCGGATAGCTTTCAACTAGATTGCGAGCCTCAGTATTGGGTGTGATGGACTGTAATAAATAAACAAATTTATCTTCTGTGTCCAAATGGACATTTTCGTGAATTTTCTGGAACTGCCCCCAAAATGGTAACCAATTTTTACTATTGCCGTCGAATTTGGGAACTTCAATTCTCGGTAATCTCATCAATTGTAAGTTATTTTGATCTTCTTTCTTTTCATCTTTTATATTTTCTTTTAATAGGGAATTATATTTTTCAACTAAGAGGAGCCATCTACACTCATATTTTTCAACTTCGTCAAATTCTTTTTCAATTAAACTCTCGTCTTCTTCGAGTAATATTTTGTTTTTAATTTCCTCATCTAATTTATCAATTTTCTCTTTAATATTGATGAGTCCTTTATATGTGGCTTTCAATTCAATTTCAGTTGCAGAATTCTTTTCAGTGATTAATAATGTCTCCAATATATTTGCTTTCTTTGTAAACTGACCTCTTAAAACTGACCTGTGTTTTTCCATATTTATTATTTTCAGGCTCTTTTATTATCACGGTCGCCACGTTGTGGGGCTTTGGGAACGTTTATTTATTTTAAATATTTACGGTCATTTTACTTTATAAAATTAAAAGCTTCTTACTATTGAATTGTATATTTTATTACTTCATTTTCATTTTTAGATTGACATAGAATGTACTTTTTTTTAAAATTAGAAGTTACATATTTTTAACATATCAAGTAAAACCTTGGTCTTTTTGGAACACAATCAATAAATGAATGGCGGTAACAAAATTGTGGCCTTCTGTTACGACCACAATGGGAATGATTGGGACATTTCAGAATTCACGCTTCATGTCATTATTTTCAATTCACTACACTTGTGTATCATAACTACACTGTATCACGTAAAATTTCACCAAAATTAAATAATATATAGTCAAATACAGCAAAATATTTACCAGTACCTCTAGGCTCAGTGTGTTTACTATCCTGGACCACATGCTCACTTATCATCAGGTGAGATTGTGGTCAAAGTACTAAGCCTATTTCCGTGTAAAAAAAAATAATATAATAATGAATTAAAAATAAGGACGACAAAATCGCGCGAAGCACCCCGCTTATAATTTATTACGTCATAATTTTTTATTTATTCTTTTCTTTCTAAGAAATAGGCAAAAACGGTCATAAAATATATCATAATTAGATCTTTAACTCTTTTTAATCGAGATTAGACATAGATAGTAACTTTGTTTCATTTTCTAAACTTCAGTGTTCAAACAAAAGGTTTTTTACTGTTTAGAAACCTAATTCACGTTCTATCCCATTATTTTCAGTATACTTGATCATATTTAGAAATTAGTGTCCTGATGAAATATAAAAATTTAAAACAGTATTACCAGAAAGTATATAAACAAACGTTAAACACTCTTTTTACTAAACAGTTTCTAAAATTTAAAATTGGATGAAATATAATCTCTAAGTAACCCTAAAACACTCTTTTGTAATTTAACTTTTTTAAACATATGTTCAACGGGCAAATTAATTTTTTTTGTAAAAATAGCGCTAATGTTTAATTCACTGCTATAAAATAGGTATATATCTTAGAAGAAAATCATTTTTTCTTTTTCATACAGATCAAAAATGAAAATGAATGTATAGAGTCAAAAGCACTTCAATAATAGATGATAATAAACTTTTTTAAACATAACCATGTATTTTATTGTCAAGTAATATCTTCACATGACAAATACAAATGTTTTGGTAAAGAGACCTTGAAGCGTAATGCGGCAAAGCATAATTCTAAGGGTCTCTTTCCTTTTGATGATGTATTATTATTATTATAATAATAATTTGATGACGTAAGTACTATTTAAATTTAATTTAGTTCATTAGGAATTTAGCATGTATTTTGCATATACGAGTATAGTACGAATGTGTAAACTGTTAAATTCTTATAATTAAAATTTATTAATGGCTAGTTTGATGTAAAAATAAAAAGGTAGCAGCTGAGGTGTCACAAATGTCTTATAACATAAAAGGATAAATGGAATGTAAATAATTAAACCATTGCTTTTTAAACTTTCTATTTTACTTGTAAAAGGTCCTGCACGCATTATAATATCGTCCTTATTTTTAATTCATTAACTTGCCGTATTTGACTGTTTAATATGTAGATTTGGTATCAATTTGTGTCATAAAGTTTAGTTATAGTGTAGTATTGAAAGGAATTGACTATAATAGCACAGAGAGTAAATTCTGAGATCTCACGACCATTCCCTTAAAATAGCCTAACTTTTGTTAACGCCTAACGACCTTTTGGTCGCCATTTTGTTATTGTTTTGTTTTAATAAAAGTGTTCCTAGCATCAGGTTTAGCCGTATGGTCTAGTTCTTTTGCCTTAAAAAGGATTAGATAGAATCAATAGAACGTAGTATCCAGAGATTCTTCTTCTTCTTAGTTAATGGCAATCTGTGTGTACACACAATTTGTGCCAATGTCATGTGGGTAAGATTTTCAATCTTGTATCAGCGTTACCAAGCTCTAACAAAACGGTGGCCCATCCTGCTCGAACTTTCCATGGAGCTTTGTCGGCACCTCAGAATACATGCTGCGCGTTGTCTTCTATAATAAACTTAACTTGAACACAATAACTAAACTATTTCACACAAAACGCCACCAAGATTACATGATATAGAGTCAAATACACAAGTTTAATGAATTAAAGAAAACAATTGTTACATATCAGACTGAGATCCCGCCAAAAACTCCTATCCAGAGGATGAATAATAGTAGTAGTCTGTCTCTTACTAGTCTGTGGATCACAGAATAATATTACTCCTACCGGAGCTGTGGATAGAACAAAATATGACAATAACAGTGACTTGGGAGTTTTTGGCGGGATCTCAGTCTGACATGTAGCAATTGTTTTCTTTAATTCATTAAACTTGTGTACTTGACTCTATATCATGTAATCTTGGTGGCGTTTTGTGTGAAATAGTTTAGTTATTGTGTTCAAGTTAAGTTTATTATAGAAGACAACGCGTAGCATACATTCTGAGGTGCCGACAAAGCTCCATGGAAAGTTTGAGCAGGATAGGCCACCGTTCTGTTGGAGCTTGGTAACGCTGATACAAGATTGAAAATCTTACCTACATGACATTGGCACAAATTGTGTGTACACACAGATTGCCATTAACTAAGAAGAAGAAGAACAGTGACTTGTTTTGATTATATTTTATATTGATACTGTCATTGTTATGTATTTTTTTATCATTCTTAATTTACATGTAATAAGATTCAATTTAATCCTAATATATGGCATAGATAATTTCGTATTGTACATTCTGTTGACTGTTCACTTCAAAGACTACAAATTGATACTGGAAAGTTCACTTGTTTAGCGTGCAATACTTTATTATTCTGAACTGTTTTATACTTCTTGTCTTGAAAACAGTAAAAAATAAATAACGTGTGATTGTACTAATCTTCCCCACGAGGCTCCAAGGAGCGGTCGTTCGAAAGACCGGTTGTGTAAACTATTTGGTCAACCTTTTCTCATTAGGTATCGAATATTATTTTATCATTGTATGAATTGAATGTCAACGAAGCTGAAGGCCTTCGCTCGGGTTGTATATCTCTTAGCTGGGTATTTCAACGAGTTTCGCCGATAGTGTTTTGGTGATAATTTTTTTATCGTACACGAGAACAATGGTACCTTGTGCGCTTTTAAAAACTTCAAAATTAATAACACGTAAGTGTTTCTTTTATTTAATTTGTATGGAAGCTTAATTTTAATAACTCATTATATTCGAATATGAGTTCTACCTCCCATGTAAATACATAACTAAGGTTTATATTATTTGGTTTTATTAGGTTTGTATAAGGTAATTATACAAAAGGGAAGAAATGATCATTTTAATTAAGTACTTCTAAAGCATTACATTAAAATATATTTATTGTAATTAATGTATCATGTCTTGTACTAAATGTCTGATTTTGGTTTTGCTAGAGATTTGTCGTAATATCATGTTTTCAAGAATGTACATATGGATACATTTAAATCCATTATTGATTTAATGTATAGATAGGAAAGAATTAAAGTGTAACTTTAGGCAAATTATTTCAATTGCTAATAATAATGAAGTGTCAAATATTAGAATACCTAACTTATTATTTTAATAAATGATGATAATGAAATAAATAATTATTAAAAAGGTTTTTAATATAAATCTAAATGTAGAAAAATATTTTGCTAAAAAATAAATTACGAAACTAATATACTTATATGATACTTTTTAATATTGTAGATGTTATTCAAATAAAGGTTTAATTGGAACATGTTATTTAAAAAGTTTTGAGTTTATGATTGGACTAAAAATATTTATAAATCTTGTGACTTTTTTAAAATTTATAACTTGTACATATCCTACTCATTATTAATAAGTACAGTATGTTCAGATGATAAAGACTTACATTTAAGTATTACATAAGCAACAATTTTTTTTTGCCTATTTTTGATGACATGGGTTGGCCTCTGAATTGTGATTATATAAGCAATGTTTACATATGGCAATGCTTTTGATATCGTTAGGGTTAGAGGGGGTGGGAGGAGGATTAAATCTTTGCTTACTATTTATTACAAGGGGGAGGTGTGAGACAAAAATGTCTTAAAATATTTGCTTACATAATTCTTAAGCATCCCCATATATGTAACAACATGCTTTCAAGAAAGCTCACTGTAACTACTACCCTCAAATTGAAAACTTGTGACTGTTAGTATTCTTCAAGCATCCTTATCTTAGTGCTGCATTTGTTTCCAACCTTAGTGTGTTGCCATATATAAATTATTAACTAATACATAATTAAAAATGAAGTTCAATATACTGAAATTGGGAAATCCGGATCTTTTTCGCAGCCTATGCACTACAATGCATGAAGGTGGCAGCTATACAGAGTAGAACATTCACAACTCATCTAACAGAACAGCAGCAAGCAATCCAAGATTTAACAAGGAAATTTAGCAATGTGAACACTTGAAGCCTAATGCGGCCAAGCATGATTCCGAGGGTCTCTTTCCTTTTGATGCTGTAAGTACTATTTAAATTAGTTCATTAGGAATTTAGCATGTATTTTGTATATCGAGTACCAATATGGAAACTTTTAAATCCTTATAATTATGATTTAATCACCCTTAAAAATTTCTTCACAATTTGTGATATCTATGACATTCTTAGTATAAAAATGGTTTTAATCTTTTACAGATATTATATATTTCATTGAGATTTTATCATTACTCCTTAGCCTTTATAGAAAAGCATAATCTTATTATATCATCATACCCTACAACTTTCGAGGCATAATATTTGGTGTGATCTTTTTCTTTCATGTAGAATCTTTATATAATCTATTGCATATATTTTAATTGACGAAATTACATGTATTATTGTTTTTTATTATCACCTCAATTAAAAGGAAAAAAAGATTGCTTAGTGAATGAGCAAATCCTACGATGGAAGTGTTAAAAATGCCATGTTTACTCTCGAGAATATAATGAAGCTGTTCTTGTTCCATACTCTATGAGTTTTTGCTGGCATATCTGCCATATAATAGCCCTTGTTTTTAATTCATTAAATTGTGGCATTTGGCCTAGTATTATGTAACTTTTGGTGGTGTTTTACACATATATTTAAGATGTTTTACATGAAGTGGTTTGGTTGTTGTACACAAATGAAGTGTGTCACAAGTTCAAAGTAATGTCACCAACCGTGAGTTCTAAGATGTGTCGAAATCTCTTTGAAAAGTTCTAACAAAAGAGTGCCATTTTGTTAAAACATTGTATGAAAAGTATTCCTAAAGTCCGATTTGGCTGTATGGTCTTGATATCTTTGCATTTTTGTTAGAAAATAATAAATGGACCCAAAAAAACAAAATGATCTACATACATTCTATTCCATTAAAATTTTCGTACCCATACAATGCATTTGAAAAACATATAGACTACTTTGTAATTTTTTTTGTTGCTTGATTTTATAAAGAGTTTTTTTATACTGTATAGGCCTTTGCTCTAAGTAATGCTGCCGGAAGACATTTATTGTTGTTTGGCGACAGGTATTCATCTTGAAGAGTGGTAGCTAACCAGGCGGGCATTATTAGAAAATGCCCTAAAACATGGTATTATTTCCTCACGATATTTTCGTTCATCGAAACCTTAGGTGCGTTATAGAATTAGATAGGTGGGTTCGAACCTACATCCATTGACGCGGAATCTGACAGCACTATGCCTACTGACCCATTATCGTTGTTGTGAAAAAAGTATCTGTTTAATAACATTTATTTTTATTTATTTAATGTGAGGAAAACTTACAGCTAACATTAATAACTTAAATTGTAACTTAAACTAATGCAGAAGGCTACTCATAAGTTGTCTTTAAGTATTATTTTATAATTATCCCTTGAATAACTTTATGATTTTTTATTGATCAATAATTATTGTCAGTATTTATTAGGTTTTGTCCAAAGAAATATAAATCATAATAATATAAATAAAGTCGTGTATATAATTTTTAAAAATAATAAGATCTACGTTTAAAAATATTAAAACTCATGAAATTATGAACAAAATGCAATACGATTCATAGATCAGTTTTACAATTTTGAAAAGTTTTGAAAAATTGATACGCGAGCGGAACCGCGGTAACAGCTAGTTGATATAATAAATACATATATTTGATCGATTTTTATAAAAATTTGCTATTGATAAATGATATCTAAATGATAATACGAGTACGAACGTGATATGGATACCGTACAAGAATATTGTGTCAATGGCTTTACATTTCTGAGTTTTATCGTTATCATTTGTTTTATGTTTATATGGATAAGATGTAATAAAGACATGCCCTTGTCTTTTCTATAAAGGTTATCTCTAGCTGTAGATAGTTTTCGTTACGTCTCATTCATCTTTGGTACCGAAAACTATTAAATTTACGAGTAAATAATGACTCAAATAAATGTCAATTGTAAACCGAAATTCAAAGTTCCATAAGTCATACATGTGTGTTATGTTCGTATACTTATAATTTCTTGTAAATAAATAATGGAAAACGCTATGAAGATTATAATGATTGAATAAAATTTTTAATTAAATTAAATTAAAAATTAAATAATTACCATAGACGAATCCCTTTCAATACTTTATCTAAACCATTGAGTGTTAAGGGATTTAATACAATTAACAAGAAAGCCAAGAACAAAAAAATGATTATGAGCGAACGGAGCAGCGGACGCTAATAGTGTAATATAAATTATCATTTTTTTCTTATTAGAATTGGTTCATTTTGAAGACTTAAACTCAATCGATTATCATGAAATTTTACATACACGTTGCCAGGGGAACAGAAAAAAAACATAGGGTATTTTTAATTTTTAAATTGATTGACAAAATCTACATTAATACTAGCAAAGCCGCAGGAAAAAGCCATCATTCGTCCTGTTCCTAAGTTATTTCGGGTCTACGCAGTATGTTTTTTCTACTGTATCTCTATCAATCATCATGGTTTTATTCACCCCTGTTTTCCACACCCCTTTTCTTTGGCCGTTCTCTTCCTTTCCATCCATTACTCAACATACATTACTTGTTCATCACATGCGTTTTCTCTCTTCTCATAACATGTCCATACGTTTCCTTTCAGCTTTTCTACCACTGTTGCCACTTTGTTTTTAATTGTTTTTGTTGTACACAAAGTTTGCAACTTTCTCTAACACACGCACATAGACTTTGTCTATTCTTATCAGACCACACATCCAACTCAACATCCGCATCTCTGCTGCAAGTAGTCGTTCCTATCCACTTTTTTATATATTTTTATATATTCTGTCCATCGCTTTAACGGACATCTGCTGTCAATAATTGCGTTTAAGAGCTGTCGCCACTTTATCAAACCTGAGTGAATCTCGACTTATCTCTTGATCGATTTTATATATTTCGGTATATTTTTGCTTCGTTTTTAACCTACGTTCTCCACCTCTTCACCATTTACCACCACCACCACGAATTCACCACTAAAAAAGCTAGTAAGAAAATAAATAAAAAAGTAAGTAGTCCTCATTTGATTCTCTGCAACAACAAAAATAAGTCGACGTGAATGAAATTATGGGCACTAAGTAATCCATCTACCTAACCATAAAGGCGTCCACTGCTGTACTTGGTCTCCCCCAAAGATAAGGGGGGAATTGCCATAATCACCACGCTTTGTATGCGGGTTGGCGATCGCAGTAGGTGTTTGTAGTCCTCAGAGGATACTGCTGCCCATCCTCTGGTGAATACCTTAGCCGCCTTTTACTACACCCACGGGTAGATATGGGTGGTACTAAGCCGGCACCACACGGCTAAGTAATTGTTATTATGTAATATAATTGTAATATAACATGGGGGTTGAGTTGTTTTTTGTTATGATAGTTTTCAACTAGTAGTACACATCGAAGTTAAAAACATTTAGCTGTTTCCAAATAACTATCCGATATTAATCTAAGAAATACTTAACACTGCTGACGCATAAGTTAATATACTTATATGTAGCCAATATAATTGCATCAAAATTATGTTGAAACCTACTTTTTTATCCTTACATTTTACGAAAGGAAACTTATATCTTTCTGTTTGTTAGTTGGCGTATAACTCGAAAATGGCCGATTAACATGATTCTTTTTTTTTTTTATTCGTACTTAGATATATTATTTGGTCAAATTTTGAAAATGAAAGTGTAATAAAAATTATAATAATTACCACCAGACATTATCTAGCAATATTTTAATTAAACCATTGAATATTTAAAATATGTTTATAGCACACTGAATAATTTATGAAAAATAGAAAAAATTATGATGCAGGCGCTGCTAGTTGTATTATGTAGGTTATCTTTTAGCCAGAATTACAGCGGATATAGTTTTTCATTTTTGTACAAAAACTCCTGTGACAAAATAATCTTTTTACTGAGTTAAATCCATGGTTATTGGAGATTAGTTTTTAGTAGTAATGCTCATATTGAACGGTACGATTTTATTTTTCTACAGCTGATACTACGTAAAGATGTAGGCCATCATAATAACAAATTAAAACTAAACGGTGAACTACTACAAAACCAACCAACAATTTTCATTACATATTTTATTTCATTGCAAAGAATTACTAAATATACGTGCGCAGTCCACTTGATATTAAGTCATAGCCTATGTATAACTAACCTCAAATGGGATTAGAGATAGGATACTTTGCCTAAGGACCAAGTTGAAATGCCTTCTCTGACGCTAGATGTTGCGAACCACACACAACCTTGCAGGACAATATATAACAACAAACTACTGCATTGTTATAGAAATATCAGTCAATTACAAAATTATGCCAATGCTTACGTAATCATGGTTAGGAGGGGGGGGGGGGGGAGAGCTTTATTTTACGTAACATTTGAACTGCCCCTAACTGGTTATTCAAGAAGTTTCGTTTCCTAATTTGTAGATCAAAAAGTTAACCGACCTCGGTCTCATGGGCGCTTGCGTTTCGCCCGACTACGGAGGCCTAGGTCTTGATTACCTATCCCTAGCGATAGCGGTCGAGGAGCTATCTCGTGGTTGCGCCAGCACTGGCATGATAGTATCCATACACAACTTCCTCTACGCCAATCTGATCAACGAGAAGGGTACACCGGAGCAAAAGGAAAATTTCTTGAAAAGTTTCACCAAGGGGAATATTGGCTGCTTCGCTTTGAGTGAACCAGGTTAGTTTGTTAAATGTTGCTTTTTTTACCCTTTCCTAATTGACGATACTAATTTGAACCGAATGAATCCCCGCCGTTTTGTCTAAGTCATATTCTAAATGTTCCTAAATGTACTGTTTTTTGTATCTGAATGAAAATATTTTTTTATTATTTTACGTTAATTTTTAAACATTTTTTAGTTTTCTTTTGTAATTATACCAAACGGTGTTATTATAACGACAAGTAACTGTAAATATTGTCATATAAATCAAGTTCCTGAATGTAGTTATTAATTATGTAGTCATAGAAATAGTACATATAAGTGAGAATTCTACTAAAAAAAAAATCAGGTTTCTTTTCCCTTTTTTCCTATAGCCATTAGGAAGGGGTTATTTTCCAGCAATACAAAATTTGTAGGCACGATGTTTAAGAATAAAACGGATTTCTCTATGCAGAAGGCATAGAAGGCTGAAGTTGACAGGTGACATTGTTTAGAATCTCATTTAACATGATATATGTAATGTAAATTAACCAAAAAACCCTAACATAAATATTCCAAAAAGACTAAGGTTTTACTTGATATTTAATACAATACAATTCAATTATAAGAAGCTTTTAATTTATAATGTAAAATGACCGTAAATATTTAAATAATAAACGTCCCCAAAGCCCCACAATAATGTTTCTCGCATGTGAAGTTACAAAACCTTGTGATTCCATAAAAATTACAATATATTTGCACGTCGTAAACGCCTTGACCGTAATTGTCGTTTGTAAGGTTATAAAGAAATACTGAAAATGGCGATTTTATTTGAAACACTTATTTTACATCGTAATTTTGAATTTTTTTAAAATAATACTTGTCCAAACACGTTTAACATTAATTTGACAATCTCTTAAACGAGATCCTTGAAAATAATATGGTTTTGTTTATGCAAACAATAATCAGTGCATATTTTTTAACTTCATTTTTCAAAAAAATCTTCTATAAACGGGTTTAACATACGAATTGTGAGTTTTCAATTTCAAAAATTAATTATATTTTTAACACAGTAATAATATATAAAAATTATTGATAAGATTTATTGTAGGCTCACCTCTAACATGCCTTTTTTTTTACTCGTGGAAGCAACACTTCAAATAAATTGCGGTATGTCGCAATTCAGTTCTCTATTTTCTTCTAAATTTAGTGCACCTTCACTATGATTGGTCAATGCCTCGCTTATACATAAAACTTTTGGCAAAAAAATGTTTTTCAAGCACACAGTATCCTAGTCTTTTAACCTCTTGAGCACTAACCTGGCGCCTTCGCCAGCTTTCTATTGTTTTCTTATTCTTTCATTTTTGTGGGTAACGATATATTAAATACCATATACAAATATGCAGTCAGGCTAATCAATATTATTATGTTTCCACAAATAAAACCATGCACGTTGGGTGACAAGTTACCAAGCAAATTGCATATTTATTTCTGTGTCTAATATATCTAGAACTCTCAGTTCATTTACCTTTATTGAATTTGCATTCTTTCGTACATTGACAGTAAGTCACACAATGTGATAAGATTAGAAGGACTTGATTATAAAAAATTGTAGATGAATAATTTGTGATTTTTTTGTACAATGTTTTTCTTGGTGTAATGTGATGATTTATTTTTTCTATGTTGACATTATATAAAAATAAAGGGTCGTTCAATTATCACGCAAGCAGAATATTAGAATATTTTTGACTCTCCTCCCTTTATCAGCAATAATAGGCAATGTTAACCGTAACCATTGACACATTTTTTACAATATCTGCGGAAACATTGCTTATGTAATCACCATTTTGATCTCTCTCGTACACCAAAGATAAGCAAAGCATAGACTTCTCGGCTCCCATTGCGATGATGATAGCGGAATTGGTAGTGCGAGAGGAGTTACCGCGCGGATGACGCGGTAGCTCCAATCGCCGCACACTACTCACTAAAACCACTCACGACATACCATCTCTACCGCCAATGGGGACGACACGATATGAATCTAGCAAGATCCGCGACGTCCCCTAGCGGATGGTCCAACAGGAGGCTGGGCCCCAACTTACGATCGGAGACAGCCCCCGGTAAATAAAAATGCTGTCTCTCAGACGGCCTCGCCAGTCCAATGAAGGTAGGGTCCCCCGCCCCTAAAGGTTTCGAGCCTACCTATCCAATTCTAAAATTATCCTGAGCTTTCGATGAAGGAAAACATCGTGAGGAAATCATAGTGGTAGGCCATTTTCTAATAATACCCGCCTGGGTACCTACCCTCAAATTTGAAAACTTGTCGCCAAATAGCAATAGGTGTGTTCCGGCTGCATCACTTAAGAACTAGTACAATCTAGGCTTAGTTTGTTTTCCATCTTGGACTACATCGTCACTTAATATCAGGTGAAATTGTGGTCAAATTACTGAGCCTATAACGTGTAAAAAAGCTTACGTACTTACTTTAACGAACCCTGAGTTAATGATCAAGTAGGCAGTAATATATATATTTTTTTTTTTTAATTTATCAGGTGCCGGCACAGATGTGGCCAGCATCAGAGCGACAGCGAGAGAGAACGGTGACTGTTGGGTGTTGAACGGTAAGAAGAGCTGGGTGACCTCTGCTATAGAGGGTTCCGCGACGGTCACCTTTGCGACGTTCAACCCCGAGCTTAAACACAAGGGAATAATATGTGAGTCGATAATAATTATACAATTTTAACATGTGGATTAATATGTTGCATCTGTTATATGATATATTCCAGTACTTTTGGAGAATACTTATATTTAACTACGTATAGCTAGGGATATCATCAATATCTATGCTTTATTTATTTTTAATTACATCAATTACATAAGCAATATTTTAATATTAAAATAACAACTTTTGACTAAATACATATCAATCTATACACGGTACCTATACTAAAAATATAATTTCAAATTTTTGCCTATCTATGTCTGTTTGTTCCGTTTAATCTCCGGAACGACTGCACCGATTTTGTTTGGCATATAGCTGAAGTTTTATGGCGTCACTTATTTGTATTTTAAGTTTGGGTTCCTTGTGAAAATATTAAAACTAATGATATTGTGAACGAATTCCAATTTAATGATCAGTTTTACTGACAAGTTTTTCAATTTGTGGGAAACATCTTTGCTTTTTGTCAGTACAAAAAATAATTTAGGACCTGTAACAAAAAAATAGGGTTCAATATTTTCTAGTGATCTTTTAAAAACTATATTACATGGTGAAGAATTGTGCGGGATAGGAAATATGATACTGGGGAATAGTTATAAGGAAATAAATATTGTTTTTTTATTTTTATTTTGATATAGCGAATCATTGGAAAGATACCTGACTGTGCTGAGTTTCGTATAATGTAAAAAAGAATATCAAACAAGTGTTTTCATTATTGATAAAATAAAGAAAAAACTCGTCTTTTTACGATAATTAAATCTCAATAATAGTATAGTCAATAAATAAAATATATAAAGATAATAAAACTCATTTGAAAATGTCATGACCTATTTTATCTTTGCCTATTTATATAATATAGATTTAGTTTGTTTTTTTTGAAACTATATCTAGTATATATTAGACTAGCTGTGTGCCCGCGGCTGCGTCCGCATTTCATATATTCTTCACTGCGTTTTAGTTTTTTTATACGGAACCCTAATGTTTTTTAGTACTAAGATAAAGTAAAAATATATCTCATAAATTCAAGCACATGCTCGTAAAACTGTGCATTTAGTTAGATTTTATTCAGTTTTTATGAGTTTTAATTTTTTTTACGCAGACCACTAATTATTTTCGAATATTAACAGTACCCTAAGTTACCCGAAGTAACTTTAGCTATGTACCAAAAAAAAAAAATCCCTTCAAAATCCGTCCAGCCGTTCTGGAGATAACCCGGAACAAACAGACAGATGAACAGGCAAAAAAACATGAAAAATTGTATTTTTGGTATAAGTATCGTATATTCATTCATACTTATTTAGTAAAATAAAAATTATTTTGACATTACAAACAGACACTCCAATTTTATTTATTAGTATAGAAGTATAGATTTATTGCCATAATATCAAATAAAATATTTTTTTCTAGACAATTATTAACTGCATTAGTGAATGCGTTTTTTTAAAAAGATGATGTAATGTTTCTACAGGTTTTTTGGTCCCGATGGAAATCGATGGTTTGTTCAGGGGACGGAAGGAACCCATCATGAGCGTGAGGTAATTGTCTGAACATAACCATGAAATCATTTGTAACACTCTGCATGCTTAACTAACACTTATTACAAGTTACTTATTAGTTAGAAGAAGGCAGAAGACTACTAATTGCAGTTTAATATAAAGATTTGATTGAACTGATATTAACGGTCAAAGTATTTGACTAAAACACCTTCTATCATTATTACGAAAGGGGATATGTAAGCTAGAACATTCCTGTATCACTTGAACTAGTAAGGTACATTCTGATCATCCCAATGTAATAAACTTTACTGCTAAAAACTACAGCCTAGATATATTGTAGAATCATTTTAATAATTCTAAGAAATTTTCAGTGGGAGTTCGATTTTTAACTTGTTTCTTCTAATTTATGTAAGATATTTTTAACGATTGGTAGCGTTAAACAAAAATATCACTTGTCATTAAGTGCTGGTGAGATTGAAAATATGGTGACACGCTACCGGAAGAAATCAATGGATGCTTGTCAAAAGAAAATTGATAAAAAATTATCTGTGTTGATTTCCTTGATAAAACATACATACGTGTCCGTTTACGTTTTACGTAAGTAACAATTGGGGGAGGGGTAACGTATTGTTAGTAATGTTTACTATCTTATGTAGACTGGTATAAGAGCTGTCTGGGGTGAGGGGAGTCAAAAATGTCGAAAACATTTAGTTAAATTGACCATATATACCCAATATCATTGAAATAGTCGTTCCATTTCAACCCGTTTAATATTTATTAAGGGACATAAAAATATACTTACATATATGTTTATAGAACAAGAATCATAAACACGCGTGAAATTGAAATTAATGGCAGTAATTAAATGATAGCATATTATTATATTCAAAAACATTTAAAAAAAAAAGTTTAGTTGAAACATTATTAAATAAAACAATAAAACGTGCATTATAAATTCTATTATAGTATCAAATCGCGTAGTCGTTTTGCAACGGTCGATAATCCGGTAACCATGTAGGCAACATTATCAGCTGATGTGGGCGAGTGCGAGTGCGACCGGGGTCATCGCCCTCTGTATACGGATCGCACGGTTTTGATACTTCTTCAATTATATATTTTTAATTATGTTATTTTTTTTTTATTATATTATGTTTTGCTTTGTATTTATTCAGAATCATAATTATAAGCTCTCATTTAATTATTGCCATTGATTTCAGAATCACCTGTTTATATTATATTTAGTTAAATTAACTTTTTTTTTGCTATATTATTTTTTGATTTTGTACCTACACAGAATCATATTTATAAGCTCCTAGTTAATTATTTTCATTAATTTCAAAGTAGGCCTGTATAAGATAACTTAACACTTAACACGTATATTTTGGCATAGAGTTGGTGTGTTAAATAAAAGGAGCTTATAAAATAGAATTGAAGCGTGTGCCTCAGGGCGGCGACCGCGTGCAATGTCACGCTAGAGGACGTGTCGGTGCCGGGCGCGTACGTCGTGGGCAGACCCGGGGAGGGGTTCAAGATCGCCATGGAGCAGCTGGACCAGGGCAGGATCGGTATCGCGGCCCATGCTGTGGGTTAGTACTTGTAAATGTCGGTGTTATTCGTAGGGCCCGTGGGCGTCTTTTAATTTCTTTTTTTTTTTTTTTTTTTTTAGTGAAGGACTCTTGATTTATCGCTATTAGAACATGTTTGCAGTTGGAGTAGATTTTAGTGTTCTTATATAATGACATACCATCACGAAATGGTTTCCTTATGATTTTTGTTTCATCGATTTCAAATACTTATAACTTTTACAATCTTCTTCTGTTTGATACACGCATACTAACTCTTGTCCTCTATATACGATTTTTTTTTTTGTGTGAATTATATATATTATTTTATAACTGAAACTTACATCACTTTAACGTCATTCTCCTCCACTCGTACCATTTTATTCCTTCTTTATTTTAACTATCATTATTTTTTTATGTAATTGCGTCAGGTATCGCGCAATCCGCTCTCGACACGGCCATCTCCTACGCTAAGGAGAGAGTCGCCTTCGGTAAATCACTAGCCAGATTGCCATCTGTCAAGGTAAATATGTGAATATTATTATTAAATATAAAATATGATGTAAAATTTCTCAAAAATCCTACTAAACAGAATTTATTAAACATGACTCTAATACCTAAAGGTCTGAGTAAATATGTATATTATTTTTGTAACAGTTCTTGATGTTAAAGACTAGTTTGACTCCTCCCTTCTAGCTTGACAGCAATACTATGTAAAAAACTCTTAATAGAGCATTGGAGTAATTGTGAATAAAAAAAAGTATATAAGTAAACATTGCGTACATATTTACTATTAAGACACGCGCGAACTTCATGTCATCAAAAGTATACAAAATATAGACTCCCGCCCTCATTGATGATTATGTAATACTCATAGCGGCCTTAAAGTGGACTTCATTTAGATTCGGAATGGTTTGTTTAAATCTTACCAACTTGTTTTGTTTTTGTGTAGTGGTCATAAATATAGCATTTGTCAATATATAGTAACCCTACATGTTGGATCACAGCTATGTTGTTTATATTATTTTTTTTAGTTCATATTGACACGATAAAAAGAGATAACAAAAAAATAACATTTTAAACACAGTTGTAAAAACCATCCGTATCTTCCGTATTTATCAACAGTCCTAAAAGTAGGAAGTTCCAATATTTATGAAGATGCATCCACCCATTCAACCGAAAGACGTTCACTGCTGGATATAGGTCTCCCCCAAAGATCTCCACGAAAACAGGTTTTGCGCCATCCGCATCTAGCGGATTCCGGCGAACTTCACTAGATCGTCGGCCCACCTTTAGGGGAGGGAGGGCTATGCACGCTCGGTCTTTGGTACGTGGTACCCATTCGAGAACCCGTTGGCCCCATCGGGTATCGGTTCTGCGAGCAATGTGCTCAGCCTACTGCCACTTAAGTTTCGCAATTCGTCGGGCAATGTCGGTTGCTTTGGTTCTACTGCGGATCTCCTCATTCCTGATTCGATCACGCAGTGAAACTCCAAGCATAGCCCTCGGAGCAACTTTATGCTTTTTTATTAGGCCCATTGTGAGCGACCACGTTTCAGTTCCGTATGTCATTAATAAAGATATTTCGCAAAAAAAAAAATAGTCTGGCAGATTTTTGTTTTGAATTCCAGGATCGTCTCACTGATATGTGTATTCTGGTGGAGACAGCTCGCCTGGCCACGTACAGAGCTGCAACGGACGTCAGCACTAAGAACAGCGCTATGGCGAAGTACATAGCCGGGAGGAACGCGGCCGCCGTCGCCGACCACTGCGTGCAGATCCTCGGCGGCCGGGGACTCTCCACGGACTACCCCCCCCGCAGAGAGACATTACAGGTATCATCATCACCTGCTCATCATCACCTGATCATCATCACTTCACATCACACTACAATTACAATATGACATTTAGAAAATCTCTTAACAAATTTCCGGAATATAACATAATCTCACGCTTGTTGTCCCCGAAGGGTTAGGCAGAGGGGAAACAGCGACCTACACCACCTGTCGCCATATCGGGCAAAAATTCCAGACTCCGGGATGATACTGAGTAGAAAAATCCAATATCACTTGACCCGACCCGGGGATCGAACCCGAGACCTCAGAACGATAGTCGTACCGTAACACAACTGCGACAACCGAGGCAGTTCTGGATTTTTAACTATTTTAACTTTTCCCTCCCAATATATTCCTTACTAGAGCCGTCTGACCGCGGCTGCGCCCGCGTTTTTTATATTCTTCACTGCGTTTAATTTTTTTTATACGGAAACCTAATTATTTTCTAAAATTATAAATATCCCAAGTTACGCGGAGTAACTTCGTCTATCAAATAAAGTCCCGTCAAAGGATTCAGCCGTTCCGAAGATTAGCCGGAACAAACAGACAGACAGAATCGTAAAAAAAACAATGTATTTTTGGCATAGGAATCATATTAGTATTATTATTATAAGTAGTAGTATTATTAGATATTAGGTACATACATTCATATCTATTTAGTATAAAATATATATTTTGACATTATAAACAGACACTTCAATTTTATTTATTAGTATAGTATAGATAACTTATTGTATTACCGGACAATAAGTTCAAGCACCATGTCAAATAAGTATTAATTTTCAAAGATTATTATATGGTTCATCTGGAAATGACACCACGCTTAGATGCGATGTTTCTTTTTCGCTGAAAGCTCAGAGTAATTATAAAGTTTGATAGGTAGATTGGAACCTTCGTCTATCGACGTGTAATCCGACCGTACTACCAATTGAGCTATCATCGCTTCATTCTGCGGGATAAGCAATTCAAGCCAAGATCCGTAACATTGTGCTCCCCTATGTACTAGTTATCATCTACGACTGAATGCCCTATGCGCTCTAAAGGGAAACTATTAAGACTTATTATCATTACAATGCCGTATTACGTTTCGGAAAAAAAAACGGTTTCGGATCTGACATGGAAGTTGATAAGAAATAAAGCTTGTCAATAAATTCGAAGCTAGACATGCCTAATAAGGTAATTGGATTTACTAGTCGAGAGTATATTCATCGATTTATCGATAATTTGGATAATGCAAGTAATCGAATAAAATATTTGTGTCGACTAATTATTTTCTATTGTCTCATCAAAAACAAGGAACTTAAAATAGAAAGCAAGAAAAAATTGGTGTAACTATATACTACAAAACTACAGTTACAAAAATATTTAGGAGAAATTAAAGAAAGGCACGTGGAATGTTATAAAAGATATATGTAATTTAATTATTATGAATTTAAACAGTTTATAATAATACAACTTATTGTGGATTAATTTACACAGTATTAAAAATATTATGGGTTGTTCAAGGTCTTCGTCTCTTGTTATTCTTTCAAATAGACCATAAATAAGGCTGAAAATTAAAATCTGACAAGAAATAAATAACTTATAAGTGTTTTAATTTTATCCTACAAAGATAACCCCTATACAAAAATATGACGTCAGCTTTACGTACTTCGTGCTAGTTCTGTACTAACTTTCCACGGAAAAGAGATAGAGCATCTCAATCGCCACTTACCACACCTAGTTTATTTCAACTTTATATTGACAAATTAGTTATTTTTAATAAATGAAACATCAGTAAATTATTCTAATCGAAACCAAATTCTACAATAAAAAATACAACTTTGTATAATTCTATAGAAACTATATTAAGTGTGGAGACACGAAAAAAATAGTTGGTTTGAATTCTACCCTGAAAAAAAATTATACTTATTATATTAATAACTCATATTCACTTATCCACTAAATATCTATGACGCTTATTATCGGCTATCGATATTCATGACGTCATCATTTTGTCAAACACTAGCGTAAACAAATATTCTGTTACTTATCACGAAATATCTTCCAACGCAGTAAAATATTATAATTAATCAATATAAAAAGATCAAATCTATAATTGAAATCAGTTTTAGGATTAAATATTAAATCCAAATCGTCAAAATATGTGAACGTATAATGTAATCAAACCTGTCTTAATTACCCGTTTAAAGTGTATTTATTTTGATTATTACGTTGTGTAATTTCACATTCACTCACTGAACAAAACACAAATAATATTTTTACAGTTTCGTCGAAGATTATTATTCACTAATTAAATAAAATTACTCCCAACAGAATTGACAACGGTCTTAGGGGGAGTCATAGCAAATATGGAAATTAACAATGTGTCATTCGATTCGCTATCTCTTTTTGTCTTAGGCAATGTAAACTTAATTATGACTTTTCACTCCCACGCTTTTTTCGTCTCTTAGCATGGCGAAAACATATGTCTATGGTTGTCAATAATTACTTCATAGGCCACACAAAATCTACGAGGAATTCGCCTCATAAAATATGATAATTAATAGATGGTATCAACTACTATGGTATTTATAAAATTGTGGTACTTCACATTGACATTGGTACATCAAGGGCCACATAGCCCTTGATCAGAAAAGTGTGACGACCACTGTCCTAGAGGGAGATTGTAAATAAAATATGATATTTACTCGTCTCGTCAGGGATCCAATATACCTTCTCGATTGTCATTCGAAAATTGTAAACGCTCATATTTCAGAATTTCATTAACAGACTGAAATTATCTTTCAGTAGGTTCATTATTAACTTACTGTATTGTTTTCAATAAACTAAATACTAGTTAATTACCTTATTGTTGTATGTATAGGGATGCACGTGGCACCCAGATATATGGTGGCGTAACTGACATACAGAAGAGGCTCGTGGGACACTTCCTGCTGAAGGAACACGACGCGCTATGACGTCATCGATACAAGTCGCCAGTTCAAACGAGTCTAGTCGGTAAGTGTAACAACGAGCGTGCGTCTATCGATATCGATATTTCGATGAACAAGTGTAGAATCAGATGAAATAATAAACTGTTATGTGTATTCCAATTTATTTCTTTATCAATTCCACGAATACTATCTTTTTTTTTTTTAATCGTTCTGTTTTATTTATAAAGGCGCCATTAAATATGTCGATAGTGGATTTTAACTCGAATTTACATTTGCTCTTTGTGATGGCAAAGTAGACGAAATAAAAATATATAATAAGATGTTTTTTATTTTATATTATTTAATAGATGATTAAAGTGAATATTAAAGAAGCGATAATAGCTCAGTAGTCATTGTGATTGAATGCCGCGTCTGTCGATACAGGCTCAAATCCACCTAATATCGTGATGAAATAATTTCATAGCAAATTCCTGTAACCTTCGGTCATGCCATCACTTAACAATCATCATTATAATTAAATGCTACCATCGATAAAAACCTATATGATACAGATTCAATATCGCCTATTGATATATTTTGATGCGTAACGAAGCTTAATAATACATTTATAAACATCTTTATCGATAATTGCATACGGTAATTCTGTGTATTTAAAATGTGTTCGATGATTGCCAAAAAGACTGACGCCATTATGCGGCATTTACGGCCAAAACGAAATGTCAAATATTCGTAAACTATCTTGAAAATATTACAATTCCATGTTGAATAGTCATATGGCATTTAATAAACCTTAAATATTTTTAAGGTTTACATGGTTTAATTAAACTCTGCAATAACACACGTTTCTTGATATTATTGGGCCAAATCTTAATTTTTGTAAGTAAAATCAATGCAATTAATGTACTTATATCTAGTTTTACATTCCACGTGTAATAAAATTATGAGGTTTATTATTTTTTTTTTATTTTCGAACTGTAACTCTGTCTGCTTGATGTAATTTTTATGAAATTATTGAAGAATTTTTTTATGTTTATGAAAATTATAAACAATAAAAATCTTTTTGTTGAAAACAAACTATAATATTCATTCATTTAAACTATAGAAGAGGAGTATATTTTAAAATGAATGATATACTACATACTAAAGAAAGACGTTAAAGTGCATACATTCTTAATTTTGGTAGTGTTTATTCATTTATTATTCATCTCTGGTAGTACCAATGCTAGACGTTTGCTGCGTGACAGATTTTGGACCGAATTGTATTTTATATAAAATATACCTTCATTTGGACTGGGATATTACTAAATAAACAAATAAAATTTAAAGAGTCACGTCATAAATTAAATATTACGTTTAAAACGTTTCATTAATTTGATTACCACGCGTCATTTCAATGGCGGCCATCTTTGCTACGAGAACATAAACGTCTACGCTCGTCCTGCGCGTGCCCCTTTATTTGTTACGCACTATTTCTGTTTATAATGTCTTATCTAGTATGTGGTATATTAAATATAGCTCAGTGCAATATAAAAAAATACTCTTATAAAGTCTCCATTGCTCAAAATAAAAAGACTGCCATTGAAAAAAAAATAATGGTATTGTTTTTTTTTACAGACGACACTATAATATATTTTAATTTAAAAAATAAGTTATAAATTTCGCTCTTATTCATTTTTGTGTATATAAAATGCTTAAAGAACTGATCAAATATTTATAGTTTATTTTATCAAGTTCATATATTTTTTGATAATGTTATTGTAAAAATGTTACGTAATTATTATAGATGCGCCTAATATCCGTTTTCGTTCATGATGAGGGTTTTATTGTAAATGTATATCAATGCAGATAAAATAGAAATACATTTCATATAATGTTTTTATTTATAAACGTATTTATTTTATCAAAATAAAAAAAAAATGCGAAATATTGTGTAGTGTATAAGATCAGTGGTATATTGATATTGTTATATATTTTACAAAATAAAAAATATTTTTCTGTATTTCAAGTGTTTAATTTTAAACTAAGATGCGTTTAATTACAGTATAGTAACACCTCGAACTTACGCGAGGGACTGTAAAAGTTTTATTCTAACAATCCTTTTGCGGAAAATAGATAGAGCATCTCCACTCGTCCACCAAAATCCTTAAATCTCAGAATTTTACTAAGCGTATGAAATAATGTGTTCATTAAGTACGTGAATTAAATTAGCTTCTCAGCATTAGTAAGAAAAGACCTTACACTCAATCCTCCCTGTTATTATACTTATCATATAAAATTAGCGAAGCATTAAATATACCCTTATTAGTGTATACGTAATAGGTATTCGAATGGCACCTTATCCCACGTCTTAGGATACACTCGAATTGGTTCCCGCATACACTCCGGTGGCGACCCAAGACGTGCCTCGTTCCCCAACTGGGGAGGCTTTTGACGTCACTACCAGTGCGATACAGTAACACTGATCATGTATTGAGCATCACACGCAGGTACATAGGTCCTGTAAGAAACCTTTTATATTATTAATAATAAATAAAAAATGTAGGGATTAGTTAGGATTAAAATTCCGCGGAATTTTGACACGTCTGGTAACGGCCAAGCCGAGGTTCACGAGGTGCCCTTGTGCTAGTTACCTTTTGCGGCTGAGTGCTTTCAGCACTCGCCCAAAAAGTTCGGTGAAGCTGTAAAGGCCCCTCCGGTCAACAGCATTATTTATGTAAAAAAAACTCATCGATTTTTACAACACTCAAATGGTCCTTCCTAATAACGTGTCATAGTAAACAAACACATTATTTACAGCTGTGTTCTCACCTTGATTTTACACCGTCATGTGACGCGGTGCGTAATACCTACTACATACATACAGTGTTTTATTGTCGAGGCCCTTACCGTGGCGTATTTCGTAGCTGTTTCTCTACCTTTGTTATCTAACCTTGTATTATCTCGTCATATAACAAAAGGAAGATTCCAATATCACAGGGTGTTGTTACTTTATCAAGAATTTGTATATAATTGTTGATTAGTAAAAAAATGTCGATGCGATAATTATATTAAAAAAACGATTTCGCCAGTCTGCCTTTACTTATGTATTGTTAATATAATAAGTGAAATTTAAAGACTGTAAATAACGCATACGGTGGTAATAACTCATATAGTCCACTTCTCGTGATAGCAACGCATTCTAATGGGCGTACCTAATTATTTTTTACTCTTTACTAATATTTTATTTTAAGTTTAATGAAGGCAGTCCCTGAAACGCATTAATTAGTGTTTGCTTAGCAGGTTAATTTATATTTGAGAATTATTAATACATTATAAAAAATCCGGTGGAATACTGTGGACTCATCACAATGTTGTGTTTTATATAAATTCTGTGTAGAAACTGAAGCCAAGACGATCGCTGCGGTGTCTACTATAACCACTTTAAAACAACATGATTATCATCAATCACCAGATGGTTAATCATAATATACCTACTTATTTCTCTTACAGACAATTTCACTTACAAATCTTTTGCAATAAATTTAGTTACATAGGTTTTAAATATAGGCATAGATAAATTAGTCTTTGATATAGGCGATTGAAGTAATGATGGTAGAGTGGTCGGAACCTGTGTGTTCTCATCCACCCGTCTTATGTAATGAGCCTCAGATTTCAGTGAAGGAAAACAACGTATGGTTGTATGACATTTTCTGATACGTTTGAAAATATGTCGCCAAGCATTATCCGGCATTATCACTTGAAAGCCTTTTGGTTTAGTATGTTTACAATCCTTGACCACATCGTCACTTAACATTTGATGAGCCTTTGTTCAAAGTGCTGAACCTGTGCAATATAAAACAATCACACACAAACTTTATCTTTTCTCGTCTTCTTCTTTTTTCTTATTCGTTCTGAACGTTTCTATTAAATGTTCGTATAGTAACTCTGTCTATAACATTGCGTTTCACAATCATTCTGTATATAATCCAGTTGCCAGCGGCACAGAGAGTAATCCGTACCTAACTGCCAACTGTCAAGCGTGTAGGTACCTATCCGATTACCAAATGGCTTTCACCGTAATATGTACAACTGTAGTTATATCGTTTTTTTCGACATTCGCCTTTACTTTACGATTGTATTTTGGCTATAGATAGTATACATAAATTTATCGAATAGGGCAGGATTTATCTATCCATAATGCCAATTCAATCTTATCAATATATCAATATTCTAGCAAAACGATGGCGTCCTGCTAAATCTATTTATGGAGTTTTTATGGCACCTCAGAATTAACTTTCCGTGTTATTATTTCTGATACACTTTTCTTGTGCACAATAATCAAACTACAACACGTAAAACGTTGCCAAATTGACACAACATAGGGTCAAATAATACAAGTTATGGAATTAAAGATAAAAACATACTACTACATAACAGACTGAGATCTCGACAAAAACTCTTGGCTATATAGATATATTGCTGATAAATGTATGTTAGAAGTCAAAAACAGAGATAACTATAATTGTTTGAAAGAAGTCTTCACTCTCACGTGATCGTTTTGTTCCTAAATTATTTTCAAATTTATTTGAATTTAATGTGTCGAGTACCCATAAAAATAAGACAATAGGAAAGCAATGGACAGCTGGCGTAAACGCTAAGTAAGTGTTTAAGGGGTTAAATAACATCTGCTTGTAAGTTTCACCATTTACTGTCATGTGTAAAGAGTAAGTACTGTCAGGAAATCTCATATCTTAGCTATCGGAATTCTTGAATTGTATAATATGGCCTTTCACGAGGTGGTTAAATGTAGATTTCAAAGTCATAATGTTAATACATTTTAACACAATGCCAGTTTTGGAAATTCGACAGCGCGTCATAGGACATGGGTACAAACCCTGTAATGAACATGAAGTATCAGGCAAGGTCATATAAGAAGAAGTAGGTTAAAATTGATATACTTACTATGTAGAATATATATAGTATATTAAATATTTGAACGTAGGTTTTCTTACGTATCTTAAAGTCAAGCCCTGATACAGGAAGGGGCAAGGGGCAAGCCGAGGAGCCCGCCCCTGGTGTCACTTTCAGGGGGCGCTAAAATCATCTATACATATAATAAAAATGTAACGGATCGCTGTCTGTACATGGAAGATATATGAGAAAAAATATTATTAGGACCTTTATAAACGCAAATAGGACCCAAAACTATGATTTTTAAAATTTTTGTCTGTTTGTCTGTGCGTTTGTGCACGCTAATCTCAGAAACGGCTTATCTGATTTAAATGCAGTTTTCACTAATATATTGTAGTAAGCTTCACTTAACATTTAGTTGTTTGTTTCATGCCAATCGGTACATAAATAAAAAAAGTTATGCCAATTTAAAGAATCACGTTGAACATTTATTCTATCTAAATTCTTTCTCTGTTCAGATGCATTGTATGAAACTTTACTAAACTCCATAATGGTCTATATAAAAGTATGATTATATAATAATAATAATAATGATAATAAATAGAAGTTAAAAATGATCGGTTTCGGAAGTGTTAATATTCCAATTTAAGTTGACCTCAGACATATATCATCATTCATATGAAATAGGGTTCAGGTTAGGCTGGCAATGCAGGTTGTTTATATATGTATATATAAAGCACGTCGAGAGCCGGGCCGCTTTCGGAGGCGCATGGCGTAACAGTTGCATTCGATAACACTGACTGTATGCTTATTTTATATATTTATATTTTAGGGTTTGTAAATACATATTGTATGTATACAGTATAGGTTATTTGTTTTCAAATTAGGTAAACACGTCTTATTAGTTAAACTGTAAATACAAGTTTATACAAGTTCTTAATTTTTATGTTTAAAAAACAATTTAGTAATTTGCGATTAATTAATACATAAATGTATCTATTACAAATTTCTTTTATTTACGATAATTAATAGGTTAGTTTATTACGCCTTAATAGTTATTAAACTGTAATAAAGTTAAACTGTGTAATAATCTGTAAGTATTCAATTTTTTTGTTTATGATGTGTATGTGTTCACTAAATAACGCTGAGTTAGTACTAATTACTACTTCTTATAAGAATGCCTCGAAAAAGATCCAACCTCCCCCGGTGCAGCAGAAATGCTATAAGAATGAGATTAGTTCTCATTACTTCACTGCATTTCAGTAACGTCAGGCCAGGTTTCATATTACAGAAACTTCAGCTCAGCGAAAATCTCGATTGAGTTCACATCGTTCTCGAATGATGGCCACTTGAGTTAGGATGAACAGGGAACAGCGTGAAGCACGTTTGTCCACCGATCGCAAGGCTCATGCAATATCGCGCGTGAGTCTGAGACCTTTACTGATAGGAAAACCCGCCTGAGCTCTCAAAAAGCACGAACTTTGCAGTCTAGAAAGCTGGAAAGTAGCTTAGATCGTGAATCTCAATTAACAGCTGATCGAGAAGAAGAAAGAAACTGCAGAACAACGTCAGTCACGACTAAATGCCGATCGACTTCGGCATATACTCAATAAAATGTTATCAAGTTTGATAGAAGACCCAGAAACTGGAGCGGAAATTGATATCCTTCCATGGATTACCAAAGAGAAAACAGGTTATTTGTATTCGCCCAGAATTTATTACTCTGAATTCGCATCTATAGTAGGTATGGTGGTATGTTGTTAGTTTTGTAATGCTCAAAAATGTAGAAAAGAACTAAATGGAATATGCTATTCAGGTGGCAAAGTGCTCATTTAAACTTATCATGAGCCCCTTTATAAAAGTTTTACTAAATAGTGAGCATCCTCAGTGTAAACATTTTTAGACTATATTCGTTTATATAATTGTGTATTCCAAATGACATCTTTTGGGGTCAAACATATCTCAGCCAACTTTTAAAGTGCAGGGCCAATTTATCACTTGATTGGATCTTTGCTTCTCCAAAATGAGCCAAAATTTCCTTAAATTTATTTTGTATCAAATTACAATGAACAGGCCCATATACGACATCATAACTTTCCTCGGCTGAACATCAATTTTATATTTCAACGTGAGAATATAAATAACATCAAGTAAATCCGTATGTCAGAAGTTTCAAAGCCGCAATAGATTCCATCCCACAAGGCCAAAATAACAATTATAAAGTTATAAATAAGGCTGATAGACGTCCTGCGGAAGAACATTGTCAAAAGTACAATGTCCCCGTTGTAGACGAAGTTGCAGTAACATTAGTCAATCAGGACTGTGATAGACGTGACATCGTGCAGCGCACTCATGATGATCGCTTACAACGTATTTGTGAAACACACCGAGCATATGATGCCCTGCAGTATCCTTTGATATATATTCCATGGTCAGGATGGGTACAATTTCAGACTCTACCAAGTTAATCCAAGCACTAGCATAACAAATTATAATAAAAAATATCAGCCTTACAGTTTTATTCATACCATATACAAATTAGATGAAATTGTTGTATCTATTGCTACTATATTTTCTCTATAGTAACTTGAGATCGGTAACGGTGTGTATCCGCAGGAACAAGTAAAATTTGTTCTAAACGCAAACCTATGCTGCGAAGTTTCATGAATGCGAGACCTCATATCATCCGTGTATGGAAACGCAACGCAAATACCAACTTGCGATAATTCATGGCTTTGCGAAAGAGCTATTTTAAGACCACGAAACGACCAAGCAACAGCAATAAATGCTAAAATTTTGAGCTTTGTTTCGGAGGATAATGTAGAGTATATCTCCATTAACAGAGTTATAAAAGATGAAGAATGTACCAATTACCCAGTAGAATTTTTAGAATCCCTGAGTGCTCCTGGGCTACCAGCTCATAAAATAAATTTAAAGTCGGCGTACCCATAATGCTGCTAAGAAATTTAAGACCGCCAAAACTTTGCAACAATACTTGATTAAAAGTGAATTTTTCTCTTTTAAATTTCTGATTCTGCGAAACCTGATAGAAGCCGAGATTTTAACAGGTGGTAGTGTTTTTATGCCTCGGGTTCGTCTCATTCCAAACAATTTTCCGTTTAGTTTTAAACGAGTTCAGCTTCCAGTGAGCTTATGACCAGTTTCGCGATGACAATTAATAAAGCCTATGGTCAGACGCTAAAAGTTGTGGATGTGGATCTAAGTATTAGCTGTTTTTCGCACGGTCAGCTTTATGTGGCTTTATCACATGTTAATAATTCTAGCAGCCTGTATGCTTTGTTGCCCGATGGCTATACGATGTAACGACGGTGATTATAATCCAGAATAAACCAAAATCCGAAAAATGCTGCCCAAAGTCACTATTCCACGCAGACGAAGTTGCGGGCACAGCTAGTAATATAATATAATTAAAAATAAAAAAACTTGCTTCACAAAGCGACTAGTTAACGCAAGTCTGATCAAAAATTTAGATGTATGTACATATATCTACTGCATATAGATGGGGCAATCCATACCAAAACGACCACAGTGCGATAACTAAGGGTCACTCTCGACAGTAGGAAGATCCATCATAGATCCACTGATCAGTTACCACCTATTTTAAGTCAGGCAGCCCCCGATCAATAAGGTACTGATCCGCCTCACCGTTAACTTGTTCCTCTTGGGTGTGCGGAACACAATCTTTACAGCTGGATGTTGGCGATGTAGGAGATGAAAGAGTACAAATTTATTACCATTATATATTTGGGAGTTAATTCAAAAGTAATTTATCTCAAACGGGCACAGAGGCGCCACTATCAAGTTTCTGCCCCGGTTCGAACAAAACGTACATTATTTTTGTGATCAAATGGAAGTTGCCACAATACAGTGTTTTTAACTTTTATCCCGTATCATCCTGAAAATGGCAGCAGACGGCACCGTCGGGTTTAGTGGGTATTCCCGGCGCTCCACGCCGAGCGAGTCCCACATATACTCCCTACCAGCTAGGCTATTCTGTAAAAACACGAATACGAACTCGAATCTCGATTTCGAATTCACCTTCACTTCGATACTCACTTTAACTATCAAAGTTTTTGTATTCTGTAAAAACTTCATGGTCAGGTGAAGTGAAGTGAGTATCGAAAACTCGTGTGATGATGTATAAGTGTGATTCGGTAAGTTACGATTTTCGATAAATATTTACGATTGCATTTTTCTCACAAAATAAATGAAAATTAAATTAATTTAGTCATATTCTATGTTTTTTGTAATGCGTTCAACGGTATTCACAATAAAATAATTTTTAACTAAGCGTTTCTTCAAATTTAAGAATTTAATTTTGGCTGAATGCCGATTTCCATTGCGCCACTTTATTAAAAAATCTCATCCAGTGTTGTCAAATTTGTAGTGGTAAACAGTGGTAATTTTTAAAGTTTTTTGTCAACATTTCTATTGTCGAGTGAAGTAAGAGTTTTGCCTGTATATTATAATAGTTTGAATCGAATATGGAGTAAGTATATTATTAAATTTGTTACATGTATATAGCTCTATCTGTAAAAATTGTAATACAAATTACTTGTTACAGACATACACCCCATTCTTCATCTGCTCAAATCGAGGCTTTGTTGGATCATTTAGCGCAAAAGCCATATCTCGCTAAAGGATTAATAAAAATCAAAATGCGAAAGTCCAATCTCGTAGAGAATGGGATACAATAACTTTAAAATTAAATAGCATTGGTGGAGGCACACATAAAACCACTCAAAAATGGATGAAGGTGACCTTTTTTTTATCTATAAAACCACTTAATAACATAGTTGAGTATATGGTGTGGGTGAATTTTTTATGCTTATTAACTGCTTGTTTGCTATTCTTAGTATTGGGCTGATAAAAAAGTGCAGTAAAAAAAAAGCAAGGGCTGCTGATAGGTGTCAGATGGGTGGTGGAATCCAGGATGGGCCTGAATTGAATGCAATTGAAGAGCGCATTCTGGCATTAATGGGTGGTGAGAAGTTTGCCACCGGTGATATACATCTAAGCTGCCAGTTTTTGTGTTAGTTTGCTTTTTAATATTAGATTTAAATAACTACTTAAATCTTTCAAAAGGGGTAATTTATGAAAATATTAATTTTAGTGTCTAGATGTATGCTAGGGACATTTAACAATGTTTTTAGAATGCATGTATATTAACTGAATCAAATAATAATCCCAATGGGTGTCATCAAGGGAAAGCATAGTGGTGAAAATTAATACAAAAAATTAAGTCTTGTGCCTTTTCTTAAAAATAATCATTTATTTGGTTCAGGATATTGATAGGCTGAGATTATTAAAATAAAAGACACATTGTAAATTTATAATTTTATTGTATATTTTATAAAGGAACCTACAGCAAGCTTAAATAGTAGCCCTTCAATATTAAATGAATATTCCAATGCAAGTACAAGCATGGATCACTTTCTAACTGCAACACCAGCCATATTAGCAATCCACACATATGATTGAAAGAAATGAACCCTCTGTTCAAGATAACACTAATGAATTATCAAGTAATTATACTCTTATATTTGTAAGGCAAATATATTTATTTGCATGTGGGGTATACTTGAACATGTTTGTGCCAAATATTTGTCTGCTTTGAAATATATTCAATTGTTTAAAAGTATATTTTCTATTCATAGGCCCTAGACGTCGAAGAGTTCGTATGATGAGGCAATCGACTCCATCACAGAGATGCTCACACTTCAACAGTGTTACTGAAAGATTTTTAAAGTTAGAAGAAAGTTGACTGGCTTTAGAAAATTGACTCGTAACAGTACTGGAGAGCAACACTAATCAAAATCGCTTGATTATGCAATCAAACATAGCATTGGTAGAGGGACTCCAATCTGTAATAGGAATAATAAAAAAAAATTGAAATTAATTGGTATTTTATTCTTACTTCAGATACTATATACTATATTATTCTATTTTACTATAACCTATTAACTAAATTAGATCTAGAATTTCGCCCTGTTGTCCCTTAGATCTATTTGTGAGCCCTCTTCCTTTTGTTTAGTTGCGGGTAACAAATGATGGAATTCTTCTTCTAACTGGTTCCTCTGACAGCCTATAAAGGTTAACAAAGTCGTCGCCACGACTAATCAATGGGATGTTACTTAAAATACGGGCTTGCTGTCGCCTATCATCCATATTTAATTTGTTAGCCTCTTTAAGTATGTTTATCAATAGAAATGATCGAGACATCTGCAAAATATACATACATAAAAGTAAAAAATCCTTGTCATATATGTTTTCAGCGACGTATTTTGATATTCATACTTACTTTTGGATATGTTACTCTTAGATTTATCTTATTAGATTCAAGTAAAGAACACAAAATTATTATTTTATGTTTTCACCAAAGTTTTCACTTACTACAAACAAACACTTTTGGTTTGACAGTAAAAATCGAAGACGATTTCGAAGTGAGCTTCGAAATTTTGTTTTCAGAATACCGTTTAATGTCAAATAGTACGTTTTCACCTCAGTTTTCACCTGAAAATAGTTCATCTCACTTCCGTTCTCACTCCGCGGCGCTAGTGTAGAATTCACTCGAGTTCAGAATACGAAGTAAAGATTTCACTGCGGATTCCGACGTGAGTTTAAAAGTGAGTTTTACAGAATAGCTCGGCAGCTCTAATCCGAGAAATGTGACTTCGGAATAAAGCAGGTAGGGGGAGCGTAAATGCATTTACCCGCGTTAAAAAAAATAGTGTTTTTAATTTTGTGCTGTCCTGGTTTAATCAATTTTTATAAACATATAGGAAAAAGTAAAACTATAATGTTCACATTTATGTGTATATTTCACAGTGAATAGTGACAGTCACAGATAGTCATAGATAGTCACAGTGAATAACAATATATATTTATATATTGAATAGTCTACAACAAAAATTATCACAAATTAGTCCCGATGTAGTCTCTAGTTCTGTCACGGGAAACGCGGAAATCATAATGTAAAGTTTTACCAGCACTACTCTCACTAATATAATTCTCGTAAAAAGTGAGCGAGATAAGTACACTAAGGTGCTTCCACAGTAAAACAATAAATTAAAGGTTATATTTACATTCAACATTCTAAAGAAATACGAAACAAACTACATACCTATATAAAACATCTGTTTTATGAAAGATGTGTCCCGTGACTTAGCTCCAGTATAATTATATTTATTTTTTTTTTTTATAGTTTTTCACTGCCTTATTCAATGATTTGTTAAGAAATTAAAGAGAAGCGGCGGTGGGGTGTCATATTTGTGGTAACTTCATTCACTATTGTAATGATAACAACTTTTTTACTTACTATCTTACTATAAAGCTGTCTAGAGAATAAATCTATAATATAAATCTGTTCGAATAAAATAAATAGTATCTTAACAACCGAAAGACGTCCACCGCTGGACATTGGTGTCCCCCAAAAAACATAGGTCTGTCCTAAAGTAAAGTAAATAGTAGGATATTTTTAACTCGGTAAGAATCTTTCTTGACGTTAAACGCAAGTTCTATTTTAAAATAACTAATTATTCTGTCACATTAACCACTTTTATAGTATGAAGTTATCAGTTAAATGACTAACCAACAATCGAATACATTGATTGAGTGTAAACAACACTAAATTTGTAATAAATAATTTCTGTGCGTTACGATAATTGCCTCTGTAACATAGAATTTGTTTTTTGTAACTGTTGAATGTTTGTAAAGTTTAGAGCAAGAAGTATCAACGAGATTGTGATACTTGAAGCGGATATTTGCTACTTGAGAACACGTATACAGGCACTGTGTAGTGTACGGGCGTTGTAGGTGCAGTCTGCGGTAGGATTCCGGCACGCGACACGTCTTTTCGTTATAATATCATGTAACAATGTCCACGCGTTATACCGTTCTATTTAATGTAGCTTCATTTCACCAAAGATTAATACGTGTCGCTTTCAAACAAAATGTTCGTTAATGAAGTGATAAATTAATACAAAGTTTTAACATTTTTTTTTTTACACTATAACTTTATACTTGAGTTTTCACTAATTTATCTCGTATTTTAACAAATTCATAAAGATGAATTTTAAACAACATGATTATAAGAATATTAGTTATTGGAAAATTAAATCATTAGTCAGGCAATGCAAAAGAAATTAACCTATAAGTAGGAACTCTTTCCTGGACCACAAAGTCCTGAATCATGAACAAGTTCTCATTAATCCAGCGCTATCTATATTATGCGTCATTTTCAGCAATGTACACACGGTGCGATGGCGATATCGCGACGCAACGATAAGGAATCTTATCATTCTACCTCGATTACTAGCATAACTCAGATGTGCCCGTGTCGCAAATGTAAATTAAAAAAGTAAAGAGTTAAAAAAAAATGTGCGCTCTATTTATTTTGACAGTTCTCTTTTTAATTTTCTATCATACAAATGGCCAAGCCTTATTGTTCGACACCACCGAAAAAATTAACAGACTTATAAAAGTGTGTGATTTATGTACGTGCAGTGAAATAATGGATATCGATAGGACACATTTAGTGCTGAACATACAGTGTTACGAATCTGACAGAATTGAGGATATTGCGGATTTGGACAAGATCGAATGGCCGCCGAATCCAAATGGATTGAAAATATCAGCCGCTTTCGAAAGAATGGGTTTGACAACACTTGGCAAGTGAGTTTAAAAAAAAACAATAGTAATCATATCAATAATTTTTAAAATTTTTGTTATATAATACGTATGTCCTAAAATAAACTTGATTTTATTTAATTACCTTGTATTCTTATCTTAATAAACGTTGTGGTTTTAATTATAGTACAGTTTATAAAGGGCGATTTTGTTTGCTTGGGTGTAACTGGTGTGACTTATCTATGTTTGCTTTATTACATGTTTGGGAAAAGCCACGAGAAAGTACTCATATGAATTGGTTTTAAGAAAAATAACATAACAATGTTATCATGAAAATCTGTTCCAACTGAAATGTGATGTTTCCGAGAAGCCTAATAAAGAAATATAAGTAATTTAAATCATGATGATTGTATCGTACTCTTAGTACAACCCTTATCAATGTTTTGATGCAACTATAGAGGCGTCACTTACACTCATATCTATTGATTTCTCTATGCAATAAACTATGTTATTTACTTAACAATTTATTGATAAAATAACATTTGATCAATAGAGATAACACCACATACATGCTGTCCGTCTGCCTATGTTTAGGGGTATCGTCTCTAAATTGCTGTTATTGTGGTATTATAGTCGACCAGTTCGGGCATCACGGTCTGACTTGTAGTAAGAGCGTGGGTTGTATTTCGCTCCATGCCACCCTCAATGACGTTTTAAGTGTACCTTTTGCCAGTGTTAATGTACTGGGCAGCTTAGAACCTATTGGTTTAGTGCGTGACGATGGCAAAAGGTCCGACGCGATGACGCTTATGCCCTGGAAGATGGGCCGGATGCTACTTGCGTTGGTATTTTCTTACCGTGCCGTCTTCCAGTTACCTCTCTGAAGACCGATGCAGCAATTTCATCAGCGGAGAACCAGCGCAAATATGCTGCTCTTTGTGGGGGTTACATATTTCGAGACTCGGAGACTGTGGAGTCCGAGTGTTCAAAGCCTTTTCAATGTGTTAGTGAGCGGCTAGTCGACATGTCTCGCAAACAAAGGACTAACTAATATCTTCCACAGTGCATAAGCAATTCCATCAAAATTAAAACAGATATTTTGATTAATTGTTGATGTACTCGCGTTGGTAATAATGTTAATTTCTTCGTCTAAATATTAAGGAACCATGTTAGATCCAGGCTTGCGCTGGAATTTGTGCACTTTTTTAAAACTATCTAGCATTACCTGTTACATTTATCGTTTAGTTCCAATAACGCTATTTTAAACGTATTTACATCATACAAGTTAATATCGCACCTGGCAAAACTTTTCTGTTGTATAATTCAACATGGCGTCGCGTAGCGTCGGTAGAAATTCGATATTACTCCGATCGCAAACCGCATCCAATTCATTTTCATACTTTTTCGTTTACGTAAAAATGGGAAAGTGTTATAATACCAAATAAAACTTTAAAGTTAAAAAAAAAAGTTACTCTGACAATCTGAGATCTAAAAAAAAAACCGTTAACGTAATTACTCTGATATAACTTGTATAAATAATGGCAACTACCGGAAGTATATAAATACGAAGAAACTCAATCACTTTTTGAAATAACAATTTTAAAATTAAAAAAAAAAGCCTGTAAAACTCAATTTCGTTGCCACGATAAAATATCGTAAAAGTGAAATTAAAATTGACCAAAGTTAGAAGTTTTATTTAATTATAAAAAAAAACTGGAACGTTCTCATTTTAAATCCTAATATAATATGACACCATTATTATGTAACAAATTATCATAAACCCTCTCAAATGGTGGGATAAGATAATCATTTTTGTAGAATCTACAGCGCCAAACTCATATAAACCAATAAAAATAAGACTTTATAACAAATTTCGGAGTCTATTATAGTATACCTAGTTCAAGAGATTATGCAGTACAATGTTGCTCCAAAAACTTACTTGAAATTAAGACACGATCGGGGGGTTTAGTGGGTTTTAAAAAAATAAAAAAAAGGTATATGAGTACTGTTGAAAGCCACCCCGTGTCGCCCCCATCCCAAATGCGGCGGACGGCCCCGGGGGGTTTTAGTGGGTATTTCCGGACGCGTCACGTCTGGGCGAGTCCCACACTGGCACGGAGTCGTCCCTCCGTGCCCCCATACCTATTGCATTGGGGGACTCCGGTCTCACTAATGCAATAGGTAAGGGTAGTGGGTAAATGCATTTCCCCCCGTCAAAAAAAAAAGGTATATGATAATTTTTCTTTTAATTAAAATTACCGTTGGGTTAGCTACGGCAAATTTCACCGCTCAAGCCGAGGTTCGTACAATTTTGGTGCCTTTGCGTTTGTTATGATTTTCAGCTGACTGCCTCAAGCGTTTGTCACAAAGTTCGGTGAAGATATCAAGGCTCTTCAAGAAATAGCGTTTAGACAATAAGAGACCATCATCGCTTCATAACTTGTATTTGTTAAGAAATAATCCAGAGAAATATTATAGTTTATGTATACGAGTAAAAATAAACGAACTATATAAATCGCTTCCGTTGTTGCCCGAGTTACAAATAGACAGTTACATACAGAGAGAGAGACGTTGCTGTTTAAAATATGTAAGGAGAAAATCATAAAATAAACTGCATTTATAATGTACTTAGATTTATTCGATTTCAGATTAATATAGGAATCGATCCTCAGAACAATTTAGGTTACATATGATTACGCTTTTGTTTATAGAGATTAGACATAACGATAAAAAATTATTTCACGTGATCACAAATAATATTGCAAGCTAACTAATTTTTTTTACTAAATAGATATGAATGTACATACTATACCTATACCAAAAATACAAATTTTAAATTTATTGTCTGTCTGTATGTTTGTTACGGGGAATCTCCGGAACGGCTGGACGGATTTTGACGGGTTTTTTTCGGTAGATAGCTGAAGTTACTCCGGGTAACATAGGGTACTTTTAATTTTCGAAAATAATTACGGTTTCGCGTAAAAAAAATTGAATAAAATCCGATTCAATGCACAGTTTTACGGGTAAGTGCTTGAAGTTATTAGAAATATTTTTACTTTATCTTATTACAAAAAAAAATATTAGGGTTCCGTATAAAAACATATGAAACGCGGGCGCAGCCGCGGGCACACGGCTAGTCATTAATATAAGTAAAAGCACGCGCCAATAATCTCGCAAACGTACTAACATTTCCGTCGAACTTATAATTTTAATTTGTTTCCACAACATTGTATTATAACAATTACGGAAAATTTTGTAAAAATCGAAAATCTATTCCCCTAAGTTTACAACAAATTCAATCACCAGGCTTTAAGCCGACTTAACGTCCCAAATAACATCCGTACTCCGTAGTCTGTACCTATGTTATATGTAACGATGCTGTAAAAGGTCAATATCCAGTTTATCTCGTTAAATAGTTTATCAGCATCATCCATCACCTCACTAGGCGGTCGAGGATCCGTGTCAGTTTACTTTGCGAATCATCACGCCGACGCGACACGACACAGGAAGTGACCGACTTGCGCGGCTATCAAACATATCGTGGGACGCTCTGTGCGCCTACACCCAGTAGACAATCATTTCACGGTTATAATTACAATTTGTTTTGGCTTGTTAAATTATATCTTGAACAATTTATCCTTACCTATTATTAAAGACTTTTATCTATCCTCTAATATGCTTATAACCCTTGAACTAATGAACCGGTTTATCTAATTATTCCATTAAACAATTGCGTTTTATTTTTCGCTTTTAAATTTTCGCGTTCCATAACTACACAAAATTATTTAAACCGAGCCCTTGATCACGATTGATGCAACCCTATCGAAACGTCGAGATAAAAAGACAAATAAAAATAAATCGTGTTAAGACCTGTGTTAAACAATTTTGTGTGCTTAAATACTTTCGACCAGAAGAACCTTGGAAGTTTCAATGAACTTTTATACTGAGCGCTTAAGTCGCTTAAGAACGCGTTGTAATAAGGGCACAAAAAGGGTACAGACATCGGCTTAGGCCTTTACCAGAAACGTAAATTCCTTGGTAAAGGCCCCGCGTTGTACCTACGGTGGTTAAGGAAAACGTCGGTTCTCAAAGTCCCTTACAGAACCCGTATACTTGCATGTAGAGTGCAGGTTTATGCTAGAGCATGAACAGTGCCACTGGAACCAAGTTGTGGATTACTATAATTCTTCTTTAAAGTTAAACTTACCGTTGTTACTTATTAAATATCCAAATTAACCCAAGAAAAGTTCATAAATTATTTTTCATGTAATACTAGAGTCTAAGGGGCCATTCATTAATTACGTAATGATGATTTAGATGATTTTTTACCCCCCCCCCCCCCCCCCCCCCCCCCCCTAAACCCTTAACCTCCATATAAGGACACATAAAATTTTTCAAATCCTTCCTCTTTTTACGTATGATTCAATCTCGATTTAAAATGTTAATTATTTATGACATTAAATATGGATGCATATGACATGGATATTATATATCATGATACAGACATACGAGGTGTGTTCAAAAAGTATCGCGAATTTTGTGTTTTTTCAAAAATTATTTATTTATTCATGAATATCTATTTTGTCCCCTTCAAAGTAATCCCCATGAGATATTATACACTTGTGCCAACGGTTTTTCCAATCTTCGAAGCACTTCAAAAAATCATTTTTTTTTATCTTGTTCAGCTCCTTCTTTGATGCCGTCTTTATCTCGTCAAGAGAAGCGTAACGTCGTCCTTTCATGGGCCTCTTCAGTTTAGGGAACAAGAAAAAGTCACAGGGGGCCAGATCTGGGGAATACGGTGGCTGCGGCATCATTAGTGTGTTGTTTTTGGCCAAAAAGTCGCGCACAAGCAACGATGTGTGAGCATGGGCGTTATCGTGGTGCAAAAGCCAATTTTTGTTCTTCCACAAATCCGGGCGTTTCTGGCGGATTGCTTCGCGCAAATTGCGCATAACTTGCAGGTAATATTCCTTATTGACCGTTCTTCCCTGTGGCAAGAACTCATGATGCACCACGCCCCTGCAATCAAAGAAAACTGTCAGCAAAACTTTCACATTCGATCGAACTTGGCGCGCTTTTTTCGGTCTTGGTTCGTGCGGCAGCTTCCATTGAGATGATTGAGCTTTGGTTTCCACGTCATAACCATAAACCCACGATTCGTCACCAGTTATGACCCTCTGGAGCAAATTTGGGTCGTCGCGGACAGAGTTTAACATCTCATTAGCAATGTTCATGCGATGCTGTTTTTGGTCACAATTGAGCAATTTTGGTACGAATTTCGCGGCGACCCGTCTCATGCCCAAATCATTGATAAAAATCGAATGGCACGAGCCAATCGATATGTTTAGGTCCTCAGCAACTTCTCTAACGGTGATTCGACGATTGGCCAATACCATTTTCTTCACTTAATTAATTTTTTCGTCTGTTGTTGAAGTGCTCGGGCGTCCGGCACGCTCTTCGTAGTTCACATCTTCTCGGCCTTTTGAGAACATTTTGTACCACCGATAAACGTTGCTTCGGTCCAAGGTAGCTGCTCCGTATGCCACAGTCAACATTCGGAATGCATCCGCGCACTTAATTTCGTTTTTCACACAAAATTTGATACAGGTTCTTTGATCCATTTTTTTGAATAGGTAAAAATCGAAGACGATCCAAAACACGTGCAAGCAAAGCAGCTGTCAACAATTAAATGAACATTCAAAATGGCCGAGCTTGTCGGCATAAGTGAGAGACATGAGTGCCAACATAACGCCACAAAAAATTCGAAATTCGAATATACGTAACCCGCGAGAATGAAAAATTCGCGATACTTTTTGAACACACCTCGTATTATATGGAACATATTAAACATTAAATGAACATAATAAAAATTTGTAAAATAAGATGTACATCGAAGTGTGCATTAGGGAATGAATCATTCAACATCCGAAATAGAAATAGATTTTTATAATAAATTTCGACTTGCAAAATATTATGTAAGAAAGGGTAATACGTCCATACCTGTTTATCAACATGCGCTTGGTAGTTGCGACCTACCTGCCAGATTCTTCCATCCACAAGTAATTTAATAAATTAATTAAACTAATAAAACGCGTACTGTCGTTTAATTGAAAAACTAAAATCAATAATTTGTGTTAGTTAATGATACAGAGACGTAATTGTTTGTTAATAAATAAATAATCGTTTTATTAATCGATTCATATCGCGCACATCATTCTGTTTAATGATTTCATTAATTAGATAATTTAAATGTATAGGCATAATTTGTCGTGTATATTTTTTCCTGTTAGTTCGGAAGTATATGTATATGATAATCAATCTATTAATTATAAACATGGGACAATGTCGTAATGTTGTAGTTGCGGTAAGTTGCACCGCTGAGATATTTTATACTTGATTATTGTGTAATGTAAGACGAGAATCATTTAAAACTAGATGAGCCTCCGGTTTTGCTGTCACATATTATAATTTGTGTTCTCTGTCTCTGTATTATATCTTTAAATTTTAAGCTATTGAGGTGATCTATTACTAGTGATCATTTTTGATGACTTCGTGTGCTATTTACATTTATAATTCTAGTTTTCATGAACGGTTTTACCTGCATTAAACTATTATATTTAGATAAACTAAAAAAGTAATACTCAAGTCTAAAATTAATCGCTTTAAAACTCTCTTAATAAGGGGTAATTTGAAGTGGAATAAAGAAAACAATTCAGACCTCTGCGTGTCTAAATTATATGGTTATGCACTGTTCACAGTCAAGGATAAACTTAAGGAAGGGTGTACTTGAATGACAACTCTCGCCATTTAGAAGATGTAATTATCCCCGTTGTTTTATATTTTTTCTTTTAATTACAGATTACCTCCGAATTCGCAAGTAGAAACCTTAAAGTTCAGTAACAACGCAATAAAAACCTATTGGCCGGACCCATTCAACGACGTACCGAACTTGAAGCGACTTTCATTCTTACAAAACGATCTCACGGAACTAACACCAGACTTATTCACAAATATCGAAGGATTAGAAGAAGTGGATCTCTCGTACAACAAAATATCTTCTTTAAATCCTTTAGATTTCAAATACCTACGCCGCTTGAAGAAGTTAAATTTACAGAGTAATAATCTAAAGAAGATTCCTATAGAAGCGCTGAATCCGATAACAGCACTGGAAGATTTAGACTTGAGCAAGAACGGCATCTTTGATCTAGTATTAACAACAGAAAGTGACGCTTTAAAAGGGTTAAAAAGATTATACTTAAGCGGTAATAGAATACGGTCGATTTTAAAGGATTCATTTCCACCGAATAATACTCTGTAAGTTGTTACACGCATATTTTTTTCCTTTGACCTGATACTATAATAATAATGATTTATAATATATCTCATACATATTTTTAAGAGCTCGCTTCTGTACTGAACTGTACTTCATCTGACCTTAAATAAAGTACAGTCCTAGAACGATGACGACCGCCTATAGATATGAATCTATTGACAGTCACCATCTTCACTCCGGCCTACATCTATCACAGCTAGAAAGGTTTGGATATAGACTTGCTTATCTTGGAATGCGATTGCCTTTGTATGATCTAAACTAGTTGCTCTCGGAATTTACTATTCATTGCCAATACATTTTTTTAGTCGTAGTGTACTATTTATAACCTTTGGTCCTTCAGATCCTTTCAAAAATATTATCGACTTTATTAAAGATCAAACTTGTGTGATTGTTTCAGAGAATTCCTTGATTTATCGAGTAATATCATAGAAATAGTTGAAGAAGATTCATTCCTCACTTGTAATAGCTTGATTGAATTGAATCTCGCTCAAAACAATATAACTTTCGTGTTCGGACTTCCACCGTCGTTGCAGATCGCTACGTTGAAGATAAACACGCTATACCATTGGCCGAAATTTCCAGCTGGTATAAAGTACATAGATCTGTCATACAACAGGCTGTCTGACTTTTATGACGAAAGTGCGGTCAACTTTGATAATTTAGAAGTGAGTACATATTTACATGGAAATATCAAGATGGCATGTTTTAACAATAGAAAAGTGGAACGAAAGAGTTATTTACGATGTAGTAATAAACATTATATTATAATAGATATACACATTGCATATCTAGATCAAGATGCACAGTTGAGTTGATAAGGCTTGTTTAATTTACATAGTGGAAATTAAAATTTGTTAGTAATTAGTAATCACTTTTATTCCAGGTGTTAAACATAGGCGGTAATCAAATAAAAGAAATGAACATAGAAAAAAAACTTCCTAACCTGTTCACTTTGGATCTCTCATACAATTTAATAACAGAGATACCGAAAGTTTTAAATTCACAATATTTTCCTAATTTAGAAGAACTTCGTTTAGATGGCAACCCTATCGAAACGGTTTACTTTAAAAATATATTAGCCTTGAAGAGTTTGTATATGAATGAATTAAATAAACTGTCGGTGATTGATGAGAAAGGGTTTAGTAATGTGGTGGGACGAGGTTCGGATGGTGCTGGGGACGAACTCAACTGTTTTAATCTATATTTATCAAACTGCCCTTCACTGAGTGAGATCATGGATGGAGCTTTTGATGGCACTTCTTTATGCATGGTAAGAACATTTCAGGTGTTATGTTTTTTAATATTGTTGAGTATCCCATTCAAGTTAGATACTCAGACATATATGAATCGGCGCACAAATGCTTGTTAAACTATTTAAAGTATGAATTACGTTTATAAAAAGTAAGTTTTTCCTCATTAACCATGGTTTTATGGTCAGATGCATGTCCTCTCGTGCTACAAATTGTATGAATGTATAATTTCACTTCAATTCCTATGTAAATGTGTACGTATTTTTTGCAGTTGGATATAAGTAAAAATAACTTGACCTTCTTATCGAAGAACTTGCTCGATTGGTCTACTGTGACAGACGGTATTAATTTACAACACAACCCTTGGCACTGCACTTGCGATATGCAATGGATGGTCGATTTACTCCTGCCACAGATGTATAGGACTAAAAACTCTGTACTACTCGATGACTTCAGGTAACTTTTGTTTCAATCTATATTTATTCCTGTTACTTCTGATATTTACCTATTGTCTTCAATTCTGGAGGTTTATAGTGATTTTTTTATCAAATTAAAAAAACGATCGCAAATTTCCATTTATTATCAATTTTAGTGTTACTGTATTTACCTACGCAGGAACAAAACGATAAATTCCAACACATTCAACAATAAATAATGTGTACCAGTTATTACGGTTAGGGCATAGCAAAACGGGATGTAACAAGAATCTGCTCGTAAAAATTAGTTAAATAAAACAAAGATATACAAGACTGTTGTAAATGAGGGATACTGTGAATACTCAAATGTGTAGATTATGATCAGTAACATTTTAATAGTTCTGAGAACCAATACAACTTTTAATACAAACCGGCAATAAAGGGCGTGGAAATCTGCGAAATTTTTGTAGAATTATTTGTGGCATACACTTTAGTATAATTGAAGGAAGCTACTTTTTTATTTTAAACAATAAACACCTTGTAATGAATGACGTTTCGCGTGCAAACCTGTAGTACTGAGCAGGCTGTTTACAAATATTCAAATATATCGGATTGGATGCGGCAAATAGGAATGTTGGTCATAACAAAAGATATCAATGAAATCTGCATGATTAACCGAAAAGTATTTTTTTATTTTTTTTAATTATTATAAGTACTAATGTGTCCTTTCTAGATGTGGATCACCTGAATCATTCAAAGGACTCCGTCTCGTCCACTGGTACAACTGGACGGATCATGTGATGTGTAGTGACGTGTATCTACGCTCTGGACCTCACGGTTCATACATGGTTAATATTACTGACTCCTGTATAACTCTTTTTATTGTGTTTGATTAGATTAATTTATTCAGCAGAATAAATTGCTGATCATTTTTATCTATTGCTAAACTGAATTTACCGCGCCTAAACATAAATGAACTATTGGCATTATCATTTGTTTTATGAGATAGTGCATATTAAAGACTTTGAAATTTTATTCTGTATAACCCCTCAACATGGTAGATCAGAGAATCCGCTGGATGCAGATAGCGTAAGATAGGTCGTTGCGGAATTCCTTGGCGAAAGGCTACTTTCAGCAGTGGGAATGTTTTTGGCTAACATAATGATGATACTTGTTTGAGGTTATTTGCATAGCATGTATTATAGTATCCATTTCACAGGAAATTCACCGTTAACTATTTCGGTTTTGTAAAAATATACGACAATGGTTATTATTATTTTGTGTGGTTTTTATTATTTAAGCCTAGAAATACTGACTTATTAACATTTCATTTAATATTGAAAAATAATCTATTTAAAAATCGTTTTTACAGATGGAGGACTCAAGTCTCTCATGGTCAAGAGTTAGCCCTCTAACCTTAATATTGGCTGGTTGTATTATAGTGTCCCTTCTTATAGCCATAGCTCTGTCTATTTATCTTGTGAAAACAAGGAATAAGTACAGGATCAAACAGTCAGCCATGAAACGAAAGCGACAGAGCGCGTTCGATGCAAGAAATTCAAATGGAACTCAAAAAGAACAATTCTCAGCACTTAATAAAGCATGAATTAATCATTTATTTACTTATTAATACTCGACACCCATGTAATATGGTGGTGTTTAAAAACTTGACACAAAAATGTATCAGTAAGAAACGAAACTCAATAATATGAGATTAAAATAAATTGTATAAAAGTAATACTAATCTCCAAAGACGTAAATTTTTAGGTTATTTTTTGTAAATTATTTTTATTTTAATACTTGTTATTGTTATTTACGTACAGTATTTGTTTGTTTCTTATTAATTGTGTAATTGTACAATTAAAAAAGTCTTAAATTCTTCATTAAAAAAAATCCTTGGATTAAGTTGTTTACAATGAAGTAGGTATAATACCGAATGTTGTGATGTGCATGTTATTTTTATATTAGTCCTATATTATATAAGCATTGCATTTTATTTCATGAAATGTATATTTAATTAAACTCAAATACATAATTAATAGACAGTAAAAATAATTGGTTGAAATTATCTGATTACGTAGGTAATTTTAGTGTTAAAAATATAATAATAATTAGTTCATTCAGTATTAAATAAATTGTGCATATGTTTTTTTTTAATTGAGATTTATTTTCCAAAAGGGTTTACGATTTTACGTAACGTAGAGGGTCCATTCCACTTGCCTTTGATTAGTTTATTCCAATATATATATGGGAAAATATTTCTATTAATGTATGATAATAATCGATGTTCTTTACTCTGCAAATAAAACTAATTTATTTTATGAATTCAAATTAATAGAAATCAAATAATGTTTTAATGTTATTTATGTACTTAGTTAACTATTATGCAAGGCAATATCATGTTGAAAATATGTCGAAGGAGATAGATACCCGAGCCCTTTCTGAAGTAATTAAATTAGGCATGTTATTATTTCTAACCTTTCTAATGCAATAATACGAATTAACATTAACCGATATCGATTCTTTGGGACCTATACATAACTTAGATGACTGGTTGTTTTCTGGGTTAACATTTATTTCGTAAATTTATGCGTGGCAACTCAGATATTATCAATTCATTTATAACATCTTGTAATCAGATTTTATACTATTAGTTTTTTTAAGGTTGGTAACCCTAACTGTAATAAAATGTTTGATATTTAAACAATACCTGATCGAACGGAAAGGTTTCCCAAACTTTCTTTCCGTATAGAAACTCTGCCAAAATACCTTTCTTGTACGAAGTCAGTAAAGGACAAGCCCCGTATCCATCGTACTTGGCTATTGGTTTCTTCCCGGATATAATGCTAAGCAGGTTTTGTGCTACTACGCGGCTTTGCGACCCTGTTTTATAAATAATATAGTCATTATCATCATCTGCCTGCCTATATCCCATTTATTTGGGGTAATGTCTTCCTCTTCCATTTTCACTATTTGAGATTATATCCACATTCACTCCCTTTATAAGCATATCATTTTTCACACAACCTTCTTCCCTGCGCATCACATACAATGAAGTAGCTAGCATGAGAGACACCCGGTCCGGATATTGTGGTGTCACTCCAAGATTCAAAATCATTATAATGATTAATAGCGATGTTCTTAATAAATCAACTGAATAGTTCCAAATACGACTATTTTTACGCCTATACTCATTCCGTCGATTAATTATCAATTAAATATAATAAATTTACAATCTACCAAATTACTGCGAATTTTAGTACTACTGTACGGTTAAGGTTTTCTTTTGTGTATTTTTGGAATTCACGATCCCCTTGACGACGATGACACCCAGGGCGGACTGACCCCACCGCTTCCTAGTCATCTTCTATAGTAATAAATAAAATTGAAGTGTCTATTTGTAATGTCAAAATAACAATGCCTGTACCAAAAAAATATTTTTTTTAATTTTTGTCTCTCTATCTGTTTGTTCCGGATAATCTCCGGAACGACTGGAAAAATTTGGAAAGAACTTTTTTTGGCAGTTAGCTAAAGTTAACTCTGGGTAACTTACCTACCCTAAGTTTAGATTTTCGAAAACAATTAGGGTACCGTATAAAAAAATTAAAACGCAGTGAAGAATATATGAAACGCGGGCGCAGCTGTGGGTACACAACTAGTGACATAATAAATTATGAAGCTTTGGATATTTTTAAGCGATGATGTCAGAGTCTCTATTATCATAGGGCACATAGTCATTCAACTCAGATGAGATTGTGGAGTCGCACGTCTTGAATCACAGCCTAATCTTCGAAAACATTTGAAAATGTTATTACTTTTATTAGGTACGTACGTAGCAGGGAGGTTGGATGTAGGGTCCATAATACTGATTTTCATACTCCGGCATAGAATTTACATACCGGAATAGAACATACCAATTCGTTTAGGCTGTTACCATCTCAGGCCACATTCTTAGCATACGCCATAAAGTATAAAGAATTTAACTTAGTACAATGTGCTATTTAGACGAGCTAGTAGGCAATGAATTTTTGAAAATAATTGTTAGGTAATTCTTACCAATTGCCGCAGCGGTCTTACTATTCGGCGTGTTAGTACAGTCGCCCAAGCTGAACACGTTAGGGTATCTGATGTGCTGGAGCGTGTATTTATCGACGTCCAAATAACTACCAGTTGAAACCAGCTCTTTGCATTTGGTGATGCAGTTTGGCGGCGACATGGGCGGCGTCACGTGCAGCAAGTTATACGGTAGCTCAATACACTGATAGTATGAAACAGGAGCTTTTTTGAAGTGAAAAACCTCTTTAGCCGCGTCGAAAACAGACTCGGTAGAGGAAAAACTTATAGATACGCGTTACGAATGCTATGACGACAGCCGTCAATATGCTACAGTATGTCAAGCATAAAATGGCGTTTAAGTATTGGCGCTCAGAGATAAATAATAACATTTATACTTACGCAGCCTATCGTATGTTTTGACTATGAATAAAAGCTATATGAAAACGTACATAATTATTGCTCGGAGCGCCAATACATGTAAAAACCAGACGAATGTTAAATGTTAGATTATGTTAATGAGTTCATTAACAAATTATGAAATTTAAACATTAAAAAACAGTTTTTCCCATGTTTCACTTCTGTTTGCACAACTAGTATGTACTCACTTTTCCACCTGCGTCAACAAACATAGCTCCCTTCTTTGTAACCTCGACCAGATCGACGCCGAAATTGGTGGTGATGTTTCTGACGGCTGCCACCTTGGACAACGCTTCAGCGTACTTGGGTACCCCGAAGAGGGGTCTTACCAGCAGTTAGATATGTTATATTAGTGTTATCACGTACTGTTAACGCAATGATGGGGAGCGGGGCGCGGACGGAATATAAGGACATTTATTACCCCGGTCACCCGCCCCCGCACCAGCACCCCGTCGCCCACGCACGGATCAGCTGGTCCGTTCATTAATTAACAAGCATCGCTCGGAACGTCTCATTTTATATATAATCTTAAGTAATTAAATAATATTGATACAAAACCGCATTTTACTGCTACCAAGGAGCTGTCGAAGCACATCACCTAACAGTTTGGTCCTTCAACCGTTAAGAAGATCACAGCAATAACAAACAAAAAAAACAGCAGCTGTAAATCGTCGTTATTGTTACATTTTATACACTTCGTGACAATACACCAGCACGAAGATCATTTAGAAGACACCTGTGGAGGGAGGCATATTTCCTGCACCGAGGATACTTCTGTTAATCGCAAGCAAACGACATACACGTTAATAGTGAAATTAAAACTGCAACATTTAAAATTCAAGATTGGCATATTTTTATGGACTTTGACCATCGACGCGACACGTACCGCGATTGAGTTACCGACTTAAATTGAGTGAGTTCGTTCCAAATACCTTCCTTTTTTTTGTCTTTCCTTACATTACTTTTAATATATTTTAATTACATTTTTTTGCATTCTGCATGTGACATCTCGTCATATAACAATTTTTTTTTAACAGTAATATAGTTTTTATTGTATACACTTTATAAATAAAATACGTGTTGTTTACATTTATTTACGAGCGCCAAAGCGCCGTTGATTCATTAACAATACTCTTATCTTATCTTTCTTATCTTTATACTATTTTTTTTTATATTTGCCCTCGACCGTTCAATTATATATTGAATATGAGTGAAAATCGAATTAAAGAAATCATTAGATTACGTGGAGGTGCTAAAGCAAGATTAACTAATTTTAGTAACTATATAAAAACATTGTTAAATGCAAAAGCATTAGAAAATTCTCAGATAACGGAACTTGAAATACGTGTTTCAAAATTACCCGCCATAGAGTCCGAATTTAATAAATTTCAGAGCGAGTTTGAAGTGTTGTCTGACGAAACCGAAGAAGATGAACTATACGCTGAACGCGAGCTGTTCGAGTCTAAATATTACGAGCTTCTAGCGCAAGCGACACAATTAATAAAGGCAAATCGGAAGGTCCGTGCCGAGTTCCGCTTGCAGGGAGGATGACGTCGCTTCATGCAGCTCTGATTCTGATCAAGACTCCGTGAGATTACCAAAAATTAACTTACCTAATTTCGATGGCAACATTCAACACTGGCTCGAGTTTCGAGACACGTACATTTCCTTAATACATAATAATAAAAAAATGAGTGATATGAATAAATTTCACTATCTCCGTGCCGCTTTAACGGGTGGTGCTGCATTAATAATACAAAGCATAGACTTCAGAAAAGATAATTATGACATTGCATGGAACTTGTTACTAAATAGATTTAATAACGAAAAAGTATTAATAAGTAACCACATAGATGCAATTCTAGACCTTGAGGAATCTCATAAAGAGTCAAGTCTATATTTAAAAAACTTTATTGATGTCATTAATAAAAATTTATGCTCACTTGCTACCTTAAAACAACCAACAACATATTGGGATACACTTATCATCCACATTATGTCAAAAAAGTTAGATATTGTCACTTTTCGCCACTGGGAAGAACATCGTAATACCATTAGTTCTATTTCGTTAAACGATTTTATCAATTTTTTATCAAAGAGAGCAGAATTATTAGATACAGTTCAAAAAGAAATGTTACACAAACAGAGAACACAGAGCAAACACGATACAACACAAAACTCACAATATTCAAATTTAAACAAAGCAAAAAAAAACCTCAGACACATATAATATTATATGTCCTAACTGCAAAAGAAACCATTTCCTATTTAATTGTCAAGATTTTAAAAGCATGGATGTAATTTCACGTAATCGAAAAATGATTAATTTCGATGTTTGTAAAAATTGTTTAAGACCAGGTCATTCAGTTAAACAATGTAAATTATCTCATTGTAGATATTGCAAATATAAACATAATACTCTTTTACATGTAGATAAAGAAACAGAGCCGAAGGTTACAGTAGCTTTATCTGCAGACATTCAGCCTAGTAATAGGACTTATATTTTACTTTCCACAGCATTGGTGAATGTGGCGGACGTTAACGGAAGACTTTGCAAAGCTCGCGTTCTTTTGGATTGCGGCAGCACTTCTAACTTCGTTACACGGCACCTCTGTGAAAAGCTAAATATAGTAAGATATAACATAGGCTCCACTGTTGAAGGTATCAACAACCAACAAACTTATAGTGCAGAGTCTTGTAAGATAACCGTCCACTCATTATCAGGAGATTATCAAGTTCAATTAAATTGTTATGTCTTGCAACACATTACAAAATCAGTACCTTCATCTTACATAGATATCAAACATTTGTCAATTCCTTCTGGTATAAAATTGGCTGACCCGTCTTTCAATGATCCTTCAGCTGTTGATATTTTAATCGGAGCTGAAGTGTTCTGGGACATCTTAACTTCCAACTCCATAGATTTAGGTAAACAAAGTCCTAAGTTGCAAGAAACGAAATTAGGTTGGTTAGTATCGGGCACAATTAATACAAACACAGAAAATAAACATATAACAAATAATAACCTTACACGTTCACGTTGTTTTTTCAGTCAAAACGAAAACTTAATTTTAACTCGTTTTTGGGAACTAGAGTCTGTAGGTACCAAGTACAACTTCAGTCAGGAGGAACGAGCTTGTGAGCAAAGCTTCGCAGAGCATACTCGTCAAAATCACGATGGAAAATTTGTTGTTAGAATACCTTTAAAAGATTCGCCTGAGGTTCTCGGAGACTCTTATATGATGGCGAAGCGTCGTTTCTTGTCCCTTGAACGCAGACTTCAACGCGATTCAATCATGAAAGACAGGTACATGTGTTTTATGAAAGAGTACGCGGCTTTAGGTCATATGACTGAAATTAACAATACTTTAAATAAAAATACTATTTATTATTACCTGCCTCATCATGGGGTAATTCGGGAGTTGAGCACAACTACCAAGTTACGGGTTGTCTTCGACGCATCAGCTGTCACAACCTCAGGAAAATCATTTAACAACATACAAATGGTAGGGCCAGTTGTACAAGATGACCTACTGTCTATTTTATTAAGATTTAGACAACATAAATTCGTAGTATCTGGCGATGTAGAAAAAATGTACAGAGCCATTCTCATAGAGCCTTCACAACGTAGCTTACAACAAATATTATTTAGATTCGATCAAAAAGAACCCATCAAATCATACACACTAAACACAGTTACGTATGGCACGGCATCGGCGCCATATTTAGCTACAAAGTGCTTAGTTTCCCTCGCAGATCAATGTGCTAATACTGACGCCAGTACTGCCATCTGTCGAGATTTTTATGTTGACGATTTTTTAAGTGGAGGAGATAATTTAAAAGTAGTGATACAGCTTTGTAAAGATGTAATAAAAACTTTGCAGTCAGCCACATTTAATCTACGTAAATGGCAGTCGAATAGCTTGGATATTTTAAGGTCGATTTCAAAAAACGATGAATCAATGTGTTCAAATAAAACTTTAGATTTAAATGAATCTCTGCCTTACAAAATATTAGGTTTACACTGGGATCCTTTATCGGATAATTTACTTTTTTCTATTAATATTGATACTACTCAGAAGAAAGTAACAAAACGAATAATTTTATCTTTAATTAGCCAAGTATTCGACCCCCTAGGGCTTTTAGGACTTTGCACAGTTGAAGCAAAAATTTTAATGCAGGAGCTTTGGATACATAAAAGCGATTGGGATGCCGAAGTATCGAACGATATGAAAAATAAATTTCTGAATTTTATTAATTCACTATCGTCTCTAAATACACTTCGCATTCCACGCTGGATTAGTTGTGACAGAGCTTTTGTATTGGAACTTCATACCTTCACTGATGCTTCCGAACGTGCTTATGGTGCGTGCATATATGTAAGAACTATTGATAAAAATGACATGGTATCCGTCCATATTCTTGCTTCAAAGAACAAAGTAGCACCCTTAAAACCCGTCACCATTCCTCGGTTAGAGTTGTGTGGGGCGTTATTGGGCACAAGACTTTGCACTAAAGTTTTACACTCGCTTACAAAAGACATAAAAAAGTGTTATTTCTGGACCGACTCCACGATCGTCCTCGGTTGGCTAAACACTTCACCAAATCGACTTAAAACTTTTGTCCGTAACAGGGTAGGCGAAATACAAGACTTTAATTACCAGCATAGTTGAAATTACGTACCATCAACACTCAACCCAGCTGATTTCGTTTCTCGTGGAGTACATCCTAAGGATATTAATACATGCAACCTATGGTGGTCTGGTCCTAGCTTTCTTCACCAAACAAATATTGATTACCCTCACACGCCATTTTCACGTACACAAGAACAACTTCCGGAAGTATCATTACATACAACTGTCACAACGGTCAATATAAAAGAACAAAATAGTATTTCGAAACTCATCCATAAATTGTCTAATCACAATAGATTAATAAGAACAGTGGCATACATAAATAGGTTCATTCAAAATTGCAGAAATTCGAAAAATAGAACTGTAGGTGTTTTTAACACATTGTCAGAGCTTCAAACAGCAAATGACACTATTATACGTACATCACAATTAGAAATGTTTCCAAATGAATATCAATTATTAAAATTAAATCATGCCTTACCTAAGAAAAATAAATTAATTTCTTTGTCGCCATTTATGGATAATGCGAATATTCTGCGAGTAGGTGGTCGCCTAAATAATTCAAATTATAGTTATGACGTAAAGCACCCTATCCTATTAGACAGCAAACATCATCTTTCACACATCATTTTTCATAAACTACACAACCAACTATTACACGGTGGTCCAAGCTTGTTACTCTCTCATATGCGACAAATATACTGGCCATTGGGGGGGAGGAACCTGGCGAGGCGTACGGTACACAACTGTGTTCGTTGTTCTAGGTATAAACCAAAATATATACAACCGATTATGGGTGACTTACCGAAGGAGCGAGCACAGCTAGAGTTTCCTTTCTTACATACGGGCGTGGATTATGCCGGGCCAGTGTTAATACTTGATCGAAAAGGTAGAGGTAGTAAGCTTACAAAATCATACATATGTGTTTTTGTATGTTTTGCTGTAAAGGCGGTGCATCTGGAACTCGTCACGGATTTAACCAAGGATGCGTTTATTGCAGCTCTTAACCGGTTTATCGGCCGTCGTGGTAAGCCGCAGACTATTTCGTCAGACAACGCGACAACTTTTCTCGGAGCTTATAATGATTTACAGATGTTTTTTAAATGTTACTCAGATAATATAAAGATCGAAATGCATAATCAAGGTATCGAGTTCAAATTTATTCCTCCATATACTCCACATTTCGGGTGGTTTATGGGAAGCAGCCGTAAAATCAGTTAAGCACCATCTTAGACGTATTCTTTCATTATCTAATTTGACGTATGAAGAGATGTCAACATGTTTAATTCAAATAGAGGCCATTCTGAATTCTAGACCCTTAACTCCTTTATCATCTGATCCTTCTGATTTCTCTTGCCTTACACCAGCTCATTTTCTTATTGGACGAACACTCTTGTCGGTTCCTCATCCTCAAATTCTGGATGTAAATATAAATCGCCTTCAGCGTTATGAGAGGATTGAGAAACTGAAACAACACTTTTGGCAAAGGTTCTCATTCGAGTATGTTTCACTTCTTCAACAGAAGACTAAATGGCAAGTTGCAGACAATAATCTAAAGGAGGGTAACATGGTGCTGGTGCGAGAGAGGAACATACCACCGTTAATGTGGCTGTTAGGCAGAGTCTTCAAGCTACATCCTGGTCCAGACAACATCTCCAGAGTGGCTGAGGTTCAAACGAAAAAGGGTATAATTCAAAGGGCCTATAACAATTTATGTCCACTACCCATCATATCTTCATGTTGAAGCATATACTTCAACGCCGGGAGCATGTTAACGCAATGATGGGGAGCGGGGCGCGGACGGAATATAAGGACATTTATTACCCCGGTCACCCGCCCCCGCACCAGCACCCCGTCGCCCACGCACGGATCAGCTGGTCCGTTCATTAATTAACAAGCATCGCTCGGAACGTCTCATTTTATATATAATCTTAAGTAATTAAATAATATTGATACAAAACCGCATTTTACTGCTACCAAGGAGCTGTCGAAGCACATCACCTAACACGTACCTTTCGCTAAAAATATAATAAATAAATAATTGGTTAAAGTTTTAGATATGCATCACACCGATCAAAAGAACAACTCGTTAGGAAGAACTTCAGGGCGCTAGGAATACGGAATGGCATGCTTGCAACTAAAAACCACAGTTCTTTTCATCTCAAATACCTATAAAAATCACATAAAAACTGTACAAATTATAGTTATAACTGTTATGCTACATACAACTTAAAAGATAAACCATTTTGAGTCTCTTGGCATGCATCTTCTCTTTATGAAAGAAAGAAAATCTTTATTCACAAATGAGATATAAAACACATAGTGAAAAAATTAGAAAGATAATAATAACAATGAAAAAATGTTACCCAAAAAATAATGACTGGGTTGTTTTCCGAACCGGTGGTTGTTTTTTGAAGTTGAAATTTAATAAAGTATTTTTTTTATTTTGAAACAAATTTTTAATATTTAATATTTCTACTAATAAACCTTTAGGCATTTCTGTAGCATTTTAATCTCATCTTTTGTTTTTTCCGATCGATTTCCCTAATTTCGATAATCCTAGTTGAAAGAATACCTGTCTCCAGTAATCATCAGCTAAGTACATGATCTTCTGCGCGGCGCCAGCGCACTTGCCTGCTTGTTTTGGGAACGTAAACAACGCGTGTCCATCCTGGAACTGACTTATGCAGGTCCAACATTTTTTACAATACACTGGAGAATATATCGTTGCCACAGGACTATTACCATCATCCAGAGCTTGTTTCAAACCTGTAATCTATTAATTGTAACTTCAAAACGTTTACTAAAAAGAAAAACATTTTTCTTCGAATAAACATATTAACTAAGCCAGACTTGTATATTAAGCATATAGAGAGATACATTACGTGACGCCGCTTTACGTCATCAGCAAGTATATATTCAGAGTTACCTAGAGGATATAGCCGTTATATATGTAAGCCGATATGATGTTGCAGACTATTTATAGATTCTCATCAATCGGTTGTTTTCATTGTACTTTATTTTAACATCACTTCACAAATGTTATACGTTGTGGTGTGATAGAGGATGTAGTGACAAAAACCAGACACAGAAACAATTGGTTTGGGTACGTAGATAGGACGGATGAAAGAATATTGACGAAACAAATTTAAATGGCAAGTGTGACTGGGCAAGATGGTAAGGGTTGTCGTATGCGAGCGTATCTCGACCAGATCGAGGGCAGCAAGTGGAGGAAGCGAAACAAGTAAGTCAGGATCGTAGCAAGTGGAAGAATGTATTCTCAGCCTGCCCTAATGGGAGACAGGCGTGACGTTTGTCTGCATATTTGTAGTATACTATATTTATTACATAACAAGTGCAGAAGGACTTTAGTAAAGTAATGACAGGCCAATTATGTAGGTTCTTGGACATGGTCATAAATAGTTCTCCATCTCACGATATTTTTTTCACGTTGTCATTTTTATAAGTTAAAAAAAACTTAACAAAGTTGAGAAGAATATTAACCAAGTTATAATCATTCTTCAATCCGACAGCAATGATCATGTAGTCGTATAGAATTTTATTTCCTGACGCCGTATAAACTATATTGTTACGTGGGTCGAAATCCTCGGCGCGATCTTCCATCCAACAAACCGTCGACGGTAAAAGCGTCTTTACAGGTTTAGAGCTTTGATTTATATTGTTCTCTCCTGCAGCTATCATCGAGAATAAGGGTTGATAGAAATGTAGCTGAAAACCCAAGACAAGAATGCACAGGGAGAACTCGATATCGAAATTAACTAATAGATCATTAATTAGAAGCTTCGAGTACCCATTTATTTGAATGACCAAAATCAAGTACCAGCATTCAACTAAAAGATATGTTAAATACATAAGAAACCTCAACAACATCAAAAAATAAATTAATATCAGAGACAAAACTAAAACGCATTAAGAGGACACGCGGTCGGAAAAGTAGGTATTTCAGAAATCTATTGCTATCGCGTTGCACCCCAAAGAAATAGTTATAAATACGAAAGGGACAACTGCAGCTCGAGCTGATTTTACCGATTCAAAATATACGAAAACATCACTTCGTAGTACCCCGTTTCCTCCTCAAAAAACTGAACCGATTTTTTTTTCAGTTTTAGAATAATAAAGATTTTGGCAATGCATGTACGTTTTGCTTTTTTTAATTTTATTTATCAAATTTGTAGACGAACGTCTGAATAAACAGTAAAAATCAAGATTTTTTTTCAATTCAAAGGCTCCTACTTTCTACAATAACTAATTAGAATAGAAAAAACCAAAACGTACGGGCATGGCGGTGGTGGATATGTATATTACTTGGTATAAAAATATTTACCATAAAGCTATTATCCAAGGAGAAAATAGATGACTACGATTGTATGTTATATAAATATAAAGAAAATATTATTTTTTTTGGTATGCTTATATCCTAAAAATAATGTAGTGAATTTAAATTTTAAAATAATTAATTCCACTTATCTGGTAACACTACGAAGAAATTCAGTAGGTTTTTATATACCGTATTAAATATCTATTGTTTAGAGTTGAATACATGTGTAATATTTCAAATAAACAATTTTATAACTTAGTACATTAAATGGGATATTTGTTGGATTTAAGAAAATGAAAAATCCATTGTAACGACACATTATCACGTACCTTGGAAGGTTCTAATAAAATTATATCATTACGCTTCAGTTTATGTGAGAGTCTCCACGCTATACTGCAGCCTCCGGTTCCACCGCCCACTATGACCACTTTACATCTACGATATAAAATTAATCCAATACATAACATCAAGATAAAGTAATGTAATATTTATTAACAACAATTCAACCACCGGACCTCTCATAACTATAGCCATCCAGCCTATAGCCAGAAGGATGCAATGAATGGCAATGATGGGTACGTGGTAATTTGGTCGGATTCAGTGTAAATAGACGTAGATTCTCAACACCAATTTTATTCCGCACAGAGCCTAAACTAAATAAAGAAATTACGATGAGACAGACCTAGTAAATGGTTAGCTACCACCGTCAAGTTTCAAAATATATTGACAAGCACATGTGTGTTCCGGCAACACCACGTGAGAACCAATACCTCTAGGCTTAGGGTGTTTACCATCATGGACTTCATACCATACCATCAACATCATTACTTAAACTCTGATGGTATTACGCTCGAAGCACAGTCTTTACTGTATAAAACAACTATTTGTAAAAATAGAAATGTAGATCTGCGTAATTATGTAAAACTAGTGTATTTTTATTGGTAACACTAAACAAAAAAAAGGAGAAAATGACTTGCTAAACATAGTTTCTAATAATTTCAAAAATACATTATAACGAATAAATAATAATATATCTACTGAGATATAAAACCGATTATTCATTTAAAGTAATTCAATGTAACTAGAAATACAGGAAACTTCTTACTACGTACTGAGCAAACATTATTAATATTTTTATAAACATCGATTTACGTACGTATATTTATTTTTACACAAAATTCCTTTACAATAACTGGATTTACTTAACCTAACTGGATTTACACAGTCACTGCATAACTTCCTAGACGCAAGACCCATCTGAAATACTAGAATTTTAGACATAATAGGGAAAATACCTAAAAGTGTATATTTAAATTATTTGACTAAATGGACCAACTAGATTTAAAATCATCGAGTTCATTCTAAAGGAATTACAAATAACAAGTTAAAAACTTAAAAAAATATATATATTTCTATAAAATAAAAATTCATATTATTTACATTATGTATGTATAATTTAAAAAAATACTTTCACAATAATTTTCATGTAACAATTATTATTTTCAATAACAAATATACTGTTATTATAAAAATACAATATTATCGCATTAAAAGAATAATATAATGATATGATTGATAGATTGTAAAAGAAAAGACAGATTACACAAAAAAACACCTATACAATGTAAAAGATAACGGATAAAATATTATTGACATCTACTAAATGGCACAAATCTAAAAATAAAACTCAATTTAACACTGGCAGAATTTTGCCGGTATGGCTAGGGGCTATAAAGAAAAAACTAACATACTAATAAATGATTAGTCAACAAACGTACTGTAACTTCTTTCGATTATTTATAAACAGTCCCGTAATAAAATGTAATGTCTAAATATTTTATTTGCATTATTTATTTATTTATCACGGGATTCATAATAATAAAAATTTGAGGTTATGGGTAACGTTTTATAAATTTACCCGCGTCGAGTAATCTCTCTACCCCCATTTAAATCCACAAGCAAGCAATTTTGTCGCATAAATAAAATAATAAAAGACTGATTGATCTTGCCAAATATATTACGAATTTGTTTTTATTTCCAAAATTATTACAACTACTTACCTAGGTAATCAAAATTTCCCAGACAGTCCAAATTAAAACTGTTTAAAACACATTATCAAGACGGCTTTTAAAACCTTAACTATATTCACTTTCTCGAAACTAATTGACACTTAGCATCTTTCATATAACCTTTAATATCATATTAGTAATATTACAGTGACACTAATATATCACTACTTAATAATATTTCATTCGACTTAAAAGAAAAATAATCTTTGAAAATATATTTCCAAGTCTTCAAGACACTAAAAATATATACGTCTTTAAAATAACAAAAAAAAAACAAAAATGGAACTTGTTTCATACAACGATCGTTGAATACAAGTTCTTTAGGACCGATTTTTTTTTTCTATTTACTTCTAATTTCTATTTATTTCTAATCTTCAGTGTTCTGACAAAATGGTGGTTCTTTGTTACAACTTTCTAGAGAGTTTTTGTGACATCTCAAAACCGGTTATCGTCCAATACACTTCACCTGTGTACAATAACCAAGACTATATCATGTAAAAAAATCACTAAAATTAGGGTTAAATAAAAATGAATACATGACAGATTAATAACTCGGAAAATCCCCAATAGAACGTATATAAGCTGTTGTTGTCACAAGAAATAATAATATTTTAATCGCGGTCGTAAATCGTATAAAATAATTTATCGATAAAATATCTCGACAATTCACAATGTCTAATGATGTGTAAACCTAAGAACGGAGATAAACGTTGCATTATTTAGAGTCTATCGATAATAGACACAACAAACTAACCAGCAGTTATATCGATGAAAGACAGGAGACAAAGCTAATCACACCAACACAATAAGTCGGCACGGAACGACAACTTTATATCCTTGAACTAGTTAAAATATATTTTGAGATTTATATATACTGAATAAAAAACAGTATTTGTCTAAATAATATTGTAAATAACTATCAAATTTGTAGATATGTTTATATGAGCATATATTGTGTCATACCGAAATGCCTCAAGTTTATATAATTTATCGTATTTTTGTTTCTTTAAATCACTGTTTTCATTATCAATAATAAAATAATGAAGCTCTCATTTTCAAACGCTCTTGATTCCGTCGATTTTGAGAACGTTATTGGTCGCGTATAAATTAATTGATTATGTTTTATTATCGATATGAACAAACGTAACTATTTTATAAAATTCACTTCGCGAACGGGTTAATAATTTTCCTGACAAACTCCGGTCCGTGGTAGTAGCCCTTCAGCATAAAGTGCCAGTACAAGAACGGGAACAAATCTCTCTTCATGTAATACGCTAATATTCTCTCCTTTGCCTAAAAAAGAACATAACTTTATTAATATAGGATTAGTAACTATGGATAAATATACAATGCCACAAATATACCTCCAGTGGGTAAAGAAGATAACGGATTAAACCACCATTTCAGCGTTCGACGTTTTCGAATTTTCTATCGTACAAAAGTCGATATTCCTGGTATCTCATTAGACAATGAACTAAAAAAACACTTTCTACACAATGTTTTTCTTTTATTGTCTTGTATGTAAAGGTTAAATATTCTTTGGTACATACCAAGGATTGGACCTTTAATAAAAATGTATCGATATAATTAATGGGTATAAAATGACTTTGTGAGATCGGAACAGGTAAAAATCGATATGGAATCGAATAAAACGAGGAGAGATTATTTAGTGAATTGTTTGTTACCTGGTTGATAGGCAAGGTTTCGCGGACGACGCCGTCGTACAGGAACTCGGCGACAATGCAGGTGTGGTATGACGTCACAAGGGGACACGCCCCGTACCCGTCGTACTTGTGCTCCGGCTTGTCCTTCTCCATCGTGCTCAACAGGTTCTGTTCCACGACGTAACTTTGCTTTGCTGATAACGTCAAAACATTTATTTTTCAATAACGATTCATTCATACTAAAAATATATAATTTAACTTAATTTAAAAAAAAAAAACCCTACGATTCCAATTTTTCCACCATAGTTGTACATATATTAGTCTTAAATGATCAATATTATAAAATTCAGAGGAATGCGATTAATTTATGTTCTCACTTGGTTAATACGTAATTTGTAATGGTGTGATTTAAAACTGTATGACTTATAATGATATGATTTGTAACACTATGACTTGGAAATTATGTGATTTCTCAAATGATTTATAATGGAACTTGTAACAGAGTGTACTACAATAAAACATTTAAGATTAGTAAACTGTGTGTGTAGGGGAAACTAATGTGTCTGTGTGATAATAAATTGTTTTATTACAATAAACAGTAATTTTTATCACCGTCTGCTATATAATAATATAATTATTAGTGATGCACTAACCGATGGCCGCAGCCGTTTTACTATTAGGCGTGTTCGTACAGTCACCGATTCCATAGATATTGGGGTATTTGACGTGTTGGAGAGTGTATTTATCTACTTCGAGATAGCCCAACTTATCCACCAACTCGTCGCTGTTGTGGAGAAAGTCTGGCGTCTTCATCGGCGGAGTCACGTGCAGCATGTCGTAACGCATCGTCATCTCCTGATAAAGTACACACAAGGTGATTTATCGGGTCTCCTGGAGATATTGCTATTGATAGGGAGTCATTTTGTTAGCAGTAATATTAGCTCAGTTGCTTTTTTTACACGGTGTAGGCTCAGAGGTAGGGTTTACATTTAGACGATATTATTTTATATAAGTAATTTCCCAATTACTGTACTGTAATAAATAATGTTTTTTTTAGACATCTTATTTTTTATTTTATCGACTCACAAAATACAGACTTCCTTTTGAGACACCTTCTTGTATTTATTAATTCTTAATTTATCCCAAAGTCCCTTGCATATTTGCATAGCACAGCAAAGGTTTTAGGAACTTGTTGGATAGGTTGGATGTCTCTAAAATCAACCCACGTGGTTATGTTACGGAAAGTGATGCGGTAGTACAACTCCCCAAGACATTGACGATAAAAACGCTCGGCGAAGTAATAGCTCTCTTCGTAGCTAAATAGGGAATTGTCCAAGACCTAGGGAGAAATTTATGGATGTTAGCTGTTTAAATTAAACCTAGAAAATACCTTAACATGCCTAAATATGTCAGTCCACTTACCTTCGTCTTATCAGGCGTGTAAAAGAATACAGCCTCCCTCGAGTCTGGTTTTATCTCCTTGAGGACGGTCTGGTAATTGACGTTGATCTTCTTCCTCTCGACAACCTTCAGGAGTTCCTCCGCGTACTTCTTCACACCGAAGATCACTGGCAGACAGGTATTGTAAGTTATTTTAGCTTTTGAACGCACGTTGCTCTGTAAAATATAAAAAATATCATTATTGAACTCTGAACTTAATTTCTTGCATCCTTCGCTTAAAGACATAATATTGTATGCTATTGCTCCTTATATTTTAACATATATAACAAGAGAAAACTAATTAGCAGCCGTAAAACAGATGGCCTGTATACCGTCATGGCACATTTAAAATTCGCTATCTAAACATATTACATAAATGTTTTTTTTTTTATTTGGTAATAATAAATTGAACAGACAGTAATATTATTTTATTGTACAGTATTATCAATTTTACTGAAACAATAAAACTAAAAAACTATCCAACTGCGCCGAAAATTAGGACAATACTTATGCATCAAAGGAGACAATATTAAGCCTGGTGCGTTCCGAAGGATACGATTGGCAACACATATTGAGAGAAAAAAGTGTTTATTTATTTTAAGGAAAAATACAGTTATTTTTCTTATAACCATTGCAAGTTCGACTGTTCTTAATTAGGACTGCGATCCTTTTTATTATTTGTTATAAATATATTACTACAGATATAATTTACTATTCCATAACTTAAATAATGCCTTATGGTGCCGGCTTAAGAATAGTACCACCCCATATCTACCCGCGGGTGTCGTAAAAAGCAACTAAAGAATATACTAGGGGATGGGCAGCAGGATCCTCTGAGTACCACAAACACCTGACTGCGATCGCCAACCCGCTTGCCAAGTGTGGCGATTATGGCAATTCCCCCCCTTATCTTTGGGGGAGAACTATGTCCAGCAGTGGACGTCTTTACGGTTGGATGGATGGATGGAATTTAAATAACGTATAAGAATGTTTTTTGTATTATGATAATAAAATAGGAAAAAGCATTTAATCAGAACCGCGAAGGACAATCGATCGTTAATATAATACTAAACATGACGTTAAAATAGATCCGCTTGATTATATTAATATATATTTTGAACATGACTTAAAAAAAACGATAGGATTTCTTCGGATTCCGAATCGACTTTCCAACTATATGAAAAACTGACTCGATCCAAATGCTTGTTTTTTTTTTTTTCTTCTGCATAACTGCAGTTTTTTGTGACTTTTAGTGGTTTTTCACAATTTCATTTTAAATTTTGAGGGTTTACGAGCCAAACGCGTCGTGGATTCGGATTAAGCGCGTCGAAATACATGTAGGTCAAATCTACAGACCACTTTTTTGTGTTTGCTTGTGGCAAGCTTTTACTAGGTTATCAATAAAACATTGTGCAAATCAGCATCCTTTTGGGTATTGGAGACATTCGGCGGGCAGTAAAAGACAGAGAATATTAGAAGGCATTGAGATGCCGAGAGGGTGTGGGACTGTGGGTAGATTAAAATATAGCCTAAAAAAACAAAAAAATTAAGAAGGGGACTTTAGATAAAAATATATTAAGCAAAATAAGATTGAGAAACTGTGGTCTAGAAGATAATTTGGTCTGTGTATATAACACCTTTGTCATCCAGGAATCCGCCATATATACGATCTTCTGCGGCGCTCCCGGACACTTGATCAACGTGTCCGGGTACGTGAAGACAGCAACGCCACCCTTGAACCTCTGCAGGTCTCGCCACGTCTTCTCACAATACTCCGACGCGTATATTGTCGACACTCCGCTGTTCTCGTCTTTCAGAGCTTCCGTCAAACCTGGGATCTGGCAAATTGAAAATTTCTCCAATTTACATTTTCCATTCTTTCTTTCTATTTACTTTTGGAAGTTACTATTATATTTACGTTATTATGTTACTTGTATACATTGCAATAACGTGTTGTTTTTAATAACTTGTTTGTGAATTATTTTCCTTTTGTTAAGGTTCAAAGCTGGTTTGTCTTTAAGTAACAAAGGCTTCATTTTATTTCGGAAATTTGTGTCTCTCTGCTCAAAACAAAAACTACTAAAGTAAATATAATATATTAAAATCTTTCCAGGGAAACTCTAATAAAATAATCATAAAAACCAGTAATGAGGTTTATATAAAATTTAAGGAAAACAGAGAACCTTCTTGAAGGCGATTAAAAATGGAATTTATTTTACTGTGCTCGGCTCGTAAAGTAAATGATTTATAATAATAACAATTTACCTTGGAATAGTCATTATTTATCCCAGCGGCGATTATGAGATATTCATACTGTATGAGATGACCCTGGGCGGTCTTCACGGAACATTCCTTGGGGTTAATGTACGCAGCGTAGTCCTGAACCCATATGGCATTTAGTGGTAACACATTCTGCTCCTGACGGTGAGCATCTTTCAACCTTCTCACACCAGCTCCGATGAGTGTGTATAGAGGTTGATAATAATGGTCCTGTAACAGATAATATACTGTTGGAATTATTTTGAAAATCTAATCAGAGTACCCGTTAAGGAGTGTCAATCGATCGTGAATCCCGAGAATACACAACAGAAAAATCATAACCATCCATCAGTACTGCCATCTACAAAAATTCACAATTATTTGATAGATTGCACAAACTTCACTTTTAAAAATGGTATACATTTCTGTCATCAATGTCTGTCTGTTTGTTTGTACGGGTATCAATTAGAAAGTACTAAATAAATTTAAAAAATGCAAAGGTAAAGGTAAAAATGTAAAACATATTTCGGTGTAAGATCAAAACTTTATTTCCATAATATCGGTCCACTCAATCAAAAGTTATGGTAATTTGAATGACACGCGGCGACTTTAGTATAAAGGAAGAGGTAAGTCGAGAACAAGAAATTGATTGAAATTAAACAAAATGACATAATATAAAATGTATGTATAGTATATATATTATATAAATATCTAAGACATATTAAATAAGAAAACAATAGTTTTATTTTCAATTTTCACAGAATCATCTAGGCATTTTTGGCGTATTAACGAGTCAATTTTTGGAAGTAGTGAACTGAATTTCAATATAATATCAATAGGTATAAATATGGCGCGAAACCTAATATTATTTCATTCTAATAATAATTGAACGGTTCATGTTTTCTTTATTTTTGATGACATGTGGGACGAAGTGTTATGAAAGCAAATTATACATGTATTTCTGATGATTATTCATAGATGGCGTTATACTTATTTTTACTAACTCGGACTATTCTGAAATATTACTACGACATAAATAATCTACACTTATAATAAAAGGCTAACAGGACGAAATCTGCTAATTCAAGTTTGAGAAAAAATCAATGTATGACTTCAGAATCTACGACAAGAAACGTATTGAAAGTACAAAAAAAATATTGGACTGGACGGGACGGGACAATATAATTATCTGAATTCCACGCGAGCGAAGTCGCGGGCACAGCAATTTAATAAATAAAATTGAAGAGCCTGTAATGTCAAAATATTTTTTATTACTAAATAGATACGAATGTATATACGCTACCTATCCGAAAAGTACAATGTTTACAATTTTTGTCTGTCTGTTTATTGCACATAATCTCCGGAATAGCGGGACCGATTTTGACGGGACTTTTTTTGGTAGATAGCTGAAGTTACTTCGCTTAACTTAGGGTGCTTTTGATTTTCAAAAATAATTAGGATTCCGCGTAAAATAATTAAAACTCATGAGAGGTGGAAATAAAATCCGATACATGCACAGTTTTACTGGCAGGTATTTGAACTTGTGAGAACTATCTTTACACAATAAAATTTAATAATATATTTAATTTAATAATGTAATAAAAGAATTTGGAAAATAATTAGAGTTCCGTATAAAAAAAAAAATTTAAAAACTATATTACGCACTGAAAGACATATGAAACGCGGACCTAGTCGCGGGCACACAGCAAGTAGTTATATATATTTACAAAAAAATCATCTTACATAAACTTATCCGTACATAACAATCACTGTAATCAATATTTACACTAACATTTTAACCGACGGTTACGCACGCTTAATCAGAAATTAAAAACACATTTCGATAATTTGTTACAACTAGATAAATACTCGGTTAATCTTTATTCCTTATCTAATTACTTATATTACTAACAAATCATACGCAATCTTGCAATTGCGTAAGTTTTTAATTAGTAAGTAGACACTAATTAGAGACATATTTCTTTGATATAACCGGTTTTTTGGTTAGACATTTTGCCTCTTGAAAAGTGGGGCACAGTAGAAAACTATTGTCCACACCACTTGGCATTTATCACATTTCTACCCATTATACCCTCCATATATGTATGTTAAATATATTATATTTTCCGCTTATCATTGCGACACGCGCGCCCAAGGTGTGCTGTTGTCACCGCAATTTTTGTTGATTATTTTAATATTATGCGCATCAAGCAGTTCATGGACACCATAATACTATAAATGTACTAATAACTTAACACAATCCAGTTTACATTTAGAATTAGCCATAAAATAGTAAAAGTAGTAAGTCTAAACACAATTCCCGCAGTAAGGCACCCAGGATGAGAAATTTTTCAGTGTAACTTCAACACTCGCTCTCACGTAAGCGATAAATGTGTAAAAACGTTTTTTTATTTTTATTTTAGTATATTATAAAATCTAGTCCTCCACCCCTTTGCTACAAGTCCTGGATTGCCCTAACCGCCACTGAACCAGGCGACCGTAATATGTCCCATACAGCGCCGTTTATGAGTGATGTTATAAGCCTCGATCTATATATTTCCGGCTAGATACAACCTCGACTCGATATATATAAAATTGTTTAACCACCGCTTTAACAACTATTATTATCTTGACCTCTACACAACAGAGGACTCTGAATAACATCATCCTACTAAATCTTAATATATATTATCATATAGTACAATATGGACAAGTCAATTCATTGATAAGCATGACGTATCATCTACGTTTGGCCTTGAATGTTCATTATACTGCAATAAATGTATTTACAATACTGTATTTGCACGCATCGCTCGGATTGACGATAAAATGTGATATTCCGTTGCTTACTAGTTGATGTATTTGCTCTTAATTGAACAATTTGAATTATTTATATTTAATCAATAATCAGCCGTGTGGTGCCGGTTTAGTAATAGTACCACCCCCATATCGTTCCCGCGGGTGTCGTAAAAGACGACTAAGGGATAAACCAGAAGATGGGCAGCAGTATCCTCTGAGTACCACGAACATCTACTGCGATCGCCAACACGTCTGCCAAGCGTGGCGATTATGACAATTCTTCCCTTATTGAGGGATAACTATGTCCAACATTGGACGTGTTTCGGTTGAATAAAAAAAAATAGTCTTATATATTGGTTCTACTGAAGTTTTGTAAATAGTAAGATTATTTGAAACCTTATATATTTTAATTTGACTAACGTTGTTGACCAGAAGGATCTGAAGCAATTCGGTGGAATTTATCCCAACTAAACCGTTTTATAAAAACAGGAAAAAAATTACCTCTAACAGAAATTAACCTATCCATGCCTTGCGTGTGGTTCATGAAATGTCACTATATTGCGCTAGCATCAGGTGAGCTTCTTCAGTTAAGAATGCTACTTAGGCCACTGCCGCAGGTGGATCCGAAACAAAATATCCTATATTCATATTTACCCCTTAACAATACACATAAAAATCTTCACATCACGCAAAACATAGGTCAATGATCTTGAGAAGGAACATTAATTAACAATAAAGTTAATATTATCAAGACATTTTATTAAACAAATTGCAAAATTAAATACAACACGATGACTAAGCAAGCAGCGCCAATGATTTCAATTTGCAAGATGGGAATTACAGCCAGATATTTTTATCCTCAACGAATTAATTTACAGTACTCAATACAAGGAAAATATATGGAAGAAAAAGATTTTCTAAGCATCATAATATTCCAAGAACATATGACAAAAGATAATCTGAAAGCGCTTTGGAATATTCTAGTGTTCGTGTAGTATTCGAAATTCGTTAAATAATAATTATTCAAAATTTGAGGAAAAAGAACTGTTATAATCGAGAATCGGAGGCGAAAAAAGTCTGGAACTAAAATAGTTCTTTGCCTATTTATAAATAGACTGCGTTTCATATATTCTTCACTGTGTTTTAATTTTTTAATACGGAACCCTAACTATTTTTCTAAAAAAATTTAGTACTAAGATAAAGTAAAATATTTCTAATAAATTATAACACTTGCACGTAAAACTGTGCATTGGATCGAATTTTATTCGATTTTTTATGAGTTTTATTTGTTTTACGCGGAACGCTAATTATTTTTGAAAATTAAAAGTAGCCTAAGTTACCCGAAGTAACTTCGGCTATCTACTAAAAAAAGCCATCATAATCGGCCCAGCCGCTCCAGATATTACCCATTACAAACAGACAGGTAAAAAAATTTAAAATTCTATTTTTGGTATAGTTATCGTATAGATTCATATCTATTTAGTAAAAATAAAATTGACTTTACAAACAGACACTTCAATTTTATTTATTAGTATAAAAATACATCATAAGAACCATCATAGTTTTCAATAAATATACATCTATTATACGTAAAAAAAATATATAATTTCGTTGTAATGTAATAAAACGGAAATATTTTTTTGTTGACGCCTTACAATTAAATACTTCTGGTTTACATGTTCGCATCGTAAAAGGGAATTCCCAATATATTATTGAAGATATCAATATACATATATATGTATATACACGTTGAATTATATAGATAGCATGCATTCGACAAGCCGCACCCCGATGACAGTTTACAATGAAATGCTTCTACCAACATAACGATTCCATACCTCATGTTTTGTTTTATTTACAGATATTTTATTATAATCACTTTCGTGCTCCACAAGTAAACTGTATATTTCCGAGAATTTATTGTATTTGTGTAGTGTATTATAATAAAAATTATATAATACAATATTAGGAAAATAAATAACGCCTTGGAATAAGCGATAATAACATAATATCCTGATAATACATGAAGCATGGTAACAAACTTTTGATGAAGGAAAAACATCGTGAAAAACCATAGCGTTGTATTAGGGAGAAAAGTTAAAAATCTATCACCAACGAATACATTTCTATAGTACCTTCGTCTGCGTTCGTCACTCAATATCAGGTGAGACTGTGACCAAACTCAAAAACTTATACAGTACTAAGATATTAAATAATAATGAAACAATTATGATTTTATAAACAGGCTTCAAAAACTCTAAATTCTCATCTAGTCAGATATTCACAATTCCTGGATTTTTACAATACTAGCAACCTGTCTCGGCTTTGCACGAATAACATGAAATATACGCCAAATTAACAAACACCCTTAATAAACATACTTAATCTTTTCGTATGAATTACTCTGTCTATCGGTGATATCTGTATAAAAATCCGTTTAGTAGTTTTCAAGTTTATCACGTACAGAAAAACAGACTCCTTAGGGGACTTTATAGTACCTACTCGTGTGTATAGATTTTTGGATTTTAATAATAAATAATACTTTATGTTTTATAAAAACATAGAAATCTTGGGTAATAATCATTGATTTCCTTACCGCACTTGGCTCGAGTACAATTACATCATCTTTTTTCAATCTTCTCGCGAACTTCGCTGCCATAGTGCATCCTCCCGTACCTCCTCCGACAACAAGGAGTTTACACCTAAAACAATTGTACGTCTATGGAAAAAATTGTCAAGCTCTCTTTTTTTAAACGACTTCAAAAAGGAGGAGGTTATCAATTCGACTGTATGTTTTATTTTATTTGTTGTATGTTTGCTACGCGATTTCTCCGTCAATTGTGAACCGATTTGCAATTTTTTTTATCGCAGGAGTATACTTTGTGGTGTTCGCATTTTCACAAAATCAGGATCTGATAAGTGAAACTCAGGGAAATCGAGAAAAAAAAAACCCTTGAATATTATAGACACTTACACGTGTTTTATATATTTGTTTCCAAGCTATTAAGTAGGCTTCACATCTATACCTAAAAGTACATGCTTAAACTAAAAAGTAGAAAAAAAACTTTTTAGATTAAAAACAAAACCGACTTCAAAAGAATAAGCCATAAAAATGCAATAAAAAGTAAAGAAATAATTACTTCTTTAATCTGCTTCTTGAAGTAAAAACTCTTCCATATATCCTTTGTTTTAATATAATTAATAATTTTGGAGTCGTTGCCAGCTAGAGTTAACCAATGTACTCGTTTATAAATGGAAATAATTGCCTAATCTTTATCACAATTACACATAAGCTTAATAAAGGACTAGGGTGATTTTAAAGAACAATTAATCAAAAATGAATATAATATTAACGACGTACATTTACATCACTTTGTTATCCGTAAGCTGGCACCGATTTCAAAATTCTTAATGATATTAAAACAAAATATATAAGTATAAGTGTTTACTTCAAGAAGCAGATTAAAAAATAAATTTTTTATTTACTTTGTAGTGCGTTTTTATGGCTTATTCTTTTACAGTCGGTTTTGTTTTTAATAAAAAAAAAATTTATTGCGCGGTTTGAGAACTCGATATTTTACCATATTAACTTACGACTTACGAAAACTATATAACATCTAGCATAGCTATTTATGAGTTCTAGATGAAATTAATCTGCCTTAAACTTTGGACCAGTAGGTCCAAAGTAGAATAAAATACTTAACGTTTTGATTTTACAGAATAAGTTCTGTAGGCGTTTCTATCTAGATCTAACTAATTTTATTTACCCTAGATATGTTATAAGTAAAAAGATTTTATTAAATTATTACAATAGGTACCTAGATTAATGGTTGGTGTCCGCTGCGCTACAACGTAGAGAAGAAAAGAAAACAGTACAAAACTACAGGGGTAAGAAGACAGCAACTAAAGACACCGACGTGAATAATTAGAGGATTGACGTAAACGAAAGTCATTAAAACTTTGTAGACCATTGTGGAATACTTTTGATCCACTATATAAGAGAACCACAGGTCGACCCGGTCAGTGTAGTTCGTGTATTGAACATAAAAGCAAAGAACAAGAGTACTTCAAGCAATCTATGAATGCTGCCAGTAAATTGTTAATAGTGTTGCGTTAATAAATACTAGTATACGTGTTTGTTAAGCACTTTCAACTTTCAAAAGTGCATTATATTCGAGTGAATAACCCTTCAATTGTTATTATAATTACATGTAGGAATAAAATCGCACGACTAACCTAATCATAACATTGGGACTTTGCTTATTATATCTGTTAGAATGATTATATCAATTTTATCGAAGTAAATTGCATAATATTCGCTAAAGTCATTCTTATAGCGTAACTACTTTATGTTATTATGCATATTATAAAATGATCTTATCTGTCTTTTAGTTAGCTTATATCTCGAGAAACACTGAAATGATTCACACGATTCTTTTATTAAATCATAGACTTGGCTTTTTGGTCAATTCTTGGTGTATATTTTTTTATAAGTTGGATAGATCATGGCAAGTGTTATGAGGATTAAAGTCAATGACTTCGCCATAAAAATGGTTGAACAGAAGTCAAAATTTCGAATTTCATTTATAATTTTTGTCTGTCTGGCTTTCACTGTGAACGCGTGTCACTCTCAAAGTGTGAACCAATTTTGACGAAACTTAACACAGTAATTACTAACATTATAAAGTAACAAATAAGATACTTTTTGTCTCACAACACGCAAGGGGTTCTCCAGGATACCAGACAAAAGTCAAAAATTTGTAGTAAATTAAAATCTTGACGGATTTTGATGAAATTTTCTTTGTGCTATAGTAGATAAATTAGCTAAAAATTTAAGCTATATTTCATCTCTATATGCTTATTAAAAAAAACGAATAACAAAAAAAAAACTCGCTAGGTTTTGAACCGATATCTGATATATATTTAGCCCGAATAATGAACGTTATAATTTAGCTACTTGCAACAACGGAACGGGAGGGAATGGTACGATAGATTGCGTCTAGACGGAGAATATAGGTTGTTTATTAGAATATTATTGTTTCAATTTCACCCGAGCGAAGTCGCGAGCATAGCTATAGCCCGTTGAAAGTTATTTGACCTCTAGCCGTTAAGTTGTCATTCTGAAAATTGTGTTAAAATGTTTGATAATATGTATTATTCGCAATGATTTGATTGAAAATACAATTTAAAAGAGGTTTGATAAACGTCTCAGATTCAAAATAGACCGGCTGTAAGCAAGAGTTTTCACAGCAAAAGAGACTCCGTAACTACTGGGCACTTTGGTATGTTGATGAACCGGGTATACATCAGTTGTAAGATATATGTTTCACTCAAAACCTATAGCTGTTCATCAGTAAAAACAACATATTTTACAGGTATTTTATTTCTGTTCGCATATCAGTCAACATCTTTTTTGGATACGTATTTTTCTTGGAGTACTTAGTATTGAGACATAGAAGCTGCAACCTGTCTTTCTTTGCAGAAAAAATAATATAATATTTATTTATGTATTGCTAGTGATATATATAAAGGCTTTTCTATTTATTTTATAATAAACAGAGATGACATTTTTTATATTTGTTCCTATAAAATTTAATAAACATATAACACTATTTTACGTAAGAGTCATGGCGGCAAGTCGTTGACGAATGGAATTAACAGAGCTTTATTTGATCTTTCTTTTTCAGAGAATCTACGTATAGCTAGAAAAATATTTATAGCACTACTTTTTACTATTCGTTTTGGCATGTTTTACGATTCAAATGTACTATAAAAAAAATCAAAACGATTGACAAAATGAGACTTCAGAGGTAAATTAACTGTGAACGTACGAGTACTATAGTTTGTAATATGTGTCAATAAAACACTAACTTTATTTATAAGTATATTGTATAATTATGTTAAACTTTAGAGTTCTGAGAAATATTTTATGTACCTACTTATTATATTCTTTTCTTGAGCTTTTTCCTTGAATACATTTTCTGTACAGTCATCGTATTAACGAGCACACTTCAACAGTCATCATTATTGTCATTGATTATATAATATAATCCAACTCCAAATCAAACTCCATCCAAGTCAACGTGGAAGTCAAAGGGTCAAACAAACGTTTTTTTTACATTTATGTGATTAAAGTAACTTGAATGGATATAACTCAGTCTTGAATGTTCCGCGAGAGAAACGACGTCTGCATACTAACCAAACCAGAAGACAAGATAACGCTCACATATCGAATTTATCCTCCTCAACCTCGCTCGTATAATCACTGGAATAACTTTGCTCCCGCACACACTCCGGGTACTCCTATAGCAGCGGCACAACACGATCACCTATTTGTGAAGCTCTTGTAGCTACCGTCATCGCAATACGTGACACCGCATGCACTAGCATCACACGTATTATATTGCACACATTATGGTGCCTTTTGCTAGTAACCCTTTTCAGCTATATGCCTCAAGCTCTCACCCCCTAAGTCTGATGAAGCTATCAAGCCCTTTCAGGTCAATAATATTTGGTCAGTGCAATTGCAATGAGTCTTACAGTTCTATATCTTTCCTCTACAACTCAATGTTTTACTTTACTAATACCGGATTGTATAACTAATATAATTGAACACAAATTCCGAGTTTTGATTTAACAGACACTAAATCAGTATTTTGCAGCTAAAAGGTTTAAAATATTTCATTTTTAAAAGGGATCATAAAAAAAGTGACAATGGTCCTTAAAGAGTATTAAGGAAATATTATTGGATTTTTTCCCATTAAAATGCTAAGTATTTATTGGTAATCAATAAATATATGTTTGTTGAAAATCGGGATCTCAAATGGGTACTACACACCGGAAGACGTAGTGTGGGTAGGCCCCTACAAGGAGGACTGACGACCTGGTGAAGGTTGCGGGAATTCACTGGATGCGGGTAGCGCAAGACCGGTCGTCGTGGAGATCTTTGGGGGAGACCTATGTCCAGCAGTAGACGTCTTTCGGTTTAATAAATAGATAGATGGATTTTTAATCAATGTATGAAGCTGTATAATATGAAATGGATATTTTACTTAGACTCCTTAGTACTTACATTTTATAAATTATTTTTAATCTCCAAGTTAAAATCATACACAAATAAGATTCAATTTTAAAATAATATTTTTGGGTAAAAGGTCATAGTTGTTGGCCATATAATATAACTTGAAATAAATGACTAATAGTTTCAGCATTTGTTATATAACATAGAGTACAATTATTCTATCTTATACTTAACAAGAAATATATATAACATCCAAGACTCATAACAAGGAAAATGTGGAAGATATGAACAAGCTAAACAAACTAACAATGTTTGCAGTATTTATGATATTATTGTTGTTTCTATGTGAATGCAATGTATGATTAACAGTGCAATCAAATGTAAGAAACACTTATTGTTCAAGTAGTTATACTGAAAATACATTATGACAACATAAACATGTGCCCATTACAAAGAATAGAAGTATATGTTTTTATTAAAAGCACATGTTTTTATTTTAAACTAAGTGTCAAAAACAGTTCTTTTGGCTTGTCAGCATTGCTTGCCATTATAGATTTTACAGTGATAAGAGATTAACATAGTTAATTTATTCTTTAGTTTGTGTTCATTGTTAAAAATAATAAAACTAGCATGTAAATGTCTTATTGCTCAAAAAAGGTTACATGCTGAAAAAATGCATAGACCTAATTAACATGGAGTTACATTGTAGGAATTTAAAATGGCACGAAATCTACTGTTTTATATATGTTTCGGTAAATTAGATTGCTATTATTTTTTCTAGGTTTCACCCACAATATTATCTTTTAGCAATAGTTAACAAATATCACAATAATTTAAAAAAAGATGCAAACCTATGTTTAACATATTCTTTAATCACATCTTTTTTTATGTTTATCATACACATAAATAGGATATGTGAGCTTTATAGCAGCTATGTCATGATAACTGTTATAACATAGATTACTAAATCATCTAAAATTCATTCATTCTAACATTGTGTGTGAAAAGTGATAGTCAAACTCTTGAGTCAATCTACTGATTTCATTCAGTACTTTAAATTTAGTATATTTAAAAAAACAAAATAAAAACATGAAGATTTATTTCACTGATAATAGCTTTAATTCATCTTAACAATCTTTGTGGTTAAATCTGTAAGTAAATAATATAGCGATAGCAAATATTTTTAGGAAAAATTCATATATAAGTGTATTTGATACTGAACAGATAATAGTTTATACTGCAACAACTAAAAAACTCATATATTTATATAACTAAATACAAACAAAAAATTGTCATTTTTTTTATTACAGAAACATAACATAACATAAGCTCACACCTGTTATCCCCAAAGGGTTAGTCAGAGGTGAAATAGTGAACTACGCCAACCACATTTCGCCGAAGAAAAACAGAAACATGTACAAAAATGTATTCTATGACCTCTTAGCTCATTCCTCAGATACTTGTTTATTTACATTTTTACATATGTAATGTGTAATAGCAAAGCACACTACTGATTTGACTTGATTATCATCTGTATGTCTCTGTATCTGTATCATGAGAGATAGTTTTTTTTTTCCTATAAATTATTTTCACTAAGTTTGATACCCCCGTACTTTGTGTGTATTAATAAAACTATTATCATCATTTTCATACTCACGAATGAGTTGCATTATTTGCGGCAGAAACAGAAAAACTTCTGCATATACTTGGCGTTAAAGTAAATAATTTATGTATTTTGTTCATTTTTGCAACGCCTAATCACTTCGCGTCTATAACATAAACTGATTCTAGCGATCCCTCCACTCAGTTCCACCACTTGACCACACTTGACGAACAATGATTGAACAACGCCTGTTCGTGACTGTATTCAAATAGATGTCTGATACATTGTTATCGAATATCGTACCATTCAAGGACGAAACAAATTTTACTCAGAAATCTATACAGTTCCAAAACACAAATGTCCATATGATTTTGACATTAGTGATGTACATGTATATTCAAAGACACTAGACAGGATATTATTATTCATTACTACACGACAGCTTAATTAAAACTTGTTTAACGGCTCTGAATTCAAGCCCTTTTGAGAACACGAGACAGATCAATCGAATGTTGCCAGCCACTAGAGTCCAAATAATCAAATTTTCGTGTACCTATTAACGTTTTAAAAGAAAATTATCGTACAATCTCAAATAAGATACTAAAATGATAATTTTAACCACTTTTAACTAGCTATTATAAGCGTTTACAATTGAAACATGTAAGTATATAATTCATTTAGCTGAATTTTTTACGTACTGAAGAAATCATTATAATTCATTGTACTAATGGCCCAACTTTCGTGCTTCCCAATAATTATCGTAAAGTTTGATATGACTAGTTCAATAAACTAAGAAAGATCTATCAAAAGTAGAATGTATTTTGGTAGGCAATTATACTTCAAAATACATTTTTACTAGATTTCCAATTCGGATTCAAAATAATTTAAACTAATTTATTAATGTCCGACCATAGGATTGGTTTCGGTTCGGTTTCGAAGTCCTGATGAAGGTCACAGGATTCTGCTGTATGCGGGTGACATAAGACCGGCCGTTATGAGAATCCTTATGGGAGACTCATGTCCAGCATTGGACATCTTTCGGGGGTAATGATGATGATGAAACCTACGGTGTCTAAAAGAAAATACGGATTTCAAAATTATTTACAGAACGCATACTTGTGTGTAGTATGTAGAAGTGTGGGGTGTAGGGTAATACGTGTTATTGATGTTGGCTGTACTTTTGTTCATGTTAAATTGGAAATACATGTCTATTTTTATACTAAATGGACATTAATGTAGATACAAAACGTAAACCAAAAAAATGATTATTAACATTTTTGTCTGTCTGTTTGTAATGGGTTATCTCCGGAACAGTTGGACCGGTTTTGACGGGACTTTTTTGCTACATAGCTGAAGTTACTGTCGATAACTTAGGGAACTTTTAATTTTCGAAAATAATTAGGGTTACGCGTAAAACAAAAAACTCATAAAAATTTGAACAAAACTGATTCAATGTACAGTTTTATGGGCAAGTGCTTGAATTTATGAGAAATATTTTTACTTTATCTCAGTACTAAAATAAATATTAGTTAGTGTTAGGGGGAATAGTGGAGTATGGTAGAGGTTGTAGTCACAAAGGTAGAGAAAGGGATGCTTAATTGGTTTGGACATCTAGAGAGGATGGATAAAAGAAGATTGACGAAACAAATTTACAAGGCGAGTGTGACTAGGCAATCTGGTAATGGTCGTCATATGCGAACGTATCGCGACTAGATCGAGGACCGTCTGGAGAAAGGCCAGGTTAAAAGTACCCGGAACTGAAGAGCATGCATGTATGTATGTTTTCCAAAGTTTCAAGTTTTCACTGCGGGGAGTACTTATGGCTGCCTAGTTTTATTTATTTTACAGTTTTATTAACATGTACTTACTACAATTATTATACGTACATTACTAACAGTAGCGTAACTATACCATCTGAGGCCCGTCAGCCCGTGGCTAATTCGTTGGATGGGGCTCCAATAAAAATTGTCGTGAGCTCGTGGCTTAGCGGGCGCAACGGACCGGGACTTGTGGGATTTTTTCAGTTCTGCCACCCTATATTTTTTCGCCTCTGTTACAATGTACATAAAATGAATCGGAAAGAATGACTTGGAGCGTGAAAATTGAGATCTCGTGCTTACCGTTGAAATAGTTGTAACAAAAAGCTCCATTTTATTACTGCGTGTATGACTAGCATCTAAATAATAAAACTAGTTACTAATGTTCTTAACATCATGCTTGGCTGTATAGTGTAGTAGAACCTTTACCTTTTCCTTAATGAGAAATTAATAGAAAAAAATGTTTTCATAATAAAAATGGCTGACGATGATGAAATTGATATTTTAGGTGATTTTTCTTTCAATTCCTGCTTTGCTCAGAATGACCAAGGAATGTAAGTTGTGGTTTTATATTTTCATATTGTTATACCACCATACTTGTAATGCTTACATTTAGTTTTAATGTTTTATCCAGTACCTATATCATGCGTTATGTTGACATTATTTTGTTGACAGTCAAGTAAAATAACAATAATAAATAGAAGTTATAAATTTAGCTTATATTATTGATATAATATCGTCTAGTAATTCCTAAATTCAATGAAACAAAGTATCACCTGATATAATTAGGAATTCAAAACGGCAGTTATTTAATGTATATTTGGTTTTAGTCCTTCATGTTCTAATCGCGAAGATACTGTCCATCCGGAATGGTTACTTGACTCTACTGCGACAAATTGGTATGATAAAGGCATTAAGGAAAAACACAGGTAAACATTTTACCTATGTATCCTAGGGGTGTGTAACTCGGACAATGTATTGATAATAGTTCTTACATATCTAAATTTGTTTGTTCTACCCTTGAGAACAAAATGACAACAGCAGTAAGTGAGCAATATTTTCTTTTTAGAGCATTTATTTTATAAATATTTACATTTCACTATTCACTAGTGAAGTTGAAGACAACTGTTGTAGTCTATAAGATATCAAAACTGTAAATTTTAAATTATGTTTTTTTTAGAGATTTAAGCCATTCACGAAAATTACTTGGATATAATACAACAAACAAAAGTAAAAATAAAATTACCGAAAGGAATCACTGTGAGAGAGAATTATTACAGAAAGAAATGGTTTGTATTTATATTTATTTATCTATATATTTAGTAAGTACAGCACAGTACATATTCAGTTATAAAATTACCAAAATCATTATGAATCAAAATATTTAAAATGTAAAGAAATAATATTTTTTTTATAAAATATGCCTTATACAATAATTTAATTATAATACCTTTTAGGAAAAACATGGTCGAGAAAAAATGAAAATATCTCAAGTAATAAAAACTAAAACAAAAGAAGAAATACAGGCTGTTGTTGATACTGAGAATGGGTTAAAATCACCTTACTTAGAGGAACATGCACCTAAGAAAGATGTTTCTAGATTGATTCCAGGTACAAGCCAGGTAGAAACATGTTCTACTGATGCAAAAAATTTAAGCAATGTTTTGAATATGGTATCAACAGGTTCTCCGACCATTCTCATACCAAAGGTTAAACTATTTAAAAAGAAAAACAACAGTATCAGATCAAAGAAAAGCTTATTAAAACCAGATGATTTTATTGAAAAGTCAAATATACAAATTGATCCATCAGAAATTTATTATGAAGATGATTTAATCATAGGTTCAACTGAATTAATAGGTTCTGATTTAGATTTGACTGATATTGTGTCAAGAAACATAGTAAAATATCAAGCGAAAGTTAAAGCAGTAAAGAAAATAGGTAACCACAGAAGAAAAGTATCTAGAAATTATGATAAGAAACCAAGGAATAAAAGTAAAGAAATGTTAAAATCACCTCAAGGGCGGCAAAGAAAGGACACTAGTTTTTCTAATGAGAGTGTGAAAAGTCCAAAAATGCAGATCATATTAGGATCAGGACAGGCACTGCCTGTTTCTGAAGGGGAGCAAGTGGTAAGTGGTAATTTGTAAAATTAATCTAATGTAAACTATATGAATGTCTATTTTCTCTTTGATATTGTCTATGCAAATATAATGCACCTTGATTTATTTCTTTACATTGAAATTCACAGCACATATGAACTAATTTGCTACATTATTTATAGTAACAAAATGAATTTAGTACTCTATATTAATCACTCAAATACTAATAAAAATGTAACAATAGGAAAACAATTGAAATGCCAGATAAACAGCATGTTGGTGCTTGACTGGTTAATTATATATATTATACAAAAAATTATTTACAAAGTCATAATTTATAAACTGCTATAGGGTACTCTGTATTATAAAACTTAACTTATTCTCATAGATAAAAGTTTTATGAAAAATAACATCTCATCATTCTTTTATCACTTTGTTATCCATCACTAATTTTGTGAGAACTTATTCAGATAGGATAATGGACCACAGGTCGTCATGGAGATCTTTGGGGGAGACCTATGTCCAGCAGTGGACATCTATCAGTTGAAGGGATGGCTGGATATAATTTGTTCATTTTAAAATAACACTAAATAAAATAAGTGATTATAATTTGGTCATCAAATACATTGCAATAATTTAATAACTTTAACCCCTTGAACACTAACCTGGGGTTTATGCCAGCTCTCCATTGTTTTCCTATTGTCTCATTTTTATGGGTAATTGACATAAATTATGGATCTTTATCCAAATATGTCAAAACTTAAAGCACTACAATTGATATCTTTGTTGTTCATGATAAACATGTAAACCCAACTTTGAAAGTTCAAATAAAAACAATGTTATTCCAAACATAGTATTACGCCTTTTTGCTGTGGGGGTTGGCAGAGACTATGTTCTTCCAATTGCTATGATCTTGACATGCCTAAAAAGGTTCCTCTACTTTCATGAGTGCTACATGCTTCATACATGCTCATCAGTTATGGATACTTTTCACCTTGGTTTAATTTAAGACATGGTCGATTTGGTTAAAATATGTTATACGTGATCGGTGTCGCAAGTACCGCGTCGTCCCCTGCGGCAGGCCCAATAGGGCCACGTCCTCTCAATTAGCCTGTTGGGGATGAGAGGGAAGGGGTGGTTATCCATCCCACACCCCAATCGCTGAAAGCAAACCTCCGCCAGCTGAAAGAAGGCCCCTCTCCTCCACTCGTCTTGCAATGACAAGACGTAGTGAGAAGAGGGGCCTTGAAGAATATGGCTGTTACGGTGGGGGGAGGGTTTGCAAGAAATGACGACGTGCCCTCCCCCGACCGGCCGCTACGACGAAGGGGGTCCGCCTGCGAATCCCCCAGATCTCTTCATTGAAAATATGTTAGCCTAAGTTGATCCTTACTGACCCTCGCCTTGTAAATTCTGTTCGTCAATCTTCTATCATCCATACTTTCCAAATGCCTAAACCAACTAAGCATACCTTTCTCTATATTAGCCACTACATCTTCTATTTGCGATCAATCCTCTACACCCACTTATTCATTTCATTCACTCCATTACTGAAACATTAGTATTGCATTTTGTATCAGACATGATGTTCTTTCTTGATAAAACCTAAAATATCTGTGATTTATATCTTAAGTGAATTTAAGTAATTATAATATAATAATACTTACTCAAACAATATTTTCCTTACTTTATCAATAAGTCCTAAATTATTTACAGATTAAAATAGAAAAGAAAAAAGATTCAGAACCAGAGAGTGATATAGATGTAGATGATAGTGACAATGAAGGTAATGAAAGGAGAATTCAGAAGGATATAGAGAAAATTAAACCAGATACAGAAGAAGCTCCTATTGCAGTACCTTTAAGAAAGTTTGAGCCAATGCCGAGAAGGCAGAAAAAAAAATTCATTTGGTATAAATTTTCATGTGAATTATTTAATATATACTAATACTTTACAATAACTACGTAATATTAAGTTAAATAAGTACAAAGAAAAGATAATTTTGATTCATATCAAAACATTTTTTTTTTAAATGTACTTATATATTGTCAGGACGGTGGTGGCGGCTACACAATCATGCACACGGAATCTGGTGATTTATACGAAGTGGGCAGCGAGCCCCGCCGGGAGCGGCAACGCAAACAACATATACATTTAATACAATGTCGCATTTACAACACGGAAAAACCGGTAAGAGTTATTTATAATGAGAAACATCGAAATAGATAGGACTGATCCTGCTCTACAACTATAGTCGACGCAATATGAACTGAGGTTATAAATCATTTTTATCTGTTCATCTCGCTCGCACTTACAGGTCTTATGGTGCGGTGTAGTGATGTGCGTAAGAATTGTAGAGATGCATATCGATAACGGGATATGTACGATCGATATACTAAATTATGTTAAGTACTAATAGGAATAATTTTTGCTATTGAAAATAAAGTTTTTAATTTGTAAGATAAAATGTTTGTATCGACGTAATCATAGAGAAAAACTGTATAGATCGTAATGTGGCCCTGAAAAGGGCCGCTTTTATCTTTTTTAGAGATATTTCTTAGTTCTTCAAAAATCCTCATCCATATCTTCCCCATCTGTGTCATCTTTCTTTAGGTTAATTATAAGAGGTGATGCTTGATCTCTTAAAATAGTTTTCTCTAAGTCCTTATCCTGGAGCTCCTCGGCATGCCTCACACATTTGGCCCAGTTTTCTTGAGTAATATTATCAATAGCGTATCAAAAAAAATTATATTTATAGAAAAACAACAACCCTTACTAATGAAGGTTACGATGACGCATCGACCCGCGTGCGCAGGCAGCTAAGTATCGATAACGGGTTGCATTGCGTGCACATTCCTACTATCAGTGACATTTATTGCCCGACGACTCAATTTAAAATGCGTCGACTAAAATAATATAACAGAACCTTATAAAACACAACATAAATTGTAACCCGCTCTACAACCCTCAACACATGCATATTGGTTATCAATATGAAATTGGAACCCTTGCAAAGTAATGGTTTATTGGTCAAATATAAATATTAAGCTATAATTTTTTTTTTATGTATCAAATGAAAATTGTTTTCGCATAATATACTCAGTTGTTGTCAAGAGTTATAAATGTAATGGTTAGGCAAAAAAATTATCCAACTTGCTTAGTTTGCAAATAAATGTGAACATATAAACAGTAGTAAAATTTTCATATGTAAAAATGATGATAGTGTGAACGAGATGCACTTGAAAAATTGAATTTGATTGAATAATTATTATCGGAAAAAGATTTTAGTATGATTTTACTATCAGTGGAATAAAATAATTTGCACAAGTAAATATATTAATTTAAAAGTTGTTATGAAATGGGTGATGTATCACCAGGCTCCATATGAAGTAAGATTGCACGTGTCGACGCTGATAGCGATGGACGTGCACGCGCATACCTCGCGCGGCGAGGTGATGGGCCTCACGGGGGGCGCCCGCGCCGCGCCCCGCCTGCTCACCGTGTGGGCGTACCGACCCGCCGCCGCCGCCGCCGCCGCAGCACGCACTGCGAGATGGACGCAGGTAGGGATGATCGATATTACAATAACATCGATTTAAAACTATCGATGTACAATACACATCGATATATCAAAAATATCCATGTTTTCGGTTGCATCAATTTTATTTATTGAATGTGTTTATTTTTATTGAAAATACAGAACAAAAAAAATATGTAACATTCCTAGTATTTTTTGGGTACACTCTGTAAACTTTTTGTAACTCTTTAGTCTGTTCCGTTGTTGGTTCAGGGGTTGGCTAGCTTTAAAAAAAGTCTTTCTGTTTTACCATACCTGTTATTTCGTTGCCGAAGTTTCATTATTAAACAATATCAATGGCAAATTAAATCTGCTTCCGCTTCACAAGTTCACTCATAACACACAAAAGAATCACGCGAGCGTTGAAATTGACATTTATTTTTTAAATCCCTTAGGAAATGTAAAGAAATACCTATTTGTTACTGCTTACTTCGATTACGTTGATCAGTGTCACCTAGTGTATAATAGTTGAACTTGATAGCTAGCTAGTCGCACCCACTTTTTTTTTTTTTTTTTTGACGGGGGGAAATGCCATTGCATTGGGGGACTTCGGTCTCACTAATGCAATGGGTAAGGGTAGAGCGTAAATGCATTCCCCTCGTCAAAAAAAAAAAGGTCCGTTATACACATCGTTAACTCATTATTAGAAATGTGCATCTAAAATAAATATTGATATGATAATCGTAAAGTCATATCGATATATACGATATATTGTACGCTCAACTCAAGTTCACCAGAATTTTGTGAACAATTAATGAAACAGAAGGAACTCGGGAATCCTCGAAGTCTCACATGCGCTGTCGACTATATCATGGTGTTCACAGGCCGCACGATTCTGGATTAATACCATTCGTTGTATGGAAACAAATAAATAAACTTCTCATAACATTGTTAAAAAATATATCTAACTGATTGTGAAAATCGCATCAAAATCCCTTAAGTGGCTTATAAGTATTTAGCAGATAAACAGAACAACAGAAAGTGATTTTGTGTTAAACTATGTAGATATAAAAACTTTCCTATAATTTAGGATACAGTCTGAGAAACATTATTAAATGACTCTAATTTTACCATACTATTTCCAATTGACATCAAGTCTCGTTTCCATTTACTTATTTATATTTATTTAGATTCACCTTTTATTTTTTTTCTATTCTTAATAAATAGTGATACTTTAAATTTAAATTATAGCTTATCTTACTCAGAAATAATGTAGTTCCTCTATGGCAAAATAATTATAATAATCGGTTCGTTAGTTTCAGATTCAATTAATTACAAACAAACAAATATTTTCATTTTGTAATATTAGTATATAGATATATAATATGTTTATTTGAAGAGTTGTCTATATGGTGCTGTGCAGTATCCCAAGCGGGTGCGGCGGAGGCCCTGTCGGCGGCGGGCGCCACTGTGTGCGGGTGGCACCACTCGCACCCGCGGTTCCCGAGCTCGCCCTCCGCCCTGGACCTGGCGACGCAGCGGAGCCTCCAGCGCGCGCTGCTCCGGTCCCAGGTGCCGTTCCTCGGGTTCATCACGTCGCAGCACTGGCCGACGGGTCGCAGCGCCTCGCAGTACCGGTACATCATATATATGATCGGATACTTCTTCAACTTTGTCAATCATTTGATACTTGAACTTACAATTGTGTTTATAATTATCATTAGAAGTTGTTAAAGGATTACGTAAGCAAATTTTTGTACATTTTCGAAAAACATCCCTTTTCTTCCCTTAAATAAAGTACAGTCTTCATCATCACGTCGGCATACATCTACCACAGCTAAAACCTCGGGGTAGTTTTAGATCTACGCTGATTGATCCCGAAGTGTTATATACGAAAATGTATCACTATTACGGAATTTTCACCCATGAAAATCGCATCGTCCCAACTGAATTCCAGTTGTATTCGAGTGGAAGACGACGACCTGGAGACGGAGACGCCCGTCGGGTACCAGTTCAGCGTGAAGCTCGTCCCCGACCTCGACGCGGACAACCTGCAGACGTTCCTGCAGGAAGTGCGCAGAGTCGCCGTCGAGGAGCCGGCCCGGGACGAGCTCGCCGTCGACATGGCTAACGACATCTGCCCGGAAGCACGGATCACTTATTTGGATAAGGTATTATATTATATATCACTTCTTATCGAATAAAAAAAACCACAAATAACATTAATGATGTCGCTAATGTACTAATAAATAACTAGGTAGGTACAAGTCAGAGGTGTCTTCACCTATAGTGCAGGGTGGACGCAGGGTTGTAAAGGATGACACCTACATAGATGCGTTACTCGGGCTCCAACAGGCAGGGATTACGTCCTTCCAATTGCTACGATCTTGACACACCTCTTTCGCTTTCTCTGCGTTCCTGAGCGCTTTCATACATGCTCGCCGGTTATGGGTACTTATTACCTGGCCTTTATTGAAGTCACCCTCGCCTTGTTAATTCGTTTAGTTAATCTTCTCTCATCCATACTTTCCACGTGCCCGAACCAACTAAGCATTCCTTTTCCTATCTTAGTCACTACATGCTCTACCGCACCATAATGTTCCCTTATCATCCTATTCCTGATTTCTTCAATCATCTTCACTCCAGCTATACTTCTCAGTTACACAGCATTCATCTTACTTTCATGCTTCTGCCAAACCCACCATTCACTACCATACCTATGGGTAAGGACTACCACTTCTCGATGCACAGCCAAACGCGCTTTTCCTATAACTTTCTGGCCGCACATGAAGTGACGCAGGGCCCCATTCACTCTATTCCCTAACAAAACTCTTCACTCAATATCATCCTCACACTTTCCATCTCTCGTAACCTTTGATCCCAAATACACAAACTCTTTCACTTGTTTCTACTCTTTCTTCTTCGATCGAAATTATGCAATCTGTCATAATCTTCTTTTTCATACATACATACATACATATCATCATCACGCCTTTCTCCCGTGGGGGTAGGCAGAGATTACGTCCTTCCACTTGCTACGATCTTGGCATACCTCTTTTGCTTCCTCTACTTTCATGAGCGCTTTCATACATGCTCGTCGGTTATGGGTACTTTTTACCTGGCCTTTATTTAAGACATGATTGATTTGGTCTAGATACATTCGCCTAGGTCGACCCTTACCGACTTGCCCATTCACCCTCGCCTTATAAATTAATTTCGTTAATCTTCTCTCATCCATCCTCTCTACATGCCCAAACCAACTAAGCATACCTTTCTCTATTTTGGTCACCACATCCTCTACCACACCACAGCGTTCCCTTATCATACTATTCCTGACTTTGTCAATCGTCTTCACTCCAGCTATACTTCTCAGACTTCTCATTTCCACTGCGTTAACACTTTCATGCTTCTTCTGCCAACACCCAGCATTCACTACCATACCTAAGTGTAGGGACCAGGACTCCTCGATGCACAGCCAAACGCGCCTTTTCAGTCACTTTCTGGCTGCACATGAAGTTACGCAGGGCCCCATTCACTCTATTCCCTAACAAAACTCTTCGCTCAATATCATCGTCACACTTTCCATCTCTCGTAACCTTTGATCCCAAGTACACAAACTCTTTCACTTGTTCCACTCTGTCTCCTTTTATCGAAATTACGCAATCTGTCATACTTTCTTCTCTTTCAAATACCATTACTTTCGTTTTACTAACATTCACTTTCATTCCTTTACTTTTAAAGGTCCTGTTCACAATACTGACCATCGCCTGCAACTCCTCCGCCGATGATGCCAGTATAACCTGGTCATCAGCATACAGGAGGCATTTGACAGTTAGACCTTTCATTTTTAATCCATACTTACTTTCTTTCATCTCTTTCAAGCAATTGTCTACATATAGGGTAAACAGCCCTGGAGACGCAACACAACCCCGTTTACCCTGACACAAGCACTAGAACCCTCATAGAGTGATCTCAATGCTCGTATCACGTTGCCGCTCACCCCATACATAGACAACGTCGCCCACAATTCATTCCGTATCACTCTGTCGTAAGCCTTTTCCAAATCTACGAACGCGCAATAGACCTTTTGACTACCCGCTAAAAATTTTTCGGTTATTGTTCGTAAGGAAAAGGTTTGATCCATGCATCCCATTCCTCACCCGCTTGTACATCCTATATTTTCCCTTCCGTTTCATTCATCAATCTTTTATTCAAAACCTTTGCATACAGTTTTCCGACGGTGCTGAGCAAGCTAATGCCTCTGTAGCTTTTACAATATTGTTGCGACCCTTTTCCTTTATAGAGAGGCACGATGACGGCCTTACACCACCAATCTTCTGGTACTTTGCCGCTACTCCAGCACAGATTATAAAGGCGGTAAAGCTGACTTGCTACCACACCCTGTCCAGCCTTTAGCATTTCAACTGTAACTCTGTCATACCCTGCAGCTTTACTCACTTTCATATTCATCAACTCTTCCATGGTGATATCACTTTCATTTTTCAAAGACCATTATTTTCGTTTTACTAATATTCACCTTCATTTCTTTCATATTTAAGGGCCTTAATCACTATACTTCCATCGCTTGCAACTCCTCCACCGTTGGTGCCGGAATGACCTGGTCATTAGTATACAGGAGGCATTTGACCATTCATTTTTAATCCATACTCTCTTTCAAGGGTTACAAGGAATTGTCTATATATAGGTTAAACAGCCTCGGAAACGCAACACATCCCTGTCGTAACACCTTCATTCGATGCCAAACTAGTCTGTGTACGGCACGTCAGCCGTTGGCTTTAGAAAAATGTAGGCACACACAGAGATCTGAACCTGCCCTATAAAAGACAATTATCCGAAATAACGTGCAATACTTTATAAACTTCATAACGAATAAACGTAGAGTATATGTTTACTATGTGTGATATCTACATACAAATAAATGATGAACTTCACGGTGTTTACAAAGGTAATTAACTGTTGTAAGCGATATTTGTAAATAATATTCCGTTTTGCAGTGTATATCGAGTGTGAGGCAGCACATGCGGTCGGCCGGGTACGCCGACGGGCACGCACTCGTACCGCAGCTCCTGCAAGGTATCAGAGACGTTTTCAGATAGCGTCTCTTCAAACTAACCATACACTTACTTATTGTACACGAAATAATTCATCAAGTCATATTAAGTATTTTAAAACGATGGTGTATGTATATGTAGATATATTTAATTTATGCTTCAATCGAATTTGTTTTATAATTTCTTGTAAACATGATTTTTCAAGGCGCCATATATATATATTTTTTGTATATAGCTAAAATAAAATTGATTAGTTTTAAGATTAATATGTGCATCGTTTCAATTTTGTTTGTTTACTAAACTTACGACGAGGTGTGCCACGATCAAGTTAACATTATTTTTAAGACGTTTAAGTACTTTCTATAGCCCGATTCAATCTTTAAGGCGACTCAGAACATTATGTGAGAAGATACGCAGAAACTACTATGTACCCGCGAAACCCCGACTGTTTGTTTACCTGCAATCGCTTCACGCGTTCCTTTTTATGATATCAGTAATTGGCATCTTAATATTTTATTATTGATTTTATGATTTTTTTTTTATTATTAATTGAATAATCAACGAAAGACCTTCCATGAGTTTATTTTTATATCTACAACCTTTGTGACAAATGAAATATTATTTCTCATTCTATCAAGTGCATTACGTTTTCTTTCAATCTTTTCAACGAATTTTCTAAAAATAAAACCTGCGAGTCCATGGTCGTCAAATTACTACAGCCATAAACTATACCTCATATTGTACTATGTGGCCCTTGAGCAGATAAGTGTAACGTAACAGCCACTGGTACAATAGGTAAACTAATACATATAAAAATCTTATAATCTGATTTCATTGCTTCATGAATACTTTCCAAGCAGAAATCATATTCAAACGGGGCTTACGCGTACTCATGCTTGCGGCTAACTTCCGAGCCGCCATAAAGTTTAAATTAGACTAGAATATTATATGTAAATAAAGTATACAAACTTATTTAACAAACGTTGTTTTTTTTTTTATGTAAGAGTGGCAACAGTTATTTTTGTTGTGATAATATAATATCAGCAATGTAAGCGTATTGTGGTTTATTTTTAAATGATGAAATGATATCGAGACACATCTCATGTGAGACACTTGATAAGAACTTTATATTGATTTACTATTGTGAATTATTAATTTCAGTGTATATTTATAATAAGTACATAAATTTGTGCATTTTTTACTTTTATTATTATTTTATTTGTTAATATGTAAATTTTAATTATAAGGATTTCAGACAGAACTGAACTATACCTACTAAAGGATTACGTTTTGGTTGTTAAGTCGACTAATACATTTTTTAAATAGAAGAAATATAAGTTTCAATTTCAACACCTTTGTGGTTTAGTGTAATTAAAATTACCCTGTTTATACAACAAGGTTACTTCAGTAACTACACAAGAGTCGCTTCTCACTTCAATTAAAAATTACTTATGTAAAATAATATTAATAAAAAACAGTGTGAATAAATATCCAAATTCTTCTTATTCTTGTATTTTTATTTCAATAACTTTTAAATACTTTTTGAAATAAGCATTTATTTCTGAGGAAGAATCATAAGATTTTCATATTTCGTTAATAGTTTAGAACAAACTATTTACTACTAACAGAATAAAATTACTATAATAGATGGCACAGTTTCAGTTTTTTTTTTAATATTTACTTAATTAATGTTACATTCGTGCATAATTAAAAAAATAATACAGTCCGATTATAGTTGAAATTCTTTTACTTGAAAATCGTTTACACGATTATTTTTTACATTTTACAATTGAAATAATTACACAATAGTAATAGTAGTAGTCGAATACTTATTACAAATCGCATAATTATCTAAATATCGATAATCATATTCGACGCTAGATTTTAAACATATTTTCTTTCACAATTTAACAAGCAATTATTTTTAAACATATTTTGAGACATGCCCATATACTTCGAAATTTGTGTACTGAAAGTGCCCTATATATATAATTACAAAAACAACATTAATTCTTCTATTTATACAGTCATAGTGGCCGGGCGTCGCATTATACCCACTGCTATTGCTGTGGGCTTATTTGTTTAAAAAAAAAACGAGCGCGCCACAGACACAAAATAACGTCACCAATGACATAAATAAAAAATCATAAAGTTTGAACGAAAAACAATTAAATTTTTATTGCGAGCATTGGCAAGAATCTCTCAAACAAACTTACGACTGTAAATGGAAAACATAGTTGTGGCAGTGATAAATTCACCTAAATCAATAATATTAATGTATATTTAAAAAAATGTACACATTTGTAACGGTATTTGTGTCTGTAGCGTAGGCAATAAATAATAATTATTACACATACAAAAAAATTATTCATTTAAATTAATAAAAATAGAGTTCCGAAACGACATAGTGTTACATAACTATATTTACAATGTTACACTTATAACTAATTAGAAGCATCAACTATGAAAACTTTATCAACATTGAAGGCACATGATTCCGCACCCGATTCTCCTCTGTGTAATGCATGCGTGCGTGAGCGTGTGCATGCGTGCGTGCGTGCGCGTGCATGGCGCGTACGCACGTGATGTGCACGCACGCACATCGCTGGCAACATTCCACTCGTACTTTTGTTACAATGACTTATAACGACACTTAACCGCACTGGCCGTCCTTAAGTTTTTAATAAATAATCTTCAACTTGTTAAATAATTTCAAATCAACTCATCGGTTAAATAAAATGTATAAGAGAAAACTTGAGGTATTTATGGGTATACCAATTCGTCAACATTTTTGGCTTGGTTATTTAGTTACTAGCCGTGTTTACTCTTTGCCCACTAGTATTTAACGTAATTGTTTTTTAATAGATATAAAACTTAATATTAAAATGTAAACAATTGAGAGCTCCATGACAACCAGTGTGCGTTATGTGTAACCGCACTAAGGACCGGACTTGACAAGCTAACTTACACAATATTATACAATATGCGAAATAAGTACTGCATCGGAACGACATCCATTGCACGTTATTGGCTTTTAATGTTTATATTAACAATTGTTATAATAAATAATAATGCTGCAATGGACATCAAAGACTAGTTGGTAATTAAATGTAAAAGTGGGAAACTCAGTCGGGTTATAACATTAATATAGTTAAAGTTTCAACGTCTCAAACTATTATACTGTTTTCAAAAGATCTTCACATACATTCGATTTTTATTCTATAAATCTAACTTGATAAATACATTTTACACATAAGTAAAATTTTAATTTCTCTTTTTTAACCCCCTTGAGCACCTTCCTGACGTTTACGCCAGTTTTCCATTGTGTTCCTATTGTCTTTCTATTGTTTCATTTTTATGCGTACTCGATACATTAAGTAATACATTCCATTTTATAAAGAATATTCGCATGCTCTTTCTATCAACACAAGTTAAATATACTTCATATGAATAGTGTATATGATCACATACGCAAATATATTTTGATGATTTCTTATTTTAGTTTTTATTCTTTATTTTGTTAACATAAAATTAAAGTATGACATAATAAATAATAGTCAAAATACATCAACGAATGTGAACAAAATCAGTGTAATTTATATCTCGCAGTGTAACAGGCTGAAACGGTAAAACTTTCACAATGGTTCGTATAAAAATCGGAAATAAAAGTGTTTTTGTTGTTGTTGTAAATCTTAATAAAAACCTATTTCGCTAATTAGTTACTATTCACAGCTGTAGAACGGAAATTATTTATATTTTATATATATATTTATGTATAGATATGTAATCCATTTTATATATTGCTATATATTTACGTTTATATATTGTTTGAGATCCAGTTGTTGGTAAGATATAATCATGCATTTTATTAATACATATACAATCGATGGCAGAGTTTATAACGTTTATTTTAAATTTTAAAAAATATCATTTTAAATGTTGTCTATTTAAAAAGACTCGTATATCATTTAACAGTACATTGAAAATTTTCATAATAATTTTACAATAGAAAAAAAACATAAAAATGTTAACTTTTTTCTTGTATTACATTAAGTTTATTGAATATACTCCATTGTTAATTACTTACTACAGGTTTTAACTTATTATTAATTTAGAGTACGTAATATTTGTATTTCTTTCAAAGTTTTCACTAGTAATTTAATAATAAAATATAGAGCATATTCCTGCCTTCATTATCATGGTATTCTGTTCAAATTCATTAAAGCCCCAATTGCAAAGTAAAAAATATAAAAGAGTACAAACTGTTTTTTTTAATATACAAACTAAGCAGTCATTTGTTAACTATTATATCCCTCGGCTTTGTTCAACATATTATATGATACAACATAGTAAGCGTATGTACTCATGTAGCAGCTGAAATTATATTAAAAAAAATAAAATTTAAATAAATCATTTATATCTTAAGCCAAGCCGTAGGAGAATTTCTTACTTTATGTCTGTCTATACAGCACATATATAGAAGAGTTTATTTTTATTAGAATTTTCCTTACATATATAAATAATTTATTTAGCCTACGGTCGCCGCGCTATTTTGTACATTGCTGATCTATAATATGAATTTATGCTGGTTTCTTTGTTACTGAAACGTAGTTTTTCACTTGTATTATAGGATAACTTTACAATTTAGTAAACAATATTATTTAATTTAAAATAGATCAGCCATGTTTTTACCATCGACACAGAACAATCATCGTACATTTACATTCAAAATACGTAGAGACTGTACCTTGCTGTCGAAGGTCAAGGCAGCTAAAAATAACAATTTAATTCAGACAGACATACTCTTGTTTATATTTGAATTCAAAATAAGACTGAGAAAATGAATAAACATTATTATGATAATATATTCCATCTGTTTGTTGGTTTAAAATCATATGTTATCTTTAACGGGAAAGCTCTTATCGTATATCCTCGTAATAATGTCTATATGATCAATATAAAGGATCTAATTATTTAAAAAACTCATTGCTAAATAATCATTGGTTTACGAAGAACATTGAATGTTATATTCTTATAGAACTTTTTAAAGAATAATGAAAATTACATTTATTATATCAATTAAATATTTTATCTATTTAATAGATCCAAAAGAGACAATTAAAATTTCTCTCTTAAGAAAATTAATAATTCCGTCAATTTTACAAACAAGGTATAAAGCGTATTTTCACTACATGGAGTGAGTAATTAAGAGGACAGTCTCATGCGGTGTAAATGTACAATGGTATGGATATAATCTGTGGGCGTGTTGTTCTAGTCTATGCTCTTGACTCGCGCCATCACCTTCCCCTCGAACATGGGCAGCGTGTCGTTGTCGTTGCTGACCTCCTCCTGGATTACTGTGTCTAAATCGGCGCAGTTCGTCTTGAAGAAGTATCTGGAATTTATATTCAATTGTTTAAAAAAAAAAACAACTTTGGAATGTAATGGATATCAAAACACTGTCGAGAGATGCTGTCAGAACATTATATGGTGCTTGCCGACACATTGTTAAGCTTAGGGACTGGTCTAGCTAATAGTTCATGTAATGCATGAGGCATGCATCTTAAAATGATGGCTCACTTTGTAAATAGAATTGATGTTACCAGGAGTATTTTATTCAAACATAATTAAACAGTAGTAATGCTGACTCCTATTTCCACCATAGTATTGCTTACCAACAGCAGGGAGTATTCTCATATTTTTAAATCAATATTACTACTGACAGCTTTAAAGGAGTTTTTTTTTTCTGTGAATGGTTTGAATTTGGAATAAAATTCTTTCTGAGAACTTTCCATGAGAGTAAATCATGTTGTTCAGACAAATTGTATCCTGTAAAATACTTTTTTATACTTTATAGTATTAAAAAATTGAAAAATGTGTATTACCTATAGTTTCCCTTCCTAGGCAGGTAATCCTTGAAGAGTTTGAGTGTGAGCGGCGACGCGGGCACCTTGAACCGATACGGTACGTTCTCGTCGAGGAACGTGACTACCACCACCGTGTACGGAGGCTCCGCGCCCGCGCCCTGCGCTCCCGTATTGCTAGACTTGCTACCGGCACCCCCTGTACAAACGTTTTCACATTAGTTGCCAGTTACTCAGCCAAGGACCAGGACGTGTTTTTCGATCCCTGAACTGGTAGAGGGGCTTCTGTACCAATCGCCAGCATGACACTTTGCACCAAAAAGATGCAAACCCAGCCTTTTATTTTCCAGTTCTCGGTGAAGAGGAAATTGTTTAATTAATTTTTTTATTAGTTAAAATTTTTTATTTTTGTTTATTGTTGAGTCAAAAACTCATATTGCCGTACATGTTCCTTATAGTACTAATTAGTACAGGTTATAAAGTCTAGAAAAAAATTTTTTTTTTTTTTAGAATTCTAAATAAAAAAATATCAGTTTTTTTGTCCGTTAGTAGAAGATTAGGTGGAGGAAATATGAAACTTGTTCTGGTAGATTAGTTGGTACCGTGGTCGCTGGGGCTGCTTGTCGCGGCGCCGCACGTCGTCCCTGTCGGCGGAGGAGCCGCGCGAGGAGAGGTCGCGGTAGTTCCTGCGCTCGAGCCGGTCCGACCCCTCCGCTATCCACAGCAGGATGCGCGGCTCGACGCCGCCGGCGCTGCTCGCGTTCTCGCTCACGACGGACACGCCGCTGTCCGTCAGCTCCGTCACCGTCTTCTTACTGAACGATCTGGAACATACAATGTGTATTCAGTTACATTGAGCTCTCCATACAGTTGATTTCAACTGTATTTACTTATTTATCCGTGTCTAATCTGTACTAATAAATAAAATTGAAGTCTGTTTGTAATATGAAAATAATAAATTTTTACTAAATATATATGAATGTATATACGACACCTATATCAAAAACACAATTTTTCAAATATATTTGTTTGTTCCGGCTAATCTTCAGTTAGACCGATTTTGAGGGGACTTTTCATGGTAGATAGTTAAAGTTGCTCCGTGTAACTTACTTTTATTTTTCGAAAATAATATGGATTCCAAGTATAAAACTCCTGAAATGGTGAACAAAATACGATTCAATGGACAGCAACATCAAAACATTATTTTCCAATGATTATTAAAAAACTATAATCGGTCAACGCCACTAAAAAGTTTTCACTTTAAGAAAGTAAAGACGAGACGTACCTGCGCGTGAGTGAGTGCGGGTGATGCAGCGAGTCCGGCGGCGCGTCGTAGTGGCCAGAGTCCGCGGAGAGCGCGGAGGGTGCGCGCCGGGACGCGTGCGCGCCGTGTGCGTGCGCGCCGTGCGCGTGTGCCGGGTGACGCGTGCGCGCGCGCCGCCCGCCGGGGGGGGACGCGCCCGGCGTGCGCTCAGACCACACACGCGACACGTGCTGATCTGTTTACAAATTACCAATCATTATACTTATTTTTACTATTAAACATTACTGACCATTCCAAAGATCCCCACAACGACCGCTCATGTGCCACCCTACTACCGCAGGGGCCTAGGGGCTCTCAAATATAATAGATAAGGGTAGTGCGTAAATGCATTTCCCCCCGTCAAAAAAAAAGGGGCCTAGGGGCCGTTTATTATCGTGTTTATTATAAATAAAATGACACGAAGCGTGAATTCTGAAATCTCCCAAAACTCCCTTAATTAACTTTAACAAGAGGGCACCATATTGTTACAACGTTATATAAAGTGATACCAACATGGGAATTAACTACATAGTCTAGTAAGTCTTTGTTTTTAATCTTACAAACAAAAAAAAACACATTGATTCCGAAATGTGATTTTATTATTGAAGTGTATAAAAGTGAAAGCGACATTCAATATTTCTCCCATATCTAAATAATATACCATCTGCTAGATATGTATAAAAGCTTCAATATATCTATCTCAGTTTAAAAGTAATCTTAGAAATGTCTCACAAAACAGACCAGTTTTAAAATTGTGTTTTAAGAGCAAAAACGCTACTGTACTGAAATATCTGAAGTAACAAAACCATGCCTTTATTGTTTTAATTATATTTCAGGAAGATACTGCGTATAGGCATAATTTATTAGATTGGTGCAGTCTCTATTTTATGGACTCTACAAACTGCAAAGTTTGACAATATTGTGACTAACCGAGAATATCTTGGTCGTTATCGTCGTCGAGCTGCAGTTTCTCCCGTATGGCGGCCGCCACCAGCTGCGGCGGAAGCGCCTGACTCGACACGTCATCACCCTCGCCCTAGGAATGTACCAGATCAATTCAAAAATCTCATAACAAATATCGGACTATTGAATTTTGACAGAATAACACAACTCCTACTTTGATAAAAAATTAAAAAAAGTGAATCTCAGAAAATATCCTAGAAAATTTATTTTACTTTTTTTACTATGCCCTTACATTTTATAATATAACTGTTCTCATACCGATATTTATTTTTAAAATTTAAATAAGTTATAAACAAATAGTCACCAAAAAAAAAAAAAAATTAAGAAATGTTCATTGCACCATTAGCTAGTCTTGCGCAAATCATGTCTGAGAACGGAATAGATATCGTACGGATATTTAGTTCCGTTTGCTCACATGGATCTCTCGGCTATAACACGTTCTTACAGTACCTCGATTCTGACTCGGACTGCGGAGGGAGACGCTGTTTTATTTGAACATAATGCGAGAAATACCCATGCAGTCGATCACTCGCACACGTACACACAATTGGTCGAAGTTAATAGGTCCAAAGGTCACCAGCGTACGTAGGAAATGTCGAAAGATCGAACCTGTTTCAGTTGACATTTCGAACTGGACAAGTATTGTTCCAGTACAGGTTATAGTTCCAGGAACTATTACAAAAGGGAGCTAGTCATGTTTAGTATTAGCCGAATGGCTCTGTATAGCAAGATCTTTCGGGAGGTAGAAAGAGATGAAAGGTTTGCGCAGTGGTGTGCAATATAGTTTGAAATTTACCTCAGCAAGGCGCCTGTCGAGCCTCTCCTTTGCCTCGCGGTCTCTTCGCACGCGTTCCAGCTTCTCTATGAGCAGCGGAGCGAATTCGGAGGGCGGCAGCACCCGCAGCTGCTCGCACTGCACGCGCGCAGACCGCGGTATCACCTGAAACAGAAACAATTTCTCATACTTATTATTATTTCATATAACCCTAGCTACACGCCCCGACTACGAACGGGTTTATAGAATTTTTTAATAGAAAAGTATCTATTAAATGCTATCTCTGATCATGTAGCTTTCCAAGTTAAAGTATTTTTTAACTCGGTTACCTAGTAGTTTTTAAGTATTCCATAATAAAAAATAAACAAAATTACCTCTTTATGTAACAGTATACAAGTAAGGTGTTCAACGAGCAGTCAAAATTCGACCATAAGCAGTACGAATAATTTGGGTAAAACATACAACACATTTTACAAACAAACAATATATTTTTTTAATATTTTAAATTTGTTCCTTGTACATTTGAGAACTCTTTTTTTACATATACTTATTACTACACAGAACAGTTTAGTATGATTTTTCTTTCCATCTATGAAAAAGGAACTATTTTGAATAATTTATAATCTAGAGCTGTTGCTCTAGACGTCACACGAAAAAAAAAAAAAAATCACTATATCAGTAGCGCATATAAACAATTAAAATAATTCAAGTAGAAAATAATGTTAAGTGTGATGTGATGTATCATACCATAGCGGTGTCCTGCTCCTTGTTGATGACGGCATGCCGGTCGAGCCCCTGCACCCGCGTGCGGTGCCTCGCGTCGCGCCCCTCGCGCACCCCCCGCGCAGACATACCGTCCCTGTCGCACGACATTTACCTATTTATATCCTTGTCTATTCTAAGGGGCCGTTCAAATATTAAGTAAGCTCTACACTTTGTTTGTTTTTGATGGCGACTTATTATATTATATTGATTATGTAAATAATGACACGTTATCATTGAGGGGGGAGTTAAGAGTTTTGCTTGCTATTGCTGATAACGGAGAGAAGAGGTGAAAAAGTCCTCAATTTTGCTTATGTAATACAGAACGGTCCCTAACTTACACGAAACGGAAATTTTTAGTCATACGAGTATTAATATATACCTTGTGGTGTTTACATTAATATATTCAAGTTTAGTGGTTTTTTTTGCCATACTCCGGTATAAGCCAACTAATAGCCAGAGGAAAAGGCAATTTAGCATTTATAATAAGTAAATAAAAGGATAATAAAAACAACAATAATTTGTATACATTAAACATAAATCAGATGTTTATGATAATAAAATCCTATTCAATTAAATTATATAAATTGTGTTCAAAGTCAGGGCACAAACAAATGCATGTTAGTGGGTGTAATTAAGGAACGATGGCAATATGAATGATAAGATTAATTTTAATAAAGTATTAGGGAAGCGATTCATTTCAAACCATTCTTTTGTGATTTCTGTTGTTATTTTTTTCCTTAAAAAAATTTGGAATCTAAGTTATCTATTACTATACAAATTATTTATGTGATTTACCTAAGTAATTATAATCTATTCTACAATATTAATATCTAAATATAGTATTACATACAAACACTACAAACAACTATTTACAAACCTATTACTAGATATACAAAACAATAACTAAAAAACAACGACTAACAACGACTAGAACAATAAAAAAAAATGTAAAATATCTTCAAGGAAAAGAAATAAAACTTGTGTTAGATTCAGCTATCTCAGTGGTAAGAGAGGTAACAAATAATTCGTATGTTAGTTTATCATTATTTTGATTCCTAGAAATGTAAAAAAAAAAGCTCTCTGTGTAGTAGTAGCAAAATAGACATCATTTTGCTAAAACGTACGAAAACTGAAAAAATATTACATAATAATTTTATCGATATGACATTGGTAGAAATGTATATGAACTCATAATTGTCATTAATTAAAAAAAAGATGTTATCAAAGACTTTGTTACATTGTTTTAAACAGTGTACAGTGTTGCGAGCACTTAACGTATTTAACCGAAAGTTGTTGAGAGGAGTGGGGGCGGGGTTGGTTGTAAGTGTGCGTGTGTACTCACAAGCTACTGCCGGAGAGCGAGACCGCGTCGCTGTCGGTCCGGCCGCTGCTGAGGCTAGCTCGGTCCGAGTCGTGCCTCGAGGCGGGGCAGTAGCCCACGTACGAGGCGTGCGCGCTGTACACCGAGCGCTTGCGGTGCCTGGAGCGTGAGCCGCCCGAACCAACGGGTACTTGCCGGGATGGGGGGAGCCGATTGTGTACGGAGAGTATTGTATATCGCGAGTTTATCGTACCATTGCACGTGTGTAATACGTAACGTGCACATACATTTTACCAGATAAAACATGATTTATAGTAAATGAAAAAATGTATGTAATATAATGTAGGGTAAAGAGTTATTATATATAGTGTTGATATGTAAAGTGTGTGAAATGTAGGGGAATTTATTGCAAATTCAGGGGTGGCAACACGGCATAGCGTTTACAATATGGCGGCGAGGGCGTCGCGCATGCAGGCAAAACATGGGGAAAAAACAATATGAGGAGTAAATCAGTAAAGCTGCGTATCGGGTGAAAATAACAAAAAAAATAATTAAATAGGCATTAAGATTTGGCTCTAGGGTCTTCATTCATGCAATGCTCTGTGAACTGGGGGAATTTGTTTCACACAAGGAAGATGATTGAATTTTTTTGTTTATCCAAGATGGTTACCGCTTCGTTCTATCACAGACTTGAACGTAATTACATTGTTTTATAAACTTCCTAGATATAAATTTAGATTCAATATTACTAGAAAAATAAGGTGCAATATAATCAACATTTGTGATTACTTAAAACTTTGGTGATATATTTTTACACAGTTGCCAACTACTTTTCAACATAATATATTATACAAAAAAATATTGAGCAGATTAATTAAAATAATCACAATACTACACAAATACAATCTGATGTACATACATCATGCTAGATGATGGGTGAATTTCTAGTTTTACACGAAACTGTGTATACAGCTAGGGGCTACTGGGGGTGCACGACAGGGCGGGGGGCGGTGAGAGGAGGAGGATGTACACTCACGGCGCCGTGTCGGAGTGCAGGCGGCGCGACTGCGTCGCCAGCAACGCGTCGTGTGTGAGCCGGGCGGGCGGGGGCGCCGCCGCCGCCGCGCGAGCTCCTGCCCCTCGTGGAGAGTCGCCAGCCCGCCTACGCCCATCTGAACAAATTGTATCAATAACATCATCTATATGCACTGCTGTGTTTCGAAACACAAACCAACATATGAGGCCATCATCTCAACCCTCTGAACTAGAACTAGAACATATATTATTTAATGCTCTCAGAACTTCTGTTCTACTTGAGATACCCAGTTTTTAATTGTTCTAGGTATATATACATTTAGGAACTTAATGAATTTTTTACTAATATTTACATATTTTTATGCTGACCCTTCAAACTTCTTACCGCCTAACCATCAATAAAGCAACATACACACTGTATGAAAAAAATAATTTTCTTCATACATTAACAAAAGAAAAATTAATAGTTATTCTGCTATGCCGGTTCTATGTTATAAATGGTGTAAACAAATTGACTTTGTTTTGTATATATAATCAGGCACACAGTTAATGTCATGGTATATAGTGACTGTATACCCCCCATAAAGATGCGTATAATGAGGTACCTCTCTAGCCGGATGGGGCGGATGCGGCGGATGTGGCGGCGACGCATCCGGGGAGGAGAGCGGCTGCGTCGCGGCGCTCACGTAGGAGACGTACGCGTCCGACCGCAGGAACGCTTCGTACGTGGAACCAGTTATCGCACGAGTCACCTGAATCATTATCATACATATTAATAACATTTTTGACATATTACCACTGTTTTATTAGTTTTATCTTGTCTTATTAGTTACTTTTAAACATTGTATCATAATGTCAATTTTGTTATATTTATGTTGGAAATTCTTTTATTGTATGTCTTAGTCAGATTAGTTTGTGTACTATATTTAAAAAAATTACAGTTAGACTTTAAATTCAGATTTGTACCATCTATAACTTTCTGAGCATAGGTAAGTATAATAAACTATTTATTGAATACCAGAATCAGTTCATGTGGCAATGGTATAAAGATACCAAATTCTATCGCATTTTCTTCAATGCCAAAGTATCATTTTATGTAAATAACTTAATATATATACATTTATATTTATGTTTTTACTTTATATTTACTTAAGACGTTCTGAACATAATCAGCTTTAAAAATTTAAAATTACTAGATAAGTTAGAAGTATAATTTTTTTACGAAAATTACCATATTGAAAAACATTCACCTCTTGTTCCATATTATCAAATATTGTTTTCTCTATATTGGAGCCATCTTTAAGGCTTTGCTTCACCTGCTGTTTCAGGTCTTCCGGCATCGCTAGCTGAGACTTGCGGAGAAATCTATAAATGAATCAGCAACGAATAAATGACCAAGAGAATATTATAATTAAATATATAGAACACATATAATGCTCCAATTATTTAATTCGGATATATAAATTTTAGTGGGAATGTTCAGTCCTGTTATTGGCTGTTTTTTTAATGAAACGATAAAATATGATTGGTCTACAATCCTAACGTATGTTTTTTTAAGCAAGTCCCTAGAATATCAGCAAGTACACTACATGTTTGGCCAAACTCACTTGTATATAGCGGAGACGACCTGCCGTATTTTGGCCGGTTCGCACTCCTGACGCAGGCCCTGCACCGCGAAGTAGAAGTTGAGCCTATCGACGTGCAGACCGCCTGCACCACTAACGAACTTACGGAACAACCGCACTCCTTCAGCATCCTACGTGAATAATTAAATAAATGAAATCTAAAAGTGTGGGATATAGAAACGCAAAAATAGGAGAATATGAATGGTTTTCAAATGCACCTCGAGTAGTTCATGCAGACTTTTCGCCCAGCGCATGTAGGGCGGCGAGGCGGGCGACCGCGCCGAACTTCCAGACGAACCTTCCGTCTGCTCGCGCCATGCCATGCTGACCCTGAGCACAAATGTTAATTTAAACATCAAGGCATATTCTATGTATCAAATTTAGTCTCTGAAATAACACGGTTATGAAAACTACAGCCGGCTAATAATAACATTCCTATCATCAAGATCAAGATACAAAGAGCGAGATACTAGACAGAAGTTGTCATTAAAATGCTAATTCGAGGATTGATAATTCTTCATTCGATTACACCGTTTACATATGAAAATAAAGTTACAATTGAAGCATAAGGAGTATAACAGCCAATTCTAGTCACGAAGTCATCGTCGTCATCAAAATAATTAACGTTTTTAATTGATAACTTCAGGTATTTGTTTTTGTGGATACCTGGTCAATTAAATCGGTAAGAGATAAGATTAAAGTAATGTGCAAAACACGTTTCCGATTATCCCGAACGATTTCAAAAAGTTTTTGTTTTACCAATGTAATCATACTTACTTATCCAATTTCTACGGTGTTATAAGAGATCTTAAATCAAAATTATTGCTTTTAACAATTTTCTAGATAGGTAATATATGAACTCTTAATTTAACGTACACAAAACTTATTATTTTCTATTGAGCAATCCAATAAAAAAGCCAGACTTATTTTAACTTAAGGACTTACGTATTTCAATGTTAAAACAGAATTCATCTACTCCTTGTCGACTCAATACAGTTTATGCAACATTGTTATCCAAATGGTAATCGTTTTCTCCCTAAACATATTTAAGGACAATATTATAATTACAATATAAATTTTCTCACTCACTTAGAGAGATGTGGTTGTGCGAACACATATTTGGATTGAGATTTGCCTTTCTCCTCCCCTGAAGCCGGCGGCAGCGACGACCTGTCAGCAAGCTTGTGCTCCCAACCTGAACGGTGTTATAAATTACTAAAGGTTGAACAACACAGAACTATAAACTTCTATTAATAAAGCAACAAGAGCCTCAACCAGAATGAAAGTAAATCGCGACATGACGATGATTTGCGATTTCTAGACACTTTTGCTGTTGTTTTTGAATTTTATTTATAACATACGAACCGACTTTATTCAGATGATTTAAGAAGTAGTAGTCGATATGAGGGAACAGATTAATCCGATATTCTCTAATTTGACATTCTTCTATGAAATCCCTTTAATCGGTTTTAAATTGCATTAGACCGCAATTATACTTCTGTCAAAGAAGGATCCTGTCGAAGATGTTAACACACTAAGAATAGAAAAGGATATATACAAGTAAAACTATATTAAAAACAATTCGAATATGGCAGACACGTCAGCAGAAAATATGTCGCCAATAGTTTTGAGGTACTAAAGATTTTCTCTGAAATCTGAGAAGCTGAATATATTCCTGGCTCTCTTTTCCTATTTTTAAAATAACTCATAATATATTTTTTATATTTGATCAAATATCGCATAAGACTTGTGATAATGCCTATATATTTTTTATAATTAAAGGGTTACCTTGCGGGTGGCCGCCTATAGGAGTGTGGCTCATGGCGCACAGGCCCTTCTCCCACCCGCGCGCTGCATGGCGAGACACCACCTGATGATATAAGAGACTTTCTAAAAATCGATTTATGAAATAACCAGATATTTGGCTATTTTATTTATCATTTGGTGTAAATCAACAGATAAAACAAAATAAGAAGAAGTAATAAAATAGTTGTGGAGTTATTTTATATTTTATTAACTAAGCAAGCTAATATTTTGCTTTTATTTCTAAACCCAAACCTTTTCCTTTGTATTGTTTATCTATTTTCCCAAATAAATGATTTCATAATCAGTATGTTTTTGGAAGCAATGAAATCTAGATTAAAAAAAAACATCTACAGCATAAGAAAATATTCAACTTATTGAAAGTTTTTTTTTTTTAAATCAATTGAAATTATCAATTTAGGAGCACTTAAATTTAAGAAATCTAAATTAAAATTGAATTTATTTCAGTTATACAGAGTAACCAATTTCACAAAAGTAAAGAAACACTCACAAACTAACCAGATTCAAAACTTCAAGTCATACATAACCGCGGAACAAGAGGATACCGTAGCCATCATAAAATCAATATGGCAAACAATAAAGACCACGAATGCTGCTCCTATATTTGATTTGTGTGGGAAAGAATGAGATAGCACACAAAAAATGAGATGGTGCTAAAGTCAAGAGTCCCCGTCATCGATCGGCATCAAAAATAAAATATCATGGCCCCGACTCTAAAGAAATAGCTATATTCATATTATACAATAAGTATTCTTTAAACTCAAAATATAAATATCATATTGCATTACTTTTTTATGGAGGAATAACATTACCTTCGAGAAGTTATATGAAAAATTTAATTTTAAAAATCCAAATCTACACCAGCTGTACTAAGCATCCTTCACAAAGTTATTGTTCATAATAAGAACATGTCAAAACAAATTATAATCATAACTTCACAGTTCAATAACCAAGTTCCAGAAAAAAAATTATAATAGGGCAAGTAAAAAAAAAAGCATAAAACCTTACCATGTTCATTGTGTTTACACACAATACACCCCAATACTTCACAGTTTAATAGAATTATTACTGATTATGAAATATTAATATTATTTTAATATAAAAAATATATTATTTAGCTCAAACAACCGTGCAACGCAACGACTGTGGTCCGAGTGATAGATCCACAGTCAGTGACTGAATGCTAAGCACAATGGAGTACAGTTGAAGCTCGGGCCCTATTATACTATACAGTTATGATAGGGTTTTATATAAATATGAAATCAATAAAATGATTTTAAAAAAATTGTTACTAAATTTGAATCTTGTTAACAAAAATTCTAATACCTGTATGTAAAGTTATAACTTTTACTTGAGCATATCAAAAGCGTGTTGCTAGGAGTTTTAGAGTACTATATTGTTCAAAATTTAATTAATAATGTCGAGTATAAACACAGGAAACAAGTTGTAAACAAAAGTAGAACTCTTTAAAACGTCATAATAACAATGCCTGGCAGAATATAGCAGTAGTTTTTTACGATCAAATCATCTTTACTAGCATTCAGGCATGGTGCACATACGATATCGGTGGTAATAAAATACCAGTTTTAGTAAAAACCCATGCCGCAACGCGGGACGACTACCTTTACACAGAAACATGAGTGAAACACTACACAAAAACTTAACACACTCACTTATCACAGTAATTTGGATGGCTCTGTTGAAAAATAACGGGAGACTTAATTGAAAAGTTTCTTCGAAGTAAATATTTTATTAGCTTGGTTCCGATTTGTGTACAATTTTGACGTTTGTTTGACAAAGATCAAAAAGACATTTCGCCATGATAACTAAGACAGACAGCTGTCACATAGCGCCATCTATTGAGGAACAGTTATACCGTAGTGTCAAAAGTCACGGCTTATTTACATAATTCAAATCGCGTTCTAACGCTAGATGTCAGGACGAGGTCATACAGTATATTCTATTACAAGTTTTGGCGGGAACGAAACGAACAACATTATGAAGTTATAATTTGAAATAGATGTACAAATATTTTTAAAATAGTTTTTTACTCTACAACGGACCTCAAACATAGTTAAAAAATAAAATAGGCTAAATCCAGTTCAATAACATGCAGAAGGTAATAAAAATCGGTTATGTGAAATTTTATAGTTATCAATTTCTTTATGCTAGTTTTTAATTTCAGCCTCAATCCGAAATGAATATAACAAAGAAAAATATTAGCTAAACATTTACTTTTTATCAATGAGTTGTGTGTAAACTTTGAACCTTCAATGGTAATGAAATAAAACAGGCATATTTATTTTTGGTACTTACAACATAAAAACACGTTTCTTATATCTTTTAAATAACCTAATTTATTATAGAAATGAAAAGTTTTACTTACTTATATAGCAGCTTACTGCCGCTGCATTTTTATTTTTTCTATTACTCTCTCACACTAATTATTATCTGAAATAACAAAAATATTTACATTTAGTACCAAAAACATTATTCTTTATTTCGTATTCACATACGATTTTTATGCAAGCAATCTTGAGTCTAGTTTTTGCAATTGAAGTAGGTATATACAATTTTTTATTAGATGTTCTTTAGATTTAAATAATAGAATCATTAAAACATACAAAGTTTGTTCGATTATTTTTACATTTACTTGCTAACATACAAAAACCATAAACAAAAAATGCACACGGCAAAATAAAATCAGGTAGGTATATCAATTTCTTAAATCCTTTTGGCATATTAAGGCTCAAACGAAGTAGGCGCCTACATATGAGTCGTAACAAGACATTCACCTTTTAAAGGCGAATTAATTTGAGGATTCCAACTCGATTTACAGATGAAATGAATGGATAGATATCAAAAGCCGTTCCTTCGAGTATACGGCGTTTATATTTGATTTCGACGGGTTCACACAAACGAGAGAATTCATTTATTCAAAATATTACGACGCCATTGTTAATCGAATAACATGTTAAATGAGTCGTACAGAATCTAATGCGGCGGTTTTTGAATAAGGTTATCGTTTTTCTAGTATGTCCTAGTTCTTATAATTACAAATATGTATGTCGAAAAGACATTCATAGGTCAAGAATGATTATATTTTGAAAGGAACATTTTGTGAAATCGTGTTTAGATTTATTTCGAACTTTATCTCATTTATTCTATTTTTTGTAATTTCACCAATCGTTAGTACACGTATTAAGGTATTAACATTAATGTTAATCTGTAATCTTACGGGGAGACCTATGTCCAGGAGTGGACGTCTTTTGGTCGAATGGATGGTTGTTAAGAAGTTCTTCTTGATCGTATTGTATAATTTTAAATAGCTTAATACAGTTCTACACTACACTACTTTGATCGGTTTTCAGCTTATCTAAAGTCTACTTGTATAGGTTAGGCTTTTGATTTGCTCAGAACACAGGTTGGGTAAATACCTTGCAAATGCAAGAATTTTCATCACTTTTGTAAGACTATCTGGTTTTCTTAGCAAAAAATCCTTTGAAAATAAGTGTTTAATAGTTTTATACTGATTTAAAGTTCTATAACTTCTTTTAGACATTTCAGTGTAGGGTAAGTAAGGAGCATTGTTTTTCAGTACCTACTTCGAAGAATTATTTTCTCTCTGATGCTCAATTGTTTACAAGAACAAGGTAATAGTTTACATTTTACAATAAAAATAAATCTGTTTTTGATCATAACTCGATAAACTTATATTACAAAGTCGATTATAAAAAATATCGATGATGGCGCGTCCCTAAAGCGTCATTAGCTCGAGAGCACGCACTAAGCGAGTCTTTGATGTACGCAAACTTTTCGTTTCCCTTTGATTGATATAATGGAACTGCGCGTTGTTATTACATTAATTGAATTTTCGTGAAGTCCGAACTCTAATTTGGGGACAGATTTCGTTACAAATTGATAGTGGAGCTGTGTCATTTTTATTGTTGTAAAGTATGAAGTCATTATTGTTTTATCTATTATCGAGTGAAAGCGATGTAATTGCAAATTTTTTTTTCGAACTTAAATCCATTGTATTTTTCTTTAAAGCTTTTATAAATGAAAGCTTTCTTTTGTGGCGCTAAACTGATAAAAACTAAATATTTTCATCTAGAAAAATAATATATAAAATATATAATAATCTCTCAATGTTGAGACATCGTAAGCAGCTTACGAGGTTTCGAAAATACAAAAATTCATGGATCAAATGACAATAATATTTATCCATTGATCCTCCGCAAAAAAAAATCATAAATATAACTAAACGCAGTTCACAGTCAAATTGTCCTATTTACTTAAACGTGCTTTTTTCTACAGCGCTCCTGATACATTTTCATCGAACAAATGAGGATAAATAAATATGTATTATAATTATAATAAAGTCTAAAAAAAAAACTAGACCGACAGAAGTGATAACTCGAAACTTTGGAAAACTATTTTTTTTATGTTTACATTATAGGATGAGTAATTACAATTTCATAATTTGTTTATTAAAATTAATAACATAACATTATTTATTTATTACATCTATTGGAGCTCCAAGCAATAATTATGCACGTAATCAAAACATTTGAAAGATTGCGTAAGTATACATTTTATTATTTATCTCTGATCTTACACTTACACGCCGCCTTATTCCTGACATACTGTAACATGTTGACGGCTGATGTCTTAACATTATCGGTAACGCGACTCTATAAGTTTTCACTTTTATAACGATAATTTAATATATTGTTAAAATAATAAGTAACGGAGATGATATCAACTAGTTTGGATAGTACATCGGATATCAACCAGTTTCGAATATAAACATAAATTTGGCTTGACATAAAAAAAGAAGAAATCAATAATAATTTAACTATTATATACCAAATAGCAAAGAGAAGTAAATGTAAACTCTATGAAAACCGAATTGAAGTTAAAAGGAAAATAATGCTGCATGATTGGTTTTACAAGTCTGAGAGATCAAACGACGTCGGTGGGCCTTTCATTTCGCCGTTTCGTCGATTACATTAAAAGGAGAAATAGAATATAAAGAAAAACGTAAAAAGTTAATTATACCTATTAAGTACGACAGTCACAGATAAAGAATCAAAGGACCAGAGGCCCTTTAAATCTGAGTAAATCTTGAAGGTACACGACTTCAGTTTTTTTTAAATTATTTGTACATCAATGGCGAATATTAAGAAACATCTTTTGCGTGAGTTTTTTTTTTCAAAATGATTTGTACGCAAATCTATTACATCTCTCTACAGGCAGATTTCAAATTTTACCGCGTACTTAGAACATAAACCATTCTAAAATTAAAATAATATCTCTTTGCGTTTATAAAGTTAGTATAGATTAAGTAAAGTTTAAAGAAGGAATAAAACTGGAAACAGGCTATATTAAAGGAATAAGAATATTGTATTCCGATGCAATAGCAAACATGAAATTAACGCAGAGAGTCGTCTCTGATAGCTTCGTAGATAGAAGAGGATGACATAAGAGCAAGAGCAGAAAATGCGTAAAATTGAACAAACAGACGAACTTATCGATGATAACTAAATAAAATACAGGTAACCATAATGTGATACTAACGTTTATTGTACTATACATATGTAATAATGATTAATATTTTTATACCAAGTCCTTTGCATGTAAAAATGAATATTAGGAAACGACCTGCCTATACGTTATTTAAATTAGTACTAATTTACTTTTCATGTAATCAACATTACAAAGAAATTTTGTGCATGCCTTTCACGGCCAGGGGAAACATTTTTCCCATTGTAAAATTGTCAGCTGTCTATTTAATTATAACAATATTCGAATTTCAATTTGAAAAATATTCAAAAAATGTTTCCCACAAAACTCTAAAAGAGATAGACTTACAAATGCATCATTTTGTGATTTTCATATACTCTATGTTTACAAAACTAATACAAACAGTTGTATGGTAATATTTACTCTCCGTCTACTTTTGGTCCTGAAAGGGTTAATTACATGCAGCGAATTTGTTAAAAAGTCTCCTTACAAATCAACGACAATGATATTCAGTATGGCATGTGAAGGGACCATATTGTCCTTTTAAGTAACTAAATTGTTAACAAGCCCTCACTACAAAAGATAAGATAAACAACAGAGTGATTGCGATTAATATACGGAGATAATCATATTATTATCATACGTTGCGGAGAGGAATAATTTGAGTCGCTTTGAGTCGAGTTGATTCCCCTTACTAGCCAATCGAAGTGCCCAATAGAAAGCATTAAGAGAAATAGTTATTGCGGTAAACTGTTTGCGTGGGGTGTCACGGGGTACGGCAAGGTTTCGAGGTGGGGCCGGAGGAGTTAGGGCGCAGAGCGAAGCGGGGGGGTGTGATGTTCTCGCCGTACATCAAAGGCGAGCCGAGACAAAGCTCTGAGGAGCCTTTTAACTTTATTTAGCGGAGTGGTAAGTTTAGCCGGTCGCGAATCGCGCAGGTTAAAGAGTAACACACTCACTTTGAGCTCGACCTGTGGGGTGAGTAGGGCTGCCTCTACCCTGGTGCCCGCTTTCTACTAAGCGTTTTCCTGGTATACAAGTGTTCGTGGAAAACTATCATAATAATAATTTATTTTCTAAAAATATATTTTTTCAACGACATAAGGTATAACTCCTGTTACCTAAACTAAGCTTTTTAGTCTGTCTCAGGTGTCAGTCTTTTCCCAATATACATAATTCCTTACACTAAAATACCATTCTTATAAAGTACATAAATGCTTAATATAGCGCACTTTCGTATATGCTATGTTCTGTAGTGTATGAATAGCAAACTTGGCGAAATAGATTAATTAACTTAATTGTTTAGGTTTTTATAGGGTGGATCATTATGTAAACGATGGTGATGTCAGAAAATTTCACCCTTCTCTGTGCATCTACTGAAAACTTTGTAACTATAACTTTTATAATTTCTAAAAAAAGCCAGATCGAGTTTATTGATGGCTCTTTTGCATGACTGGCTTGTTTTCCCAACCGGAGCTAATATTTTGAGTTTCATAAGCGTTTTATCAGAACCTAAATTACATTTTTTTCTAATTAATGATCTTTAGAATGATTTCAACATAACCCCAGAATATATCATCACACAAGAGTATACATAAGAGTACATCACAAACAATAACCAATGAAATATATTATTCTATACTTTTATCAGTATGAAAACTAAGTCCAAAGTAAAGCAGACATTATACAAAAGATTTCTTGTCATGCTGTCTCGCAATGACGTAAAAAGGATACTATCATAAAAAAAAAAACTAAGGAATATATTAAAGCCAATTTTTCCATAAATAAAGTTTTGTCGTCGTATTTTGAGTAGTATATAATTTTTGACTTAGAACAATATAATAATTTAAGAAACCCTTTTTAACAACACAATCTTCAACTAATAATACCTAGATTATATTTGTACAATAACTTCACTATTAATAAAACAATAAAATTAAAAGTACTTTTTTTGCAGAGTGAATATGATGTCTACTCTCTAGTGTAAATTCAAAATTAAAACGAATCGCCAACCCTGGCAGTGGTGGAGATTCAAACGCGCCGCTAATGCCGGCCGCACGGCGTCGCGGCGCCCAGCTTTGTCGGCGCCCTTTGACAACCAGTCCCGATACAACCAACTAAGCTCTTCACAGTGGAATCATCGACGTCTCTCATCCAAGGCATACCTAGTCTCTCAATACTACTTCAATCTAATACAGGATATTTGTCACACCAGACTTGATGAAAAGTCTATAAAACTACAATAAAATTTTATAATATTTGAGATTAATTAATTTGCTACTTCTGAGTAACTGAAAGCACACAAACCTTTTATAAGCGTTGACAATCAAGTACCTGTCTGTTGACGGGACGGAGCCGCTAGCGAAGAACAGTATATTATGCATAATACACACATAAATCCTAAAACAGTATAAATTAAAAAAAAAAAGGAAACGTTCAATACATACTTTAGTATGTATTTCAAATACACAGAGACGATATTTTCTAATGAGTAAAAAAAAATTGTCAGGTACCTATTAGTATAAAAATCTTAATACATATAATAGTTCATCGTTTTTATACTGTAATAATTATAAGTTATAACTACAAGCGTTTTTATTTCTAACAATTCAATCAAAATATTCATCTCATTGTCAATAAGCTATACATATAAGCACAAATATTCGCAACCATCAAGTCAGTGTTTCACTTTTGTTGTGATTTCTAGATTACCTACCTCTCCTTACAGTTTTTTGCTGCTATGTTTAAAATAAACTCTGATATTTAATCGCTATTTAAAGCTAACAAATCCGTTCATGAAACGCGAACGTTCCGCGGCGAAGTTCCCACAAACGCGAACGTTGATTACCATAAGCTGGCACAGAGCGCCGCGCACCCTTTGACGAATTAGCTCCACTGACGTCGCCCGTGTTCTTTGTTCCACCTTTGACGTCAATGAAACCACTCTTTGTTTGTCATGTTACACAACTAATTTATCATTAGCTGCAATCTATAATCAAATGCATTCGTGTAAAAACGGTTTATCCCATAAGTTAAATCGGAAAATATGACAAAACAGTAGAAATTAAATTTCTAAGTCTTCGCCGCAGTCATAAAACGTGTTCTCATTTTGTAGTATGAAAGAGCGCCGAGCGTAAATTCGAGATTTTAAATCCATAAAGTCCACACGATGCGAGGCCGAGGCGATGAAATTGATTTCGCAAAGATCAAAAGATTTAAATTCGCAAAGGGGAGTAAGGTAATTTGTTTGACCAGAGAACCGGCAGACCGCAGAAGCCTATATTTTGGCAATATTACGTTAACGACATCACTTTTAGTATTATGTTACGGTTACAAAGAGATTAGGCAAAAATGTACAGCCAGATGTCGTTTGATTTCTACCCTCTACAGAGGACAGAGTCAAAGCATCTATCTAACATTAACGTATATTCAGTTCTCACTGAATTAAACACCGTCTTGATTTATCGAAATATATATCATCAAGAAGAAATAAGAAGAAACAACAGCACATCTTAATGAGTTTGCAGTGAATTGTTGTGAAATGTATATTTAAAACAATTCACTGTTTTACAATACACGTTAACTACCAACCGGGTCAATAATGTTGTGACTTTCTATTTAACATTATTTACAGAAAGTTTATACTCATCGTTCAGCTAATTCTAATAAATAACTGGTATCATTGATTCCAAAATCAAATTTTTTGCAGTAAGTTAACAATAAACCAATAAATAAGTTTTCCAAGTTAAATAGAGGATAAAGTATATAAGGTTACATATTAATAAGACGTTAATTTAAATCTAATCTGTCTTCATCTTGTACAACATACATGCATGTCAACATGATTTAATTAAATACACGTTACAATTTATCATAAGTATACCTATTATAACTTTATATCCTGCGTGGAGACCTTTGAATCTCTTAAAGGACTTAAATTCGCTACAACTCTCTAAGGCCTATAAACCATCAAAGGGTTTCTGCGATATCTAGACATAAAGGGAAGGGGGAAAATATAGTTAATATGATTCGCCCCATCCCCCTAGTACTAACCAGCACGTACAACTAAATGATATTGACGTAATATAGTTACCTATATGTGGATCATAATGAGACGAACTACATTTTGCGTACGCCGCGTGCATACATAAAGTTAATTTCTTCGTTAATTAGACTTAACTATGTTAGTCGAACATTCCCCCTTTACACTCACAAAGTGTAGCTATAGTAGTAGTGTTTTTGTTTTAATAATATTCATACTTTATTCAATATCTTATACTTAAATTTAGAATCAAGGTAAATTAAACTTCTATAGAAATACTAGCTGTTTCGACGCACTTCTTAGCGTCTAGGGATCAATAAATGATGTGTTATTAATTATAAATGTCGTAACTAATCCGACTTGTTTTATATATAGAGATATAGTAAAAGGTTTAGATTCATAGGAATATAAATCCGAATTCCGTCAATATTTATAGATGCGTGAAATATTCCAATAAAAGTGTGCTTCGAAGGAACGCGGCATCCGAGCGCCGGACAGACATGAATCGCCCTCGACAGAGCAGAACATGACCACAATCGACGAGAATATCGTCTATTTTCGACAAATATCCCTCAAACATCTGACCGGCAGTTATTTTGGCAGGATGTCGCGGTATTCCACGAAACGCGTGCGATGAAGTTGTAAAAAGTATTCGATATACACCTACCTAGTAACACTGGAGAATCGCGTTGCGGTCTATTAAAAATTGTTTTACGATTCTTGCGGAAGACATAACACGCTAAATAATGGTGCCGATGAAACATTTTTCATTGATCGCCTCACCTATTAACACGGGATAAAAATGACACGTTAATGTTTCGTGAAAACCGTGCGGGGACATCGCTGTGGCGATTAGGGTTGCCATCGTTCCTGATTTCACGGTTAATTATTTTTTCACAATTTTTAGTTTACTCAACAACAAAATATAACAATGTTCATGTACAGTATGGGGTCAGAAAATGTTACTTCTAATATTTAAGAAATTATTGGGTTTGTATTACAAATGTTTATATCCAACAATGATGTTCTCTCGGAGATAATGTATCACTGAGATTAAATAACTTTAGTATTTAAAATATTCACGAAAGATGTGGAAAAAAAGTGTAAGAAAGTATATTTCATAAAGTATCTCAACTGCCGAATAATTAATCTACAGAAAATCATTTTGTTAATATGAGCAATAAAACTCACTTCTTAAATGAAGAAAATAATTTAGATGCCAATCCCGAAAACATAATTTGATTGAGAATTTTCTAAAACCGTCAGCCCTAATCGCGGCGCGATCACAAAATGCGGCTGGCTGTTAAACATTTAGTCTAATATTTCCGGGTTTATTACCTTGCATTACACATCATAAAACGTTTCTTCGTAGATTGTCCACATTTACCAGCGCCTTCTAATAATAATGCCTGTTATCTCAAAGAATTTTATAAATTCTGGTATTAAATGCATTCGTGATTTAAATAGACATATTTCCAGACGAGATTATTTTGCATTACCTATATACATATATTGTATATCACAAACTAAGGTTTGGAAATCACATATTAGTAAATACATGTGCAAAAGACATAAGGTATTTTGACTTATATTGTTAACAAAGAGAAATTTATGGTTAAGATTCACAATGATTTGATTATTTTTGTAAAATTTCTAATGAATCAATCAAGACACAACTTTTCCTTCCGTACGTTATTAAAATTGAAACTCATTTGAGGTAAAATTACTCTCTATTGTTTATAGTATAATGTTTAAATAAAATAATACAAAGGTAACTAATTAATTAAACTGTTATAAATTTATTTCATACCTTTTATTAACGATATACGGAAATTAAGTTCGGAATATTCCAGTAATTGTGCATGCATTGGAACATTTCTGATAAGTAGTAACTGAAACAACTGATCTCCAATGATGTGAATCAATTACAGTTGTTTAATGTGAAAAAAGTTGAATGGTCATTCCCTCGAGCAATAAGTGAAGTTCATTTTAGATTGGAACTTGAATGAACTCTGTGATATGCATAAATAATGAAAATTTCACAGCTGTTTAATAAAGTAATAAATTAACTATAAATATCAACTTATTTTGAAAAGCTGCGACAAACCAACGCACGTCTTCTACTGTGCATATCTGCAGAAAAAACATTCAACGCTAATAATCACACAAAATGAACCGTATCATTTTGTTCACACTGTTACTTATAACATTCTGGAGTTTTGTAGCACGAATATAATTGCATCCAGCTAAAACTCTAGTTGGAAGAAAGAATAATTTAAAAATTGCCTATTTAAACAAGTCTATCTACACTAGTAAACAAAATTAAAGTGTCTGTTTGTAATATGAAATTAACAACTGTTTACTAGAATCCTATCAATGTTTATACGATTATACGTTGTACCTATACCAAAAAAAAAAAAAAAATTTTGTCTGTCTTTCTGTCTTTTTGTACCGACAAATCTCCAGGACGGCAGGAGCAATGTTGATGGTACTTTTTTAGTAGATAGCTGAAGTTACTCCGCGTAACTTAGGCAACTTTTAATTTTCGAAAATAATTAAGGTTTCGCGTAGTGAAATAAAACTCATGAAATTGTGAACAAAATATGATTCATTGGACAGCAGCATCAAGATATATTTACCACCACCGCGCGCATAATTATGTTGTGACCGTAACAAATATTGACAATAAATTTAACAAAACAAAAAAGAAACAGTATGTTGCAAAGTAAGCACAAAGAAATAATTAAAAAAATAATGTTTTGGAATAATAATAAAAAGAACAATAATAATCTAAATGTAAAAATAATGTTAAAAACAATAATAAATGTCGAAAAAAAAACAAATTACCGAATTTATACCAAATAATTTTATATAAACTTCAGTATCTCCCAAGAACTTCACGACTTTATTTTAAAATTCGCAATGTATCAGCAAATAAGTCTACAGAGTCACCGAGAAGATTGTACGAACGAGACAATCCGGCTATCGTAATATTGTAGCCTATATTCCTTCGTGGCTGTCTTGTTTGGAATAATGGTACTTTATATCTGGGACGTCTACCTAATCGCAAACTTCTCTAGTAGTTGCGGACAATCAACGTCGTTGTTGAAAATCTATACTAATAAATAAAATTGAAGTGTCTGTTTGTAACGTCAACATTATTTTTTTTTTACTAAATAGATACCAATACCAAAACCACAATTTTTTAAATTTTTGTCTGTCTGTTTGTATTGGGTTATCTCCGGAACGGCTGAATCTATTTTGACGGGACTTAAGTAGATAACTGAAGTTACTCCGGGAAACTTAGGGCATTTTTAATTTTGTAAAATAATTAGGGTTCCGCGTAAAAAAATTAAACTCATAAAAATTTGAATAAAATCCGACTCAACTCACAGTTTTACGGGGAGTGCTATAATTTATGATAAATATTTTTACTTTATCTTAGTACTAAAATTTTTTTAGGAAAATGATTAGGGTTTCGCATAAAAAAATTAATACGCAGTGAAGAGTATATAAAGCGCGGGCGCCGCCTAGGGACACAGCTAGTTTTATATAAAAATAACACGTCCGTAGTATTAATATAGTGAGCACTGAGCATTAATATACCACACTTCAAAAAAATTCATTTATTTGAATAGAATTGAGCCCGACAGGATCGCAACCACCGTACACTTGTGAATAACTTGTTAATGCGCATTGCGTTCCTGTATGTGAACCGGCATTTCGATGCCAAATGTGTAATATGTTAGATATGTAGTATTAAAAAAATCTAAATAGATAACAAAATATTTACTGTATATTCAGACACAAATGTTAAAGCCCCTTAGCATAAACTGTACCCCAATTCGGTAACAGAGGAAATTGAAGCACGTGATTCCTTAAATTTACATGACGTTACCTCTCTCGTATACTGATTTGCAACATTACACTCTAATTCTAAAGGTGCTACGGTACAGTTGTAAATTATTTATATTCACAGTCGAAGTAAAATGTAAAGTCACGTGTTACATGTGTCCAAATTCAATAGAGAAAACCATTCGTGCAGACACATCTAATGAAGGGAACGTACATTGTCAAGTTGAGAATAGGTTGCCTACGACCTAGAAAGACGCTTCTAGGCGAACGGTCGGGTCGAAAAATACAGATGAAAACACCATATTTACATTTACATGACTGAGACTCAGCTCGAACTTAATTAAACAGCTAGATGACGGCGTCCATCCAACTAGTAACCGAATTAATGGTCACTAAATATTGTGTTATATTTACAAACAAGATTCGATTTTTCTCTGGTGTATATTATAATTTTGACAGTATTTTTGTATCAATTTATTAATTATAAAACAATTTGTTATGTTATTATTTGTGTGCTGTATATCAAAATCGAGATTGATCATTTCACATTAATTCCTTCTGCGTAGTTTTTTTTAATAATTAATTTAAACAGGGCTTTTAAACATTAGTGTATGCCAGCCCTATCGGAGCATACCCAATATACCTTACATAACAATAACAAAAAAAAATACAACTAAATTAAATTATCTCTTAACTTACTACTTGTAATAATAAAGTTCCATAGCATACTAGCAGAATCGGACATCGGTTCTGCTAGTACACCATGGAACATGCCTATATCTAAATAACATAATCCTAAGGCCAAAACCAAACAACTTCTAGCCCCCGCGTTTCGGGTACATTCCACCAACAGATGCTGAGCGTTTTCGACTTTTCTACAACCTTCACAGTTGGGTGAGTCTACTTTCCTCATTATATACCCAAATCTGTTAAATGGAACATGCCCAGAACGAAACCTAAAAGCTGTTTTGATTTGGCCTCGTCTCTGCGTAGATGTATTTTAATAAAACATGTTTAACATTTAAGAATAATATTTACTATCTTAAAACCAGTACGTAAACCCATTATTTGCAAATACACTTCATTTGGTAAACAAATTGCTTTTGTCAATGTTGACTAAATGGGAATGAACGAAGCAGAAATAAAAAAATAAAAAAAAGGAAAACGTTCCTCGAAGGCACAAGCTCAGTCGTATCTAGCATTGTTTTTTTTTTCGATTATAAGCCTGATTAAGCTGTCCCAAATGCCTGTGACGAGTTCTCAAGGTGTACGAGGGGCTGTTGCAATCATCCGTGGAATACGGTACCCTAGCCTCGAGTACCGGACCAGAGACGAAGTAAGGAATTTAAAACATGGGAGAAAACTATTTAAAGTACACAAAAATGTTCCACAATGAAATTATTACACATTTTATTAAACTTAATCGCTAACAAAATAAATATTAAGAAATTATACATAAGATCAAGAAGATAATTGTAATCTTAATTTATTAAGCAAAGGATGTTTACATCAAAATGTTTCTCATCAAAAGAACAGGCTACAAATAAGTAATCGCTGTAAATTGAATTAAAATCTGATCAAAAATAATAAACTTATAAAAGTATTTCAATTTTATCTAGAGAGTGTTAGCTACACGTACTGTAATAAAATGTGACGTCATGTTTTACGTGTTTTCTATACAAGTTCTGTATTAATAATCGTTTTGTGGGAAATGGATAGAGCATCCCCTCTCAATCCCCGTCGATGACTTTAAACGCTTTAATTTCAGAATTTGATTAATAACATAATAATAATTTATTTCAGTATAAGTGATTACAGTGGAGGGTCTGTTCTACAAACTAGGCATGCACCTGTATCTTGTAAGCCAGTGTACTTCCGTATACAAAAAATAAATTGACCAAAAGACGTACTATCAAAATACAACAATGGAAAAATGACATAAGCCAGTTATGGTATTAATAAATTGGATTTTATGAAAGTTTCAATTATATGGCTATTACAATAATGGCGGCGTTACCTGATATCTCCCTGACTTTCCAGTTGATTGGTGCCTCTGTACCTTAATCTCGGGCAACAATAGTGTTGCCTGCGCGCGACGTTTCGTTTACAATGACTATGCTGACGAGATTGCACAGTATAATGCGCCTGTCACGCGACGAAAACAATATTTCTTTTAAAGTATATTTTTTCCTATTGTTACATTTTATTGAAATTTAAAAGTTTTTTTTTTTTTGCTACCTGTCCTGGCGATCTTCGTATCGTTTCAGACTAAATAGATATTATGTTATTAACTACATTACATTTAAATTTTCTTCCAACTTGCGAGGAAACTTCCGAGTTCAAAGGAGAACAAAATTAACAAATCATCGGAATCAGTCTTGAGATAAAATATAAATAATAATATAAACTGTATGAAAAAAAATCTTAATATTATTTTTTTTACGATTTTTTCCGTTTGTAATATTTATTCTGCTATTCGAAGTGATGAGAAATCAGTCGTTTTTGCGTTATAAATGGTATAACTAACATGACTCTGTTTTAGATGTGTAGGTACTACACTATTATTATGGACTATATTTTTATTATCATAGGCTCTTCGACGCTGCTAGCAGCGCGATATAGTGACACTGAACACGCATTAAGCATTACACACACACTCGTGCACATAACACGCATGTACATAGGTTCTGCAAGGAATATTTTATAAAAAATATAGGACTATGATCAAAATTCCGCAGAATTTGTTATACTCTAGTAACGGTCAAACCGAGCTCCGTATTGTAACACTTTGGTAACCCTTGTGCTGGTTACCTTTTTGCGGTTGAGTGCCTTCTGCACTCGCTCCCGAAGTCATGGTGAAGGTTTAAAGGCCCTTTCGTTCAACAGTTAAATAGTTAGAAAAAAAGAGAAACAAAAAAGCATCATCGTTCTTTCTACATTGCTTTAATAAACTCACTCAGTCATTTCACATCCTTGGATCACTTCTATTTAAACAGCCTACAGGATTTATTCATAACTAAAAATTGTTTCGTCCTGATATACCACTTATCGATTTAACAACCGCAAATGATTAACTTAGCTGACATTAAGTTATTAACAAAAAAAAGTTGGTCGTCATAGTACTCCTGGCAGATGTCAAATATCGAAGTTGATGGTAAATGATTATACGGCATACGAGCCAATTTAACTGTTTATCATGTTTATCATGTATTAGGCCATTTCTGACAATGCCCGCTTGGGTAGCTACCGTACTCAAGTTTGAAAACCTGTCGTCAAGGACCTGAAATGAGAAATGTGCCTTGGCTGCATCACTTGAGAGCAAGTACCTCTAGTGTTCGTGTGTTTACTATCCTGAATCACGATAAGCAAATACAGTACACAAAAAATTGCCAAGGCACACCAGAAGATGTCGTAATCTCGTTTGAAATGTTCGCAGTGTGAGATTGACAACGAGGGTCGAAACAAAATACTCTGACCGCTAAACTATCGGTGCGGTATTTCTATAAAGATAAACATATATACAGAAAATTGATAAAGCTAAAAGTGTCCACCCGGCCTCGTAATAGTGTGACCGCGAGCCGTGACACGGCACCGACCGACCGACCGACTCTCTTTCTCTTTCCAATACGTTTTACGTCCGCAAACTTCATTTAGTTTTTCAACGTCATCGATACAGTCCGAAATTGACGTTTTCAATAGGTCTGCACCGCAACGCGTTTGTGAATGCCGATCAAATTACTTCAACGTTACGACATGTTTATTTTATATATGACGTTCACTACAGGCTAGAGCTTGCTTTTGTGCACCATCGATCCATTCGTATGAAATCTAAATTAATAAATAAAATTGAAATGTCTGTTTGTAATATCAAAATTTTAAATAAATAAATAAATTTCAAAATTTTTACTAAATACATATACCAAACACAATATACCACCTGGCACCTATAATAAAGACACAATTTTTAAAATGTCTGTCTGTTTGTTCCGGATAATCTCCTAAATGGCTGGGCCAATTTTGACGGGTCTTTTTTTGGTAGATAGCCGAAGTTATTCTGCGCACATTTTATTTTTCGTAAATAATTAGGGTTTGCGTAATAAAAATGAAAACTCATGTAAATGTGAATAAAATCAGATTCAATTGACAGTTTCATTGGCAAGTGCTTGAATTTATAAGAAATATCTTTACTTTAAATTGGTACCACAAAAATTTAGAAAATAATTAGGGTTCCGTGTAAAAAAAATCATATGAACTTCATTGTGAACAAAATATTCAATGGACAGCGCCATCAAAACATTCTTTTCGTATGATTATTTAAAAATTATATTACACAATGAAGTATATATGAAACCCGGGTGTATGGTTCACGGATGATGCTGCCGGAATAAACAGAAGCTTGGCGATAGATTATCTATAACAACTTCATCGGCCTTTGAGTTGAGCGCTTAAAGCACTCAGCTTAAATTGGTAGCCAGCGCAAAGGCACCTAAATGGTACGAACCTCGGCTTGACTTGCTACCTCTGTGAAAAAAAATCCCTGGTAACCTAACAGTTAGTAAAACTAGGAGAGTTACTACTAAAATAAGAGTTCGCTAACTTTATTCTACAGCCACTTTATTTGTGCCGAATTTGATTCTACGCCGCCGCCTATGTGGCTTCTTAGACTTTTGCGTTTTGTTCTGTTATGGAAGAAGATGGATAGACAAGATTGTATAACTCATCAGAAAACTCATCGTGATACAGGTGAAAAAATAACGCTCAGCTAGGAATCGTCCCTTTTTGGAAGGCGTGATTCTAAGTTCTCAGTGAATGATGCAGAATCATTCACAATGCGGATCGTCCACCGATCCAGTCTGTCCTGGGCATCAGGATGGTATTTCCGTCCTACAATATAAGTAGGATTCTAGTACTACTACTAGGTAGTATACTCTCAACTTTAAAATGAATAAACAAACGGGACAATGAAATATAGTAACTTTGGTTTGGTTTATCAACTACAAAACATACGAAGAATAAGATCCCCCATCTCTTATTGAAACAAGCGTTATTAGATTTGGTATGTCTAAAACTGAAGGTCCTCTCCTCCCAACGGTTTCCGTAAACGTAACAAATGAAAACAGTGGTTAACTAAGCCAATTGTTATCTAATTGTAGGTTTAAGATTCATCCGTCCCGCTTTGCCGAATACGAAACGAGTTTGCGAGTAAAAGAGACGCACTGATGACTTTTCTTATTGTGACCGACGCCTTTGAACAACTCTCAGCGGTGGATGATTGGATTTATGAATAAAAGATTTTATCAATTTGTTTAATGGCCGTATTCTGTGTATTATGCAGTGGATTTAATTGCGGTTAAAGTTACCGAGAGGAAAATTGTTAAAAAGTCGATGGCTCTCCGCATATTATTGCCTAAGAACTCATATTTGTATTATTTACTAACTGGCCTCATTGATTTCGTGAAACAATTTCATCAGCGCTTCTTTGATTTCACTTCTGTTTTAATGTAAATACTCAAATTCAAATTCTTTCAATAGTTTACTAGTGGATACGCGTATGAACACGAAAAATTACACTGAAAAAAGACTTTTTGTCATAAATTTATTACCTCTCGTTTTGTTTGGCGTAAATAGATGAAATTAGGTGTCACTTATAAAAACATTATATGTTAATTTCCACGATAAAATGTAATCTACGCCAAATTTCACCTAAATCGATACAAATATTTATGAGTTTTTATTAGTGTATGGATGAAAAACTCGTTTGATATTAAGTGACATTAAATAAGTTTAATCTAAAGAGTTAGTATTATCATAATTTAAACAGAAGCGGTATATTTTAGAAGCAATACAGGTTATATGGTAATAATGATAATTGTGCAATATTATCGTCGCTAAATAGGGTACAACAGATCTATGTTTTATCACCGTTTGGCAATGTAGAAGTTAACTTAATGATAGGATGTGTAGGATTAACAATATAATTTTAAATTTCTATTTCTCAGTATAGTTTGAGTCATGGGGCATAATTCAAAATTTGGGTTCACAATTTTAACAATTCTACAATAAATTTAAAAAAATCCAAGTATATGATACAGAGAGTAAGCCATAAGGGGTCTTGGGTCAGATTTAACCTCCAACAATCATATAAGTAATTAGAAAATTTATAGATTGATATTGTCGGAACGCACGTAACTTTAACACACTTAACACGTAACACACTTTAGCAACATATTTTTAATTTCAGGGTACGAGCTAACCAAGCGGACACTGTAAAATGTTCCAGTACCATGCTATGGTTTTTGCTATACCGCGAGCCCAAGCTTATTATAGGACAGAATTAGAATCGCCTCGGTATCCGAGTTATCTTGGCTTCACTTATTTCTAAACAAACAGTTAACCAAATTTTATAATAATTCATAACAGAAGGGAATGGTAACCCTTCTTGGCAGGTACAGTTGGCACCGCCCGCCGCGACAGTGTCTCTGCACTCGACGGTAATGACATTCATTGTCACAAAACCGCGTAGGGGGCGCGTCTGTTGCTGACGGTCCTCGAATACTCTGTAAAATTTGTCTCAATAAAATACTAAATCAATCACTCTGCCCTGTTTGTATTTAAAAGTTATAATATTTATTTTTGCTTAAACAATTTATTATTCGACAATTAATTAACAATAATTGTATTGTGCTATACATATATTTTGACGATTAAATCACTAGGTGTGCCCGCGACTCCGTGCGCGTGTAATTCCGTGTTTGTAAAACGACGTATTTAATAAAATATAACTACACATTCACAGGAACTTTATCACATTGGACTACATCGTGACTTAACATCAAGTAAGATTATGGTCAAAGCAATGAGTCGAGCTTAGTTTAAAAGAATTCCAACACTTTATCGTTCATTTTAAAATTAATTTTCAGTTTTATAAATTCTATATATCAAAATATAAATACATTTAGTGCAGATGTTTTATATTTTTACAATTTTAAAATAAAAATAAGCGATGGTAGTGTGGTCGGATACTTCCCCAATGGACGTAGTTAGAAATTCACCTTACCTATTCTACAATGAACTTGAACGTTCGTTGAAGTTAAAAACGAAAAATATATATCTCCACTCGACAAAAAGTTTCATAAGATGTTCGAAGTCCATCATCAGGTTAATTCTGTGGTAAACTCTCAATACTACACATACGAAAGAAGCTTAAATAAATAGCTTAAGCTAAAATATATACCTCTACCCGTCAAGAAGTTCCATAGGAGCTTCGAAGCCCGTCATAAGTTTCGATCTATTCAGTGATGTAGTAAACTCTCATTACTACACCACAAAAGGAACACAAAATGAAATAGTTATTTATATGGCACGCCAAATAGAGTACAAACAAATGAAAATAAAGATTATTCTGTGGTATTTTAAAAAGAATGATTTTAAAAATACATTACTATAGATTATAGCTATCAAGAAATCCCATAGGAGCTTCGAAGCTCATCATCAGGTCGATATATTTAGTATTGTGGTACTGTGTGGCAATGCAGTAGTATGTACAGATAGATATGTAGAGATAGTACAAGCTACTATCTCTGCTATATAGTGTATGTGATAGATAGTCTATATAGTATGAAATACGAGTACAAAATGTTGACTGTGTAAGGTCAATTCTAAAAACCTTTAAAAATTAAATTTACTAAATAAGCACACCTCTTGCCTTATATAATATTTATTTATTCAAAATGTACTAATAACACTGAAACAAAATTTGTGAAATTCTGGATTAATCTATACTAACCAAAAAATTGAAGTGTCAAATGTATATATACGGTACCTATACAAAAAACGTATTTTATTTTTATTTTTGTCTGTCTGTTGTTCCGGCTAATAGAGTTTGAAAGATAGTTGAAGTTACTCCGCGTAGCTTAGAGTACTTTAATTTTACGAAAATTATTAGTGTTCCGCATAAAAGAAATAAAATAAGCAATTTGAGAAAAAAGACAATTCGATGGTCAATTGTACGATCAAGTACTTGAATTTTTGAGAAATATTGTTTACAAAAAAAATTAAACCCATAAAACTGTGAACAAAATATGATTAAACATCAAAACATTATTTTCCGACTATTGTTTAAAAACTGTATGACGCAGTGAACAATATGTGAAACGCGGGTAGAGCCGCCGGCACACAGCTAGTTTAACCTATAAATACAAAAAACCTTCATACACGGTCCTTTTAATGTTTCAAAACATTTAACAGTTACAAAACAGTTATAACGGCATCTATGAAAATCCGTTGAAAACATGTAATATGTTTATTTATTCTTGGAATTGTATGAAAACTATTTAAGTAGGTTTAATTTTATTCTTTTTTTGTTCATTTCACTATTTATTATACATACATTTAATTATTGTGGTTTCAATGTGAATCTTGATAAACGCTTTTTATACATTATGTTAATACATATATGGGTCAAAAAGTATCCGAAATGTTACTACTAAGTATATACTACAACCATATCAAATTTTATTCAATTCAGTCCAGTAGTTTTTGCGTGATTGGCGAACAAATGAATAAATAGACAGCAAGGCAAAAATTTCAAAAACTATCGAAATGTGTTCATGTTGTCTATTCTGAACCCCATCAAGGTATTTTTTCTGAAATATTGTCAGACTATAGATTTCGTCCCTTTAGTCTTTTATTATAAGTATAGATTAATGATAGCATAAAACACCTTAATACGAGTAACATTAACAAAATATTTTGTCAATATAATGATGTTTGTTTTTAATCGTTCAAATACTTAGAAAAATTTAACAATAGGAAAACAATTGGAACTGGCGTAAACGCCATGTTGGTACTTTAACGGTTAATTAACACATTCCTAAATTCTGAAGTTCAGCGAATATATTAAAAAAAAAACTAACCAACCTTTAAAAAAAATGAAAAAAATAATGAAGAATGTAATCTTTGATAGCACACTTAAAGTGAAAGATGGAATAGAAAATGAATCGTAAAACCAATCTCTGTGTATATACTATTATTATATTTGTGTGGTGAAACTTGATTTAGCTATGTGACTAGAACACGGCAAATAAGACGAACCGACGGGAAGACTATACGGAGAAAGCAATCATAGTAATCATATCGGCGCGATATGGAAGTTGAGTGCACATTTGTATCCACTCTTATACCTTACTACATTTATTAACCCGCGACTTCATTTGCGCGTGGAATTGAATGTTCTTACATTAATAATACGAGTGATTATTGTCATATATTATTTATTCAAGAACAAAAACATAAACGAATATTATAGATTATATATTAACATAGAAACGATTCTACCGTTAAATAGAAAAATAGTCTGGAAATACAGTTCTCTTCTTTCATTTAAAAATCTTTTAAATACACTTTTGAGAACTTAAGGCATTATTCTGAGATATATTTCCAAACAAGCAGAAAAAATTTATACACCGAATGTTTAATACAAGTAGGTAAGCTAAGTAGAATGCAATTTTTGAACCATGATCACTTCAAATTTGTCAAATCTACTATGTACTACATATATATAGATTACACATTATTTGGAGGTTAAATTAAACAAACTTAAACACTTGTACGCGTATTTTTTAGAAACCCTTACATTTTAATAACAAATTTTATAACCTAAAGTGAACAGATAGTGTTATTTATGTATTCGTTTATATTCTTTCGATTTCAATAATAAATTCATTTTAAAAATGAGATATCTATTTATAACAAAATTTAATGAAAAAAAAACTATTACAAATAAAATAATTTCATAGTAAAACCGCTTCCTTATACCTTGTGTCCACCCCACTAATGTGCGTAGAACTATAAAAGCTTGCAATTTTCCAGTACAAAAGATTAAGGTCCACTCGAAGGAGACACAATAGTTTAATCTGCTCTTTCATTACGTTCTGAAGACGGACACGCCATTCATTTAAAGTGTATTATTCTGTATTATATTGATACAGTAATACTTTGTAGGGCTTCAATGTTCTAGATTCATCTAAGATTGTACTATGTATTTGTAACAATTTTACTCTATCTTTTTTTTTACACGGAATAGGCTCAGTGCTTTGACCACAATCTCACCTGATGTTAAGTAACGATGTGGTGCAGGATGGTAAACACACTAAGCCTAGAGGTAAGTGATGTTGTCGGAACACACCTATTGCTATTTGGCGACAGGTTTTCAAACTTGAGGGTGGTAGCTACCCAGGCGGGCATCATCAGAAAATGCCCTACCACCATGCAACATTTCTTTTCTTTCCTTTCTGCTATCTCTATGTCATTGTATTTGCCAGTCCCTTTGAAGGCTTCTACTTTTCTTCTTCAAATTAAAGGATATCTACTTCTCTCAGTATGTTTGTATTAACATAAATTCGTTCAAAACTTACACGATCGAAATCTTTTAATAAGAATAGGAAGGTTTTATTATATAATCATTGGGTTCCCTTCCGGTTGTGACTCAAGATGTCATCCGATTCCTAACTGGAGAAGATCTTTTACCCACTGTCCGTGCGACAATTAATTGTAAAGTAGTGAAACAAATTATTAAAATCTATTTCCATCGTTAGCGACAAGTTTCAGTAAATGTACACATGGTTTTGAATAAAACTAACAATGTGAAACCTTCGATAAAAAAGATAAACTTATTAGTTTTAAAAAAAAATAAAATATTTACAATAATTTACAATGTAATTTATAAAAAGTATAACATAATAGTTAGATAAGCAGGTAACATAATTGGTAGGTAATTAGTAACCTACAATTTTCAAACATTAGTCATCGTATTTATTATGTTGTATTTTAACCGACTTTATTATGAATTATTTTCAACTTTTCACTTCTTTTATGAAGTCTATCATAAAAAGGGTAATTTTCCAGACTAATTTAGATATAAATACGCAAGCAGTTCAAGGCATTTTTCTTCTCTATTTATTTACCGATTTCGTTTATTTTTTCATTAGTTGCTATTAATGAGATTTAGTGTTATTTTGGAAATAGTTTTTTTCTTCAATGTCCACTAATGAACGAACGACCGAACGAATATATATATATATATATATATATATATATATATATATATATAATTAATCGTGAAGTGAAATCCTTTAATTCCTTAAGTGTTCACATCAGTGTTTATCTATTCGTTATCTTCGCTAAGTGTGAAAGATACATCTTTATTTATTTATGACACGCATTAAGTGTTGTGTATATTCTCTGCATCACCTCATTGACCGGTCGCTCGATGCGCGTGTTAAGTGAGTAGAGAATGCCACAACTCTATATATTTTTATTCCTGTCACATATTCTGTTATTCGTACAGTACAATTCGTCAGCGTCGATTAACGGCCCGCACAACGCGACGAATACGAGTTTTTTTTCTTCTCTCGTGTGTTTTCCATTGTTATAATATATTTATAGCATAATTAATGTGTCCGGGGCGCCAGCTCTAAATACTAAGCTATTTCTAGAGAGACAATACCCGAGAACATTAGTTTTCACTCGGACACTTGGAAATTTTACAGCGGTTTGTGTGTGAAATAAAAATACATGCGCTTTACAATATTAGTACTCAAGGTTAACTAACACACTAATTATTAAGAGAATTATTTTTATCATTTACTTTACCAAGTAATACATAATAGAATCTCATTATAAATGGCCACGGCTGAGTAACAGGCGGTCGGTAAACTTATAACTTGATAATCATTGGATAGACTATTGTATATTAAACATAAATAAAGATTTATCCACGGTTTTGTAAAATTGATAACCAACCACCCATGTAACACTATTGACATTCATCGTTCTTCATTGTCTTAAATTATTATCAGTATAATTGAAAATCAATAATTGTATTACAGTAACGTTCACTGTGAGCAACGGTAGCCTATAAAGACAATTAGTTATGAAGAAAAGATACTTGTTATTTTTTAAGTATACTAAAGTAATTTATCTCGTGTTGGTTAGCAAAATAAAAACACAACACAACTATTTTTTGGTTAGATTTTGGTATATAATTTTCACGGGATTCATCATTTTAATTACATAAGAACTTAACAACAGAAGTCATCACCGCCCCGTTCTACATTTATCATGGTTAAAATCTATGATAGACATGGATCTTTACACTGGCTAGCTGACTAAAAATTATAATATTTATTATTCCAAAACATATGTATAGTTTTGTCGCTAACACCTGTATTCAATTACCTATAAGACAGGCATAGCCTAGTTTAGGTAACATCAACACTGAATTTTGTAAATATTTATGGTCGATAAAGTTATTTATTACTAGCTGTGTGCCCGCGGCTCATATATTTATCACTGTGTTGTATTTTTTTGATACTAACCCTAATAATTTTTTAAGACTAAGATAAAGTAAAAATATTTCTCATAAATTCAAGCACTTGCCCGTAAAATTGTGCATTGAATCGGATTTTATTCAATTTTTTATGAGTTGAAATTTTATTACGCGGAACCCTATTTTCCAAAATTAAAAGTACCCTAAGTTACCCAGAGTAACTTTAGCTATCTATCAAAAAAGTCCCTTCAAAATCCATCTAGCCGTTCCAAAGATTGCACGGAACAAACAGACAGACAGCAATTAAAAAAAAAAATTTGGTATAAGGTATCATCGTATTAACAGTCATATCTATTTAGTAAAAAAAATAATTTTGTCATTACAAACAGACACTTCAATTTTATTTATAAGTATAGTTTATTAATTACATTTTCTTTAAAACTATGTTAAATAAACAATAGATTCTTAAAATACAAAATATTGTTCGCTCTGTACCGGAGTCCAATTTACAAGCGTTTACGAGAAACGTTGAAATTTAACAATTACATTATTATTATTATCAGAGTATCTTATAAAAAGGAAAATGTCTTATAAGAAATGACTACAGATTGTAAATTGAAAAGAAATGGGTATGAAATTAAATGCGGATCTATTTGTGAGGCGCTGGAATAAAGGTCCCAGCTGGCACGGGGAGGGCCTTCCTCTGGGCGTTGTGGGAAAAAAAAAATAAATACCTCTCCTGCCAATACTGAACTAAATGAAACGGATAATTTTATTTTCAATTATTTCAATGTGAAGCGAAGATCCTGTAACTTTTAGTCCGTTTTTGCTCTAAGATACTTTGGATGAACTCATATATACGCAGACTGCCATTTCTATAATCTATTTTCTATGCTTAAAAAGTTTTTATAATAGCATTAAACATTAGATATATTTTGTTAATTTTAGTGACAACAACGAAAAATAGCGTTACCAGTTGAAGAAACATATATATATATATATATATATATATATATATATATATATATATATATATTAGTTAGTAGTGGTTATGAACTCCTCTCCGTTCCTATTAAGAAAGAAAAATTACTTGCGATTACGAAAAATGGTAAATTGACACACAGTATCGCACTATCGAGTCATTATTCATTTGTTTTTTTTACATAACTACGCGAAACAATTATAATAGTAGGTACTTCCTCATGTTTCAGGAAATTAAGGTTTCATCAATATTAGCCAATTAAAACACAGTAACCAATTTTATTAGGTAAGTTAGTTCAAATTCATAAATTATTACTAGTAGATAAGTAACTTTCTTAATACAAAGTATGAACATTATTAAATCTGCAACATACTATTTATTATAGAAATGTTAAATAGAACTAACATAATATTTTAACAGATGCACAGGCTGAGCTAAAATATTTTCAAGCGTTTAATCGAGCCCAGAGCGTTTGAGGACTAATGTTACCAATGTAAGAGTATTTATTTATCACAATTCAATTTCATTTATAAATATGGTGATGTATTGTGTGAATACGTACGATATTTGTAATTTTGTATAATTTTTTTCTATTAAGATTTTATGCATTTCATTTAGTCCGGCAATTTACAGTTATTCTGTTTGTACTCAGTCTGGAAACACATGAAAACGACAGCATTATTTTTTTAAAACTGTATAATATCAGAAAATTCTTCAAAATTGTACTAACATAAAATATTAGATAATAGCTTTTTGCCCACGGTTGCTCCCACGTATCATATATTTTTTCAGCGTTTTAATGTTTTTTTTTAATGGTACGGAACCTTGATTATATTCCTAAAAAAATGAGTACTTAGATAAAGTATATTTCTCATAAATTATAGCTCTTGCCCGAAAAACTGTGCATTGGATCGAATTTTTTTCAAATTTTTATGAGTATTTTTATACTCTGAACCCAAATTATTTTACCGAAAAGTGCCCTAAGTTACCCGGAGTAACTTCAGAAATCTACCGAAAAAAGTCCTGTCCAAATCGGCTCAGCCGGTCCCGAGATTACCCATTACAAAGAGACAGACAACAAACTAAAAATTGAGTTTTTGTTATTGATATCGTATATACATTCATATCTATTTAGTAAAAAAAAAATCATTTTGACATTTCAAAGACACTTCAATTTTATTTATAAGTATAGATTACTCGATATAGTTAGGTAAATGTATAAAAATGTGTACAGTATTAATAAATACTTCTTGATTTATAAATCTTAAAATATTATACATAATTGTAATAATAATATCCCAAATTCTACAAGAACCTGTTGTGCATTCGATGAAAAAAATATAGCGTGGTGGTAACATATCTTCTAGCGGTAACTGTGTGGTGTCGGCTAAGAATAATACTACCCCATACCTTCCCGTGAGTGTCATAAAAGGAGACTAAAGGATAATAAACCAGGGGATGTACAGCAGTATTCTTTGAACACCACAAACATCTACTGCGATCGCCAACTTGGCTGCCAAGCGTGGCGATTATGGCAATTCCCACTTTTGGGGGAGACCTATGTTCAACAGTGGACTCTTTCAGTTGAATCAATCATCTGTGAGATCAAAGTTGACGATGTATAACCAAGCAATTACCAATATATTTTGGCAGTCATACTTGAAGGTCTTAAACTCTATAAGAACGTCAGATGAGATTTTATTCACATTTCAATTGTTTGTAATAATTGGTTTTATTACGTTTTTTTGTGTATTCCGTAGCTGGCAACACGAGGGGGCCGTCTGTTGGCACACTCCTGCGACTAGCGTTGCGTCTCACAACAGCACTCCGCATTCACGGCTCCCTCGCGAGCATTATGCCTCTAATGTCACTTAATTTGCCGTCTAGAGCCTCCTCACGTGAATGCCACCGGGAAACGGTTTAATATAAATTTCTTTCCCTTTATATTCGGAATTAAACGTTAACTATTACCCGTTTTGTGTGTAAACGGGTAGAAGTAATTAGATTATGAGATCTGTAGTTTCTCTTATACGGTTATAAAGGCTGTAAGTAATTTTATTTCTGTGAGTGAAATAAAAACTTGTTATGAATTTGTTTGTGTTTTTAACGTATTACGTATTAACGCGTTGAAATGGTATAAAATTACATGAACTATCACTTCAACCATATCTACTACATAAATTAGGCCCACATATTTGCCCCCATGGCGTTTAAAACTCTTTCTAAATTTAATTGGAAGTTTATCTCTTCGGTTACATTTGTTTGTCTATTATAAAATGCCCTGGTATAAAAAGTAGATCATACTCAATGCAGAATTACAAAAACGTGCAAGCTAACGCACATACAATAGATTGTCAAAGTAACACCGCGGTAGATCCGTCCATATCGTTCTAGGCAAATAAATATCTCAATTTTACAGCTCGCATGATTTTTGCAACTTGATGGTGATCTATCTATGCGCGTTTATAAATTAATCCAAGTATCAAATCAGACAAATAAAAATACAAATATTGAATCAAATTTTTCGTAACAAATATTTGAAAAGTTTGTTTCTATGTTCAAAAATGGAAATTCAAATAAGGTTTTGTAGGTGAAAACAATTACGTCTGACTGGATTGTGACTATTATAAAATAGGTTAATATCCACAAGCAGAAAGACTAAGCTAGAAGCTGTAGCCGCAGTATATATAGGGAGTATATGTCATAGATCTAATCTATTGGGAATCTGGGACTGTATTTTATATAACATCAGATGAAATACAGAAAAATAGAGAAAGGAATGCTTTCGTTCCTAAGGAAGGTTCGGGCACGTGGGGAGGATGGATTACAGAAGATTGACGGAGTAAAATTATAAGGCGAGGGTGACTGAGTACATCGTTAAGGGTCGACCTTGGCGAACGTACCTTGACCAAATCGAAAAAGTATTAAACAAAGGTCAGGTTAAAAATATCCATAACCGACAAGCATGTATGAAAACGCACATGAAAGTAGAGGAAGGGAAAGAGGTGTATCAAGATCGTAGTAAGTGGTAGGACGTAGTATCTACCTTTTTTTTTTTTTTTTGACGGGGGGAAATGCATTTACGCACTACCCTTACCTATTGCATTAGTGAGACCGAAGTCCCCCAATGCAATAGGTAAGGGGGCACGGAGGGACGAACTCCGTGCCAGTGTGGGACTCGTCCGGGCGTGAAGCGCCCGGAAATACCCACTAAAACCCCCCGGGGCCGTCCACTGCATTTGGGATGGGGGCGACACGGGGTGGCTTTCGCAAGCACCGCGTCGCCCCCTGCAGACGTAGTATCTACCTACCCTAACGGAAGAGAGGCGTGATGCTATGTATGTATGAAATGCAGTTAATTTTTCGAGCTCAAATAGACAAATTTCTCACGAAGTGGTCACGACTTCGTCAGCAACAACAATGAGTATTTTTACCCATTTTACTCCAAATTTCATAATATAACAGAAAATGTACGATACCGTAATATTACGTAGGGTTAACCTGGCGTTCCGATTCAATCATAGTTGCTGATAGAGTACAAAAGCGAAATAACTTGTTATTATAATCGTTAACGATATAAAATGTCCACTCGACCGAGGTATTGTGTTTCGGGATTAACAAACAGCGTTACCGACGGTGCGAAAGCTTTCATTTTTATATTGTTAACCGATAAACAAACTTAATCATAAAAAAAAATATCATAGTTACGCATAGATGAGATGCTAAGCTAAACTATATGAAATACAGATATTAGGTGTACGCTACAATTCCGTTTGTAAATAAGATTTTCTATTAAATTCACTGCATTATAACTCTTACATGTTTAATTGTGATTATTTTTAGTGTAAATTTAATTCAGTTTTATCCTCATAAATTCTTCCACATATTGCCTAATTTAACAAAATATATACTAAAACCTAACCAGAGAAAACATTTATTATTAAAAAAGAATCATGTAAATCGGTTAATTAGTTCTCTAATATAAACTAAATATAGACCAATGTAATTAATGCTGATTTTTTTTTTCTATGTAAAATATTTGAATAAACTGTCAGTATCTCTGAGGAGTTAAAACTCTTTGGAAATGTATTGGGAAGTCATATACTACTAAATTAGGTATTTTTAGTACTTGTTTAGAAAAATATTTAAGTGTCTGAAAGTTTTGAGTATAGGGCAAGAGAGACATTCGGAACTGGCACAGATGTATGAAGTTTAATGAATCTTAAGAAAAAGAGATATAAAAGTATAAAAGTGAGTCTGCTACATCCTTTCCACCTTTTTTTTTTTACGAGGGGAAATGCATTTACGCACTACCCTTATCTATTGTATTTGAGGGATCAGAGTCCCCCAATACAATAGATAAGGGGGCACGGAGTGACGAGCTCCGCGCCAGTGTGGGACTCACCCGGGCGAGAGTCGCCCGGAAATACCCAATAAAACCCCCCGGGGCCGTCCGCTGCATTTGGGATGGGGGCGACACGGGGTGGCTTTCGCAAGCACCGCGTCGCCCCCTGCAGCGAACATCCTTTCCACCTAACCGTAACAGTGTGTGAGGTAAATAAATAACATCTCTAATAAAACACAATTGAACTTACCACTTAATCTTAACTGAACGGTGCCGGGAATGACGATGTTGTCATTCTGTAACAATAAAAACATAATCAGTATTCTTTAATGAAGTAACATACTAAAACGCGCCCAAAGATTTAAGATTTAAATAGAGAGACATGTAAATTGTTTAATCGATTTTCGAGTTAACCATACTATACTATAAATAGTCAAAGAATTAGCCTTTTAGAAACATAAAGAGTACGCTTCTCAGCGTAAATAAATTTATAATTATAAAAGCTATCCTGTATGCACGTTATTTATAAAATCTACGTACATGCAAACTTTCATTTTTTCTAACCCCATTTTGGGGAATATTAGTGATCCGATTAATACACAAAAAAAATCATCAAAATCAGTCAAGCCGGAGGTCAAGATAAAAGAAGGAATGTACCACACGTATTCCGAAATCTTATATTTTATAAAAATTTACACAAAATATCGTAAGAATAAACTCCTGTTCTTAATTAGTGTGTGAGTATACACAATTCTATCAACGTGTCACATTGATATGATTATATCACATTTTTCTAGTTTTTACTCAACATTCTAGTAAAATGACGGCTATTTTGCTTGAACTATCTTTCAATGGAATTTTTGTGGCAGAATAAACGGATATCATATAAAATTGAACCATTATTATATAATATAGGGTCAAATAAATCAAGTTAATGGATATCAAATAAGAACTAAGTACTACGTAACAGTCTGGAATCCCGCTAAAAATGTAAGTTAGCATATTATGTAAATAAGTAAGCAATGAAACAAGTGACAATCAGGTAATGGTGGTAGATGATCTCGTTTTGTTTACAGAGTTATCGAGCTCCGCGGTCCCAGCTATGTAAGTTCACGAGAGCTGTGTCTGAAGCATGAGCTAGCTTTACAGTTGTCATGTTTTAAAAAATTGTTTAGATGAAAAAACAAAATTTGGTTAAAAAATTGTACCATAAAATATTTTTTTAATTAAATCATCAACGGGAGATTCGATTCTGCGTTCGCGTTTTTAAAAGACATACGAGTACATATTATCCAAATCTACAATGATTTCAAAGAAACAGTAGAAATTTATATTAACTTAAATGATTACTTACTTAATTATCTCAATGAGAAATAATAACGGACAATTGGCAATACGGAAAATACTAACAAAATTATGAAATATTAATTTCCTTTCTCACAACTCGATTTATATTTATTCTGGTCAATATTTCAAATATCAAATTGATTTTAAGTAATATTGGGTAATATGATAGTTAAATACTATAACTATAATAATAATCAATAAAAGACTAGCACCAGCATATTATCTTACTCAAATTTTATCTAAACCATTGAATATTTAAGACTCGAATCAGTAAACTATAGAAAATGTTAAGCACTATTAGAATTGCGGCCTCAGCTAACGACATAGAACTAAAATTGATAAATAAGTCGAACAGAATCTCTAAACATAAAATAATTTCTTGAAACATGAACGGAAACAGCCGAGAGGTAAAAACGAAATGACTCCACCGGCAGAGGCTACCTACCATAAAAATATAAAATTACATCAAATATTTGCAATGTGTCGTTTATCAGGCAGGCATCAACTGAAGGCGGGAAGCTTCTATGGCGCCGTCGGTCCCAACCGACTGCTCCGCGTGGGCCGAACGCACGCTACCAAAGCAAAAAGCCGACATCGCACCGAGCTGCGCGGCATTCCTCATCCGAACCGGTCTTCATTCAGTGGTAGCCGATGGTCAAACAACCCTCAATGTATTATTAACTTTATCGATAATAGATATAAAGAAGTAATTCCAACAGCAACGTTAATATGTACGTGTATCAGATGCAAGTTACAATAGATAGTAATATTTAAAAATGGAGTTTGAACGCGTTAATATCAGTAACTACCAGTACTGTTTAAAAATATATTTTTACGTTAGATAGTACATTTACTTGGCCAATAACTAAATCATATTATAACTTAACGTTATGACTTTAAAAAGTGAAGAAGAAATTATAAGAGGACACGACAAAAATCTCAAAGTACAGCTTGTTAAATGAGAAATAAAGAAAAAGATTAATATTTGCATGGAAGCGGAATTTAGGATAGATAAGAGTTTTAAAAGGGCTTAATTGAAACTATATCATGATTAAAGTATATCGTTGAATGACGGCTTAGCAATCAAGAATAACATAGAATATGAATATTTAGATATAAACAATAGTATTTTCTATAGAAAAATATAGCTTCTATTGTTTCCATATACTCATTTGTATGCAAAATAAAATCTCAATTAAAGTCAAGAAACAACGAAGCGCAAACATATGGCACCGTGGCGTCAAAAAGGGACAGCGCGTAGGTAGACGACGGAACATACGCCTCGATTCCTGGAAACCGTTCGGCTGAACATCATAAACTCCCGCGCACAATGCCGGTGTGCATCCCTCACTTCGAGACCTCGGAGATAACTCGGGTTGATTTTAAAATTCCATTTTTTTATGTCAATTCTTCGACGCCAGGTTGTTGACTTTTGTTTAGTGATAAAGTATGTTTCTTTTTTATACAAATTTCTCTTAAAAATATGTTTACTTTTTGTACAGCCCGCCTATCTACAATGTAAATGAAATTTATTTTATAAGAAATCAAACTGTGTTCATGAGTTCGCTCACGATTCTTATTCTCTACAAATTGTTCACTACAACATCTCTCTTGAATCTTCAATGTATTTTAAAAATAATCTATTACGGTCATGAACACAAGCACTTATATTTTACTAATCTTCAACGCACCAATAAAGTGACGGCCCTTGGTTAAAGCTTTTTACAGGAGTGTTGTGGTCTCAGAATTAATATTTCATGTCATTATACTCAATACGTTTCACTTGTATATAGTTACCAAACAAAACGCCAACAATAGTACATAATACAGAGTCATTTACTACAAGTAATTTTAAATGACAAGAACTACTAACTGTCAAATCAAAATCATTTTCAATGATTTAGTTAAAGTACTGCCAGGTACACACACACTGAAATAATTATCCTTATAAATCAATCAAAATTACATTCAATTTCTCTTCGTACAATTTTGTTAAAATATTTAAAGGGGTTAATATTACATTTATATCACTGTCGGAACGTAAGGTCTTTTCCAGTTAGCGAAATTATTTTGCAGGAAAATTTACGGCACTGGAGCTAAATCTGTTTCTATATCTGTAAGTTTTACATATAATCCTTTAACTCGAAACGTTATATTGCTCAATAATACAAAGTTTAGTAGAAATTTATAGAATTAGTATCCCTGGTGATCAATATTTTAAATATTTTCGTTTTCTTACTAGTTAATTACACATAGATGTAATACTTTACGTACGATAAACCCCTTTTTTGCTGTCCATTCGTTAATTAAAACTCAAGAACCACTGAATCAATTTACATGAATCCTAATCAAATCAGAGATGTATTTTCTCTGACCAGGTTTTGATAAAAATTTTGCTACACATTGATATTTATAAACTACATGGCATGCGATGTGATAGTAAATAGCAGTTAATATAGTTCAACCAATAATTATTTAAGAGACATCTAACGCAACTAAGGGCCAATTTTTTGATCCGTAGTCCAACTCGAGAAATGATTAGATTTGTAACAAATGGTTAAAATAATGCGCTCATGCGTTTTTTGAAACATAGTTAAGCTAACCATTTGTCAAAAATGTGACTATTTGTTAAAAAAATTAACCATTCAGCCCAGTCAGGTTAGCAAGATGGCGAATGGTTAACTCTAGTGCGAACAGCTGTTTCATTGCTTTTGTGTAACATTTGAAGTATATAATTTGAAGTTTCATTATATAACATTAATTTATATAAAATAATTTGTTAAATAATTACAACGTATTGCTATTTATTATCTTTTTCGTAATATTTATGTCTATGAATTTTGTTTTTCATAAGAATTCAGTATTCCATTATGTATAGTATATCAAGTTCGTACAAATATTTATTTGGCTTGAAAAATATATTAAATTCAAGAATTAAATTATAAAATGAAATAATATTTTAGACAAGACGAAATAAATAAAAATCTAATATCATTACAAAACTATGACAAGAAATAATAATGGACACAGATGTTCGAGAGTAGCTCGAGCCTTTGTTTTTGTAATGTTGGTTTGACAACTCGAATTATGGACCCTGACACATTTTACTCGGAATGATCATACAAAAAAAAAACCGGAATCAAAAGTATTCTATTATACAGTTCATTTTACTGGCAACATAAATAACTATTGCTAAATTTAACTATAGTAGATTTTGTCATCAAAAAAACGCATTGTGATTATAAACCATTGGTTTGTGTAATAGTAATAGTAAAATTGACAAATCGGCTCTAAGGCATGTGCATGATTGTGAAAAAATTAAAATCGTTATACGTTGACGGAGCCGCGGGTATTGCTTATCATGCACACAATTTGCGTGCGGGGAAACCACGTAGACCTACCGATTTCCAAATTGTATAATATTAGAAATTTAACATTAAATTCAAAAATCTGTATATAAATAAGCAAAGATAAAACAGTTCGGTTGCCTTTTGTCCTCTGTTTGTCAATCGATTTTTTTATTTTATTTAATGTAGCTATTGACGAGCTTTGGTCTGTAATAATCAACATCAATTTTTGGAACCAGTTTTCATCCTCAAATTTTTAATAATGATTTAGGGTATAATGTCGAGCACCGGTAATTTATTACATTTAATTTATAACAAACATATTGAGTACTCTTAAAAATATAGAAAAAAGTTAATACTCATTCAGTTCATTTTTTGCAAAGCGACAGAGCGAAAACACGCCTAAAAGGATTTGACTGTATTTCAAACTATTTCGTCGAAAAATTCACGACTTTGTTTTGCACATGACCCCGCTTTGCTGGACTGCAATCATTATTTACTTACGCATATACGTATAAAATTGTTTCAAATTTTTAAATATTGACTGTGAATGAACTCTGGGTGTACTCATAAACAATCCAGAGTAGTGAATAAAAAAAGATAACCACCGTTTTTTTTTCGATCACTGACGCTGTTGACAGTTTCCGCGAATTAAAAATTCCATGAATTTGCCCTAGCTAAACCCTACTGTTTCTCAAAACAAAAAAATAAGGATCCCTCACAGAAACTGTGCACCTGCGTGTGATGTTTAGGAGTGTATGTGCGGTGTGGTACGTGCAATGCTGAAGCGCATTCAGTCTCACTGTATCGAGCTGGCGGCGGCTGCTAGAGACTCCCCCGATGGGAATCGAAGCATGTCTTGGGCCGCCACCGGAGGGGGAACCGGAGTGTGTGCGAGGAGATGATCACCACTATGTTGCTTTTATAATAGTTTAATTAAGCCGATGAATATATAAGTCATATAATATACAGAATGTTGACTAGTTACAGTAATACCCCGCTTTACGCGAGGGGGATACGTTCCGAAAAAAATCGCGTTAACTGAAATTCGCGTATATCGAGGTTTATGATTAAACATAGTCAAATTTTAATACAAAAAATACAAATCATTTTAATCAATCACTTTAATTCTAAGAACACTTTATGCAATACAAACTCTTACTTTGTACGGAAAAATACATCTATTGTCTTTACATTATCTTTATACGCACTCTTTCGCGTTATGCGAAGCATTTGAGCGCGAAATTTCAAGTTCGCGTTATAGTGAAACCGCGCGTAATGGGGTCGCGCTAAGCGGGGTATTACTGTACTTTTATTATTGCCTAATCAAAAACCTAAAAATCTAAAAAACAATAAAAGTGACAAAAATAAAAACTGATCAAAAATAATTTACTATAAATACCAAGATGTCTTTCTTATCTTGCAAATTCTTTACCAAAACTCGTTTTGTGGGAAGAACATTGAGCATTATGAAATGCGCTGTTTATTAGAAAAAAGATAAATTTCATGAAAAAAATAAATCGTTACCACGACTTAAGATTCTACGGGTATATTTAAATATATGTCATTTTTGTTACAACATTGTACATAACTAATAATTGTTAATCTAATGTGTTTTTAAAAAAGATGTCATTACTTTGTATGAAATAGGTATCGCAATGAATGTCGTGAAATTTCGCTCGGGAAATTTAATTTTACTTTTGAGACTTCAAAGTAACATTAAGACACCTAAATGGTGATTTTTATCAAAGTATTCAGACTAAAAGAACACATGCATCAAAACAAAAATAATACCTCAAAGTAACGCTAACATTTACATGATTAACATGAAATAAATGTATTAGTGTACTATTGTAGAAACATTAAGATATATATATGTGTCTAGAGTACCTACCATAAGATTGTTCAATGTTCATATAAAGCGAATTCGATTATTTTATTAATGACTATCTGTTTCTGTGACTTCGTTCACTCGTAACTTTTTCTATATACGTATTACTTCATAAATTAAAATATATATCGGTTCACTGATTCTCGAATTATAAGAATAAACGGACAGAGAGACAGGGAAATTGTGTGCAAAGTGCTTCACTAATAATTATTATCATTATAAAAATGTTACTTCCAAAACAATAAATACAAAACAAAGTCAGATTATTTACGCCATTTATAACTCAAGCTGAACCGATTATATTGATCTTTGCTTTGTTGGATGGTATCCGCCCTGAATAGCAAAATGAAAAAATATCGAAGAAAATTACGAAAAATAAATTATGTAGAAAATATGTATGGAACGGTTTTATTAATTCTGATGCGGTACAAAGTCCGCCCGTTCATCTAGTATACAATAATAATTAAGGTTTTAATTTAAAAATCAGATAATTATGTTGAAAGCTTAGTTATAATAAAAGGGAATTGGATAAGGCGAATCGAGTAGGTACACCCGATAGTTGGATAACACATACGATTAAAGTTTCGTCGCTGTTGAGCCGTGTAAGTAGAGAGGCTCATGGGAGTCACAAGTTGATAGGACATACCGTATTAATTAACTAAATAAGACTGGTAAAGCGAAGAGCGAGTTTGAAACAGTCGTCGGTGCCGGCGTCGGCGTTGGCGACTTGCGAGTTGTCAGTCGCGTGTCAATAAGACACCGAGACACGGCGGATTTAAGTATGGGGACGGGGGCGTCGGGCGTCGCCACCCCAGTGTGTGGTTTCCTTTTGATGTCATCTTCGCGCAAACTTTGCTACGGATCGGCTTTGAGATAGAGAGACGGAGAGTGACTAATTTGGCCCAGCATTTGATCTCGAGAACTCTGATGAGGGCGTCCCGCTCGCACCCGCCCACGGACCGCCGCCGCCGCCGGGAAGCTCTTTGCAAATTTTCGCTTTGATCGCAAAGTTAAATTATATGGGAATTGAGCATTAAATGGATACATATGTTAGGCGTGTGATGTGAGACCGGTTTTGTCGAACCGACCACCTTCGAGACCCGACTCGGACCAAGTCATACCGGGTATTCGGAAATAAAAGACGCGAGAACGTTTGACGATTACGACGGCTTACATAAATAATGAGGCCAGATTCGGTTTCAAAGTTATACATTTGTGAGAGAGCGGCGCTTGTATTTAACTCCGCCTAATTTGCCGCGAGTGCGGAGTACCTTTGAGAGCTCCGTTTTTACTAGTTTACGAAACAGATATTTGCGCCCGCCTTCCCTTTGATACGGCACTTTGTGGGGCATTTTACACGAGTTTCTTTTGAGACCATTCAGACGGTGAGTAACGAAAGGCTGTCTTTGATAAACACGTGCGAGGACTCTTCAGTACTTATTAGGGGTGCTCTCTTTGAAAACGCTTCTTGTGAAATCTATTTGAAACGTTCACAATATCAAAGCGGCCCCGATGAAAGCTGCGCTAATTAAACTGTCACTAATAAAATTATGTGAAAAATTGAATCTACGAGTGTTTTGTTCTTGATAAAAGACTCGTGTAATTGCCAATAAATTTTACTAGTAAAATTCATTTGAAATTAACTTTAATTAAAGCAATTTGAAAAATAATTATATTACAGAAAATGTAATTATGATATAGTATATAATATATTGACGTACTGTAAAATAACTTTATATGTATAAAAGATTGATGAACGCTAGTGAGTTATTAGTAGGTTTATTAATGTCGGTTCATACACGCCTGTGAGTCAAAGATAAGTCCGCAAAGTGGTGCCTTTATGGAAGCCGCCGCGCTTGCTTCGACGGGATACGCTCTGTGTATTCCAGCTCCGGTCCGTGTGACAAACTCTTTGTCTTTTGTCGCCTTTACAATACACCGCTCGAATAATACTACTACGACGATCACGTAAACAAACGTTAATTAAAAAGGTATGGTTATTGTATAGTACGACTGTGTTATTATTTCCTTTAGAGGTAAGCTTTAAGCTATCATAAATAATTGTTTTTTATTTCTTTGTTGTGATTTTACTTAGGGATCACTATAGTAACAAAATTCTTCAATCATTAAATTAAATTTAGTCTTTATTTAAACAAAAACAGTTTGTACCGTTAGTTGACACATATTTTAGCATGACTTTAATATTAGATTGTAATTAATTTATCGTATGTTATATTATAAGACATCGATTTAGAAATATACTAACCAAGGATTTGTTTTTTCCTTTAAATAAAAAGAATATTAATTCTTACAGATAAATACGGAAAAAATAATAATGTAAACTAAAATGAAATAATTGTGATGATGGCGACAAACCTGAGACATGAACAAGTTTGAACTGCGCATACTTAAAGTAAGAAGAAACTTTGTAATAGTTTTTTTATTATTTAACTAATGACGAAGAAAAGGAAGTTACGAATTTCAATTCAGACTTGTAACAAATAAAGCACTACGACAGTAGGTTTTCACTTGGAAACCCTTTTACTAATTATTGAATATTCAACAGAATGTAATATAACTCAAATAATAGTAAATATTTAAATTTCATTAATTCTGAATAAGCGTAAATATATCATAACAGAATACCGAGTTGCAGACAGGATCCGCTAATTACTGATTTCAATAGCGTTTCCATTGCGTAAAATATGTATGTATGTAGAAATCATTATAATATACTGTGGACAAAATAAATAATATCATCCAAGTAAACATTTGTAACGATTCCATCGTGGACCGATATTTCTAATTAAAATCTAATCACATGTAAAAGTGGTTAACAAATAAATAGATAAATCATTAGTAAAAACAATGACATTAGTACATTAAACATTAGTAGTAACAATGTACATTTACAGGAACTGTGTAGAAAAAAAACATACGTAATTCGACTGCAATCCGAGAAATCTAATTACTACAATAAAAGATCATCATCATCAATCGAACGAAGATAAAAAAAAAAACAAAATACAGACAGACACGCAGATTACAAAACACTAAATTTAATTACAAAGCGAACTTGAATATAACAAATTGTAGAGGATAAACGCGACAAAGTAAAAGAGAAAACACACCGAAAAGGAAACTCGCAGCATTGATATAAACGAAATTTAAATTAAGTACAAAGGGAAAGGAGATGAAAAAAAATCCTTTCATTGAAAGCTCTCATCGTAGGAGTCAGGGGGGCCGCAGCCGGGCACATCAAAGACACACCTACCTCCCGTTTTCTAGCGTTATCTGTAAGAAACCGAGTTTGGAAATTAGCACAGGCCCTTTTTCCAAGGCTCAACAGTGAGCCTTGGAAAAAGGCAAGTGAGTGTTCAAAGGCTTAAGCGACGCCGCGTGCGCAATATTACCACGGCTATTTTAATTTTTTCATATATTTATGTATAATTTTCAATAAATTAAATATAATTCAACGTATCTTTGTCTATCCGTTAGTTGGCTTATTAATATTATTATACTGAAATGACTGATTATTTTTTCTTAATTCGTAAGTATGTTATCTGGTCAACATTTAGTATGTATTACATTAAATAGTATCTAAGAGTATATAAAAAATCTGAATAGGTAATAAAAAAAATCATAAACTGACTATTATCGTGTTTCGTGTTCATATCCTAATCAATATATTACATTATTTAAAAAAAAAAACGTTGGCCATAAAGTTATAATTCACGCGAGCAAACCAGCCTGCACAGCTGGTATATATAGGCAAAGATAAAACAAGTTCAAGACACTTTCCTCCTCTGTATATGAAACGAATTTCTTTTTTTTTTCGTTTCGTAACTATTTACTGATGAATTTTAGTTACCAATAAAAAAATCTAAAAAGCGAACACCCTTTTATAAATATTAGCTCGTCAAAGTGACTGCGTAATTCTTGATGATAAGTGCGGTACAGTCCGAAAACAACGGTCCTACAGATATCCGCGTTATACAGGCCTGCTAAACTGCCACTTCTCGCTTCTTTCAAAAAATCCGAAAGGGCGAGTTTAAATAAATGTTCGTGGATGTGTTTAATTTTTTCGAATATTTTACGTTTTTACAACATATTACGCGTAGACAATTGTCAAAAATTATTGTGAATTATCATTTATGTATGCAACTGTACATATGAGCAAGGAATTAACGTTTGACTTAAGCCGTATAGCACAGGAGTCACTGTTTACAGTATGTAATTTTTATTTATTCAATTAACATAGCACAAGTGTTTTCCAGTTTTCATGTTTTACCCAGGAAATATGCAGGGAAATGAAGTAATAATTCAAGTTTAATTTGATATTTTACTTTCTTTGTATCAATTTCCTAACTTGGAGGTATACGAACCTATCATCTGATTGAGGGCAGCGAACGAAATAAATGCAACGAATACAAAAATACATATAGATTGCTTAAACATGTAATAATAAAGTTCGGCATATTATTGAAAAAAGTTGAACAAAAAAGTAGGGTTTTTTAGCTTAATTGTAACTATTTCAATAAAACAGGTGATTTTTTTTAACCAGCAATAGTGAAATCTTGTACGAGTTCTCCACATTGAAACGGGATGATAAAAACTACCTTACCACTTTGTTTTTATATTGCATTGTTTTAACGTTGGACCGTTGACTGAAAAGCCTTGACAACTTCACCAAACTTTGCGGCGAACGCTTAGATGAAAATGGTAACTATCGCACAAGGGCAACAAAGCTTGGCCTTTAACTGAGTTAACTTTAATTTTTTTTTCACATGGGGAAATGCATTTACGCACGTTCCTCTGATGCTGGGGCATGGAGAGGAGTGTGGGACTCACGTGAGGCCCACGAACCATCACCCACTAAAACCTCATGCTTACCCTCTCTACCGTCATATGGAAAGGACACGGTATCATGTAGCACGTAGCATGATAAGCACCTCTCTAGGAACTGGCTCTCAAGTAATGCTGTCGTAACACACCTATTGGGGTTTGGCGATGGATCTTCAACTTGACAGTGGTCAATAGATCTCCATATTTATGTGCTCTACCAATGCACTTATTATAGAATCGAATTTGAACGGTATTGAACTGACAAAACGCTGTTGACCAGAAGAACCTTGACAGATTTACCAGACCTCGCGGTGATGGCTTATAGCACTCAGTCTAAAATGGTAGGCCAGCGCAAGGGCAACAAAATGGTACGAAGTTCAGTTTAAGCTGCTACTCGTACTAAAAATTCCGCTGTTTTTGCCCTAGCAAACCTAACGGTTAATAAGCCTGTAAAGTTAAAAGGTCCGTTACAGAACCTATGCACCTTGCGTGTAGTGTGCAAGTATGTGTGTGCAGTATGATGCCTGTGAGCCACCCCAGATGAGGATCGGAGCATGTTCTATACAACTGCCAGAGCCCAAAGCGTGGCAAATTGTAGTGTTGTTGCCGCAGTACCGATATGTACCTTGCACCAATTTTACTCCAATTATGACAGTTAAATTTTAAATAACTGTATAAACGATTAAAATTACGTATAAAATATATCTATTAAAATCGTTTTTAGAGAATGTTATCTATTTTATAATTCCAATTTTAAAAAATACTACTAACATTATGTGCAATAAATCCAATAAATTTATCATCAATTAACGTACCTAATATCATCAATCACTTCTGATATCTTATCAATATATCTGACATCTCGATACATATGATATATGTTTAACACATCAATAAACATTGTATTGTTAAAATTCAGTTTTGATTTGAAATCAGCTGATAAATGAATAATAAAATTGTATGTCTATATTATGCTATGTAATATTATGCTAAGCTGTTTCAGTAAGATTTTTTTATTATATGAGATACACTATTACATTAAAACGATTGAAGAAGCGCGTTGATGTCTTTTGTTCTAAAGCAACGTTAAACTTGTTTGTCTTAACTTGTTTTACTTATACAATAATTTGTTGTTGTTTGACTTCTATATTTTTATATCTAAAAGAATTTTGTTATTTCCCTCAAGTATATTGATTTCAATTGAGTACATCCTTAAAATTATTTACTTTTTACATCGTATAAGAGTATCATTAAATTATTTGAATTGTTAATTTTGAAGGTAGTTTTTTTTACAGTAATATGTACAGGAATATTAAACATAATTACGAATAACTAATTACACCTGAATAATTATGACAAATTCTTAATATCTATGCCAAAACATTATTGCAAGGATCGTTATAACAATAATGAATAGAAACTATGACATCTCAACATGCTATTAAAAGCAAACAAAGTTCAAATATTACGTACAAAAAATAATAATTCACAAATACTAAAAAGCACACAACTTTATAAAGCGCAATAAAAAAAACTTTATGCAACATGCAAGAAACAAATAATAAATACTTCCTAACAATACAAACTGACTGTTGGAATAAACAACAAAACAAATAACTACCATCACAAAGGTGCACGATAAAACAATAACTCTCGAAACTTGCCCATAAGCGTACTGTTGTTGTGAGAAGCCGAATTAATCAAACTCCCAAACCTCTTTGTTAGTCTTTCTGTTAATTCATGAAAGTTCAAACTGATATTATACCTGTTTTATTCGCAATTTTAACAATCCAACATTAAATATACACTATAAATAAACACGTACACACCACACACTTTTGTTGCACAGTTACGATATTGATCCTTAAATTTTATACCTACACAGTACAATTAAGATTTTACTTAAATAAATTTACCAAAAGTTCAAATTACAATATTACGAGATCGTGATTCGAGAAATTTTTCCGAGTAAAGAGCGGGTAACCGCTCGCAAAGGAAGCCGGAAAACAACTGTCAGATTACACGGAGAAAATGCGTGCGCCGCACGTGGCCGACATAGTAGGCGGAGCGAGACCAATCTCAGCACTGTTATTGGCCCCACGAGCCCTTTGATTAGTCGGCGACGAGTAACTACGCCGCTCTGAGGCCTTAATCTCGGTAGTAACGTCCTTTTTAAAACAGGTAATTTTATTACAAAAATGTGGAACTCTTTATGACCAGGTGAGCAAAGCCACTCGGCAGCAAAAAATCCTAGGTACATGAAATTTTCCAAATGCAGGATACGGTTCAAATGCAATCTCAATAATACATTACCGAGTTATTCGATGTCAAAGGATAAACGGACTTCTTTATTAGTATTAAATCGTTTTGTAATTTGTCGTCTTCCTTTCAGAAAATACATCAAAGACAACTCGATATGAAAGTTATTCTTGAGATACGCGAGGCCATTCCCGTAATAAATATTTAAATACGTTATTCCTTAACTTTCCTGTTTCACAATTTTGCTGGATTTTTCAAGCATAATTATCATGAATCATACTTGAAAGCAATCAACGTCTGGAGCTCTTCTATAGATTTTTAAGAGGTAATAATAAATATTTGAATAAACGTTGTAACAGAATACCGAACGTAATATATGGTTTGAAATTAAATTCATCATATGTTACGAATGGCAGAACTATCATTAGTAGCGCGAGCTCATAAAAGGCCCGCGGCGGTTAGCGATGCAGCCGCGGAGGCCGAACGGCCCGGCCGATGCAATCGCTGATATTAATAAACCGGTGTGTGCGCCCGCCGGCGCCGCCTCGTCTCGGCGTGCATTATTACCCGCACACAGCTGTGCGATGCTAGCACACGACCGTGTCCCACATATAATGTCAAAGGGTGAGCGCGCCGCCTCACAAAGCGTAAGTGCAACCACTAAAAGCCAATCCTAAGTTTTATTGATACACATTGTATTGCGACAAAGTCTCCGTCGGCGGGGCCGCACTCACCCCACGCGCCGCACAAAGACAATATTGCGACGTCAAAGGAACGGGCGTCCCGCGGGCGGGTGGCGCGTCCGCCCCGGAGCCCGCCCAGCCCGAGGAAATGAAAAATTAAATTGTCAACACATTTAATATCTGCGAAAACGTGCACGGCGTAGCGTTTGAACGCGACTCCTTTTGCGGGAAACGCCGCGGCTCCGGCTTTAAGTATTACAATTTCTGTCATAAAATTAAATTTCTGTTTGAATTTAATTAGACACCGCGGACAAAGTTCGAAGTCGCATTAGATCAGTAGCACTAATGAGGGCCGCGGTGAGCATACGTGGCAGGTGTGAGAGGGCGGGGTGCGCGAGGATAGGGGAGGGCGACACCGCGCGTGGATCCCCCTCGCCTTTGATCGACACCGCCGCTTTGACAATTATTAAAATTTGCCTCGTACCTCTCGGGCCTCATCTTTTTCCGTCGCGTCGATTACGCCACGGGTTTGTCTCATTAGGGCTTTTGTATGGTATCGTGGGATCCCCCTTTGAAGTGTGACGTAGGGGGGAAGGTCCACCTGCACTTTTATTGTTCCGGTCCGGTCTTAAATTTGCACGCTCCACTTTGAGTCGACTTTTGCGATCAAACGCGCCACTCTTTGATCCCACGTTGCATTTAAACTCATAACATCAATATATAGCTAATCGACATTTTTTATACCAATTAATGTTGTCAGCTCAAAACAAGTATTGTTAACGATTACTGATTTATTCATACGTATAGTTGGTAGGTAAATGTGTAACAAAATATCCGAGGCTCGTAAACGAGTGTGGGGTGACGTGACTCACGGACACTCGACACCCCTTTATTGCTTCTGTTCTCTTTGTGAACGTTATCATCATCAAACATACGTACCAAATTAAAACTTCACATGGCAACAATTTGTCGCATGAGTTGCGGCTGCGAGCTTTTTATTGGCGACCAACGTGGATCACGAAATATTCAAACATGACCCTAGGTTTTGACTAAATTATAAACGGGAACATAAATTTTTCAATGAAGCTTACAAACTATATATGATTGATACTTTTTCATGAAACTACATAGAAAATTTAAAACTAAATATATAAATATTTGGCGCCCAACGTGGTGTTTCAAACGCAAAACTTTTAACAGGAGTTTCGTAACTACTTAAGAGATTACGTCTACAATTATTGTAAAGGAGTTATCAGAAGGCTCTTGTAATAAAAAAAAACGCAAGACGTTTTAAATAAAACTCCGAAAGAGGACAGATGAAAGGAAATTTGCTGTTTGTAATAGTAGGTAAAATAAGAGAACGTATATGTAAAGTTTTAAGAGTGCGGCAAACAAGTATGCACCAAGAACTTAAAACATATTTCTTACGGTAAGATATAATATGTACACTTTTCCATAGTGTGGTTCAATATTACTATTTATATTACAACTTTGGTTTCATTGTGTGCAAGCGATATTCATTTGTTTTATTAATATCTACAGACTATCTGATAGATTTTTCAATATATTATCTATGCCCGCGACTTCGTTCGCGTTTCATATATAAATAATTTAATTTGACTAAGAATGTGAATCTAAACCATTCTCGGATCCTCAAGGATAGACACAAAAAAATTCATTAAAATCGGTTCAGGCGTTTAGGAGAAGTTTATCCACATACACACGCACAGAAGATTTATATTATAAAGATTTGTCCTTTCCGATTAATGTGGAACAGAATTTGCTCGTTTTCATTACTATGATTTGTCAAAAAAATATAGAGAACATTATTATTTTAACAGTATAAGAAATATATTTTAATATGTTAATTATTACTTTAGGTTATTAATTAACACCATAAAATATTTATAATACAGTTACGAATGTTAACGTTTCTCTAACTAAAGGGTTATACTTTTTCTATCTTAGTAATTATCACTCAAAGGTGTACTAAATATGTGAACGGTCTTCGATAGGAGTCGTCATAGAACTTGTAACTTGGGTGCTTCGAGCTACGAGACAATAAATAAGCTTTGTTGTGCCAAACACGCCTCTGGCCTTTCATCTTTAGCCGTCCATGTTCGCATATACAGAACAGGGTTAACGCGTCATGATAACTACTTTTACCACCAATATTGAAATGCTAAGTATTGCATTTATTTTGCATTGCAGTTCATTTCATTATTAACGGATTTTTAAACACAAGAAATTCCATTAAACTTTATGACAACCAATAAGGATTTCTATCAGGCAACAATGATCGATATTAATGTATTTTTTAAAGAAAAACAGATATAAACTTGTTGCAAATATAGTACAGTTTGTAAAAAAAAAAAATTGTATAGGTATAAAAAGAAATGTTATTTAAAAAAAAATAGAGACAGCCCTATATGACCAGAGCATTCCGGTTCATGTAGGGGTATCCATTTGTGAGACGATTTCCTTGTTATCAATTTTCTTTTGAATTCAATGCAAATCCCGTTGAATGTTTAAAACGTATGTTTTTATGGTAACAAATTGTTCTCGCTTATTATTTTTAAATATTAGCTATTTACACGTAGGGAACTTGACTTTTATTTTTTACACACAAAAACAACACCTAATAAATTATTATTACTAACGATCCCCTGCGATCGAAACTGAAAATTATAATTAATTAAAGTATTTAGTTTCACCCACTACCATAAAAGAGTAATAATTAATTAAACAATGCTAAAAATTTTGTTTGCCTATCGTTGATTAACGTAAAACCTTCTCAAAAGTAAACATAATGTCCAAACGGTAAATAAATATTAAGTCTGACAGTGATATGATTGATAATCGTAAGGGATAATTATAGATATGTGTGTTTGTTTGTGTCAAACGCATGGCAGTTGTATAATGATTTTTGTATTAATTTAATGTCTTTCTAATGCATATTATACAAACAAATTAGATTTCTTCACTCGTTTTCCATATAAATTTCATACTCATCAGTCCGCGTAATTCTTGTTTAATTTTACGATTTTTCTTTTCAAATTCTTCCTTATTCGATTTTATATAAAGTATTAATATAAACATCAACGAGGTGTCTGTTCTTTGCTTATTTTTGATGTCGTGGTGGTCGGAGAGCATGTGAATGACGATTACGAAAAAATACTTGCGTAATCATGTAAGAGAGGGTACAATTGCTAACGAGGGACTTGAACGGCCCGTAACGCTATAAAATCAATCAGTAGAAATCAACTGTGAGTATTAGTGAGAGCACTAACTGGTATGGGCACTAACTGTTGTCTGTATAAACATATGCACAACATTGGTGTCCAGAACACAACAGAGTGCCGGTTCTATAAATATGCAGACGAAACGCCGAAGCACATCTTGTGTGAACGTGATCCACTAATACCCATACGTAATCGAATTTTGGGTAAGCACGCGTTCTTCCTAGAAGAAGGTACAGACACTCTCTGCCAAAAAGATCCTACAGTATATCCAGTTGGTAGTGCATTTTAAAATAATGTCCGCCTGGGTAGCTACCAGTAGCGAAGCGCTCCTATAACCCGATCCCTTATAGCCTTACTAAAAAGAAACCCCTTACAAAACACTCAATGAGCACACATCAAGTCATGCATCAAATATACTAAGACGCACACTAAGAACTTGCTCATACAAGCAGAGAACAAAATGTCCGAATTGAGTTCACACATCCATGCACATTTATATTTAATTATCACACACATAATGTAAGCATTAGTGTACCTCTTAGTAAACGTAGCGCAAATTTAGGCTGAAAATAAGCCCTTCGTTCTGGGTTATTCATTTAATTTTGATCATTATTGTGATGAGATTACGGTTTATCAACATAAATATTTGAAGAAAGCGCCATCTACTGATACTAGAAACATGTCTTCCAAGCAACTTCGTCTAAAAAGAATAATGTGCTAATAAATTCCCATAGCTGTCACTTTTTAAAACTGACTATTGCTCTACACCGAAATGATGGATTTATTCCTATTTTAGAATGGTCGATTATAATCATGTGTCAATTTCGTAGCCGAAGAAGTTAGGATTAGAAGTTATTTAGGTTAGGAAGTTAGTTGTATTAAAGTATATAAGAAAAATAAATTAATCGGTATTATTTTATGTATCATGTAGATAACTATTCGTTATTTTTCGTTTCGTATAAGTCGCCATCTCGCGTCGTCCTGTTAAAATTAAATAGTTAAAATCCACGATCTCGAAAGTTAACCAACTTTACAATTTATTAAGTTGTCATAATTACGGAAATATTTATTACAAGCGAAATGAATTTGACATTTCGTATTTAATGTGCTAAATAATTTTCACCTTTAATCTCAAAAGAACTTACCATACTCGACATGTACTGTTTATGTAACTCCAAAAAAGTCAAGTATGGTGGTTAACACTAACTGCAACTGGATGTCTTCGTTCAGCAGCACAAGCATCCATCATTCATTACTGTACTAATTTTCAAGAGGAAGAAATATGACATATGAAAATATGAATATGAAAATATGTTGTTTTAGGCAGTGAGTTTTACTAATATAGGGGCGATACAGGAACGCATGGTACCCCTTTTCGAAAATTATGCGCGTTTTCTTAAGCGTCGCTATGTAGAGTTCACACTATATATAAAACCTACCGAGAGGTGATTTTCGAGCCATAACGAGCCAGAACCCATAACGAGCAGTCAGATTTAGAGTCGAAGTCGAAGCCTATTAGAATGAAAATGTATTTAATGGCCAGGAATGCCAGTCGCATCCATCTCCCATACTTGAGGTTTAGTGAGCAGGCCTCAAGATTGAAATAGTAATTTAGGCGGGCTCAGCGCACTTCGCGACGCTAAGTCAATTCGTTGAGAGTTCGCGAAGATATCACACTCTAGGCGAACAACGACGCAACTATTTTTTTTTTCTATATTTGAAACTTATATTATCCATCAAAGATTTACAATTAACCGTTAAAGCACTAACCTGGTGTTTACGCCAGCTTCCAATTGTGTTCATATTGTTTTCTAGTATTTGAGCGATTAAATGAATGACGTCAATTATTAAAAGATGCATATTAACCTGAGGTCTTGATAACATAATGTTAATAAGAAATACAATACAATAATTAATACTATTAAAAAAAAAAAACAGTTTTGTATAAGACGGGTGTGGTATAATAGGATCTGTTCGAGGTTCAATCAAATCTATACTAATAATTAAAATTGAAGTTGAAGTGTCTGTTTGTAACGTTACAATAACATTTTTTACTAAGTACATATGAATGTATACCACGATACCAAAAAAACAATTTTTTAAATTTTTGTCTGTATGTTTGCTTGTTCCACGTAATCTCTGGAACGGCTGGACCAATTTTGACGGGAGTTTTGGTAGACAGCTGAAGTTACTCCATTAACTTACGGTAATAATAAGGGAAGGGAAAATAATTAGGGTTCCGCGTAAAAAAATTAAACTCAAGAAATTGTGAATCAAATCTGACCAGTGGACGGTTTTTCGAGCAAGCGCTTGAATTTATGAGAAATATTTTTACTTTATACTCGTATTAGTACAAAAAAAAAAATTTGGAAAAAAATTAAAACGCAGTGAAGAATATGCAAAACCCGGGCGAAGCTGTGGGCACACAGTTAGTTAAATAAAGATAAAATAAAACACATTTACATACTTTTCCATATAAAGCGTAGAATTTTTCTATTCTCGACGAGGCAGATGTTTCCTACGGATTGAATTGGCGATGGAGTCGTGATAAATTCGGTTTGGCAGACGCCGCGACGCCACAATCTACATAATGCAGCATGCGGGAACCGACTCGGTAGATACCCGAGGCCTTAAATTGCATTGTTGTGTTCATTCCGTGATTCCGAGAAACGAATTTATACGCCAGTTTTTATGAAATACTTATTTATTTTACATACACTCTGGCAACCCTCTAGCAATCCATCCGTTTAATTTACAATGGCAAATAAATATCGATCGAAAGTAACAGGTATCAACTAAAACGCGGAGTTTCGAATACTTAGGGTATATTATATTAAAAATACGGATTTATTATAGCCTCACTCTGATGTTTTAGTACCTGTATCTGTATGTTCACATGCCAGAAGAGGTTAGCAACCTTTTCTTGAAAACGGCTTTAGATATAAACTTGAAATAGATATCAAATACTATATTTCAATGGTAACGCAATTAAAAGATAGGGTTTCTTACCGATCCACTATCAAACCCTGTTAGAGAGTACTTGCCGATGACATACGGTTCTGTATATTTACTAACTTCTGCCCCATGAATGTATTCGCGTTGATTTTAGAATTAAGTCTATAGAGTAATTGTGTTATTAAACGACAATCATAGGAGACGGATTAAATATTCCAGAACCACAATCTTTGTACTACATCATATTGAGGGATCTCCTAAATTTTATGTAAACCAAAAAAATTGAATTTTTATCCATTTCACCACAAAATACTTCTATTTCTTGCTTACACAAAATTTTAATGTAAGCCACCCTTGAAAAAAGTGTAACTGAATGTAAAAACCGAATAAACAGATACAGATAAAGCGGAAAGCTATATTATACTATTTAGATAACAGATTACAATAGAGATAGGAATTTTATTAAGCCTATTTTGTCAGCTTTATTTTGTAAATGTTCTTAATTTTAATCGAACACAAACCTACGTCACTGTAATTAGTTTAAAAATAAGAAGGATAATTTACATAAAATACTAACCATCATCATTCTCCTGCCTTTTCCCAACTCACTTGGGATCAGCGCAGTATGTTTTCTTCTTCCATACATCTCTATTAGCCGTCATCTCTTCATTCACTCCTTTTTTTTTCATATCATTTCTTACACACTCCATCCACACTTTCTTTGGCCTTCCTCTACTTTTCCATCCTTCCACATTCATATTCATCACTATTTTACACACATGTGCTTCCTCTCTTCTCATAGCATGTCCATACCACCACAATCGGGAACCTTTAAACTTTTCTACCACTGGCGCAACTATCAAACTCCCTCTAATATATTCATTTCTTATTTTATCCATTCTTGTGACACCACACATCCATCTCAACATTCGCATCTCAGCTACATGCAATCGCTTCTCATCCATCTTCTTACTAGCCAGCATTCTGATCCATACATTATGACAGGTCTTATGATGGACTTATATATCCTCCCCTTCAATTTAAGGGGCATCCTGGAGTCACAAATCACACCAGAGACCTGTCGCCATTTCATCCAACCTAAGTTGATTCTTTGCCTTATGTCGCGGTCGATTTCTCCGTTACACTGCAAGAGTGACCCGAGGTAGCGGAATTCAGAACAGACTGGTACTGATGTTCCTCCGAGTGATATTGGTTTCAGACTGGAGATACCGCCTAAGTCGCAGAACAAATATTCTGTTTTTATTCTGCTAACTTTTAGGCCTAAATTCTCCAGTCTTTGTCGCCACTCATCCAGTCTGTTTTGCACCTCTTGGCCACTCTCACCGACCAGCACGATGTCATCAGCGAATGTCATGCACCAGGGTGCCTTTTCCTGTATATCCGGCGTAATAGCGTCCATTACCAACAGGAAGAGGTATGGACTAAGAGCCGATCCCTGGTGCAAACCGACAGCCACATCGAAGCTGGCTGTGACCCAGCTGCAGACCGAACCTGAGTACTGCATTTGCAGCACATGGCTCGAATCAACTGCAGGTATTTCCCTGGCACTCCTTTTTCTTCTTAAGGGCCCACCACAAGACTTCACGAGGAATCCGGTCATATGCCTTTTCAAGGTCAATGAACACCATATGCAGATTCCTGTGTGCTACTCTGTACTTTTCACACAGTTGACGAATCGCAAAAATGGCGTCCATTGTCCCGCGATCAGGCATAAAACCGAACTGGTTTCGTGAAATCTATCTCTCGTCTCGCAGACGTCGCTCAATTATTTTCTCCCATACTTTCATATTATGTGGCATTAACTTTATTCCCCGATAATTGTTGCAATCCTGAACATCCCCCTTGTTTTTACAAAAAATACTAACCATTTATAACCTATTTACTTATGACACGAGAATTTAACACACTGTTATTTGATACCAAAATAAGTACAGAGTAAAGAAAGAGCTGATTTACTTGTAAATTTAACAGATAACTAAAAAACACGCGTACGACACAATAATCAATGCTATATTTTGTCGGTTCACTGCATAATAAAAAAAGCCTGTAAAAATAAACTATTTAATTATTTTTTTTTTCTTATCATGAACAAATTAATCAATTAATCGCCAAGAAAATTGAAAACCCTACAACAAAAATATGTTATATATAAAAGTATTCATACTGTATTGAAAATTTCACATACGATATTAGCAAAGTTTATAATACCTACGTTACTCAAGGCCCGTCATCTCCGAATCGAATGACAAGATGATCAGAAACTAATACAAGTTTGATGAAACTAGACTAAATATTATAGTAATTACAATACTTGTTACTAACAGGAAACAGGACCAAAAATTTCGATCTCATTTTTGTAGATAACCTTGTTAGCGGAATTATATTTGTTCCTAATCTGCTACAAGAAATACATTTATATTCCTAGAAATAAAAGATTTCGAATTAATAAAATTTTCTTAAAAACATAACACAGAACTAACACCTTTTCGCCTCTCAATCGTCTCAAAGAATTATATGTACTACCAGCTGTGAGCCCGCGGTTGCGCCTGCGTTTCATATATTTTTCACTGCGTTTTAATTTTTTTATGCGGAACCGTAATAATTGTTTTATTACTAGTAGATAAAGTAAAAATATTTCTCATAAATTCAAGCAAAATTGGCCGTAAAACTGTGTATTGAATCGGATTTTATTAAAATTTTTATGAGTTTTATTTTTTTTACGCGGAACCATAATTATTTTCGCAAATTAAAAGTTACCCAGAGTAACTTCAGCTATCTACCACAAAAAGTACCGTCAAAATCGGTCCAGCTGTTCCGGAGATTACCCATTATAAACAAACAGACAGACAGACAAAAATTTAAAAAAGTTGCATTTTTGCTATAGTTGTCATATATACAATCATATCTATTTAGTAAAAAAAAAATTGGCATTACAAACAGACACTTCAATTTTATTTCTTAGTATAGATAACGAAATTAATAAGAATCATGTTGACATTGACATCTTCCATTGGTCATTTCACTACTTTCGCTTTAAACTATTAAAATTGTACCAGCCTTAATTTATCCTTTAACTTTAAGCACTATCGCAAATTAATATAGTAATTAATATGTACATACCTGTAAAGATACATCATACAGTTATAAGTTTATAATGTATAAAATTTTGCGGATGGGTCGTTGACGTGTCAATAAATAAATAATTACTGCTGTATTCTTATCTTGTTATGGTTTCATCACACAGCGGGCAGGTCGGGAGGCCCGCGCGATGTTTCTATAGAAGACATCACATTGACGTGAGCTGTATTGACCTCGGCTATAGTAAAATCGCGTTGACATCCCGATCCGCCAATTGTGTAGCGAAACCATCAGTGCGCTCAGCGGGTAGAGTGGTAGGGTACAAAAGGTACAAGGGTACCAAAATGGTACTAAACTCGATTTGGGGCGCTACCCTAGACGTGTATTCCGCAGAATTTGCCCTAAGTTAAAGGAAACTACGGGTCTCAAGGTGTCCCTTACAGAGCCCATTTAACCTGCGTGTAGTGTGCGGCAGTGTGGGGTGTTGTGTAATGCGTAATATGCTAGTACATGAAAGTGTCAGCGTCAGCTGGCTGCGGGTACAGAAGCCTTCATTATTCTCATGCCTTTTCCCAACTCACTTGGGGTCGGCGCAGTATATTTCCTTCTTCCATACATCTCTCTATCAGCCGTCATCTCATCATTTACTCCATTTTCTTTCATATCATTTCTTACACACTCTACCCACACTTTCTTTGGCTTTCCTCTACTTTTCTATCTTTCCACATTAATATTCATTACTATTTTACCCACATGATCTTCCTCTCTTCTCATAACATGTCCATACCACGGCAAACGCGAACCTTTCAACTTTTCCACCACTTGGTCAACTTTCAAACTTCCTCTAATATAATTATTTCTTATTTTATCCATTTTTGTGACAGCTCACAACCATCTCAACATTCGCATCTCAGTTACATGCAATCGCTTCACATCCATCTTCTTACTAGCCCAGCATTCTGATCCATACAATATGACAGGTCTTATGATGGACTTATATATCCTCCCCTTCAATTTAAGGGGCATCCTGGAGTCACAAATCACACCAGAGACCTGTCGCCATTTCATTCAACCTAAGTTGATTCTTTGCCTTATGTCGCGGTCGATTTCTCCGTCACACTGCAAGAGTGACCCGAGGTAGCGGAATTCAGAACAGACTGGTACTGATGTTCCTCCGAGTGATATTGGTTTCAGACTGGAGATACCGCCTAAGTCGCAGAACAAATATTCTGTTTTTATTCTGCTAACTTTTAGGCCTAAATTCTCCAGTCTTTGCCGCCACTCATCCAGTCTGTTTTGCACCTTTTGGCCACTCTCACCGACCAGCACGATGTCATCAGCGAATGTCATGCACCAGGGTGCCTTTTCCTGTATATCCGGCGTAATAGCGTCCATTACCAACAGGAAGAGGTATGGGCTAAGAGCCGATCCCTGGTGCAAACCGACAGCCACATCGAAGCTGGCTGTGACACCAGCAGCAGACCGAACCTGAGTACTACATTTGCAGTACATGGCTTGAATCAACTGTAGGTATTTTCCTGCCCTCCTTTCTTCTTAAAGGCCCACCACAAGACTTCAATAAGGAATTCGGTCATATGACTTTTCAAGGTCACGAACACCATATGCAGATTCTTGTGTGCCACTCTGTACTTTTTGGACACTTGACGAAACGCAAAAAACGGCATCCGTTGATCCGCGATCAGACATAAAACCAAACTGGTTTCGTGAAATCTCACTCTCTTTTCGCAGACGTCGTTCAATTATTTTCTCTCATACTTTCATACTATGTGGCATTAACTTTATTCCTCGATAATTGTTGCAATCCTTGTTCTTAAACATGGGCACCAAGTAGCTGATGCACCATTCCTCGGGTGTAGTTTCTTCTTGGAACTATTTATGGAAGAATATCGTCAGCCACACCCTTCCATCCAATTTTAAATATTTTCCATACTTCCACTGGTATTCCATCTGGTCTTACTGCTTTTCCATTCTTCATTCTACTTAACTTCATTTATACTTATCTTTCTTACCAATCCCATGTTCGTTTTTTTAACTTCAAGCTTCCATTCCAGTGATACTCTTCATTCATAAATTTTTCAAAGCACGTTTTCCATCTATTTTTTTTTATCATCCGTAAGTATTACACCTAATTCATTCCTCATGCATTTCATGTCATACATCCTTCGCCTTTTGTCCTGTATTTTTAGCTAGCCGATACACATACTTATGGCCGTCTAGACGTTTCAATGCACTGTATAGTGTCCTGGGCTTTTGGTCTGACCACGGCTACAACTTTCTTGGCTTTTTTTCTTACACGCATCATACTCATTCGATACTTTGCGGGTACCCAAGCCTTCCTAGTTAAAAATCGGACACGGTCTGGTCTGTTACTGCAAGATGATCCGAATATGTACACGTAGTATTGAAGCGATGTAGGCTCAGTAATACCGCTATGATCGACTTCGGTTCAAATCCAATAAAGAGGCGAACGAAGCGTTAGGTGAATAAAAGAAACAATTTGATTTAACCATAATATGGTGAAACCCTCAACTTAAAAACCCTGTCCTCAATCACCCATAGGTGCCTCCTAACGAAATCACTCGTGAATAAGTTTCTTGAGTCTTTGACCATGTAACCAGGCTGTGTTAGGAGGTTTCCGTTAACTACATGAGACTGCGTCGTGTCAAGTCAAATCTCACTGAGGAAAAGGGTGAGTTAAGAAAAACATCTCACGTAATTAACGTCCCACTAACCATTTAAACTCTATCGTCAGTAAAGAACGATGAGACTTGGATCAAATGCTAACTTATAATAAGTAAATAAAAAATTCTAAGTAGGCAGTATTCAAATTATTGCATGTCTAATAACACCCTGAAAATTTAGTTCACATGCACGCGGTAAAAAAAAACACTTAAATAGACATAGAGGACTGGCGATAGCGAAATATGTCATGTACATGCGATTTAAAGACCGACCACCATACGCGTGACGAAAAACTCACTATAAATAAACTCCGATACCTCGTATTGTAACTTTGTACCGTAAGAGTTACGGATAAGTTTAAACGAAGGTAACTTCGATGGATTCCATCTCGCGACAGTCAAAGTTGTTATTGGATTATATTTTTACCCACTATGAAAGTTGATTGCAGTAATTTTCTCTACTTAATCCAATAAAAATTTAAATAAGTTCTATATTCTATGTAATTATTTTATTTTGAATAGGTTACAACCTAACCTAATAATTATTAAGGAAGTTATTTACCATTTTACATCATTAATAAAAAAAGCTTTAAGAATAATTTAAAAAATTAAACACTCATTATACACCCGTATTATTACAAGATGTTATATTTCAATTTTTATTAATTATATTACATGTGTATTCTACATACATAGTGTATAAAACTGTTTAAACAAAAAATGATTTAATATGTCGATTACCCATAAAAATGAGACAATAGGAAAACAACGGAAAGCTGGCGTAAACGCCAGGTTATTGCTCAAGGGCTTAATAATAATAATGTATTAATTTGAAATTATTCAAAACTTACAAAAATATTCGAAACATACAATTAAAATTAAATTTCATTAATCACTAGAAAATATTGGGTCTGTTTATTGATAACTCCCTTAGACAATAGAGCATTCGCCCTATGTAGTGTATAAATACATACAATTAATTCACTTAATGATGGATTGGATTAAGAGGATATCCTTGCGGCATGTATTCCATACAAACGTAAATCACTGTTTCCTCCCTGGATAATAGCATTATGGTAACTATTTTTATACCAAATAATATATATCCACCATCGCCAAGCCCGTACGTTGTCTTTTGTTTTGTAAATTAGTTATTGTTGGAACTAAGAGCGTTTGAAAATGAGAAAAAAATACTCGATTTTTACCGTCATTTTCAGAGGTTCTTCAAACAAATTTGATGGATAAAATTTTAAAAAGCAACGTACAGGGATAGCCAAAGTCAAAGAAAATCAAAAACCGATTCAGTTTTGGAGGTGGAAACAGGGTATTACGAAGTGATATTATCATCTATTTTGCATAGGTGAAATCAGCCTGAGCTGCAGTAGACCCTTTCGTGTTTTATAATTCTTTCTTTGGGACGCAATGCGATAGCAATAGAATTCTGAAATACCAACTTTCCTGACCGCATTCCCTCTTAAGGATTGCACTTAAGAATGGATGACACTAATCACTTAATAAAATATAACAAAGCAAAAATAAAAACATACTAAGCTTTAAAAATACTCTTTAAATCACAAATAGTCCAATCAAGCTGCGTCAGGCAGTTGTAGATATTACATCAAGAACATAATCCAGACAACCTTTACAACTTCGAAGAGCCTTTGACAAAAAAAAATAAAGCGGAGCAAACAAAAATTCAGCGGAGACCTAGAGAGACGTTTAAGTTGCCGAATTAACATTCGTAAAGCAGAACGCAAAATGAATTTCGCTCGTACAAAGTTTAAATCCTCAGAAAGACAACTCATTAGGCACTCTACACACCAAACGGCGGAGGCATCTATAAAAAATTCAACGGAACCTTACATAAAGGAGTGAACGTTCTCATTTATATCTTCCCTTTGAACTTGATTCTTTTTTTTTTGAGAACCTTATACACGAAGATATTTAATAAATTTTATTTTTTAATTTATACTTGACAAAAGTACTTTATAAAAAATTATTTACTTCAAAAACCTACTATACATCTGTATGACCCAAAATTCGTTGAATTTCATCAATTATGGAATATAGTATATAAACCGATGGAGTCGTTCAAGTCTTACATAGTACTTGAATTATGTAAGGAATATTTACTTATTAATTTTAGTTTTTTTTTTCTTTAAAATTATGCTTACGTAATCATGGGAGAGGGGGTAAAACCTCGCTTACTCATTAAAATGTTACTGGCGTAACACTGGGACAGTTCCATTTTATCTATTCACCCGTTGAGCACTAACCTGGCGTTTACGCCAGCTTTCCATTGTTTTCATATTGTCTTCCCATTTTCTCATTTTTATGGGTAATCGACATATTAAATAAATGTCGGAGCATAATCAGTAAACAAACAAATAAAATGTCGTCTATAACAGACACACAAAAAAAAGTGAAACTGTCCAGACAATTTGCACATCATTTCCCGTGGTTCTCGACCGGCTGATTCCGAATCCGGGATCAAAAAAACTTTCATAGTCATTTTTTTTAATCGCAAAAAAGGTGAAAAATCACAAAAAATAAACTGTGAAGTTCTATGAAACTTTCATAAAACTAGGCCAAGCTTCTTATATCTCTGATTTATATATTTGAGCTAGCTGTCATTTTTGATCCGATTCATAACTTTGATTCCATGATTTATTGACTTTTCTTGTAATTTTATTTTATCACCTTTTTTCGCGATTAAAAAAAAATGACTCGATGAAAGTTTTTTTAACCCCGTATTTAGAATCAGCAGGTCGAGAAACAGGAAATGATGAGCAAAGTGTATGGACAGTTCCACTTTTTTTTTGTGTGGCTGTGTAATCGAAAAATAATGTAAAAACACTTACCACTTATTTTTAAAGTTAACGTTTATACCAAAATTACAGAGCAGTTATTTTTGAAGCGACTTTCAATGTATTTTAGACATCTTAAAGTTATCAAAAAGGTAAACCTGCAAAATGTGATGATAAAAAATTATAGGTCCAATGTAAACGGTTACTAAGTTTCGCCCGGTGCGCGCCGTACGCGGCTCGGCACGGATCGCGTTGCGACTTTATAATTAAAAATCATTCCTACGTATTAAATCGGCCTCCTTTGACAGCTATCGGCAGTATTGAGTCGTCGAGTACCCTCAGGTGCGGCTGATGACGCCGCCCGACGTCGCAATCATAGCTTTTTTTTAATAAAAATCCGAAAAGGGGTTAAGTATGCGAGAATTTAATTTGAAAAACTCTTACACAATAAATATAATACACAATATTAGAGTTTTTTTTATATTTTCAAATACGATTTAATGACATTCAAATGGGTGGTGTTATAGATATTTGAATATGATTAGAATTACCCGTCATAATTCTAGAATTGAATTGAGTGTTTTCATTTCGGCCAAATTTATAAATTTGTTCTTGACATATAATCACTATCCCAATAATTTTATCTGAACTGAAAGTGATTGAAAAGTGTTTTGTTCGAACATCGATTTTTAATTATAAGCTTTTTATAAATTAGTTGTAGTTTAATACAAACAATACGATATGTTAAAATAACAAACGGTATTAAATATTTACGTGAACGTGATCACACTATATTAATATCTCGATTACCCATATAAATGAGACAATAGGAAGACAGTAAGAAAACAATGGAAAGCTGGCGTAAACGCCAGGTTAGTGCTCAAGGGGTTAAGCTCAGGTTCAGGCTATATTAAGCTCAGATATTATTTAATTAGAAAGTTATTATTTAAAACTTCACTCAGAATTAACAATAAAAAATATTAATATTCTTATGTTTACCCTCCATTTCTAATCAGATAAAAACACAAGTAAGCGATATTATTTTATAACAGTACATTTAACGGTACAATTGAGAACGGGAAGGCCTAAAATATGTACACAACATTAAAAGCCATGAAACAAACGCCACTTAGTGCTTTTAATGGAGTGTGGGACATAACTCGCTTAGTGTCGGTTTGTTCGGAATTAGATTAATTTTCACCATCCAGCGGTCGCGGGCGATGTGAGCAACGCGACAGATGCGCCCGCCTACGACCAACTAGCTCCACGGGCCCAAGGTACCGCCAGATTAACTGAATTATTACATTGCCCGTGGAGATAGACTAGATATAGTTTACTAACAAACAATTTAAGTGACCCGAGTAAACACTCCAGATTATATTCCTGCAGAAAATAACTTTTAAACATTGAATTTTTGGAAGGTATTGTGGAGATATTAATTATATTTTATAAGGCAACATAATTTATATAATACTATTACATAAAGGTTAAAGTTGGTTTAGGAAGTAAATTAATTTGGATACACAAAATATGAATAGAGGAAAAGTGCGCGATTTGATACATAACACCTATATGTCTATTAAAAAAAATCTATTTAAAAAATAAAATTAAAGTCTACATAATACAAGCAAAAGAAAAAAATTAGAATGACACATAATTTAGATAGTGTTTTTTTTATCTATTCTATAGCGTAGGAGCATCATCGGGTGTGTACTCCTCTATATTAATCTGAAACGCTAAGTATTATTCTTGTGTTATAAGCACGAAATAAATTAAAAAATACAAAACCTTTAACAAAAAACACAATTAAAAAAAAGAGACTGTTTATTCGAATAACAAACATTACGTAGGGTTCTTTGGTCTGGTTACAGAAATGTTTCCTAAAGATTATGTTGGTAAAGGTAAGGTTACGTAACCAAATTAATATTCTAACCTCCTCACGTATTCAAATATTAAATGAAATGTAAAATTTTACCAACAGGATATTCAAAGAATTTACAATAATTTAGAAAACATCATGTATAAAAAGTTTTAATCAAAACCACAATAAAAAAAAGAAACGAATAGAATGTACAAGAAAAGTCGAATATGAAATTGGAAAGTACAACAATAAAAATATTACAGCCTAGAGGAATGGATGTCATGCATCGATTCAAACTATGGTCTTTCATTCTGATCTTCAAGCAAACAAAGAGCGGCGTCAAAGGCTCTGTGTAAAAAGGAATCCAGTGATAGAGGCAGTCAACAATGGGCGAGATAACGGTATGGTCCAAGTTAACGGATGTAGTCTATTGTATTTAAATTTATTCATAATTAAATACTTATTCTTACAATGTAATAACAGAGAATGTCTCTCCAAATTATTTTTATAATACAAGCTTAGACCACAATCTTACCTTATGTTCAACGATGATGTGGTTTAGGATGGTTAACTCACTACGACCAGAGGAACTGGATCTTAAGTGATGGTGTATGAACAAACATGGCTTGGCGACAAATTTTCAAACTTGAGGGCATTTTCATGCCCCTTTTCGAATGAGATAGATGGATTGAAACTTACGCCTATCGACGCAAGATCCGACCACATTATCACTGAGCCAACATCGCTCTTACAATTGGGCTTAAATACAAGAAAATCAATTTAAACGATTCTTTCTTTAATCATCTTCAACATCTTAGTATTTATTTCTTTATATTATATATAGAAATACATGTGATAAAAAAAAATACATCACAAACAATCATAGAAACGTTTATCGTGTTTACCCCGGAAACACATTTCTAAACAAAGTTTAACTTACATAACCGCTCATATACGTAAAATTTTCTGTAAATCTATCAATTAAATTATGTATACTAATTAATAAAATTGAAGTGTCTGTTTGTAATGTCAACATTTTTTTTACTAAATAGATATATAAATACGATACCTATACCAAAAAATACAATTTGTCTCTCTGTCTGTCTGTTTGTTCCGGGTAATCTCCGGAACGGCTGGACGGATTTTGATGCGACTTTTTTTCGTAGATATGAAGTTACTCTGGGTAACTTTTAATTTTCGAAAATAATTAGGGTTCCGCGTAAAAAACAAATAAAACTCATAAAAATTTGAACAAAACCGATTCAATGCACAGTTTTACGGGCAAGTGCTTGAATTTATGAGAAATATTTTTACTTTATCATAGTACTAAAATAAATATTAGCGTTCCATATAAAAAAATTAAAACGCAGTTAAGAATATATGAAACGCAGGCGCAGCCGCGGGCAGACAGCTGGTATGTATAATACAATTATTAATTCATGTTAAAGTAAAAAATTACCTGTAATACTTCAACATACCTATTTATAGTTTTGTTAAAACCAACTCGCTAACACTTATGACAAAGGACCACACCTCATCGTGGCGATACGGCGAGGTGTGCTTCCGCCGGCGCTTTGTGGCGCATTGATACACCGCCGCCGATAAATATTGTGGTGAGCTTTGAGCCTCATAACCTGAACTTGTCGCGACATAGGCTTTGCTATTTCGAATAACATGTCAAACAGCGTTTATAAATATAATTTAACCATTGATACAAAATGGTTTCACAATGAAGTACTACCATAAACAACCCAGAGTTTTAACAATTTCTTAATATAGATTACACCATAAAGAGAAATGTATAAAAGCTGAAATTTTATTATTTCAAATTAAATGACAATAAAAATTGTTTACTTACGAATACTATTCTGCGATAAGTGAAAGAGATGTTGGCTCACTAGCTAGCTAGTACTGTCGTATGATTACGCGTTGAAGGACGTAGGTTCGAATTCACCTACATCATAATGGACTTCAGCTTTTTTCGGTGAACAAAAATATGATGAAACCACATTCTGGTGATACGTCGTTTTCTGACACCCATCTATCACGATCAATTTTTTTTTTCTCCAATCACCAATCCAATTTCTCCAATTTTTTTTAATAACATAAATACATATTATATAGTAAAGGTTCAAATTTTACTAAAAATAGAAATTTAATAGTATCTACGAGAAAATAAGAAAAGTGATATACTTAAATAACTTAAAAAAAACTTCCTTATATGACCATTATCATTATCCTTCTTTACATCCTTAGCCTTACATTATATAAACGTTATTTAAAAAAAAATAGTTAAAAAACTAAAAAACACGCTTTTATAGAAAATCCAACTAAAAAAAATTAGAAAAAAATTAAGGAATATAAATTAACCCCTTGAGCACTAACCTGGCGTTTGCGCCAGCTTTCCATTGTTTTCCTATTGTCTTCTTTTTATGGGTAACCGACATATTAAGAATAGTGTATATAATAGAAAAAAATGGATATTATTGTAAGAAAGCGATGGGTGCATGGTTTCAATAGTTACTGATATGGGTAGAAGGATTATCATTTTGATATCTTAAAAAACACCCCACGCTTTTTTTTACAATAAAATCCATTTTGGAAAATCTTATTTACACTATTTTTAATTTATATTTGTTAATTACTTTAAATTTTATTTCAGTAGGATTTTCTAAAAAAAAAATGTTTTTTTCGTTTTCAGACATCAGATACTAAAAAAAATCGCTAATCCTAAAAATCTTGATAAATATAACGGGACTAACTGATTAAAATATTGAATTGTCATCGGTCCATGATAAGTATGCCAAATTTCGAGTCAATCCGGCGTTTTGGAGGGGTTCAAAATCATGTTCAAAGTTTCCGTTACATAGGCACATATTAACATACGTATGAAGCTACTAAAAGCGTGTCAAAAAATCGCTGACCAGAATTTTATAAATCACGTGAGCGGAGCGGATGGCACAACTAGTTTTTGAACAAGTTCCATTCAAAAGAAAACTTGCAATACTCTTATCTTATTTAAAAATATCAGTATTATGTTATGTCCTTTTCTAGTATTTATTTGTATATAATTTATTCTTCGTTCGTGCAATAAATAATTCAAACCAAATAACTGATAAATTAAACCGTAAATAGTATACCGTAAGTTAAAGGGTAATGTTGTAGTACTTTCATTTCTACTATAAAATCAAAATAATAAATACCTACGCATAAAAAGGAAATAATTACAGTTAAATAATAATATATGAGTAAATTACAAATAAATTTTTCAAAAGTAACCTCATATATTTAACCCCTACATTGACTATGATATTATATATTTTGGGATCAAACACTACAGACTACATAAGAAAATTTTACTATTAACTTAATAAGTGGAGATTAGTATGAAAGTTTTGTGGAGGTAATCACCGATAAGTACATAGAGGCAGATCTTCAATAAGAAGATAGTAGCTAACCAGACATATACCAGAAAATATTCCTCCACCAAATAAAATGCTAAATACTTTTGTCATAATATTTTTTCATTAACGAAATCTCAAGTTAAATATAAGATTCGAATCTGCGTCAATCGATGCGGTGCGAACCAAGTGCGCTATCACTGAGCCTTCGTTTCAAGACTTCTTCAAACACGTTAAAAACAATAGTCTATAAAATGTTAATAGAGAACGCGCGCCACGGTCATCGTGAAATAGACACAAACAGACAGGCAGGATAATAAATTAGAGGGAAATTGGTAATAATGAGTAGGACGCTGGAGCTGGGGGCGGGAGCAGTGGAGGGTGGGGGGCGCGAGCGATGCATTAAGCCGGCGGCAAACATCAAAGGGCCCTTTGACCGAGCCGACACTCCCACACCCTCCCGGCCCGACTTACTCGGAGCTACGAAACGCTAGAGTAACCCGTGTCGCGGAACGAACAGTTTATGTTCTTTCTTTTTTTATTTGAATTCTCATCAAATGTTACATTGTAAAATTCACTATCCATCTAGATTTCAGGTGGATACAACTAGACGTTAGAAGAGGTACCTTGTAATTTAAAGGTACATTTCAAAAAATGTTTGTTTTATTCCACAAGACAGGAGAGCTAGAAAAGCTACCCCCATCACCAATTAGTCTGAAAACGGCAAAGCGCCTATCAATGTGTATTTCTACGGCACACTTCACAACCAGATAATTTACTCTGTACTCTTAATAAATTAGTATCTCGTCTTTAATTACATCAGTCAACGTCAAATGAGAATGTTGTTTAACGTAAACCTGCACAGCGATACACGTAAAGGCTAACCCAAAAACCACACAAGCGAATACAGTACATCTAATTTACAAAAAACATAGTGTACTTTATTGCGATGATGGCGCGGTAGGTAGTTCAGTCGGATTTCGTGTCAAGGGACGCAGGTTCGAATCCACCTATCCGACTCTAAAATGAGCTTTTGATGACGGAAAATATCATGAAGAAAACATAGCATAGTGGTAGGGCATTTTCTAATAATTCCCGCCTGGGTATATAGCCAAATACCAATATATGTGTTCCGGCAACATCACTAGAGAACCAGTACCTCGCTTACTATTTTGGACCAAATAGTCAATTAACATCAGATGAGGTTGTGTTCAAAAACTGAGCACGTACAGTGTAAAAAAACATCATAAATTTTAATTTATGCAAACTACAAAACCGACAATGTAAACCATCATCATCTATACTCATAAATAAAAACGAAGTGACTGTAATGTAAAAATGTATTTTAACTAAATAGATATAAATATGCATACGATACTTATACCAAAAATACAATAAAATAATCGCAGTGAAGGATATATGAAACGCGAGCGCTGCCGCGGGCACTCAATTAGTTCAGAATATAATTATGTTGCATACCTTAGAAAAACTTCATAGTTTTAGTATCACCAATCTTTCATTAAGTAAGTAGGTACAATGACGTTTGAATTTATTATTTATCGGAACTTGAAAAGGGGGGTATCGACGTCACACAACAAAGGACAAAAGTTATTTAACAAAGTCGGAATAGTTGCCTGCAAGACTTTTGAAGTATTATTATTTTATTAACTAGCTGATACCGGCAAGTTTGTCTGTGTTTATTATCTTAACAATATCTGAAATGAAGGTAACGTTATATATTTTTTTTAATAAGGAGATGTCTTTGAGGTAAGCTAAAGGTAAAATAATCCGAAATTTATTGAATAGTTTTTACGTGATACACACAAACGACAGACATTCTATCATTCAATCTACGTTAATATACTTCTTTCTATATTCCAAAACAACGAACCATATTGTATCAAAGAATCAGAACATAGATCACATACTCACCTCATATTAACTGACCATGTCATCCCAAGAAGTTACACACACTAAGACTAGGGGGTACTGGCTCTAAAGCGATGCTGCCAGAACACACCTATGGGTGCTTAGCGACAGATTTTCAAACTCTAGAATAGAACATATCCAAGTGGGTTTGAAAAAGACCATACCACCATGTCAGTTTTCAACAAAATATTTCCCATCGTCAGAAGCTAAAACTCATTATGGAATAGAATAGGTGGATTCGTACCTATGACCATCGATGCGGTTTCCGACTGACCACACACTACCCAACTAAGCCAATATCGCAACATTATTAAAAGTGGGTTGACTTTTTTTTACTTGAAGTGACGTTGCCTTAGCTGGTATTGCGGTCGGATTTCGCGTCAATGGACACGGGTTCAAATCCATGCCTACCCAACTCTAAAGTAAGCCTGAGCTTTCGATGAAGGAAAACATCGTGAGGAAACCATAGCATGGTGGTAAGGCATTTTCTAATAATGGCCGCCAGGGTAGCTACCGCCCTCAAGTTTGAAGACCTGTCGCCAAATACCAACGTACGTGTTCCGGGACCATCACTTGAGAACCAGTACCTCTAGGCTTAGTGTGGTTACCATCCTGGACCACATCGTCATCATCAGGTGAGATTGTGGTCAAAGTACTGAGCCTGTACGGTTTAACAAAAAAAAGTTCAACATTATAATAATACGAATTCCATCACGCCTATGAATGAACCTATGAAAAAGATTCATGATATGTCTAATGTGAGTAAGACTAGATCCTTCCTCAGGTTTAGTTTTACATAATTTTGTCTAAATTTCACAACTTTTCGTTGTAATAGTATAACAGGATTGTCGTAAATATTATTGGTGGTAAAGTCATACAAAAACTAACCATACAATGCATATTCAATTTTCAATAATTCCATCCACTTATTCTATTTTTTTATTTTAAAATCTTAATCGAATTATTTTGCACAATTTTATTGTAAAAATAATCAAATAGTTCATTGTCTATCAAACAGTACTAATTCTTTTTTATATATAAGCGCCGTTTATACGATTAAAGTGAATGAAAGTAAATAAACATTAATATCTCATAACAGTATTCAAAATAATTTTAGTTTTAATTGCCACTGTTCTTTTTATAACATAACATACATAAGCTCACGCCTGTTATCCCCGAAGGGTTAAGCAGAGGTGAAATAGTGAACTACACCACCCACATTTCGCCGAGTTTAGTTCCGTCCCAGATGTGACAGGAGGCGAGCCTGTCGCCATATCGGGAACAAATTCCAAACTTCGGGATGATACCGAGTAGAAAAACCCAATACCACCTAACCCGACCCGGGGATCGAACCCGAGACCTCAGAACGGCAGTCGCACCGTAATACAACTGCGCCACCGAGGCGAGGTTCTTTTTATAGAAGTGATAAATGCGAATATCTCTTTTGGCCCAGTAATAATATGCTGTAATATACTCACAGCACATGTGAGTAAAATTTTATAGGCGATGGGAGCCACGGGTGCAGCTAGTATACTTATATCTAATCCGAAAAATGTTTTGGTTCAATTGTAGCGTAGATGGACTGCGTCGATGAGTGTAGAATCGAATCTACCTACCTAATTTCAAAATAAGCCAGACCTTTCCTTCAAACATCGTGACGATCCTATAGTACATGGTGGTATGCTGTCTGACTAGCTACCACCCTCAAGTTTAAGAACCTGTCGCCAAACACATAAGGTATTGGTTGCATCACTCGAGAGCCAGAAACTATAGGCTTAGTGGATTACTATCTTTGACAACATCTTCACTTAATAGTAGATGAGATTTTGTGTCAAAGCTTTGCTATAAAGCTATAAAGTATTGAGTCTTTTTTACTAATTAATCTATTTTGAGTAATCCATGAATACTATCGTTTAGTGTAAGTAGTTGACCTAAACTCAGGCAACTACCACAACCTTTCGAAAAAAAAAAAAACAACGCGACAATACCTTTTGCTTTCACCTGATTAGATTGAGTATTTGCATCTTAAGCGGACTGCCAGAGGCACGCTCGACAGCAGTTAACTTAAGGTTTCATACACTAACATCTTCGGTAAGACAGTCAAAAACAAGTGAAATCATAGTCAATAAAACAATCGTGACAGAATAAAAATTGTACTTAACAAATATATTTGATAAGGTGACAAAGATGGAATAAACAAACTAGCAACTAAACATCATCTTAGAAAAAGAAGTTGTGTTTTATAATCAAGAGAGGCCGAGCTGCGTCCTGCGGGACATATCAATTAAACAATTCGTTCGGCTACCGTTTGGTCGGCGGAGGGTGCAGCATCCTGTTTAATATTTTTTATGTGTCTGAGGGTCAAGTTATTGGAAACGAGACCAATTAATGATAATATATAATGTACATGTCTATATTTAAACGTTTTAATTTTTTATAAGATGACCAACATTACGCGGATACAAGATTACGACATGTAATTCTCTAAGTTAATTACGAACTTCACAAATTTGTAACCATTCGTCGGGAAAGTTAAAATAAAATTTGAGCAATAGTAAACATAATATATTATAAGCAGTTTAAAAGTTGCACAAGTGGTATAAAAGTTGAAAGATTCTCGTTTCTCGTGGCATGAAAATGTTATGTGAAGAGAGGAGGCGCATGTTGCTAAAATACGTTGGGAAAATATAAATGTGGAAGGATGAAAAAGTAGAGGAAGGCCAAAAAATGTAGATGGAGTGTGAAAAAAATTATATAAAGAAAAAGGAGTATATGAAGAGATGACGGCTCATAGGGGTGTATGGAAGAAAAAAAACATACTGCGCCAACCCCAAGAGAGTTGGGAACAGGGCATGAGAATGATGAACGTACTTACTGAATGAAGTAATTCGCGTCGTATAACCTTGTATAAGCTATTTTAGATCTTTCAAATGCAATGTTTATTGCAAATTTATTTCTAAACAAAGCTAAAATTCACGTATTGAAACCCTACTTAATCTGTATTTAGATAGGTTTAGCCTACTTACCCCAAAGATCTTTAATCTATCAGCCTAATAATGCCATGAATGTAGAAATATGACGTGAAGATTTGGATCACCATCAAATACTTTTCCCGTAGTCGCGTTTCGTAGTTTTGTATTTCGACAGAAATTATATTGCTCAGTGTGTGAAGAAATATATACATTTTTCTATACTATTTAATAAAGACATAAAATTGTTTTTTGTTTGTTATGTAATATTCTTTCGCCTATAGAAAACTACACTATCACAATATTTTATCACAATATTTTATATACCCGTGCGGAGCCGGGATCTGGTTGTTAGTATTTAAATATAAGACTGTGACAGATGTTAACCGGACGTAAAGTCGATCGGGTGGTGACACTCCAACGTATCGTTAGGAGTGAAGCCGCAGTGCATAGGCTGTGAGAGTGCGATAACGAGCCACTCCAGCCCGCGGATGTCGGCACAGCGCCACCGCGACACCATATATCTCATAACATCACGACCAAATCTTACTTGAAAGTTTTACAACTCTTTGCTTTAACAAACACTTTAACCAACGTAGCAACTAAACATTAAAAAGCAGTCTGTAATTCGGAAATTTCAAATGTCTTCGGGGATTTGAAAATCCTTTCGTTAGTTCAACAGCGCGTGTTTGTTTAACAATTTTCGTGTACGTCATATTGAAGAATTACATATTAAGACATTTTTAAGTTTAGTTATCTAAACTTTAATGAAGTTTTTAAAATACTACTATATAAGAGAATCGAGTAAAGTATGATTTTATGAATAAATATATGTCGGATAGATTTTAACTTTAGCATCATTAGAGTTTGCATGACTGTTGTCGAAAGCTGATTAATTAAATACAAACTAGACTATACGAAGAGTAAACTTTTAATTACTACAATATTGTCGCAATTGTAAAGGGCATAAAGGTACGCTACTACAGTACTATAGCGAAGACATTGCTACTGTAGCCAGTATCTCGACAAGGACTAATACGGCGTAATTGGCGTGTAGAGGCAAGACGCTGCGGATTGTTTGGCCCACTTGGGCGGAGAGCCATCGCGCCATCTGCCCCCGGTCACTTGATTGCACTGCAATTACACACTTGGAATGTCGACCGTACGGTAAGCAACTAGTTTTTACTAACATTATCGAGATATTTCTACCACGACCACTGCTACAAGAAATTCCTAATCTGTTCTTATTTCCAGAGTATAGGTATTTTTTTCAATAGAGACAGATTAAAATCACGCATTTTTTAAATATTTATTATGGGAACTGAATGCATATTGTTTGGACCTTACTTTGTATTGTTTTTCTAATTTTCCAACGGTGTTCTATACAGATTCCTTTTGTTAGAATGTATTTGTGACACTATAGATATGATGTCCTCTATTAATAGTTTAAAATTACTTTACTTGAAAAAATAATTCTGATCGTTCCAATATCAATGTTCCCTAAATCATTGAATGAGCCGGTCTGATTTAAAATATATTTTGAGTAAACTCGCAAAGATAGTTGTGTATTGAGGCAACTCCACCTCTCTCAAAGTGGAGTTCCGAAGTGGTAGAAGATTTCAGCTGTGATCATTACCTTGTTAGGAGCTTAATCTGGTTAGTATGACTTTTGATTTTGAATTAATACAATATATATAAATGTATATTATTATTAAAATACAGTAATACCCCGCTTAGCGCGACCCCGTTACGCGCGGTTTCACTATAACGCGAATTTGAAATTTCGCGCTCAAAAATGCCTCGCATTACGCGAAAGTGTGCGTATAAACATAATGTAAAGACAACAGATGTATTTTTCCGTAAAAAATAAGAGTATGTATTGCATAAAGTGTTCTTAGAATTAAAGTGATTGATTAAAATGATTTGTATTTTTTTGTATTAAATTTTGACTATGTTTAATCATAAACCTCGATATACGCGAATTTCAGTTAACGCGATTTTTTTCGGAACGTATCCCTCGCGTAAAGCGGGGTATTACTGTAGTTCATAAATGTTATTAATCTTTTTCACTTAACGAAAAATCAACACGCTGTATATGTAGTAAATTACATACATATGCATTTCAATATGTTAGCACTAGTTGAAAATCGAACAAGCAAATATAATCGCAAACGATGAATGACGTCTGAGGACAGTATCAACAGTGGAGGACGTTAGCTGCAGCGCACACTAGACGCGCGGTCGATCCTACGGAAGTACCGGGCCGGTTCGAGTGACACTAGATATATCGCCATTCAAAGGCGAGTGTTTGCCCCTTTGTCTTACCGGGCAATTAGTCCAGACCGTTCATTTAATTCTATCGGTCGATTAACAAGCAACGGACCCAGGTGCCCATTAATTGTTCGACGTCAATATAGGTATCCGGTCCGGTCGTTGCGTCCGCGTCGATGATAACGTCACTAGACAGCATAAATTGCTTTGTTATTTTATATAAAATGAGTGAATTAATTGTTTATAAATATTTTATGTATTGAAAAAAAGAGCGTTTCTATAATTTTTGTCGACTATTGTAGTTTAGAAAATTTGAAATAAATAAATCTTTTCACCTACATACATATCATTACGCTTTTATAAAAGAGTTAAGCAATCACTTTTTGAGCATCGACTTTAAAATTTAAATTCTTAACTTCTTTAGTAAGTACATTAGCAAGTTCTTAAAGATTATCTACGTTTACGAATCTTTGTATGAATATGAAATATCTTAGTTCTCAATACGTTAAAAATACTATCGTTAAATAAATATCCCAACTTCCCTGTAACAAACTTGGTGCTACACTGCAGGACTGTGTGTTTGTCTTGCGTATCGCAAATAGTTGCGAAACTTGGTAAATCAGGCCGGGTGCGCCCGCATTTCAGACTCTCCGTCAACTTTTATATTACCAGATTGGACGTGAATCATTCAACCGTATAAACGCAAGGTACAAACCTTGAAGTCCTAATATTGAATTAGGTACTCTTTGATAAATCTGTAGTTTCTAATCTAAGAATAAAAGAGCATGTTCTAAGACTTACGTAAAATCGATACAAAATGAAGTTTAGACAATATAAATAAATAACGTGACGTCTGAAAGGGTTTTGGAAAAAAAAAATATTGGGACGAACAAAGTGGCGAAAGTTTATATTAGATCGCAGACACTTTTCAATAAACAATATGCGAGATATAAACAAATCGGTAAACATACAGAAATAGTATTTTTCCGGTTTTTAAATAATTATTTAAGTACTTAGATGTAATCGGTGATTTAAGCTAGTATGTTAATACCGAAATTTATTTCTAACAACCAAAGATTTAGGAGTTTTCATACTAAAAGTCCTAATAGACATGCGGACCACCGGACCGGATAAATGTTATGACAGACGACCGAAGTTGCCTCGTAGGCACTGCCAGTTCTAGAAGTCATTGTTGAAGCGCGAAAATATTGATAGTGCTGTAGCGGCAATGTTAACGCATATGGATGCACGCATTTTTATGTAAAATTCCATACATATTACAAAAGACAACATCTATCTGTTTCATGCCCGATACTTGCATAAATAACAATCTCTATTTTTGCGTTTCGATAATTACGTCCGTACATGACCGAACCCACAAGACGACTGATGCTTCGATTGATCGCCATACCATATGGTCCTTACGTTTGTTAGGCCTTTAAAGATTAAAACAGTTGATATAAATAAAATATTCAGTCCTATTTATAAGGCTGTGGCAATGATTGAACTAGATAGCTTGATCTTTGTTCCAGTGATTTTCTGAGCTTTCTAAGTTATTGAAAGGTCAACTATATGCAGAAATGAGTATTCAAGGAACACGACATACAGTTTAAATGTCAACGCAGTTGCATAGGGTTTTTATTGACGTTTGAAATACCATTTACTGGCAGTGACCTATTTGAATACGATATTAGCTTTCCAAATGACCCATAAATATCCCATATCCAGGTGATAATCATTTAATAAACGTTATATTGATCATTAACATTATAGTCAAACGTTTGGTTTGGCGTAACCACATCCAGCAGATTCTCGCGACTTTTACCAGGTCATTAGTCCACATTGTTGGGGACCTGCCCAAGCTGTTTTTTTTTCCGGTACTTAGTCGCCATTCAAGGACTCGTTGGCTCCATCGCCCGATCGGTGCAATGTGCTCTCCCACTAACACTTCAGTTTGGGAATTCTTCGGGCTGTCGCTTATTCTTCTGCGGATCTCTTCATTCATGATCCAAGAAGAATTCCGTTATCCTGGAGAACCCCTTGCGTTTTATGGATTAAAAAGTATCCTAGATGTTATTTTATAATATTAGTTATCACTGTGTCAAGTTTCGTCAAAATTGCTTCAGTGCTTTCAGATTGATTCGCGTACATAGGCAAAGACAGACAGACAAAAATTCTAAATAAAATATTTTTGGCTTCTATATCGATAACAAAGTCCACCTCAATTATAATTTTGAAAAAATATTTAATGTAAAAATTTGGCCTTACAGTTTTATTATTATTATTATAGATTTCTTTTAGGTGTTGCAGTAACCATCTAGTGCACGTACGCAAGGGTATCTTTTCCCTTCAGCAGCGGGGTTTCAGAGTTTCCATCGTGACCAATCCGACCTTGCACTCATGATCATGTCGAGACGAGCCGAATCTGGGACAGTGCAGCTATATATGGTGCACTGTCTCGGTGATATCCGGGTCGCACGCACAATAAAGGCTGTCTTTCAGTTTGACCCTGTGCAGGGACGCTAGTGCAAAGCCTCCATGGCCTGTGAGTTGGTGACAATCGAGTCCTCTTCACAACTCGATGGGTTTCGACCATCTTTGGGAGGAAGAGTCGCGTCACCTCCCCAGTGCTGGAGGCTTCGTAGCGCGCCTGCCAGGCCCGAACTGTATTATTACCCGTTATTATTCGCTTGCCGCCCGAAACCGGATACCGATCATAGTTGAATACGGTTTTCTTAAAGCCGGCCTTCTTGGCCAGTGCGTCCGGACGCTCATTACCTTTAGCGCCGACGAATGCTCGCACTCAGCACCGAGCACCGTGTACCGAGCCTCCTCCTGCACTTATCTCTCGCAGAGATTCCTGCACGTATCTCTCGCAGAACTTGCTGCGACTCCAGAGCCAGACTATACGGCGGCTTCGGGTTGGCCAGCATTTCCAGTGACGACTCTGAATCGCTGAAAATGCTGTTCTCTCGGTCTTTTGCATGTTTGATTGCTACTGACTCTTTGAATTGCAAGAAGCTCCGCCTGGAAGACCGTACAGTAGATCTCTAGGCGAAGAATCGAGTACCGTATTCGCATCACTCCCTTCCTAGGTTATATTATTCGTGTTTTTTAAATATATAGTATTTACGTTATATTTTAATCTTTACGATACTTGGCAAAGCACAGAGACACTCACTTTGAATCAGCGCTTGTCGCGTAAACTCTACGGACAGTCGCCACTTCTGTGACAAAGCTATGAAAATCCCCTTTAGCGCAATCGTGTTCCGTGTTCACTTAGATTACAAACGTAATAACCGACGTTTTCTTAAAAAAAATTAAACCTTTCGACTACGATCTGATTATATGACATAAATAATAAATTAGTGTAAACATTATGTAATTCTATTATAAATTGAAGTATTTCAAATATACTGTTTGTTTTAAGACAATTATAATTAGAATGTATTAAACCTTAACGAAATTGTTTAAATAATAGCGAAATATATTTGTGCATATACTTACATATATTATTAAAATTACATTAGATGTACTTAAGTATATTTTTGAATCTAGCAAAACATGGGTATTTTTTCTTATTTTAATTAAATAATTTATTTCTACTTGTTATATAAATATTGCACTGACAACAATCACACATAATTTAACGAAACCTATCATTATATTAGTTCAAAGAGTGCAAACTAAAAATAAATAAAAAAAAAATTTTCGACAAATTTACTTCATAAAGGGCGGTTATGTCGTATGGACGCGGGGACGTGGTATTAGCGCACTGTCGCATCTTCAGAGGGCGGCGAGATCAAAGGATAGTACACAGTAACCGCTCCCATTGATGTAGCTCACAAAGGGAATTGATTGTTGCAAACTTTTTTTTAGTAAAAATAAAAACCTAGAGAGGGATTCCTGATATATCTGTTACCTTTTTGTGTTTACATATATATCATTTATTCACTTATATCATGGATAAGAACTATTTCAAAGAATAAATTTACCCACTATATAATTATTATGTATGTACAATAATTGATCTCAGATTATGTCCTTTGCCATCATGGATAATTTTTTATGTATAATATAGATTGATTAAGTGAATTTTGTAAAAATAGTTTATAACTATAGAGAACTACACAAATACATGTTTTGTAAATGACCTTATGGATAGATTGGCAACATTGATCAAATGGTTAGAAGTATGGAGAATTGACCACAGAACTGAATAGACTACTAACATATTGGACTTCAGAAAGTGCTGTAGATTTTTTTAAGAAGAAAATAAACAAGTGACATATCTTTTTGCTTCTTTTGCTTTTATTTTATTCTTGTTTTATTTGCTTTTTATTTATTTTTTCACTTATCTATTTCAATGAGTAACTAACATTTACAGTATGTTATATTCTTAGAAATGATGAAGATTCACTTTCTAAATTTACCCAAATAGATGTTCTTTTTTCTTGAGTAACTTGGATTAGCTATTCTGTCGCAGATGAAAAAGATATAAGTATATATAAGAAGTATTTATAAGATATGATATAACAGATGACTCTAAATAATGAAATTACATTTTTGTTTTAACTACTTCCCTGGTACCTCTTATTTTATATTTATACTGTAAATAGGTTTAGCATATGAAAACGGTCTCACCAAATGATGAGTGATTATGTTTTTATTACATAGAAATATGCATGTCATAATTGTTAGTAGTAGTGGAGATTACCACAGCACTGATAAGATCAACCTCATAATGAACTTCGAAACTCCCATGGAACTCCTGGACGGGTTGATATATATATTTAGTTTTATCCTCCTTTTGCTACCAGTAACAAGTGCTTACCAAACCACAGAAAGTAACCTAATCTAACCTGATAATGAACTTTGAAACTCCAATGGAACTCCTTGTCAGGTTGAGATATTTATATTTAGTTTTTGTGCTCCTTTTTTAACTATAATGAGAACTTATCACAGCACCAAAAACTATGGGCCTGATAATGGATTTCAAATCTTATTTATGACAAATGTAAAAATATTACAAAACAGTGTGTTACATCAGTTCTCCTCAATAAATAAATTGAAGTGTGTTGGTATCATGTAACAATTAACTACCATACAATAAAAAAAAAATTATCCATTGGAATATTTAAAACACAATTTGTAACATGAAAATATTTTTGTATGTCCATAATTATATTAAATTTGTTGCCAGAATTTGAAATTCTATAAAAAACAAGTATTTTATTATTATCAAAAAGTAAATACTTACTAATTTTCATTTCAGAAAACTCATCATAATTGTAGTTTTTCTATAATACCTATTTCTTAGTAAAGTGAATTTTCAGATTGAAACTTTATAAAATTTAATATTAAATTTATGTTATTTGTAATCAGTACATGTGAAAAAACATTTTAACCATTGTAAATTAAAATTTAAGTTTAAAATCAAATGTATAAAACCTTAAAGATTACTTAAAAAATTAAAAGTTTGTTTGTTGTTCTGTCTCTATACAGAAAAAATATTGGGTCAGTAGGTAAATAGGTAGGCGCCAAGTAATGTTTGAAAACAAAAAGTTTTCAAAAACTTATAGTTAACATTTTTACGTTACCCTCCTCAACTTTAACGAGGTAATAATAATTCATAAAACTTGGAAAAACACACTCAAACCAACTCTGTGAACAAGATATCATAACCTTACTGTGAATTATTTATAACCATTACCTGTTCGTTGTTGTTATTCAAACGGGAATATTTAATTCAGCTAATAATAAATTTTAACGCATTTAAACCACATAATAGCACTGGAAGTGTTAATTTTAGAAGTCGTAATCCTGGAATATGCATCATTTTCTTACCTCGTTGACACCTGAATTCCCGAAGTGTTCCGAGAGTTCGTTATAACTTCAAGCACCAAACTTTTAATTTTTAAACAATACCTAACTCACGTAATAACAAATTAACAATTTATACAACTTTATATTCAGTCTTTCAACTTATAAAAGATCAGAAAACAATATTTTCGTATGGAAAACAAAAAATATTCACACGCTTGACGTCGTTTTCGCCATGGTGTTGATGAACTTTAGTGAACTCTAGCGGAAAATAATGAAACTATTACACGCTTTACAACGTTTCTATCTACGCAATATCTTTCGTCATAAAAATTGTTAAAAATCAATATGTATGTTTTTGCGTTTCCAGCAAAACAAAGCAAAGCAAAGCAAAATAGATAAAACTACACAAACTTTTTGAAAAGTTGAAAAGCAAAACTGTTGGTATAAACATAGGATACCTAGCATGCGAATAGTTTATGTTTTTATTCTTTAATATCAAAACCTGGCATGATCTTAAAATACCTGTCTTTCGTAAATCTGTGTCAAGGTACTATTATGTCTATTATATCAAAAAGTATATTAAAATTTCTGATCAATTCAAAATTTCTCATTTTAAAAATTAAAATTGTTATAAACATATTTTATCTTACCCCAGTGTTAAGATCATTTGTTATGTTTTGTTACAGTGAAAGCCTTGGGTGTAAATGCTCAGAGTGTGTTCCCATTGGTGACATACATACATATAACGTGGTCGCTCACAATGGGCCTAATAAGAAAGTTAAAATTTTCTCAAAAGATAATGGAGAGGGCTATGCTTGGAGTTTCATTGCGTGATCAAATTAGGAATGACGAGATCAGCAGAACTACAGTAACCGACATGATTAGGAGAACCGATGCCCGATAGGGCCAAAGGGTTCTCGAATGTCTACCACCCACCGGAAGATGCAGCGTGGGTAGGCAATCTGCAAGGTGGACCGACGACTTAGTAAAGGTCGCGGGAATCCGCTAGGTGCGAGTGTCGCATGTCCGGAGATTTTTAGGGGAAACCTATGTCCAGCAGTGAACTTCTTTTGGTAAAATGGATTTGAATCATAACATTCGTTTTCATTTGAAGGAATACGAGAATATTTATTGGACGATGACTTTTAAAAAAGTAGTCGACAAAATACTCGAGTGTACGTCAAAGGTCGAACTAAGAGATATAGAATAATTATTCTTTTAAATAAAGTTTGCAAGGGCATTATTATGAAGATAATCTTATGATTTTAGTATCTACTAATGGACAAGTTATTTTAAGAAAACTTTAAGAGTTAGTGCCACTCTGTGACTTTGGATTCTTTGTTTGTGTATAAATGAAATGTTCAATCAGAAGGTTGAATATGAAGTATATATTTCTTAATAAATGTGACTACTTTTACACCAGAAAATGTGGATCAATGCGAGTGACAAATCCAATTGCTTTATCTTCTCTTCCATTGCGTCAATGTGGTTTATGGTCAACAGATGTGTAGGGTCCGCGCGGTAGCCTTAGCGACGCCCGGCCAGCGTGGTTCATCCGCTAGCGGATTGTCATTCTCCATGGAGATTCCTTGTGTTCTGAGTGCAGATAACGACGACGGAGGGCCGGCGCAACTGCCGTGTCACTTTCCCTGAAGAGTTTCAGTTCTTTTTCGAGACGACACGTACCTCTTTGTTTGTAGACGATCTTGATAATGGTATTCACGTAATTATAATGTAGCTATAGAGCAGATACATTATTTTTAAATTGTACTTATGCTTACAAAAACCCGTTTAATAATAATTGTGCAGTACTTTTGTCAACATATTATACGATTCTTACAACTAATGAAAATGAATAAAGATTTTCCAATTTTTAAAAAATATTTGGTTAAGTTGTCTATACAACCCTAAGGTACGTCTGTATTATAGAGACTATTTTCTTTCACCTGCTACGGTCCTGACACACGTATTTTACTTTTTTTACTAACATACACGCTCTTCAGTTACTTGAAACTTTTGACCTGCCCTTTCTTTAGAACGTTTTCGATCTGGTTGAGATACGGCAAGGGCGACCGCCTTGTCCAGTCACCATCGCCTTGTAATTTTTTTTGCCAATCTTTCTTCATCCATTTTCTCCACATGCCCAAACCATTTAAGCATTCTTCTTTCTATCTTTTTCACAACATCCTCTACTACAGCACAACGTTCTCTTATCACATTATTCCTTACTTTATCTATCATTCTCACGCCAGCAATACTTCTTAGACCTCTTATCTGCATTAATCTTGCTTTCGTGCTTCTTCTGTCAGCACTCACTACCATACATAATTGTAGCTACCTAGCATAACTCACTACCACATTCGGATGTGTGACTGTACTGTTCTTACTGGATTATATCTCGTAAATATTCTATGGATACCGTAAAACATTTCAAGATAACGTGCTGGTGGTCTTTTAAAATTACATAATTAATTTTTATTACTTTATAATAAAGCACAAAGTACTTTTTAGTACAAAGTAGGTTATTAACTGTTTCAACAAAAGGTATTTGTTTTATTTTGAAATGTTTTAAAAGGCAACGTCTATCCAAGCCCGGATCTACATTTTTTTCGACTCGGGGTAGAAACTTGATAGTGGCGCTCGTGTATCCAGCGTTTGAGTTTATCTACTTTTAAAAAAGTAGAAAAAAACTTATTTAATTAAAAACAAAAAACTGACTTCAAAAGAATAAACTATAAAAATGCACTAAATGTCAATAAATAATTACTTTATTAATCTGCTTCGTTAATTTTGAAATCCTACTTCGTTAAACCCTACTTCATAGTTGTGGAAACATATATATGAAACATGTGTAAGTGTCTATAATATTCTAGGGGTTTTTTTAATTTGCCTAAGTTCTATTGACTAGATACTGATTTGGTGGAAATGGGGCTACCTCGGAAGTGTTTTCCTTCAATGATAAAAAAATTTGCAAATCGGTCCACAATTAACGGAGAAATCACTTAACAAACATACAAAAAAAATCATACAGACGAATTGATAACCTCCTCCTTTTTGAAGTCGGTTATAATGAAACAACGAAATCTGTCTTCCGACAATGAAGGTCGCGCATAATACACCTTAAGTACTCCAATTAGAGTGCTTCCGTCATGTTGCAGTGCAGCAACGAACGTAAGCCATTAAGAAGTTTCATTGATCATCATATTCGACTACGATAATTATTTGACCATAACGACGTTACGGTAGGTGACTCAAATATCCGGATAGTCTATAAAAGATACGGCCGAGTTTCGTTAATTTGCTCCTAAGAATTGAATAGTTCCGTTACTTTCTCATGGATCCCATAATCAGAACCTAACAAAACTACGCTTGAGGTACATCCTTTCCAAAACAATAATCGAAATCGATTGGCGTAATATTAAGTTATTCGTCCTTTTGTCGCGCACAAGCTTAATGCAAATTTAAGCCTTATATGGTTTTCTCATGGATACCGCAAAAAAGAGGGTCGGTTAGAAAATGTTCAATATCTTCAAAAGTACCTGACCTAGCTTCATGAAATCAAGACTAAATTAAAGAATATTTTAATGTGCTCATATCTGATGGTAGGCTTCACAACATCTCCATACTTAAATCCAAGCGTCTTAGTGAGGACCTATTTGTAAACAGCCTTCTCTTCGCTACTGACGCCGCTTTTGTCGTCCATGGTCAGGCTCAACTTCAAGATAAATTTACCAGAGATCACATCTCTTCTCTATGTCCATTACTACTACAAAACTGTCCTTTTAGCGCGAGCATGTTAAGAACAACTAGATGTTTTGCTTAACGGCGCACCCTTGCAAATAGTCACCAAGTTTTGTCACCCAGGTGTTAACATGTCGAGTAATCTCTCGCTTAATGCCGAGATCGATTCCTAGCTTCTACGTTCGGGAGACATCACAACGTCTTGATCGGCCGATTTTTAACAACGATATGGCAATTTGAAAAGAAAAGTCTTTTTTTTAATTCATAACTTTTTCCGAGATGGGTAAAAAAAATCTGGTAAACTTTCAGCCAATTCGAAAGGCGTTGGGGTCAAAAGTTGTCGATTTGGTATGGAATGCCCCTTCAACATGCAGTAAATCTATGTACATCTAAATTTTTAATCAGGCTTCCGTTTACTAGAAGCTTTGTGGAGCAAGTTTTTTTTTATTTTTAATCATATTATCTTATGGTTTTGACGCCCGCTAAAAGTGGCGCCTGGAGTCGGTGCCCCGGCTTGCATAGATCCGGGCCTGTCTCTTAGATGACATAAAGTCCTAAGTTATCAGTCACTTTGTGGGCACAGTCAGGTCTGGGTTAGACATTATTAAAGCGCTAAAACATTGCTACTGCTGTATCCGCAACGTTAACGCTGCCATAAAAAGTTATTTAAAGCAACATATAGTTTGTCTGTAAGTCAGTTACTTACATAAAAAGGAATTCCTTTTTTTTGTATTTCGATAATGACACCCGTGACTAAGGTGACAGGTAACATTCTTGGTCGCCACTCGGGCAAAGATAGGTAAGGGCACCCCTAACGTCGCATCTCCTCTAAACTCTTTTCGTCGATTATTCATTACATCTCTAATCAATCTCAAAACTTATCAGAAACTACCTCGAAGAATCAAAAAAAGAATAATGGTAAATTGTTTCAGTAGTATTCGAGTAAGAAATTCGCTAACGGACAGACACACAAGACAATTTATAATCTATTAGTATCTAATCAATAACCTATAATAAGTACAATTGACATAGGTAATTGTTTATTATTAAAATTTCATCTGATAGAAATTGCTCACTAATCTCATAATGTACAATTGATAGGTACGATATTATTTACTTGACTTAAATCAAACAAGCATTTTAAAAATAATCATTTATTTATTATAAATACACAGTTCCGATAACTAGAAAAAAAAGACCTTGACGGTGCTTAAAGAAAAACCATTCTGTGATATTAAAATAACAATTATTCATATATAATAAATAATCACCAAGACAGTACAAACTTGTAAGTCTTATTTTCTTTCTCGACTTTAGTCAGAGCCTCATAGATCTTTGCAGAAAGTTTGTAATTACAATATATTTTGTAATAAAAATACATAACGATGATAATATTAGCAACTTCAATGCAAGGGATTATAAAGTTTCGTAATATTTTTTCATAAACCAAAAAACCTTTTTTATCGTATAATTGTTAAATCTACCGCTTCTATTACCTACTGAAATGAATATTAAAATACAATACAAAAAGATGAAAACTAAAATTTATTAGATATCGTAGTAAATATTAATCAAATAAGCGAAGGTACAAAATAACAAACTAAAATAAAAACACATATTACATATAAAATAAACTAAACATCACCTTCAGGCAACATTTTAATTTAAACTACAAAAATGACTAAACAAAATGACTTCCGTTCTTAAAAATCTACAACAATAAATTAACTATACAAATATCAGTAGTATAGAAAAAATAATTCAAGCCATTGAGGTATTTCTTAAACGAGGAACATTATATTATTAAATAAACCATTAGCCATATTTATTTAACATTTCAAGAAAATGTAATAATGTAATAACATTTTAGTGTTTCTAGAATGAATAATGAGAATACTTAGTAAGAAAAGTATCTCCACTTTACCACATAAATTATATCAGATTATATGGAAAAGACAAAAACCTAATTATTAATAAAACATCAAGAATAACAGTTAATGTAAATTGAAATAAACGGATATAATTACTTAATTATAGATAATAGTATTATCGCTATAATTTATTCATATTGAAATATCTGACATTTGTGTTAACAGTACAAATTAAACTCTTTTACTTAAAATTACTAATGTACGTAGCATATTAAAAACTTGAAGAAAAAACAAGCCATTTGTCAGAAATCACTTTAATCGCAATTAAATTACTAAAACAAATAAGCAGAACAAGAAAATGTTAACTTTTTGAAAAAAAAAAAAACGAAGTTAAATTTTGTTGTAAAAAGTACAAAATAAATGCACTATACTTTTATTATTATATGTTTTAATCTATATTTTTGAATATTTGCTATAACAGAGAAATACGAGAATTGACTCAAGTTATATTTTTTTAATATTTCTGTTTACGAGTTCCTATCAATAGATTGTCATAGAATGTAACGTTTTTTACGTTAATTTATATTTTTAATTATACATTACATTAATTCGGCTTATGTTATAAATATGGAATTGATTTGTAGTAACAATAATTTACTGAAGAATACAAATATTAATACGAAATTAATGACGCTACAATTAATCATATTGTAACGAATGCAGTATTATCTCTAACATATCAACAAAAACTTACGTAATAACAAATAATATTTAATGTCCTTAAAATAGTGAATTATTAATTTTAATTCTATTCGTTGAACTGTTGATAAAAAATAAAAACATAATATTGTAAATCAATATGGTTCAAACTAAGCCACTGGGAAAACAATAATATAATAGAGGTTTTTTATTATAACTATCCATTTGAAAATAACATACAATTACAATAACCATATTTTAATGCTAAACGTATTTATAATTTTTCTAAATTTGTGAGTCGTATATTTCTATCATAAAAAAAATATTCCACCATTTTTTATAAAACTAAATGTCAAAATTACAAATTGTTCTCAAAAACAAATGTCACCTGAATCTTTTAACATTATTATAAAAATAAAAAAGTGAAAATATATATTCATATACATATATATTTTACATATATTGTATGTATATGTTTTATATAAATTTGGAGCGTTATTGTAATGTAAGTTATTACATACAAAAAAAAAAATGCGTGTCTGCTTATTATGCGACATTATGTCAGATATTACACATATTAAAAAAGTACACATACATAATTATTGGTATTATTATTTTTAAGTGATGATATTATATACCATTGTTCTAGTTAATAATTAATTTTCTATACACTATGTGTCTACGTGAATTGACAGAAGTGTAACGATTTGTTTTTTTAACATTATTCAAATAGATTCATATCATTTATACTGTAAGGCAACTCTCTAAAGCTGTCCGTTCAAACGTACGTATATGCGGGTAGTTCAACATTTTTCTTCAAAACATTTGTGTAAAATTTTCTCAATAGAGGTACTTTTCGAAAAAATGTTTACTAATGATACAAAATAATTACAAAGTTTATTTTTAAATATATTCGATTTAACTTGAATATTAGTCTGATTGTCTGATGTAAGAAAATGTATTTCCATTGTCAAAAGTCAATATATTTTTATAAAACCATGTAATTAAATTTTTGCTCGTTCACTAAAAATATCCGTTAAGAAAATTCCATAAAACGAATAAAGTTAGAATTTTAAAAAGTTGAAACTAGTTGGTGGGCTCCTGTTTCCGCATTTAGACACATTGGCGGTCCGTTGTGAAGTTGAAACTAACTACCCACATATATAAATATTTATAAACACATGTCAATTAGCATATATCAGCCTCTTCGAGCAACGACGACCATTGAACGTGCTACGAATATACTTAGAACTAGGAGAACTCACTGATATTACATTTTTTACGCGAACCTACACATAAACATTAATATTTTTTATTATTAATTTCTAGTATTTTAATATAACTCAGGGCAAATTACTGGGATATTTATAAAACGTGTCCGAAATTTAAAAAACCATTAAATTATTAACACATAATATTGAAAAGCTTTATTTATAGCGCAAGTTTTAGCGTTTGATCGCATTCTTGCCTGATGGTAAGTGACGATGTAGTTTAAAATCACAACGCGATAAACTTGTAGTGACTGGTAATCAAGTGAAGCTGTCAGAACACACGTATAGTTAAAACTATTCTCATTACATTCATATCTCATTCATATTTCCTTCGCTACAATCTCAGGCTTAATACAGAATAGAACAGGTGGATTCGAACCCGTGTCAATCGAACAATTACTATCAATGAAGTATCAGCACTCTGATATCCTAGTTGACACTGATAATGTGGCTACCTGCAGATGAATTTTTTTTTTTCATTTAGTTAAAAAGTTTTTTTAGTTTATCCATAGTAAACAAAAACACAATTTTACCTCTTTATATAATTGTATAGAATAACAAACTATGTAAATGGTGTAATAATACCTGTAGTAAAAAAAAAAAACATTTAGATGATAAAATTATGAGAGACAATAATTTTTGGAGATACTCGAGAGGGAATGCTCTATCGTGTCTAAACAAATGTTAGTATAATCCTCGCGAATTGCTAGTGTAATGAATTTTGCATATGAAACGTTACGTGACGTCATGCGCAACTAAAAAGTACAGTTAACAAAAAAATAACTAATGGATAAATTTACAGGAACAAAAAAAAGGGTTATTATTTCTATGAAGTTCACATATTGGTGATTTTGAATTTTAAAATAATTTTACCAATTAAGCTAAATAGAAGGTACTAGAATTATGATTTGTTATCGTTTATCATTTTATCTCCTTTTTAAGTGTTCCCCTAAATTTGTCCAGTGACGTAGTTCAAATTATTATAAAAATATTTTTTACATTTTATTGCGTTTATTTATTTAATGACAATAACTGCACCAATAATATCGACATGTATCGTCATTAGAACAAATAATTTTGTACATTTTATAATTTTTATGTATTTAAGTGTAATAAAATAAGCAAATAAAAAGTATTATCTTAATCTTTTTGTTATCTCTGAATACACAAATTTCTATGTTATGTAATAATATAACTCAGCTGACATTGTTGCTAACCGTACTGGCTGTTGGAAGAGTCTGCTCGAGAGTGACGTCACTAAGCCGGCGGTAATTTGCGGGGATTATATTGAACTTGTACGAAACATTTAACGTGTGACGTCATATATTGCTATAACAGTAGTCATATATATATATAATATATTTCTCTATGACATAATTAAAATGCTTATAAACTACTTAATTTTTGATCAAATTTAATTTTTTTTTTCAACGGTTAGTCTGTTGGTTGAGGCCTGTTTTCTTTTAATGAAAATATAAAAAATAATGAGATATAATTGGAGAAATTTCATAATAATAATCCTGGATTTTGTTCAAATTCAAAGGTCGTGTTTCAAATGTCTTCTTACGAAAATGCGTTTAAGCGGTCATCTTATTTAATCCTTTGATAAAGTTAGTCATATCGTATTCCTCCTCGTACTGTTTATCGTCCCAGAGGTCCGGGAGGGTCTCAACCAGGGACCGGCCGGTGTTGCTGGCCTGCTGGTGCTGGTGCTGCGAGGTGCCGGTGTTCAGGTTGAACAGGTCGAGGAGCTGGTCGGTGCCCATGGTCTCCAGGGCTGCGTTCTCACTGCTTATCACCGTGTTCGCTGTCATTAGCTTGAACTTCTGTAGTCTGTTATGAACGAAATCAGTTTGAATAAAATTACAATATAATATAATTTCTGTTATGACTGTATTGAACAATTCTCGGTTGGTAACCGTTGATAATACATGTGTTTTATTGATATAAGATATTATAATTACTTAAATAATATAAATAATTGATAATAAAAAGTAAGATCAACAAATTAAAACTTACACTTAAGTAAATAAAATTTACTTAATTGTCTTCTTAAAAATTAATATGAAGTTAATTGAATTGAATTTAATTTATAATCATTCTTTTACGTGTATTATTCTTATTATATTAATTCTAAATACAACTTTATATTTATGAAGTTTATATTTATATTCTGCACAAAAATCTCTTTTATTGATAAATTTCGGATTATAATTTTAATTTGTTTCTAACTGTAGTAATTTCATCTCTGCCGGAGTATTTTTTAAAAACTGTCCGTTGAAATTGTAAAATGAACACAGTTGAACTGGGAACAGATGACAGGGTTGTAAAGATGAACAATGGCATACCCCATGATCTTCTCCTCGAGGGTATCCCTCGTGATGAGACGGTACACGTTGACGACCTTCTTCTGGCCGATGCGGTGCGCGCGGTCCATCGCTTGCAGGTCCTTCATCGGATTCCAGTCGTGCTCCACGAATATAACCGTGTCGGCGCCGGTCAGGTTCAGCCCGAGCCCGCCAACCTGTACACACAATATAACAATAACTACTAGTCCCACAGTTGGGTAAAATTCACTTTCAATATATTTCACACTAGCTGCTCTCCGCGGATTTACCCGCGTAGTTCCCGTTCACGTAGGATTCTCGGAATAAAAACTATCCTATGTCACTCTCCCTAGATTTTAAACTGTCTACATAACAAATTTCATCCAAATCGGTCCAGTAGTTTTAAGTTTATTCGTTACATAGTAAAATACAAATCTTTCCTCTGTATAATATATAGAAAACTACAAGTGCGCGCTCAAAAACCATTGAAATAAAAGCACAACAAACTATTTACACTAATAATTATGATCAACTGTTCTTGAATTAGAAGAACATTAAAGAGCAGAGTAAAACAGAAACAAATAAAGAAATGTTTTTATATTTCATTAACTTGTTTCCGGCTGCTTTGCTTAAGGGCATTAAAATCATAATAGAATATGATTAAAAATAAATGATCCACAAATCGTCTAGCATATGGAAGTCTGGTTGAAAATGTCGATGTAAATAGATGTACTGAATGTAATCTACTCTATTTTTTTATCGGTTATATAATTTCATGCTACACAAATGAAGTTATTAGATAATATGTATTTTTTTTAATAATAAAGAGTACACATTTATTTATTAAAATTCCCATTACGTATTTCTTTAAAATTACTTGATGGCACAAATGGAATAAAAAAAAAGAAATTTAAGCGTCCTGTGAGTGCTCAATAAAAGTAAATATTTCTGAGTTATAAAGAGTAGAGTTTATTTAGTATGAATGAAATTAGTGTATGTGCGTGCGTGTGTGTGTGTGTGTGTGTATGGGCGTGCGTGTGTGTGCGTAAGACGTAGACGTACCGCAGTAGTGAGTAGGAGCAGGTCGATGGAGACGTCGGTATTGAACCTAGTGACGATAGAGTGGCGGTGGTGCGGCGGCACGGACCCGTCGAGCCGCAGGTACGTGACGGCGGGCAGGTGCCGCTGCAGCAGGTCCCGCTCCACTATGTCCAGCATCTTCTTCAGCTGGCAGAAGACGAGCGCGCGGTGCTGCGACACCACCGCCTCGCCCTCCGCCCCCGCAGCGCTCGTACCGATGCCGCAGTCCAACAGCAGTTGCCTGACACACACGACACACACGTGTATTATTATTACATTCCGATTCCAATTCAATTTCCCTATACGCGCCCGACCGTTGACTTAAATATATCACTTCATCAATAACAACAATTATTTTGTACTGCAAGCTTCTTATAAGTATCATCCATAGAGATTTATAAAATAATCGTGCACGTGTAAACAAATTAGATTTTCGTAGAATTAGAATAATGACCGTGGAGGAATTAGAGAGAATAGTGTAATTACTTGAGCGCGGGTAGTTTAGCGGAATGGTCGATATCGTCGAGGGTGGAGTTGTGCGCGCGGAGCTGCGCGGCGATCGCGCCCGCCTCCGGGTGCTCCGCCGTCAGCACCAGCTTCGGGTGGTTGCACACGTTCTGCAGGTAGTGCAGCGCCTGCACACACACACACACACAAACTATATTAACACCAATAACATATTACTATAAGTAAGTAAAATATGTATTACAAAATTAATTTATATATTTGATTAATAATATCATTATTCTTTCTTTTTTTTTATTTAACATTATATGTATATTAAACTGAGAACTAAAATGTTATAACAGGTTCAATGTAAAAAAAAAACTAAGCAGCCATGAGTACTGCCGACAGAAGTGAAAACTCGAAATTTTGAAGAAAAAAAAAAAGCTCAAATTTCATAATTTGTCAATTCAAATGATGAACATAACCGAACATAAGTAAGCAGTACGTTACCTGGAAGACGTGCGTGTGGGCGGAGGAGATGTCATGCGGCACGTGTTCCCTGGAGAAGTCCTCGTAGAGCCTCCTCTGCAGCGGGCTCAGCTCGCAGTAGTAGTCCTGGGTTATCTTCGGCGGCAACTCCTTCAGCACGTCCTCCTTCACGCGCCGCAGCAGGAACGGCAGCACCTGGAATCGTACACAATACTAAACTATATTTATAACCGACTTCAAAAAGGAGGAGGTTATCAATTCGTCTGCATGTTTTTTTTTCTGTGTTTGTTATTCGATTTCTTAGTCATTTTACAAATCGGTCCATAAATGAGGGAGAAATCGAGTAACAAAAAAAAAGACAAACATACAGACGAATATATAACCTCCTCTTTTCTGAAGTCGTTTATAAACAAACCCGACTTCAAAAGAATAAACTATAAAATGCACTAAAAAGTCAATAAATAATTTATTTATTAATCTGCTTGGTTAATTTTGGATCCGGTGCCAGCTAGAGTTAATCAATGTATTCATTTACAAATGGAAATAACTGCCCAAACTTTAACATAATTACAAATAAGCTAAATAAAGGACTAGTCCTTTAAACTTTTTTAGTGACTTTAAAGAAAAATTAAATATAATTAGCGACTTATAAGCCGGCACCGATTACAAAATTAACGTAGCAGATTAATAAAGTAATTATTTATTGACTTTTAAGTGCATTGTTATAGTTGTTCTGTTGAGGTTGGTTTTGTTTTTAATTAAATAAGTTTTTTCCATTCGTCTTTTTCTCAACGATAAACGTTAAATTTACTGATTTTTTTAATTGCACATATTGCTAAAAGTTTTTTTTAATAATATGATTAAATCGCTATAATCTCAACTATGCCAAATGTAAAAAGGGCGCATAACAGAAGTCGGACAGAGTGTTATACCAAAAGGTTGTGTAATTTTTTTCTATTCCTCTGAAAATGTTTGTTTTTTTTAAATAGAATAGGCTTTGACCACATTCTCACCTGATGTTAAGTGACGATGTGGTCCGGGATGGTAAACACACTAAGTCTAGACGTACTGGTTCTAAAGTGATCCTGCCGGAACACACCTATTGGTGTTTGGCGACAGGTTTTCAAACTCGATGGAGCTAGCTACTCAGGCGAGAATCATTCAGAAACGTCCTACCACCATGCTGTGATTCCTCAAGATGTTTTCCTTCACCGAAAGCTCAAGTCGATTTTAGAGTTGGATAGGCGCGGGATCAAACCCGCACCGGTTGACGCGGAATCCGGTCGCACTACCCACTGCGCGCCATCATCGCTTCAGTCCCTCAGAACTTAAAAAGATAACAAAATTAATACAAGAAAATAAATTTATACACCCTTTTTTCATTTAGCATGTGATATAATATGATGATATATGTATATAACTGGTGAAAGTCACGGGAGTTCGTTGTATGCGAGCGGTGCGAGACCGGCCGTTGTTTAGATCTATGTCCAGCAGTGAAGGTGTTTCAGTTGAATGGATAAGTGTGGCGTACCTGTCGGTGCAAGGCCTCGCAGGCCAGGGCCCCGGACTGCAGCTGGTGCGGCGTGGCCTTGGGGTCCCGTGCGGCGAGTATGGGCCGCGAGTAGCGCGCCGTGAACTGGCGCTCGGTGCCCAGCAGGCCCGGCATCAGGAAGTCGAACAGCGACCACAGCTCCAGCACGTTGTTCTATACACAGACACCCCACATCATCTATACTAATCAATTAAATTCAAGTGTCTGTTTGTAATGTCATAATAACAATTTTTTTTTACTAAATAGATATACATAAATGTATATATACATATACCAAAAATACATTTTTTTTTTATTTTGTCTGAAGCTAAAGCTAATGCTGAATTTACTCCAGGTAACTTAGGGTACTTTTAATTTTCAAAAATTAGGGTTTCGCATAAAAAATATATGAAAAGCGGGCGCAGCTGCGGGCACACAGCTAGTAAATAATATATCATTAGCAAATCACTACTACAACTATACTCATACATGACGAGTCGTATAAATGAAAGCAGACAAAGTGGCAGAAAAAAACTATATAAATATTATTATTAACGGGCGCCCGCTACTTCGTCTAAGTTCTAGGTTTTCATCTTGGGCGATAAGGCCCCTCGTGGAAGTAGAAAACAAAAAAATAATTAGAGAGCATTAAGATATCGCAGAAGGGGCCAAATTAAAAATCTAGTCTGAAAAAGGCGAAAAAGAATTAAGTTGATGAACTCTAGGAAAAATCATATTCTCAAAGTGAGCAGTGACCAAAATAAGTTCGAGACACACTGTGGCTTAGTCTAAAAAAAAGTTTAAAAAAGATCCCATACAGACCTGTATAGGTGTACCGGACAATATCACCCGGTGATTAGCGATCAGCTGTTTGATAGCTTTAAACGCTTTAGTCTTGCCGTTCTTGATGACGTGCCCCTCGTCCAGGATGCAGTAGTTCCACTTGATCGTGCTGAAGAATTCGATGTCCTTCCTGACTATATCGTACGAGGCGACTATGAAGTTGTAATGCTTGACTTGGTGCCGGAGCCGCTCGCGCTCCACCGGCGGACCCACGTACTGGAGCGCCCTTAAGAACTTCGACGGTATGAACTTGTTCACTTCGAACACCCAGTGACCTGGAATCAGACACCGATGCAACCCATCCCGCTTAGACGCCGTCTTATATTTAACATACTGTGGCATGTCGCTGACGGGTGACGTCATAGGTGGCGCGGATCTATAAGTTCTTCCCTAGCAAAAATCGCTCGGCTAAAGAAGTTTTCATTTCAAAAATATCGATAGCACTGGCATTATTCGGCTTAGGTTAAGGATCGATAAGAATAGAGTAGGTAAATAGGAAGATAGCGATAAAACTGGCATTATTTGGGTTAGATGAACAAATTAAGTATCGATAAAAAATAGAGTAGTAAAAGTATCGATAACATTGACTTTACTTGGATTAGGTAGTAGTATCGATAAAAATAAGGTACACATACCGGTGAGTGTGGGCGGACACACGACGAGCGTGGGCAGTTGTGGTAGTTTGTGTTGCGCGCGCTCCCAGTGGGAGCCGGCGACGACGACGATCGACTGCAGGGTCTTGCCGAGCCCCATGTCGTCACACAGCACGCCGTGCAGCTTGTACTCGTTCAGGAACCGCAGCCAGTTCACACCGGCCTGACATACATACAGTTCACTTTATAACATTTTATGTAGTTTTTACCTGTATAAATAATAAACGTGTCGTTGTGCGCGTATCACGTGTTTAATATCTGCCACTCTATCATAAGGTTATTGAAGTTTTAAGAACTTTATAAGTACTACGTGTTCAGTGGTGTGTGTTTCGGGACATAGAAAAGTAAGACAAGCGTGTCGAACTCATATCGGACAATTAAAAAAAAAAATGTTTTCTTAAACTATTAGTTCTTTACAAAAATACGATATCGTCATATTATACATTCTTAAGATAATAAAACAACCTAGACGAAATTATCTAAATACATTATATTATTTGTGATTATCCATGTTCAATTTGCAATGAATCCAATAAAGCGTATAAGTTTTCGATAAAGGTAAAAAAACATCACGTGAAAACCATCATCAGAATAGTTGTTTTTTTTTTATCTAAATTTCAAACAATGTTCTAACCAAAGGTAGGCTTTTATTAGAACATTTCAAGGAGTTTTTGTGACAAAGCAGATTTAAAGTTCCGTGTCATTATTTATATATATATACACCTGTTGATATGATCTGAGTTCGGCGGAGATGGGGACCGGTATCTTGTAGTCCTGGATAGACTTGGGGTTGAAGAGCTGTTCGAGGAAGTGTTTGTCTCGCAGCCGGCGGTCGCGCAGGTGCGGCGAGAGCGCGGGCGGGTCCGGCGCAGCGCCGTCCAGCGGCATCAGCTGTATGAGCGAGGCGAAGCACCGCGTCGACATGACGCGCACGCACTCGCACTGGTCGCTCATGCGTCCTGCTCGCACACAAACACTTCAACGGTTATAAAGAGACCACCCCACTCAAATATTTAAATTAAACACTGCATTGTTTGTTAGCAGACGGGATAGAACGACAGCGGCTCGCCAGCGCGATGGAAGCATTTATACTGTACTAACATCCCGCTTCTCTGGAAATCTCAAAAGAATCTTTAACGTCATCGTACAGTGAAGTCCAGCATAAATAATCCATAATAAATTAGTTAACTGGTGTGTAATTTAATGAAACCAACAGACCAAATAATCTGTTTATATTTAAGAAAAATGGGGTGGTACGCATCATCACCTTAAAACTACTGAACATATAGAGATGGGACTATTATCATTAGAATTTTTCGTAGATGGTTATTTATTTTTTGGATTACATCGATCCTTTCTCACCTTTTTTATTCAATTTACTTTCTAGTACATTTTGTTCCTTAGATTTACTCTTATGTACATTTTCTCACAAATATAAACAAAGACTCATTTTTATTCATTCATTTGTATTTTTAGGTTAGATATAAATAAATGTTATAAGCACTTTTTCACTAACCGCAGGCACCAGCTGGTATAATTTTAAATATATACAGGAATTTAGGTAGTATTCGAGTCATACATTTTTTGCCCTTAGGTTTAGATAAGTGCTATCGGTTAATTTATTGTTTAAAAAGCAATTAGAGGAGGGGAAAGTGGTGTCTAGTTACCGAGCAGCGGCACCACCAGTAGCACGATGTACGGCACGACTTGCAGCTGCAGCGCGTCGACAACGCGCGCGAGCGTCTCCGCGGCGCCGCTGCGCACGCGCTCGCTGCGCACGTCGCTCAGCGCGGGCATCACCTGCCTCATACAATTCATATGTTCTTTTAAAGAAGAAAGAAAAAACATTTATTAACATATTTTACAATAGATTACAAAATTTACAAGAAAAAAACTGCAATTAAGTATATACAGAAAATAAAACACATGGTAATAAAGACTGGCCGTCAGCATTTGCCGCTTAATGACTGTCGCCATAAAACGGCGCGGATTTTCAGCCAGCCCTTTTTCCGGCCATAACAAAAGATATATATATAAAAAAAACTTCACGCCTTACACTTAAAATTACGAGAACAGATTAAATGAATAAAAAATGAAAATAAATATTGGTACAAAAAAAACAATATTTTGAAGCAAATTTCAAAACTCCATGTTAAATATCTTCCTCTGATTGCAATGCGTCTGCGACACACGAGAAACACAACTTTTCGGCTATATAAAGTACTGGCTTTAAAGTGATAAAGATATTTTCAAACATACCTAAGAGCTACCTTCGCTGATAGTTTTTTTTTTCTAACTAGCTATAGCTGTTGACCTTTACAACTTCACCATGACTTTGGAGACGAGTGCTAAAGGCACTCAGCCACAAGAAGGTAACTAACACAAGGGTTACCAAAGCGTTACGGACCTAGGCTTGGCCGTTGCCCGAATGCTGATAGATATCTTCACTCTGTTAGGAACATGACTTTTGTAAAACGCCATTAACCTCATACATACATCTATATGTTATTTTATATTCTAATGAACATGCCCAAATTATATGTGCAATTCGGTGGAGTTATAAAAAATATCCTATATTCATTGCGTTTAAAAAATATAGATTGAAGAAACAAAACCAATATTTACAGATACGAAGGATTTTTTCTAGAAATTTTCACGGGTGGATACAAAGGTCACCAGCTAGAAATTCACCAAAGTTACATCATAATCAGATGGATGCTTTAGGAGCATATAGAAGGTATGAATACATTCATTTATATTGACATAGATGTGTGTTCATTTTAGGTGAATATTGACCATTGCCCAGATATTTTCAGTACTGATTATAAACAATTTGTCAATAGCACAATATAACTTGATTATAAAATAATTAATAATTTGCACCCTGTCATAAAATATGGTTAATTTTAAATTGTATTTTTATAATAACTTTGGATTTTTAGTAATTCATTTTATTAGTTTAAATTTGTAAGTAGCTCAAACGCTATTCGAGGCAATGTGAGAAAATTATTTGCGAAACACTAGAGACAGTCATGATTGAGCTGCAATGAGAATTGGTGCAGTTCTTAGTAAAATAGTGAAGTTAGTTCTATAGAGAGGTTTTTCTGGTATTTCAATATAAAATAACAAAAGTAAACAAAGTATGTGTACCTCGTCGATGATAAGATGCATTAGTGGGTGCGGAGTGACGCGGCACATGGCGGCGAGTGCCCGCGCGGCCATGTGCCTCACCGCGGTGTAGTTGGCGCGGGCCAGCGCCGCCACGGCTCTGGCGCGCCCACACACCTGCTCCCACAGCGCGGTGCTGATGCACGAGCACACAGCCTCCACCACCTGCAGGCGCGAGATCAGCTCCTCTGCACGTCCAGCCTCCAAGCTATCCAGCTCTGCAACCATAAATCTTTAAGCTATGAGGACTGCCGACAAAAGCATGAACTTTACATTTCATAATTTGTTAATTTAATTTATAAACATAACCCTAACATATTATGTCTGGTTTTTACAACGATTGGCGCTCCGAGCAATAATTCCATACATTTCATTCAATTCATAATCAAAACATATGATAAGCTCCATAAATGTAACTTTAATAATTTACCTATGAGCGCGATCTTATACATTACATAGTGTAGCATGTTGACAGCTAACGTCATAGCATTGGTAACGCGAAACTATAAGTTTTCCTCTGCCAAAAACGTTCTAAAGAAGTTTTCACTTCAATAAACTTGTAGAGACTATGAACATTGGTGTATAGAGGATCAGTGGAAGCTCAAGGAAAAGATAGAGTGTGTGAGGAAAGATATGAAAGAAAAAAGGGTTATAAATCTATACGAACTGTGAAAACACACTGCACCTACCCAAAAGAACATAACATCAGAAAGAATGATGATTATGATGATGGCAGAAAGGCTAATAAGAGCTTTTAATAAAAGTGTTAAGTTTAACAGTAAGATCTCAACAAGCGTTACCTATTTATCCGACAATAAGTTCAAAAATAAATCTATGACAAGCAAATAGATATTTCAAAAGATTACTACAGTGTGGATTATTATGTAACGATAGTCATGATTGGAAATAACATCTTCTCTGTGCTCCCAGTAATAACGGTTATAACTATAATTTGTATAGTTTTAATATAAAATAAAATATATTTATACAAAAATAAAATTTAAACCAGATCAAAATTTATTGCTTATGCTCTTCTCGACTGACTTTCAGCAGCGGCATTTCCGGTATCAATACCCAAGTATTATACTAACTTCCGGCGACGGAAAATCCGGTAACAAATCCCAAGGTTTATACTGACTACCGGCGGCGGAAAATCCGGTAACAATTCCCAAGCTTTACACTGACTTCCGGCGGTGGCATTTCCGGTAACAATACTGTAGCTTTATACTGACTTCAGGCGGCGGCATTTCCGGTGACAATACCGTAGCTTTACACTGACTTCCGGCGGCGGTATTTCCGCTCACAATACCGTAGGTTTACAAAGATTAACTTTAATTTTGACTAATTTCGATAATAAGTAACCCATAAAATAAAATGCGCGCCTTAATAATCAAATAAAATATAATAGGATGAAAAAATATAATAAGGTGTTAACATACTTAAACATTTGACGATGTTTATGAAAACTCACCGGAATCCGTTAAGACTTTCTCGAACGGATCCGTGATAAATTCCCAGAGTTTAGGCAGTTTCTCCGGTAGTTCGTCACCGAAGTACCTAGTGAGGCTAGTCAGAGCTAAAGTGGCGCCACGTCTCTGAATACGCAACAATTTACCCGCCTGCAATTAAAAAATTTTCAAATAATTTATGTATAATATACTGAGACAAATTGCAGAAAGAGAGACAGAGACGAGAATATATTTAAGGGTTGTTATTTATTTATGTAAGGTGTGCGTGTGAGTGTGCGTATGCGCATGTGCGTGCGAGTGTGGTAATGTATACCTCGTCTTCATTCGCGAATAGTGCATCTAATTGCAGATGTGCAGCAGCTGTGGGAGGGCGACCGCGTTTAGGGACACACCTGTCGGCGCTACGCTGCTGCTCTCGCAGGGTTAGGATACCTTTATACTTGTCCACTGGAAACAAGCAATTCTTATGTATTTATGTTCTTATTCTTATGCAAACATGTTGAATATAACGTCATATGTTAGTATAATACGTTTACTCTCAACGATAAAATGAAAATGTAAAGTTATATCGTATCATATTACCTACACTCTTATTTTTTTATTTGTTTATTTTGTCTGTTGTTTTCAATAAATTAAACAGCAGTAAAGATTATAGTTTATATATTATATAAATAACATACAAGTAGGTCCATGGGTGTGGGTCTCCCGTTTCCCCTCGGCGCCGGAGTCTCCGCTGGCGGAGTCGGGAGCGCCCTCTTCCATGTTGTCCAGTGATATGCGAGGAGTAAACTCGGGGTCACACCTTTAACAACATTATTCACTACATTAAAACACGGTCAAAAATATAAAAAAAATCTGATCATTTGAAATGACTCTACTGATACAGTAACGCAAAGGAATTTCATTGACACAATATATATTTACAAAGAAATGGCTTGACAAACTTTATATATATGTAGTTTTGATTAGACAAACAAAAATAATTTCATAATTAAATAATTGAAAATTTGATGTAGACATTCCAGATTGAAATATAGTAAAATTGGAAAAACTTGTTTTTTTTTACATGATATAGGCTTAGTGCTATGACATACAATCTCGCCTGATGTTAAGTGGCGATGTGGTCCAGGATGGTAAACGCACTAAACCTAGGTACTGATTCTCAAGTGATGCTGTCGAACACACCTACTGGTATTTGACGACAGGTTTTCATACTTGATCGTGGTAGCAACTCAGGCGGGCATTATTAGAAAAAATGTCCTACCACCATGCTATGGTTTCCTCACGATGTTTTCCTTCACCGAAAGCTGAGGCCGATTATAGAGTTGGATAGATGGGATCGAACTCGCGTCCATTGACGCGGTATTAGGCCGTACTATCTACTGTGCCTTCATCGTTTCTAAAGCTTATCTAAAGCCTAGTGCTTCAACTAAATGATCGGTGAGGTCTGGCACCGCATTTGGAAGACAGAGATTAATCGTTGAATCCAACTCGTCCGCGTTCGGGAAGCTACGCAGAATGTTCTCTTCCGAAATACCGCAGTATTTCAAGACGGAAGTCTTCAACCAAAGTGTGTTGCCAGTAATGACCTACGGCACTGAGAGACGTGGTCACTGATGATGGACATACTTATAAATCGCAAATTTATCCAAAGGGCAATGGAGAGGGCTATGCTAGAAGATTTCATTGCGTGGTCGAATCAGAAATTATCAAAGTAGCCGGTATTTCCTGGAGAATTGTCAAACTTAAATGAGCTGGGCATATTGCGCATAGAACCGATGTCCGATGGCACCTCACAAAGCGGACTGACGATCTGGTGAAAGTCGTGGGAACTCATTGAATGCGGGTGCCGCAAGACCGGTCGTTACGGAGACCTTAGTCCAGCAGTGGACGTCTTTCGGTTGAATGGATAGATACCTAAGATTACCTTATAATAGTACACGCACTTTTGAAATAGGGTATATGATATGAAGTGTGATGTGGGGCAAGGAGTTACCTGAGGAAGGCCTTGAGGTTGACGAGCACCTTGGTGTTGGGGCAGGGTTCGCGTGGGGCGAGGAGGGCGGCAAGGGGCGCGAGGGCGCTGGCGGAGGCGGCTTGCAGCTCGTCGCTCGTCTCCCGCTTGACGCTGTCCATGAGCGGCCGCCGCACGACCGGGTTGAGCCGCGTCGGCACCGCACCGAGCCACGCGCACGCGCCGCCCAGCGCCGCCTGCACGCTGCAACACAATATCAACCACGCCCGCTCTCCTCACTCTCACATACTAAACTATGCTTCATACGTAAATATGTACTAAACACAAACTAACTGTTCCATGTAAAAACCAGACAAATGTTTTATGTTATTTTTTTACACGGAATAGGCTCAATAGTTTGACGATAATCTGACCTTATGTTAAATGACGATGGGGTCTAGGATAGTAAACACACTAAGCCTAAAGGTACTGGTTCTCAAGTGATGGTGCCGGAACACACCTATTGGTATTTGGCGACAGGTTTTCAAACTTGAAGGTGGTAGCTACCCAGACGGGCGTCATTAGAAAACGCCCTACCACCATGCTATGGTTTCCTCAAGATGTTTTCCTTGACCGAAAGATCAGGTTGATTTTAGAGTCGGATAGGTTGATATCGAACCTGTGTCGGTTTACGCGAAATCCGGCCGCACTACCCACTGCGCCATCATCGCTTCCAATTTAATGATTAATAAATTCAATTAGCAAATTATGAAATTTAAACATGAAAAAAAAACAAAGTTTCGAACTACACTACTGTCAGCAGTCTCCATGGCTGCCCTAGTTTTTATTTTCCCCTAAATCGAGTGTACATTCGTCTGACCAACCAGAGTGAAGCTACTGCCGTCGCTAAGAAATAAAACATCTTTTTAATGCATCATAGTCGCCATGAAGTAAGTAGAAGTTAACTTACGAGACGTTCAAGGTGCTCTGCTCGATGGTGCACTGAGTGACCGCAGTCTGCAGACTCTTCCTCCTGTCCTCCAACGTCTGTGCGACGCGTTTCAGTTTCATGGCGACCACCATCGGCTGCGTGACGTTTGTCATATGGACCACCTGGAATAAACACATTATTGAAAACGATAGTCGTATAAACTAAAAAGCTCTAGACTCTTCGTATCATACTGTCCACTTAATGTATTAACTAAACTGTTTCATCTATCTAATTGTTGTGTTTTTTTAAGAAAAAATTTGGGAACCACTCCACCATCGGTAGGGATTCCCCTCCTTATATTGGAACCCTAAGAGATCGCGAACATTGAGTTTTAGAAGAGTGTACTCTCGTAACTAGTTTCAATGAAGAGTTGAACTGGTGGTGAGGTCTTCCCAGGGGAGCACAGCGGGGGGAACTTCAAAAGGGGGATTGAACAAATTTGATAATAATTTTTCAAATAAACACGTATTTCAATGCACTGATACTTCAACTGATTTAAGGAGATCAAACACCACTTAGAGGGAGAGAGATAGACTGTTATTGATTTAGAACATTTTTTTATTAGTACAAACATTTACAAACTACTATCTTTTTACTACATAATTTAATAGCCACTTTCAAAACGTTATGGCGCCATCTTTTGACGTATTATATAAACTTTATAAAATATTTAACATTGACGCCTTAACATTCCGCCCGCTATGGACGGAGTGTCCATAACATAACACTATAAACTATACTTTAAATCATATTTCATACAAACAATATAGTAAAGAAAATTTTCTAATATGTATAACAAATACTGCAACCTATGCACAATAGTAGCAATTAGTGATCATTACAATTTTTAACATTCATACAAGAAACATAAATAAAGTAATTTAGGTTGTGACGGGCAGAATAATGAGCTTTGATACCGGTCTTTTAATAACAGATTCTTTACATCTTACAGAAACCACACGAGACAGATTATCAGAACCAACGTGTTTTTCTGTAATTATGCCATAAAGCCATTTTGCCGGAGGAAGATCATCTTCTTTCACCAACACGACATCCCCCACTTTCGGTTCGGGAGTTATCTGAGACCACTTATACCGATGATGAAGTTGTGTGAGATATTCCTGTGACCATCTGCGCCAAAAATGTTGCAAGAGCTTTTGTACAAATTGCCATCTCTTAAGGGTACTTATTGTTGAATTCACAACATTATCATCAGGAACTAGCACCAGAGGTTCACCAACCAGAAAATGCCCTGGCGTAAGTGGAAGGTTATCTTCTGGGTTGTTACTAATTGGAGTGATCGGACGAGAGTTGAGACATGCTTCAATTTGACAAAGAAGCGTGGTCATCTCCTCAAACGTAAGTGTGCTATTACCGATGACTCTCTTCAGATGGTGTTTTGTAGACTTCACCCCAGCTTCCCAAAGCCCTCCAAAATTCGGAGAGTGGGGTGGTATGAAGTGCCAAGTGGTTTTGTTAGCTGTTAACCATTCCGTTATATCCCGTGTCACAACTGAACTTTCTCGGAAAATGCGTTTCAATTCCTTATCCGCACCCACAAAATTCGTACCGTTATCACTCCATATGTCTGCACAATGCCCTCTACGTGCAATAAATCGCTTAAACGCCCCTAAAAAAGCATTTGATGTTAGATCACTGGCGACTTCCAGATGAATTGCACGAGTGGCCATGCAGATGAACAAAAAAATATACCCTTTTGTAGAGTGATAACCACGCCCCTTTGTGGGTCTAATAGCAATAGGACCGGCATAGTCTACACCGCTATGATAAAAGGGACGGCATTTTGAAACACGCGCTGATGGTAACTGACTCATTAACTGTTGGTTCGTTTTACCCGCATAACGAATACACACAACGCAATTTCGAACATGTTGCTTAACCAAGTTCTTGGCGTTAATGATCCAGTATCGTGTCCTTAAATAATTCATCATTAATTGAGGCCCACCATGAAGCGTACGCTCATGTGCATCGGCAACAATTAACTTGGTTAAAGGTGATTTATGTGGAAGCAGTATTGGGTGTCTCATATTTTCTATCACATCAGCCTTCTGTAACCGGCCACCCACACGGAGAATACTTTCACCATCAAGGAACGGAGAAAGCGGGGTAAGTTTGCTCTTTTTGTTTATTCTTTGTGATTTTTTTAACCTTTGTACTTCTTCCAGGAAACTTTCTTGCTGACATAACCGGATACATGTAAGTAATGAATTATTTAGTTCTACTGTAGTTAGCCAACGTGTAGTTTTATCTTTCAATCCCTTTTTATTCATCGAGTTAATAAATCGTTTGCAATAAGAAATTACTCTTATTAGTTTACTTAAACTAGAAAATCTACTAATAATACTCACACTGTCAGTTACAACATTAGCAAAAATTTTCTCCTTCTTCATTTCTAAATTTGTTTCTTTAAACTTTTCCTTTTTGTAATGGACTGTATTATCTTGAAGCCAGTTGGGCCCATGTTTCCACAATTTAATTTTAGCTAAATCACCTGGATTGACGCCACGTGATGCACAATCTGCTGGATTATCTTCCGATGATACATGGGACCATTGACTACCATCCATAGTAGTTAACACCTCAGACACTCTGTTGGCAACGAAAGTTTTCCACTTACTTGGATGGTTACACAACCAAGCCAGAACAATGTTAGAGTCCGTCCAAGCATGAATGTTTGCCTTTGGTATGTTTAAAGCTTCTGAAACTTCATGAAGAAGTTTAGCAAGCAACACAGCTCCACAAAGTTCCAGCCTCGGTATCGATACCTGTTTTACTGGTGCAACTCTGGTTTTAGAAGCTATGAGGTGCACGTGAATTTCTCCTTCGATGGTAATAGTTCTCATATAAACTACTGCAGCGTACGCCACGTTGGATGCGTCAGCAAACCCTTGTAATTCGGTGTGAACAGAGTGTTTAGTCGTCCCAACCCAACGTGATAATCGGAAATCTGTGAGGTGAACAAGTTCTTTACGAAAAACAAGCCAGTCTTTTAATATATTAGATGGGATTTCTTCATCCCAGCCTAAACCAGACAACCATAATCTTTGAATAAATATTTTAGCGGATGTCATGACTGGCGCAATCCAACCAAGTGGGTCAAATAGTCTAGCTATGTCTGAAATGACTCTTCGTTTGGTCACAGGTGTTTCAACTGCAGGTAATTGTACGGTATAGTGGAATTGGAATGTCGCTAGACCTGTTCCACGTCAAACCTAAGATCTTTATAATAGAATCTTGCTTACATTCTAAATTTTTTATTGAATCCTTTAATTCCCCTTGGATTATTTGAAGTAGCTCTTCATTGTTAGAACTCCACTTTTGGAGTTTAAATCCACCACGACTTAGTAAATCGTTCATTTGCTTATAAACTTGAAACCCTTCCTGAACACTATCGCAACCAGTCATTAGATCATCCATATAAAAATCCTTGAGAACTTTATCAGCTACTAATGGGAATTCTTGCCCCTCATCATATGAAAGCTGTTGTAGTGCTCTTACAGCCAAATAAGGTGCTGAGGATGTTCCGAAAGCTACTCGCAGTAACCTTAGATGTTGAAGTTCTGACTCCGAATTCTTACGCCACAAAAGACGTTGAAAATCAACGTCTTCTTCTGACACCTTAATTTGTTTGTACATTTTTTCGATGTCCGCAACTAGACATATTGGATAACATCGCCAACGCATGATTATGTGTCTTAGATCTGGTTGTAAAGTTGGACCTACCATCATGTCTGTGTTTAATGATGATCCATTATTCAAAGTACATGAGGCGTCAAACACAACTCTAACTTTTGTTGTCGATTTGTCTTGTTTAACTACTGCATGATGAGGGAGGTATACAGCAGTAGTGCTACATATTTGTGATCCAGGTACTTATTCCATATGTCCTAAAGATAAATATTCTTCTATCACAGAAGGATATTGAATCTTAAGTTCAGGATTATTAGTTAGCTTTGTTTGTAATAAATTAAACCTTTTTTGTGCAACCTGAAATGAATTTCCATATTTACATCTTGGGTCCTTAGACTTAAAAGGTAGTTTAACTATATAGCGACCCGAATGATCTCTTTGAGTTGTTTTCATGAAAAGGTCCTCGCATGCTTGTTCTTCTTCAGTAAAAATTCGATTATTTCTAAAATGTGGCTCTTCCAATTCCCAAAATTTTAATAGAAGATCGTTAGTGCTATTAGTATGCATATTTACTATTTTATTATGTCCGACAATATGATTATCATGAAGCGAATGTATTAAACCAGAGAGAATCCAACCAAGGTGAGTATTTTGTGCTATAGGAGAACCTGGTGGACCCTTGACGACACCTTCCTTCAAAATCTGACAGTATACTTCAGCTCCTAGTAATAATTGGATATTGTTCGGAGTATCAAATAATGGATCTGCTAATTCCTTAGCCGAAAATTGTGATGACACAAACTTAAAACCAATTTTCTTTTCAGGAAGTAACGATGTAATTTTTTTAATAATATGAGCTTTTACCTTAACAGTAAAGTCGTGATCATGGCGTGACTGAATCGTTAAATTAACGCACCATTTAGACTGCAATACTGCACTCTGGTCACCGCACAGACCTGATATATAGCTCATACTTGGTATCTTTTTAAGGCCAAGCATCTGAGCAGCTGACTCTGAAATAAAAGAAGCTTGGGATCCTTGATCCACAAGACATCTTAAGAAATTAATACCATTTCTCGATTCTACCTTAACCAAGGCAGTGGCAAGTAATACTTGACTGTTCATATTCGAGAAACATGTAACAACTCTTGAATCCTCTCCTTGTGATGTGGATGATTGAGTTTCTATAAGTTCCACACCATTTGATTGATCGCAAATTTTGATTTCCGTTCTAGGGATCGCTTTTGTATGAAGTAGTGAATGGTGTCTCCTTTTACAAATACGGCAATTGGTTGTTTGACGACATGAAAGCACAGAATGATTTACCCCAAGACAATTGAAACATAACCGTTTGGTTCTGACAAAGTCACGACGGGCATCGACATGTTCTTTAGCAAACTTTTTACAATTCATTATTTTATGATTTTGTGAACAGAATATGCAAGAGACTACAGATGTCATATGCATTACTTTTGGCGACTGTACATTATATGACTTAGAACCCTTATTATCTAAAAACTCAAGTGATCTAAAACGTTGATGCAAAAAATCTAAAAAAATCACATAATTTAGGTAATTCCTCTGTAAGTTTACTAATTTGGGCTTCCCACAATTTCCGAGACTCGGTATCAAGCTTCAAACTAATAATATAGATTATAATTATATCCCAAGAAGACATATCAATACCTAAATTTTTAAGAGCATTTATACATTCATTAGTTGTATCAAACAAGTCTTTTATGGCAGTAGAAGATTCAGACACAATATTTTTCTGGGACATGAATCGTTTTAAAATACATTTAGCTAAATGATTTTTATTATTATATCGGTGTTGTAATATATCCCAACATGTATTATAATTTGAAGCAGTGATAGGCATGTGCCGAAGAAGTTGTTCGGCTTCGCCAGCTAAATATCCCTTAAGATAGTGCAGACGTTGAACGTGGTCCAATCTTTTATTGTTATGAATTAATGACGTGAATAAGTCACGAAAACTAGTCCATTTAATATACTCACCATTGAAGGTAGGAATTGAAATTTTTGGTAATTCAACACTAAAAGATTGTTCTACGTTTGACACATTTATACCAGCATCCGCTAACTTAAGTGAACTAGAAGCCATGCTCACCTTTAAAATTGCTGCTTTTAATTCCGACTTGTAATCCGTATATAGCTCTTCTGTATCGCCATATGCATCAGAAGTATAATAAATTGAATTCGCCAACTCATTTCTGTCGTACTCCGTAATTATTAATTTGTGGGTATCTTGATATGAAGTCCAATAACTTTCTAATGTTTCCAGGCGTGTCTCTAAATATGATAACGTAAGCCGCTCTTTAGGACTCTTTTTGAAATTAATCCTTGCTTTATGTATCTTCGACTTTGCATCATCTTGACATATAATATATGTTTCCATTTTGTGTGTTTAAAATATAAAACACGTCGACAAAACTGTGTTAAATCAAATCGCCGTTCATCATATAATCAATCTTCATGTAATAATATGTAAAATGTAATTTCAAATTTTTGTAGAAATTTTTAAGTGTTTGCCAGCAGCAAGCACCGCCGTGTACGTTGAATTATCGTAAATAATTTCTGATATGCGACTCGATTAGGACCATGAACAAATTTGATAATAATTTTTCAAATAAACACGTATTTCACTGCACTGATACTTCAACTGATTTAAGGAGATCAAACACCACTTAGAGGGAGAGAGATAGACTGTTATTGATTTAGAACATTTTTTTATTAGTACAAACATTTACAAACTACTATCGTTTTACTACATAATTTAATAGCCACTTTCAAAACGTTATGGCGCCATCTTTTGACGTATTATATAAACTTTATAAAATATTTAACATTGACGCCTTAACAGGGATTTAAAACTTCCCACTGATATCACAGACGTCCTTAGGTTAAGATGTCCACTAACGATCAAGCAGATTATATTTCTGTTTGCACCTTGTTAGCTGCTGAATAAATACTACCTAATCCCAAATATTTCAATTTATTCGTGACGTAGTTAAATAACAGAATATTTAGTTAAGTGCAGGGGACGTTACATAGATTAAACGGCCTTGGGTTCAAGCTCTTTTGACCCTGCAAAGTAGTGATGTGAACCGGTGTTGCCAGCTTCGATTCTGTGTGGCTATATTTTAATACAAAATCTCCAACATTTCACAAGGTTTTCGGGCACGGAAACGTTAAAATGACGCTAAAAACCTCATTATCGTACATAAAACATAATTACCTGTTCTAGTCTCATGATGTTGTTGAACTCTTCGCCGTCGACAGGCAGCTTGTAATGTTTCATCATGGCCAACAGATCACGAGCCTCTTGGAGTATCCTGAGTTAGTTAAAAAAAAAAAATACGGTTATATTGATAGGTATTCAAAAAACAATTAAGATATTTTTCTTCATATAAAACTCAAGTTATTATTTATCTTTGCCTATTATACATGTTTCTCATATAAATGTACCTGTTACAATTCAACGCGACCTCATCATAATACAGGGTCTGGTTGAGCGCCGTGTGTAGAGTCGAAACCAGCAGCGCGGAGGTGCTAGATTCGATATTCTACTCTGAGGTTCGACAATCTGTTCCTCATTATCTTGAGATTTATCACCATCCTAAAACAATAATAGTACATTATTGCAAAGGCCGTGAAATAGGCAATTGCAGGTCGAGTATGACGGCTCGGCCTTCACTAATATGAGACAGGTAATTGCCATTTCCACCGAGCCATATATAGTGCTTTTCTTAAAGAATGCAATGCAGAAAGCAAAAGTCCTTTTTATATTTTAAATTTAATTCATATTAGTATTTATTAAGATGTACATAACTAATAAAGACGAATATTCAGCTTTATCGCCAATTTTCTATTTATCATCTGTGCCGGAAGACAAGCGCATTTATGGCTGTACAGCCACGTGAACGCAATTTGTACTAAGCAAAGCGACTTGCCAAGAATGATAAAAGAGATCCAATCAAAGAATATTTAATAACTCTAGCACGCCGTTTAATACAACATTGCTGAAGCGTTGTAATGTTCCAAATTCAAAAAACGCTCCTGCGATGGATTTGATTTTCTTTCTCCGTAAATTCGATGCTTCGCGTATTATTTTTTCGAAAATAATGCCAATTTTTCCATGCATGTTTTAGAAATAAATTTTTAAACTCATAACAATAATATTAAAAGAATTTTAATTGAAGAAATTGAATATGTGGAGAATTTACAGCAAAAATTTGAATCTTTGTAAAATATACGATAAAATAATTTATTTGAAAAAGTAAAATAATACGAACTTCGGAGCAAATTTTTTTAATTAACATCATTTTGTTTTACTTGCATTTTATGGCAAAATAACACAAAACTTCTTGTGTGTTATCTCGTTGACCTGGTTTGTTATTACTTACAGTATTTGACACTATATTATGTAATATTGATGACATTTTACGTGATATATTTAAGTTATTGTGCACAAGAGTTTTAAAAATAATAACGAGAAACGTAATAATAGTAGAGAATAGTAATTGATAATTGATTGAAGTATGACAACTGGTTACGGGCTAAAATTGTACTGATATGTAGTAAAACAGGGTCGAGAGTAATTTCTCCCACCTTAAGTAAATAGAGTTCATTATTGCATACCTTAGATAAGTGTTCATTGTTAGGTGTATGAGGGGCGGACGGGGTCGGGGGCGGGAGCGGGAACAGGTTATGCTTGAGGGTGTGTTGCGCCCACGACGAGATCACGAGACTCGCCACCAGCCTCTGGAGAGCACTCCCCGAGCGCAGGTACACCACCATCACCTGACGAAATGTTTTTTTATAATAACCCTGAAAAACTATATCTCACCTAAATTTGTCATACTAAAAATAGCGCTTTAAAAACTAATAAAGTGATTTTTGACGTGAAATCTTCTTCAACAACGTTATTTAAATATGATGAAACGAAAAAGCGACATTAAAAAGAAACAAACACATAAGCCTATAGGATTTAGCTTGCGAGATAATGAGATAGAATACTCGTTATGCGGTGGTTCGTAGCTTGTACTTGACATGTAGCGTACACTCGTATATCGAACACGCCTATTGGTATTTGGCGACAGGTTTTCAAACTTGAGGGTGGGAGCTACCCAGGCGGGCATCATTAGAATATGTAATGTAAAGAGTGTACAGGTTTACTTTTTTAAAGAATCCAATTTTACTACATGCATGTGACATGCACACATGTTTTTTCTAACTACATTTCGATTTACTACCTAATATCAATTAGACAAAGGATAATGATAGAAAAAAAAAAATGAAAATGAAAAAAAATACCTTAACATAACAATCAATAGGGCTCTCATCTTCAGGTTTGTATTCGATGCCGGGCGCCGGCTGCACTAAATAACACGACAGATATCCTGAAATATTTGTGTCTAGTTAGTTATGACCATTGCATATTCGTTATATACAAACAGATCTGTCAAATAAAATTTGGAAACGTCTAGAACCAAGGTTCTCAAGATAAGACTTCTTGTGAGTCCCAGAGAAAATTAGGGAGCATTGAGATAGCGTAGAGGGGCGTGCGCGGATTAAAAATATAGTCTAAAAAGGCAAAAAAAAAATTAAGATATCTCTAGAAAAGAACAAATGTTGAAAGTGGGCGGTGAGCAAAATTAGGATGAGAATCATTGGTCCAAAACAGTTTGAAGTGATTAAAGCGGTAGTTACCGAGAACTGTCGAAGCGAGGCACCTGGCCCTGGTCTGGTTGGAGTCCCTCTGCGCGCTGCACTGCGACTCGGAGCCCCCCACGAACCATTTCTGAGGGGGGCGAACCTCCGGCGGCAAACCCTCCAACTGGGACGACTGCGAGTTCGTACGCGTACGTCGCTCCTTAATACATTAAACATTATAATTTACATATAATGTTTTATTTATTATATATAACCAAATTGATTTCTACAAGAAATACGTTTTTTTAAACATTCTTGTAAATATCATAATAATTAATTAAATGGAATAAATATATTCTCAGATTCATTAAGAATAAGTAGTTTAATATTTAGTTTTTTTTTTATTCTATTCTAAATATGTAAAATTGATTTTAAGCAAATGCATTGATCTCCACATATTTTAATCTCACATTTACATAATTTAACACAATCACTATTTCATTTACGGAACTAAAAGTCTGTTCGAATTATAATAACTTCTCTGTATGAACTGTATTTGACTGTTTGGTGCTTTAATAAATAAGTAACTTATAAAATAACCACTCATAATCCTGAAGGGTCAAAGGAGTAGGCTATGGGAGGTTGGGAGTTACCTTAGGCGGTGAGTGTAGGATGAGGGAGGGGTCTATGGGCAGCCGGGCCGGCTGCATGGCGAGACACAACCACATCGCCATCATGGGACACGCCGCCACCAGGATCACGCCGAGAGACGCGTGCCGGAGGAAGTTCTCCCACACCTGCCCGGACAAACAAACTCTTTTCATTATTTATCCGTACAAAATTAATAAATTATAACTATGGATGTGTCGAAAAGTACATCGATTTCATAATAAAAAAATTGGTTTTTTTTTGCTATTATTGTCCAATACCCGATTTCGAACAGAGATTCTTTTTTTCTGTTAATACAGTCACATTGTCTCATGAACTAAGATCGTTTAAGTAATTTAGACTTTTGCATGATCGTTAATGGACAACCTAAAAATATTGGTAAGTTAATTAACCAATCGGAGTGTAACCTTTTCTGTTCCGATACGCGTTCTGATCAACTTACTTTTTTTTACTTTAGTATATTAAATTTTTAAATTACAATCCTAAAATTCTAATGGGCTAAGACCTTGTCACATTAACATCCACGTGACGTGATCCACAACTATAAAGTACAGTTAACAAAATATAATTTTAATAGTTAATTCAATTCTGCAATTATTGAATTAGTTAAGTTAAAATGTTTTGACGATTCTAAGTGTTCAATATACGAGATTAAGTCACCAAAATGACGGTCGGACGCATTATGCGTGGTTTAAACTGGTTCATATCTGTGCGAACTGAAATTAATGGAGGGACTTAAGAGTTGAAAGTTTTTTAGTTGCATACCTGAATGGCGATCTCTTGTATTTCATGGACGTGCTCGAATAGTATCCGCTGGTAGACGTGTCTCATCGCCTCCTGCAAGAGCTCCGGCGTCCAGTTCAGGTAGTGAGTATCGTCGAGATGGTCGCCGTTGGTTCTCTCGCCGTTAGTGTATGCTGGTCCTGGTGCTGGTTCCGTGCTGGTGACGAGCGGTCGGGTTAGAGTCCGAAGCGTCTGCAGCGTCGCCTTACGAACCGATGACGTCGAGTGATCGAGATATGGCCACAGTCGAGGCAGCACATCCGCTAGGTCAATGGGACTGCAAAGAAAATACGATTTTATTTTGCTAATATAAACTAGTTAAATCCTAATCTAAATAAGAAAATTAAAAACTAAACAAAAGAACAAAACAAAGAACTTGCAAGTATTTTCATTTTTTTGTACAGATATAAAATGTACTATAGTGTGATATGACGTCACACTTCTGGTGTTTCGTACTCGTTATATACCGACTGTCATTTTGCGGGAAAAGAATAGAGCATATTTTCTCTATATCTAACCAAAAACTTGAACGCTTGTATGTTGAGAATTTTACTATGCAAATGATTTTTTTTTTTTCAATACAAGTATTATATTTAATTATTTATTTATTTATTTGGGAAACACACAGTTAATAATATACACATATGAAATTACATAACAATAATACATAAACCAGTCAAGTTTCCACTAAAATTATAATTAATGAAAGTAAATATAACAACACTAATACCTACATCATTACAAGCTATAAATAATATTATGGCAAACACTAATAAATTTAAAACTACTTTCAGCAATTTTTTAAAGGTACTGATGGGGCCATGCAAAGATATCAATTTTAGTAAACATCTTATTATACATATCGCATGAACGAAATAAATATGTGTTCTTCACATACATACTATATTATTACACATATATTATTCATAGTCTTTTGTTTCTGATAAAATTAAACACAAGTATACAAGTACAATATTAAAAGACCTCTTTTCTATATAAAGAAAATAATAATAAGTCAAATAATATACTTTAAGCGGTGTTGCAAGTAGTTGTCACAAACTTAAAATAGTTTTAGGCTTTAGAAGGGTAAGCCTGTGAAAGAAGACTGTAGTTCTAGTTGAGGTTTTATAGATAGTTATGAATTACAGGGAACATTTATGTAAATTACATATTCGTTGGTATTTTGTTAATTAATAAGAATAATATATACTGACTGCAACAATCGCGCGGGTTCGGGTAGTGCCATGAGCGCGGCGAGCAGCGCCATGTAGGAATTGGCGGGCGCGGCGAGGTCGTCCTGTTCGTGCAGCAGCCGCCACAGCCGCTCGACGACTGTGCGCAGCGCGTGCGGGCGCGCCGACGCGAGCGCCGCCGCCGCCGGAGCGAGCGCGCCCGCCGCCACCGCGGACACGTCCTCCGCGCCATCGCCCAGCCCGGCGATCAGGTGCTCTAACGCACCGCTCGAACACGCCACCGCCTTTAAAATCACACACCACCACCATTAAATAACACAAAAAAAACATATATTCTAGTTCCTTTAAGATATAATTGTAATTCTTCGGTTAAATAGACAAATTTAATCTGTTTCAATTTCTTAAATATTTCCTGGGTCAAATGAATGCGGACGAACATTATTGGATATAAAAAGACTTTCCGGCTCAATAAGACGCACCTTCTCTTCTCTATAACGAATCTTAGGTAATTCATGACGTCAAGGTATACCGCGTTGGCAGTTTTACTTTTCTCGTGATAATCAATTAACAAATACCGCTATCATACAAAAATACAGTCGCCAAAACCTCGCGCACTAAGACGTGCAACTTTTCCAGTTCGTTTATACTCGCTGTAAACTGTATAAAATTTATCGCCGTATACAAAACATAACTATTGAAAAATTTCTGTGACACTGAAGTTTCAAGCGATACAAAAACAAAAACTCATTATTATATTTCGCGGTTCACAATAATCTAATCAGAAAACATAAGGGAACTTAAATTCGTGAAATTGCATTGTTCTACGTTATTTATTACAAAGGACGACGCTAGCATTGTTTAAGTTATTTTCTGAACGACCCCTCATATAAATATTTAATCGGTATCAGTTCTATCCAATAATTTCAATAAAAAGGGTTTATTAGTAAAACGGACCTGTCTCGCGGCGAGCAAGTACTTGAACCCTAGCAGTGCGCCGTGACGTGCCTCCCACTGCGGTTGCGCAGCGAGCGCAGACAGCAGTGCGGCCACTTTGCGCACGCGCTCCTCACTCAACTGCGCCAGAGCGACGCCGAGCGTCTGCGCGCACGTCTCTCTAACCGGCGCCACCACCTAACACATCAATTACATTTATACTGTTTTTCAATTATTACTTTATAAAAATGCAGAAAAATATGTATTCGAAAAATATAATATATAGATTTTAGAGGTATACTAAGAATGAAAACTATTCGCATGATTGGTTCTACATAATTATTCAATAGGCAAAACAAATGGTTCAGTACATTTTTTCTGTTTATTTTGGTATTAGCTATAAATAAGCTTCAATGTTGCCAATAAAAAAATAGAAATAGTCTTCTTTTCTAATATTTTCAATATTAATTATGGTCGAGTTTTAACCATTAATTGAATTTAAGTATTAGTAAATCTATTAACTATTCACTTATGCTGAGAATTTCAAGCAGCGTTCCCATATATGGGTTATCGAAAATCAAGTTAATAATAACATAAACAATTAAAAAAACAATTATTCATTAATTTCAAAAACAAAAACAAGGGATAGTTTACCTGGTCTGATACAAAATCGCCAAATCTGTCCAGCGCTAGAACGCATAACAATCTCAACGCCATATCTTCGAGCCAATCTTGATGGGTCTCTTCCATCTAAATACCAAAACATGCTTCATCAAAATAAAAAAAGATAACTATTTTTTTTCTAAGCCTCTTGATTATAAATTGATTGATAGATTGTAAGAAAATACAAATTCAGTGAAATAAAATTGGGAATATGACTATGTCAATACAACGCAATAAATTGAACAACTTAGCACACACTCGCCACATTGGTTGTTGCAGTGCTCGACATAGGTCTCTTCCAAAGATCTCGATAATGACCTGTCTTGCACCATCTACATCCAGCGGACTCCTGCGACCTTCACCAGATCGTCGGTACACCCTACACCAGCTGCGTCTTCCTGTGCGCGGTACCCATTCCAGAACAGCTTAGCCTCATCGGGCATCGGTTCTACAGGCAATGTGCCCAGCCCATTGACACTTAAGTTTGGCAATTCTTCGCGCAATATCGGTTATCTAATCTAATCTCTCCTAATTTCTGATTCGATCAAGCAGTGAAACTCCGAGCATAGCCTTCTGGCTAACTCTTTGAACTTTATAAAATCATCTTGAGAAAAATGAAATTCGATTTTTTTTTATAAGTGAACATATGTAGTAATTGATACAGGTACCTGTTCTTCGGGTATATGGTTATGCATTCCTGCGGTGTTGACTATAGGCGCCCGTAGGAGTTCACGAAGTGCGCTGGCGGCACCATGTCGAGCCTCCCACTGCGCGCTGAACAGTTGCGCTTGAAGAGCGCCGCACCAAGCGTCCAGCGGCCACCGCGAGGCTTCGCCCCACGCGCCCTCCGCGCCACCGCAATCCGGTACCGCGCCACTCTCAACTAAACCAAAAAAAAATTCAGTACCTACTAAGGATAAAGTAAAAATATTTCTCATAAATTATAGCACTTGCCCGTAAAACTGCGCATTAAATCTGTAAATCTTATACTTATACTTTTAATTTTCGACAATAATTAGGCTTCCGGATAAAAAAATTAAAACTCATAAAAAATTGAATAAAATCCGATTCGATGCACATTTTTACGGGCAAGTATATTATGTAAAATATTTTTACTTTATCGTAGTACTAAATAAAAAATTTAGTTTTTTGTATTATTATGTCAAAGAAGTATAACTTCTTACATGCGTACATAAGTACACAGACACTTTTATATTTTATTCAATAGCTGTAGTGTAGTTACTCTACTTAACTCAGGGTACTTTTAATTTTCGAAAATAATTAGGATTTCGCGTAAAATAAATAATACTCTTAAAAATTTGAATAAAATCCGATTCAATTCACAGTTTTGCTGGCATGTATTTAAATTTATGAGAAATATCTTTGCTTAATGTTAGTAGCAAAAAAAAAAAAATTGTAAAATAATTAGGGTCCCGTATAAAAAAATGAAATGAATTAAAATTACGTAGTAAAGGTAAAGGTTTCGCAAAAATTGAAACCGAGTCGATATTGGAACATTATGAATGAGAAAGTGTCAGAAAAATATTACATGCAAATTATGTTTCTTTTTTATAACAACAGGTGTTAAGCGACGAGGCAATCTTACATGATAACATGCTAACATTAGAAAGCGTTATGGTATTCAAATATATTCATTGGAAACACCGATAGGTCAATTATAGCACCTGTCATAATTCCCTATATAAAACAACGTCCGATTATCTACACACGTACAAACAAATATAAATATATACAGAAATATAAACATGAGAGGAAATTTCGATAAACTTAACGTTTTCGACTACACAGTCACTTAACATCAGAAAGTTCAAAGGTAAATACATTTGATACTAACAAACAAATTCATCGGGCGGGTCTAATTTTATTTTCTTCTTATCCGGTTCAGCAGGCGGCGTCGGGGGGGGGCGGAGGACCCTTCATCGCTACAATCCCTTGACTTCTGTTTGCTAAATGCTGCACGCGCTCTTCGTTTTGCCAAGTTCATTTCGCGTGAACTTAGTGGCTTTTTTGTTACCAACGGGACCAGTTCCTGTACAGGCCTCTGTAGAACATAGATATTTTAAACTTTTTTCCATGTGAGCTACAATTTTATCCGTCTTTTCGGTTTTTTTTTCTACAGAATCTATGTGACTGACTTTAATTGTTATTTAATTGGCGTAATCTAGGATTTAATATATGATATGAGTATTTTTAATATAATCTTTATTATCAATCATTACAGGACAATACAAAGTCCGAAATATAATTAAGTAGGTATTAAAAAAAACATGAACCAACTTGAAAAATTAACTATATGTTGAAAATATTAACAATGAAGTTGATTAAAAACACAACAACGTATGTACTTTGCCTGGCAGTTGTAAATGTACGAATTAGTACATATCATATTTTACCTGCTCACATAATAAGTACTTATTCCGTCTGTAATTGTTTTATTTAAACTATAGACTGTAAACTAAGTACAAACAATTAAATAAACAAATACAGATTTTAAGAACTGATATTTTAATTATATATACTATTATACATATATACTCACCCGTGTAAGTTCATTCTTAATCTGCTGCTGTTTGACCGGAGACAGGTCTTCATTGGTATACACTGACGTGAGATCGACGCCCAAATTAGCAGCCACATCGAGACCTAGCCGAGCGTTTAATTGCTGTCGCTGTTTAGCCAGACGCTCCTTTATATCTAAACAAAAAAATTACAATCCAATCAGCATTATGTCGCCTTTATACTACGCTAAATAATGTAAGCACAATATGTTTTCTTCTTCCACTTTATATCTATCTATACTGAAATTAAAATAATACTACAATCTTATTTAAGCTCAGTAAACGATTACTATGTTTGAAGACTGAGCTGGTAGAAGGGTGCGCGTATACGCAATGGAATGGTACGTTTTTGCAACAACACCCTCTAACATGCCGGAACACGGCATCACAAGGACTAGTACGTAGTCCTTCCAATTATCATACTTTGTAATGAAAATATTCAAACATAATTACCAGTTGCGGATAGCGCCTCTTCGTCCAAATCATACTCGTGACCCTCCGAGCCCATCAAGTGAGCGCCGTGCTGCAAAACTCGTTCTATATCGAACGTATCGCAACGTAACAGTCCATTCTCTTCTTGTTCCATACACTCTTCTGAAAACGAAAATGAATAAACGTTTCTTAAATTACACTCTGGACAATTAAAATTTACATATAAAATCTTACATTTTAGTAGGCCTAATTAGCCTCGGTGGCGCATTTGTATTACGGTGCGACTGCCGTTCTGAGGTCTCGGGTTCGATCCCCAGGTCGGTTCAAGTGGTAGGTGTTTTTCTACTCAGTATCATCTCCGAGTTTGGAATATGTGCCCCATGTGGCGACAGGCTCGCCCCTGTCACATCTAGGACGGAATGTCGGCGGACTGTGGGCGTTGACCTACCCACAAGGTGGACCTACGACTTGGTAAAGGTCGAAAGAATCCGCTGGATGCGGGTGGCGCAAGACCGGTCGCTATGGAGATCTTTGAGGAAGACCATATGTCCAGCAGTGGACGACTTTCGGACGAATGGATGGAAATTACACTCACTTCTTATTATTCTATCAGTGAGTGGTGACAATATTAAGCCCATTTGAACGACTAAATTATTTGGCCATTACAAAAATAACAAGTTTTTGTAACTTAACATTCCTCTCTCTTTTTAGTAATATCCATCAGTATTAAATTAATTTAAATGGTGAATTATTCTAAATCTCTTCTCAATATAAGAAGAAACGAGCAACGAAGCAACGAGATGGACGAAGCCAAAAAAGGTCTTTTATATTTTTCGAAGATTGAGTAGAAATATATCAGGCAATTCAGTTACCTTATTTCAATGTCTGAAGGTTCATGTTAAACTGAAATGCTACTGAAACGACAATTATTCATAAAAAAATATACGTAATAAATGCGTATAAATAACAAATATAAAATTTACAATTAAATTTATCAAAGCATAGGAAGTACGGTCTGGTGACGCGCCTGCGAAATTTCTGTTTTCCTGCCTCTAATTAAGAGTTCAAACCATTTAAATAGCATCAACCGCATTTGCATTTACAGCCATTTTGCAGTCAGTTTAAGTGTAATTGATAAGAAGTGCTAGATATTAAAAACAAGCAAGGTTGCTCTCTTTTTGACTATTATTTGGTTTATAACTTGAGAACTATAGAGCCGATTTACGTAGGAATTTTTCAAATAATTGTTGTATTCTCTGATTATGTTTTAGAATAACTGAGCCATTGAATATTTGGAATATATGACGTAGCGAATAATAATTAGTAAGTTGGTACTTTTGAATGACTTTTTAGCAAATATACAACTGTATTCATTAAACTTTACTCGAACTTTCACTCATCTCGATTGGGCGCCCCGAGTGTAACCTCGGAATGCCTTCGAGATTGATATTTTTAGTCAACATTTTAAAACCTTTATGTTGTTGCCACATGGCAATTTTAAGACACTGCATTCTTACAAACTGTCTGCAAACAAACATCATAAACACACCTACATAATTATTATTAGCTAATCATGCGTCAACAATATGGCCACGGTATCGTGACATTTCGCATATCAAGCTTTACGATCAATAATAATTATTTTAAGTGTGTTTTTTTATATATACATACATGTCACATCTGCCTAACCTACGCAACGTATATTATCGTGGGTGGATGTGCGGAAGTATTGCTTGTAATTATTTTTTTTTCTATGATTCAGTTAGACACTTGCCTTCTTTCATACTATGTCAATAGAAGTTTTTGGAAAAACGATCAACAATGGTAATGACATAATTATAAGGATCAATTACCAATATCCAAAAAAAGCTTAAAGACAGAAATTAAATAGGCATATACAAATACAAAAGAGTCAAATAAATAGATTTTCTTCGAGATATTTTGTATCTTCGTCTATCTCTTTCTAATAGTAAAAGGTAGCAGCATCTAACTTTTTTTAAATGATTATCACTTGTTTCACTCAAACAATCGAATTTGTTTTTTTAAAGAAACAAGGTATTTTACTTCGATGACCTCATTGAAAAATAGGTGATTTAAAACATTATAAAAAAAATTATTTCAAGAGAAAAGCATTTTAAATCTTAATGGAGTAAGCCAATTTTTAACCGAACTTGTATGTATGTTCTTTTATGTTTTTGGTATGAGGAGACAAATATCTAATTAATTTTTCTGTTTGTTTCTGATTTGTTTTCCTGTGAAAATAGTTAGCTTAACTATTCCTGATTCCGTGACAGTAAAATTTATATTTCCGTAAAGTATCACTAAGTTACATGAGTAAAATAGAACTAAAACGCTGCTGAAGTTTTTTTTTTTATTTCACCGTCATACGTAGGGGCCTTTACCCTGATGCCAACTTATTAGCACGTTCTGGGACACTGTATAAGGCATAAACATACGGTTAGATTTATGAAGTAGGTAGAGGTAGTTGGTCTATGTGGCTAAAAATACGTTGAGCGATAACGAGCAACGGGCACAAGATAAACAGCAATATTAATTGTAAAAATATATAAAAACCCTTTATCAATAATTCTCAATAAAAACGCCAATTCATAAAAAAAGTTTGATAAAAAATTACTATATTTAAAATCGGTAAATACATACTTAGGTACATATTGAAATAAACTTTGTAAGTTTATATATTATAGAATGTAACCTTTGGAATTACTGGACCGATTCTGAAAATGTATTAATCAACTAGCGATGTGTCCGCGGCTGCACCCGCGGTTCGTATGTTCTTCACAGCGTTTTAGTTGTTTTTATACGGACTCTACTCATTTTTCTAATTTTTTGAGGTACTAAGATGAAGTAGAAATATTTCTCATGGATTCAAGCACTTGCTCGTAAAACTGTGAATTGAATCGGATTTTATTCCAAGTTTTAGGAGTTTTATTTTATTTACGCGGAACCCTAATTATTTTCGAAAATTAAAAGTACCCGGAGTGACTTCAGCTATCTACCAAAAAAGTCTCGTCAAAATAGTTCCAGTCGTTCCGGAGATTACCTATTACAAACAGACAGACAAAAATTTTAAACAATGTATTTTTACTATAGGTATGTTTTTTCCTTTTTCTTATTACTTTAATTCTAAATATAAGAACACTTTGGACCAACAGAAAAAGAACAACTAAAACATACATTAATGTGATAACCTAAAGTATATAAAAATAGATACATCGATATGTTTAAATAAATACATAAGTATAATGGTGGAGGCAAAACAAAATTATTATTGATTTTAAAATATAGCTCGCAAGTAATAACTGTTCTGCTATATAACTTGACTTTTATCTATGTACCAAAACAAAATGTATTATCTAGCTACAGGAATAAAAAATTAAGTTTAATAAAATGTACGTTTAACCCGTAGGAAAGAAAATATATTTATTACCATATTTTACAATACTCTATGCGTTCCTAAACTTTCTTATTGAATTAACTAAATGCTGGGCGGTTGACCGACGACCTGGTGAAGGTCGCGGGAGTCCGCTGAATGCGGTTGGCGCAAGACAGGTCGTCGTGGTGATGTTTGGGGAAGACCTATGTCCAGCAGTGAACGACTTTCGCTTGAATGGATGTATGGATGAAACTAAATGCTGTTGACCGGAAGGGCCATGACAGCTTCACCGAACTTTTGAGTCTAGCGCTCTACGCCGGTCAGCCGAGAGAATGGTACCTAACGCAAGGGAAACAATGTGGTACGGACCTCAGCTTAGGTTGCTACACGCGATGTAAATTACGTGGGATTTGCCCTAGCTAAACCTATGATGGTAAAGGGAAACTACGAATCTCAAGGTCCCTTACAGAATGCGTGTAGTATGCAGAAGTGAGGTATGCGTACGGCCGCAAATGTATCTAAGTCCCAAAGAAAATCCCTTCCGTATCATTAGAATGCCATATCGTGCACCGCTAGTATAAAATGTATACGACTGTCGAATTGACGTCATATTGTCATATCAAGTGCATGCGAGTTGCAAAAAACAAAAACATTCGTTCGTCGTTAATTAAACACTATAGGTAACTGTGCCACGACTCAGGATAATCACGATCTCTCATTAATTATTACATTTTAATACCCGTGCCTACATAAAAGCAGTTGTCAATTACAACATCTTTTAAACTTTTCATGAATTCGTTTTTGTTTTAGTATTTCCATAATCGCTACGCTTGACAGGAAGGTTGGCGATAGCACTAGGTGTTTGTGGTGATTACAGGATGCTGCTACCCATACCTTGATTTATACCTTAGTCGCCTTTTAGGTCACCCATGGAAGATATGGAGTGGTATTATTGTTAGTCGGCATCACACGGCAATACGAGTATACATAAAGAAATCACATGCTTAATTTGTAATCAACTGAATTTGATGTTTCTTGAATCATGTGCATCAAAGAATTAGTAACACATGGCCGAAAGCAAAGGAAAACCAGTTGAGGAAATTTAATTTTCTATAGAATACTCTCAATTACAGTAAAAAAAAACTAAATGAACTACTTGAAATTCTTTACGTGTAAATAATACATTGTACACAGGGATGGTGTTAAACTGAAGGGAATGTTATCATTCCCATTGCAAATCCGAAAGACGCGAGTGAAGATCGGTCAGCAGGAAAGGGTTCTTGGGTAAAGAAACAAAATATGGCGTTACACGTACCAACAATTCCACTTGATATAGACAGTGATTTACTAAAGATAAAATTTAGAAAGAAAGAAATAAATTTATTGTTGGATTAAAGTATATAGATTTACATATTACCATTCGAGCCATGAACTTAACACAGACATTTTATAACTCTTGCACAGATTATATTGTCGTCAATCGAGTCTTGAGTACTGCTTTCAAATGCTGTTTCTAGTTTCAATGAAAACGGCGATTACATTTTGTAACCCTTAATAATTATATTCTGATAGTGATTTATGTGTATTTTTATTTTAAACTAATGGTAAAATTGGTCGATATAAAACTTTCAGTATAAGGACTTATAATACGTAAATCACAGGAGCATGAATGTTCAGATGTCACAAAAATCCCAAACATACTTAATGAATTTGTAATTTAGAGACGGTAATTTTTTTTAAATATTAAATAAGCGCGTCAGTCTATTTATTTCTGGAAATTTTCTTCAATAACACAAACCAGCTGATATATTATTTATACGTATTAAAAAAGACATGTGATAAAAATGGGAAAAAACCTTTAACGATAATGTTGTCCATTCTAAACCGGTATCAGTATGTATGGTTTATTTCAATTTTTATTATTATAATATTAATTTGACAATCTAATATTGAACCGTATCGTGGCCGGGGTGTGCCGCCATAATGAAAGTGGTGTCAACTGGACGTCCTTGTCAGAGGCGTAATGGCACACGCTAGTTTAGCGCGTGGGGTATCGCGTCACAAACTATTTATTTCATTTCATATTGACCACACATGTGTTATAGAGATCAGAAAATTCGATTAGAAGCGTCTTGTTTTGAATTGATTAATTAATTGGTTAATACATAACATCTTCTGACTAACAAATGTCCTAATATCAAAAAGATATCTTTCTGTAAAAATGAATATGACGCGCTGCATCAAGCAGTATTTGCGAATGAATACGTCAATATATTTATAAATATAAATATAAATTTATAGCTCTATTTCGCACATCAAAAATCTATGAATTGTTTAATATAAAAAAAACGGCAAACTAGCTCTGACATACTATAATATGGTAAATTAAATATAATAAATTGGAATTGTATCCACAGATAATTATGTTTTTAAGATGTTTTTTTAATGTAGAGCGGTGACGAACTCGTTTGAATATTTTATATTGCTGTTATATATTCATCTTATTTTTAACATCATCCTACTTTGCTATCTTGCCAGCCAATACAACCTGCGTGTATTTGTGAAAATCTTATTATAGTGACAACATGTTCCACCCAGACTATATATTGCTGCTACTATTTGTTAAGTAACTCATGAGATTCAAAATTAAGTATGAAATGAATGAAAAATGTGCTTGAAGATAAACTCTAGAGACTTTAGCTGAGGTAAACATCTATCCAGCATAATGATGGAGACTGTCGGATACATTTTGTTATATCGACTGTTGTCATCGTTCGTGGACTGTAATTTTTTTTACATCAGATGAGGTGAAATAGTATTGCCGAGCTCTAAAAATAAATAAATTCTGCTTCGTATAAGGCGAAGACTCACTGTCCTACAGCGGTACCAAAAATACCTTGGAATAAAATTACTGACTTCACATTTGACAGCCTCGAGTCGGTGGTGATATATCGTGTTTTATATCAATATTAACGGTTACGTCTACATATTTTTAAATATGCACTTCTATATTTAGACATAATGAAACATTTATGTTAATATATTAATCATTTATTGCATGAGTTATAAACTACAAAAAAGGTCACATCACAAATTATAACGAAAATTGTTCAAATGTTTGAGCATAACTGGTAGAAATCTAGCTAGAAAGGTAGCTCGAGAAAGTTTTCACTATAGCTTTAAGCGCTGCTGTAATTATTGGTTTTAATATAATTTATTTTTGGAATATTTTTTGAAATTTATTGGATTTAATAAATTGATGGACAGTAAAAGATCCGGCAACATATAACATTATACTAATCAGAGTTTTAGATGAGGCAAGCGAAGATCATAGACGATCGGAAAATTACTATGATCGATACAGGCGTACTGTTCAACAAATTCAGTAGAAAAGTATTGCAGTGCTATAATTATAGCACAAGACGAGTTTCTTTGGTGGCCAGGTTTTATTCGTAGTATTTTTTATATATATTTTATGTAATATACATGTATTATATTATATTCATTTCGTTTTTTTGTTTATACCTTATTCTAAACTAGCTGTGCCTGCGACTTCGCTCGCGTGAAATTTCAGACATTTATATTCTAATAGACAACCTATATTCTCCTGCCCATCCCGTATCGTCCCGTCCCAACCAAATTTTACCGAAAGCGGTTCAGTAGTTTTTGAGTGATTTCAAACAAACAGACTAAATGTATCCTGTAGATTCTGAATCCCTAGATAGGTTTTTTCTCAAACATCAAGGTACATAAAAAATCTTCAAACTCCAATCTTTAGATTTTGTCCCGTTAGTTTTTTGTTATAGGTATAGGCTATCTCTGTTCATGTAATGTTCCAAAACAATATAATTATTTAAAAAAAAAGTATAGTGCCACCTATGAATATCGTCAGTAATACATATATAATTTGCTTACGTAATCACCATCCATAGAACTTCGTCCTCCATTTTATCAAAAATAAACATGAACCGTCCAATTAAAGTTAGAACGAAATAATATTATGTTCCGCGCCATATTTATACATATGTATATATACAATTATGAAATCGAAAGTCAGTTTTCACTACTACCATACATGACCCCTTAATACAACGCCTAGAACTCTTATATATTATATCAAAATACCAAAATATTGTTTTCTCATTTACTATGTCTTAGATATTTATTATTTACACACTATAAAGACTTTCAATCAATCTATCAATTTTTTGTTCTTGAATAAGACTAAAACGCATTTACCTACCAATTCTCCTTACATACTAAAGTAGCCGCGTATCATTTAAATTACTATAACTTTTGATTGAGTGAACCGATGTTAATAAAGTTCTGATGTTACTCCGAAATATGCTTTATAATTATGTTTTGAAATATTTTGTATTTTTTAAATATACATAGTAATTTTTAATTGATGCCTGCACAGACAAACAGACAGACAGACATTTCTAAAAATGATAAAAATGTGTTTAATTACCTATTTTTAGTCCCTTGTAATAATTCTTTTCACAAAAATCGGAAATATACAGACACGTGAAATTTACAATTTTACTATTAGTATAGATATGATACCTTAGTCTAAATTAATTCGATTGTCCTCGCGTCACTGCATTATACTTTTTTGGATTTAACCACAACCTCACCTTCTGGTAAGTGACTGGTTCTTAAATACAATTGCAAGAAAACACTAAGAGCTAAATGTTTGGCGACACATTGTGAACTTAAGTACTAGATAGACGAGCAGAAAGCTCAGACCAAATTAAAACTAACCCCATATCTGAAGATGCTACTAATGATGAATAATCCGTCGCGCTAACCAAATTTACAAGCTACATTCAAAGTTATTGTAGATATAACAACTCACCCTTCTTGCCTGCAAATGGTGTCGGATGCCACTCCGGTACATTGGAGAGTATCGCTTCCACGGCCTACAAAATAAAAATAATGAACAGGTTTATTTATTGTAAAATATGTATATCATCATTTCAATTATAAAAACACGGAAATAAATACCGTCTGTCACATCTTGACAGATCCGTTATTCATAATTATAAATTCTAGAATAATAAAATTTCATTGGAACTTGAAAGCATATTGAATGCTTAGCAAAAAGACGTGTGTTTGTCTGCCTGTTAGTATGCTTACAACTTAAGAGCGAACAAACAGAAAATAGATGATAGATGTATTTCTCGTTCATATTTTAGTATACCTACATTTTGTTTCATTAGATGTATGTGGAAAATCGAGTAAAGGTTGTATTTACCTAGCAGTTATTAAAATATAATAGCTGATGATTCAGCTGACACATCATACATATGGAGTTCACCAGGTTGGCAGATTTGTTTCATATTCAGAACTCAACTCAAGTAAATGCAAGCCTGAGGATACAGTATCTTCGATACAAGGAAGTTCTAAAGCGACACTTGTCTTCAGCCTGTTGAATCGGAGTGACGTAATGTAGTCAATGGGGGTTGAGAGTTTTGAACGATTCCGAATTAAAGATCTTGAGGCCAAACATCAGCTCAAAAAGCAAGAACCTAGCCTTTCTACATCTATATAGTATACAAATCGTGTGAACAAGTTCACTGCGCCATAAGCAACCGTATTTTTAAAATCAAATTTTGCAAGTCACATTGTCACACATACGGGAAATGCGTATTTTATAAATTTACAGGATGGCATCATCATACGTCGAGGAAGATATCATCATCATGTCGAGAACAAGCTGTTAGGATAATGATCTATACCAATAATTAAATTAAACTATCTGTTATCTTTTGTAATTTTTTGACGATTATATGCGCCTTCTCAAGGCCCAAATTGAATAAAGAATTTTTTATTTTGATCTGTCAGTAAAAAGTGAAGGAAACAGTTTTTTAACAGGATATGGTTGAATCTCGACCACCGAGCAAACATAAGTAACGAAAATAATGTCCGAAAAGGTACAAATAGGTAAGGTACACTCTGGTGCCGTATAATTATTTTATTTTCACCCAATCGACATCAATAAACTTGATTGATTAATTGCTAAACAATCACATCAATTTGTATCAATTTACGTCCCAATACGTCACCGTTAAGTCTGTCAATTACAGTAATACCTAAATGTATACTATAATATGCGTATATACAGCGGGATACAATAGAGAAAATAAAAGGTAATATTATCACTTTGGGTCATTCATTATATAGGTGGTATACGAACGAAAATAAATTATTTGTGTATCGTTGCAATACACCTGGTAGTAAGTAAGCAGAGTACAAATCAAAACACCAACGATCATCGAGATTAACAATCCATCGCTATTTGGTTGCTGTAACACTGACCAATTAATTATTTCAGTGTCTGAACGTACACTGGCCGATACCAGAAAGCGACGAGACGAAGCAAACCACAATAACAGGAACTCTACCACTTCAGGAAATTTAAATAAGTCTTTTAAATTATAATCGAAACGTTTCAATAAGTAGTTGTTGTTCATGGGCTATTTTTATGTACGAGTGTTGTTTTTTTTACCTATTATGTTTTCATCTGGTAGTGAATTTCTTTTTTAGAACTTATTACGACCACGAATCCAAATTGTTTGGGCCCAATTTCGTATTATTTTACTAATCTTCAATGCTCCAACAATATGGCGACCATTTTAAAGCGTTCCAAGAGAGTTGTTGTGTGATCTCAGGATTCATGTTCCGTGACCATTGTTTTCAATACACTTCATTTGTACAGAATAACCAAACTTTATCACGTAATGTCACCAAAACTATATAATATAGACTACAAGTTAATGAATTAAAAACAAGGGCAATTAAATGACTAAACAAACTCGCACCAAGAACTCTAGAGAACGCCTTGTGGCATTAAACTCGCCAATGGAAAAAAAAATAAATGTGAAATAAGGTGCTTTATTCATTCAACCTTCATGTTGATTTCGAAGACTAATTAATGTACATAGTAGTCTAGTAGTAGTTGCCCACATAGAATATTTATATTCCAAATATTAAAAGTGTTTGTTAACAAAGATAAATATAATGTTAATGTAAAACATTTATTGACGCGTCTTGGTAGTTATGTATGTAGTCGTATGTTATGACGGCAAATGACGTTTGAAATTTCACAATTGCCGGGAGTCCCGTGATGCCCATTTTTTTTATCCTAATACTAATAGCTAATATCAGCGTTATTTATTATCGTAACAATATATGAAATGACCTCATAATGATATTTTTTTTAGATAAAGACCAAATGTCGTTGAAGTAAAGCTAAAAATAAATGATCTACCCAATAGTAAATTTTGCGTGACGCGCGCACAAAATCTGTTTTATTAATTTATTTATACATTTTTTTAAAGTGTTAAAGTGCATCGTACTTTAAATAGAGTTAACACTAAAAACGTTAATGGTCGTAATTTTTCAAAAAGTGTTCTGCAGTATTTTGCACCTATGCGAGAAACGCGCTAATCTGTTCGCCGTTGAGAAATCCTGCCCATATTGCACCGCATAGCCTCGAGATAAAATATTCTAAAACCAATTCCGCAATATGAATATTTGCTTTTGATATCCGTACTTTGTCGTAAAGAGTTTCCGCGTTTAAGTTCTTAAAGTCAGTCTATTAATTTATCTTCTAACAGAGCGTTAAAGACTTAGAATTTAAACTGTATATATGTATATACATTGACAGGTATGTATTTGCATTGCATGCATTTACGCATGCACCCCTGCCATCCTTAATCCGGGAGTGAAGCCTCTGGGATTAGAGATGCCAGAGGGGTATGTGGGACTCGCCCGATGAGACGCGCCAAGAATACCCACGATACCATCCGCCGCATGGAAGGGACGACTAAAAAGCATGACAGGTATAATGCTGTCATGCAGGGCCGGGCCACTCCCTATCTTTCATCCGGGAGAAGCTCGGTACGAAGCAGCCGCTCTCGCCGGCCGCCGATTAAAGTGATAGGCCCAGCCACTGTCTCTCCCCCTCTGATCCTTATATACGGATAAGGAATGAGGAGAAAGAAGCAGCTATGTGGACCAGGCGGCTGGCTTAGGGCGGAGGGAGAAAGCGGACGAACCGTGCCCTCCTACCACTCATTCTACTGTGGCAAAGCGGATTCCCTAAGGGATCCGCCTTCCATGCTCTCTTTGCGACCTCCTGCAGCATTATTTGATCACAGAAGGAGGCCACAGCTTTCCATGCCCTCTCGTTGCCAAGCATGGCTTTCACCACGCTCGGCAACGAGAGGTACGGTCCCACCTCGGCCATCACACTGCGACGCTGCTTGACCCACGCAGCATACTATGATCGAATCCACCTATCGTCCTATCCTGTTCCATTCTATAGGATAAACCATGGCAATATGATTGGGCTTTTTATACCTCACCTGACTAGCTACCATCCTCAAGTTTCATTATCTGTCACCAAGCATTTAGAGGCGTATTCTGTCAGGATTACTAGAAAACTGGTACTAAGGTAGGATTGGGGTGTTTATCATCTTGAACTACATCTTAACTCGAATATTTAGCGAAACTGTGGCCAAAGCGCTATGAAATATAAATAAAACAATCAGTACGAAGATGTCGGCAAGTGGTAACACGCAAGTTCTCAGAGAGGCCTATATTCATCTATTGACGGTTGACAACAGATTACCAGATAGCCAGGCGGTCACTGAGCAGTGACCTAACCACCATACCATGGTTTTATCACGACGTTTTCTTTTACTTAAACGTCATTATAGGATTTGCGCTAACAATAATCGACACGCTGGCCGAATACTCTTCCTCTGAAGAATCAGCCCTTCGCTCGAGCATAAAAGCGACAAGGCTGAAAGAATCCGTTCATACATATATATTAGAACCACCAGAGCATACAACCTAGACCAACTCAAGTATTTTGATAATAATAACTGATTGATTAAATGATTAAATTATTAATCGATTGAAGAGTCCAAACAGTTTTCAATAAACATACTAAAGATTTTTAAATAAACAAGCATGGTTGGCTATAAATTCAATCGCGAGTGTCCGAGTCCGAGTATGACACCATTAAACAAAGTTAATTTTCAATTAGTTATGTTCCCAGGAGAGGGATATAAATAAAGCACATATGAAACGCAAAGTCTGTATGTCTGTCAACTCTTTGATAAAATTAAAATTACGTTAAACTAATTTGTCCATAATTGTTTTTTCTTTAATAGAACGCTTAACTTCTCGACGTTTCAACCGTTGGTCACGAGTCGGCTAATGTTCTAAACCCTGTAATTATTACTTACTAATTAATTTGTGTTAATTTTCGTTTACCAGTAAAGATAATAAACTATCATTACAAATACAAAAATGAAAATCAAAAATTAAACATTCTTTATTCAATTTTGGCCCTGGGAAGGCGCTTATGATCGTCAAAAATTCGAAACGAAATCTATACTAAGAACATGGTTTAATAAACGATAGAAACCATAAAAGAAACATAAAAACAATAAACGAGAACAAAACTCAAATCACAAACAAGGTTGAATAAAGAACGATGCTAGACAATTTGTAGTATACCTAACAAACTCACTAACAGTCTATGAAGGTGATGCGCATCTGATTGTTTTCTTTGTTGCACTATCTCGTGTTTATATTGCACCACCACACACGTATTATGAGTTCAAAGTACTCACGATAAACACTGCCAGATTAATAGGACATGGCTGACTGTTATACAAATCTATAACATTACAGCCTACATAGATATAACTTTTTATCTCAACTCACCAACCTCTTGTCAGGGATTTGCAAATACTTTAAATAAGGAATCTATTTTTTTTATCACAATGTTATGTTATTAGTTTGTAGATTACACAAAAATTAATAAACATTGATAAGTTAATTAAATAATCTACTACATATATCTATAGCGTAAACATTAATATATTTTTTCAGTACACATAATTGAATAACAAATAAAAAATTGATTTAAGCATAATAAATAAGTGTAAAGTACAACTTTTTTTTTTATTAAACCCTATTCCTAAACAAAAACCTATGAAAAAAGGAATAATTGCTTTTCAAGTAACACAAACATTTTCTGAATAAAAAACATTGTAATTATGTTCAAGGTTTTGTAAAAAATGTATCAAGTGCCTTCCATGAATGCAAAATTCCATGAAAATCCTTTGCAAATAAAACAAAAAAGTCACATTACCCATAAAAAGAATATTTACACAAATATTAATTTGTGCATTTAGGCATACAAATACATTGTAAAAGGAAGTAGTATTCCTACAATAACACATGGGTACATACATAATATGCATGTAACTCCATGTATGAGATTATACACAAACGTAAACAAACTTCACCAAGACGGTTGATGTCCCAATCACAGCAACCAATTATGAGACATCACTGTAGAACGAACAATATCATTTCATACAATTGACATCGTTATACGAATAGATAATCCGAGATAAATGCGCCTTACGCTGAATACAAATGGTCCGTGAATATTATATGAATTGTTCTCATGTTTAACTCTTCCAACGTCCCCGTTGTTACTCTTTTCCAACTGGCTACGTTTTTAGTTATGATGAGAAACTCAAGTTACTTTAAGGAACCCAAGCGAAAATCCACACTGTAACTAAGTTTTCTAAATCGTTTTAAAATATGCATGCAAATTTTACGTTGGACAAACAAGAAATAGAAATGCAGGGAAGTATCAGCCCAGCCTAAACTGGATACACCAGAAAGTTGACAAAATATGTCATTTGTTTGAACATGGCGAAAGCTAAAAGGACGAGAATTGAAAATAAAAGAACACGTCATTATTTAAATTCAGACGTTATCTGTAGCTTCTATTATGCCATGTAATTAATATCAAGCGTCCAAATTATAATAAATAAGTAGTCGTATTATTTTTAAAGCCTTGTTTTAGCTCGTCGCCATTATGATACTTTATTATCTTAAACTCATCTGCGCATAGTGAAAAGTCATGAAGTTAGGCGAATCTTTTGACTGCTATATTTGGAGAATTCTAAAAATAATTCAGAATATATTGCATATGTTTACGGTTTGACTCTCTTGATCCACAAGATAACGATGTAACATTCAAATTCAGTCATTTGTGATAAATATTCTACAATGCGCGTGGATTTACAAAATAGTTTAACGTAACTTCATAACCGGTTTCTCATTTAACTAAAAATATTTTTTGTTCAACAGAACAAATTAGTAATCTTTGAAAAAGTAAAAGTAAAATCAGTGTTATGCTTATGGGTCGTTTAAACTCTGATTTACTCTGAAAAGTTTCTACAAAGCGTTCACAAAATATAATGTATTTTTTTGAAATTTAATTTTTTTTATAATGAACCACTGATATTATAATAAAACAACTAGTATATCGAGTTTCATAATAATTTTGGTGGTTGTCCGATAGCCGAAAGAACTTTGATTACTCATATCATCACCATAATTACTAGGCTCGAACAAAAACAAAGTTTAAAAATCCTTTAAAAGATATCCCAAGGAAATTGAATATAAATAATAATTCATTGATTTGCTAAATATAATATCATACAATTTTCTGAAATTAGCATTGTAATTGAATTACTAATAATATCGGCAGGTGGTAAAATTTTAATAAGGAAGCCTGACAATGAACATAGTAGGAAAATAAAATATCCAGTATTTAAAGTTACCTGTGCAGCTGCAACACGCGTCTCCCATGCTGGCGAGCGCAGATGTTTCATAAGCCTGCTTAACAGTCGGTGCAACTCCTCGGGGTGTGCTTTCTGGACTTCTCCCAGTTGCCTGGCGGCCGCTCTTCTTGTCGCCGGGCCGGCTCCCGCTTCCAGCAACACGAATAATCGGTCCAAACTGGCAATGTGAATACATTTCATTAATTACTTACATACTTTAATATATTAATGATGTAACATATTATATATTGTTACGTACGCAAAGTGACATTAGCGGATCGCATTAGAAATGTAAAGGTAAATAAATCTACATGGAATGACTGTAGTACTGAAAGTATTACTGATATAATGCTTTATGATCCGCTTCGTTGGTTTAGACATGTGAAACGCATAAGTGATGAAAGAAGATAAAAAGATTTACAGTGCGAATGTGTTGTAATTGAAAGTAAAGTCGACTGAAAGTTAGTTATACAGATCGAAAAAGTAAAATATAATGTTCATAGGAAAAGTAATTGGAACTGAAGTAAATGTATCAAGAATTATATTAATATGAAGAATGCAAGAATATAAAAAGATGGAGTAGATACTACCACTCCAGCACCTACATAACGTGATGGTGATAACTATTATAGAATTAAATGGACTTACGCAAGAAGACCTTTTATGCACTAACTAATAGCGCATCGTTATTATAAACTGGGGATCTACCGCCTATTATGAGATAACAAAAGGAAAAATTATAAATTAAATACTTATTTTTATTTTCTTTTGTGAAATATGTACGTATAAAGTTGTTTTTAAATTCTAGTTTGACAAAACGAAGTCTGCCAATATGTAAGAATCCCTCAACAGTCACTATCATTAAACCTGCTTTCATCTATCACAGCTAAAGCCTCTAAATAGGACATAAGTTCAACAAAGAATCATAACATACGTCAAACTGAATCAGAATAGTAAACCGAAAATACGAAGAATAGTACCACCCCATATCTTCCCGTAAATGTCGTAAAAGGCTACTAAAGGCAGGCGTCCATATATTCGCATCGTATCCAACGGATCGTAGTATTCTTTGTATAGGAAGTCATACTAGTGTGTCTTCTGATCCGTATCGTTTCGGATTGCACGAATCTACCTGTCGGCAATGCCGATGCTCCGTGGGGCAACTTTTACGATGTGTGCCGATGACGTCATACGGAATGCCGATCAGTGGACGGAATCCGCGCGCTCGTTCGCTCCACGTCGTCCGTCCGCCTTCGATTATCGTCCTGTTCACACCTGTTATTCCAGCATGGACGCAGTACAATTAATTGCAATTGTGCAAGAGTATAAAGAGATATATAATTTAATACACCATAATTATTCATATTAACAAACAAGCAATTACAACAAATTCTTATTCTTCGTTTTCTTCCATTATCTTGCACATTCCACCATACACTACGCTACCTCTCGCTACGAAAATCCAAATGAAAGTGGCGTCGGCAATCCGATTGCTGCCGATACTGTGGACGCATTGCGTAAAAATAATCCGTTTGATGCGATGCGTCCGACACTTACGGTGCGGATATGTGGACGCCTACCTTATGGGATATAAATTTGGGATGGACGGATCATACTCTGAGTACCAAAAACGTCTTAATGCGATAGCCAACCCACCTGCCAAGCGTGGCGATTATGGCAATTTCCTTTTGGGGAATATCTATGCCCAACAGTGGACATTTTATGGTTATATGGATGGAAAGATAGAACTCTGCTACTCTTGTAACTCCTTTAAATTTAAAGCTTTATTTCCATTATGTTTGAAGATAATTTTTATCTTATTTTGTAGACGTTATGGTTAAAATATTTTTTAAAAACACACAACCAAACAACTCTAAGGTGCAGCTTAGACGGCTCGATTACACGTAATCTAATCGAACGGATTGGATTCAATTTGTTTTACAAAACGTGTGCAAGACCGCTGTGCGACTGTTTTATTGCTTTTTACATGCTTCGGTCGTAAAATTGCAACATTAAATATTAATTGCATAAGATCTGCAATATTGCATTAAATTATAAACAAATCACTTAATATCAACAGTATCCATATACCTTTAAGTTGTAACGCTATTTGCAGCATGAACATGTCAAGGGCACAGATAAAGGCACATCTTTTAACAATATAATAAAGACAGTGAACTGTCGTGTAAATTTTGTATTCATATTTATAACGAACACGTAATTAATAATCCTGTGTAAATATTTACAATAAGTTATTAACTGCGTTTGAAAACTCGTTTAATATTTGTAGAGATAAAGCATGTATAGTTTTGAACAATGAAAAACTCTATAGATTGCAACAATGGAGATAAATTGGTTCTTCGCATACAATATATATTCCACCTATTCCCAACACTGTCCTATATACTATTTGTAATAACTAGCCTTCTAACATTTGGTAACCTAGATTTAGCCATATTTTAATAATTTTTTTGTTAACTATGAATACGTTATTTTTAACCTGTATTACATAACAAATTCTGATATGTATAATTTTGGTAAATAGAATCTTAATGTGAATAACAAAATTGTAAAACAACAAGATTTCCCAAAAAAAAATGCACCCTTAAATAAAGAAACAGTAATGGATATGCTATAATCATGAACTAAAATATTCTTTAAAGATTTCCAATATTATATTAATATAAAATAAACCTAATTAATTAAACGTTTTTGAAAAGCAAATAAACTCTTATGCAGGTTGTTATATTTTTGCAGTACAATCAAAAATGATTGTAAACCATAAAAATGGTGATATAATTTACCTCTTATGCACTAGGTAAATTGGAAAAGATTATTCACATAAAGTGATTCGACTATTATATATTACTATCTGTGCTCGCGACTTGGTCCACGTAGAATAGTGTCTTTGGGTAGCATTTTAAATCATTCAGGCTAATTATTTTACAAATAAGACACATACGTATAAATACTTTATTATTTATGTATACAAATACATAAGCTATAAAGTATTAATATGAATTTACTTAAGTACATTTTTATAAACTAAGTTTTTTGTTTTTCCATCAGTATTCGCATGCGTGTGGTGCAGGTGTCTGCCCTTTCGGGTAAGCACACTTAGGCAAATTTTCCCAACCACACAGCGCCTTACCACGCCACGCTCCGCTGCACCTCGCCGCGCTTCGCCCTTCCCCCCCTCCGTAAATGTTACATCAGAATAGCTATAATATTTTGTATCTTTCGCATTTATAATATTAGTAAGGTTTTTTTTTATTTATTTATTTAGTCCCCCTAGATCTCAGACATAATCCGAGTTTTTGTTTACTTTTTTGTGGCTTATCAATTGTTTTGAATTTGTTAATTCTGTGTTAGTAAGGTTTAAAAACAAACAGCATGATTGTCTGTCTGTCAGTACTACTTGGATACTAGGTACTGTATAGGTTACTCAGGTAGTATATAGGAACACAAAATTGCCCACCATTATATTCCTTGCAATATTTTAATGAAACTAACAAATATTTAAGAGATTTAATACAGTACATAATTATAAAAAAAAAACTTATATTTTATTGAAATTATCATTTTACAAACATTTAATTTCAAGTGTACAGCGTCGCTAGCACAGTTAGTTTATAAATATCTAAAGAATTTGTTAGTACGGAGCGTGGAGATCAATAAACAACGCCGGTTGGTAACGCACTGCCTTTATTCATAACATACAATTACTTATAATGTGGCGCAGCCACAACATCATTATACGTACATATATAACATCTTCCCCCCTTTATTTCCCAAATAACTAAAAATATTGTCTGTAATCTACACATGGTATTTTCCGACGAGGACGGCTAGATGGATTTTCTTCGGTGTCAGTTACAACTGGTGAGGAGGGAGTGTCACAACGAGGACTGCTGGAATCGCCTGGATCTGTGCCACGCAAAGTACTGCTGACGTTCATCTCTGTAGTAGCTATGACTTCACTAGAGATTCTTTGTTCCGGATATTCCTCGTTGGCTATGTTTATGTCAACATAATCAGTTGGTACTCTACCTTGCTGAACTATTGATATTTCACTCGGCTGCTTATCTTGACCAGCTATATCTAAAAAGGAACATTCCTTCCGTAGATATAACTGGTTTCTATGTCTACGTATTTCTTTGTCCTGTCCCGGTATATTTATTATATAAATCACCTTGCCGGTTCTTTTCTTAATAATTCCTTTTACCCAATAGTATTTATTTTTATTAACAAACTGTTTGACCCATACGCTCTCTCCGGGTAAAAATTCTCTTTTAGAATGTCCCCCATAGTTTTTCATCTGCGAAAACTGTTTTTCCTTTATCAGAGAGGATAGTTGTGATGGTGAAGAAGACGTTTCAGCTGTCAATAAATCCAAACGCGATCGCAATTGTCTACCGAAAACTAAATAGGCCGGTGATTTTTCTGTTGTACTATTTTCTGAATTTCTATAATCAAATAAAAATTTTGACAGTCGTATTGGCATTTCATTAACATTACAACCGGAAAGAAAAATACTCTTTGATCCCTTTTTTACGATTTTGACAAAAGATTCCGCCTGTCCGTTACTAGATGGATGGTATATAGGTGTAAATACTTGTTTTATTTCATTAAGCAAACAGAAATTCTTAAACTCGTGTGAAGCAAATGAAGTTCCATTGTCACTGACTATTAGTTTAGGCACCCCAAATCGTGACATAAAATCACATAATTTTACAATAACTGCTCTAGAAGAACAATTTGCGTTCATATCATAACATTCGACCCATTTCGAGTATGCGTCAACTATAATTAGATACGTTTTATTATGCATAGGACCTAAAAAATCTATATGAAGTCTATGAAAAACACCTTCTGGATGCGGCCAGGGGGCAAGACTCGTACGCGCCGGTGTGGCCCTGAGCTGCGCACATATTGAACAAGAGCCCGCTATCCGTTCTAGCTCTTCGTCTATGCCTGGAAACCAAAACCGAGCGCGAGCCTCTGACTTCATTTTAACGATACCAAAATGTGAACTGTGTAGTTCACTTAGTACTCGGTTACGTAAGTTTTTTGGAATAATGACCTTATGTCCACGCATTAAGATTCCATTTTCCAACGCTATTTGACTTCGACACAAATGGTACGGCTTGATCGACGAGTCGGATAATTTACGCGGCCACCCGTCTTTCACATATTTGGTTACGATCTTCAATGAAGGATCATTAGCTGTCTCACGTTGCAACTCCCGCGCGGTTACCGGCAAGCACCCCTCCACGGCAAAGTTTACGTACGCGGCGACTTCGTCCCGCGCGCTTCGATCCCTACCCCTAGCACACGGTATAGATCGCGATAAGAAATCAGCTGTGTTTGCTGCACTATTTATGTATTCTATGTTGTAATTATAGGCACTCAGAAAAAATTGCATAGCGTTGTAATCTATTTGCAGTTACTTCTGGTATTCCGCGATTATTACCGAATATTGTAGTTAACGGTTTATGATCCGTGCGTAATATAAAGGGATCCGACCTGCCGTAAAGAAATTGATGGAATTTTCTTACGCCGAATATTATAGCAGTAGCTTCTTTTTGTATTTGCGAGTATTTTCTCTCTGCCGGGGATAATGAGCGCGACGCATACGACACTGGCCTTTCCGCGCCGTTACAATCTAGCTGTGATAATATTGCACCTAACCCGACTGGTGATGCGTCGACTGTTAGAATTGTTTTCGCGTTGTTATCGAAATGTGCTAACATTGCGTCTGACGCCAGGCATCGTTTAATGTTGCCAGGGCCTCTGCAGTTGCCAGGGCCTCTGCAGAATACATGTATAATGTGCTCCGGAGGCCCTGGCATCTTTGCGCCGGTTAGGGACGTGGAGTGTTTAGTCAGTCGGCTGCGGCCAACCTGACACACGGACACCTAAGTCAATTGACTCGGTGTCTATGGTCTGTCGCGAGGATCACACGTGTGCGAAAAACTGGGTTTTTCGGCGCACGTCCGAGCGTTCAACGAGCAGATTTAAACCACGTTAAAAAAAAAAAAAAAGGCATCGTTTAATTAAATTAAATGCATTATTATGTTCGTCATTCCAATGCCATTTAATATTTTTTTGTAATAAATAGTGTAGAGGGTTTAGAATTGAGGACACATTAGGAACAAAATTTCTATAATAATTTATTAGACCTAAGAATGACTGCAATTCATTAACATTTTTTGGCACTGGAGCTTGTAAAATTGCTTCGACCTTTCCCGGGTTTTTCCTTATCCCATTTTTATCAATAACGTACCCTAAATATGATATTTCTTTCTGAAAAAATGCGCATTTTTCTTTACGGAGTATCAACCCTGCATCCTGCAGTCGATGAAGAACCTCTTTTAATTTATTTTCATGCCGAGTTCTATTTATGTCAGTTATAAGTAGATCGTCTAAGTAACAGAATACGCCATCCATATCCCCTACTATAGATTCCATGGCTCGTTGAAAAATAGCCGGTGCGCTTGATAACCTAAACACTAGCCGAGTATAATTAAAAAGTCCTCGAGGTGTGTTAATGCACGTTATCCTTTGTGACCTTTTATTAATTCTAAATTGATTGTAAGCCATAGATAAATCCAGTTTGCTATACTCTTCTCCATTGTGGAGTTTAGTGAATAGTTCTTGGACTGACGGAAGCGGATATTTTTCTACTAGCAATTGCTTATTAATTGTTGTAGAATAATCAGCACAAATACGAACGCTTCCATCATTTTTTAATACGGGAACTATAGGTGACGCATACTCTGAGTATTGAACTGGTTCTAATATTCCCAAAGAAATTAGTCGGTCTAATTCTGAGTTAATTTTATCTTTTAACGCGAATGGTACGGGACGTGACTTTATAAATATAGGTTTAGAGTTATCTTTTAGCGGCAAATCAACTTCAAACTTTTTAAAACAACCTAACTCATTGGAAAAAAGTTTAGGGAATAATTTATTAAATTCTTCTATCGGATTGTAGTTGTTTGTGCAATAATTAATTTGTGATACTAACCGTAATTGGAAAACGTGCATAAAATCACGGCCCAGTAGTGGGGGCCCACCGTCTCGTATAACATACAAAGTTAATATTGAGGAACGATTCAAATATTCAACCGTTAAATTTATTACACCAAGTACTACCATCCTACCACCATTATATGAAAATAGTTTCTTTGGCGATGATGACAACGGTACTACATTGAAAAACTGTTTATATGTTTGCTCTGAAATAACGGACACGGGGGAACCACTGTCTATCTCACAGCGAAAGGTTCGACCCTGTATAGACACAGTTTCGTATAAAGGGTCGCTATTACAACAATATATATTGTTAAAATGCTCACCGTCATCATCCTTATCATCACCACTATCCTCCTGAAGGTATTTCACTTCTTTGTTAGGACACTTTTTTTTTAAATGACCTTTTTGATGACATTTTTTACACTTATAACTCGAATAACGGCATTCACTGGTTTTATGATTATTGTATCCGCACACTTCACACTGCCCTTGTTTGGTAAAGCCCACGTTCTTCCGTCCCTGTTGACGAATTTTGAAAACGCTTTCTTGACCCACCGTTACTGGAATAGCTGCCGCAGCCGACCGCGCACAACGCACGCATTCGGCTACCTCCACAGCCTTGTGAAGTGTCAGGTCCTTGATGTCGAGTGAAAACAGCTTCTCCTTTTCCATTCCTGGTAGCATACCTATTACAAACTTGTCCAGTAATGCATCTTCTAGGTGTTTAAAAACTACAAAATCCCGCTAGGCCACGCAGTCGAGCCGCCCACTGTGAGGGTGTTTCACCAATTTGCTGTGTTGCAGCATAAAACTTATGACGCTCGACGAACCCACAATGTTTTGGTGTAAAATGATCATCGAGAATTTGAAGTATGCTTTCGTAAGACTTGGAAGTTACATCTTCTGGTAGTGCCAGGTTACTTGCCAGTTGGTAACTTCTCTCTGAGAGTGCGCTGAGGAGTATCGCCTTCCTCTTGATACCGGCTTTATCGGATTCTTCATTAATGCAGTTAGCAATAAACCATTGTTGCAATCTGCTTTTATATATTTTCCAATCTTGCGTGTCATGATCAAAATTGGATAAATTCCCGATCGTTGAAGGTGCTCCGAACATTTTTTCCCTCTTACGTGGGTAGTATCGTCGCCAGTGTTAGTACGGAGCGTGGAGATCAATAAACAACGCCGGTCGGTAACGCACTGCCTTTATTCATAACATACAATTACTTATAATGTGGCGCAGCCACAACATCATTATACGTACATATATAACAGAATTGAAACACAACAAAACAAGCGATGCTAGGAAAATTAAAAAAAAAACGACGAGGTAGCCTCGAGTATCAGTCAATCCTCAACAGAATGATCGAGTGAAAATTGATTCAGTAATAAAATGAACATAAAATAATAATTATTAATTGATAACAGAATATAATAAGATAAAAAATATCAGAATATATACAACTGAAATTAAATAACACTAGTGCAAAAGCAAACAGGTTAAAGAAGAGATGCGATATTAAATAATGAAAATAAAAAATTACCACGAGTCAATGAAATCGTTCGTATACCTACACTTTTTATCATTGTTTAGTAAAAAAAAAAAAAAACCCTGCATATCATAAAAAAGGTGAAAGCAAAAATCAAAACTGGTTTTTGTGTTAATAAAGTCTTTGTAAATTGGTGATACGTTTGAATTACATCTGATTTCTATTTGTGTTGTTGTCAGCAGTGCTCAAACTTATTACCGTGGAACTCATCCCGAGTTCAAAAATATCTCGACATAGGGCAATCTTTAAAGTGGTTGAAATATTTAATATTTAAAATTAACATTGCAGCTTCATTGTTCAGTTGTCTTTAATTCGACGCATGAAACTGTATCGTTGGATTTTTAATGAGGGAAATTATTACATAAATTAAAATTGCCCCAAAATATTGTTCTTGTACCCGCTTTTAGATGTAAAAAAAAAAATTCTTACTGCGTCCTTGCTAAAACAACGCTCATATCTAATACATAGTTCGCTTATTTTGCAGTATTTTGGTTTTAAACCTATTGTATTTGCTGATCTCAGATGGATTTTGAATTATGCACACCCTTTTTTTTTTTTTTTTTTTTTTTGACGGGGGGAAATGCATTTACGCACTACCCTTATCTATTGTACTTAGGGAATACCCTACGATGCTGTACGAGGCATTCAGTTCGAGAACCCCTGACTAAAGTTACATTATTAGAACAACAATCCAACTAATTTGTCCGATGTAAAATGTCAAATTTCAGAAGAATATTTAGTATTATGCCATGAATCCGTTAACAATAAAAATAATTTGAGAACTGGATACATATTTTCATGGTACAAGAGGTGAGTAAGATGATGGGCCTTCATTCGGAAATAAATCTGTACCCAACAGACCAATAATCTAATTCAAACAATTATAAGTTTGTAATGTCATTAATATTTTCAATCCTTAATCACCCAGTGTTGACCATGAGCCTCTCTTTTTGGATACCCTTTATGCCGACCCGAGCTAATCTTTTAAAACAAGCTGCACGCTGTGACGCTTCACAGGCTTCTGCGCGGACTACCACCTTCCGTCAGTATTTCGGTGGGAGGGCAACGGGTACGGGTGAAGGCCCAGATGAAGTATCTAGGCCTGATTCTGGACGGACGATGACGGTTCGTGTCCCACTTCCAGAGATTCGGACCGCGTATCACCGGTGCTGCTGCGCCGCTGGGCCGGCTCCCTCTAACGTGAGAGGACCCAGCCGGAAGTGTCTCTAGCTCCACGCAAGAGTTGCGCGCAGCATGCCCGTCTACTGGAAACCAGTGTGCGCGGACACCTTTAGCGCCTGTAATATCCGTTCTACGCCCATGCTCTCCCACTTCCCTAAGGCAGCCACCAGTCTTAAATGTTTCTCTCCTGTGGAGTTCTTATCTATAGACAAGAACCAAAGGAGGAGAGGGGCTGGACCTATTTAGCGGCTGAGGTGAGAGGGAGGGTAGCTGGTTCAAAGGCCGTCCTTCCTTTCCGAAGAGAATGGGAATGATCTAATTCGGGCCTGACGCCGGGGCGATGCGGACTGTGCTCGAATAATCCCGTGTCGCCCCCGGAAGGCAGCGGTAGGTAAAGTGGGTATTCCCAGCATGACACGCCGAGAGTCTCACTCCTAGATTAGAGATAGCAAAGGATATGCGTTAAAGCATTTTGCCATATAAAAAAAATGATATCCAAAACTTCTTTTTTTAATAAATAGCAATATATCAACAATTTCATGCTTGTGCTATTTATTACACTGCTAAATGTAATGGCTTAAATACCTCAATTTCCACTTATTACAGTCTAACCTTCATGGTTATAAGTGTTTTAAATTGGAACATTGTTAAGAGACGTAAATCATGCAACCTTCGATGACATCTTTACAAACATCCATCTTTATAAGCATAATAATTAGGGGTGGGCGAATAATTCGAACTTACGAATTATTCGTTTCGAATCGAATGATAATGTTCGATACGAAACTCGAATCGAATAATTCGAAAGTTCGCGAATAATTCGAAAAATTTCGAATTTTTAAACTATAAAATTATTAGTGAATTTTTGAGTATTTTCAAATCAGGGTTTCTTATGTTCAATATTCAAATATAAATTGAACAGTCTAAATACATTTTATTCAAACACAGGAAAGATATTTAGTTAAAATGAGCAATTGTATTCTCTGGGTAATTGATTTTTAAATGAAAAGTATATTATTCCTAAGTAGAATATATCGATATACGATTTAAAGGAATTTAAATAAAAACAATTAAAAATCCAGAATTTCATTAATTTTCAAAATATTCGATTTTTTTCGAATTATTCGTGGAATTTCGAATTATTCGAATCGAATTTAATATTATATTCGATTCGATTGAAACGATATTCGCACACCCCTAATAATAATAATGTATTCCATAATAATTCCAGAATAATATATTCCATTTAAGAACTATTTATACTTCAGTTTATAGTGTAATTACATATATATATAGTGTATATGTGTGTATACGTGTGATATAATACAAAGTTCCACACGACTCAATGGTTATTTGATTAGGTGGTTTCATTGTAAACTACATCGATTAACAAACATAAAGACTATATTTTACATTAATAAGTAAATGTATGTACATAGGTGCAATAAAAGACCATGGAAACGACCTCCATTACTTGAAAATAAAATGGTTAATTTTATTTTTTCTATGTAGACGAGTATGTGAATGTTTTAACCAGGTTTATTCGGCGTGTAAATTTGCAATTTCAATAATAATATGTATATTTCACAGGGTTATAGGTATCTAATCTATCGCGATGTTTTTCACCAGAATTATCTAAATAATCTACTTATGTTAAATATTTGTTTTTTTTTTGTTGTTGCTTTTTTTTCGGTCACCTTTAAAAGTTAGTTGATTAAATGTTATATTACGTTGTATTACAAAATAAAATAAATTGATGAATATCTTTGACCACAACCAATCCTAATGTGAAATATTAATGATGTAAGTTTGGAAAGCGATTGGATCTCAAATGCTGTTACCAGAACAGCAATAGAGACTTGTAGATATTAACTTGAAGACAGTTTTGCTTAGCTGTGGGGTATTTACTAATTGCCACTTGGTTAACCTGCCACCGGCAAGTTGAAAATTTATCCATAACCACTTATAGGACAGATCTTCACTTAGCATCTGGTGAGTTAAACCTGTACATAGCTATATAAAAATTTTAATGAAATATAACTAAGTATTAAAAAAAATAACTTACCGGGACTTCATTATGATTGTACGATCGGCTAATTTCTACGTTCTTTTCTGCAACAAAGATAAAAATAATACTATATTATATATATTCCAATTACTCCGACTAAGCGAGAAGGGGTATTATACTTTGAAAATGAATATTCGCCGATGCATTAGGCTGAGGTTACACTGCTCTGTATTGTGATCCGAGACATAATGGTAATTTGATGCACATACATCCACACGACAGTTTTAAATTATTAAGAACATTAAATATACGGAGAACAAAACAACAACCAACGATGAAGTTCTTAAAGAAATGTCTTGCGAAATTTGGATTGTATTTTTAGTTTCGTACCTGCATATGTATCCAGACATACAAACTGAATCCAAAATTATGGGTCCGCATAAAACAAGTCAGCAGTAATTTGATGATCCCTGATCTAAACCGTTCGCTATTTAGGTTATGAAAAGCAGTGAACAAATGTGAAAAATTATTGTATGCGAACGGAGTCACAGGCACAGCTAGTTGTATTGGAAAAAAAAAACAATTATTTACAATATAGTCTCTTTACTTTGTTGTCATGATACAAGTGTGCGATTTAGTTACTGCATCGATGAAATTCATGTCTATTATTGACAAATTTTGTTTAAATTATTTTTTGTTCATCCAATTATACGCATTTCAACCAGTCTAATGTAATCGCAGCCTTAAACTAAACAATACAGTGTTTAAAGTTATAAGTAATAATATCTATAAACTCAATTTACCTACTACGTAGAAAGTATTTACCTAGTTTTTTATTTTATTTTATGTAGTGTAGTTTTCTGTAACTTTTGTTTTAAACTTTTACAGTAATGAATTGATTGTTTATCAGAATTAGTACCTATTACCGATAAAGGGATGACCCACATAGTGGGCGTCGCTCCGGAAGCTAACAGAAGTTGTTGCAAAAGCTTTCATATCAACACAGATGAATTTAATAGAGTAGAAATAATGGAATACTAGTTATTACGTAATGATATGAACAAACAAATGACATTAATAATATCAGTATACATAAATGAAAATATACTCATATAAATCAATAACGTAAAATGTCTATAAATTAACGACAAGTTGATCTACTTTTTTTGTTGTTGAAAACGAGCAAAAATCTACATTAAAAACCACATACAATTCACAACTTACACAACAAGATATTTATCTGGGTGTAATGTATTAACCAAACACAGATTTCAGAGATAATCTCGTCCCTAAAATGTCAACATTGTTTTTGGGGTCGAGGCGTTATTATCATAGGTGTAATCGACCCAGTTACGCGATTCGCAATTTATCACAAACGTTATCGGTAAATTTTTATAATATATTTTTTTTTATTACAAACACATTTTTTTTCCGTCGACGATTTCTGTTCGGACACGTGGCGCATAGTTTTTACACTACGGCGCGATGAGATAAAAAAATTAGTACAGTCATAACACAATATGCAACTTTTATTATATAAATGTAATAGTATGAGCGTGCCAAGAGGCCCTGGCGAAAATTAATATTGGGATCCTTGAAATCAACTCAAGTTTTTAATAAACATATATAGCCTAGTTTTTTTTTTTAATACTGTGTTACGTATATATAATATACCTGGGCGATTTAAGCTACAGCGACTGGATCCTATCTAGAGCCAATAGGGTGTTTTGCAGGTGACTTATGTACACAATTTTCCCTCTCAATGTACGAGCGCAGTGAGGGCACGTTACCGTTTACAAAATTATGTTTGATATTTGAAGGCAAAACTTATTTTTCAAATGATAGCGCTTGGTGTTATGGTTACGTGATGATTGAGTTACGATGTGTTCGAAAATCCCAACACGCTAAGTAATTGGCTTGTGATACTGTCGGATCAGATCTATACCATATGAATGATCGGCGACAGATATCAAACTTGATCATGGTAACTAACAAAGCGGGCATTGGAAAAATACCCTAACTAAGCTGAAGACAATGCCAGTTGTAGAAAAATACTTAGTAATTAATTACCATCCATCATCTTGATCTTTGAAGCGATGATGGCGCAGTGTGTAGTGCGGTCGGTTTCCGCGTCCCTACCACCCTCAAGTTTGAAAAAACGTGCCCTAAATACCAATAGGTGTGTTCTGGCAGCATCACTTGAGAACCAGTACCTAGTTTTAATGTGTTTACCATCCTGGACCACATCGTCACTTCTAACATCAGGTTAGATTGTGGTCAGCAGCGGCGTTTGGGTAGGGCGCGGTTGGACGATTGCCCAGGGCGCCGAACATAAAGGGGCACCGAAAGTGCTTCTTCTTGAAGTTTCCCCTTCCCCTCGCTCATTGAGTGAGCCCTAATTACTCGAAAATTGTTGGATCTGCTATCCAACCACTTGGCCAATCATTCGAAATATCAAAATAATTGATCATATAATAAATAGTGACCCAGTGCAAATTCACATTGATAATTATCCGAAGAATGCAACCTTTCTCTAATTCTCATTTCATAAAAAAAAAACTAGCAAATAATGAAACAATTCAGCGTCGTTGATTAACATACACCGCTTCTAAGGGTCGAGTTGTTGCCGGCAATTTGATAGTAGCTCAACGTCGAGTGTTGCGAAGGAATTGGCTGAAGAATAAATTGAACTTGTGTTTAAAGCTACTTCAAAATTACAAATTTTTAAGTGTCGAGTTGGTGAAACTGCACGCGATGAGCCTAAAACTTCTCCAGAAAAAAAAATGAGGTTGAATTTTCAACTCTCTCTTAGACACTACTTTAATTTCAGTTAATGAAAGATTTGAACAGTTAAATTAATACTCGGAATCTAGGTCTTTTTTGTACAATATAAAACAAATTCCGGAATAATATGAACTTATCAAACACAGCGTCGTGATCTCCAATTGAAATTAACTCTAGACTCTAATTCCGATATGAATGGTTGTATGTATTGTGATGAACTTGTAAGCCTGATTTATTTTTGGCCTAATCAGAATGACGGACTTGGCAACTTTGTCAACCTTATCAAAGAGTTCGCCGATAGAAAGGCGATAGGAGAAAGAAAAGATAAAATTTTATTAGTTTTATAAAAAAATGTTTTTCTTTAATAAATGGTTATTTTATTACATTCAATTCCATTTCTCGTATAAAATTGAATTGTAGTTAGGGGGCGCCGTAGAAATCTCCCCCAGGGCGCTGGTAGTGGTAAAACCGGCACTGATTATGGTCAAAGCCTTATAGCGTGTAAAGAAAAAGCTAAAAATCTATCACCAAGCAAGTATCAGTGTACTTTTTTTAATTATGGATTTCTTATACCATGCCGGGGAGCAAAGGGTGAGATTACGACAGATACTTTCTGAGCTTAATCTTCACCTATTTGGCCGAGGAGTGGGACATGCGAAATAATTCAACTAAATGTTTGGCGTTTACTGCAACTGCAATTAAGACTCAATTCTATTTTGGGTTTACCAGATGGTATCGAGGGTTCGATAGCGTCGTCACTGTTCATCAAATTGAATTATAATCAGAATAATTTGGAAACTAAGTATACTGATAAATAAATTATAAAAACGTTACGATCTTTCGAATAAGTACCTTAACTATTGCTTGAATAACTTTAAAGATAAAAAGATTGCATATTTAAATATTAATCGGTAAACCCTCGTTACGTCTCAGTGTGATAAGAGCAGACACTTGACGTGGAGGTTACCGGAACAAAGGATTGTCTGTATCGACGTAAAATGCATCAGCATTAAAAATAGATCGCTTACACCAACATAAATGGATTAATAAAATATAACGTAAACTTTTTAAAATAATCATTTAATTGACCCTGAACGCAAAGACAATATTATCACAATCGGCTGTAAATCTACTACTTATATGCTGAAAGGTTTAGGAATGAAAAATAAGAATGTTTTAATAATTAACACTTAGAAACTTAACTGTATACAACTACAAATGTAAAAAGGATGACGAAAATTAAAACATTGGTTCGTAATATTTTTTAATTAAAATAAAATACGTATTATATAAATGTATACGTATCAACTATTCTGAAGTACCTTAAAATTTACAATGGTAATCGTTTTAATAAATAAAACTGCTTAAATAATTAAATAACAAAAAAAGTACAATTATCCTAAGGCCAATGTCACTTTCTGAGAATATTGTTTATTAGAATAAACTTTATTAGAATAGACTCCCAAGAGATCGTTGGAAACGACTTGCCCGTGAAAATATTACGAATTTCCCGGTATCCCCATCAACTTCGGAAATTGATGCTCAAATACAGCAAAAGAGTTCTTACATAACTGCTAAAATTAAATCAGACCGAGTTAGAAGAGACATTTAAATGCAAGAAAAAACAAAATGGGAAAATACAACATGTAAGGACTAAAAATTGTCGAGTTATATATAAAAGAAGAATACACTGAATATAATAATGTCATCTATTACCTAAATCACGTTTATTCGTTGTCAAAGACACTAAAGAAGCTCTAGTATCACATTAAAACAGAATAAAATATAATAATAATACTCTCACTTTACAATTATATAAAAATATTAATAAACAGAACATAATTTTAATAATTTATTTATGACGTTAAATCTTTCCTGTGATCAGAAACGTGTCTGTTCTGGTCTTAATGTCCTTACCCTGCCTTAATGTATTTACCCTAGCTTTATAAAAAAAAAGTAAAAATTTATAAATTGACTTGCCCTTCTGTAAAAGTATACTTAAAAGAGATTAAAGTCGTTTTATATAAAAAGTCCAAATTTTATCCTTGTCTCGATCCCCATGTAATTTGAACAGCCTATAGTCGAATAACCCATATACCTTAAATATTCATACCGTTAAAGATAAACATCACAAAAAAAAAAATTGTGCGTTTTGTCAAGTTAATTCGCTATTATTTTTCACTTTTTATATACTCATTTAACAAAATATATGACTTAATAAGTAAGACATAAGTACATTTTTTCGTATTATAAATCAACTATCGGACATACAGAATGACGACGCTTTTTATAATACGTGCCTAAGGATTCTTGGATAATAGGGTGAAATAAAATTTTGTTCTTAATATTTAAGTATTTCATTGATCTTTATTTCAAACAAGTTACTTCACAAGGATTGATTGCTTAACATTAGAGTGCATAAAAAAAAATTACCTTACTTTCCCAAATGCCATTTAAAATGGGAAATTTTTGTTTATTCACCAGTTCATTTATTTTTAATAACCCTACGTAACATATTTATTATACATGTAAACACAGTATTATCTAATATCACATTAGTGTAAGAGCTGTAATTTTATCGATAATATCTTGTCTATCGATGGTTAGATATTAATCACATTAAATATTAAACAACATTTTGAAAGAAAAGCATTTAACAATAGGTGCGCATATAGACTAAGATTTAATCTTCTAGTTTTATTAAAATGCAGACAGAAATTTGCATTATTTACTAGTTATACGATAAGACTTTTTGCTATTCTGGTTACCAGCCGTGTTATGTTTTAAATAATGATAGAAAAACCGATTTTGGAGAACTAAAATGTATAAAAATAATTCATAATGTTGTCAGGTAAAAAGAAAATTATAAATATGTAGCCAAGATATTGCGATATTATGAAGTTAATATTATTTATGATTTACTTTAAAAGAACCACATTATAACCACACAAATAGTTTTTTAAAGTTTCATCTACGGTGTTGAGTATTATTTTCAATAATTTAGGTTTTCATCGAATGTTAAAAAAAAATTGACTGTACACGTTCGTGATAGAACCGAAATATCTTCTAATAGAAGTTTAGTGTGAGAGATTGAGAAAAAGAACATTTCGAAAGAAATACAATACAATACAATATTGTTTTCAATGTCTTTATACGTTGATATGACTGTTTGTTTCTTTAAAATAAATAAAATTTGCATAAATACGTGTCAATACTATACTATACTGCTATCGTGAATTTTACAATACCAAGATCGCTCGAAAGTAGCCAGTTCAGCACCTAGCACCTACGCCTGTTTTTTTAGCTGTCTAAACTCTGTTTACCACAGCTTCTACCTTTATGGCTTAAGGTACTTAGACGAAAATGGTACCTAACACAAAGGCACTATACTTTTACGAACCTCGGCTTGAACTTCTATTTGTATTAAAAATTCCGCGGTATTCGTTTTAGCTAACCCTGCGGTAATTAAAACTAAGAAGAATGAAAAAGTCCCTTACAGAACAAATATATCTTATGTGCAGAGCGCAAGTGTATTGTGCATTGTATATGCGGTATCGCGCCGGCGACGGCTATAAGTATGCGGGCACGAAACGCCATCCGCTATCGCTCGGCCATCGCTAGATTCATGCCCGTATACTTACAGCTTAACCCAGTAGGTGATCGAATCTTATGCCACTTCTCATAGGGTAACTCGGAGTCTGTGGATCCGTACCTATCCTTGGACAGCGTACGAGTGGTAGGAAAGACAAAATACCGCAAAAAAGAGAGGCAGATAACGTAAATTATGTGTTACATTTACAAAGTATAGCACACTATTTCCCAATCGTTACGTTTACTACGTCACCTAAATCTTCTTCTTTCTCTTATCGTCCAATTATTTAATCACCACTAAGAAGTTTTTGAACTTTATAGATTCTTATATATTAAATCGCATTTTTAAAAGGGTTTTTGCTCTAAATAAAAACTATTCAAATCAGTCCTACTTCCTGGAAAAATTGTAGCAAAGTAAGAGAATGTTCTTCTTCTTATTAAATTCTTCATTCTAAAAACACTAAATTTTCTTAAATAATCCATAGTATTATGGTGTGAACCTACGCTTACTTACTAATGTCGCAGAGAATTTAAAGTTGAATGTATGTTTGAAAAGTAAATGCTTTATAAAAATACTAAATATTTATATAGTTTTGTTGTATAATCAAAATTAGAGAACTAATCGATACGTCTCTTCAATACGTGTGTATGATTCGAAATACTGAGTATAATAATATGATAATTCATTACGTTTTTTATTATTATAAACATAAAACATAAGCTCACGCCTGTTATCCCCGTAGGGTTAGGCGAGATGAAGTAGCGAACTACACCACCCACATTTCGCCGAGCTTAGTTCCGTCCCCAGATGTGACAGGGGGCGAGCCTGTCGCCATATCGGGCACAAATTCCAAACTCCGGGATGATACTGAGTAGAAAAACCCTATACCACTTGACCCGACTCGGGGATCGAACCCGAGACCTCAGAATGGCAGTCGCACCGTAATACCACTGCGCCACCGAGGCAGTTATGGTATTGTCAAAAGTTATCATATCTCGTCATATATTGTAAAAAAATAAACCAATTAGTCATTCATTTTGAAATAAAGAAACAGGTGAATTCCGTTAATTACACCGCCACACAAAAAAAATTAAGTAGAATGTGTATTTGACCGGACCTACCTAAGGGTACGTATTTTGGTCCGCTGAATCCGAATTCGAGGTCAGTTTGACACCTACACCCTCGAAATTTCGAAAAAACTTCGAAAAACCGTAAAAACGATGAAAATCGACAATTTTAATGATAAAAAATTTTTTTGGGACTAAACTAAGCGTGATTTTCATGTATTTCGATCCGCTGAAAATGAATCGAAACTTTATTGAGACCACGAGCCGTTTTAAATTTGCAGTTTGATGATGACTCAAGGTTTGCTCTGAGCATCCGGTTCTTCTTTTAAAAGACCTTACTTTTTTCTTTTCCTTCCTGTGTAGATAAATAGAATAATGTTTTATTACACCGGTGCAGTGCCGGCTAAGAATAGTACCCCCACCCCATATCTTCCCGTGGGTGTCTTAAAAGGTGACTAAGGATTAAACCAGAGGATGGGCGCAGCAGCATCCTCTGAGAACCACAAACACCTACTGCGATCGCTCACCCTCCTCTCAAGCCTGGCGATTATGGCTATTCCCCCCTTTTTGGGGGAGAACTATGTCAAACAGTGGCCGTCGAAACGTTGAGTCAATCAATCAAAACACCGATGAATATTGGATTTATTATAAGATAGTAGTAGTAAAAAAATCACAGATAATTCTATACCTCTACCTATTTATGTTTTGTATTTAGATCTGTGATTATGATCAATAAATACTAGGAGAATAACATTAAAAGATTAGAGTAAGAATGGAGCATTTGCTACCCGTGGTTCGGACCGAATGCATTATTAACATTTATGGGCTGTTCAAGTATTCCGTATTTAATTTTTTATTTATTTTTGTGTCTACCCTCCTGCTTGTCAGCAATATAAAGCTTAGCTCTAATTCCACCCTATATAATCAAGTTTATAAATGATTCTGGAAAATAAATTATTCCACTTTTAATTCTAGACAATAATTTGATTTTACAATCACTCATTTTTTCAACTCATAGTTTTTAAGTGTAGGATATTAATAATATCATCATTGCAATTGTTGTAGTAGCACTACTTAACTCATTTTGTCTATTGCTAGTGAAATACTGCAGACTTCTTAAATGATAACGAGTTAATACTCCCTTTAAATCCCATACCGTTTTTACGGTCTTGCAAATATCTCAGCTCTTGAGGTTTTTATTGATTATCCTTTTCTAGTAAAATCAATTTTTCATACTTTAATAACAATGTGTTTTTTCAATAACCTGTCATAACATATATAATTTAAACACCACCCCTATTCGAAACTTTTATATAGGTTTTGGTTACGGATAAATTTTTATTTCGGATATCCGATAGTTTCGGTTACAGTTACGGAGCTCCAGAACATCTTTGATTTCGACCAACTGTTACCGGCAGGGACAAACGTATTGCCCTGCAACCTGTGTCCCGGCTTACACTCCGTCCTCAGGGCAACCAACCAAACGACCTCATCCACCGTCACAAACTCCTCCACCCCGCCTATCCGAAAATCTGCCCCCTTAATCGCCCTGAAGATCACCGCAACGTTAGACAGGATCGTCTCGAGTCGCTCATTGAGTCCATATGCTATCTACTGTCACCTAAGTAGGTGCTAAGTAACGTGCCGATTGCATTAAAAAAATACTAATAAAGAATACTTTTCCTGTATTTGTCTAGTATAAAAAATTATACACAACGACGACCTTAGACGAGTTCTGTCAACCTCGGAGATATCGACTCGCTTTACATGTCGAATTAATGTCGCACAGGCAAAGTAATACATAATTTATTAAACAATTGATAAGTACATACCTATTCAAAGGAGACAATGGTTACTTCTCAATCGTAACTTTTTGTTTCAAGGTAACATTGTTAATTGCTTAAAAATTTAACGAGCATATTATTTAAGAGTGTAATTTATTTTTCAAGTTTATTTTCGTTCATAATAGTATTTTCCTTCTATTTGAAAATCTTTTATGTTGTTGCTAGAGGCAAAATGATTTAATGCTGATTGTGAGCACAGCAGCGAACAAGCGAGATCTGCAATTCGTCGGTAACTAGTTATTGACATCATACTGGCAAATCATTTCCATCTACTCTGGTTGATCCCGAAATGACTCATTATAACTGACATCTATACTAACAAATAAAATTGGAGTGTCTGTTTATAATATCAAAATATTTTTTTTTAACCAGATAAATATGATTGTATATACGACACCGATACCAAAAATAATTTTTTTTTCTGTCTGTTTTTCCGGGTAATCTCCGGAACGACTATATAGATTTTGACGGAACTTTTAAATGTTTTCAAAAATAATTAGTGTTCCGTGTAATAAAAATAAAACTCATGAAATTGTAAATAAAATCAGATTCAATGGATAATTTTACTGACAGTTTGTGAGAAATATCTTTGCTTAATGTTAGCAGCAAATTTTAGACAACAATTAGGGTTCAGTATAAAAAAAATTATACAGTAAAGAATATATGAAACGCGGGCCAAGCCGCGGGCACACAGCTAGTTAGTATAGATATCTCAAACATGCGAAAATAGTTACACGTAACAAACGGGAATGAAACCCGTTATATACGAGTAAGATACGGGCATAGAACGCGGTCGATAGGTTGCAGTGGGCATGGTAATGCGTGTCGTGCTTTTTTATGTCCCTGATACGGTCATGGTTATGATACGGTCGAGTGGGCAGAGATCTTTAATCTTAATTTCCACTTGTAAAACAAAATTACTATGTATATTTTATAGATAATTTTGTTTCAAGAGAATAACTATAATTAAACAATAAAAAAAAGATAAATTTAAGTAAAACATAACAGATATTTTATAACATAAGCTGTTGACCTAGACTAAGGGTCGGCAATTAGTAAATTGAATTCCGCATCAGCAAGCATAATTTGGTCACTAAAAAAAATGAACGCTAGTAATACTGAAACATTAAAGGCATTTTCTAAAAATACCTGCCAGGGTAGCTACCAACCTCAAGTTCGAAAACCTGTCGCCAAATACCAATAGGTGTATATCCTGGCAGCATCACTTGAGAACCGGAACTAGACTTAGTGCGTTTCCATCCTGGACCACATCGTAACTAAACATCAGGTGAGATTATGGTTAAAGCACTGAACCTATACCTATAAACAAAACCCTAAAATTTTTTTTTAGGAAAATAATAATATTTTCACATAAACTTAATGAAATCATAAAGAAAAGCCGATTAACGGACAGTTTTACTCGCCGTTATTTGACTTTGAGACAAATAATTTTGCTTTCTCAAAATAATTTAAGTAAGGAAAATAAAAAGGGTTCCTTATAAAAAAAAAATCATGAAATTGTAAACAAAATCCAATTTAGTAGAGAGTTTTGGTGGTAAGTGTTTGTATTTGCGAATAATAATATTTTCCCTTGTGTTAGTAACAAAAATAATTTAGAGTCCCTATAAAAAAGAGAAATCATTTTTCTTCCAAGAAAAAAAAAAACAATTAATAGTGTGGAATAGAAAATGTATGTGAGCAGAGCCACTGAACCCGCTAGTATTATTAACAAATTAAATTATTTACAAAAGATTCAAACTTCTATAAAATATTATTGTAATTCATATTTTATAATAAAAACATGTTGTAAATGTATTATTTTAGGTCTCCCTTTAACATAAACAACAAAACACAGAATAACACTTATTTTATTATTTTTTATCAAATACTTTTTTAGTAATAACTTCTTAAGTGATCTCGATGATCTGCAATTTATACATAACAAGTTTGTCAATTCTAAATATACTCATTGATACTAACTCAATATATACACAAAAGTATATTACATACTATCTGTGTGCCCACGTTTCATATATTCTTCACTGCATTTTTTATATGGAACCTTAAATTTTTTTGTACCAAGTATAAATAATTCTCATAAATGTAAGTACTTGCCCATTTATTTTTTTTACACGGAACCCTAATTATTTTCGAAAATCAGAAGTACCCTTTATTATCCAGAGTAACTTCAGCTATCTATGAAAAAAGTTAGAAATAAAAATTTTAATAAAAAAATAAAAATTATGACAACACAAAATGGTAAAGATGCAAAAATATACCAAAACGTATATAAAGTTGAATTTCCTTAATATATATAATTATAAAGCAATAGTAATTTAATTTATATATGGAATCAAAAACAAATAATTTAAGGATCAAAATTAACTGAAAGATATACATTGCTGGACATACGCCTCCCTCAAAGAACTCCAAAATTGGTCTTGCATGATGTATGCTTGGTGAACTACAGTAGGAATACAGACTTTGTCTATTAAGATTCAGTTTAACAGTTCCACCATTTAGGCCAATCAGTAATCATCTTATTATCAAATTGAATTGAAACACTTCATAGTCATTTTGGTAAAGATATTTTGTAGTTATACTTCCTTTTTTTACACAGTATATGCTCAGTGCTTTGACCTCTATCTCACCTGATGTTAAGTGACAATGTGGTCCCGGATGACAAACATACTTAACCTAGAGGCACTGGTTCGCAAGTGATGCTGCCAGAAGTGCCGGAACATATCTATTGGCATTTGGCGACAGGTTTTCAAATTTTAGGGTGATACCTACTCAGACGGGCATTATTAAAAAATGCTCTACCACCATGCTATGGTTTCCTTCACCGAAAACTCAGGCTGATTTTAGAGCTGGATAAGTAGACTCAACCCCGCGTCCATTGACGCGGAATCCGACAGCTCTACCCACTGTTCCATCATCTCTTCAACAACTTAAACCATCTAAGAAGAAACAGATGAAAGTTAGGTACTATTAGAGAGATCCATGTGATTTATTAGAGAATTTATACAGGATATATTGACAGTCACAGTAGCTTTCCCTTTCGTTAGTTTGTAAATTCAAAGCCAAACTGATTCAACAGTAGTGTTTAAATCAAAACATAAATGATTTTATAATACGCATACGACACAATAACTGAGTAACGGTACAAATCGCGGTCCTTTCACGAGAGTTAACATATGGCCCTGCTAACATGTTTATATTGATTACTCTCATTAATAATACAGTTCACATCAAGTAAAGACCTTTATTCTGACCTTGAAATACCCAAATTAAATATGACGAAAGTCTCATACGTAGGCGAACTCTAGATTGATTTTTCTCTAAAAAAGATTCTTTTAAAAATAAAATTTATCGGGTCCAGTGGGTTATATTACTCATGTCTTACCTTATACAACAACGCTGATATCAGGTCACTGCACTCGCAGATTTCCATATTTTATACCACATAACATCACACACGATATCATTTTCGTTAAAATGCACAAACAAAAAAAACCAATACGACGAGAGGAAGCGCATCGTTCAAGCTTCAAATTTATACTGACAGCCATGCTGCTGATGAGTCCGTCTTTATTGTGGACTTACGCGCTGATTGGTTGCGCAGTATAAAATTAAAAAAAAATATAGTAAATATCCACCAATCATGTACATAATTTCAAAAATTCTTGAATGTTTGCCAAAAATAAGGTGATTGAAATGCAATATGGTTCACGTTTTATTTTGTCAAGAGGCGACCAACGTCTATGTATTTTTAGACACTAGCGTGATATATAATTTTAGTGAATTCACAATGTTAATATTACATTAATTAACAAAGGTGCTCAGATAATTAATAAAAAACACAACGAAGAATACAACTCATGTTGTAATTAATTATTAATCAGAAATGAAACGCAAATAAACAAAAGACTGTCAACAATGTCAAATTTCATTCCAACCCCACTACTTGAATTGAAATTTTTCTTTTTGAGGTTGTGGCTGCACTAATATAAATAAATATATATTTTACAGGTTTTAAAACAAAAAATGGCAAAGAAGAAAAGTAAAAACCAGGAGCGAAAAAAGAAAATTAATTTAGTTTTTGATGAAACCAAAAGAAAGTAAGAGTTTAGTTATTTTATTTTGCACATTATCTTTTTTTATTTTATGATATTTTATTTTTAATTATAGAGATTTCCTCTGTGGGTTTCGAAAAAGAAAACTCGAACGAAAAAAGAAAGCTCAAGAAGAATTACAAAGAATGTTAAAAGAAGAGAAGAAAAGGATTAAACAAGAGGTATATGAATTAGATTTACTAAAATAAAAATAGAATCGCAAACAATATTTTTAATTTAAACTCATTTTCAAGGAAACATTACTTTATAAACCATTGCATATAAATGTTTGTAGCAATAAAAACAAAATTAAATTCTCACCAGATGTCAAATGCTGATACAGCTGCAAATGGTAAAAATCTAGAAAGTGTCTTCTTATTTCACTCATGCAGCAAGAATAAAAATGTTTTAGTCTAAAACTGGAATATCATAGCCAAATGAGTATGATAAATGCAATATCATCATATTGCGGTGTCCTTGCATCATGATTATTTCTATAAACAACTAGGCAGCTATAGAGACTGCCAACAGAAGTGAAAAATCCAAACTTTGGAAAACTGTTATTTTAATGTTTAAATTTGTTAATTGAAATTATTAATATAACCTAATATTTGTCTGGTTTTTACATATCTTGGTGCTCCAAGCGATAATTATGTTCATTTTCATATAGTTTATTCATAATCAAAATATATATGCTGCATAAGTATATATTTTATTATTTTTGTGAGAACCAGCACTTACACCATCTTTTACTTGACATATTGTAGCATGTTGACAGCTGCCATTGTAGCATAGGTAATTTGAATCTATGTTTTTCCCTACAGGTAATTTAAAGATTTCACTTCAAATATTTAGGCTCATTTTAAAGTTGGAATCCATTGTGATCATCATAGCCTGTTTATATCCTAAAATCATACTATTACGTTACTATTTTACAGATCTATGATTGCTTGTAACTAATGTATGATTAAGATGTAGCTTATTTGCTTATCTACAACATACTATTGAATAATTTTTCTGTTCATCTAATAATAATTTCCAGAATAAAGAATCATATAAAAAATTAGTTGTATCCAGTCTTCCAATACCAGATATTGAACAACTACTTAAAGAAGAGTATGAAGATGATGAAGTGAATGTGAAAATTGTTGAATTATCATCAGATACATTGCAAAAGAAAGATATAGTCATAGGTGAAAACAGACCAAAGCTTAAAATTGAAGTCAAGAAAGAAAAAGCAAGTGTTGAAGTTATCCAAGGAATGGGATTAGAAGAAGAAGGTGATAGTGCTGAAGAAACTGAGAAAGAATTAGATGAAAATTTGAAATCTAAAAAAGATATCAAGAAAATGCTTAAGAAACAAGCAACCAAAAAGGTCCAGAAAAGTAAAGTTTTTCAAATGAAATCAAAATTAGAAAGGGTGAAGAATAAAAAGAAATCTGCACAGAAGAACAGACATAATAAGATAAATAAATCAGATCAAAGGAAAGATAAATCTAAGAAGAGAATTGGTAAAAGAAAGCATTAAATGTATAAACACACAATTATTTTTTATTGTAATTATCTCTTTTACAAACTTGAGGTAGGTAGATGAGTTTTTAACTTTTTTTATTTTAAATTGTAATTATTGAATCATAAAATTTAACTCAGCTGCTTAACAGTAAAATATGGTACCTAACATCATGAAGGATTTATTGTATGTACCCTCTTCTTGCAGAAATGATGTAATTTTCTTGTACATTTATATCCAGTTATTTCACTAATATGCTAGCAAAATCAATTGGCCTTAATCTCGATCTACACCTAATTTTTTTTCATCAATAATAGTTTTCTAAACTATACAGATACATAAACTAAATTAGTAAAATACAACATTACAATATAACAACACAATTAACAGAACATAAATATATTACAACCTTAGATTTTCATTTGAATGAAACAAATATGCAACATTAAAAATTAAATCTATCTTTGTTTAATGACTTTCATTTTAATTTCTTGATTTATTTAATTTCTTACTTCTAAGATAGTAATAATGCAAATTGGTATTTTTAAATCTTGTATTACATCTTATTTTAATTCTCTATCTTTTTCTTTTATTTCATTGTCATTTATTTATTTTGGTTTTCTTTTTGGCAACACTATTTAAATCTTCTGTTGATGAAGTTACAAGTGCTTCTGATGATTTGTTTTTCGGACTTTTTCTTTTCAACAGGGACTTCTTTGCGTATTGGAAACTTTCCCTAACTTCAAGATTATTTTGTGTTTTACTTCTTGTTATCCTTTGTTGTACATTAATTTGTTTAAATTTTTCTTTCTGGTTACCAACTTCATTTTTAATAATGGGTTCATTTTGCGATTCTTCCTTAGGTGTAATCTGATTAGAGTTTTGTGTTTTCAATTCTTCTAATTTCAATTCTTTTTTAGGTGTATTTTTTTGAGATTTTTGTGTTTTGGTTCCACTAATTTTAATTCCTTTTTTGGAGTAACTTTACTTTTATTGGGTGTTGTAGATTTAGATTTTTGTACATGTTCTAAAATATAATTTTCATTTATTGAATCCTCTGATACTACAGGTTTCTGTTCTTTTGTATCAAAATTTTCATAATCTTCTGTATCAAACTTTGTTTGTTTGACAGGGGACAGACTTTTTTCATCAACTTTAATGGTTTGTTTATCTTTTTTAGGAGATTTCTTTGGAGACTTTTTATTTTTGTTGCTTGATGGGCATATATCACTGTTTAAACACTCATCACAAGTAGGGTTTATAGGTAAACAAATAGTTTGGCCAAAACCCACCATGAGATGATTAACTTCACTCCATAATTCAAACGGTATCCACGTTTGTAGAGCTTTTCGTGTATCTTCTGGAGTACTTGTTGATGTCCTTACCCATCCTATTCTGTTACTAATTCTGTGAACATGAGTGTCGACACCTGAAGAAAAAAAACCATCCTTAGATATATTAAAAATAAAAAAAGATTATGGCAATAAATCATTTTCTTTAACAACTTAATTTATATTTATAAATACTTGAACAAAAATTTCTTACACTGAAATGATATATAGCTTAAATTTTTTCCTAACTTAACTAACCAATTCCAGTAATTTTGTTCCACGCCACCTTCATACAAATGTGAGCCATTTTTGGCCCAACACCAGTTAATTTACATAACTTTTCAACAGAATCTGGTATATCACCATTGTATTGCTCTTTTAATGTTTGTGTTGTCTTCTTTATGTATTTAACTTTTGTCTGAAACATTCAAAAACAGTTATGCACATTCAAACTGGCTTATATTTGGATGCTATTATTTTTATATATAAGCAAATAAATCCTACTTTCCAAAATCCAACAGGATATATAAGTTGACCCAACTCTTCATCACTCATTTGTAAAATATTGTCAATGGTAAGACCTCTAGCTCGTAGTCTTTCCATAGCTGCAAAAGTCACTTGGTCCTTAGTTTGGCTAGACAGCATCAATGATATCAAGGATTGGTATCTGTATACCTGCAAATTAGAATATTATAAAATTATGTACTACTAAATTAGTAGGACAAAAATATGAAAAATCTATTATATCTATAACATCTAAGATTTACTCTAGTGGCTATGAAATTAATTATTAATTGTCACCAATAAATACAAAAGAATTTTTGTTACTGCTTAAAAAGAGATGAGCTTAATTTTTTGATTTGTAAAGTAGAATTCAAATACAGTAACTACCATTAAATACCAGTAAAAACCGCATTGTCTCAGGATGAAAGTCTTTGACCAGTGTATTTGCGGCATACAGCACAGAGACATGGTCACTCACAATGGGCTTAATAAAAATATTCAAAGTTGCTCAAAGGTTAATGGAGAGGGCTATGCTTGGAGTTTCATTGCATGATCAAATCAGGAATGAGGAGATCCATAGAAAAACCAAAATAACTGACATTGCCTGGAAATTGCTCAACTTAAGTGGCATTGGGGTAGGCTTATTGCTCGCAGAACCGATGCCTGGTGGGGCCAACGGGTTCTCGAACGGCTACCACACCCCGGAAGACTTAGCATGGGTAGACCCCTTACAAGGTGGACTGATGACCTGATGAAGGTCGCGAGAACCCGCTGGGTGCGTGTGTCGGAAGACCAGTCGTAGTGGAGATCTTTAGGGGAGACCTATGTCCAGCAGTGGACTTCTTTCGGTTGAATGGATGGATGAAGCACTATTAAAAATGAGATCTATTTTAACTATCATTATACTCCCGAGCTAATACCATTGTGAAAAATGTTACATAGCTGATCTGAAAAGATTACTGGAGATTAAAGAATACTGGCATTTTCTTGTCCATAAAAATGTAAAGATAAATATTTACATTATATAACTTTTTTCTATGGGCCTTGTACATAACATATTCCATAGAAGATATTTATCTATGAATTTAAAATAGAAATATATTGGATATATATTACATACTTGTGGTGGAGCATTCTCATCCATGCTCATATGACAGCCCATAGAATCCACCGGAGCATCATTGTTTGATCTCATTATCTGTAGATTGAGAAAAAAGGCACGCCAGTTGGGTGGTTCCCAGATACCTTTACCTTCCTGTGAAAAACATTTCAGAATAGTATTTACAAACTCATTTAATTGGTAGAGAATTAAGCTATTATTTATGTTTACTTGTCTCTTATAAAAAAAGTTTTACACTACCTGTGGTAGTATACGAAAAAAGTAACCCATACTTATAATTGTATTGCTCATTTCAGATAAGTGTTATAATACTGAAAACATTATATACATAAGTTTTATATAAAGAGCAAATGAACCTATAATATTTATATAGCTATTATTTCTTTCTTCTTTTTGAGGATACTTAGGACTACCTTTTCTGTGGGAGTATGATCATCATACTCAATTGTGATGTGAGGCTTCTTCTTAAATTTGAATTGACTCAAATCAGGACCTCCTTTTCTTGGACTAGACTCATCTTTTTCAGGCGATGGTGCTTTTAGTGGGCTTTTATCATTTTTCTGTAGACTCGTGTTGGTGGTTCGAAGCATTCTTTGAATAATAGTATAATCACGAAGTAGCTTCCGAATGTTTATCTTTCTTTTTCAAAAAATATATAAAAACGCTACCGTATCAGGATTTATATTGTTATTATTATGTATTATTATTCTGTCCCTTTGACGGTTTGGCACAATTTACCTTTTTTAATTTATTACGGCCAAAGCCTATGAATACAAAGTTTTTGAGACCCATCTTTGTATAGTTTTCCTAATCTTCAGTCTCTTAAGAAATAGGGTTTCGTTTGTTGGAAATTTCAGTGGAGTTATTATGACATCTTCAAAATCATACTCTAAATACAATGTATTTCATTTGTATACTTGTAATAGCTAAACAGTTTAGCATAAACTATATATAGGGTCAAACAGCACATAATACTTTACCTTACCCTCTTTTTCCGTAGGTTTTCGATACTATTATACTCGAAGTACCACGTCAGTTTACATGCTGACAGAAAAATGTGCATTTTCCGCAGTTCAAGCGAAGCTTGCGCCAGCACTAGCACAGAGGCAACTACAGATGACGGCAAAAGTCTTGTTGGTGCCTGATTTTATGTATAGTTAACGCCATCAAATAATATTTTAGTTTTTGAAATTAGTTATAAATAAATACTTAATTAGTAAGTTGATTAGACAAATTAGTAGATTGAAACTGTGTTTTATTTTATTTATTGCTGTGGTTTATGATATTTTGACTTTAGGGCTACTTTAGACTACAAAAGCTGAAATTCGGTTACATTAGGCTACTTATGCTGGGAAAAAAATGGCGACATGAGGCCCTGCAATGTTGGCAACACCGATCAGAATAAATGAATTATAAAAACAAAAAAAAATTTGCTTGGTGTGACGTTGAGATTGTTGATAAGTGTTATCTCACAAAATAGTAATAGGTTCTCTATATTCCCAAATATAATATAGAAACCAAAACATTTGCATCACTGATGAATATATCAATTTAGTAATTATAGGATTTTAGAAGAATGGCAGAACTTCTTTTAGATCCAAATATACGTGTATGGGTGTTTCTCCCTATAGTTATCATTACTTTCTTAGTCGGAATAGTAAGACATTATGTGTCGATTATTTTATCTTCTCAAAAGAAAATAGAGCTTCTTCAGGTTCAGGATAGGTAAAAACGTTTACAATTTATTTATTTAATTTGTAATGGGGTTATGTCATATCCTTTTCGTTTTCAGTCAGGTAATGATCCGTGCTAGATTGCTCCGCGAGAATGGTAAGTATCTACCTCGACAGTCGTTTGCAATGCGGCGACACTGGTTCAACAATGAGGAAACTGGTTATTTCAAAGTTCAGAAAAGAACTGCCACATCACAGGTAATATTGTAATTTTTTGCTCGCTATAGTCCTTTTTAGTACTATAAAAAAGTTGTACTTTGTTTACAATATAATAAAATATTTAATCTCAAGTTATTTTCATATGAATAAATTTTAGAACCCAATGACTGACCCTGGAATGATGACAGACATGTTAAAAGGTAACGTGACTAATGTTCTGCCCATGATTGTAATTGGAGGTTGGATTAACTGGATGTTCAGTGGTTTTCTTACAAGTAAGACACTTTGAAGTCAATTATAATTAAATTCTTTACATAAATTAATTAATATGCTACTAATTGTAACTCACAAGGGATCACCTATCATGTTGTCTAAAAATACAGTGTGGTACAAAAATACATAATCGAGCATTTGGAGGTATACTAGGTAATGTTCAATCGAAGGGTCAATTTTTGGCCTAAGATGAAGCCGAAGCCGATTAATAGGCTATCGCCATAACCTTCAGCCGGAGCCGAAGACCGAAGCCAAAGGTTTAATAAACTTAATAAATATATTCTATGATTGGATTTGAAAAAGTTAATCATAGAATATATTAGCTTAACAAGATGATTAAAATTAAATTACCTCCAACTGGTTAAAAGTAATAACGCTGAAAGAATATTATTTATAATATTTATTTACTTAATAGTAATTTAACAATCACTATCAGTCCTAGTCCTGTCTCACTTTTTTCAACTAGTATCAAACTAGAGTAACAAATTAATCTTTAATCACAATTTAATAAATTTTGGTAAGTTAATAATTATAAATCAGGATCAATCTATTTGACTGAGAACATCACAGGCCTGCAGAAGCCATAGAGAGTGATGGCCATCAGGTCAATCACGGGATACCACACAGGTATCTTTTGAGGCCGTGACTGTGTTGTCTGCCTCCCCACCCTGTAATTTGAAGGCGAGAGCTCTCGCCACCCGTTGCCAGTGGCTTGTCGAGGTACTAAAAAGCGGAGCTCACCCTACGCTATAAGAAATCGAGACGCAGAGGCTTGAGTTCCGCTCACTTATCATGACAAAGTGGTAACTGCACCTGGATCATCCCAGTTTCGGCGCATCACTGTAGAGACCATCCGGACTTTACTACCAGATTGGACTGGGTTCTTAGGTTGTACCCTGACCTTTCGTCTCACACAAGTACTCTCAGGGCACGGGCGCTTCTGTAGTTATCTGTGTCGGACAGGCAGAGAGATCACCCCTGAGTGCTACCACTGCCCTGACGTGCACGTGCATGTTATGGCGCACAAACGGTTGCAGTCTGCCCAGCATAGGACATCCAACATTGTGTCCTAGTCGCTAAGGTGGGACCCGAGCTCTTGTTTCCGTCGCTTATAAGAGCGGTGGTTAAGCTTGAAGGCCTGGAAAGCTTGGTCCTTATTTTGCGAGGCAGTTCTGTTCACAAATGAGGCAGCAGAGAGAGAAGGAGCGAACCACCATGCTCCCCTCTCGCGTTCGATGGACTGGCAGGCGTAGGATAGGAAAACCACCTGCATTTGCCACAAAGTGGCCTGGTACGCATCGGGGTTTGGGTGAGTCTGGTCCAAGACGGTACGCGGCGGTGTACTCTGCGCACGCGCGTCTTGATCCCGTTTCAGAGCTCGAGCTCTTGACTGCGGTGGAGCTCTGTTCTGAGGGGCCAGATCCTACCGGGATTGGAGCGTCGAATGCACACTTCTCTGTGCACCGCTCCACCCAGTAACAGGGTTTGAGAGTACAGTGGGGTTTTAGTCCGTAGAAGTCTGCCATAAACCATCCACCGTTGCCCGACGGGGATGAATATTTTAGGAGGATATCTCAACTTAAAAAAAAAGTTCGCTGATCAACTTTTGTAATTAACTTTATTAAGAAGGAAATTGCGTTTACATTGATTATTGTTAGAAAAAAATCAAATAAATAACTATACCTAAAGGAATTGTTAATTATTGTTTTAATAAGATAGGGCACAACGGGATATATATATATTATATTATATTTTAGTTTTAGTTTTCTCAATCAGATAATAATTTTCATAATAAAAACAAACTAAAAAATATCAAAGCAGATAACCATAATGCGCGTACCAACTTGTTTTGTTTTGGTTATTTACTGATAATTTTTATTATTTATCTTTACGGACAACAGCGGACGGCCGTCGACTGTTGATGGAATATAACCCCTCCCTCCCACGCGTTGCGTTTTTAAAAGCGCTCTCGCATCGTTATAGATCGTTTAATTAAGGTGCTTGCTAGATATCTTCGGCTTCGACTAAAACTTCGGTGTATTTTGGCCGAAGGTTCGGTTGGACACTAATACTAGGGTATTTTATTAAAACTCACCATTATGGTGGGCTTTTCAACAAATATGTAGTATGTTCTAAATTTAGTATTTATGTAGACTGGTTCCCAAACATTCACTCCATATTTTAATTAAGAACATAATCAATATCAATATACATTACACTGAAATGAATTTTGTACTATAAATTATTAATATGTATAAAAAAATAATACACTTTAAAATAATAGTTACCATAACCAGTTATCTAGGTTTGTAAACGATTGGTCAGTAAAAGGAAAAAAAAAAAAAAATTATTACAATATTATTCAACATTTCTAAGACTTCAAATTACCTTGTTATAGCTAAAGTACCATTTCCACTAACACTCCGGTTCAAGCCGATGTTGCAGAGAGGAGTTGAACTCTTGTATCTGGACGCATCATGGGTCTCATCTGCTTCATGGTATTTCCTCAATGTGTTTGGTTTACGGACTATATATGCTCTTGTTTTGGGAGAAAACAATGGTTTGTATAAATATTTTTAATTAATTTAAAAAAAAAATCTTGATAGGGAATGTGAACTGATTATTTTTTTGTCTCATGAAAAAAAAATAGATTTTAAATAAGGTTGATGCCTGAAAATAATATTGCAATCTGATCTTTTGTTTTCATTAAATTAAAAACACTTGTGAAATACCGAATTATTTATATATATGTATAAAGTAATGTAAAATTGCTTCCGCCTTAATAGGGTATTTAATAGGTTGTGTAAGTTTAATGAGTCCTCAAGACATTAAATTAAAATGAATAATCTAACAAATTAAAATATTAATTTTTAACATTTAAATATGTACGTCTTTGCAATTTATTTCAGCTGCGGATCAATCGAAGGTGATGCAGGATCAAATGTCTGGAGCAGCAATGGCTATGCCACCCGATCCCAAAGCCGCTTTCAAGGCAGAATGGGAAGCTCTTGAAATCACAGAACACAAGTGGGCACTAGCTACTGCAGAAGCTGATCTTCTGAGTAACACTGAAGAATAATTTCAATACTAGTCTTATTTGCATTGTGAATAATGTTTATATCAATGTCTGTTAGAAGATTGTGGTGTTTATTAGAAATAAATTTCTTTTATTTATTATCTACATTACTTTTATAGAGGTGTATAAAGCCCCATTAACTCTAATCAACTATTTAAAACTTCAAAAACAGAATATATATTTATCAATAATTCTTTTATTAATTTTAAATATGAATTTCATAGAAAAAATAATTAAAACCAAAGAGACATTAAAAAAGTATATATTATAATGCAACATTTTTTTTTTTCAGTATATACAATGAGGACTGTACAAATTTATCAAAGAACACTCAAAATTATTTCCATATGAAACAATTACCTGTAGAGGCACTAATTATAAATAATATACAAATTTCATAATTAAAAAGAAACCTAACCAGAGGTTGTCTCCACTCCCATCTATTTTTATATTGTGAATAAACTTCCTCTAATTTTTAATAATAAAAACGTATTTATTTAAAACACGTGCAAAGATTAAGTTATCCGATTATTTCAGTATCTGTGTTGGAATTAGGATTTATTGAAAATAAGCAACATAATAAATAACATATTAATACCTAAATAACCAACTAATAGAGATACACAATGAAACAGATTATAAAACAATGTCGGAATTTCTTTTATTATTGATCGATGATTTTAACTATAACATAAAAAAAATCTCTCATAAAATTATAGAAAGTCAAATTATTTAATTAAAGTATGAATAAGCAGAATTGTGACTTGTAGAATTATTTTAACAACAAAATACATTAGGTAGCATAAATGAAACTTTCTATGAATTGATATAAAAATCTTGACACAAATTTTAATGAATAATAATAAATATTTATTGGGATACAATCATTAATAATATATATTTCATGTAAATACAGGTTTTTATCCATCTGGTTAGGTTATATCATCCTAGTAAAGACAAACTTGAGCAGATATGAATGAGTTTTCTACTTACAATTTCTTTGTATATTTTTACATATTTTGTTACTATTGTTCTTGTTGGAATTACCAATAAAATGTAAGAAGTTACAAATCATATAGATACAAGTTATTAATAGGACACTGTATAATTTATTGTACAAAGAGATTATTTAAACAATAATATATTAAATAATAAATGCTTTAAGAAAGATAAAATGATTCTATGTACTTGTAAGTTGGTAGGTCAGTAAATAATTACTGGAATTTTCAGATAAATTCACATAATTATAATTTATTATCCATATAAATAGTTATATGGAACACATGTTATAATTTCTAATAGTAACAGGTAAGGATATTAAATTGTGTAAAATAACTGCACATCCGGCTTCAATAAAAGGCAGTGTAGATAAATACATAGATATGGTTTAATGATCAAATTAATCAATCTTGATCCCACCTTGTTATGTACTAATCTACAACTAAAGTAGTAGAAACATGACCAATATAATTTTTGCTTCAAATATAACATTTTATTGGAAATGTGTACAGACTAAACATAATTTCACGTTACTTTAAAATAATTGATAAATTACATAACTAACGAAAGTATTAATATATTAGCGATTATAAAGTAAAATGACCACTGTATATCATATAATCTTAAATTTTACATTTAATGCCATATAATATAATTAAATAAAAACAGCTGAACCAATTTAGATTTCAGGTCAATACAAGAATGAAACAAGATTAGTCTTGGTTAAAAACTACATGGGTTTTCAGAAATTAATTAATTACTTCAAATAAAATAAATCTAGATGTGCTAATTAAAATGTAATCACCACGAATTAAAACCCGAACAAAATTCTATTTTAAGAGTTCATAAAAATGTATATTTAAAAGTGAAATCAATTACTATATCATATAAACGTGTATTTAATTACATAAAGTAAACAATTGAAACATATTGGTTAGAGAGAAGCGCAGCGTATTATTGTTTCTGTATATACCAGCCAGTAGGGGTACGGCGTGTTAATGAAACCATAGGGAGCACTAGGGATGATCGATATTCATCGATGGTGATTGAACATCGATATTTAGCTTGAAAACATCGATGTTTATTGTACATTGATACTTTTTGATCGATGTTATTCTAATCTCGATCATCAATAGGCACCAGTGGTTAGTGAAGACATCATCTCGATTGTTTACTTTTTGATGAGCTGAACAACGTCCTCATCGTTAACGGTGTGTCCGAGGCCGACGCGTTGCGGCGAGTACTTGGTGCTGGTTCCCCAGACCAGTGCGTACTTCAGCTGTGCTGCCAGCGTCCGGTGGATCGAGTGGCACACGTGTTCTACAGATACACCCTGTAACCAACGAGAACATATACAAAATTTGCAGGAATAACGCACATCCTCAAACGCACTCAATTAGAGAATTCACCGGACGAAACAACATTTACTTGCATGAGTTTTGATATCGTTTATTTATAATATTAGTTATACTCTATCGTGGACGAGTAGTATGGTCACATTACAAATCTACGAACAAAATGTATACCAGTCAGCAGACTCGTCTTGATAAACGGTTCAACGAGGGGTGATTAATTTATTTTTAAATATTTTTTACCTATATTAAATTTATCTGAAATCAATTCTTAACAAACTACTTCAAGAGTGTGCGTATAGTATGTTACATGTTGTATAACTACACAACCTTGATCACTATAGAACCTTATATCAGGGGTATAATAACAAATCCAGCAATGTACATTTAACATAAATTTTGGTAATGTGTTAAAAAATAATGAATTAAAAAAAAAACAAATACTGTAACGATATGTTTACATATTATGTGAAAGAGAAATATTAATTAGTGTAACCCATAAATATATAAATAGCAATTTGATTCCGTTAAAATAATGTTTCTTAATTAGCTTCTTATTCCATACACCTTTTTTCAGTGTTTTTGGGGATGCTGTATAAGCTAGGAAACTAACCAAAATTAAAACTATAAATAAGTACAATGTGCAAATAAAACTATCACTTTACCTGTGACTTTTCTCGCACTCAAATTTTTTATTGGTTATTCAACTATATCATGCCCTATTGTCTTCATAACTTGATGAATATATTATCAAATGTAACTTTTATAATAAAAAACAAACCTTTCTTAAGATAAGCCCATCATCGAAGTCCGGCGGCTGTCCAGGTTTCTTTGTATAAACGCGGATTAGGGACAAGTACTCCCACAGGATCTCCAGCAAATAGTCCAAATTTAACTTCATGTTACAACTACAAAAAAAAAAAACAAAATTAACTTAAAATTATATTGACATTTCGTAACGATAAATGGTAGTACAACTCAATGTCGACAACCAAATAAGGGAGGAAAATGGTTTTGAATTATACAACTTTTTTCAGAAAAACGTGGTGTTTAAAGGTTTATGAAGTAAATTTGTTTTAGCGACATTGAGTGATTTCTGATAGTGGCAAAACTTATGGGTTCGCGTCACCGACATGCTATGCACGTGTTGCGTCAAACTGGTTATGAAGAAAAATGAATGAACTAAAACTAGCATTTATCTTGGAATATTTCCAATATTGGTATCAATATTTGCGCACAAATTTTGTATGTTATTTAGTTTTCTAATATTTGATATCTGCAATACAATAAGCAATCAGTATAGCGGCTTGGGAATTATCTTACCAGTGTGGTAAATAGATTTGTAGTTGTTCTATCAGTGGGGGGGCAAAACTATAATTTGATATGGGTGACTTACATTTTGCAAGACTCCCCCTCCTGCCTCCTAATCCCGCGACAGCAACACAATGCAAATGCAATATATACAACGCGGACACTCAACCATGTACACTCATAAATAAAATTGGAGTGACTGTTTCTAATTTTTTTATTACTATATAGATATGGATGTGTACATAGGACACCAATACCAAAAATACAATTCTTAAAATTTTTGCCGTCTGTTTGTTCCGAATTTTGACGGGACTTTTTGGTAGATACCTGAAGTAACTTCGGGTATCTTAGGGTACTTTTAATTTTCGAAAGTAATTAGGATACCGCGTAAAAAAATGATTAAACTCATAAAAATCTTAATATAATCCGATTCAATACACAGTTTTTCGGGTAAGTGTTCGAATTTATGAGTAATAATATAGTTTATCCTAGTACCAAAAATTTTTTTGGATAATAATTAAGGTTCCATATAAAAAAAAATTCAAACGCAATGAAGAACATATGAAACGCGGGCACACTGCTAGTAGAGTAATAAAACTGAATAGATATATATTTTTTTTACACTTTATAGGCTGTGCTTTGACCACAATCTCACCTGATGTTAAGTGACGATGTGGTTCAGGATGGTAAACTCACTAATCCTAGAGGTATTGGTTTTTAAGTGATGCTGCCGGAACACACCTATTGGTATTTGGCGACAGGTTTTCAAGCTTGAGGGTGGTAGCTACCCAGCCTCTACCACCATGCTATGGTTTACCTCACGATATTTTCCTTCACCGAAAGCTCAAGCCGGTTTCAGAGTCGCGTAGATGGTGATCGAACCCGGGTCCATTGCCGCGGATGCCGGGCGCAGTATCATCGCTTTAATTTAGTTTATTACCTGACGACGACAGAGTGTGGCTGCCGGGCTATCCTGTCCACCTCCTGTATGGAGATCTGATCGATCTTGTTGTAGACGTAGAGGCACGGCAGGTACACTCTGTTCGCGAGGATCACGTCGATGAGGTCGTCCGGCGTACAGTCTTCACGGAACAGAACCTGCAGTTTAATCATTTATTTATGATATTCTGTATCAACAATAAAACCTAAAGGACACTGTCCATAGTATCATAGGCGTTCGTCAATCTAATTTAATCAATCTAAAAAAATCTAATTTTTTATACCCATAAAAATGAGACAATAGGAAAACAATAGAAAGCTTGCGTAAACGCCAGGTTAGTGCTCAAGGGGTTATAGTTGTTTTGCTTTGTTAGATTTTTTTGTAGCTAACCCTTTTGCAATATGTATTTGTTTACACAGTAATTTGTTTATGTAATCAAATTACAATAAGCAGGACATGGTTTTGTTACCTACTCTAAACATTTAGGGATAGTCATTGTTTGCATTTTTAAAACTGGATTTTTCGTTAGATGGTTCTAACATTACTAATTACTTACATATTGAAGTTTTTAAAAAGATCTATCAGGTGGTCTACATATTATGCCTCTTTTAAGAGGCGGGCGAAGAGGTGGGGTGGAGAAGTATTCTCCCTCATCCCCACTGGGCCATTGCACGGACGAGGCCCGGTGGGTTCGCTGCAGGGGGCGACGCGGTGCTTGCGAAAGCCACCCCGTGTAGCCCCCATCCCAAATGCAGCAGACGGCCCCGGGGGGATTTAGTGGGTATTTCCGGGCGCTTCACGCCCGGGCGAGTCCCACACTGGCACGGAGTTCGTCCCTCCGTGCTCCCTTACCTATTGTATTGGGGGGACTTCGGTCTCACTAATACAATAGGTAAGGGTGGTGCGTAAAAGCATTTCCCCCCGTAAAAAAAAAAGGTGGTCTACATATTATCAGTTATATACATGCGTGTAAAAAAAATGGACACTGATGCTTTTAATTATATATTCCTCATACTGTGATAATAGAAACAGTACAAAATCATTTAAGGGATGTCAATCCGATTATTGACATTTTAAAACATAATATTTTGCTCGATTTATTATAACCTTACTCTGAAATGACATATTGGTGATAGAATTTTTTTTCTTGATTATCACAAGCAGAAATATAACATAAGTCAGATAAATTGGACACCTCAGTGGGGGAAATTAATACACTTTGATAATGTTATGGTATTTTTTATCATGTTTCCTTTATAATGGTAGTTTATTTTATTACAGTTACCTCTGCATTAAATATTTTATATTCATGTAGGATCATTTGCACCATCTTCTCGTCCACCTTGGTTAGCTGACATGTTGAGTTGAAAGACAGACCACCACCTTTTTTAACCTATATAGAAAATTATTATTATTAAGAATCTTGTCTTTCCATAGTATAATTGAAATAATTAAGTTAGTTTTTTTTTACGTAAATCAGAAATTTAATAATTAAAAAAAATATTGGAAAATAGTGTTTCTTTTTCGAATCAATAACTCAAAATTCATAAAATGTTTTGTATTGCAATACACTAATAACATTAAAATAATTACTAATTCTACCTAGGAAATGAATAAATATAAGATAAATTAAAATTGCCAATATTTTTTTGTTAATTCATTAATTAATTGAAACAATAAATATTTTTATTTGTCCAGTTTTACAATGTAAATGTTGTCTTTGAAATGATTCTCACCTTAAAATAAATGTTTGGCTTAGGTTTATTTAGCCTGATCCCGACACTTTCTAATTCTTTTTCAAGCAGTTGCCTATGTACATACGGCTTGGTTGCATCCAGCATCATCAACACCAAATCTGCTGTTCGGGCTACTGCTATCACCTGGAATATTATCAGCACATTGCTATGAGAGAAACTCCTTATACAACTTCATCAACTTTATTTTCTAAGTACTTTTCTTGAAATTTCCATTTCATTTTCTATACTAATCAATAAAATTGAAATATCTATTTGTGAATTCAAAATAACAACTTTTTACTTAAATACATATCAATGTCCGAGTATATACGGTACCTATACCAAAAACACAATTTTTAACATTTTTGTCTATCTGTGTGTTTGTTATAGCTAATCTCAGGAATAGCTAGACCGATTTTGGCGAGACTTTTTTAGTTGAGAACTGAAGTTACTCCGCGTAATTTTGGCTAATTTTTCTTTTCGAAAATAATTAGGGTTTCTCGTAAAAAAATTAAAACTATGAAATTGTGAATAAAATCTGATTCAATGCACTTTTATTGTCAGGTGTATGAATTTGTGAAGAACATATTTACTTTCTCTTAATACCAAAAAAATTGTACGAAAATATTAAGGGTTCCGTAAAAATAATTAAAAGTCATGAAATTTTGAACAAAACGCGATTCAATGGGCAGCACCATCAAAAGATTATTTTTCAACTATTATTTAATAACTATATTATGCACTGAAGAATATATGAAACGTAAGCGGAACCACGAGCACATAGCTAGTTAGAAAATAAGACTTAAGGTTTTTTTTTTTTGTTGACTAACAAGCTCAGTTTGGTTTTACAATAATTTACAATTTGTTAAAGCAAATGCACAATGGAAAATCTCATACAACTATGAAGATACATTTTGTCAAACTGATAATTTAATTTGTTTTATAGTTTTACTATCAATTCAATGATGTTATATAATTGTTGTGGCCTTCATTAAAATAATATCCATAAATTAAGTACAGTAATACCCCGCTTTACGCGAGGGATACGTTCTGAAAAAATCGCGTATATCGAGGTTTATGATTAAACATAGTCAAAATTTATTACAAAAAAAATATAAATCATTTTAATCAATCACTTTAATTCTAAGAACACAAGAAAAATACATCTATTGTCTTTACATTATGCTTATACACACTCTTTCGCGTAATGCGAAGCATTTGAGCGCGAAATTTGACATTCGCGTTATAGTGAAACCGCGCTAAGCGGGGTATTACTGTATAAAGAATCCAATACTGACAATTATTTTTTGGAAAGAAAGATAATATATTTAAATGTTTACACTTAAAACAAGGCTGTAGTGTGTGAAATAGTTTTATCACCTGTCTTCCTCTACCCTTGCCCTGAGCGGCACCTTCAATAATTCCTGGTAAATCTAGCAGCTGTATGTTAGCACCACGATACTCAATTACGCCAGGGATGCATGTTAAAGTTGTGAATTCATAATTGGCCGCCTCGGAGTGTGTGTGAGTTAAAGTTGATAGTAGAGTTGACTAAAAATTAAACATATTATATGTTATCTATTTATAAAGTAGATAAAGATAGAAATTATTAATTGACTTCCTTACAAAAAACCATTGTATTGTTTGAGTATGTTTTTTTTTTATATTGAGTAGAAAATAATAATAATTATAAATATATTTGAATAATTTGATAAACACTGGTAACATTATTACATAGATTGACCATTAATATTATCTCAATTAAGCTATATAAAACTTGTATGTTCAAAATTAAGCCAAAGTCTAACAGAGTGATTAATTTCAAGTGCTTCTATTATATTTTTGATTTATAATAAGCACAAATACTTGATGCAAACTGGCTTAGGATTTCTCTTAGATAAAAAAATCTCTTTTCAGTGTGAAAAGTCGATGTACATTCAAATCACAAATATATAAGAAAAAATACCTTGCCAACAGACGGAAAACCAATCAAAGCCACTCTAGCATCACCAGATTTCAGTACATCAAACCCTTCACCCTTGTCACCTCCTTTCTTTGAGGGTTCTAATAGCTGTGATCTGTACTTAGCTAGTTTCGCCTTAAGCAGACCCAAATGATATTCAGTAGCTACAAGAAATACAAGTTATTCTATATTTACAGATAAGAAGATATGTTCAAATGATTTATTTTGGAAGATAAATATACAAGTACTTGACTATAATTTACATAGTTCAGAATTTTTAATAAATAGTGTGTTGGAAATTATAGAGCAAAAATTTATTTATTTATAAGATCATGTATTATAAATTGACAATGTAGTATTAATAAGAATCATTAAACTTCTTCATTATTTTTTAAAATTAACTATAAATCACAAGAACGTGACATTTTTACATAATATTGAAGAAATAAAAGGTTACAGTAATTATCGCCAATTTGCACTCACAAAAATTATACACAGAACAAAAAAAATAATCTTGTAAAACTCATTATTTTGTCATAAAATATTGGGTACGTGAATTACCTTTATTCTTCTGAGTCCTTGCTATTTCTTTCTCGATTTCTGATATTTTTTCTAGAATACCCATATCGCCACAGTTCGGTGACAACAAAAGTTTACCACGTAATCCAGATATAAACGGATAGTCGGGCAAATTTTTTAAACTGAATACACTATAAATTAAAGCTTATTTCGCTAATTATATGGTTATTGCAATTAAAATCTACTTTTTATTTTATAAATTGAATTACACAGACTTTATCTCTAGGTTAGGTCGGCCGCGTTCCAGCGCCCATGGCTATTGACATTTGACCACAGATATATTTCGCTTTAAAAATTAATATCGCCTATTCTATCTATTTTATACAGCTGAGTTGACTTTGACTAAGTTATTCCGTGGTTGAGCTAGATAAATAAATTTACGGTCAGTTAAAATATTCGATCTCAATCTTTTTTTTCTAAAATTGCAATCTTTTTGTTCTTCTAAGTATCAATGATCTGTCAAAAAACGGATATATTTTTGGTTTGATTTCAACCTTAACTTTTAAGTTTCAATAATGAAACCCTTCGATTAGTCGGTAAGTACAGCATTTTATATTTCTTATTATTTATTCATTAAAATCTAAAAATATATGTATATCTCAACCTAATAAAGTTTCCACATTATTTTGTAACGATCGATTGATCGAACGCCTGCTGGAATAATTTAATTTGCCTTAGCAATGTTTAAATAATAAACCATACAATGGGTATAGACGAATTTTATATTAAACCATTTCTACTACAGAATTTTATATTTTTACGTATAAAGATCGAAACAGGCTTCGTGAATTAGAAAAATGCTTAACCATACTGATTCATAATTTCTTTCCATGATGACAGTTCCTACTATAAGCAAACAATTATAAATAATGTATAAAAGTATTTATTGTAGTATTATCAAATTATTTTTAATATTACGGTAATTATAATACTATTGAATAAAAATAACATTTATTGTGGGTACGAAATAGGATAACAATAAAAGTCAAGTATTGCTGTAGCCTACACATATTTATATCACTAATCTAAATATTAATTCTATTGCTAAATTTTTTCGTAACAGATTATCTACAACTCAGATAGAAAATAAATTATATACTAAATCAATTGAAGAAATGGTACTGGATTATGAAGATGACAAAAATTCAATGATTGCTAGTCCGGATAAAGGCAAGTGTTATTGACAAACTTTTAGAAACTGTAAACCAGAGTTTAAAAAATTAAACTAATAATTATTACTATCATTAAACTAATCTCGTTGTCTCTTGAACGTAGCCCTCTTTTGTAGTACGTTATTTTACCCGATTTTTCCTTATAATTCTAATAACCAGTTTTATCAGTCGGAGTTACATATTATAATTATGCTTGCTAAAACGCTATTGTCACTTGATTATTCGTTTATATTAATTACTAGCTGTGCCCGCGACTTCGTTCGCGTGGAGTTCAGACAAATATATTCTAATAGACAGACTATATTTTCCGTCCTGTCCAGTCATAAGCGGTGGAGGTCACGCCGGCCAGACCAAGCCACTTTCCAGACCACTTTCCCAGTGCAATGGAAGGTCAGGACCCGCCCCTTCCCCCCTTCATTTTGGAATGCGGCAGAGTCCAGACCCCACCGGTGCCCGGACTGAGGCGCCGTCTGTGATTAGCCCTCGCGGGGCACCTGAGCTGAAACTATACACCCAACCATTCTTTTTTTTTTTTGTCGGGGGGAAATGCATTTACGCACTACCGTTACCCATTGCATTAGTGAGACCGAAGTCCCCCAATGCAATGGGTAAGGGGGCACGGAGGGACGAACTCCGTGCCAGTGTGGGACTCACCCGGGCGAGAGTCGCCCGGAAATACCCACTAAAACCCCCCGGGGCCGTCCGCCACATTTGGGATGGGGGCACCCAACCATTCTTGGCCTAATAGGCCTGAATGCTATGCTAGGTCTGAATGACATATATACGAAAACACTATAGATTTTATTCCTTTATTTCACACCATTCAAGCAGCCCACACTATTATATTACCTACTTAAATTACTGAAAATATACATATTTACCAAAATAAAAAGTAGCCTATATACTAATATACCTTTCTAATGGTAAAAGAATTTTCAAAATCGGATCAGTAGTACCGGAGGTTACCCCGGAAACCCAAACTCACAAACTTTACTTCTTTATAATATTAGTATTGATGTTATTATGCATAACATAAGCTCACGCCTGTTAGGCTGGGGTGAAATAGCGAACTGCACCACCCATATTTCGCCGAGCTTAGTTCCGTCCCAGAAGTGACAGGGGTCGAGCCTGTCGCCATTTTGGGCACAAATTCCAGACACCGGGATGATAATAAGTAGAAAAAACCCAATATCACTTGACCCGACCCGGGGATCGAACCCTATTCATACGCTATTCATACATTATATAAATACATGTATGTGTAAAAAGTATGCCAGATTATATTATAGAGTTCCAAATGTAATACCAAATTTCATCGAAATCGGTTAAGTAGTTTTTGCATTATACAACAAATTAATAAACGGACAGACAGACAAAATATTTTAAAACTATTGAAATGTAGTAGAATCAAAGCCCTACATAGTTTTTTTTTTTTCTCAAATATCTTCAATGTACAGATTTCGTTCATTGTCCAGTATCTATGTCCTTGTAACGTTTGAAAACAGTTCAATTTAAAAGAAAAGTAAAGCGCAATCTATGAATAATTGAATAAAAAGTAAATAATTTATATCGGTTCGATTTAGTTTAATTTCTGCTCATTTCACTATTCATTCATAATGCTATTAAACAAACAGGTACTTATTATTTTAATATAAATCTAGATAAACGCTATTTACGCATTATATAAATGAATATGTGTATAAAAATGCATTATAAATGGATGTAATGACACTTATTATTCGTATACGTATTCTTGTAACACTTAATAAAAATTCGCATAAATATTTTAAGTCATTAGAGAGTTGAAAACGAAGAGCGGCAACGTCGCATTCATCGGACCGTGAGCTAGCAACGTAGCTATTATAATTTAGCTTAATAGGGAAATTGGGGAATAGCGCTATCTAATTATTATTTGCGCATTTTTAAGATTTGGACGTCATTATAGATAGACTTCTATTAAATTTGAAATACTCAGTGACTCTTTTCATTTTAATAGGAAATAATTTATCGTATTACGATTATTTTTATAGGTATTATAGATCTAGTATATTTTATAGTCTTTGATAATATATAAGGAAACATATTTTATACAATAAATATAGGTAGTAACATGTAAGGGACAGTCTTGTATAATTTTATATTTATAATTATTGATGTGAACTTTCTTTAGAATCATTGGTGGTTTGATACTCGATGAAACAGAAATGCTTCATGACAAAGAGACAATAGGATTTAGTCTACTTATTAGATTTATGTTTCTAATTGAACTGGTCGATAATTTCGCACTAAAATGTTAAAATGCTTTAGCTAAGTTGTAACGTTTTGGTACTACACGGGCTAAAAAGCGTCTATTCAAAATCTATCGATGGCGTTTTTTTTTAATTTTTTTTATAAGATTAGATACATGAAAAATACCTTAAATTTTAGCTAATTTTTTGCTATACCACAAGCAAAATGTCATCAATAACGGCCAAGAATTTCATTTAATACAAATTTTTGACTCTTAGCCCTTACGTTTTATGGCACAGAAAGTATCCTGAATGTTACTTTATAATATATGTAGGTTATCACTGCGTCAAGTTTCGTCAAAATTGGTTCAGTACTTTCCGAGTGATACGCGTACACAGGGAAAGACAGACAGACAAAAATTGTAAATAAAGTATTTTTGGCTTCTATATTAATAACAAAGTCCACCCCGATTATAATTTTCCAAAAATATTTAATGTACAGATTCCTAGTTACAGTTTTATTATATTTATAGATAGTCTCATTTTATATTTGCCTAAGGCATGGTGGATTACCTCGTTGGAAAGGTGTCGGGGTTAGGGAATTATAAGCTTAGCTTTAACATTACATTACATTAAAATACTGCATTGTCAATTTCATACTTATAATAATTAATATGATCTAATCTCGTGTTGATAACACTTAATTTTTTGTTGTGAATTATGAATCAGTTTGGTATGAATGGAACATTTCGAGATAATTTATTAAAAAATAATTTAAATGATCTTTCATACGGTTACAAATGTTTATACGATACTCAAGTATAAATGTATTATGTTACCAACAATGTATCACCGTAATAAATTAACTCGTTTGCTTACGTGCTATAAAAGATTTTCTCATTTTAATAGTATTAATTTTCATTGTAAACAAAGTTGTAGTATTTTTTTCTTTGACTACACCATAAGATATGTAGCACTATAATCATATTTTATTGCAGATAGCGTTGATTTATATGAAGAGTAGTTCTACGACGAAATGGACAATCGCGTAATAATAGAACAGTCGATGAATATGATTTTCTTTGGTCCGGCCACTTCTTTCATGAGATTCGATCCTGAAACTATTTTACACATATTAACACATACAAAAAAACAATATATACCGATAACTAGGGTAATATTGGTATGGGATATTTTAACCGGTTGGTTTAATAATTTGCGTATTCTTGTAAAGTAGAACCAGTATTAAGTAAACGACGGTAAAATGAAAAAAAAAATCTCGTCACTGGTCGTTGTCCAGAGTGATTAGAATCAACCGCAATTGATGACTGAAAGTGTGAAAAAGTCTTGGGATAAGGATGATGCAATAGATGATTTCGTGTAAGACATTCAAAAATATACATTTAGGAAAAATCTATTATTTACATAAAACCGCTAGTTAGAATGTAATATGGTCAAAATTTTATTGACACTTCGAAATTGACATTTTAATATGTAATATATTTTAAATTACTACAGACGGCAAAACTCCTGCGTATTTGCAAGGTCGAGAATATTTAGCTTTAGGTTCACTTCTAAATGTTGTACCAGAAGAGGACTTGTACTATGTTAATTTTGGAGATATATCTGTTTTGCAATATTTTGCCAATTATGACTCTGATTTACACAAACGCAAGGTAAGTGTAAATTATTTAATGTCAATTTATCATTTTTGCAATCTTAATAGATGACAATTAAGACCCCGTGAAGAAAATTATGTTCCTTATTGCCGAAAATAGTACAGTACCTATTCCAAAAGTGTCTCTAATTTATTACAGTGGCAACATCTTAACGGTTTGGAGGCTAGTTTCCGCTGAATATACAAAACAAATAAAAGATTGCTACTCACATAACGAAAAATATGAATTTTCAAATTCTTATTATATTGCAGCTCGGTATTTTAGTGGCAGCATATAAACGCTATCACGGACATCATTGGTATACAAACAGTAATTTTATTAACGAACTTGGATACCTATTATGTGGATTCCCGTTTTATGATTTACAAAAGATATCACCAAGAATATTCGTAGAGATAAACATTGATGTATTGGCCAAATTGGGAAAATGTAGTGCAAAGCAAACTGGAGTAGGTGAATTCTGTTAAACGTATATAAAAATGCATTGGTAATATATATATAGCATGGCAATTCGTACACACTGGTTCTAATTTGAACTCCAAAATAGAGTAAAATTATATGCTGGTGGTAAGCATCACTATGCATTGAAATATCCGTCAATAGTATTAACTACACTGCTAAAATACCAGGCATTTATACCTAAATAATTAAATTTAGCACTACTTTTACTTAATTAGTAAAGATAAGTATACGTTATTACGATACTTATAGTAAGCCTCGTCTTTCAGTAAAGAAAAAGTTGCAGAGTAGGACGTTTTTAATGCCTGTCTGGTTACTAATCACACGTTAATTGTAAATCTGGCCCAAGCATCTATACTTAATCGTGTTCCGGTAGTATAACTTTATACTTTTTTTAGTTAGTTATCAACAGGTACGATTGTGGTCAAACGCCAAACATGAAAAAAAAAAAGAGATTGTATATCAGATCCGATAGAGAAAAGTAATTACCGTACAGGAAATTTCTTTATGATTATCCATCGTATCTTGTAAAAAGAAATTGCTATATTGTAATTAAACGTAGTGGTTATAATCTTTTTGATTGTAATGGTTCTGATCACAACAAAAAATTGAAGTCGTGTTGTTTTGAGAATGTGTGGTCTCCCTTACCCTTATAATGGATTACAGATTACTTTAAAATATTTTACACGCATATGCGTGGTTGTACATTTAGAATCGTCTAGATAACAACATCAATACAATATTTATCAAAATATAAATTATAATGCATACTTTCAGACTCTTTACAGCATAGCTACTCATAAGGATGCATACGACAAACCGTACAGGTGGTCATCTCATGAAGTGACGAGATTAAATTTGCTATTTGCATGTAAGATGTGTTTTTATTATCCTTAATCACTGTAAATTATTTGAAACGTTGCAAAAATTATGGGGGGTAATACTTCTAATAGGAAAAATAAAATGAAATTAGAACTAGAGTAAAACTTGGTAAGTAGTTTCATATCAAAATGAATAAGAAGTTTCACGTGGAATACATTTCTTTTGGACATAAATAAGGCGAGCTCTTTATATATTTTTTTACTTTTGGTAGTGTTATAGGCTTATATACTTTATCATATTAAACCAAAACTTACGTGAAGCGCTCACTCCAAACCCCCGTGAAGTTGTTAAGGATCTTTGGATCAACAACGTTTAATCAGTTATAAAAAACATATATAAATAAAGAGAAATAATTATTATCACTTTTAATTTTTTTGTATATTACAGATATCCCATCAGACGAGATCAGTAGCATAACGTTAGAAGCGATCCCTGCTATTAGTACGCGTGTTATCAAAGCAATGCATCAGCAAAAGTTGGAGTTTTTTACTAAACAACAAATACTAAGAATGAATCCAAAAACACGTCGAATTTATATTTTAAGGATGCAGTTAAAAGATAGTCTTGATACCAGTACAATCTCCAGACGTTTTGCTTTAGTACATCGTCCATCGTATCTACTGTTATCTGTGAATATTGTCACTCTAATCATGGAATAAACCCATACGAGTTCTATTTTGTTTACTTTATTTATTAATTACATATTATAAAATTTAGTAGAGTACAATGAAGTTAAAAATCAACATAATCTGTGATTAGTAGTTATAACAACTTTAGAAAATTATCTTTTTATGTGGATTTAAACTTTTGGGTTTTATTTAGTTTTATAGTAGGTTGTCAATTGTACCTAATTTAGCAAAATAACAAAACTACGTTTTCTTCCACAAAACGTTTACTAAAAACGTTTCGCGGTATTGAGTCGTAAAGCGTCAATTGAATGATCATTTATCGATTGTCAATAAAAGTTCCCGCCAAAAATGAGTAAACAAATTAAATACGAAATATAGATCATTTAAAGAGCTACCTAGGTACCAAAAGGATATTTTAAATCTTTGTTGAAAAAGTTATTATTTTTAATTTTACTAGGAACATTTACTAAATATTTGCAGCAAAAATTAATTATGTTACGCATTCAATTAACTACTTTATTAGTAATAATCTTTTATTTCCGCTTGATGAATTGTTCAAAATACTTAAATCGATTTTTTTATAACTTAATTGAATCCAGAAGAATTCTTTTTAAATAATGTTGTTTTTTTTAAAGATTTTCTAATACAATTTTTCATTAATTGATTAGATGATTAATTTAAAAGTATAATAAATTTACGACCATTTTAATATCACGGAAGCCATTTTCTTTTCCAGTTCAAACAACAAAGCGTGAAGCGTCTGTCTTTTTTTTTGAAAATCAGACATTATTTTCGTATCTATCTATAAGCTAAAATTATCTAAAATGCCTCAACTTAAGCATTATTCTGCAAGTGAAGTCAATCAATTTGAGTTATCAACAAGGTTAATATCTTTATTAACTGAAAACACGGGTTACACTCTTACACAAATCAACGGGCAGAGAATTTATCGAAAAGCTCCTCATACTTGGCACGGCCCCGAACCTTCTAGGAGCTGTGAGGTGAGTATTTACTTATCGTTTAAATTGTAATCTGAGGCACTTTACTAGAATTGTGAAAATATAATAACTATATTTAGTAGTCGCAAGCCTCTTCAGCAATGATAACAAGGTGGGTCACACTAGTGATGAAATTGGCTGGGTTGATTAAGTTCCTATAGCCTGAGTCTTATCTACCTTAACCCTTTGAGCACTAACCTGGCGTTTACGCCGCCATTTCCATTCCATTGTTTTCTTATTGTCTTCCTATTGTTACATTTTTATGTGTAATCGACATATATATAAAATACAATTAGTTATATGCTCATGAAATTAGATTTGCAGAAAATCTGCAATGAGTAAGGTAGTAGGTCCTACCTATTGAAATTTATAAGAACTATTCTTATTGTTGAAACGGTAAAACGATGCTAATAATTGTTGTAAGTAACATTATTATTATAAAATTCTTCGGTGTGTTTGTTACATACCTATTATATAAATCGGTTTAGAAGCATACAAACTCTTTTTATTCGTAACATCGTCCTACCTGAAATAAATATCCGGCCAGTATTCCCTATTGGCTGAATCATGGTGAGTTAGTACTAACGGCCATAAGATGGTAAATTGTGTAACTGTGGCAAAGTTATACTATATCGCTTATGGGCTTTATATAAAGGCTATATATAAATAAATAAAAATGGAACATTGTCCGTTTGTAAGCTCCAAATAAAATTATTATGGGAATTACACCAGGGTCGTGGGGGAGAGGAGGGGTGTGGGGCGTTTGATCTGCGTTTGCCTGTACCGCACGCACATGAAATTGATTAATTAGTCATGAAAACAAAAAGCTGCTGTGTTCGCGTACTGGAGCGATGGGAGAAAGACTACAAATAAGAATTTACTTTTTCCTTGCATTTTTCTAATACCTCGGTATAGGCGACATTGCACTGTTAATGTACTCTTTTTGGCTTTTTAACTCTCTTACACAACGCAGCGTTTGTTTTTGCTTTGCGGTAATAAGTGATTTGCCCATTTAACGTGTGCGGCATATAACTTCATGAAAACGGCATTGGTGGAGCTAGAAGTATATGATAATTGAGCTAAAAAAAAAACTAATGGTTTCAATAAATAAATCTAAATTACGAAATATTTTTTTTACCTTAAAACAAGAAAAATGCTAGAGGTAATAATAGGCTTTCATAAAGGTTTAGAGAGTTTGACGATTTCTTCGGTTCAGAATCGTTCAACCCAGTGGTTGCACGCGATCTCTACCAATTTCAACGACTCGGAAAGCTGTAAAAACAATATTCGTTAAAATAGCGATTATATATTATTATTCTTTAACTATTTGAATATCCTCTTAGATTTTTTTAAGTTTAGTGGATTCAATCAATTGCTGGAGATATCTTGGAATATCAAAAACAATATATTTCGCTAGAGAATCAATTAAAATACGTGTGTGTGTACTTATGTACGCACGTAAGAAGTTATACTTCTTGGATGTAATAAGTTATTATTATTAACCCCTTGAGCACTAACCTGGCGTTTAAGCCAGCTTCCCATTGTTTTCCTATTGTCTTATTTTTATGGGTAATCGACATATTAATAGAAAAACTAAAACATTGACACCTAACTTTAGGGTGTTGGTTTTTCGTGACGGTGTGCGCACACATCGTATGTTGACGACTAGCTAACTTCAGGGCGTCGGTTTTTCGTGACGGTTGCGCGTGCATCGTAAAATTTACTCGTATCATTTTTCCCTAAAGTGAAAAAGAAGTATATATATTATAGTATGAAATAAACAAAATGGAAATATTTTTTACTATATATACTTTTTTTAATAAAGGAGAAAAAACTATCTAAAGTGGAGCCTCATTTATACTACCTTTATTTTATCTTTTTCGGTTAATGCATACAATGATTAACTTTTTTATCGAGTGATTTTTTTAAGGAATTTCAGTTGCGAGGGAAAGTTTGTATATGAGATTTGCAAAGTTAGTTACTTCTCAGTTTACAAAGTTTTAAAACAATTGGATGGTTGTTGTAAATACTCGTATTACTACTGAAATAAAAATGGCTGTCGTTTGTAGGTGTATTCTAGAAAGATATTTGTTGTAAATTAATTATTTTTCATTTACCTCAAATATAAAGTAATAAAACAAGCTTTTTTTTTTTAAAAAAAAAAGCGTTTGTATTTGGAACAAAAAAAGAACTTTTTGAATTTTTAGGTGTTCATTGGACGTATTCCTCACGACTGCTTCGAGGACACCTTAGTGCCGCTTTTCAGCCGGGCAGGCGAACTCTTCGAATTTCGTCTCATGATCAATTTCTCCGGATGGAACCGAGGGTAATTTCATATATACATTCTATATCTGTGGTATTTCACTACACTATACCATATTCAAAAACAGACGTATCTTGTGAATGTTGTTGATCTTCTCATAATAATTCTATTAGTGAATAAATTAGAAATATTGACCCTGTTAGAAATCGTTAGTACGTGGGCGTTGTTGTATCACTGGTTGACTAATATTATGTAACAGTGGTCGAAGGTATATGTATACTGTATTGTAATAGCTAACTTGCTACCACGTGCATTTGTAGGAACTTATCTACAGGGTAATAGATTTCAGCTCGAAGAAAAAAAAAACAGCAGGTATCACACAGTTGAGGTCCGAAACGAGCAGGGTTGGAGTGGTCATTTTAAAGTGTAACGATTACCGGTATGCTTCTAGTAGCTAAGACGGCAGGTTTCTTGATGTGCCCCTCATTAAAAACTCATTGTTCACGAATTGATTATGATTGACCGCTGTCCTCAACTTCAACTGGGTGATACCGGCTGATTTTTTTTCGAGTGGAAATCTATTACGTTATGAATTCACTTTATACTTGTTTTGCAAGATATAAAAATTGTATGGAGCTATTTTGAAGTAACTTTTTTTATTTGTCTACTTTTTTCGAACTGATTGTGACGAAATATCGGGAAAATATACTATCTTTCTTTGAATTCACATATTTAAATAAACTTTATTTAGCTATGTTTTGACTAATTAGGTTGTATATTAAAAAATAGCTTTAAAAAGTTTTGATATCTATTTCAAGTAAGAAGTGACGCACCGTTACAGACAATAATTTTTCGTAAAATGCTGTCAATCAATCAATACTAGGCGCTTGTATAAAAACATAATAATAAATTTTGAGAATCAATTGTAAATTGAGATTACTTTATTATGGACTAACTGTGTGCCCGCGGCTGCGCCCGCGTTTCATATATTTTTCACTGCGTGCTTAATATAGCTTTTATTTTTTTTTGTACGGGACCCTATTTTCCAATTTTTTTTAACGTGGTAAATTCATTTACGCATTCTTCCGGCCATCTGTAATTCAAGAGTTGTCTCCCAGATTAGAGATGGCAGGCGGGTATAGTGCGACATGCTAAGCGTCTCCCCAGTGGCAGGCCCAAAAACAGGACCACTTATTCTATATTTCCTCCAATGAGGGACAGCCGGGTAACCAGCTGTCTATCCCCACTTTTCGCCCGCTTATCCCACCCCACCCCTCCCTGCATTCTTGTCTTTCGACAAAAAGTCGTGAGGAGAGGGAAGTAGTGCCCACCGATTAGCTCCTCCCATCCTCCTTTCTCTTTCCAGTAGCCTTCTACCGCCCCTCCTTTATGGCTTTCTACCTCTACTTATTCGCCCTTATGTAGGGCACCATCGTCTGATATGAGGGCCGACAGAAGACGCCCCCCATATGGTGTTAATCCTTCCCTCCGTCCACTACGCATAGCGCACACTGGCCGCTCGGAAGTGCAATCCACAGCCTTGTGGCCGTTCACTCCGCACCGGAAACGTTGCACCGCTCTATCTCCGTTGTGCATCTCGGGCGTGTGTGCCCTAGGCCCGGGCGCGTGTGCCCAGGCCCATGCAGTTAAAACACCGCAGAGGCTTTGCTGCAAGTGGATTTTCAGCCGCCCTGTATCCGCTACTTTTCTGGCCTCCACCGCCGGTAGGGACATAAAAATTGTTTTGGCGCTTCTCTTCGTAACCCGGATTGGACCTGCCTTCTCTTCGGGCTGCAGCCTCCATCCTTCGACACCTTCCCAATCACCTCCATCTCCGTCCTGGGTCCTCCAGGTCAACAAGGCGTACGTCAGCCTACATCGTCGGCCTAGAGATCACCGCGACCTCCGCTATAGTCTTCTGGAGGCAGACAGCGAGGGAATCCGCCCACTCCAGCACAAGGGCCCGGGATCCTGTGGTGGTAGGGCGGCACGAGATGTTTTCCAGACCCACCTTTGATCTGGCATCCGCCAGAGCCTCCCTATATGTAAGCCCCCTTGCTACTGCGTCCGGCTGCAGCGTGATGACCACTGTAGACGACCGCGGTGGCGATGGGAGTCTCGCCGCCCTAGGTCTTACTGCCTTCACTTTTAACACCGGGGCCAGACGTTTGGAAGTGGCTGGAACTTCAGCAATCTTCAGAATTTCTCGTCCTTTTAGCACAAATTCAACAAATATCTGCCAATAAAACTGTGCATTAAATCGGATTTTATTCCAATTTTTATGAGTTTTAATTATTATTTTCGTAACAATAAAGTAATCAAAGTTACGCGTAAGTAACTTTATTTATCTAACAAAAATCCCATCCAAATCGGTCCAGCCGTTCCGGAGATTAGACGTTACAAACATACAGGATGAAAAAGAAATGTATTTTTTGTATCGTACATGTACATTCACGTGTAATAACAAAAGATACTTCAATTTTTATATATTAACGGCAATAAAAATTTATTTTCTTAGAACGATTCTACATCGAGCTATAGTTCTGTTGTCTTCTATTATACATACATATATGTTTCGAAACAGTCTACACGCTTCAGTTTTTTTTATTAGATGATTCCAATTTGTTAGATATGCCTTTGCGATGTACACGATGGACTCTGAGGCTAGCAACGCTATACTTTTATTCAACAACTACATGATTCGAGACTCCTGGCAACTAGGTGAGTGTTCCTAACTTGTGAAATAATATCATTTTACAATACAAGATGTAAACACATTTTACAAATATAACGGGTGAACATTGAAATACAAATTACTTATCGTCATCGCCGTGTTCTAATGGATCATTTATACGATGTCATTTGACGAGCCATTCTATTAAACCTTACTATTAAGCCAGAACAATCAAAAATTAGAATGGACTTTTATTCGACTGGGTTTAATGGTTTGGCTTAGTGGAATGGTTCGTCAGACGGACCATATTCGCCATAAGGTCCTGTTCAATATTACATAACATCAACAGCTGGGGGCGAGGGCTTCAATAGTGAACGTAAGCAATATCTACTTTTTCTTCTAAATTATACAAATACATACTTAAGGAAGGTAAAATCGTGTTTCGTAAGTTTTTGCTTACTGTTGACATTCAAACGCTTTTATATATCTATTTTAACTGTACTGTTAAATAGTTATTACACTGGTTCATTATAGTTTATTTTAGAAGATGTTCAGAAAGAGGCAATTTAAAATTTCTCAATCAATCGACAACGTCCAATAATATCTATAGAAAGTGAAACTAGATTTTACATGGTCCTTTAGGTGTCTGTCCGTCGATCAACAATTGTCGCATATTTATATCGCGTATACCACCGACGACTTCGTCTGTGGAGATCGTGCGCCTTCTATACGCTTTGACGGACGAGGTGCAAGAGGTTCGCATTCGGCGATCCATTGCGTCTTGCGCTGCGATCGTCGAGTACAAGTCGCACCGGGGCGCGGCTATGGCGCGAAAGGCGCTCGTCTCCGCCGCCGCTGCTGCCTGGGGCTGTGGCGCGAGACCCACCGTCGACTGGTCCCTCCCGCAATCCCCGCAACTTTTGAAGCAATACCGTGAGGTAAGTTGTTAGCGTTAAGATTTTTGACTCGACTTTATTCTTATTTTGTTAGACCATTATATTCTGAAAACTAGAAAAAATGTAACTTAATCCAAGCGATATTGACAGAGTTGTGTATATTTACAATTGAACAGGAGATTAAAATGATGAACTTTCTTTCTATTATACATTCAATTTTTTATTAACTGTACTAGTCGACGCTTGGCCTCAATCACACCGGATGGTAAGTGAGGATGAGGTCGACGATGGTACGCGATCGCTCAGTAATAACTGATTTACGGGCAAGTGCTTTATTTTGCTTTATTGCATACTTGCATACTGTCTTTAGGACATTCAGCAATATTTATGTTGATTGAGATGTGGTAGCGTGCGAGATATATGCCCGTATATTCTCATAGTTTAAAAATCAGTAAATCCTGTTGTACTCCTGGTAATATCGTATAATCGTCCTTGAGGTGTGGTACGAGTTTATTTGGGTGTTGTTGAATCTGTCTTTGTAGGTTTTAACTTTGTCTTTTATTTTTTCTCTCAAAGTTTCAATCCCGAGTTCACGGTGGAGTGTCTCATTGGTGACATACCATGGTGCATCCACTATCATTCTCAATACTTTTTGACTGCAATCTTTGTAAAAATTCCAGATTTGAGTTGGCGGATGAACCCCACAGTTGTATATCGTATGACTGATTTATAATACATCTATACAATAGAATCTTATTGTTTATTGAGAGTTGACTTTCTTTTAATTAACTAATACATCTTACGAATTTGTTGCCCCATCGCCATTCGTTTGGTAAAAATGTGCTGACTGAGTAAATGTAACATGTACCGACTTTGATTCATTTGCATTAATGCGCCAGTCTATAGCCAGGCAGATACTTTGTCCAAGCTGTTCTGTAGTTTTTTTTTTTTTTTTTTTTTTTTTTTTTTATTTCTTACAGGAAAACTTACAGCTAAACACTAGAGTAAATACAATGAATAATACTGAAGGCCATTTAAAAGTTTTCACGAGTACAATACAAAACTATAGTAAGAAAATTAAAGTCGGTTGATTAATAAAGCGTGTAACGGATAGATTACAGGAAGAATGATGATTTAAATCTATGCTTAAATAAAGAAGAAGTAATATTAAATATATCATAACTTTGGTCAAGTGCATTGAATTGGCTACATACTCTTAGAATAAAGCTATTGCGTCGGTAAGTAGCGTTTACAGATGGCACGTAGAGGAGCTGTGGATTTCTGAGGTTAGCAGTAGGAGTTCGCAGATAAATACTACTCAGTTATTCAGAACAGTCCACGACTCCACTTGTTATATTTAAAAGAAAGGATAGATCTGCCATTCGCCTGCGTTCGTATAGTGGGAGGAAATGAAAAAATCTACAGCGTTCAAGATAAGAAGAGAAATAACGGTTACTTTTGTACTGTAGGTGACGTAAAAATCTTTTTTTGAATACCTTCGATCCTATCTATATATATATTGTAATTCGGATTCCATACTTGTGATGCATATTCAAGGTGGCTGCGAACAAATGCACAGTAAAGTATTTTCAAAGTTTTAATGTTTTTAAAATTCGAGGAAAGGCGAAAAATGAAACCCAGTGCTTTACTAGCTTTGTTAATAATGTTATCGATGTGTATATCAAAAATAAGCTTAGAGTCAAAAGTAACACCTAGGTATCTTATGGAGGTAACCCTTGTTAATAGTATGTCGTTTAATTTGTAGTTAAATACAATAGGGTTAGGTTTTCTAGTAAAAGAGCAAACGTAACATTTAGATACATTTATCTCAAGTCTGTTGTCATTGCAGTAATTTTGCAATCTCTCAAGATCCTGTTGAAGATAAGTCGCATCGGCTAGAGAATTTACACTGCATAATATTTTCATATCATCAGCATACAACAAAATTTTAGATTTAGTAAAACAGCTTGAAATATCATTAATAAAGATTATAAAAAGTAAAGGTCCTAAAAGGGAACCTTGGGGTACTCCAGATGTAATTGAAACACTGTTAGAAGTATATCCCATTTAGTACAACTGTTTGACACCTGTTCATGACATATGATGTAAACCACCTGAACAAATTACCCCGGATTCCTACAGCCAGAAGTTTCCGCAATAAGATGTCATGATCGATTTTATCAAAGGCCTTACTGTAGTCGGTATATATAACATCTACTTGTGAAGGCTCAGACATAACTCGCGATAAATAGTCACTACAAAGAACAAGGTTGGATGTAGTAGACCTGCCTCTAAGAAACCCGTGCTGATGTTCATTCATAGTGTGTTTTAAGGCAAAGTATAAGCGATTATAGACTAGTTTTTCAAGTATCTTAGCAAATAAGCATAATTTACTGATTGGCCTATAATTTTCAACTTTAATTCTTGGTCCTTTTTTGTGAATCGGGGTAATGAATGCTGCTTTCCAAATAGACGGTACCGTTCCTTCAAGTAGAGACCGATTAAATAATAGTAGTAGTGGGATGGTAAGACTTTTCGCACAATTAGTAATGAAAAATGGGTGTACGTTATCAGGGCCAGCGGACTTATTTATATCTACGCATTTCAATAGTTTGAAAACTTCATTTTCAGAAGTTTTTATTGATTCAATATCACAAGGGCATGAAACAGTCGATAAAAGCGAATGGTCGTTTTCATTTAGATGATACTGTGACACATTATGAGTAAATGTTGATTGAAAATAATCACTAAACATTCTACAAGTATTGGCACCATTATCTGAAACTATGTTCCCATATGTCAGTGTAACTGGATAAGAGTTTGAACGACCTTTACTCTTAATATATGTCCAGAATGCTCTGGGAGATTTGGATATATTGGTTTCTATGAGAGTAATATAGTTATCGAACAATTCACTTTCAAGCCGTTTAACCCGCGCACGTAACAGTATGAATGACTCATAATCTGAGATATTTCCATATTTTTTGAACTTGGAGTGATACTTAGTTTTTTTTCTTTTAACATTTTAATTAAAGGTGTTTTGTACCAGGGAGGATATTTATTTATTTATTTTCACTAACTTAGATGGTATAAAAGTTTCACGGAGGCTATTAAGAGTCTCATATAAAAATAATGTAGCGCTTTCTAATGACCGTGAATTGAATTCATGATGCCAATCGATTTTATCTAGCTCACTGTTAATAGACTCATAATCACCAGATTTATAAAGAAATGTAGTGTGCGGTTGTACTAGTAGATTCTGAGGTTGTACAAAATTAGTTGTAATCCTAAGTGACTTATGATATGGGTCTTCTTGAACTAAAGGATCCGAGCACCATGAAACTGTCACTTCATTATTAGAGAAGACTAAATCAAGAAGTTTAACATTAATATTGAAACAGGAATTATATTGTAATAAGTTACATAAATTAAAGTTATCAAATAAATCTAATTGCGTGGTACCATGAATATTAGATGGGGAAAAATAATTACTATCCGATACCGGACCACCACTTAATGTTAGGTAAATTAAAGTCACCTAGTATTATAAAAGTGTCTTCTGGTTGATTCTGAATAACTTGACAAGTATTATTTGTGAAGTTCTCTAATTGTGTTGTCATTGAGTTGCCACTATTCTGACGACAAATATAAACTACGCAAATGTGTAATTTGAAGGTGGCTCTTGACCTCTGATTACGTAGCGTAATTGTAACCCACAGATCTTCCGCAGATGATGACCATTCATGAATAGAATTAGCCGCAAACTCACGATTTACTGCAATAAGAACCCCACCCCCTAGAGATTGGTTTGTCATGTGATAATTTCTATCACGGCGCCAAACAATATAGCGATCGTCAAAAATTTCATTTGTGAATATTCCATCTATTAACCAAGTTTCAGTCAAGCACAACACATCATAATTATGTAAACACAGGTTTCTATAAAAAGTATTAGTCTTTGTACGCAGCCCCCTAACGTTTTGGTAATAAATAGTTAAAGCCATAACAGATAAAAGATGTTGTTAGTATTAAAATAAAATAAAGAACAATATATCGAAATCGAAGGTAAACATAAAATATTGTAATGAACGATTTTTAATATTCTAATAATATGCATGCAAGAATGAACCGTAATCTTATTTGAAGAAGTAATATAATTGAAAATGAAGCGAATAGCAGATCGACCATTGCAAGTGGACGCGGGAACGACGAAACAACAGAAAGTGGCAGGCGTAAATTTATTTACTACGCTGCTCAAACTTTTATGCAAATGCCAAATTATAAAATAAACAATAATCAAAATTATAGTATTAATTACAAAAACTTTAAGAACTATATTTTTTTTAGATCCATTTCCGTTTTTATTGTTAGTATCGGTGATGTAGCATTCTTTCTTAAAAGTATTTTGCAACCCTTGACCCAGATGTACAAAAAACCCCTTTCTTTAGCAAGATTTTTTGCTTTATTCAGTAATATTTTGTTATCAAGGGTAAGGTGATCATTAATGAAAATTTTGTTGTCACCATGGAGACCTAATTGAAGAGGCGTGACGACGTTGCATTTTCTAGCTGCAGCAACAAAGTTCTCCTTAAGGTAGCGATTATGAATAGACAGTATGATTGTCTTATTAGACTTATCATTCCTCGTTGGAATACGAGCTACATAGTTTATCTGCTCCCTAGGTAGTTTACAGCAGATTAAATCTCCAATCTTGTCTACTAAGGAGAATAGATTTTCTGAAGAAGTTACAGGAATACCTTTTATTTCAATGTTGTTAATACGGGCTCTTTGCTCACCCTCACGAATGAAATTTTCAATTTTTTGTACTTTATCCTGCAGATGAATGACATCCTCCTTAGTTTTCTTAAGTAGTTCGATCTCTTTGTTTATACTAGTAATTCTGTCAGTGAGAGACTTTACTGAATCGTGAAAAAACTCCATCGAAGTCTTCACGTCCGACAACTCACTTTTTATGGTTTTTAGTTCAGAGAGTTCTGCTTGAATTGATTTTATATTTTTAAGGAGGAGCGGAAGTGATGTCATCTGGGCCGATAATTGTTTTAGTTCACTATAAATCTGATCTATTTCCACATGCGAAGGTGGTTCAGGAGCAGAAGGCATATCTGCTGGTGTGTGTTTTTTGATGGGCTTGAGGATGAACTAGTTTTGCATAAGCTGCACTTCCAATTGGACCTTCTGTTATCCCCAAGTTTCCTATAGCCACTCTCGGTAATGCCAGCACAGCCAAAGTCAAAACGTCCTTTGCACATTGAACATTGCACTCCATCTTTTGATTGCTCTTCGCATAGCTTACAGGTGAACATCGCTACGAAAAACAATACACAGACAAAAATATGAGTATTGATATTCTCGCTAGGAATTAACTGCAAAGTTTGAAAACCACAGGAATCACCACGAGAGTAAAGTACACGCGTTCGTTCACTTCACGATCAACCGACCGAGTTTTAGAGAAGCTTGGTTTGGCGTATCAACTGAGGCCATAATAGCTGTATCGTCAGCAAATCTTCCCATGATCTCATCGTCGCACTTCGGCAAATCTACAGTATAAAGAAGATACAATGTAGGTCCCCATTACGCTGCCTGGTGGTGGCACTCCAGCTACAATTTTTTTGAGCTGTGTTGTCGTTTCTCCTTGACTAACGAAAAAGTCGGATAAGATCTTGTTAGGTTATAACAATTGATGAGCAGTGTCTTTTTTATTTTATATAAAAGTCCGTCTTGTCAGACCTTATCGAATGCCTGTGATATATCAAGGAACGGGGCTGTACAATATTATTTCCGTTCAAATGTTCTGAGACTATACCTTCAACGAGTCTTATGTATTTGTTCGATTGTGCTATGTCCTTGTCTGAAACCGAATTGATAATCAGGTATTAATTTGTATTCATTAATAATAGGATTCAGTCTTCTTAGAAACAGTTTCTATATTACTTTGGAGGGGATTGGGAGTAGACTGATTGGGCGATAGGACTTAGCATCATCTAAGTTTTTACCTGGGTTTAGGGATCATGATAATTTTTGCCACTTTCCACCATGGTGGTACGGAAGTTCTTCGCTAAATAACATTACACAACACAACTGGGTTATATACTTTGTTCCCTCTTCTGGGTAGTTCTTTAAGAAAGGTTGATGTAATTCGATCATAACCAGGTGTTTTCTTAACGTCTTAGTTTGCGCCTGTCCTCTTCAACCTTTACATAGCGGACTTACCAGACCTAAATCCGAACCTGAAAGACGACCCGCTCGAAGGAGTGGCGGCTAGTAAGGTTCATTTAGGTCTCTATGCCGATGACACGGTCATCTATTATTCGTACAGACAAAGAGACACTCTCAGATCCCGCGTCCAAAAGGCTGTTAACATCTTAAGCCTTTGGTACATTAAGTGGCGCATAGCGATTAACCCGGGAAAGAGCACCGCGATTATGTTCTCCGTAGAGAAATCTGACCCTCCTCGTCCAGTCACTTATCTAGGAGTAGAGATCCCATGGGCGACCGAGGTCAAGTACCTCGGTGTCACACTAGACGCCCACATGACTTTCAAATCTCACGTTTTGAAAGTCAGAAACCGTGCCAACATGGTTATGGGACGTCTTTTCCCTCTTTACAACGCTCGTAGTAAGATGGCCGTCCGCCATAAAATCACATTATATAAAACGGTAGTTAGGCCCATTCTCACTTATTGCGCCCCTGCCTTCGCTTATACAGATCTGGCCTCCTTCCAAGTGGTTCAGAACCGCTTCACCAGGAGAGCCGTAGGTGCCCGGTGGTACGAGAGGGATGTGGACATCCACAGAGACCTCAATCTACCATCCATTCACTCTGTTATCAAATCCCTGTGTCGCGCATTTTTCGATCGCGCAGAGACACACCCGAATCCGCTCATAGCGAAAGCCGTCGCGTACTCCTCCGACCCGCTAGCTCCGAAACCGCTTCGGAGACCGCGTAACGTTCTCACCGATCCCGATGATAAAATCACGTGCGAAAATAGGATCTTTCCTTTCCAACCGATTCAGTATGCGTGCCAGCGCCCACGCCCGCGTAACCGCCGTTCCCGCCGCCGGGGACAGGCGGCTAATTTTGCTCCCGCACACTCTCCGGGTCCCCCTCAGGCGGCGGCCCAGGACGTGTTTCGTTCCCCAACTGGGGAGGCTCTTGACGTCGCCGCCAGCGCGATACAGTGACACTGCCCATGCATTGAGCATTACACGCACAACACTGCAAACACACTCTTGCACATAACATGCAGGTATATAGGTCCTGTAAGGAACCTTTTTTTTTTTTTTTTTATTATTAATAAAAAATGTAGGGAATAGCTAGGTTCAAACTCGCGAGAGAGTTTTACACTCAGGTGACGGCCAAGCCGAGGTTCGTACCACTTTGGTAACCCTTGAGCTAGTCACCTTATTGCGGCTGAGTGCCTTCAGCACTCGCCCCCAAAGTTCGGTGAAGCTGTAAAGGCCCTTCCGGTCAACAGCATTAGCTAGGTTCGAAAAAAAAAAAAAAAAAAAAAAAAAAAAAAAACGTCTTAGTTTTGAATTGTGGTTTTAATTTCGGTTTTGCTGAATTTATCAATTGGTAGCTCTAGCTGGTGTGTTTGATCCAAAAATCTTAAGACCATTTCAATTTTTATTTATTCTGTCTCAGGATTTGGTTTGAAAACTTTCTGTAAATGTTTATGGAAAGTGTCCATAGCGAGTAGTCCAGGGTTTAGCATCCAACTGTTGTAAATACACTGTAGTGCTTTGGTTTCGGTCGTCGCTTTAATTGCTTAAGTTGGGCTATTAGTTGTTGTAGATTGATTTATCATCCGAATATCTTGTAATCGCTTTCTAGCTTTACGCGTTTTTGAGAGTAGTTCGCTAATTGATAGTGAAGAGTGAGATCTATCAGAATTGGAAGATGGGGGATGAGGCGCGGTTATACATGCAGCCTGCTGAAAAAAAATTAAAATGTTTTACTGCATTTGTAATATCTTCATCTGTTTGTAGGGATACTTTTACATTCCCAGTTTATTCTACGAGTATGTAGCCTGCATGGTTTTTCATTTTGTAAAATCCTTCGACCCAATAGTAATTCAACAGGGGAGTGATCAGAAGATAAATCGGCACTAGATTTGCAGCTTATGAGGCTGCTGCTAATACCTTTGCTGATGTAGAAGTAAATCAGGTCTGGTATCTTTTTTGTGTCTGTAGGCCAATATGTCGGCTCAACTGTCGTAGCAACTCCAAGTCGTAGTTTATTTATAATGTTCAATAATTGTCGACCTTTTGGAGTGATTATCCAAGAACCCCAAAATGTGTGCTTATTAAAAACGCCACCAACTAAGAATCTTCGTCCTAAGGTTTTAAAGAAATCCTTATAGTCCTCTTCCTTTATGGATGGTATGTTTTGGTGGGCTGTATACAGCTGATATTGTGCTAGGGCCAGACCAATCTTCTATTATTATATTTGTAGCGTGTAATTTTTCGTTACAGTACTTACTGGTGAAGTAATGTCGAATGTTCTTGATCAGTACAGTACTTCCTTCATGCGCTTTACCGTCAGGATGCAAGGTGTGCAAGGTGTGGTAAAATTTATATCCTGATATATTAAAGTAATTCTTTTCAGTGAAGTGCGTCTCTGAGATCGGCATTACATCAATGTTATTTATTTTCAAATATTTTTTATCCTTTGTCACGTTGTAAAATTCACACGTCATACAACTTTACAAACATTTATTTAAAATTCCCTTTTACACCAACCAAGTTTGATCATAATACTTTGTCAGTCATTGTTATATATTTAATTATGTAATATTTATTGATAATAATCTCCATTTATTAAAGTCTAATAATTATATAATATTTTCAAATCGTTCGAGCTGTCATGCGACTACAGCAGATTTGGCGCAAAGATACCATTTTTATGGCATCCAGTTTTGTGTAAATTTGGACGTCAGCATTTGTTTCGATGTTGTCATTAATTCTTTTATGTCAATATTATAATCATTATTTATTTATTTTGTTTAATTCGTCATTTTGCGGTTGAGCTCTGTTTGCCACTTTTTCAGCATATGTTTGGACCTGTTGTTGGTGTGTTAATGTATACTTGTTTTATGTTTCGTAAACTCGTTTGTGTCTTCTTTCCTTTTTAGGTACCGATGGAAATTGGATTTTTTGTAATTCCTGTAAAATTATCCTTTATAATTAATTAGTCGGGTGATTACTTTCACACTTAACATTGTCGGATCTGGTTTTTTGTGGACAATCAGCTGATAAATGATTACCTGCACATTAAATGCATTTTGGGCTTCTACGATAGGTTTTCCTGATATGGCAACAGGCTCACCCTCTGTCCACATCTGGGACGGTACTAAGTTCGGCGAAATGTGTGAGCTGCCTAACCCTTCGGGGATAACAGGCATGAGCTTATGTTATGTTATATTGAAGACATTTTCCACATTGCGGAATATCCGTTTAGGTGTCTGGGGTTCGAACACAATTTTACAGTGGATAAGATATTTTGTGTCGTATGTCGTCTGTTGGTTTTAGGTTCACTATACACATCGGTAGTTGTTTTTTTTTTTTAGTTATAAACTGTTTAATATTCCGGATGTTGGTGCATTCGTGATCGAGTTCTTCTAATGCTTCTTTGATTGCATGTGTGTGTACAAGTAGAGGGATGCATGTTTTTTGAGAACTACTTTGAAGCTTCTGTCTTGCTTTAGTTTGACAACTACAGTATATATTTCAGACATTTACGGCTGGATTTTTACTTGTTCGTTTTTGAGTATTTTTAAGTCTTAGTTATCGTATGCATATTTTTCTAGTAACTCTATCAGTAGTAGTTGGTTGTTACTTACTTTATCAACGAAATTTGGAGGTGGTTTACTTTGTTTCACGGTAGGTGGTATGTTGATGTTCTCTGTCGGTTGCTTGTTTTCCAGGATAGCGAAGCTGTTAGAAGTCTTTGTTGGTGGGGGTTGAGATAACCAGTATACACAAAAAATATTATGGTTAATTTTTACTTTGCTAACTCCGCTTCAAATGAATTTCAGCTATCACATCTCTTAGAAACTAATTTGTTTATACTAATATACAATAATTTCTTATAATTTAGTAAATAGTAATATACAAAAATATACAATTCAATTATCTCATAGAACTTAGAAAATTTAAAATATAACAATTTTATCTTATTTAAATATAAAATATTATAAATACGTACTAAATAATTATTTTTTTTTTTACAAAATATTACTTAATAGATTCAATTAGATTAAATAAATTAGCTTCCGTTGTTATCGTGTGATAATAGATAATAGATAGCCGTAAGTGATTATACGTGTTTCGCCTCTCCACGAGCCATCCTGGAGGTATTGAGGAACTGAAGTAATTGGTTACCAGGTTTTGTAGGCAGCGACGCGGTGCTTGCGAAAGCCACCCCGTGTCGCCCCCATCCCAAATGCAACGGACGGCCCCGGGGGGTTTTAGCGGGTATTTCCGGGCGCTTCACGCCCGGGCGAGTCCCACACTGGCACGGAGTTCGTCCCTCCGTGCCCCCTTACTTATTGTATTGGGGGACTTCGGTCTCACTAATACAATAGGTAAGGGTAGTGCGTAAATGCATTTCCCCCGTCAAAAAAAAAAAAAAAAAGGTTCTGTAGGCAGAATTTTGCCAAGAATCCGTGGAGCAGCCTGAGCTTTGCTCAGGGAGGGATTCTCCAGCTTGGCTGGTACTCTCTTGGGGTAGTTTCTGTTTTAATCTTGCTTCCATGTTATTTTAATTTGGGATATGGTTCTAACGATGCCATGCTTTGAGAGATGATTTAGCTCCTCACGGTTTGTGATTACCTGCGATCTGATTGTTTGACCACCGCCAGATGCTCGGCGTTGTTACTCTTTTAGCACCACTTGGGGGCTACGTGTAGGGTGGGCCTAGGAATAGTTGGTAATTCCTACGGACGCGAGCAACCTAAACCCCCGTTTATATTAATGAAAAATATTTTTAAATACATATTTAGGAAAGTAATTAGGGTAACGTGTAAAAAATTAAGTCATGAAATTGTCAACAAAATACGATTCAATGGACCAGACATCATCACATTATTTTCCAAAGATTACATAAAAACTATATAACACAGTGAAGAATATATAGAATAGCAGCAACAAGCAGAGCTGGCGGACACACGGCTAGTGTGTAATAAAATTTATAATAAACGTAACTTTTAGTCTATCGTTAAATAAATCGAGAGATTTAGTATTCTGGTGCAATAGGTCGGCCGTTGGACCCCAGAGCGTGGAGTGGAGCTGTTGCGTGTATCCGAGGAGAACTCGAGCCAGAACAGTAGCCCACCGTTAGGCGCTCCTTCGTACACGCTGGAACCGCGCTCCCAAGCTCGCCGCCTGCGCCTGATACAAGATGCACAGCGCAATAATACTACTAATGAGTGAGTTTTCACTGACACAAGTACATAGTGAGAGAGAAACACACAACAATAATAAGCACGCTATACTTTTAGAGTGTTGAATTAATATTGCTCTTTGGACTTGTGGCTACATTCGTTCTTGATGTTTTCCATATGTTTTTTAGTTCTTTCATGATCTGCGATACCTTTCCATGCTATTTTCTTTGTGAACGTGTATATGTTCAAACTATAGCTTGCCAAAAACATGTTTCACTTCTGAGACGTGAATTCTGAACACATGTCTATTTTCAATGTTACAACAAAATGGCCACCTTTGTTAGAAATTTCGAAGCAGTTTTTATGAAATATCCGTCTAGTTATCCTGTTCTTTACATTTAAATGTTGTATGTTTATCTATTATTACTTTTATATTAATTTTATGACTCGAGTTTAATTTTAATAATGAGTTTTCAGTAAAGGAAAAATATCGTATTCTAGTATGGATGTAAAGAATTTTCTAGCGCTGCTTAACTATATTGTTAGTATTATATATATAGAATTTATGTTGAAATATTTGTCAATTATGTATAATTATGAATTGTATATTCAACCACCAAATGAAACCTCAGTTCTTTTACGGCCTTGAATGTAAGTTTTTGAGTCTAACTTTGTATTGTTTTACTAATCTTTAATGCAGTTGTTGGGAATACTTGTTCACAATAACCATACTATATTACGTAAAACGCCACCGAAATTACACAATATAGAGTCGTGTTAACGAATGAAAAACAAGTACTACATGACGGATCGAGCTCTCCCCAGTTACTGTGCGATTTTATGTTGTCATAATCTCACTAAACAAATGAGATGACACGAAATGTGACTGGTTTAGGTGGAACAGCGTGACTGGTAACGGAATAGTTCCGTTGCGTGGTGGTCCCCCGTCTGCTATGTGGTTCGGTGCCGGCCCAGCTTTCCCGGGAACCGAACAGGCAGTGTGGGCTCCACCCGACGTCCTTCAACCCGCGGCGCAGTCGCCTCCCGCCCAGCCGCCATCCGCCGTCTTCAACCCTTGGACCACGCCACATCCACTCCAGGGGTTTATAGCTCCTAAAAAGGACCCCCAGTAAGTTTATTAAAACGTGACTGGGTTTAGGGGTGTATCAAAATTATAATTACGCAGTATTTTTGAAACTAAAATTTAATGAAAATAATAATAGCCGGTTTCCTGAATCTCACTGATTTCGTAGATTTCAGTTCTCATATTATTCCTTAAAAAGTATACATCAATGATGAAGATATAATTTAATATTAATTTGTTGCTTCTACCAAATACGAGAATATTATAATTTAGTCTATAAAAATACTGTGTACTGATTTTTTTATGTAATGTGTCGTTTCTCTTATTTTTAATTTGATTTACTCTAATATTGATTGATTTATGGAATGAATTAGTTGATAGAAATGCACTATGGTATATGTGATTAACGATGTGACGTTCTGTTAGTTGATTTTTATAGGAGTGCGGGAACTTATTGTGTGTGTGCTAATAATTCAATTCACTTTTGAGCAAACAGACGGCAAATTATAAAAGTTACACTAAAGATTTTGAGCGCGCTCATCTATATATAATATTATAGTTTTTAATACCTTATGTGCCACATTTTGTGTATATTCATTTGTTATTGTAAGAGATTATCCATTTATCTCTCTCACTCAATCAATTTCAAGTAATTAAAATTAAAAGTGATAACGTTAACGTTTTCAAATGTTTGTCAAAGTCACGTTTGCATTAGGTTGGTGGTTTTTTTTTTTTTAATTTAGCGATATTTTTGTACCAAGTTTTGTGAAATATTTTACATACAGTACATGACTTACTAAAACCATTTATTTTGGAACTAAATATCTGTTGAAAAAGGATTTTACACATATTGTTTGAAGTAAATGATTTACACAAAATACGCAATACACAACATTTCTCGCACTCCTCGTATATAATAATAAGAGAGATAAATAAAATGATTAATTTGAAAAATTATTTATAATCCTTTATATTTATGAAAATGAATCCAACTAAATGCCATAATTATTTATTTTATGTGTGTTAAAATTCATAGCTTTTCCCGGTTTAGTTTATTCGGGAATTAATAAAACTTGTTTTATTTTTACAATATGAATTAAGAGCAATTAAAAACCGGTAAGCGATTCGGTTTCGTGCAGATCGTTTCGCTTTGGACAAGATATTGCACGAACTGGCATTGTGCATTTTTTTGATGTTTTTTCAACGAAAGTATTCATGTAATTTGTTATATTACGATAATATTATTATATGAAATGAATAAATACTATTTTAAAATCAGGTTTTAATTAAATCAATTTGGATCTGTTTTTCTCAGCTATGCAACTTACACAGCATTATGAAATAATCTTTATCTCTTATAATGTTAATGTTTATTTAACAAAATCTATAAACACTTTTGTAACTAAATAATATGAATTTATCTCTCGGTGTATTTTGTGAGATTTTTAAATAATATTATTGCATGCCAGTGGTTGATTAATAAATTTAAGTATAATTATTCAATGTGTGCTGTTTTATTTTGTTGCTTTGGATGTCTTTCGCTTGGGAAATGAGTTGCTTGGGCTGACATCTATTTATTAACATACTACTAATTTTATTCCTTCACATTAACATCACTACAGGAAAAAAATATTCATTTTATTGGTGAATGTATTTATTTTTTATTTGTACCAATGTGGATAATTCTGCCGAAGATGATAAAATATGGCATATTGAACATCAGTTTGTGTTACATCAGTTTCTGCATTTAAGTTCGCTAAACTGATTCTCCAATTATAGGATAGATTTTTGAAGCGATGATGGCATAGTTGGCCAACGCCAAAGGACGCGGTTTCGAGCCCGCACCTACCCAACTCTAAAATCAGCCTGAGCTGTCGGTGAAGGAAAACATCGTGACGAAACCATAGCATGGTGGTAGCGGCATTCTCTAATAATGTCCGGCTGAGTAGTTACCACCCTCAAGTTTTAAAACCAAATACCAATGGGGTTGTGTTTTGGCAACGTGACTTGAGAACCAGCATCTCTAGGTTTTGTGTGTTTAGACCAACCTGAACCCCATTGTCACTTAACAACATCATAGTCTATGGATTACTTATATATTTTAATCTGGTCAGCAGCTTCCCACACACAAATTACGTCTTTATAAAATGGGGATAGTTTCTTAAATAATTATTTAAATTTTATTTTAATTTAGAGCTTAGACACAGACTGTGTGTTTACAAATTGTTTATGTAATAAACGAGAATTATGTTTTACAGCTTTTTAATAGGAGTCGCATGATATGAACAGTGGCAAAGTAGGGCCTCTGACATATTTTAACAAAAAACAACTGCTAAATTTGATTTATAACTTAATTTATTTATAACATTAGTTTCTAGTATAAACATGAATGTTTTCGCTATATTCAATTTGTAGTGTACTCACGTTTCTCAATTTAATGTTTCTCATTTTACATTACAACTTCCATCCTTTTGCCGCCGTTCTACAATTTTGTTACGTTAACTAAATTTTTAAAGTTACATATTATGTAGAAAGCTTGTGGCCTTATCAACAGTCACACATACTTAAAGATAAGCTTAATTACTGTTCAACTAACGCAGGTAAAGTTTTCCTTTAATATCAATTGTGAAAATGCTGACTTCTAAACGTTCATATAAAACGTAGCAACTGCGTGGCGCGGTCGTCTCCGCTGTTCGAACTATGACTAGTATTATGTCACCCAGATAGTTACGAAGTTTGATAAACACAGTATAGTGTGTCGTGTTTGCTGGTGTAATCGCGCGGTGTAATCCGAAGAGGCGCTATGGCGATGTGCGATAAGTGGGTCGCGCTCAAGATAGTGCAGTTCGTAAGTAGCTTTTTAACATAAACATTACGAAACTTCGCTCGAGGTTGTGATGTAAGTTAAGTGCGTGATTTGGACATTTATTTGGCTACATATTATGTCCTATTGGAATGTTAATGGACATACCAATAGCAGTGCACGGTATTAATTTAGTATAGTTACTTTGGATATTAAATAAATGTATAATATTGAATGTGATCAAAGATTACAATATACAAAAACAGATAAAACTGGTGCAATGTTTATAGTATTAGAAGTGTACGAAAGTGGTTAATTCGAACTAACGGCACTCGATGCGGCATCCGAGCTCACTACCGCTGAACCATTATTACTTTAATTTTATTCATGGCCTGATAACTACAATTTAGATCGATGGTTAAACATGGTTGAATTCGTCTGAATCTATTTTTATAAGAATAACTGGACAATAATGCGGTATTTGTTTTTTGTATTATAAATATGAAACTTTTTTATTTTATGAATTTAAATTATTGTTATCAATAATCAGGTATTTCTCATTATGGTTGCAGGTGTAAGGAAGTAAAAAGGGTTTGATATAGTTTTTATGTTAATTTTACATGTCAATGGTCCCATGACAGGAACTTGGGATGGGTTTAATTAATTTTTTACGGTCATGCGAGCTTGCGTTATAAAATTAATTAGGTGGAGTCCGTACTCTAACCGTGTAGTATAAATATAAACACTAATTATGATAAAAACATCGTAGCTTCCCTAAGTTATGGTTTGCACAATATATTGTCTTTACTTTTAGGTAGTGCTCGAATCTAATGTCAATATTTGCTCTGTGACCGTAATGGATTTAACTAGGTAATCGCTTTATATTGTTTCTTTTTAAATCTGACACAGCATATTTTGCGTTGCATACGACTACCTCATTTTTTAAACCTGCACAGCAATTTTAAAAACTACTAACGTTAGAGCTATTTTGCATAATTATTTTATTAGAAGATATCTATCGTGTAGGTATACTATAGACCTATATTGTATTTTAAACTTAAAATAAGTAGTAGGTAATTTTGTGGTTATGTGCAATTTGTTAACGGTTTTTAACTCTGTGTAACTTATATGAATTACTCCCTAATTAGGTAATTATTAATGAAATTATCGAGTTCTTCAGGACTACAAATGTGGTACCTAGCTACTTTATGTTAAAACTACGCAGAGAGTTTTTGTGGCAATCAAAATTTCATGTTCCGTTTTATAATTTCCAAAACACTTGTGTGCACAATTACCAAACTATATCACGTAAAACGTTACAAAATTTATGCAAGGTCAAATAACGTATAATAAAATAAAACATGACAAAGTCCCGCCGAAATCTCCCTAAAGTAGGTATTTTTATGTTACTACACACCTTCCTCTTGGAAAGTTAAAGTAAATACATAGTTACGAGTATAGCTATTTTCTATGTCTAAACGTCTATTTTACTTATTTTTGTAAAGGAAATCGGAGTAGGTTTTACTGATCTACTTGGTATTAATGATTTGTTTTTTATTTTGTCGTATATAATTTTAACCACAAACAGAGGTTACATTGATTTTAAATATTTCATCTACTAAGCCTGTCTGACTCATTGGTTTTGGGTCGTTCCAAGTATTATGTAAGCACACTTGCCTGGGAGACACTTTCACACGTCCCCAGCTTCAACCTTTCCCGGGGGTTTGTCCCTTTGGGTTATGTTGGACGGCTAATGCGTAAATGCATTCCTCTCGAAAAAAAAAGGTGGCAAGATGTACCGACGACCTGATGAAGGTCGCGGGAGTCCGCTGGATGTGGGTGGCGCAAGACCGGTCGTCGTAGAGATCTTTGGGGGAGACCAGCATAGGATGTTTTTCGATTGATTGAATGGATGAATGGATTTTGTTACAAAATATGTTTTATGAATAGAATAAATAGGAGTGTTTAAGAGATGTTTTAGGAACTCTTATGTAGGTTTTGTAGTTTCTCATGGTATCGTTTCAAACAATTATTATTAATCACTTTATCGCCAATTTTTTCCTGCATGAATCACACCTATTTCATTAAATTTATGTTTCTTAAGTGATTAAGAAAATGATAAGTGTATATTTAACGATTGTCTAACTGAAGTGTAGTGACTGGCATTATAGGGATTCTTTTTTTTCATGTACGAATTACATGTCTTCAGTAGTGTAATTCGATGTTAATGGCGCTGTATCAAAAAATATTTTAGTTGCCATACAATCAGTGGCATAACTATAAGATGGCAGAGTTGGCAAAATGCCACGGGCTCCGGCCCGCGAAGCCTCGAGCTCAGAAGAATCCTAACATTTTTAACAAAATTCAGTACAAAAAATAAAGTATTATAAATTCAATTAAAGACATGACTAAACATTTAAATACTTAATTGACCACTTTAGTGATTTAGGAAAATCAAATTACAACGTGACGATTTTTACTGGGACCCATCCAATGAATTTGCCACGGGCCTCAGATGGTATAGTTACGCCACTGCATAGAATAAAAACTCCTTCTTTTAATTATTCATTCAATACGGGCATCGTAGCAATAATTGGAGAGGGTAACACTTTAGTAATTTTGTTGACGTCCGTTTTTTTTTCCCGAATGAAATAAATGATGTTTATGCCGTGATGTGCTGGCTAAGAATAGGCACCACCCCATATCTTCCCATGGGTGTCGTAAAAAGCGACTAAGGGATAAACCAGGGGATGGGCAGCAGCATCCTCTGAGTACCACAAATACCCACTGCGATCACCAATCCGCCTGCCAAGCCTGGCGATTATGGGAATTCTCCCCCCCCCCCCTTATTAGGGCAGACCTATGTCCAACAGTGGACGTCTATCGGTTGGCTGATGAAATGATTTTGACTGGGAGGGCCTTGACGTTCAGCTGGGAAAGTGATAGGTAGCGCAAGGGCGAAATGGTACGGACCTCTGCTTGGACTGATACTCTAACCGTTAATTCTGCGGGAGTTGCCCAGGCTAAACCTAAGCATAATACGGATCTCATGGTCCTTTACAGAATCCATGTACCTGCGTACAATGTGCATGAATGTGGGGTGCAGCTATTTAGTGTAATACATGAAAGCATAACGCTGTCGGCTGGTACAGAACCTTCTCCAATTAGGGATTAGAACACATTCTGGGCCGAGGCTGCAGAGTTTACACCCGTGGGGAACCCTCGTACCTCGGGAACTAAATTTATTATATTTCATTTATAATAGGTTTTTTATTTTTATGGACTATTGAATCTAGTCATTACTATTTACCTATAAGATATTTTTTTATATTGTTAGACTCATCGCTTTCACCGCAATTTTGCTTGATGTTAAGTAATGATGAATTTTAGACGTACTGGCTCTCAAGTGACGCTGCCGAAATACACGTATATGTGTGTTTGGCGACAAATTTTCAAACTTAAGTTTGAGGTATCATTGAATGATCATAAATAAGATAAGCGTGTAGACTCGAACCTTCATCAAACCGAAGCTGTATCCGACCACACTACCGACTCATCGCTGCAATATCTTTACACCTTAAAAGTATTTGATTTGTAGAATTCTTGTTAAATAAACTATGTGCCCACTAAATCTTCTTTTAGAATAATACAATAAAGAACAAAACAAACGAGGTCAAACAATTCATAATTGAAAAAAAAACCCGAAACTGAATAAATACATTACGTAGCGTTTTTGTTTATTAGTCATTTTCAAAATGTATTCGTTCTATCTACGATACGGCGCTACATACATTTTGTTGTGTCTTCTTTATTTATTTGGTCAGGACAACATGCGTAATTGAATCATTGAAACTTGATTCACTTTTTAATATTAAGTACAAAAAAGTGAATATCTATTTAGATTAATTATAAATAATCTTACAAACGGATTATCGCTAAACTATACTAATATGTTCATACGTGTGTTACTTGCATACGTTGTTAGTACCGTGTTGGAAACTCGACTTTTTTAACGTGGGAAATGCTCCTTCCTTTCGTCTCTAATCTGGAATTAAAGTCCCCCGGATTAGAGATTTCAGGGACGTATGTGAGACTCGCCCGGCGTGAAGCACCATGAATACCTACTATATCCCACGGTACCATCCGCCACCTTTCTGGGGGCACACAGTATTAGTCGAGCACGCACCACGTCGCCTCAGCGGCATGTCTAAACCGAGACCCTTCCTTGGTCTTCCAACTGAGGTGGAATAGCCTGATACCAGCCCCTCCCCCCCTTCTCCAGCCGCTGTGTTGGGAACTCGCATAACAGTCGAGAAAAATAGTAGGTAGGTATAATAATTGAAATGTATCAGGTTTATGATTAAACATGGTAATTTATTACGGTATTCAAACTGTTTCCGTCGTTTACTACATCAAGTGCATTAATTGTATGTTTATATAACTTGAATGCATTACATGATTATCTCGATAGTTAAAGCCTTGCGTGGTACACGGTGGTATGTACTCATTTTTAGATCGACTTCATTCACCGTAATCTTCCATCCACCCTGATGTGACATAATTTATACTAAATCGTGAACAGAGATTAAACAAAGATGATCGATGAAATATATGCCTACATATGAGGGATTATGACATATTCATAGTTTAGAATACAGAAACCTATTTTAAGTTTTTATATAATAAGCAACAATGATTGCGCTGACACGGCGTAGTGTCCAATGTCAGTCCCACGCTGGCTGCTGACGTCAGACTGTGACAATCACGAAGATGAAGGACTGACGCTACCGCCACGGTTGCTATTGTTGGCTAGACAATAGTGATGTTTCCTTTTAGGATGTATATTCTACTGTACTTCTTCATTTGAAAAGCCATTGTATATCTATTATGTAAATAATACGTACGTATATAATGTTGTAATAGAATAAGGAAAACAACATAATACATAGATACTTTTACACGTAGCCTACGTCTCAGGTATCAAAAATCTTCTCTAATAATGCCAATTTTGAGGCATAATAATGAATATGAGGAGAGTAAGGAAACTCTCCTCATATTCAAACACATCTAACAATATAATATACAAATAAATAAGTAAAATCGAAGTGTCTGTTTGTAATATTAAAATAACAACTTTTGTATACAAAACACCATTTTTGGCTACTTTTATTTTTCGAAAATAATTAGGGTTCACTGTAAAAAAAATTAAACTCCTGAAAATGGGAAGAAAATAAGATTCAATGGACAACACCATCAAATCATTAATTTCAATGATATTATTCAAAAATTATATTACGCAGTGAAGAACAAATGAAAAAAGCGGCGCGGCCGCGGTCACACAGCTAGGAGTGAATACTTTTTTTAACACGGAATAGGCTCATTGTTTTGACCACAATCTCAGCTGATGTTAACTGATGATGTGGTTCAGAATGGTAAGCACACTAAGCCTAGAGGTTCAAGGTCTCAAGTGATGCTGCCGGAACACACCTATTGGTATTTGGCGACAGGTTTTCAAACTTGAGGGTGGTAGCTACCCAGGCGGGCATCATTAGAAAATGCCCTATCACCAATGCTATGGTTTCCTCACCATGTTTTCCTTCACCGAAATTTCAGGCCGATTTTAGAGTCGGATAGGTTAGGATCGAACCCGCTTCGATTGTCACGGAATCCGGGCGCACTACCCACTGCGCCATCATCGCTTCAAAATATATTCTATCAAAAAATCAAACGTATAAACACGTATATATAAAATATACGTATACATAAAATGTATACGTAAAAACTAAGGTCTGCCAAGGTAAGGTCTGGTAAAGTAAGTAAGGTAAGGTACTGTAAGGTCTGAATATAATAATTTCCGTTGTTCATACCGATCAATCTCTTACATATTCAATATCTTAAGTTTGGAGAATATTAAACGAGATATACACGAGAATATTGGCTTAATTAGCTTAATTAATTATTATTCTTCTATTGTATGTAGGTAAATTCAAGCTGTAATCACAATAAATCTTTAAAGGGTACATTTATGTACAAGTCTGTATTTCGGAATCATAATATAGCCCGTTTGGCTAGATATCACCTTCAAAAATATAAATTTCTTGCCAAACATCTATTGATCCGGTGATCCAGAATTATTTCTTGAGAACCAGTACAGTATTAAGCGTATTTACCATCTTATACAACATCGTTACTTAACATTACTTGAGATTGTGGACAAGGACGTAGATGGGAGGTTAGTAAACCCTGACTCTTTACCATTAGTGCTGGGTATTTTGTATTTCACATTTCCAGTACTTTGTAATGTGACAAAACACTTGGATATTTTTTAATGGGTTACGTTATGTTGATCATTAGTTGCTATGCGTCTCGTGCTTGGTCGCGAGGCGTGTCTCCCAGGATGATGAAGCACGGCTTGCGCTGCAACTTCAGAAGCTGTCACGAGAGTGGTCGCTGCTCACTTCAGTCACGTGGGACTCGTACGGCGGTGCATTTGCTGATGCTATTTATGGCGGTAAAGACTATCTGTATTATGTAGATCTTAAAATATGTGTGCTTTAAGTAACAAAATGCATATATATATATGTTTTAGTTTTGGTATAGCCTTTGACTACAAATCACCGTTTTTTAAATTTAGAAAAGTCGACTTCGGTTATGTTCAAATTAATAATTGGTAGCATGAATAAAACCGTTGGACTTTGGATCAATAATAATATCGACAGTGACTATTCTACTTATTGTTTAATCCACAGGTTACATGATAATTACTTTCGGCTTGTTGCTGGGCCGAATATTTCAAGAGATACCGAAGGGACGAAGGATATTGGAAGGCTACTTTCTCGGCTTCGGCTTGCTGTTCTTCCTTGTATTAGGTAAGATGAATATTTTTGATAAAATTTTATAAATTATATTGAAGAATGGTTTATTAATGGTTTAATGGAATTACATTAGTAATATTTAACAGACTTCAATTTCGTCTTTCAACGTTTTTTCGGAAACTCAGTTCTTCTTAAAACTTATGTCACGAATTGTTATCAGGTGGTCTGGAACTAGCATCGTTAGATTCTGTACCAAGTGGTCTTGTTGTCAATGGAGCTGTGCTCGGCAGCCTGTCGTTATGCGTCGCTACACTTTTCCTAATTGATCTTATGGGTCCGAGAACTTACATTACCACGAGTCACTCCCAAACTGACGCCTTGGCTACGCCTAAAGTTGAAAAGAAAGTATCCATTGCATCACCACCCGCCTTTAACGGTCACTTACCTAACGGTAAACACACAGACCAAGCACCAGTAGACAGGCCGAAAGATTTTGATGTAGAAAAGAACAAACCAGAACAAGTAAATAAAAAGGAAGGACCAAAACTTCTGGAAGAAACGAAATTGAACATCATGGAATTAGATAACTTAGAGAAAGATATTCTGGAAAAATCGAAATTCGGTTCAGTCAGAAATGGAATCGAAGGGGGCAATTACGTCCGTCTCTCCGACCCATTATCCGAACCGGATAGGTTACATTATGAGACGGAACTTGCTAAATTCAACGAGAGGTACTTCAAAGAGTATTTGGACTCTTTTGGAAGTAGACTCTCTGTTAAAGAAGATTATTTACCGGAGCTTCAGACCCCAGTCTTTGCGAAAGTTAAGACCGGACGTCTGACAAGTTTATATGAAGATGTACCGCCATCATACGAACAGAAGCAACGTTCGAAATCACCGGCTAAAGCGAAAGCGGTCAACACTCCAACTCTGCAGCAGTTGGAGGATTACTTGCGTAGTTCGACAAGGTCCAGGAGAGCTGACACACCGGCTCTGTTCCCTATGGAACCGATACAAGAGAAAGACGGTAACGAGACTGAGGGCAGAGCGTCAGGCACACCCACGGATCCAGGTTATGTCCAGTACACAGCGAAAAGATGGCCTGAAAAAAGGGATCTACGTACACCGCGACATAGTCCCACATAAAATTATTAGTTATGTAAGATTAATGTAAAAAAATCCACCTAGAGGGAATACATCGTCGGATTACCTTATTTGAGGTTGTATTATTGTAAAACAGATTTTTTTTAAATTACACATTTAAAGAGATATGTAAATAATTGATATATATATTGATTATATATTGTGTGTTGTTTGTCAATTGACATATTTAATTAATTCCCTTAATTATTTAATTTTATACTCTACTAGTTGTGGCAGCGACTCCGCTTCACACATACTTACGGTCATATAAACCTATAAATATTTCAATATGACGTTTATTGGTGCTTCTTTTTTCACTATATTTTTATAATTTTTAAACAGGATCGTAGATATTGATTCTTTTCTTTTTGTTCTTAAGGATTAATCACTCAACTACATAGTTAAACTTGACAATAGGAAAACAATTGAAACTGGCATAAATGCCAGATTTTACAATTGACCGTATTCGTAATGGACCGACAGCCGGTCTGAGATACATAGCTCTTTATTAGAGAGGATACTGACAAATGTTAAACACGTGATGATGGTATAGCGAGTACTGCGGCCGGATTCCGCGTCTATCGGTGCAGGTTCGATCCCCACCTATCGGACTCTAAAATTAGCCTGAATTTTTGGTGAATGAAAATGTCGTGAGAAATCCATAGCATGGTGGTAGGGCATTTTCTAATAACGCCCGCCTGGGTAGCACTGGGTAGCTATCAAGTTGGAAAACCTGTCGCCAAATACCAATAGGTGTGTTCCGGCAGCATCACTTGAGAACCAGTACCTCTAGGCTTAGTGTGCTTACCATCCTGGACCACATCGTTACTTAACTTCCAGGAGAGATTGTGGTCTGAGCTTATTGCATTGTAAAAAAGAACCTAAAACGTAAGTTTTAAATATGTATGGTACAAATACGTAATTGCGATGTAGTCTATAAGAAGTTTTAATATTAAGAAATAACTTTGGATAATATGTTTCGAATATTAAATAATTATTACAAAAACTCATTTGTGTTTTTAATTAATATCCAAAAACCTCTATTGTGATCGAGGTTTTTGTAGTTTTCTCACGACAAAAAATTTTGTTAATTTGTTTGGAAACAAAGGAAATAACTACCACTCTATAAGTACGTTAGTAGCGTTGTTTAATAATAATACCTGTCTTAAAACATTTTCACGGATATTCGTCGTTTGTAGGAAGTTCGTTGCTCCGCGTCAGGCACACTAACATTTAATTAGAATATTACCGAGTTAATTTAAAAATAATAATCTCGTGTGTGACACTTATGTACGTACTAACATAGAAATAAATGGTCACTTAACCTTGCCTGTATGACACTTATATGAATTCAAGTGTCTCTTGTATTTTATCATTTAGTTGGACATATTATTTTTGTGTTTAAATTTCAAGAATGAATTGACGGTTGTAAAAGCTAAACCACTACAGTACATTTTTCACCCATATCTTTTTAAAAACTTCAATATATGTGTATGTCTCAGTTTACAAGAAATGTTAGAACTTTTTCATAAAAAAAAACATTCTTAAAACTAAATTTAAGTGCAAAAACACTAGTCCCAAAGTGTTTAGACTTTACAGTAACAAAGCTATGCCCTCATTGTTTTAGTTCGATTTCATTAATATACTGTGTAAAGAAATAATATAGGTAAGCTGCAGGGCTATGTATAAAACATAAAAAAAGCAAAACCAACCCTATCGGATGATTAATTAGGAAAGAAGTAGAACATATGGTATGAATATTATTCGATTGATGTACTGCTCCATAAACTGTGGTGTTTTTTTCCCACAATTAAAAATATATTTCGCATTATACCTACTAGCTGAACCAGGAGGTTGTTCTGCCAATGTTTATGCAGGTTATAAAATATTTACTCTTTTCAAACTATCTTTTTTAGTCACGTAACTAGAAGAGTATTAAGTACGAAGGAGTATGAATATCGAGAGGATAGCTTTTTACACTGTATAGGCTTAGTGCGTTGACCACAATCTCACATGTTAAGTGACGATGTGGTCCAGCATAAACATACTAAACCTTTTTTTTTTTTGACGGGGGGAAATGCATTTACGCACTACCCTTACCTATTGTATTAGTGAGACCGAAGTCCCCCAATACAATAGGTAAGGGGGCACGGAGGGACGAATTCCGTGCCAGTGTGGGACTCGCCCGGGCGTGAAGCGCCCGGAAATACCCACTAAAACCCCCCGGGGCCGTCCGCTGCATTTGGGATGGGGGCGACACGGGGTGGCTTGCGCAAGCACCGCGTCGCCCCCTGCAGCGAACCCACCAGGCCTCGTCCGTGCAATGGCCCGGTAGGGATGGAGGAGAATACTTCCCCTCCACCTCTTAGCCCGCCTCTCAAGAAGAGGCATGACCAGCTTGGTCAAACATCCAGGGGGCGGGACATACTTCCCGCCCCCCATAAAGAGAAAAAGTAAGAGCCCGCCACTGCTATGAAAGAGAAGTAGGTCCCTCCCCTTCACTCGTCTTGTCTAAGTCGTCAAGACGTAGGAAGGAGAGGGATACCTGAAGAAAAACATACTAAACCTAGAGAAGCTAGTTGACGCTGCTGGAACACATCTGTTGGTATTTCGCGACAGGTTTTCAAACTTGAGAGTGGTAGTTACCCTGGCGAGTATTAGTATTCAGAAAATTCTATGATTTCCTCACAATGTTTTCCTTCACCGAATCCGCGTCAATTCACGTGGAATCCGATCGCACTACCAACTGAGCTATCATCAGAGACCGATTAAATCTGTGAAATACAAACCTTGCAGTTCATATAAAAGTGCGCGCCGGCTAACCTAAAGGTATCTTTTTACCTTAATGAATGAGTATTGAGACCTCACTGTGTAGGCGGTGTTTTACACTAAGTCAAACAAAATCTCAATGTTAATGGAAAAGACCTTAGTTCAACGCGGTTCATTGAATGGTCACCGTTCTGTTGTAATGAATTAGCGATGTTAGCAAATGTCAAGAACGAATTGAATTGTTTTAGGATTTACGTCTACGTCTATTTCTACGTTAGATATAGGTACCTATATCTAATAAAATTATTTATTTTACTTTTGTATTTCAGTAAAGCATAAAGAATAAGTTATAATAAAAATGTATGGCCAATTTACATTTAATATTAGAACATATTGGTTGTAATGATGAGTTGTGGTATACGTTTATAAGGAACAATTACAAACGCGATTATGTCAGTGTCCTAACATTTTATAATTGATGTCAATTAACCTACATGCCTAGTTCATTGGTTAATACAATTTGAATTTTGAAAGTTTATACCACTATGTTCACGGGAATGTAAATGTTTTCGCTTTTTTTATTAATAAGCGAAGAAAAAAATTATTGAATTGGTTATGCTAAAACTTATTATGAAAAAGGAAAACATGGAGTTTTGTAGAATCCAGAATACGTAGGTACTCTAATACACGTTACTTGTAATAAATAGTTCATAATATAGAATTAAATGAGTAAACTTAAACAGAACTCGAATCAAAGGACTCGCATGAAATTTCTCTAACTACAAGAAACATACACATGAATGTAAATTTTGAATCTGTAAACCTATTTCTTCATTTGTATTTTAACCCCTTGAGCACTAACCTGGCGCTTACCTCAGCTTTCCATTGTTATCCTATTGACTATTTTTATGGCTAATCGACATATTAAAAATCTTATGTATTTATATATTAAAAATAATTAATAATTAATCTTATATATTAATATGTAGATATATATTTCTCATTTTCATTTAGAGATGATTATTATTATTCTTCTTCTTCAATTATTTATATATGTAATTCAAAATTTTTATTTATTTAAATATACCTTTAAATATTTTTAGTTCTTTAAATCTGGTATAAACAACTCTGTATTTTGTTCGAAGTTAATGGAACGTTGTCTTTATTGTAGGTATTCGCATTAAATGTTAATTACCGCAATACTATGTTGCTATTAATCCATCAGATGTTATTTCTCACGAATACTAGGTTACGACCTCGAATTAGGTCTACAATTTAAATGCTTATATGTGATAAGAATTTATGTTGGAACGGAGTAGGTTGCTATATTTTTTTAATCTACTCCTTAGTATAGATATTATTGTATGACTAACAATGAAAATATAATAATAATGTGCGTATAATGTATTCAAAGCAGAGGATCTACGATTTTTCGAAACGGAGCAGAAACTTTGTAGTGGCGCCCCTCTCTCCGGCGTTAAAGATAAATTACTTTAAAAAACTCACATATGGTTGGCATTTTTCATAAAAAGGGACAATAAGAGCTCTTTAATAAATTTGTACTTTTTCTACCTAATACCTTTTTCAATCGTGAACTTTGTGGAGCCAGTTTTTTTATTCGTAATCATATTATATTATGATTTTGGCGGACTATGAACCTGGCGCCAGACCAGGAGCCCGAATTTTTCGACCATCGAGTATTTTACGTAGGTCTATCAAAGTTGCTTATTTCAATTTTCTAAAATAGAAATAGGATATTGCATTAAAGATATAAAGAGAAAAATATTTCTTTTTGAATAAACTTATGTTGTGCTTTTAAGATATCTAAAGTATTCGTAAAAAGGTTGCGGTAAAACCCGCATCCAACGTTGATTACTAAATGATTATAGATTAGGGGTCACATATGAATAGCGAGCCTTGCCACCAGTATGTCACACACAAAGAACACTTTTTACTGGCGTTGCGTGAGAACCAGCGCGTAACCTTCGCTCTTCGCCACCGTCGACGATCCTGTTTAGGGCTGCCAACCGTTATTATACTATATTTACTAAATATTATCAATTCCCACGTTTACATAGACCATGTATAGAAAATAAAGTAATTTTTTATTAAATGATATTTAAAAATATTTTTTAGTTGATACGTAAGTACTATTAAAGAAATTCGTTTTAAAATAATTTAAACTTCATCACGGATATGGTCATGACAATAATCTTTTTAAATGTTCTCTTCAAAAATATAAGCTACGCAATTGAAAAATGTCTGCGTAAAATGGAAGAAACAAAATCATACTCGAACGAACAAAAAAAATTTCCTAAGTTTTACTTAAGCTAACTTAACCATTTATTATCCTAGATTCGAAAGCATTCCTAGTTGAGAAAAACGTCAACAAAAATTTCATTAGCGGTTACGTTTAGGACTGTAAGAGCTTATTCTCCAGTATCAACGTTGTAACAATACTTACATGTTACTTTTTGAAAATACAGTTAGTCATTTAGTAGGGTAACTACGATCATAACCTAATCTGAAGGCTAGATCTGCGCATGAGTAAGCAAATAGGAGAATAAAATATAATATATAGAAAGTAGAAGATATCAATGAGGTCGTTTTTAATTAACTGACTATCGCTATTGATCTCAAGGGCCTTTACTTATAGCTTCATATGCGTTTCTTGCGAGCGCTAAAACTATTGGTATCCTATTTGAAAATGGTAACAACAATGGCACAAAATACAACTTGGGTAACAATCCATCTATCTAGCTAAACTAATTCGTTAAGAGAAAAAAGTATTTTTACTGATTCTATAATGCCGACACTATCTTTCTACCATCGTACGGCTAGATATCTGCAGGAAATTCAACCTCATATCTTGGAGCCCAAATGGTACCGGACAGTGTGGTTCCACAGGAACATCCTCTCGCGAACGATCCGGATGTGTAGAATTTTAATTTAATTTAATTTGTTGAAGGGATGATGGCTTAGTTGGTAGTGCGGTTGGATGTCGCGTCGATGTTCGCGGGTTCAAACTCACCTAACCAGGTATAAAATCAGCCTGAGCTTTCGGTGAAGGAAAACATCGTGAGGAAACGATAGCATGGTATTTTTTTAATAATGCCAGCCTGGGTAGCCAACAAGTTTGAATACCTGTCGTCAAATACCAATAGGTGTGTTCCGGCAGCATCACTTGAGAACCAGTACCTCTAGGCTTAGTGTGTTTACCATCTGGATGTCATCGTCACTTAACATCAGGTGAGATTGTGGTCAAAGCCCGGAGCCTATACCGTGTAAATAAATAATTTCTTTTCCCTTTTTAGTCTATATTTTTAATCTGTTAACGCCCCCTCTGCGCTATCCCCCCTAATTTTCTCTGGACCTTCTACTTCCACAAGTAGCTACTTAAGGGCTTCGGTGACCGCGTGGAATTAGTCATAGTCTTGGGACTCTGCCGGTGCGGGACCCAGTGTGTGCAAGAGGTATGGTAGTTAATTATTAATTTATTATTATTAATAGATTCAAATCAAAAACATCTTTATTCAATTTAGGCTCTAAGAAGGCGGTTATGAACGTCTAAAAAACACTACCACCGGTTCGGAAAACAACCCAGCCGAGAAGAGCCGGCAAGAAACTCGATCTGGTTCTTTTTTTTAATAAATATAATACATATGTATAATTTTTTTTTCATATAAAAAACTATACAAATCTGTCTTAACTAATGTTAGCGGAAGCACAGAGATGTGGGTTAATTCCAGACATCACTATCGTTCACGTAATGATCCACCCTGTAATAACCTTTTAGATTAAAACTTGCTTGACATAATACTTGAACTTATTGTCAGGTAAATCGGTGATGTTACTTGGAATCTTATTGTAAAACCGAATACTATTTATTACCTATAAAGCTTTTATTAAATAATTTACTTAACCTGAAGCGTGGGACGGCCAACTTGTCTTTACTTCTAATATTAAAATTATGACGATCATTCACTAGATCGAGCTTGTCTAATTTTTTACAAATATGCATATTAAGTTATCGAAGATGTACTGGGAGGGCAAAGTTAAGATATCATATTCTTGAAACTTGTTCTTTAGAGATTACATTACATGATACATGATTACAAGATTACATGGTAACCCTTGGCTTAATCTCTGCTAAATAGAAGAAAATTAAATCGATCATTAATAAAACAGCAAACCAGTTTCTTTCGTATTTCGTTTGCAATTATAACGTATGAAAAAAAAGGCAAATTAATTTATAAATTGTTTTTTTATTATTATTGATTGATATCTACAATATTTTTTTCGATACATTGAATAATTACATAATTTTAAATATTTTTTATACATCAAAATAATAAAAGTAATAAACATGACTTCGACCCTACGGTCATAATATTAAAATATAAATTGTTGACGAATTTCATATGTATATATAAGAAATATATAATAGAATATAATTAATTATTGATGTTATTCTAAACATAGCACCCACACGCCTGTAGCTCGTTCATGGATTATTTCTTTCTTATATGAAAGAAACTATATTTGATTACATTTAAAAATGTGTTATAAAAAAATAATGAATTAATATTCATCTAGTTTAAAACAATTTTTATAAATATACTTTTATATCCTTTCAATCAGCGTAAGTAAATAAATTGTGTTTAAAAAAATGTGAATCATTTTACCGTAAGTTTTTTAAATAACTAATAACAAAGTCGTGAAATTAACTTTAAATTGTAATTGAATACAAAAATTAAAAACCGTAGTTTAATACATTTTTCAAATCAATACTTTTGTAACTAAAAATAAAAATAATGTTAAAAAAAATGTGGAGTCCAAATATTCATAGGCCCATTCATATAATAATTCTATTTTTTAAGTACACGTATTTTTTAGGTTTTTTTTAAGTACACGACAGAATTACAGATTTGTTTATGCTATAAAGAAAAATAATCAGCATTCAAAAGGTAACTAAAAATTGTTTCAATGAAGATACTCTTATTCTATAAAACTATATAAATTAGTTCCCAAAGTTTATTATTATTATAATTGTGTTTTCAAAAGATGATTCATTTTTCATTCTTTTTTTTTAATTCGACAAACTCACTATAATGTATAATATTTTCTAAGCTAAATATGCGATAGTTAATTCATAAATATTTATAAATTGAGCTTTATTCAATAAAATTATAGTACAATAATACAACACAATATAAAAAATATTATTTTGGTTTAAAAATAAAATAATATAAAGTGATCATCTTATTTTTAAAAATGACTAAAATGAAAATAGAAAATGTATTTCGACTAAATTGCGTTTTAAAATATGTTTGTGACGTCACAAAAATGTATTCTTAATTGACGTGGATATAATAATTCATTTTTATATTTACATATAAAACTGAATTTTAATGAAAAAAAAGACGCATTTTTATTCTGTTTCCTTCTATATGAAGTCCTATTGTCATTTCAATCGAATAGAAATTATTAAAATTAAATTACATTTATAAGAGAATGTAAAATGGACGGATTTTGTTATCTATTATTTGAGGTATATAACAATGTATATAGAGCAGCCTATACATGGATAATAATAATAATAAGTCGATATGGTTTTTTTCTTGTTTACAATGTACACTTAGTCCGCACACTCAGTCCGCTTAGTTCAAAGTGTCCCCGTTCTCTTCATGGATTGAAAGCTGTAACCAATATTTTACTATTATTAATATAATTAAACAGCAGTCAAAAAGCAGTTACCAGATAATTTTCCTAATAAATATATATATATATATATATATATATATATATATATATATATATATATATATATATATATATATATATATATATATATATATATATATATATATATATATATATATATATATATATAGAAATAAATGTAGAAAATAAAAACATCAGGATTTTGGTTAAATTTTGTATCAGATATAATACGATAGAAATATATCTATCCTAAATTATTAATTCATGCGACGAGTAATTGTCAAGGACGTATTATATTTTACTATACATACTGGAATGGAATCAATCATTCTTTATCACTTTCATAAATTTTTGTTTTATTTTTAAGTTTACTAATATTAAGAGGATATGCGAGCGAGCGACGTTTATTCCATACAAAGTATTGCCCTGTTTCCTCTAAGGATAATTGCATTATGATAAATATTTTTTTTACCATATAATATATATTCACCACCGCCATGCTTGTTTTGATTTTTTATATGAATTAATTATTATAGAAAATAGGAACTTTTGAAAATCATAAAATTGCTTAATTTTTACCGTCGCTTTCAGACACCCGCGAAATAATTTTGATAAGTAAAAACAAACAAGCACTGCCATAGCCAAAGTCCTCCTATTTTATAAATGTAAGAAAAAATTAAATCGGACTAGCTATGGAAGAGGAAACGGGGGAATACGAAGTGATGTTTTCGTCTAATTTCCATATGTTAAATCAGCCCGAGCTGCTGTTGTCCCTTTCGTGTTTCATAACTCTTTCTTTGAGGTGCAACGCAATAGATATCCGAAATATCTATTTTCAAATTTATCGCTGACCGTATATCCTCTTAATGTGTTAATTACCCATAAAATGAGACAATAGGAAGACAATGGAAAGCTGGCGTAAACGCCAGGTTAGTGCTCAAGGGGTTAATAAGTGTCAACACTTTTGAATTGATATTGTTGGTAGTAAGTAGGTTGTGGGAGATGTAGTTGAGTGGGGAGATGTAGCTGGATGGTGGTACCTGGCGAGTGTCGATGGTCCCTCTGCAGCGCGATGTACTGTCGCACGAGACGCGCGACCTCGTGCGCCTGCTCGGCCTGGAGCCGCGTGACGCGCTGCTGCAGCAGCGACCCGCACTTCACGTCCAGGAACAGCGTGCCGTCTTCAGAACGCACCTGTACACATACATATACACACAACTCTCTTTAGTGTCTATAATTAAAAGTTAAAAAACACCGATATTTAAACGTAACTAATATCGCTTGTGTAATAAATATTTAAACCCTCCAGCACTGGTAGGACAGTTAATTGTATATATAATTTTGAATTATTATTCCTACATTTTTCATACACAAATTAGTAATGTAATATATATAATGGTATATAAGTAATGGCCGTACCTTCCTGGTTGAGATAAGGTCGGAGTAGGGCCAGTGCGTCTCGGTCTCGTGCGTCGCCGGGTGCAGCAGGTGCACTCCGCGACGGTTCAGAGCGAGCACGCACTCGCGCCACTCGCCCCCCGCACCCGCACCCCCGACTCCGCCTCCGCCCGAACCCGCACCCCCATTCCCACTTCCACTCCCACCACCGGTGACGCGACGCACAGCGAAGAACGACGAACCAAACAGCGGCCACCGGGACAACACCTAAAATAAATAGACACGTTTAATTTCAATTTTATTTATTACCTGGCAACATTTTATTAAGTTATATAGTTCTTATTAATGGCAACCTTACTGCTTTTCCCTATCGTAGTCACGTACACAATAAGCTTGCAACATTTTTATATCAACGTCATTGGTAGGTATATCTGTTTTATCATGTAGGGATAGTCCGATGCAAACTTTATGGCGGGTTGGAATTTAGCCGCAAAACACGTGTAAGAGTAGTTAAGAGAAGGTTAGAGTTTAAGTGGAAAATAGTGGAATAGTTCAGCCTCTTTTGTTTAATATAAGACAAACTAGTCATGGAAGGTAAATCTTTAGTTGAGCATTAAAATAATAAATAAAGCACAACCGAAAAAAAAACTAAAAAACAAGATGTAAATAATGAACAAATAAAAAAAGTTGTCGGCAATAACAAAAAAAACTTAACGCAGCAATAAAAACAATAGTAAATTAATAGGATAGGAACGCGCGCGCACGTATCCTGGTAATCGTCTCGCACGATGTTCCGAGGAGCCATCAAGTTTGAATCGGACTGTACTAAATAAATTCCAATGGATATTTACAATATATAGATTCTACGTTTACATATGATCGGTTTATACATTTTACCTTTTGATTTTAGAGTAATCGAAACTACACACGGATAAAGCGATCATGTTTTGACTATTATTATAACCTAATTTGCTTTAGTATATATGACTCTTTTTGTATCTTTCATATAACAAAGGAGGAATGAAAATGAACATTTTCGACAGATTTCTGACGCTCTGAATTGGTTATACCTGGAGGACTTTAGCTTTGGCAGCGGCCGGCGTGAGCGAACGCGCGTGCGCCCACTCGTTGGCGACCCAGCTCGCCCACTTGTTGGGCCGCGGGTCTCGCAGCGCCAGCAGCGGCTTCGGCAGCAGGAACTTGAGGTCACGACCTGCAGGAGGTTCCGGTAGCCCAGCAGCGCGATGCAACAAGGCAGCCACCAGCGCCGCGTCACGCAGCACAGCCGCTCCAGGCGCTTGGCCTCCTGGTACCACCACCAGCAGACCCTCGAGGTAGTCCGGCGCCACCTGCATATAAACACACTGACTGTTAACCCAAATAAACTTTAGTAATAATTCTACGAGACACGTAATGTGTGACGTCATATTTTAATAGGTTTTCTCTGTTCAGGATTAAATTAAACTATTTATAATTTCCTAATTTTTTTATTAAATTCTAAGGACTGTTAGGCTTTTATCACAGACTGGACTGTAATCACTATACACTTGTGAAAAACTCGCCATATTTGTCTCATTAAAAAACAGACGCATAGTGTTCCGAGATCAGTCAGCGTAGATTCAGGCATGATAATGGCGGCCGCTATTAGATCAGCGGTCTTCCTTGTTCTTGAAAACTACTTTATTTAACATCAGATGTAGTGTTGTTATTAATTAATATAATTTACATATATAAATTATATTACATATATAGAACAACACACTTCATCCACAACTCTGGAGGTTAGTACCACCTGACAGGCAATTCTAACACCGCCCGGTCTCATTGGTCAAATCAAAAAATGTGCGTTTTCCCGGCACTTCCTGTTACCCACATCCGTTCCTTAACGAAATCACTACCACAAATTGCAGGAAAGCGAGAGGGAAGATGTTACACAACAAAAAAATCTTTTTAACGATGCTTTATTTATTAACAAAATAATCAGTGAGTATTTCTATTCCATCGTCCCCATCGTCACAACATACAGTCGGTTTAAATATGCGATCTTAATCTGTTTTCATTTACTAAAATTCGAAATTTCAATTTTTTCTTCTCTAAAGTATCAAATCTGAATCAGTGATCAGTCAGAAATACCGATTTGTTTTCGGTTTGATCTCAGTATAAAAGTTAAGGTTGACAATTGAACGATGGAATCGTGACCTGGTTGAAGAGCACTTCAGTGTATAGTGGGGGCGCGTCCCCCCTGAGCGGCGCGTGCCACACGGACCGGCAGAAGATCAGGTAGAAGGGATGGTGGGCGCGCTGCAGCTCCGTCGTGACGTCCAGCACGTACTCGTCGCCCGCCAGCGGCATCGTCAGAGCGTCGCCCGCCACTATGCAGTACAGAGAGAACTCCGCGCGCTCCGCCTCACTCCTCACACCGATCTGACAGACACACATTAGATACATTGTTTACTGAACACACTCTTCAAGTTTTAACCAAATTTGACAACTCAGGTTATAAACTTTTCAAAAGTACCCTACTATTGAAGCGATGATAGCGCAGTGGATAGTGCGGGCGGATTCCGCGTCAATGGACGCGGGTTTAAACCCACCTATCCAACTCTAATCAGCCTGAGCTTTCGGTGAAGGAAAACATCGTGAGGAAACCATAGCATGGTGATAGGGCATTTCCTAATGATATCCGCCTGGGTTGCTACCACCCTTAAGTTTGAACACCGGTCGCCAAATACCGATAGGTGTGTTCCGGCAGCATTACTCGAGAATCAGTACCTCTAAGCTTAGTGTGCTTACCCATCTTTACTTAACATCAGGTGAGATTGTAGTCAAAGCCTATACGTTTAAAAAAAATTCTAAGCGTTACGAAAAATCGACACCATGAAGTTACCCGTCAAGGATGATTTGTAGTGTAATTTAGTAAGACGCCATCTGTTGAGAAGTATCCGTACATCTTGCTGATAGCGTTATTATACTATATGTATTGCAATACTTTAAAAGCGCAGGATTTTTCATTGATTTAACTTTTACACCGACATAACTACTAATATAACAAACTCTAAACAAATATTAATATTCAAATAATTTAACAATTTAAATTTAATTATATAATTTTGTTAATATTCAAATAATATGTATGTGTTAACTATTAATTATTATTAATTAAAATGTAAATCAAATGATTGAATAATAATATAAACATTTCGATTTACAATGACACGAATTGAAACGGTTTGAGTAGTTTTTCGTTTTTAGCTATTACTATCACGTGAGATAATATAGTTTACGTAAAAGAAATAAACAATATAAATACAACATATTTATACAGTATAGTTGTAAAAAAAAACTCACCAGTTCACAGAGTTCATTGACAATGTCCTGCACGACGGTCGCGCACCGCGTGTTCACGACGCGCTCCGCCCCGCCAGGGAGCCGGTACAGCTGCCTCCGAGCTGACCGGCCTGCAGAGACCGCTGTCACCTACAAAACAATCGCAATCAATCATATTTGTTTTTGTCATTCATTCCACCATAAGACATCCACTACTGGACATAGGTCTCCACCATTAAGGGGGGATTGCTATAATCGGCACGCTTGGCAGGCGGGTTGGCGATCGCAGTCATGTGTGTTTGGTACCCAGAGGATGCTGCCGCCCATACCCTGGTTCAATCATATATTTCGGGATAATATAATACCCCACAATGGTCTAAAAGGATTCTGTCAAATTATTTGCCAAAATGTGCTGATTTTCCTCGCTAAATAGCGAGTAATTAAAAAGATAAATAACAAGTATAATAAATTGAATTCTAAAGAATTACTTAAATAGCAATTAAAACTAATAGTCAAATTATTACTTAGTCATACTCTATTAGAGTTTCAGGAATCAGGGAATGTTTCAGGTTCAAGGCGGGTTCTTAGTTTGTCATGTTTTTTATGTTTTATGCATAATTTTATGGTATTTTATGATATCGGTGGCATATTTTTTTCGCAACAATGTAAATATAAAACTGAGATATTAATTTGCTCATTGCAACCTTGCTATATTAAAATATATATATCGGTATTGTAGGGATATTTTATTGTAAATATTATTACGGACATTTTTGGTTTTAATAAAAAAAAGACATACATTAGTGGGATATCACGAAACCTTACCTCTTCAACGCTTGGAACGTTCTTTCTTCCGCCGCAGCGCAATGTCTTCCTTAGGTTAGCTAGGCAGACTACCGCTGTGCCCTGACATGGCCTGCGCCTGTCAGCCGCGGCAGCTGATAAGTATTCTATCAAGTACGGCCTGGGTACAATGTACAGTTAATATTAAAATTAATATCAAAGCAGTTCTAATATGATAAAACGTCTGAGAAAAAAAAATACTGGAAAGGAATTTATTTAAAATCAATGACAGAACAAGTTTGTAGGTTATTTGAAATTAAATACGTGTTACGTTTAATATATTGATTTAAATTTGATTAAAATCATTGTTTTATAAATACAGAAATTCATGCAGCTCACACCTAATGGTAAAAGTTTATAAGCTAAAACTTGGCTAAAGAATACCATATATCTATGGTATAAGAAAAGCATAATGTAAATCAGTTATATCCGTGTTAACAGATATACATAACAACGTTACTAGGTTTTTTAAAAGCATATTATGTTACATTTTTAGTGGTTGGATTAAAATCCTTGCAAAATTTTAAATTTTGGTGTAATCTGAGCATCTTCTTACATTAGCATTTCAATTAACAACCCAATCCACAGCTTATTTTTGATAATATTATTTATAAAAAAGTGTACTCTACACTTGGGTTCGAATCCGATATTTATGTTAAAGTGGTGGCATTTTCGCTATGTCAACACATAAATCTGATAGGAAAAATTAGGTTATTTGTGAAACCTATATTTGCACTTTTTTTTTTATTGAAACAAATAAATTATGTCAATTCCCTCCGTAAAATACCTTTAAAGAATAAAGGGAAAAATCGCCAAGTTGGGGATTCTATGAGAGACGGAGTTACCTCACCTAAGTGTCTCTGAGCATGTGAAGTAAGCGGCTAATATTGACATGAGTCGCCAGGCGCGCTGGCACGAGTCTGGCGTCAATGATCTGTTTGACGTAGTCTGTTTCATCAGTTGGCAGTACACTTCATCTCGGAGTTCTGGCACTGAGTGGCAATGCTGTAAATCGACGCAATATTCTTAGTAAAATACCAATACCACAAGGCAATCATGATTGTAGTACTAAGTCAACCCACATCTTCTAAGTATATCTTGAGTTAGATCTAAAAAAAATATCTGATTCATGTTTTAGTTTAATTGGTAGATTGCTTTTAATTTTAATAATGTATTTTGTGCATATCAAATAATTGAGCATATCAAAAAAGCGGCACGGCCGTACTATCTTTTTCTCGAAGCACTTCAGGCCATTTTCGACCCCCTATAACTTCGTTGTGGACACAACCAGAAGACTGAAGTCAATCTATTTTATTTAAAACGTGAAATATTTTTAATATTGATATGGTCACTATAAGATGTTGTTAGGTTAGTTAATTACATAATAACTTAAGATAGAAGGTCCTTTAAGTAGAGACTTAATAATTCGACTTAATAATTTCGAAAATAATTAGAGTGCCGTGTAAAAAGTTTAAAATTTAAGATATTGTAAACAAACTACGATTCAATGAAAAGCACCATCAGCATAGAGTACAGCTAGTAAATGATACGTACCATGAGTACAGTGTACACGCATTTAACTTCAGTCAAGTCCTGGTGCATGGGTCTCTCTCCAGACTGCAGGTCTCCGCAGTACGCTCTGATGCAGGTGAAGCACTCGAGTGCTGGAGGGGTGAGGGCGGGAGGGAGCCGGAGTAGCGGCGCCCGTAACGTCGTCGCCTGCCATTTCACAACATCCGTCTGCGCTTTCCACGTCCATTCGTTGCGCTTCGCTTTGCTTTTCAGCGATGAATCCGCTTTAAGGATTTCCAATCTGTAATTAATATTATTCAGTTATTTATATCATAATATTACCTATATCGATCAGTCACTAAGGATTGACCGATCTATTCGTGTTCCTTTTTTTTAACCCCTGGACGTAATAACTTTTTTGGCTCATTAGATTTTTATATTTTCAAATTAAGACGCGCGTCTTAACGTGGAACTATAGCGGATAAACAGGTTACCAACTTTATTTTCATCAGTAGATAATACTATTAAGGATTACTATATTAAGGATATACTAATATTATTAATGTACATGTGTATAATGTGCAATGGTAAGAGGGCATTTTGTAATAATTCCCAACTGGGTAGGTACAACCCTTAAACTTGAAAACCTGTCGCCAAGCGTCAATGCCAGTAAAGCCCAGAAGGCTTAGTGTGTATATGATCTTGAACCATATCAACACTTCTTAACATCAGCTGAAATTGTGGTCATAGCGCTGAGGCTGTGGAGTGTGAAAAAATATACAGATATAATCAAACGCTACATACAATTGGATACTTTAGAATTCAAGGATTGAATCAAAACCAAAAATGTCTTCTTATGATATAAGTAATTGTAATTTGTTCGACTAAATAAAACGATTGAGAGCAGAACAACCGTTTTTATATGTAATCCGTTTTTAATTACATTACGTTGTATTTATGTAAATTGTGAATGTTCTGTCGACGGTCAAATTATTTTAAGGAATGTACAACTGACCGCCCGTGAGATTAATTATTACTGCAATTTCTTTACTACTTATGTTTTTTTTTTCACGCATGTTAAGTGCGAATGGTCACAAATGACAATAATAAATTTAAATATTATATACGCAAGAATAGATTTGAGAGATATTACATTTTTATAAGAATTTACTACAATATTTACGTGATTTGCATATATTTTTATATATTTGCATATTTTCGCTTCCATATTATAATAATGGGAGATCCATGTTTGTGTATTTTGGGCATCGACAAATTATGTAAATAAAATGCACTGTGGCAAGAAAACACTAATATCTAATTCAAAATAATCAGAATCTGGAGTTCAGCGTCTTTTATAAAGAATATTAAAAATATGATCAGCTATGCCTCATTAGATTTTTTAAAATGACTACCGTAAACTGCCGCAACATTGCCTGAATTTGGAACATTTTGAGGTATATCTCAAAACTGACTGATTACTTGTAAATTATATTAAATGAGAAACAAAGTTTAAAATAAGGTCTTCCTAATACTGTTTATTTCATTAATAAATCTTAACAGAATTCAACGTTATTGCTGATTTTATAAGCAGGCAAAGATATGCACACTTATCCTAACTTTGCCTAGTTCTGTATAAGAGATGAAAACGTTATTATTCTCAACAAATTTGAAGCTAAAATGAACCTCACACTTTAGACTACTACTACGTAATTCCTTTGTCAGTATTCAAGTGTTATTTCTCCTTATAAACGACAAGGCAATGTTAGGACAGTATTTTTTCAAATTTTCATACATTCAACCAGTAATGTATAGGGCTGTCACACAAAACAGGAGTTAGTTTTTAATCATATATTTATCTGTATTAATATTTTTTTTCAATTTAACATTTTCTCATCTTCATACATTGTTAAAGTACGAACATATAATCATATAATTTGCAAAAAATAATTTACTATTCAAACTCAAAATGTGCATAATTTTATATTTGACGTGCTTACTCCGTAGGTTTTACAATAACATCACTTATACACTATCTAATCATAATATCAAGTCAAGTCTGCACTAATAAATGAGAGATCAAAATTAGTAAGTTAATATTAAACAACAAAAAGTAGATATGAACGTAAAATCTCAGTCTCAAACTAAAAAGCATTTTGCTATTGGTAAGTATAAAGTTATGAAAAAGTTAAAATCACAGCTAACATATGTTATTGATAGGCACATTTAAGTGACTAAGAAAAAATTTCAATTCACCCCTACGGCCAACTTGAGGTTTGGATAAAACATCCTGAATGTCAAGACGCGTAACGTCAGATATATCGTCGGCTATAGGCCATGAGAATGCCCCGTTTCCGATTTTTCTTAAATATTTTACAGTATAGCATCTTTCATGTGGTTTATATTTTTTGTTTTTCCTGACATTTGGCAATTATGTTCACATTCAAATGTGATGACAAATTGTCACCTATAATAACTTTAGGTTCTTGAGATTTTTCGGCCCATTGTAATATAATTGTTTGAAACCAATCCTCAAAAGTTTCTCTGTCAAATCATCCAGATTTCGTTTTGTTAAATCTGGTACCTGGAGGCCCATTAGCACACCAACTTTTCCATAAACTGTCGGCTTTATAAACAACATACGGTGGCAATAATTTACTAGCAGCAGATGCAGCAAACATAATGGAAATCGCTGTTTTTGAGTTATTGAGAACTTTGTTCGGATATTTGGTACCTCTTTTGAATATACACCGTTGTGATCCTGGATTGTCCGACAAATTAGTTTCATCGTAATTCAAAATAAATTCAGGCTTTACACCTTGTAATGAAACAGTTAAAAATTATCGAAATATTCTTGATATTCTTGCACCGTTTTAGTGGATCGAGCTTTTTTATATTTTGTGTAGAACGCATGGTTAAATGGTTTTTGTGACGTTTAATAAACATTCGGGGCCCATTTTTCTCCTGGCATTCTATTATTAAATAATTGTACTTTATTATTTTTTACTAAATGATCATAAACGATCACACGAAGTTCTTGTAAGGTAAGAGGACTACCGTATTCGCCACATAGGATTAATGTTGATACAATTTTGTTTTCGTCTTCTTCGGTTAACCGCGTAGGAGAACCTACATTTGTAAGGTGTTTTTTGTTATTTTTCTCACGATTGTTCGACGTGGAATATGAAACTGCTTTTCGGCCTCATACGACGTCAAGTTCTTATTCGCCACTAAATCAATGGCTATTTGGAGCAAACTTGGATCGTAATCTTTATAACGTCGAGCGCCTAGCTTTCTTCGTTTTTCCATTATTATTCTAAGGTAAAAAAAGCAAAGAAATAGTTAGCACTTACATTAAAAAATCAAAGTAATGTCCATTGAACAGAATTTTTGAGATTCGCAGTTTAGTAGATATAGATAAAATTTTAAATAAGTACTATTAACTATTATAAGTGTAACTCACGGAATTGATATGTTCAACCGAACAAAACGATATTTTAATTTTACAGTTAATAAATATATAACATTACCATAAACCATTAATATATATACATACATGACAGCCCTATACCAGGTAAAGATAGGTCCTCGGTTTTTGTTTTCAGTTCTCAAATTTGCCTAAACCTAATTTTATCGATTTCTATACACATGTTGTCTTCAATGGATACTGGATCTAGTTAAGAAATATCGTAGCTTGAAAAATACGTTTAAAATAATCAAGTAACAATATAATTATTCAACTTACATGAAAAGTTATCGCCGCCAAAAAATATCAAGAGACTTCCGATACTGTTCAACGGCTTACTGATGAAAACTGTATGACGTTTTAACAATGGCGGCATTCGGCTTAGGTTGCCAGAAATATAATCTTCATACCTACTATGCCTCTCGTGTGCCAGATGAAAAACAGAAGAGTTACAGAGATATTTATGTTTTAGGTAAAGTTAGGTAGCGAAGGCAATGTTGCGGCAGTTTACGGTACTCGTTTAGTTAAACTAAATACCTTTGAATCCGCAGTTATTTAAAACAAATTTCAAAAAAGTTATTCTAGTACCTTGTTTTATTTATTTACTATCTGTGTGCCCGCGACTGCGATCGCTTTTCATATGTTCTTCACTGTGTTTTATTTTTTTTAACGGAACCCTGACTATTTTCCTTATAGAAATTCGGCCCAGGTGTTCGGGAAATTACACGTAACAGACAGGCAGACATACAGAAATTTTATAAATTGTATTTTTTTTATAGGTATCGTATATTCATACCTATTTAGTAAAAAAATGTTATTTTGAGATCACAAACAGACACTACAATTTTATGTATTTGTATAGATTTATTTAGGAAACACGCAATTAATAAAATACATATCTGAAACAGCATAACAATATTACATAACCATTAAAGTTTCCACTAGTTCATGTATTATTAAATCAAAGACTATAGACAATAACAATTTTTATTTCTAGGTATTATTTATTAACTGGACGAAAAAATATTAGAGGAGGTGTGGATTTAGAATCAATGACAAAACAAGTTTCTATGTTTTTTTATATTACCACTTTTTATATTTACTCTATCAATATATAATTATTAATTGTTATATTTTATTTAACTTCTTTATAAAGTAGATTCATTCGCAATATATATTTTTAAGAAAGTATGTACTTTGTTTCGATAACTTACTTTCGAATGAATTCCGCCGAGTCATTCTCGATTTACAAATCATTTCTTATTCGATTATAAACTTATTAGTTAAACTTATGCTTGCAGATTAAAGTCATTGTTTTTTTTTTTATTTGCTATAATGATAAGTGAAGTTAGCAATTAGTGATGCTTCGTTGCGGGTAACTACAGGCAACAGTTGTGTTGCATTAAAAATAAATTAATATTCTTCTAATAAGTTGTTATGAATCGTTAAAAGGAGTAACTTTGTAAGTACTACAATTATCAAAATTTTGGAAGACGGATTGATTCAGTATTAATTATAATTAATATAATTAATTAGTCGTCCCATTCATTAGGTTAATTCGGCCTTACAAAAACTTTTCAAGTAATAGTGTTCTATTTGACAAGATCCCAGAGAACATTTCCGATGTACCTGACAATAAATTCATTGTGTCATGCAAGTCTTTTAATAGTTTACTACGGGTTCTCGAATGGCTACCGCTTACCGGAAGACACTGAGTGGATCCGGGTGACGCAAGAGCGGACGTTGTAAGGATCTATAGGGGAGACCTATGTCCGTCGGTCTTTAGATCGAATGTGTTGTCGGCTTTTCTCGACTGGTTTGTTTTCTAAACCGATGGTAGTGTTTAGACGTTCTTATTTATTATTATTAATTATTTTTATTTATTATTTATTAGCATCTTCTTAGAGCCTAATTTATTACTTATATTAGTAAATACGGAATAAGCTTCAGCAATCGGACAAATTTCCTGATAATCATGAGATTTAAAACGTTAACGTAAAGCACAAAATTTCAAACTACGTAGTACGTACCTAAATGAGCAGTCGTACTTTTATTTGCCTTTGTATATAATATCGATTAATCATGGTGATAGTTTATTTATTGATGTTAATTGGAAAGGGCTTTACAGCTGAACCGAGCTTGGTGACGAGCGTTTGAAGTACTCGGCAGAAAAAGTAAGCAAGATATGTATCTTAAACTATTGCCTATTATGTATCCATTTCCGCGGAATCATTCGAGCTATTTATTTAAAAACTTACATTCGCCTGCTGGCCGAAATCCGACCATAAACAATATTGAAAATAGGAAGAAATAAAAAAAAAATTTCTAACATTTGGTAACATTAAAGCTCATCATAGCTATTAAACAGATATAAAAAAAATCAGTTGATAACCGATCTGTTTTATATTTGCGTATTTATATATACAAAATGATAGCGAGTACCCCATACGCATACCTACAAGCACATATTTTTGTATACATGTATTTTGCATTAAGTAAGCGTTTCATTATTCAATTGAAGCGTTGATGGCGCAGTGGATAATGCGGCCGGATTCCGCGTCAATAGACGCGTGTTCGAGCCCATCTATCCAACTCTAAAATCAGCCTGAGCTTTCAGTGAAGGAAAACATCGTGAAGATATCATAGCATGGTGGTAGGGCATTTTCTAATAATATGGGCCTAGGTAGCTACCACCCTCAAGTTTGAAAACCTGTCGCCAAAAACCAATAGGTTTATTCCAGCAGCATAACTTGAGAACCAGTACCTTTAGGCTTAGTGTGTTTACCATCCTGGACGACATCGTCACTTAACATCAAGTGAGATTGTCGTCAAAGCACTTAGCCTATATCGTGTAAAAAAAATATGATCTTATCATCCCAACATAATTAACATTTGGGTTGCATTACGATGATGCGTTCCTTCATCGTAAGCTTAGACTCATTAAACATTCGATCGATTCAAACTACCTGGTTCGTTAGTACGATTACTTAGCAGCTTCTCATTGTCTTCTCATAAATCTTTTGTATGGATCTTTATGAATAATTGTACAATACAAAAGGCATAGTTGTAAACATTAGACATGAACCGAACCTACGTTTCATACCTAAATATTTGGCCGAATGTTTGGCAAAACTTTCATCGAACTAAAAATTCGGCCAAATATTCGGCTTACTTGATTCCCATGCTGAAACTGTACCATGTTCATAGAAAGCGTGTAGATTGACGTTGAACTTTCCTGTTCGTTATCCCGATACACCTTAAACTATCATTGCACTAAATACAAAGCAAAATTTAAACACGTGAGTGCTCCTGTTTTGGTTAAACTTTATTTACAAAGTCTGTTTTACATTGAGATTTTTGTGATATCTGGTAAAACAAAACACTTTAGACTTTCCAAAGTATTGAATTTATTTATTATGTTGAATTAAATATAATGAAAACTTTGATTACAACTAATTAATCGAATATACGAATGCTCGATAATACTACCAAATATGAAACGAATATTCGGTCCATCTCTAATAGACATTCTACCGTCACAGGAAATCAACCAAATTTATGCCATTTTATAATGATATGACGAGCAATATTTCTCAACTATGCAACATCTATTGTCTTGCAATGTAACAATCGAAACTGCACGGGCTGACAACGAATAATAATCTATTCAAATGTACCGAACACGTAAATCACTAAGTATATAGATATTCGGTTAAAACTGTTGCAAATAAATTATTACATATTTTATTACTATGTACATGTTAGCATTTGTTAGAAAAGATAAATATTTTATTATGAAACACGGATGAATGCAACGTGTATTGTTGAGAAACACCCGATGAGAAAGAGGACAACGATTTATGTTATTAACAGATGAATCTGTTATTTTGAAATGACCTCGAAATATGGCATTGATTGAGTAATGATAATTTGATGTTTTAATAAGATTATAACAAATTGTGTTGCATCATTATTTTTGTGATTTAGCAAGGATTGACTATATGTTAAGGAAAAAACAAACTATGTGTCAATTAAAAATAAGACGATTAGGCAATAAATAACCCAGCCATTTCTTTAGTAAAAACGAAAGATGTAATGCCACACGGGGGCAATAGGAAACTATGAATGACATTTAACGTTACTTTCAGAAACACTATATTTTTATTATTATGCTTCCAATTTTTAATAGTTTTATTTACAGACCTGCTTAACCAGAATTCAGTTACGTATGGGTATAAATGGATCACATTCACACAAGATGTGCTTTGGTGTTTCGACTGCGATTTCACAGAACCTGCACTCTTCTGTGCATGTGATTGCCTAAACAACAGTGCCCAGTTAGTGATCTCACTAATACTCGTAGCTGATTCTTACTGAGCATCAGGGCTTCTTCAGCTTTGCGCTGAGTGAATGCTCTAATGAGCTCTTTGGAATGAATTAGTTCTGGCAATTTATTCCAGAACTCTATATCCTTATAAGTGTATTTGTCCCTTATGTTCAGTCGAAATAGGCGTTTTGGAAAGCCACAAAATGGTTCAGACCCAATTTTTGTTTCCATAGCTCCTGCTCTTGCAATTGCATCCGCAGCTTCATTGCCGGGAATTCGTGCATGTCCTGGGTCCCCTCTTAAAATTAGCCTGTTATTCTTACCCAGGCTGTTTAGCATTGCCACACAGGACCAGGAACAGGACCGCCTGTAACCACAACTGTCTTACCTTTACTTACATCAGAGTCATTCTACGTAGGCGCCGAGGTCGACGAAGCAACTTCCGCCTCAGAGTCTATCCTCTGGGCTGTTAAGGTACTTGGTCTGGGTGTTGGGGAGGTATTAATTCTCCCCGTCCCAGAAGAACTGACGTCACTAGATTTCTCTAAGGCGTCAACGAGGGAATTTAAATTCAAGAGTACGGTGTTTTGTTTTTCATCCATACTGTTCCCACGAGAAGCTAGGGAAATAAGAGGTCACCGCCGACAGAGCCCCGCATGTCGATGGAGGAGTAAAATTACCCTCTGAGGTGCTCCGGTATCAGAGGTACCGTTCACGAACGGGCTCCCCCCAGCCACATATCCCTCGGCACGGTTCACTTAACACCTTTATTAGTATATAGAATATATGTGTAAGTTTCATATAATACTTTGTTTATGTAAGCATTATATGTACCGGAAGCAGCAGGTCTATTCGATGTAAATCTGTTGGCGCGTCGATAGTAACCATTCGTTGAACAATATACCGAGAACGGACCGTGTTCATCATCCGTGACTGATTGTTGTTTGTATCGTTAATTACATTTATACATAGGTAGCTACATAAATCTATAACTTTTATGTTAAAAACTCAGTACCAAAAAGCCGAGTGAGTATTTTTACACGTCTGGACGAGAGAGGAATATAGTACATGACAACAATACTTGAATGCAAATATTAATTACACAAATATAATAAACCATTGTTTATTATTATTTTAAAAAGATATTAATTTTAAATGCGAAACAGATTTATAACCACCAGGAGTGATAAAATATGCCTTCTGTTTGTTTTATACGATGTTCGAAAAATACGCTTTTAAGTAATTAGAAATTTTATTTCATTTTATACTAGCTGTGTGCTCGCGGCTGCTCCTGCGTATCATATAAATGTTCACTTAATAATCTAGTTTTTAATTTTTTTATACGGAACTCTAATAATATTCCAAAATTAATAGCACCCTAAGTTACACGGAGTAACTTCAGCCATCTACCAAAAAAAGTCCCGTCAAAATCTGTCCGCCCTTCCGGAGATTACCCATTACAAACAGACAGACAGACAAAAAATTTAAAATTTTTATTTTTGGTATAGGTATCGTATATACATTCATCTCTATTAAATAAAAAAATTACAATTGACATTACAAAACAGAGACTTCAATTTTATTTATTAGTGTAAATTTGCTTGCGACGCACAAAAAGTGATATGAATAAATTCAACATGAAATAGATATTCGATGATAGTATACTGTCATTTTATAATATCCTGTCATATACTTTATTTAGATATACTTATCTAAATCTAAATCTTATCTATTACTATACGGTATATGATAATAAATCAAATAGATAAACACATCTCTTTATATTTGAAAGCGAATTAATGTTTAAGTTTCTGACAACAATTTTAGATTTGGGTAAATTATTTTGGGGATTTAGATGTTATTAGATTAAAGTTTTAATTGGTTCATTACTACGCATATGTATCAAGTGTTTGATTTATGTGACAAACTATAAGCATTATATACTACGCTTAAAGTTGTTTTTTTTATAAAAACCAAGCCATTATACATATATAGTATGTATTGCTGTCCGTCGCTTTATCAAGTCCATCGTAATAGTACCTGGCCAGTGAAGGACTTCCTCAATATTACATTACTTACCTCTACTTATTTAATAACTACTTATAGTAAAATATGCACCGGATCAATTCGTTTACAAGAATTTCTATTATTCGAAATTATTCATTGCATTGTCTCTTAAATATTCATCAGTTTAGATGCAGTATTACAACAAAATGTGTTGCTAATATTTTTTTATTAATATAAAGACTAATATTATCGAATGTATATGATTATTTTGATAAATGCATTCGATAGTAGAACAGCAGGATCTATGAGGCAATGTCGTTACCGGACATTCGGTATCCGGCCTAATATAGATCTAATTTCAACTCTAGTGTGAATACCTAATGTATAGTTTTTATATAAGTGTAATATAGTTTTAATTGTAATAATACGGGAATAAACAAGACCTAATTTAAAAAAATGAGTCTTGGCCATTTCAAGTTAATCAGTTTTATTTTATTTTTTACTGTTGAATTGAATTGATCTGAGTTTAGTAGTAAACTTATCAGTCGACTGCGGAGGTTAACATAATTAGGAAATTAAAAGTTTTAAGGAATCTTCTCCTAGTACATACTTCTAACAGTTTTATAATTTTGAAATTATTTAAAATGGTGATATAACGAGGTTATGTCTATGTAGTGATACTAGTCTCTGCTTTTGCACAGTAGTGGGATATTAACGGGTCAAAAAAACTAAATTATTATCAATTATTATGTACACGGACACACAAAACGGCCAAAATATTATATACAAATTTAAAATGTATTAATTTATTGTAATTTTATTTACTCAACCAAATAAAAATGAGCACTGTATGGATTTAATAATAATATTTTTCGGTTACTCTTGAATTCTAATAGTATTGAAAAGAAAAATATAAATAAATGCCTACGTAACTGATCATTAGATGCCTCATTCTCCTAAAGATATTGTTGTCTGACTGCAAAGCAGGTAATATTATTCTAATGTTCCTTTAAACGTTATGTTCTCCACATGCGAGCAGCACTAAATTACTACTGCCAAATGTTTGTTCTATTCACGATATTTGAACGTTATTCGACATTCAAACAATAAGTAAATTATTTACAAAAAATCTGTATGTGACAAAAATGATTCTTACAGTATCCTATTAGTGTTGTCTTCGTCATCGGCGTTCGACAAACTATCACCGGACATGTCACCACGGTCGGTGCTGTCGGTAGCCGAGTCCACCGACATCGTATGACGGTCGATAACCAACTAACCGATCGATCGTGAACATTACCAGCGAAGTCGGCGAAAGTAAACAACACTGAGCCGGCAAATTTTTCGTGAATAACAAATAAGTTACTACTATATAGCCTTTCGAACGCCTCATCGCGTTGTGAGTTGTCGATTTTAAAATCATAAATTACCATGTTAATGCTTTTAAATACTTCCTCGAGATTGTATCAGCCGTTCTGATGCGGAAATTTATTATAAGTCTCGATCATAATTTAAGGAAAAAATCAACTAAAACTTTTGAATTTATTTCACAAATGCAAAATTCCCCTTGGAATTTCTTTTTTGTATTGATAACACTAAAGCTTATGAAAAGCTTTTAAAAAAACAAAAGAAAATCGGCGGACAAGCAGTTGAGATGAGAAGAAGGTAAGGTTAATGTAATTTTCTTGAAGCTGTTCTTTTTTTGGTTAGTACCAAATAATATATAATTAATAATATACATTAATTTAATGATGGGAAAAAGTTTAGCATAAATAATAACCAGGTGATATCAACTAATGTTTTGATATATGATTCAATGAATTGTAAAAGCCTATGAATATAATTGATATGAAAAAATAAAAATAAAAACAAGACGGGTACCGTGTTTTAACCCGTGCTCATTTCTAAAATAATATTACAAAATATTTTATTTATTCACTATTCGCTATAATGGAGCTTTAAAAATGCTTAATTTCACGGCATCGTGGTATCCGGCACCCAAAGCTTTTAAACGCACCAAACTATCTCAGACCGCTCGCCATACTTCATTATTTTTTTTCCATTAAACAGTCTCATAACGAAAATCTACATTGGAATACAAAACTTAAAATAAATAAGTTATTTTTAAAATAAAATTTATATTTCTAACACGGCTATCATTCAAAGCTGCTCGAAATATAGCTTACACTCTTCAAGACATCATAGACGCCAAGCTTGAGATTCCACATAAATTAATATGTCGATTACCCATAAAAATGAGACAATAGGAAAACAATGAAAAGCTGGCGTAAACGCCTGGTTAGTGCTCAAGGGGTTAAAAAAACAAAGGTATTATTTATACTTGCATTCTATTTTTCAATCTTGCAGCAACTGAGCACGGCATTGTATTAAATTAAAATGCTTTTCAAACGAAAACATCAATAATTTGTCACTAGGAACATATCTTATAATTCATCAATTACTAAGTAGTATTGCACGAAAAATAAGTCAGTAGACTGCACGACTAATAAGTCAGAAGACTGCACGAGAAATACGTTACTTCTCCATAAAGAGACAAGTGTCGCACGACCTCTGTTCCACGCGAACGGTGCTTGGCGACTGACGGCTAGGGCTGCCCTAGTTATTTACAACTTTTTTTCCATTACTCATTGTTTTCGAGTTGCATTTGTAAAAAGTGATTACCTAACGAAAATCTCATTACAAAAATGCTTTTGTTATTGTTTTAGATTGTAGGAACGATGACCTGTACACCACAATACAAGAGGAACGCGAAACCGATGTGAAATAAAAGGTATAGTTGTCGAAACATGTAGCGACTACCTTTTTTGGACGTATTATGCTGTTGACCTGAAGAGATTCTAACATTTAAGATAATCAGCAAAAATAGTAATAAATACCATAGAATGGAACAAATATAAACTTGGATTGTCACCTACATGCGATTCCGCCAATCAACGTTAACATATTAGTAGGTATTTTGAAAAAAAAAAAGAAAGAAAATGGTCCCTCACAGAACTTATGTACGTTGTGTGCGGTATCCTATGTGGGTATGAGTACGGCTAGAGGATGTTTAAGGAATAGAACTCAGGTAGAGTAAGAGTAGAACCATCACGGGTTAAAGTTAAACAAGTTAGAAAAAGTAATGATTTTCAAACCTCTAAAAATCAAATTAAGTTAACCTTAAAAAGGTGCAAATAACTTTACCTTAAGTCCCGAATATTGAAAATTTTTAAAGTACAATTTTACCTCTCCTATAACCTTATTGTGCTAATTGGAGCGTTGGGTAACCCTAAACATCCGATCCTACACAGTTGGTGACACTGCAAAAGGTCGTCTGAGGCAAACAAATAATGAATGTCCTTTCGGATGCAATTTACCGTGAAGTAACTGATGTCTCAAACAAAGATATCGATTAATCCATTGGTTTATTTTAGTAAATTTAAAATTTTATTTATGTAACCTGGATTGGTTCAGTGTTTGACGACTAAATCATAAGTACGTTAAATTCAGAAGTACTGTCTGTTGTGTATGCTTAAAAGAGATGATGCTGATAGAAAGTATTTAAAGGAGATTACCAGCACATATTCAACTTGAGGGTAGTAGCTACCAAGGATTAGAAACTGCCTTATCACCATGGTATGTACCCACTCAGAAATTTTCCTCACTAAAAGCTCATACTTATTATAGGCTATGATACGAACTCTCGTTGATCATTGCAATGTCCGTTACTACCACTTAGCCATTATCACTTCAAAGGGCGTGCATTATACCACAACAAATAGCTTATATTTAATGAACACAATCTTTTGATAAAATAAATGAAGAAACAAAGTCACTAAGTGAAGTATATTGTAGATACGTTTCATGACATAGATATTATTAAACATCGAGTTGAAAATAAGGGATATTATTAGTTCGCATTTCAAAATGGTAAGATCAGATAGCGATCCAGGACGTCTTCAATCACCAACTGGGATAGCTCCTGTACTCGCCGCTAGCGCGATACACGGACACTTTCATGCGCTAACATAACACGGATTATACTGCATCCTACACTAGACGCGGGTACATGAGTTTTGTAAGAAACCTAGAGATCTGTACTTTCTGTTAACCATCATAGGTTTAGCGCGGGGTAAATTTTTGCGGAATTTACGTCTCAAATAGAAAGCCAAGTTGAGGTCCGTACCATTATTGTACAGCTACCACCTTACCAACTTTCTAAAGCGCTTGCTCCAAAAGTTCGGTGAAGCTATCAAAGCCTTTCCGGTTAGCAGTAGTGGTTCGAAAAAAAAAAACATTTACTTTTTTACATTATTCCACTAATTTATAAAGTTTTAACGATAAAGATATCTATATTATAAGGTACGCAGCGATCGTTTTTCCAATTCTAATTGAGACCGTATTTGGATTTAACCTGGACCTAATTACATAACATATTAGATCTTCTGAAAATGTACATGGTCTAAAATATGCTATAAGCTAGTTAATTAAAACTATCCATCTACATGTATATATCTATATCAGACATTACATCTCTGATTTAAACAAGAGTGATGTAAGAAGGTACGCACACTAACAAACAAATGGATATAGAGACGCTGTCTATGTAAAAATTAATATCTTTAATATGGACATATCATAAAACACACTTATCTCTTATTAACAAAATGAATGAAGATCATATAATATTTGGCAATAGTATCAATTAATCTACAAGTACACAACCTATTGACAACAATATGAAATCTAATTAACCAATAAAAAGTGGCCGTCGATACGTAGAATGCACAAGAATCCCGCCTTAAATAGTCCACAAATACACGTTTTTCAAACGGCCATTATGTAAGAACTTTTCAAGGAAATATAAGTAGCTAATATGCAATTAAACAATAAAAGGAAATTGCAAATTACATAGTTGCAATTGTTCGAGTTTACCCACGTTTAAGACCTGTATTTCTTTAGGGCTTTTATGTACATTTGAAGATACAATTTTAAATAGGGATAATTTAAAGCTAAGTACAAATTAAACCTTTTGGCGAAAACTTCTTTGACCTGATGTTAAGTGACGTGGCAGAGCACGCTCAAGTGTCAAATGACATTACCGGAACACATCTATGCGTGATTGGCGACAGATTCTTGAGTTGAAAGTGATAGCTAATGAACGTGTAAAGCCACAGCACACGCATTTCTACATATATGCGAAGCTATAAGGCGTGTAATTCAAACATTACTATTGTAACTACTTTTGGCGGAAACTAAATTAGTTATATAATGATTTTACATATCTATGTATGTATTTTTAATTTTCCTTAATTTAACCCCTTGAGCACTAAACTGGCGTTTACGCCAGCTTTCCATTGTTTTCCTATTGGCTCATTTTTATCGATAATCGATATATTAATATAATATTTTGATTTAACTCCTGAATTTTAGAATTGCGCACAAGTTGACTTGCACAGAATATGAAAATACGCAACTTGATTACGTTAAATATAATATGACGTAATAGACAATAAACTCAATGAGCCTATACACTGTATAAAAAGTAGTGAATAAAATAGAATACAATCTGGATTAATGATAATTAAACCCCTATTTATGTTATCTTATAACGTAAATAAAACAAACAAAAATAGGCAGCCATGAAGACTACTGACAGAAGTGAAAACTTTGAAAAAAGTATTTTTAATTTTTTTAAATTATAGTACGAGTAATTAAAATTTCATAATTTGTTAATTGAAATAAAAAAGCTTAAAAAGCGTCAGCACTTAAACGTCATTTCTAACTTGAAAAACTGTGGCATGTTGACAGCTGACGTCACAGTATTGACTAAGAAGTTTTCACTTCAATAACAAACAACAAAACATTACTCTCACGTCAAATAAAATAAAAATAACCTTTTACAGTATCTTAGAAGATCAATGCTTGATATGAAATGATAAATAAAGATTTAAGGGTAGGGTATATTGATATCGAAAATAAATAACTAATTAATTAGTATAATTAATTTTCACTTACTCAGGGCTCTGTCTAAAGTGGTCGACAGCAAACTGCAACAACGGATGTCTGCCGTCGTGCTGCGGAGTTGACTGATCTCGTCTCTCATCTCTCAGTTCTCTTTCCCTATCTCTGTCCTTTTCTCTCTCCCGCTCTCGCAGTGGTGGTGACGATGTCTGTGCTCTTCTTTCGGCATGTTCTCTTTCGATTTCTTCCCTTGACTCCCTCAGTTCGCGTATCTCTCTAACCTCCCTAGAATCCTTGGTTTCTCTAGAGTTCCTAATTTCTCTCGATTCCCTGATCTCTCTGGATTCTCTGTTCTCTCTAATTTCCCTTGAATCTCTTATTTCCCTCGGTTCTCTGGTTTCTCTTGTATCTCGGCTTTCTCGTTCTGTCGGTCGTTCTTTGACGACACCGTTAGTCGTCGGTTTCGGTTGAACCTGGAATAAGGGAAATACCTATAAGTTTTCCTATTCAGTTTATTAATTTTTTTTACACGGTATAGGCTCAAGTGCTTTGACCATAATCTCAACTGATGTTAAAGTGACGTGTGGTCAAAGATGGTCAACACACTATGCCTAGGTATTGGTTCTGAAGTGATGCTGCCGGAACACACCTATTGATATGTGGCGACAGGTTTTCAAACTTACGGGTGGTAGCTACCCAGGCGGGCATCAAAAGAGAATGCCCTACCACTATGCTATGGTTTCCTCACGATGTTTTCCTTTACCGAAAACTCAGGCCGATTTTAGATGGGATAGGTGGGATCGAACCCGTGTCCATTGACGCAGAATCCGGCCGCACTACTCACTGCGCTATAACCTTAAAGACATCTAATAAATTGGTAATAGACAAAAACTTAATGAATCTGTATAACTTAATGATTGATTTTAGAGATTATACAAAACAATAGCACGATTATATTTAGTTCATTCTCTAAGGGTTTTTATATATCAATGGTCTCGAAGTAAATTTATCATTTTTTAAATTTATTCAGCTTCATTTAATGTGTTATTGTATTGTCAACACAAGCTTACGTCCACGACTCTGTCTATTCGAAATAATTTGTGTTAAGTTAGATTTTTCGTTAGAATTCTTCTGTATTAATTTGAAAATTACTTACTAATTGATTTAATAATTCAGTAAGAGATTTCGGTGGAGGACTGATATATTATTTCTTTAAAATCATTATTTACAATTTTATGGACTAAGAAAAAGAAGTAGTAAATTCACTTCCTCTATATCCAAGAGATGCGCTTACTAAAAAACTACAATTTTTGTCAAATTAAATTGATATAATATAATATTTTTATTATTGAATATATAATAAATCTAATATAAACTTTTTAATATTTCCATGAGCGATAAGCATAGATCGTACATATGTAGGTCATAATAAAACAACGTCACCGACAAATGATCATAATTAAGAAAGACATTACTGTGGACACCTTATAGGGTAATTCTTAGGAATTGTTCAAGTATGTGACAGTAAACCACGATAATTCACGCTTTCCTGATCCTAAGCTATGTTTTAGCACGGGTTGTCACGTTAGAAATCTAATATACAACACACAAACAGAACTACTGATTATTCATTATTGAAGTATTATTACTTCTAAGTAGCTATCTTTCATTCTATATATTAAATATATTTTTCACATTGCATTAATAATACAAATTAATTAATATGAAGTCGAAGGAATTTAGTAATCGTAAAAAATAATTTCATACATAGAATAAAATGGATATATTTATAATGTTTTTTTTATTTCCCAGATTTAAATTATTTTTTTTTTTTTTAATTAGTTTATTGTATTTATTGCACATAAGTAGGAGTAACTAAAGGTTATTGCGAAAATATTAATTATTTTTTTCTCCTTATACTTTTAATGAAAAGGAAAAAATACCTTCTGGTTTCGTTTTAAAGTTTTTCTACTCAAAGTCCTTATAACGCCATAGAAATTCTCCATCTTTAATGATGATAATTTTTTTTAAATACACTTTGATATTTAAATCACTTTTAAGACAATGTTACCACTTTCCTATAGTTAAACTCATTTTTTTTAATACATATTATTTTTTCGATTTTTCAATTTCCGCACTGCTTTCGCGGTGTGCAGTAACGTTATGCGCATGCCGACTGCACAAGCACGCCATCTTTATAAATATTGATGCAATCTGGATGTGCGCGCTCCGATTAATCGTTAATTTCTTTCGTAATTTGAATTCTTTAGGTTTTCCACCGGTATGTTTTCCAGTTAACTGTATTCGTTAGTTTATTGTTCACCTGAGATTTTATAATTAATTGCATTTCAGGAGCAATTGCTCAAGAAAATTTAAGGAATCGTGTGATAAGGCAACATTTTGGTGTGGTAGAGGATGTAGTGACAAAGTTAGAGAAACCAATGCTTAATTGGTTTGGATATGTAGAGAGGATGGATGAAAGAAGATTGACTAAACAAATTTAAAAGGCGAGTGTGACAGGGCAAGCCGGTTATGGTCGTCCTAGGCGAACGTATCTCGACCAGATTGAGAACGTTCTGGAGAAAGGCCAGGTCAAAAGTACCCTCAACTGAAGAGCATGTATGAAGATTCTTATGAAAGTAGAAGAAGCGAAAGACGTGTGTCAGGATCGTAGCAAGTGGAAGGATGTAGTCTCTGCCTACCCTTATCAGAGAGAGGCGTGTCGTTATATTTGTAATACAGTTATTATAATTACTTTTAAATGAATATTTTAGGAATACTTTATTTTATAGAACTATGACAATACAAAAATAAAAATTAATAGTTATGTTTGTCTGTTTATTGGATTATAATTTGAGAAGTAATAAAATTGATTTACACGATTCCTTTTTATATCAGCATCATTCATATATCATTTGAGGGTTCAACGATTATACTGCCATCTAGTTACAACGTGTCTTAAATACAGCGACATCTAACCATAATATTATTAAATATAAAAAGAAAAAAACATTATGAATAAAGAAATATTTCTAGCAATTTACTGTTGTAAAATAGCGTAAATGTAGAGCAATAAATTATGTTTGTTTTAAGGTTTATAATATTTCTGAAATGGTTTTCTATATTTATGGTAATTTTTTTACGCAGAATAGATGGATGTAAGCACCTGTTAATAGTTTTGCTATGATGAAACTTAATTATTTCCACCTAAATGTTTAAGAAAAATAACTTATTGCGCTACTTAATGCAAAGCTTTTGGTGGGAAGCGTAAAAATCAAATTTAATCGATTAATTGACGCCATTGACAATTATTGTTTATTGTCAGTTTCGGTTCAATTTCGCTTTGTTGTAATTAGCAGGTAATTAGATATTGATAAGGTTTAGTGTTATCAAAACCTACTAAAGAAAATGGATAAATGAAAAAAAATTTAAAACAATTTTTTTCAGTAATTATTATAATCTAATTCGGAACACTAGTTCAATGAATATACAGAAACCATATAAATAATATTTAAAAATTGTCTTACTGGGAACAGTTGATTAGTTTAGTTCTAGATAAACCAGTTAGTTTAACAGGTGATACTTAAACGTTATCTGCACCAAGTATGTCATGCTAGGGTTGTCACACACACATATATATATTTATTTATAATTAATCGTAGTTTTATTAGTGTATGTGATATGGGAAATTAAACAATGTTGGAGTATAATTGAATTGACGAAATATGTGTTGTGTTGTGTTTTTTTACTCGTCGTACCGGTCACGAGTTACAATTTTAAACGTGTTTGGAAGTATTTATTCATCCGAAGTTTTTTTTCATAACTAGCTGTGTGCCCCTACGCTTCATATATTCGTCACTTCGTTTTATTTTTTTTTTTATATGCAACCCTAATTTTTGTTTAGTACTAAGAGAGTAAAAATATTTGTCATAAATTTAAGCCACTTGCCCGTAAAATCGGGTTTTATCCAATTTTTAATGAGTTTTAATTTTTTCATGCGTAACCCCTAATTATTTTCGAAAATTATTAAGTTACTTCAGCTATCTACCAAAAAAAAATTCCGTTAAAATCCGTCCAGCCGTTCCGGAGATTACCCGGAACAAACAGACAGACAGATAGACGGAAATTTTAAAAATTGCATTTTTGGTATAGGTATCGTATATACATTTATATCAATTTAGTAAAAAAAAAAATTTGAAATTACAGACACTGGAGTTTTATTTATTAGTATAGAAGCATAGATAAATTATTACACATTATATTCTAATAATGTGATTGATACTACTTTCCTAACTCTGCTTAAAATGACTTTCCACTGTCACGTCTTTTGGAAGATGATTTATTTATACTAATATGAGTAAATACATACAGACATTAATATTTGAATAATTAAATACATACATAACTTGTTCCATTATTATTTACGATAACAAAAAAAAGACTATTAACTGGACAGTAAGTAGATTAAACATTCAAAAGAAGAATCATTTTTATTAAATCAGTGGTTGTACAGGTGCAAAACAAACAAACAAACAAACAGAAGCTACCTTTTATTATATTTAAGAATTATTATTGATTATATAAAACGATAAGGCTATACTGTTATTTGTGTACCTAATTAATAAAACGTAATCAAGATAACAAAATAATATTTGATAACTTAATAATATTTGAGGACGCGGCAACCCACTACCCCGAGTAATCTCAAAGCGAGAGTGAACCGGCTCTTGGAAATACGGTGTTGAATCCAGGAAAACGGTGTCACTACCAACATAGACAGACTGCGGTGTAACTAATCATAGACAGTTTTTTCGATCCGGCCCGTGTGTATCCATGATCTAATATAATTGGAATCAATTCATGTGTTCTTGTATTTTCTTTTCTCTTAAAAGATACTTAGAAATCCGTGTTAGGGGATCAGTTAAGTATTACGTAAACAAAACTTTTGACAAATATAACTCCCGCTCCCTATTAATAGCATTAATAGTACCTCTTATCACCTTCCTCATGGAAAAGTAAGCATTAGTATAAGTTTTTAAAAAATCTGCTAAGATTTACGTAATCACCATTCAGACCACTCCGTCTCTCATGCCACCAAAAATAAGCAAAGCATAAACCCCCTATGGTGCTTATGTAATAATTTGAAAACTCCATAATATGTAAAAACGCACGATTATTAAATTAAAAAAGTTAAATTAAGAACCACGAGACAGTAACAGGTTAACAATACCTCTCATTTTACTTAGAAAGAAGAATGTGTATATTTTTTTTTTTGTTTCACACATATCGAATCCTCTGCAGACATTTCGAGCCTCCCTCTGGCAGGGGGCAGGGGCCCAAAACTTGCTTTGATCTCCAATTAAGGAAGCTTTTGCATCCACTGATAATGCGTTACAGTGACATAAGCATAATTACACACTTATACACTAAATGCAAGGTAAACACCATTTCTGTTTGGGACCTATTTTTCTTTCTTGCTTCAACTAAGACCAAATTTGAATATTTGAATTACATATAGCAGCTTAATTCGAGGTTCACACTAATTTGGTGCTATGACGTTTTAACTTAACGCACTCACAACACGCGCAACTGAATGAAAAACTACGTACAAAAAAATGACTCTTTTCAAACCTGCAGTGACATCTCTCATATCAATACGTCCCCGTGTTAAATTACGATGGCACATGACCTAAAACGCCCAGTTAACGCGTAGTTAGCACTCCTGCGACACACTTCAGCTCAAACGTTACACGATTTAATATAAGTTATCGCTGAAATACCAACATTCGCGTACACAAACAAAGTCTCGTAAACGAGCCGATTAACACTTCAGTTACTTGACCCAGTTATGAGAAAGAAATGTTCAAGATTATTTTGCACTGATTTTAGATTGCATGTTTTATTTAAAATATTTTTATTAAAGATTACATAAGAGGACAGGGTATTCTATGTTTAACAAAGTATTTAATATTTAACCTGCATTTTTACTATGTACCGTTAACTTTAAATTATTACTCTAGATTAGACATCGCCGTTGTATCCGTTTCGGTTATCGTTTATTTTCTACACTTTACCTGATTAGTCAAACTATATGATTCTTGTTCCATTCTTTAAGATCAAAGTAACTTAAAGTTGTAGTTGCTTTTTCAATAAATAGGTTATATAATTTAAAAAAAAAACATTAATTCTAAGATGAGCACGTACACATATAAGAACAAGTAGCCACATAACCAGGGAATGCTATTTTTTTTTGTAGTCACTGTGTTTTAAGCTTTTAGGTTTTAGGTTACCTTTAAGTTGAACCATTACTGATTTAGGTAGTCAAAAAAATAAACTCTATTTGTCAAAAACCAGAAAATAATCAGATTCCTAAGGATAAGGTTTTCTGGTGTCTGGTGGTCGAAATTCAACCTAGCATTTATAAGAACATTCGTAATTTAGAAAAAATACCGGTTTGGTGATATGATAAAACCAATCGTGTAATAAAGACTCTGTACCTTCAGTCTTAAGCCCCTTGTAACATTTGCTAAACAGACTCCACACTGGCTTAGTCTGACTCTGAATACATTAAAAACAATAATAATCACGGGTTATTGTAAAGTGAGTAGCAATCAAGGAAAACGTAATTTCGAAAGTCAATAATTAAACGGATCATATTAATCAGTCCACGATCGTACAAAGAAAGTTAAGTTTCGCTGCATCTAATTAAGTTTTGCAACATATTGTTATGATGAATTTGATATGATATGATGTTTCCTACATGTCATACTAATTTATATCGGCGATTTCTCTCGTAACTAAAAATTATATTTTGCTCCTGGCTTGAAATAAATATACGCATTCTTTATGGTGCACTCCGCTTCTTTCATTTGAATTTGCCGCGCATTTATGAACTCGGCCATTCAAATCAAATCAAATCAAAATTCATTTATTCAATTTAGGCCCTAAGAAGGCGCTTATGAACGTCTAAAACACTACCACCGGTTCGGAAAACAACCCAGTCGAGAAGAGCCGGCAAGAAACTCGATCTGGTTCTTTTTTTTTTCATAAATATAATATATATAATTTTTTTATGTCATATAAAAAACTATACAAATCGTAGTTTTTAGTGGAAGCACAGAGATGTGGGTTATTTCCAGACATCACTATCGTTCACGTAATGATCCATCCTGTAATAACCTTTTGAGATTAAAACTTGCTTGACATAATACTTGAACTTATTGTCAGGTAAATCGGTAATTTTACTTGGGATCTTATTGTAAAACCGAATACTATTACCTATAAAGCTTTTATTACACTTACTTAACCTAAAGCGTGGGACGGCCAACTTGTCTTTACTTCTAGTATTAAAATTATGACGATCATTCACTAGATCTAGCTTGTCTAAATTTTTACGAATATGCATTAAGTTATCGAAGATGTATTGGGAGGGCAAAGTTAAGATATCATATTCTTGAAACTTGTTCTTTAGAGATTCGCGAGGTCCCATATTATATATTGCTCGAACAGCTCTCTTTTGTAACGTAAAAATGGTGTCTACCTCTGCTGCTGTACCCCACAGCAAAATACCGTAAGACATTAAGCTGTGAAAGTAAGCAAAGTAGACTAACCTAGCAGTAGCAATATCCGTCAACTGGCGAATTTTCCGAACCGCAAAAGCAGCGGAACTAAGCCTTCCTGCCAAAGTTTTAATATGCGGACCCCATTGTAACTTATTATCAAGTGTGATACCTAAAAACAGAGTTTTGTCAACTAAGCCTACTAAATTCCCTTCTATCTCTAACTTACAATCAATATGTTGCACATTGGGCAACATAAATTTTATGCATTTCGTTTTCTTAGTGTTAAGAAGTAAATTATTTAAGGCAAACCATTTGGAAATGTTTGCTAGTGTATTATTTAAGTGCCTAATCTCTGAATTTTTTAATTTATAATCTGTGACACACGATATCTATGGCAACTTTGTTTTATTTACATCTTATTTACTTTTTATTATAATTTTAAAGTGGGAGTTGAATTATAAGTTTTAGTTTGGTTATGAAATTGTGATTAAAGCACTAGTCTATGCCTGTACATTATATAAAAAATAACCCTCTTACATAGAATTTACACCATTTTTGTTTGGTATGGTTTCATTTATGGTAGGTATTTATTTACCTAAAAACAAAACCTTCTAAATTACACAACATTCAATCTTTTTTTTTATCTAAAAATCCACATTAATGTATGCACGGTGCGGTCGGACTAATGTGTTTTTGTTGAAGAAATATATTATACATATGTATAAAATTAAAGAAATGTGCACACTTTTTCACATTAAAACCCATTAGTGGTGGACACAAAGAATATATACGAGTGACCATATTATGAACCAGTAATTACCATGGGTCTTATGAGAGCGTGACCGCTATCTCGCTTTCCACGCAACGCTGTTGTAAACCGTACGCTACGGATTGTATAAATTAAGTGTATGCCTAACGGCTTCTCTCGTTCTAGCAATTTCTATATTGCACAATTATTCTACCGCATCTCCTAAAATTTCAATAGTAAAGTATCGCAAGGTAAAATGACATTATGACATGACATTACTCAGGTAACGAACGGCCAAGCCGAGGTTCGTAGCATTTTGGTGCCCTTTTACTAGTTACCTTTTGGGGCGAGTGCCCTCAGTACTCGCCCCCAAATTAACGGTGAAGCTGTAAAGGGCCTTCCGGTAAACAGCATTAGCTAGGTTAGAAAAAAAAGAAAGTAAAATGATCGAATGTTTTTCTTTACTTTATTTTAAAAAATTATGTATAGTATATAGGCAAGTGCTTTAATCACAATCTCACCTGATCTTAAGTGACGGTAAACACACTAAGCCTAAAGGTACTGGCTCTAATACTGCCAGAACTATACATGATTTGCGACAGATTTTCGATCTTGAGAATGGTAGGCCACGTGCCCTTATATAATTGTATGATGGATGAATCAGTATGTATCTTTACTAACAATAAAACTGAAGTTTTGTCTTACGTATAATTTTTTTGGAACATTTTTCACATATGTATACTCTTTACTCATCTCGAATGTAATATTGATATATTTTTGACATTATAAAAAAAATTAAGATTTTTAATAAAACTCGAAAACGGCTAGACCGATTTTGACGAAACTTTGTACACAGAAAGTCTATTTCGAGGAGCTGTTGGTAGGATATATAGATGTTCGAGATTATTTCTCAAATTAAGAAAACAAAATTTTTCAAAAACGGTTTATTCTTTCTTGATAAAATATTGTGTGCATAAATAATAATATAAAACATTTTAAAGACGTTTTTGGATATTGTAAAATAATAAAAATTAAAAACTCAAAAAGGACTACTTCCATTTGAATAAAATTTAATGTACGGGAAGCAAGTATCGTTTGGTAACTGATAGGCAGATAGACATAAGTCGCCGGCGCCTGCTAGTCGACATTACGGAAAATAAAAGTATAGATTTACTTTGTGACAATTGTACCTATAAACATAATCTATAGTGATGATAAATGGATTCAAATTTAAGATAAATATGGAGAGTTGTTTTGGTTTTAATATTATCTAACTCTTTAAAGTGTCGATAGATTCATCATACAAAAACTACTGCATAGATTTAACGATAAAAAACAAAAAAAAAAGATCACACGATATCTTCATTTAAAATATTGGTAAGATAACAGACAACGCAAACGAAGTAGCGGGTATCAGCTAGTTTGTAAAATAAATGCATGAATAGTAATTTGAAGCAGGAGATAATAATAGCTTAAAACATTATTATAAGTTTGACTGTGAACCCCAAGAGCTTACAATGCACCAAATTATACTAACGACTGTATTTCGTTCGTTAGAATGACTTTTTCCTAATTTATTTTAGGTACCTTGAACTTTGCACGTGAATCTTATAAGGTGATGGATGCATTATAAATCGAAATTCCAAGGTAAATGTAGACTCTCACTTTGTGAGATGTGAAGTGGAATCCATCATTCTTGCGTATTAAAATGCTCGGATATTGAAACGATCTCTGTTTATCTGTTCGTAGGGTTATAACTAAATAGTACCGTGAACTCATTTTACCTAATCAATTTCTAGATCATAAATGATATGTGGTAATGTTCTTATAGTGGTCAAAATGTAACCATAATCATTATTAAAAACTAACTGTGTGTACGGCTGCGCCCGCGTTTGATATATTCTTCACTCTGTTTTTTTTATACGGAATCTTAATTATTTTCTTTTTTTTTCGGTATTAAGATAAAATAAAAATATTTATCATAAATTCAGGCTGTTGCTCGTGCGGGCGCTTTCTGCGGCAACAAGATCGTCGAGGAGGGCGAATAGTGCGACTGTGTCTAGGAGCTGGAAGTGATGGATGATGCAGGAGGTAGTGAGGAAGATGAGAGATGGTTTTCTGTGGTGGTGCTTCAGGAGGAAGCAGACTATGAGGGGCTGGGGGACTCTTGCTATCCAGCGGGGTACTACGCTGGGATAAAGGAGAAGGATGGGACCTTGGTGGAGGATCTGTTGAAGAAGGAGGGGTCTGTTACTCTTGGAGTGTGTAGCATGACCCCTAAACAGCTGATGGTGACGGCGGATAATGTGGTGAAGACCATGGCCATGGCGGAAAAGAAAGGGACGACTATTGATAAACTTAGGCAGACGGGGCAGTTTACGTGGGGACTGGCCAGGTTTGCGCTGGAATTGGCGAAGCGTCTGAGGGTGATGACGAGGAGGAATAGGAAGTTGGAGGAAGAGGCGATGCGGTTGCGGAAAGATGTCGTGGAGGTGAGGAAGGAGTATGGGAAGGCGATGAAGAGGAAGGAAAAGGTGGCCTCAGAGAGGGATGAAACAGCAAGTGCTGCCTCACCCCTCAAAGAGGTCTTGGAGGGTATAAGTGCGAGGCTGGGGGCAGTGGAGCAGAGGTTGAAAGAGAGGGATATCTCGACTGCCGCTTTGCCTCGTATGAGTGCGAGGGTAGCAGGTGGGAGGGGGGTAGAGGAGGAGAGTGTGCAGGAGGGTACTGCAAGGGGGCCTCCGCTGGGAATGGACTGGGCACCTTTGCCGGGTTCAGTCCCCGTGGAGGCGGGAGTGCAGCGGGCAGAGGAGCTCTGGGTGAGGGTAGAGGGGAGGAAGAGGACGAGGAAAAGTGGTGAGGTGGTTGTTCTTTCGGGGGACAGGACGGTGCAGCCAGGGGTTGCGAGAGGAGTGCAGAGGAGGGTGAGACTCCCGTCGCCGCCGCGGACGGCAGCGGTGGTCGTCACATTGAGGCCGGACGCGGTGGCGAGGGGGGTTACGTATAAGGAGGTATTGTCTGATGCCAAGTCGAAGGTGGGATTGCAGGATCTGGGGATTGAGGGTGTTTTGTGTCGCCCCACTGCGGCAGGGGCTCGGATCCTGGAGATCTCGGGTCCCTGTGGCATGGAGCGTGCGGATGCCCTCGCTGCCAGCCTGCGGGGGGTTATGGAGGGTGTGGCTGAGGTCTCCAGGCCGACGAAGCGGATCGAGGTCCGCTTGGAGGGCCTGGAGGACTCAGTGACGTCAGACGAGGTTGTGTGGCGGGTTGCTCAGGAGCTGGCGATAGGGCGGAGTTCGTGAAGGCGGGTCCGGTCAGGATTGCGAGAGGGGGGCCAGGGCGATATTTATGTCGCTCCCGGTAGAGGCGGGATTAAGATTGATACAGAGGGGGCAGATTGTGGTTGGCTGGAGTGTGGCTCGGGTCTGTGCACTTGAGGCAAAGCCCATGCGATGTTTTAGGTGCATGGGCCTGGGGCACACACGGGCGTTGTGTGCGGCGGTTGTAGATAGAGGGCAACAGTGTTTCCGCTGCGGGGTCCCACGGCCATAAGGCTGTGGAGTGCGCAGCGGAGACGCCGAAGTGTGCGGTTTGTGCTGATGCTGGGAGGGACGACCGGCATCACACATGGGGGGAGTGTTTTTGCCGGCCTCCGTCGATGAGGGCACCGTTTTCGCGGATTCCGCCGTAATGGCGAAGGCTGGGTGATGGGGGGCTGGTGGTGGCCTCTCCTCGCTATGTCTTGCCGTTGCAAGACGAGATGAGGAGGGGTGCACGGACCAGGCCCGGTGGGTTCGCCGCAGGGGGCGACGCGGTGCTTGCGAAAGCCATCCCGTATCGCCCCCATCCCAAATGCGGTGGACGGCCCCGGGGGGTTTTAGTGGGTATTTCCGGGCGTCTCTCGCCCGGGTGAGTCCCACACTGGCACGGAGACGTCCCTCCGTGCCCCCTTATCCATTGCATTGGGGAACTTCGGTCTCACTAATGCAATGGGTAAGGGTAGTGCGTAAATGCATTTCCCCCCGTCAAAAAAAAAAAAAAAAAAGGCTGTTGCTCGTAAAATCGTACATTGTATCGGATTTTATTCGAAATTTCATAACTTTTAATTTTTTAAGCGGGATCCTAATTCTTTTCAAAATCATTAGTACCGTAAGTTACTCGTAGTAACTTCAGCTATCTAACAAAAAAATCCCGTCAAATCAGTTCAGCCGTTCCGAAGATTACCAGGAACAAACAAACAGACAGATAAAAATTTTCAAAATTATATTTTCGGTAAAGGTAATATACTCGTACATTCACCGTAAAACTATATTGTATTTTATTCACAATTTCATGAGTTTTTTTTACGCGAACCCTAATTATTTTCAAAAAATAAAACTTGAACTATCAAAAAAGTTCCGTTAAAATCGGTCCCGCGGTTCCGGGGATTACCCGGAACAAGTAGACAGACAGGCAAACATTTTATTTTTCGTTTAGGCATCGTATTCATATGTATCTAGTAAAAAATGTTTTTTTTTACGTTAAAAATAGACATTTCAATTTTATTTATTAGTATAGATCGTATAGTATAGTATACATCGTAGATTTTCTTGTGTGAATGTTTGTTATATGACGGTATTTTCTAATAATGTCCGCCTTAGTAACTAAAATTCAAATTTGAAAATCCGGCAGCATCACTTAAAAGTAATTACCTCGAGGCTTAGTGTTTACCATACTGAACCACATTGTCACTTAAGTCAAAGTGCTGACCCTATACCGTATAAAAATGTCACATTGATAGGATTTTATTTTTCTAGAATTATCCAGGTAATATTTGTAACATCCCAGAAGAATTAATGCTTTCTAATTATTATTTCCAATACTCTTGTCTACATTAAACAAAATATATGAGTTCCATGAAAAACTGAAATTTCTCCGAAAAAAAAAACCACGCATCATAGATTAAAAATCGAACGAATAGGTAAATCTTTATATAATAAAACATATATAACCTACATTCTCCTTGGTAAGTTAAACTCCTTCGTATAATAAGAGACGAAATAATTATGCTACTTATAAATTTAACCAAGTCCGACAGACTGGAAGGCGTCACGGTACATCAGGGTTACGTCTGTGTCCACAGCTGGTATTAAAAAAAACGTCACTTTAAACAGACTTCTGTGTATTGGAAAACAATCCTTACTGAACTCAGAACAGAGGCGTCTCAAGCGATCTGTTAAATTCAATTTTTAACGTTAAATTTTCGATTACAGAGTTTAACGGTCGGAACAGATGTTTGTTTACCTACGTCTATCCATTTTGTTGAACAAATATGTAATTAAAAGGTCATAGTTAACTAGAGCCTCTTACACCATTTAGTGTTTCATCACCACTTTATCAAAAACCCAAAATTATTTGAATACAAAATAAAAAATACTGGAAAAAAAGAGGTTCAAATATCAAATGGTTTCACGATTCTCCATAATCGCCGTATTTATCTAGTGATTTTTTTTCTTCGAATTATTTAACATAAACAATACACAACTCTATTATAACGTAAATGGATTCAACATGCATATAAAACAAAGGATAATAATTTTATTTAGATGGGTAGATATGATATTAATACATATTAAATTGTCGACTGTATCTATACTTTGTAGCGTAAAAAAACTAACGGATGCGTCGACCGCCAAATGCAAAGAAGCCGCCGCATCCTGTTGTATGCAAGATTAGACATCTCGCGGATATAAAAATAAATAAAGAACATTAACTTACAACCCATGTACATACATAAATTATTATTAACACTATGTATTGGAACAATTATCTATTCAATAATAATTAAAAATTACATTCTTCATAAAATACTATTACTTCCTCTATTACTATATTGTACTAACAAAATTATCGCATAGATCTTTGAGTTTGTGTACAATTTAGTACACAGACTTTAATAGTAAAGAACGAGAGAAGAAGACTTTACAATTTTCGTTTCTTTCGGAGTATGAAACCCTAGTACATGTTGGGTATGTTTAGTAGTACTATTAGTGACTAATGCTTTTTGTTTGTTTTTTTTTTCATTTCTCTCAATAATCCTTACTAATCAGAAGGTCACGTAAAAGTAGAATCTTCGTATAAAACTAATAAATTCTCTATTTGATTAAATATATTACATACACTATTTCAAAATGAAAGGTGCTAGTATAATATAGTCTAAATAAAACCTATCGACTATATTTTAAAAATATGATGCAAATAACGAAAATTTAAAAACTGACATGATTAATACTAAAAATAAGCTAATATGACCTCTACAAAGACATTGTAATTTAAACAGATGGTTCTAAACGCTCGCAGAAAATGCCCTTGTTCGTTGTAAATATAGACAGTAATTTAAAAAGCTTGTATAGAATTATTATACAGTTTAGTCTACTTAAATTTGTAAGTAATTGTATTTTGAGACATTGTATCTATAATTATTAGGGTTGCCAACTTTGAAACTCTGGTTTGAGATAATAAATAAACTATTTAAATACGAGAGTGGGATAACGAGTGTCGGTTCCAATTTATTTTCATTTGTAAAATGTGAATTAGATAAGGTTAAAAAGATTAAAATATTAGTTAAATTAAATAAATAAGGCATATTTCTTTTATATTGATTACTATTAGTTTTAAAGTACAGTTTGAAAAACGAACGTTTATCCGAAGATGTCACTTTTAAAATAAATCTTGGGTAACTTTACATCTTATATCACATACACATGAGTAATATTTGCATAAATAGTAAGCTCCAAATAGAGCATTAGCTAAGATTATTACGCCAAATTTTATGCACGGTAACAACCAACGCCGAGGTTCGATCACTTTGTTTGTTCTTCCGCCTAAAGGTCTTAAAAGCACTAGGCACTAAACCCGGTGAAGATGTAAAGGTTTTTCATCTCATCGACATAGTCAGTTCGAAAAACAATAACTGACAATTTGTTGTAACTCAAAATTTATGAGTATAAAGTCGATTATTCCTTCATCATCATCATTGTCATTGCAGCTTAAAGACAATTAGACTGTTAGACATAGATTCTAAGCAACTGTACGACTTTTTAAGGGCCTGCCTAAATTGCTTCTTTCGGTACATGGTCGCCATCCGGGAACCCGTTGGCCACATCAGTCATCGGTTTTACGAGCAATGTACCTCGCCCTCTACCACATAAATTTTACAATTCTTAAGGCAATGTTCGGTTACTTCGATTCTTCTGAGGATTTGCTCTTCTTTGTCTGACATTAAATCATATAAAATTGAAAAGACCGGGAACATTTATCACGACATAGTTGATAAATGGGTATCATTTCTCACCAACGGCGGCAATTGGCAGTACCGTTACATCGACAGAGAACGAAGTCGGCTCGATTATCCATTTTCTCCACACAATTACAATTATTAGGTACTTTTTACGTGTGTGTTTTAAATACAGATAATCTTATATTATAGGTTATATTTAAAAAAAATGTATGCCTTAATAGCTAACCAAACTAAAAAGTAGAAAATAAGTTTTAAATTTGGAGAGATCGTTCTATAGCGATGGTAAATTCACTTGGTTCATTATAATTGAAAATTTTCTATAATTTGAAAATTAGATTTAAGTATATAAATCATTTTATTGTAAGAAGAGTGCGGTGTAAAATATTACACGTGCATATGCTAATGCATTCATTTTTTTCTTCGACCATCTACTGTAACAAATTTGTCCTAAAACCTTTACAAGTCCATGAATCAATGGATTTCGAGTTCAATCCACTTGACCGACAAAAAAGACAAATAGTACAGATTTTAACAATATTTAATAATAACAACGAAATAAGTAGAAGACGTAATCATAATCAATGACTAGGAACCAAAGTTGTGAACAGTTTTTTCATAATGCCCGAAATTTAAAAATGTTATATGTAAAAAAAAAAAACCACTAGAAATGACTACAATGATCTCAATAATCTTTGATCTGTCATATCTTCGAATTCTAAGTATATTTATTGTTATATACGAAAGCAAAGGGAAAAAGGTGTCTACTTTAGGCAGAAGAGTTAGATCACTACTTTTCTATGGGCATACATTTTTCGCTTCTGACCTATTAAATAAAATCTATAAATAGTTGTATCATAAAACATATTTTTGCTTTTCTTTAATCTCGACGCAATCTCAATCATTTATGGATAAATCTAATAATTACATTGTTAGAATATTTATTTAGAATTATGAGCTGAGTACGTAAAATAAGCCTAACATAAAGTGCAATAAATTATTTATATTGTTTTGTGTGTATTCAGAAAGTTTACCAACCGCTAGAGACGGAATCGACTAGAAAAGGACAATTGTATTTCTCAATCTGCCACCATTTATACGTTCTTCAAATTCATATCAACGAAGCATGGCTTTAAATATAAAAAAAGTTTAAATTTAGAGATAAATAAACTATCGCACGTTTGTTTTCATGTTATGCAGGATAATAACCATGAAGGTGATCTAAATTGAATAGTAGAAGCGTTTGTCATGTCCGTCGAACTGGAGGTCATAACGACAATCGCTGTGCCAATCGGTGCGTACTTCCGTTTCCGAATGGACGACGACACCTACCTACATGGGTTTTAACGATGAGTGAAGCCATGGGAATACTGACACTGTAGTTCTGTTGTTTTTACCTTCGACTTGAAATCCAACCAAGGACAGATGATGTTTTAAGTTTAACTGCAACTACTACTTATTCAAGCGTCGCAAAAATATATATGTTGTGAATTTTGAGAACGCTCTTGAGGACGTCTAAGCTAGAACTAAATGGAATAATGACTCCATCATCGAGGAAAGCAGGAAACAACTCAATAGGTAAATCTTGTAAACAAATACGTTAAATTCATTTCCAAATTTTATAATGAATTTTTCATCCATATAATTTTTTTAAATAAAATTGGAATGTAAAAATTAATAAAAAGGTTCGTTAATTTCAATTAATAGTGTACTATCATAATATTTTCATTTTAATTATTTTCAAGTTCTAATTAGTTTTATAACAAATGGAAGAATTTGCCAAATTATATCAACTTTTATCAAGTATATCAAATGTGAAAATAAAACATATTCAAATCATACAATTTAAAGTTGAAAAGTTATATCAAATTTTTAATTGCAAGCCTATGTCCTAGGTCTCGTATTTGTAACCGTGTCTCGTACAAATTTCAAAATTAGAATTTACCCCAAATATCCGTTGACCAAAGTTGGCACCCATATTCATAACGATCCAACAAATAAACCAATGACGAGAGGTTAAGAATCTTATATCTATGTGACATAATGATCATTATTAAGGATACCACTTCACCGGTTATAGGGGGTATGATTGTGGTTAAACAAGTGTTCGTGAAATTGTAAAACATTTATTTTATGTATACAAGTTAGCCTTAATTCTTCAAGTAGGTACTATTTATGTTTGTGTGAACAATAATCACTTCCAGTAGCCGACTTTCTTCGATATTTTCTAATAACGTTTAAATTACACATCGGAAAAACGGACAATTTCCACATTGCACTATGCGTATCAAATACTTTCCATAAACACACCCACGGGAGTATCCGATACGACTGGATTTTCACTTTTTAATGTATTATTTATACGTGGATATGTAATTTTCAAATCGCTCCAGTGTTCATTAGTCGTCAGTTGATTACTTTTAAAATGTATCTACAATGGAGCATTCTAAGAATGACCCAAGCCGACGTGTGAAGATAAACTTTGAGGTTATTACTGCATCTATATTAAAATAAGCGGACAATTCTTGGTCTTGAATTTACTATATTATTTTTCAAGAATAGGGTTTTCATTTTTATATTTTGTATTACAGCATATTACAATATTAAATGATGTGGGTTGCATTATCTTGATTGTCCGGTCGATTGTAAGTTAAGGTAATAAGGACTTAGCATAGAACTTACCTTAGGATAGGGCTTAATTTAACAACGTATAACTTGGTGTTATCAATTTCAGTGAGGATATATAGATATAATAAAATACATATAAGAAATCTTAAGAGAAATAAAGTATCAATAGACACATATATGACGTGTGCGACTACTATTTCTAGTTTCTAGAAAAAAAAAGTAACAATTCCCAAAATTCATCATTTATAACAATAAATCTTATTAAAAGATACTAAATAAAACTAAGTAGCTATAGTCAAACTGTGTTCTTAATGTTTAAATTGCATCATTTGTTAATTAATATTATTAAAATAACCTAAAATTTAACATTTGAGTGATTATTACATCTATTGCCGCTCCGAGGAATGATTATATAAATTCATAATAAAAAATACAACAGGCTGTGTAAGTAGTATAAATTTTATTATTTTCTTTGAGCGTCAGTAATTAAACGACATTTTATACTTGACATATTGTAGCATCTTGACGGTTGACGTCATAGTATTGGTAACACGAACCTACAAAGTTTTTCTTTCCCTACAGAGTATCGCTCAACGCCGCGAAAGAAGTTTTCATTTCATAAATAATAAAAGGATAAAAGAGAAAAAAGTTCCTCAACGGTTTTTATCTTTATTTAATCTATTATTTATCTATAGATACTTGTAAATTACAAGTATAATTATGAGAAATTAATAAATAAACAGCAGACAATATAATTATTCTTCAAACTCGCTGTGTTTACAATAAAAACGTATTACTGAGTGAAAGTGTCTTTATGCATAGCATATTTCATTTTACGTATCATAGAGGTCATATATTGTCGACATTTATATTTTCAAGTATCTTACATATTATTATAATATATATACAACGCTTATTTCCTTTTAGTGTTGTCATAAAAACATGATTGCAATAGCTATTCAACTGTTTATACCTTTGTGCGTACACTTACATAACAGTTCAATTGAAATATATGTAAGTCATGATTAAAATAAGATTGTCATATAATAACAATCTAACATAAATGCTCGTTTAAAGTTGCTAAAAAAAAACATTTCAAATTATTTATATTTTCTTTAATTATACTACTGTATCTCATTTGGTTTTCAATCGATTTTGGTTCTATTGTTATCATTAAAAATAAGAAATATTCCTATATTCCATCTTGTTTATTTAATAGTAAATCATTGTTATATAGGATTGAAGGGAATAATTAATTTGTGAAATATCGGTAGGTAATAAATAGTACGCGGAAAAAAAATCAATATTAAATTATATAATAGAAATACATGTTATTAATTTATTGCATTATAATTCTGAACCAGGATTAGTAGGCAAGTGAGGTGATAGGCAGTTTTCCTTGATAAACGAAGGGTCATGTTCACGCCTTAGGCCGAGATGTCTATAGCGTGAGTTAACAGATTCGTTCGGAATAGATGGATAATTGGGATGCAATTGCATTCTGCAAATTATTCTGACAATTTCTCACAAAAATTCACATTTTCAAAACCATATAAATAATTAGACGTAATCGTTTCCAAATAATATTTTTGCAGTCTATTCGAATGTAGTATATTTCCTTTGTAAAGTAAAGAACCAATTTAAAATATGAATTGAGAATTTATCCAAAAACAATGTTACGTTTTAAAAGAACTGTCCATTTTTTTCATTCCGTGTAGAATTTATTCGAATTGTTGTTACACAACCATATCAGAAACTAACAAATCGATGCAGCCGTATTAACGTGATGGACTTACTAACGTAAAATAATTATTTGTTGTTTGTATATACATATATCATTTTTTTATAGTTCAAAAAGTTAAATAGACACAAAAGAGTACAACAGTTTTCAGCAATTACAAACGCCACCGCCGTTCACGTGATATTTTTAATCTAGTAGTTTGTAAGATCTTTGTAAGTCCGTACTTTAGCATCAACTTCTCACTGTTATGTTTAAAGTCTTATTAATTAGTAATTTGTAATGTGCATAAACAACATACAAAAGTATAGCTTAAAATATACAATGCAGATGATTTAATGATTTTCAAATAATAATAACACGTTCAATTTTAACAATAAACTCTGAGTAATTTTTAATTTCAAAAATTGTAATTTCTTTGTAGCTTATTTTAAATTATATACATAACATCAAGCCTATATAAACATGAAGATAGACAAGATTACATCCTTAGACACGTCTTTCGCTCATCTAGTTACACGAAAGCTCGTCGGTTACGGGTATTTTTGACTTGATTGGCCTTTAGAAGGTCTCGATCGATCTGGTGGAGATATGTTCGTTTAGGTCGACCTTCACAGACTTTTTGTTAAATTACATTAACATTAATATAAGCTCACGCCTGTTATCCCCGAAGGGTTAGGGTAGAGGTGAAATAGCGAACTACACCACCCACATTTCGCCGAGCTTAGTTACGTCCCAGATTTGAAAGGAGGCGAGCTTGTCCCCATATCAGGCACAAATTCCACACTCCGGGATGATACTGAGTAGAAAAACCCAATACCACTTGAGCCGACCCGGGGATCGAACCCGAGACCTCAGAACGGCAGTCGCACCATAATACAACTGCGCCATCGAGGCTAGTTAAATTAAGTAGATGACATTAACTCCTTGATCACCTTCCTGGCGTTTACGCCAGCTTTCCATTGTTTTCCTATTGTTTCATTTTTTGGGTACTTGACACTATAATTAAAATAAATAATGATTATGTCAAATTCTATGTCTGCCTAAAATATTCGACAATGTACAAAATATGTCTAATGAGAATATTATTTTTTTTTCTTGATTTCATGTTTTGTTTTATTAGCAGTTTGGTGTAAAAGCTTTTCATTATTAGTCTCACCATCACTTTCCACCAGGTATCATTGGGGTCAAACGTGAGTAGTGTTATGAAAGTTTAATACTATAATATATTTTCAAACGCAAGACATCTATACTAATAAATAAAATTGAAGTGCCGGTTTGTAATGTCAAATTAACAATTTTCTTCTACATACATAAGAATGTATATACAAAAATAACATTTTTTAAATGTTTGTGAGTCCGTCTGTTTGCTCCGGGTAATCTCCGGAACGGGTGGACTATTTTGACGGGACTCTTTAGTAGTTAGCTGAAGTTACTCAGCGTAGCTTAGTTTTTGAAAATAATTAGTTTCACATAGTAAAATTAAAAATCATACAAAAATTTAATAAAATCTGATCCGATTTAATGCACACATTTTACGTGATCATATTTTTCCTGTTTAGATTAATTAAAAATATCATTAAAGAGTAATTCATATTTTTTTTTTCGAATACAAAAAACTAATAATTCTATACGCAAAAGGTCAAACAAGTTTTAGTAAAATCAATTCTTTTAAATCAAATGTTTAAATTTAAGCAATTAATTAATTCAGTACAATAAATGTAGTTAATCAATGAACGTGATGACATGAATATATAATTTAGACTTATACAATAAATTTCTTGAAAAAGTCGAGTTTCATTTTACAAAGATTACTAGAATCATTTTAATTATTTTTTTCGCAATAAAATGTTAGGTAAAATTAATTGGAATTGGACATGTAATTGGAATGTCATCATTACTTAGCAGATTTTAGAACATTGTACATTACTTCAGAGCTGCATTCGATATTTAGCAGAAGTTAGTTCGATATTCAAACTTGAAATATAAAATATGCGTCCTCTTCTCTCAGGTGGGCGAACTGAGAAAAATTGTGTTTCATTTTTTTTATTATATAGAGACGAATACAGCATAGATTTACTTGCTACAGGTACCGTGCTAGCCTAACGAAGAAAATCCAGCCTTTCCTTTTTAAATGTATTTTTTGTGTTTAAGTATAGACGTAGTAAATTTTATGGTGGTAGGGCAATTTTATTTTCAAGTTTGCAACCTGTTGCTTAGTACCAATATGTGTGTTCCGGCAGTATTACTCGGACTCAATACCTATAGCCTTAGCGTGTTTTTCCATTGTCTACCACATTGTCAGTTAACATCAGATGAAATTATGATTAAAGCGGAGTCTATACAATTTAAAAATAGGAAGTCTTACATTTTCAGATTCTTATTGATAACTACAAGAATATCATCTTAGGTAAAAAAATTGTAGCACTAGCGTTAATTAAAAAGAGAGAACCTACCTATTAATTGAACTAGTTGTTTTTATTAATAGCTTCAAGTGTAAGGCCTATGTTAATGATTTTGAAATTCTGAATCTTGCTAAGAATGTTTTATTATTCCATTTTGCAAAGTGATCGATTCTAGGAAGATACACCTTTTTTTCTTAGACATAAGATTGAATCATATTAATCACTTTAATTGAGGACATTCACATTCATCTGGAAGAGGTTTCCCACAAAATATCTTGTTATAGAAACACAATTTTGTACAATATAAAATGTTAATATTATTTATATTTTTGACAGATGACATTTTAAATTTAGATGGTGCAACACATTTTGGCTTAACTGTGGAGATAACTGCAGATTTTACTTTTGTTAAATATAACCGTAGATGAGGCACTCCACCCTAACACATGAACCGATGACATTGTCATAATTCATAAAATTTATCAGAACATAAGTAAACTTAGTTACTACAAATATAAAGACTTATTTTAAGATTTAAAAATTTAATAATATATCAATTTAGATACAGCATCATATGCTGAAAACAGAAAAATAATCAATAAATACTTAAAAACTTATTAATATACGTATCATCAACATTTAATATTTAATTGATTATTTTATTGTTGCAAAAGAATTCCGTATTTGACATTACTAATCACGATGCTAACGCTTGAAATATGTATTTAACGGCTAATGTGTGCCGTGTGGTTCCGGCTTAGAATAGTACCACCCCATATCTTCCCGTGGGTGTCGTAAAAGGCGACTAAGGGATAAACCAGGGGAAGGGCATCAGCATCCTCTGAGTACCAAAAATACCTGCTGCGACCGCCAACCCGCCTGCCAAACGTGGCGGTTATGGCAAGCCCCCCTTATTGAAAGACCTATGTCCAGCAGTGGACGTCTTAAGGCTGAATGGATGGAACCAATATGACAAAAAACTAAACGAAACTAAACTGTTGCTTAGGCAACAAATGGTTTAGACCATTTAGTGTTTGAGATACAAAACAGAAATCGTTATGCGCAAGTGCGTCTGTAAGGCGCAGCTTTATTTCCAAAATCACTCAAGAAATAAGATGGATTTAAATAACAGATTTTAGATAAACACTTCTTAATAACCAACCGGCTGATGTTTCCAGACATCATTAATTGGTTATTATTTAACATTTTAAATATGTTGAAAATGTTAATCAGAATAAGAAATTACTATAATGTGATTTATTCCGTAAAATATTTAAACATAAAACGAGATGTTATAAAGTTCAAACATTATGATGAACATCACAAAAATGGGTGTAAATAAATGTGAACATTTAGTAAATCGGTGGTAATCTAATACTAAATTAGATAAGCTTAGAAAGATGATGTTTTGTGAAATATATTAGTTGTGTAAGACATTAAATATCTAATACATAACATTATGTTTCACATTATATTATGATGTAGATTTGAAAGTATATATACCTACTAAACAAATAATACGCGATATTCAAACCTCCCATACATTTAAAACAAACAAATACATATTAACAATTACGTTATTAAATGGTTTCCATTTAATAAATCGTATACACGAAAAACTGAATACACAATAAATAAATAAGTCACGATTATAATTATGACTTGCAACAAAACTGTTGCGAAACGAAACAAAATAGAATGATAGCGTAAAATGCTGATTATGTATATTTTGAAACATCCATTGGTGTTTTTTTTTTAGCTCAAAGCATAACCTATAAATTTTCGTAGAACGTATGAAATATAAGCTGCACAGAGACATTAGTAATTCTAGAATTATTCCTTTTATAAACTTAAAGATTATATAAATTGCTACCTATATTTATTAACCCGTCGGGTTATGTGAAGTAATCACATTACGAGGGTGTAAATTGACACCTATATTATATTTAAAATGGCGATGGAACCCGACGAATTGCGTTAAAAACGGCATTTATGTAAGTAATAGGTATTCTTATATAATTATTTATTTGATTCAGCGAAGACACACTTAAAACGTAGAAGATTAGTTTCTGATCACTTCTACATTGTTATAAAATGGGATCATAAAACGAAGCCAGTGGCTAGGTACGCTTGTAGTTATGTTATTAGAAAATTTAACAACAAATTTAATAAACCAATGAATGTGTGCAAATTTGGAGTAAGACCCAAGCAAATGCATTTTTGTTCAAAGCGCGAGATTCGTAATTTTAACTACATATATTCCGTAACTAATTGGAAAGTATTGGATATAAATGTGGACGAGTATAGGGGAAAAGGAAGACCAAAGAAAAGATGGACTGTGTGAAAGATGTCCTGCTTAGAAAGAGAGTGAATGTAATCTTCATAATCTTAAATAAAAATGAATGGAAGAGAAAGACATGTTACGCCAACTCCAATTAAAAGTGGGATAAGGGCAGGGAGATGATTCGTAACTAACAGCTGGGAATGTAACTATTGCATATTAACAAATAAGAATTTATAATAGCTAAATTCTTATAAGGGATTGTTTTTCTATGGTAAATGTGTAAAAGATTAGTATTAAGCGAATGGAGTGCTAAAAGATGCAAGTGTTAATGGTATTTAGTAAGTACATATAAATTCCAACTTTGCTCGATGAACCATGAACCATGTTTTGATTATTTGATGTTTTCCCGTTTAAGGTTGTAAATATAATCCAAATATTTTTTTTATATAAACACAAGGACTGTAGGTAGTTTACTATTAATTATGAATTAGTACATATAATGCATACACGCATGTATTCGTATCGTTCGCTAAGTATAAATATAGCGTCTCTCTTGGAAGATTGAATAAATAAATTTTAACCGTCGGTAATACAAATACGGCATAAAATGTAAAAAATAAATAACTTTGGTTATCTAAAATGAATAATATATATTTTTAATAATTAATGTAATTATACACGTTGCAATAGGTGTAAAGTTATGTCGCCGTCTTTTGTTTGAACGTGATTTATGCAAGGTCGATTAAACATTATTAACTTCAATACGAGTAAGTGTTTGCAGAGGAATAATTATATTTTACATGAATAATGTATTTCTTTATCAGGTGTGGTGCCATATTTGTATTTTAGTATATGTTGTGGTTTTTTAAAGACTTTTGCATTATATCAGCGGTAATAACAAACTTTTAAAATGTCAGATGAGTAATGTAGATTTGACAGAAGACAAAATTACGTGAATTTGAAGAAGAGAGAGCAAAGAATATAAAAGAACAATTTTTTTTAATTGGGTTAAATCTTTGATACATTTTAAAAATGGATTCCTTTTTTTTACCGAAGCAAATAAAAAAACTCCTTTATCGGAATCTAAAAAAATCCACTTCACACAACACAGTTACCTGAGCGTCTGACTTTTCCTTCAAATTTTCGAAGCGCGCTAAAATTTCCTTCACTGACACTTTGGGTTCTGTGGTCTCCTCGTGAATTGTCTCCATATGACCACTGGACGACGACGAGAAACTCTGGGGGCACTTTTTTATTCGTTCATGATTGATTTTCCGGCGCGGCGGTTCGGGTTCGGCGCGCGTGTCGGCTCCCGAATCGGAATCAGCGGACGCGTCTGCGCTAGACGCGGCACCTTCGGAGGAGTTGATGAGGGAGTCAAGGCTGGGCGCACGACGGGGAGGCGCGAACTCTTCTGAATCGATATCGAGGCCGTATATGTGTTGTAGATGCCGCCAGTTGTCGCGCATCGCTAGGGAAGGCGCGGGCGCTGCATCGTGCGCGCGGTTGCGCAGCCGCGAGTTTACTGACGCACGCGCATCAACTGAGTTAGCACTGTCACCCTCATCTCAATTCTCAGGTTTAGGTCGATTGACCTAAACCTATAGTCACACGGAATACTCATAATCTTACATTAAAAACGATAAAAATATTTTGGAATATTTAATTTATATACTACAATACGCAAACATGTTTAACGATTAATAACGTTGGTAAGAAGATGAAAATGGTCTAAAATATTTTTGTTCATAATTTTGTCGTCATCCGATCTTTTATTCTCACATAGAGATACTATTCAATAGGTTAATGTTAAGAATTAGTTGGCCATAATTTTGTGAACATTGTAGTACACGAAAAACTTATAATATTTCACAGATTATCTATACGATAATTTCCAATCTGCTGTAGAATTGACTGTGTTGTTGACCGTTCTGAGTGAAATATAAACGTAAACATTCTGGAATACGAAAGATCTCTAATATTGAACATTAATTTCGAAGATGACATTGTTCATGCGAAGATATATCATAAACGGTTATATTTATGACATTTATGTATTGCTATGCAAGGCGATGCCACCGAGCCCATTCACCGGCTTTCACAAAGATCGAAATGTCCACGTGGTCATGTAAATTTCGATTATGCATATTTCTGGTTTAATAAAACTATAATATTTAGTAACTTTTAACGTTTTCGACTTTATTAAAAATCAAAGAAAGCAATTTATGTATAGAATTTATTAGTTTATAGATTCAGACAAAACTGTGATTGGTAAAACATTTAACTATAGCGAATAAATACTCAAAAATCCGGAGTAGAATATCTCTATTTTTATAAACGCAAAAAAAAATGTTTTTTTCAAAGTTCGTCGAAAAACACTATTTTGACTGAGATACTAAACAAGTACAAAAATTTCATGCATAACATAAAAAGTAACATCTTCCTGCCTGTCTGCCTGTCCGTAACTCGGCTGATAATGACCCGTTTGCATGATTCTTATTTACGAGCGGTGGTTGAGATAAAGGTATACTTATTTAGAATTTCACTTGCCACAACAATAGACTATAAGTAAACAATATATCAACAATTTCGGAGGCACGAAGTTAAAGGCACATTTCCTTACAGTTAAAGCTCGAGGTATAATTAAACATATTTTATATCTTCGTAGCTTCACCAGCAGATTACGACAAAGAACAGTAATTGGTGCAATTTAGATCACTCCGTTGATAGTTCTGCTTTCATCACAATGTGACACAACCGAGATGAGAGACAATGGAATAAATAATACGTTAACACGAAAAAACGAAACGTAAATTCTTATGTTAAAAATTATTATTCACAATTTAATAACGTATTTACAAAGAAGCTTTGGGGATTGTTTTATGATAAAATAAATTTGTTTCAGTTCACTGACTATTATTTTCTTAATTGTAATATTATGTTACAGGTTGCTCTGAAAATTATCTTGTACGTCATTGCAATCATTTCTTGCCTATTTTAAGAGACTAGCCGATATCTTTGACTTCGTCTGTGTTATTTATTATTGAATTATGATCTTAACAATATATGCAATAAAGATATCAGGTTATTTTTTTTGGATAAGTACTAAGTTTCTGAGAAGGAAAATCGATAGAAAATTTTATCGAATTCTATCAGGTATACTTTTGCGTGATACGGGTAGAACGGCAGAAATGTTTGCATTGCAGAACGGCAGAAATGCATTTTATTCATATACTAACTGTGCCCGCGACTTCGCTCGCGTGGAATTCAGGCGTCCCGTCCCGTCTCGTCCCGTCTGTCATATCAAAATTTGCCGAAATAGGGTCAGTAGTTTTTACGTCATTTCGAACAAACGAAAGTCAATTCAGTAATTTCATAAAATGTCTCAATAATACAACACCTAAAATTCCTAGATCGTACATAAAAACATTGTTTTCTCGTTTATTATGTCTTAGAGATTAATTATTTACATATTGTACATTGTTTCATAATATACTATACATTTTATTTAACTTCAAGCAATCCATAATCTCATTTACTTACAAACTCTTCTTTCATATTGTAGTCTTTGGTCGCCGCGTCTTATTCAAATTACTATAACTTTTGATACAGTATACCGATTTTAATGAAATAAAGTTTTGATGCTACTCCGGAATATACTTTTATCTTTTTGAGTTTTTGAAATATATTTAGTACTTTTTAATTAATGCATGCACAGACAAACAGACAGACAGACATTTCTAAAAATGATAGAAATGTGTTTTCTATCACCTATTTTTAGTCCCTTGCAATAATACTTTTCACAAAAATCGGAAATGTACAGACACGTGAAATTTACAATTTTATTATTAGTACAGATATAGATAGACAAGTAGTGAATAATTTAGAAACAGTAGAAATTGTTTTATGCGAGCAAAACTGCGAGCATAACCTATTACCAAAGAAATAAATTAATAATATATGTTCTTAAGTAAATACTGTTAAGAACCATGCACGTTAAAATTTATGTTCTATTTTTTAAGACTATTTTTTTTCTCTAAAATCATTAAACACGTGCATTTATTTATTTACGTCTTGCTACTTTTTAGATTTAATTTTTTTTTTAATTTTTACATTTTTCTGCTATTCTCACGCATAGATTACCCGAAAGGTAAACACGTATTCCTTATAGAAAGCAATATTCTTTTCTTACCAAATATACTACTGCATTTGCATTGAATTGTATATGTACCTACGTTCTTTAGTCACAAAAAAAAAAAAAACAGTTCTACATTAAAAATGGGTTATAGTGCAATAAGAAAATTTTGCTTTATTTTATAAATGACTACTTTTAAATCGATATTTTTGCAGAATCCGACATAGTATGATAAAGATAAAAGATAATTTCCAATAAAATAAACGACTGTAATAAACGATCTACGCGAGTCAGTATGGGCGTTACGTTCGCAGTTGTTTACTGACCCGTACTATTGGACTTAACTTCATCATAATAGGACAGTTTTTTTTAGAATTGACTAGCAAAAAGGGTCTTTATAGCTTCATTGGGCTTATTCACAAACAAACTATTAAGTGTTTCAACACACAGTAGGCGATACCAGCAAGGGATACCAGCGCGATTTTAATACAGAAAGGTCTAGAAACGTCGCGCTGGTATCTGTACCCATCTGCTCTATGTTGCAACGCTATGGCATTCACCTGAAAATGGTATATAGCAAAAGGGTACCATAATGGTGCGGAACTCTGATTTAGGCTGTGATCTGCATATAATTCCGCGGAAGAAAAAAAAAAGTCGTTTTCAGAATCTATGCTCCTTACGTGTGGTCTGTAAGATTTTGATACGCAATGTGAGCGTAGTGTGTGAAGTGTGCATGAAGTATCATTGAATCACTGATAATAAGATGATAAACAATTTTTATTAATAGGTAATCACCTAGTCAGTGTGTCATAAGAAAATACCACACCTGCCATATATTTCATGGCAGAGTAGTATGTCGTATTGCTGCTTATATTGTATTGCTTGATTTTCACGTTAATGATAATAAAACAAGATATAAAATAAATCCTATGTGCCCATGTTAAACATGTAAATTAATAAAGATTAATATTTTATCATATACTATTATATTTTGGAAATATTTCCATTGTTGTTAGAGAAACCTATAGTAATCCCGGTTTTTTCTAATCGGTAACTGGTAATCCTAACTTATAAACAAAACCTAATTTAAAAACAAAAAAAAAATATAAAACACATATTAAAGAATTCGTTACAAATAAATCAATAATCATTAATGGCCACGTATTTCGCATAGATACAAAGGTCGTTACAGTGGGAACTATGATTTGAAACAAATCGTTCGACTAGTGACCTTTAACTCTATTATGAATATTATAAACACACACATCCACACATAAAGAAACACGTTTAGATTTGTAACGTTTCATATTCATCTTTACATCTATACATATAATAAAAATGTAACGGATCGCTGTCTGTACATGGAAGATATATGAGAAAAAATATTATTACGACCTTTATAAACGCAAATAGGACCCAAAACAATGATTCTTAAAATTTTTGTCTGTTTGTCTGTGCGTTTGTGCACGCTAATCTCAGAAACGGCTTATCCGATTTAGATGCAGTTTTCACTAATATATTATAGTAAGCTTCACTTAACTTTTAGTGTTTGTTTCATGTCAATCGGTACATAAATAAAAAAATTATGTCAATTTAAAGAATCACGTTGAACATTTATTCTATCTAAATTGTTTCTCTGTTCAGATGTATTGTCTGAAACTTTACTAAGCTCCATAATAATGGTCTATATAAAAGTATGATTATATAATAATAATAATATATGATAATAAATTGAAGTTAAAAATGATCACTTTCGGAAATTTTCAAATTCCAATTTAAGTTGACCTCAGATATATACCATCATTCATATAAAATGGGGTTCAGGTTAGGCTGGCCACTTGGGTTGTTTATATATGTATAGATAAAGCACGTCGAGAGCCGGGCCGCTTTCGGAGGCGTATGGCGTAACAGTTGCATTCGATAACACTGACTGTTCTGCATATTTTATTTATTTATATTTTAGGGTTTGTAAATACATATTGTATGTATATAGTACAGGTTAATTAGTTTTCAAATTAGGTAAACACATCTTATTAGTTAACCTGTAAATACAAGTTCTTAATTTTTATGTTTAAAAACAATTTAGTAATTTGCGATTAATTAATACTTAAATGTGTCTATTAGACATTTCTTTTATTTTCGATAATTAATAGGTTAGGTTAATACGTCTTAATAATTATTAAACTGTAATAAAGTTAAACTGTGTAATAATCTGTAAGTATTTATAATTTTTTTGTTTATGATGAGTACGTCTTTACTAAATAACGCTGAGTTAGTACTAATTACTACTTATTGTAAGAATGCCTCGAAAAAGATCCAACCTCTTCCGGTGCAACAGAAATGCTATAAGGATGAGATTAGTTCTCATTAGTTCACTGCATTTCAGTAACGTCAGGCCAGGTTTCATGGTACAGAAACTTCAGCTCAGCGAAAATCTCGATTGAGTTCACATCGTTCTCGAATGATGGCCACTTGAGTTAGGATGAACAGGGAACAGCGTGAGGCACGTTTGTCCACCGATCGCAAGGCTCATGCAATATCGCGTGAGTCTGAGACCTTTACTGATAGGGAAACTCGCCTGAGCTCGCAAAAAGCGCGAACTTTGCAGTCTAGAAAGCTGGAAAGTCGTTTAGATCGTGATTCCGATTAACAGCTGATCGAGAAGAAGAAAGAAACTGCAGAACAACGTCAGTCACGACTAAATGCCGATCGACTTCGGCATACACTCAATAAAATGTTATCAAGTTTGACAGAAGACCCAGAAACTGGAGCGGAAATTGATATCCTTCCATGGATTACCAAACAGAAAACAGGTTATTTGTATTCGCCCAGAATTGATTACTCTGAATTCGCATCTATAGTAGGTATGGTGGTATGTTGTCAGTTTTGTAATGCTCAAAAATGGAGAAAAGAACCAAATGGAGTATGCTATTCAGGTGGCAAAGTGCTCATTTAAACTTATCATGAGCCCCTTTATAAAAGTTTTACTAAATAGTGAGCATCCTCAGTGTAAACATTTTTAGACTATATTTGTTTATATAATAGTGTATTCCAAATGACATCTTTTGGGGTCAAACATATCACAGTCAACTTTTAGGGTGTAGGGCCAATTTATCACCTGATTGGATCTTTGCTTCTCCAAAATGAGCCAAAATTTCTTTAAATTTATTTTGTATCAAATTACAATGAACAGGCCCATATACTATATACACATATACATCATAACTTTCCTCAGCTGAACATCAACTTTATATTTCAACTTGAGAATATGTTACATTAAGCAAATCCGTATGTCAGAAGTTTCAAAGCCGCAATAGATTCCATCCCACAAGGCCAAAATAACAATTATAAAGTTATAAATAAGGCTGATAGGCGTCCTGCGAAAGAACATCCTGAAAAGTATAATGGCCCCGTTGCAGACGAAGTTGCAGTAATATTAGTCAATCAGGAATGTGATAGACGTGACATCGTACAGCGCACTCATGATGATCGCTTACAACGTATTTGTGAAACACACCGAGCATATGATGCCCTGCAGTATCCTTCGATATATTTCCATGGTCAGGATGGGTACAATTTCAGACTCTACCAAGTACCAAGCACTAGCATAACAAATTATAATAAAAAAATATCAGCCTTACAGTTTTATTCATACCAGATACAAATTAGATGAAATTGTTGTATCTATTGCTACTACATTTTCTCTATCGTAACTTGAGATCGGTAACGATATGTATCCGCAGGAACAAGGAAAATTTGTTCTAAACGCAAACCTATGCTGCGAAGTTTCATGAATGCGAGACCTCATATCATCCGTGTATGGAAACACAACGCAACGCAAATACCAACTTGCGAAAATTCATGGCTTATTTTAAGTCCACGAAACGACCAAGCAGCAGCAATAAATGCTGAAGTTTTGAGCTTTGTTTCGTGGGTTAATGTAGGGTATATCTCCATTGACAGAGTTATAAAAGATGAAGAATCTACCAATTACCCATTTATTTATATACCAATTTTTAGAATCCTTCGGTGCTCCTGGACTACCAGCTCATAAAATAAATTTAAAGTCGGCGTACCCATAATGCTGCTAAAAAATTTAAGAGCACCAAAACTTTGCAACAATACTAGATTAAAAGTGAAATTTTCTCTTTTAAATTTCTGATTCTACGAAACCTGATAGAAGCAGAGATTTTAACAGGTGGTAGAGTTTTTATTCCTCGGGTTCCTCTCATTCCAAACAATTTTCCGTTTAGTTTTAAACGAGTCCAGTTTTCAGTGAGCTTATGACCAGTTTCGCGATGTCAATTATTAAAGCCTATGGTCAGACGCTAAAAGTTGTGGATGTGGAGATACTTAGATAAGTATTAGCTGTTTTTCGCACGGTCAGCTTTATGTGGCTTTATCACATGTTAATAATTCTAGCAGCCTGTATGCTTTGTTCCTCGATGGCTATACGATGTAACGACGGTGATTATAATCCAGAATAAACCAAAATCCGAAAAATGCTGCCCAAAGTCACTATTCCACGCAGACGAAGTTGCGGGCACAGCTAGTATTATTATAAAAATAAATGTTTTCAATTTTTATACTCAAAAATGATTAAAATTTTTCATACTCTATAGTCAAATTTCAGGATATAATCGCGTGCCAATTGCAAAAACGACGTATCACAGAAGTTGGATAGGGGTTTATCCCAAAAGGGTGCATAATAATCTACAAAAATATATTTCAAAACTTAAATATCTGAGAAAAACGCGATTGACAACAAAATACAGATACAATCACATATGCTTTTTTGCGTTTCGAATATATTTGCATCAATGAGAGTTCTTGGTGGAATTTTGATTTGTCATGTAGTAAGTAATCTTTTTTTTAATTCATTACTTACTAGAACATTACACTTATCATGTCTTATTTGGAAGCGTTTTACGTGTGATAGTTATTACACCACTCATTATACGCAAATATCAATATTAGTAGTGAATGAAACGAATATCTAATGAACTACATGTTTAAATACTTGCATGAACAGAGTATGAGTACCAAAACTTGCGTCTAACGAGATAAAATGAAACGACAATTTGGTGAAACTTAGTTTCTCTTTCGAAAATGTTACATATAAAATAAAAATCCCATACACAAGTATTAGATTAGACAAAAATGATTTTTTCATATTCGGTTAAAGATTAGTTCTTCTGTTTCAACATCATTCAGTCATATAAGTTATGGCTTAACGATTTCATAACATATTTATTCGTAAGTAGTTTAATAATTATATTTACTTACTAATATCTATATATATATAAAAAAACAATAAATAGTGGATGCTGAATAGCTCGCAGCTCTAGGGGAACTTTCCGGAAGGAATTTTAATTCAAATTTTAATACAGATTTGACATGTTAAGCTTAGAGAGATGTTCTCATGTACAGGAGCCGGAGCTTACGTGTAGGTTGTGTGGCGATGCACTTTTTAACCCGAGTGTAATAGTTCGACAGGCAGTTATAAGAAAATGCCCTATGCCAATGTTTAGAATTATTTACGAAATTTTCCTACACAAATACCATAATTAGAATTTTTGACACGCCCTTTCTCAGAAAAAGTAATCGAAGCTCTCGTTATGAGACGACGCGGTATAAAACACTGAGATATAATCGCTTGAAATATATTAACGGGTAGTTAATAATACGAGTAGGGTCCGTAATAGGGGTGTTACGTCAGTTCGCATCGGAACTCGACTGTGGAGCGAAGCACCTGCGTCGGACAAACACGGATGGCGCACTCTCCGTAACGGAACAGAATGTTTAACGGGAGCCTCGTTTACATAGGCTTTTACATACATAACCTAGTTTGATAATTTAATAATAGTTTATCCTAACATATTATAAAATGTAAATATCTCCCTATATGTCCGCTAGTGCGCTACCACTGAATCAATTTACATGATTCTTTTAACAATGATATGTGTATTCTTTGGTTAAATACCTGTAGTAAATGGAAGCGTTGTTTTTTATACTGTACTAGCCGCTCTCCGCGATTATACCCGCGTACTTCCCGTTCCCGTGGGATTTTCGGAATAAAAAATTTCCTCCAAATCGTTCCAGTAGTTTTTTAGTTTATTCGTTACATACAAAAATAATTTTTCCTCTTTATAATATTAGTGTATATAGGCACAGCGCTTTGACCACAATCTCATCAAATATTGAGTGTCGATGCGGCCCAGGATGGATGCCCCACACTAAGCTTAGAGGTACTAATTCTCAATGATTCTGCCGGAACACACCTATTAATGTTTGGGGACAGAGTTTCAGACTTGAGGGTGGTAGCTACCCAAGCGGGTATTATTAGAAATTGGTCTACGAACATACTTTCTTTTGCTTACGATGTTTACAATCATCGAAATCTCAGGCTCATCATATAATTCGATAGGTGTATTCGAACCTACAGTCGACGCGGAATCAGTCTACACTACCAACTGATTCATCATAGCTTAAGAATAATAAGGACAAAATCGACAAAACAAAAACAACCAACACTTCCCATGATTTAGCTGAATCAATGAATATCTAAGAGAAATAATGTAGTAAATACATAATTCTAACGAGTAAACTTGCTATAATGATATGCAAATAAATATTACATTTCTACATTTATAAATTGCCGTTCGACTACAATTTTGATATATATTTCTTTGTCACTGGACATTTTGGGAAGGAGCGAGCTCTTAAGCGCTTAGAAAATGGTAGCTAACATAAAGGTACCAGAGTAGTAAGAACCTCAGTTTGGGATGCTTACGGACACGAATTTTATTTGGTGCAGGTGACAATGCGGACAAATATAGTACGACGACACTAAACTTACATGAACCGTCTCTCAATAAATGTACAATTCGAAGGGACGCAAAAATTTGTACATTTTAAAATTAGAACCAAATTAGATCGAATAATGCATTTATTTAAGTGAAATGAATGTGTAAATATAAACACGTAGGTAGTGTAACCGGACGCGGTCCGCTGCGTTGGAACATTGCCTCCGTATGGTAAGATAACAGTTATTATGTTCTCATTAAGATAACTCATTGAATTGCTAATAACCGTTTACCGTGATCCATTATGACGTCGCTGGCATGAAAAAATACAAAGTTACTAGTGTTCTTCTGTTTCTCGAAATTCGAACATAACCATTACTACGAAAAACCAACTGTTAGGGACCGTTCATGTATTACGTAAGCTACAATAGGAGCGCAAGGGTTGAATGGTAATTGAGCACTGAAATTGTACTTATTTACAAAATTATCCCACTTTCTTTAATGTTATTTATGTTTTTTGAAATTATATATAGGTATTACTTTTTCTTATATTTATAACTAGCTGTGTTCCAGCGACTGCGCCCGCGTTTTGTATATTTTTCACTGCGTTTTAATTTTTTTATACGGAACTCTAATATTACTTTTTGTAATAAAATAAAGTATAAATATTTCTCATAAATTCAAGCACTTGTCGGTAAAACTGTGCATTGAATAGGATTTAATTATTTTTTTTAAAGTTTTTTTTAAGCGGAATCCTAATCAGTTTCAATAATTAAAAGTATCGAGGTTGGGGCAGGTCCCCTTATCTATTGTATTGGGGGACTCTGATCCCTCAAATACAATAGATAAGGGTAGTGCGTAAATGCATTTCCCCTCGTCAAAAAAAAAAAAATAAAAGGCTGAAAATCAGCGCTATATGGTATGTCGCATAGCATCAGCTGAGCCTGTCCCATTGCCAAAATATTATATCACGCCACGTTTATTCTTAAGGTTATGTAAAATATCTTTTGCCAAAAAAAAAAATAAAAAAAAAATATTTGGTAAGAGCTGACTTACTTTTGCTGACAAGAGGGAGGGGTACTCAAAAATGTTTCAATTCTCCCTACGTAATACTCGTACGGCCCATTACCAATTTTTAAATCGTTAGCACTCTGTTAAATGGCTATTAAACAAACAAATATTGACAAACAGAGTAAACAATGTCTTGAGCTGTTTTAGCTTTGCCTATTTATAATTATAGCCATTCAGTAAAAAAAAACGAATATCAAAACCGTAAATAAATCATGGTTGTAAAGTTTTTTCTAATGCTTGTATACCTGATTAGTAGCTGCTAGGGATGCGCTGATCAGATTCGATATTTAACAATACTGTATTACAGGCATCCGATCGAATAAAATTCGGATCGTTTGAAAACCATTGAATTATCTTCTTTTTTAATTACCTATTTTTAATTTAGGGACTTCGGTTCAGCAAGAACACGTCAGTCCCATCATAACCTAAACTTCAAGCTAACAATATATTTTGGCTTCTACGCGGATCGATTCAATAAAGCGAGATATCGGTTCACCTAGATCGTATTAAACATGTACCTAGGTACTTTAAATAACTTAATTATCAAGTTCAAGCTAGACACCAATATCGTTATGAGTAACTATCGTTAACTTGAACGTGAAAATACTTACATGGTCACAAAAAGGTTTCAGGGCACAGTCTTGAAATCGATAATTTCAAATTAATGTCAAATTAATGATAAACGTTAAAAATCCTAATCATTTTCTTCATTCAATTTTTGGATTGATCTTTTGAAAATTGGATCGATTATGTGCAATCCAGAATATCGATTCTGAAGTTCTGAAGTTTCTCTGAAGTTTACAAATCTGTCAGTAAGTTTTATAAGCATATTCTAAAAGCATCACTTCAGAGCTAGTATCTCTAGACTTAGCATGTTTACCATCTTAAACGTACTATGGTTTCCTTTACCAGTCCAGCTAATTTACAAAATTATAAATAAAATAAAATTTCGTAATTAATATAAAATTGTTTTAATTTAAACATATGTTTTAAATATGACGTATGTAATAATATTAATGCATATCCTCCGAGACAATATCGACCGAACAAAGATTCGATGACGTCATCAATTGTGCGTAAGTAGGTGCCTATACGTAAAAGCCAAACCCTGAAGACATCAATGAATACAAACCTGTCACTTATTGTACCTCTAATTTATTACGTAACGTATTTGTGAAATTTATTAGGTAATTTCGGAAGCGCAGACGGGTTACGTGATTTTTAAACTTTATCATTTTAAATCTATAAGTGATGATAGTAACAAATACATATAATAATACACAACAGGATGATGATAATGCGTTATTTAAATGTTAGAATTGTTCAAAAGAAAAAACGCGTTGGTAAGTGTGTAGTGATGACTCTGTTTTTTACTCAGTTACGTACCTATTTTAAATGTCGGTTTTTTCCCCCGAACTGACGAACGCTGTTTTTTTTTAACTGACGAAACGTTGTCGATCTGAAAGGTTAGACAGCTTCATCGGCGACTTTGAGGCTGGCGCTAAAGGCGTTCTGCCTAAAAATGGTAGCCCGCGCAAGGCTGCCAAAATAGTACGAACCTCAGCTTGAGGTACTTGAGCTACCCGTGATAAAAATTCCGCGAAATTAACCCTAGCTAACGGAACGGCTAGTAAACCTGTAAAGTAAGAAAGGTCCCTTAAAGAACCTATGTACCTTGTGTGTAGTGTGCAGGTATGTGTGTGCAGTACGATGCGTGTATTGCTAATGCATGCAGTGTCACTGTATCGCCCTGACAGCGGATACAAGAGCTTCCCCAAATGGGGACCGGAACACGTATTATGCAACTGCCGAAGGGTGAGCTGGGACCAACGCTTTTGCCCTGAAGAGCTTTGACAGCTTTATCCAGTTTTGGTAGCGAGTGCTTAGAATATCTAGTATATCCAAATTTTAATATAATAACACTAAACGTTTTCAATACCAACCAAACAAATTCCGTTCACAAACAGAGAAGAAAATAGTACGGTACTATTAATTTATCTTTGCCTTTTTATACATACTATACTGATAACAGGTAAAGGCAATAATTACAGAAGTAACTCAGTCATTTTTTTAAATTTATAACTTGTCGTGTTAGACGTTTTAACTCCAGAGAGTGGTTGCTAATCCAATAAATGCTTTACAACATTTACTGTAAGTTTAGAATAATAGTAAATTTATTTGAATTCGTAGTAACTCTCCTCATACTATATGATTCAGGCCTAATTATTATACAAAATAGAACCAACTGAAAATTATTAGAAAGAGAACCTTTAGAGTTTCCATTATTATATTGTTCTTAAAGAAAAGTTGTGAGATTAAAATAAATTATCTAGTGATTTTTTCACTCTCGTTTGCATAACTATGGGACAATTTATTACGTATTAGATACGTTTTCTGATAGAGGTAAAGTTTCAGGCTTATATTTACATGCAACACACAACCAATACACACAAAACATTTATATACTTCAAATACTTCAGTCGAAATCTCCGCTCTCACATTAACTGTGTCAAGTAGGTACTTCGTTACTCGTAGACACATTCCATGTGCATATGTCAAATAAATGGAAATATATTTTATACAATTATTTACTCTGTAATGTAGATTTTAAATAAATAATTGGAAAAAGAATGGATTCTATTTTCTGTAGTCTCTATATTATTTTTGGTACAAACAGAAAGCAAATATATCTCTCACAGATTCAAACACCTGCCAGTAAAACTCTGCACTAAATCAAATTTTATTCACAATTTCATAAGTTTAACTTTTTTACGCAGAACCCTAATTATCACAGCATCATTTGAGAACCAGTATCTAGTACACTAGGCTTAGTGTGTTTACCATCCTGGACCATATCGTCACTTAACATCGGGTGAGGTCGTGGTCAAAGCATTGAGCCAATAATGTGTAAAAAAATGTATTTATTAAAAAGCTATTATTTTGACATTACAAACAATAGATCATACACATCGCAATAAATATTTAAATATTTTTTAATTCGCCTATGAGGTACACCTATACTACAAGATTTAACAGGAGAAAAATTATCTCCACTAAATCTTTATAACAATATAATCGATACTAACTAGGTGCTAAATGAATAGTGAATAAATATTTCCTTTAACTTGTCTATATGTAATAAATATATTGCTCTTTAAGCTAAACGGAATATCCTAATAAAAAAAATCATAAAAAGTTGCACATCATTATTTACGTGTAATTAAAATAAATTTAAACTAATTAATTTTACCTAAGCATGAAGCGACTATATCAATTAATTATGGTGTGGACCTTTAGACACGAATCATATTAATATCTAAGATAAGTTATATTCATAAGCATAATTAATCAACTACATGTATTATGTTAATGTTTTTTATAATGTTACATAATCAAGTACTTTCTGGTTACGTATGTACTATAATTAATTTAAAATAATTATTATATAATAGGTAATATGAATGACAAACATACAATATTTAATGCTTTTTGACTGTAAATATTAACCTTGTTTTAGATCTTTCACTCTTGAAGTAGTATCTATATATAAATAGGTAAAAATAGTTCATATTATTTTGTCTTCTCTGTTGATATTTTATTTATTTTATTTATTAGGTATCGCTTTAGTGCTGTGAATAACAAAAACATTGGAAAAGGCCATAATTTTCTTCAAATTTACAACAGTGCTTTTGCTTGTATATCAACCAATGGGCGAATATTAGTCTATATAAATACTATTTACCTACAATCACGTTGCTCGTCTCTACAGAGGTAGACAGAATCACCAGTTCATCACTTTTGTCCTATTTTTAAATACTTCTTTTGTTTACATAATTTCTAGTGCTCACTATATTGGAAACTAGTAATAGATAATTTTTTTTTATATAGAACAGTAATGATATGTACTATAATACTATGCTATCAAAACCTACATTTATAGACATTCCGTAGAAATTAAAATATCACAATTTTAATTCATAACACTTAGTAAAATAAAAACGTAAAATAAAAATAGGTACGTACTTGTGAGTATTGTATCGCGTACTCGGCTATGAGCGCTTGCGCGTGGTGCGCGAGCGGTACGTGTAGTGTGATCGGGGGGTCACGGGCCCCCGTCAGCTGGAGCGAGTTCGGTGCTGGTGAGGTCGCGCGGAGACCCCCCAGAGATAGAGTGCGCCGGATAGTCAGCCCTGTTGGACCTGGTTACAATACAATAACATATTTAAGCGATAATAGCTTGATATCGGGATCTATCCAGCAATAAATTTTAGGTAAAGTATTGTAGAGTGATAAAGATCGGTTGATTTTATTTAATTCGATTGGAGTTAGCATCTCTCATTTCTGTCACAAAGCAGTTCTACACTTCATGCTATGTACAGGTCTAGATAGATGCAGATGCATGACGGTTCTATTTCAGCCTTCAGGGACTGATTTCTTATTTATTGGTGCCAGTAAGAACTGCAATGGTTCTTATTATATTCACTGGAAATTAAAGGGTAATGGTATGGTATAATTACCTCTGACGCCGATAGTGACGGCGCAATGGGAGACAGCCAGCACGGCGTTCTCCCCGGGCGGTACGCGCGCCGAGAACAGCCGAGCGAAGTAGAAGGGCCAACTGCGCGCCATCTCGACCGCCTGACGCTTCACGTGCGAGCGCACTGACCCCCCGCCGGCGGGACCCGCGACCCCCTGCGACTGCAGCCACGCCGCGCCCGCCCTGCGCTCGCTCGCACTCATCCTCAGCGTAGACTGCGCCGACTTTATGTCGTGCACTATCTGCTCTTACACATACGCTAGTATTACGACAGATTATACATTAATTACAAAAAAATGTTATTTATCAACATACAAAATGGAGAAATGTTAATAATAATTGAAATAACTAATATAAATACAAAATATTTTTTATTATCTTAAAGTTACCGTTAAAATGGATGCTTACGTGACGTCATCATAAAGTAAACGATGGTTACTTGCGAAGCTTGTGATTATCTAATGACGTCATACATAAAACTCTTTTAAGCTTTTCATAGAATTCATCTAATTGTTATTTATTTATCTATCTAATCAAAACAGACATCTCCAAAAATAGTGTTTTATTCCTGTTCCTTATCCAAATCAAGTAATTATTCATACGCCAATATCGTATCTACTTCTAAATTATTATATTTCTATGGCATAAAAATGATACTGACTGCTTTTTCTATTTATGCATTATGTAAATACCAAAATCATAAATGTATTTAATATTCGATTAATTATAAATTAACAAGAGAATTTTCATATTATTTTCACGTATAGTTAGGATAATACCGAGTTACTTACTTGAGAATAAAGTAGATCCAATATTGCAGGATCGTGATAAGTCTCCAGTGGTGTAAACACTTCTTTGCGCACGCGCAGTTTCCACGGGACACGTCCATACGTCAGGAACGAACGATCTGATGGTAGAAATGCAGCTGGAGCTGGTATATCACCTGCACAAAAATGTCAAATTTCATTTATTTTTTAGTAAAGATGTTGTGTGTTTGAGAAGCAATATCATAGAAATACATACGTTCTACATGATCAGTCTTGTCGGTCACATGTGTGGACACAGACTGTCTCCGCTCCGCTTCTAATTTTCTGTCTCTTTCTTTTTGCACCATATGGGTTTTGAATGTAGCTCGCTCTCTCTTCACCGTGTCAGTGTTCTCTGATGGGAAAACTACGTCAGACCTGGGACTATCTCTTGCTCGACCAACGAGCATGTCCCTAGAATTTTTCCGTCCATCGTAACGCTCGAAGTCATCAAAGAACGGCGAACGCTTACGTTCGAAAGCTTCGGCGATCCCGTTTCCTTCCTTCCTCCGTTCTGCTCTCGCTGGATGCATTTCGTATATTTCTGACGCCTCCCGACCTGAGAAATCGTCCCTTTCGCGACGATCCGTCGTGTCTAATCCCGATTCAGAGTCCCACTCGTCCCGACCGCCTTTTCCACGGTCGTCCCTGTAGCTCTGAGCCTCTGACTCGTCGCCCCAGTCGTCACGAACGCGACGCTCCCTTCTGTCAGCTGTCAGGAATCTTGTCGCTAAGTCATCGCGCGGCGGCTCAGACTCTTCCCGACGTCGAGAGTTCCAGTTCGCAAGGAACGCGTGTCGGTCGTCCGCTTCTCTATTCTGGTGAACGCCGAAGGTGTCCCGATCGCGGCGCAGTTGAGCGAATGATGACTGATCTGGTGCCGGTGGTGGTGGTGCGGGACCAGCGGGTGGGGTGGGAGGAGACTGTGGGGGAGGCGGCGCCGGCCCAGGAGGAGCAGGCGGTAAAGGCGGCGAAGGCGCATCCCACCGCGGTCCACCTCCTAACTGCCGCTCCAACATCAACTTTCTTGTGTCTTCCAATTTGTTAATAGTACGAGGTGTTTCCGCATTTGAAGATGTACTTCGCACTGAATGGTTGGCGGTGACGCGCTCCAGCCTTTGTCTCATCTCGGAGCTGAGCTTCAGTTTCCCAACACTCCCAGGCGAAGGTCGTTGCGCTCCAATTTCGAAGCTTCGTCTCGCCGTCCTCTGGCTGGGAGGTTCCCGGTTAGGCGGCACTCCGCCGTCCACGTCGAATTCTTCCCAGTCTATTCCAGGTGTCACTTCAGATTTAGAGCGGCTTCTCGGCGGCTCATGTTCAATGCCGTTCGTCTGCGCCTGAGGTGTGTGTCTCCTATGTATCTGCCTCATTTTGAATTTGGTAAAGTCTTCCGCAGTCTCTTGGTTAACTGCATCTTTTGGTGGAGGCCACCTCCACTTCCCGATACGTACGGTCTTCGCTCGGCCGTAAGGGTCCATAAATCCTCGGATTTCGGAGGGATCCGATGCATGTAGCGGTGGCGGCATGGGCGGCGGAGGCGGTGGCGGGGCTCCAGCCGAAGAAGTCTCATTGGATTCCCGTCTTATTTTTGGTATATTTCTCGGCGGTGAATGTACTTGGGCATGCACAACAGTTGACGACCGGACGGGCGACGTGGGTTCCGATTCTGAAGGTTCGACGACTTGTCCAGCCAATAAAGTTTGTAGCGCTTGATTCTGAGCGAGTAACTGCTGTTGAATTTGAAGATTTTGCGCCATGGCGCTTTGTAGGAATGCTCGTTGCAAGTTCTGATGGTATGCATTGATGTCAACAGTACCGGGAGGTGGAAGGTGCAGTCCTAAAGCGGCTGCAAGCGCTTCGGGTGTGGCCGGCATCGTCGGCGGCATCGTCAGTGAACTGAAACTCAGAGCTGATGTGTTTGCCGCTGCAGCTCTTGGCGTCGCTCCACCGCCTTTAATGGCTCCCGATAACCTTTCTCCGTCCGTCAGCCGCTTTAAACTATCATTCATGAATATAGGATCAAAGAGATTTGTAATGTAATCATCAACAGATTCCACACTTGATTCCTTTCTACTCGTTTTACCTTTATCTTTATCTTCTTTACCTCCACCTTTGATAAGTCTTTGTATGTCTGCATTGTTCAAATCGATATTTTCCTTAAAATCGCAATCGAGGACGGTGTCTATAAAATCGTTGAAATTCTTTCCTCCTTTGATGCTGGCGGCCAAGGATCTAGCATCTGAGAGCTCATCTATGTTTGGGTCTAGGACTGGTGAGAATAGATCGTCTAGGAACTGGTCGACATCGGACGCCTGGCTCGGAACGCGGACGCGGCGTACGTGTGACGCTAGGCTCGGTGCTTCTGACGTGTCTGACATTGCTGAAGATCTAAATAAAAAAGGCTAGATTAATCTACTACCAGTTGAAAAGTATAGATTTTCAATTATAACGGGTCTCTGTAAATACTACGGCGTAACCCAAAAATAGTAAACTTGTCAAACTTAATACTGCAAAGAGGCACTATTGGAGCACACTTACGAGATGCTTGGCGACAGTTTTTAAACTTGACGATGGTAGCTGAGTTTAAAAAAATGGCCTATCATCATGCTACGCTTTCATCAAAAAGTTTCAATGTCAAACTTTAAAAATATTTTCAGTCACCTCCACATTCACTCCCTTTCTAAACCCCTCCCCTTCCCCTATAACCGTACACATTAATGTCCAATACGAGAGCAGACGACTGCTCCTTAACTTCTCTGATAAGAGCAATTGTAATTAATAGTATTATTTCTTTACCTGACCCCACCAAATTCGGAACTCTTCTCGATGTAAGCGCGACTAGACTGGGAGCCGGCGGGCGCTCGCTTGCCCGCGTACTGCGACTTTATATACCTGGAGGGCATCGCACGTGACGTCGTACCGTACTCCATGTCCATTGTACCCTTACTGCTGGCCACACTGGGAGCTCCGCCCCCACCTAACCTCTCCACCGAATGATACCTGTCGTTTAATCTCGACTGTGACAACCCCAAGTCAGCAAGCTTCGTCGGCTGCGGAGCTGGTACGTTATCCCCCAACAAGTTGTCCAAGGACCGGCTCCGGACTTTATCCGAGGTTTGTTCGAAGTATCGCTCGTTCAGCGCCGACTCACGCGACAGTATGTCGTGGGAGATTTTTCTAGAATATTCGTTGCTCTGCTTCGATATGTTGTGCGAGTCGTCGCGGTCCAGTTTCCAGTTGTACTCGGAGAAGCCTTCCTCGATCGATTCTTGGATCGTGCGGGGGATGCTCGGTGACCGGGATTTGGGTGGTTCCGGTGGTGGTATCTGTTGGAATAATCGATAAATAATAAATATATAATATATCTTTTTATGCTATTATATAATTGATTCGTTAATGTTTATGGATAAAAAAAGACGGCCTTCACGGGACCCTCGGCTGATTAAAAAAAACATTAAATTAGGTGGTAATATTTAAGATAAATGAAAGCTAACAAAAAAAATATTAAATAAAATAAAACTTTAAAGAAATACAAAGTGTCTTTGTACGCAAAATGTTGGGTATATTACATAGCGACCTAATAAGATAGGGTTGTATGTAATAATGAGTATGGTAACAAAAGAAAATGATTTGATTTGGTTGATTGAGAACGAATGGAAGCTTCTTTCCATTTTAACGGAACACAACTCACACAAAAAACAACAAAGTGTGAGATACACGCGTAGTATATAACTATAGAAGTATAGTTGAAGTTACAAGGGAAGATAAACATTACGTTACATTTTCAACACATTATAATTTGAATAAAATAACTTCATTTTTGGTATATCTATATATACCTGAGGTCGTAATGACTTGTCAGTGTCGACTGATGAAGCACGCGGTGGCGGCGCCGGCGGTGCTTGCCGCGAGGGCGTGCTGGTCGTGGGGGCGGAGCGCAAGGGCTCCGGCCGCGTGGTGGGCAGAGCACTCCAAGTCTCTATCTCACCGACCGCGTCCAGAGCGTACTCGCAACCGGCCCATTCTGATAACATATTTAAATCGTTATACCTTATTTTGATGTAAACAGCCAGCATCATTTGTTTATCACAGTTCACCATCTTTGACTATATTGTCACATGACATCAGTTGAAGCGCTGAGTGTATAAAAAAATACGATGTCCAATAGATGACGTGTAATAATTTGAAACATTTTACCGGTAAGTAATCCGTCGTGTTCCAAGGTGAGGGACCAGCCCGTAGCGTCGGAGCAGACCCCGGCGGCTGCGAGTGCGGCGGCCGCGGCTCGCTCGCACGACGTCCAAGAGTCGACGCACACGTGATGCACGGTATCTAAACAAACAAACAAATAAACAAACATGTAAGATATTTCAAAATGTACTTCGCTGATAGTTGAGATATCACGTGCGAAAAAGAGCGATTTTTAAAGATTTACGCGATTCTTTTGGCGCGTTAGGGAAAAATGAAAGTAAATTTTTTACGATGCGCGCGCAACCGTCACGAAAAACCAACACCCTGAAGTAAGCTGTTAACTCTTTAGTTTTTTCTATCATTACGTCAAAGAAGTATAACTTCTTACGTGCGTAGATAAGTACGAGGTGTGTTCAAAAAGTATCGCGAATTTTGTGTTTTTTCAAAAATTATTTATTTATTCATGAATATCTATTTTGTCCCCTTCAAAGTAATCCCCATGAGATATACACTTGTGCCAACGGTTTTTCCAATCTTCGAAGCACTTCAAAAAATCATTTTTTTTTTATCTTGTTCAGCTCCTTCTTCGATGCCGTCTTTATCTCGTCAAGAGAAGCGTAACGTCGTCCTTTCATGGGCCTCTTCAGTTTAGGGAACAAGAAAAAGTCACAGGGGGCCAGATCTGGGGGATACGGTGGCTGCGGCATCATTAGTGTGTTGTTTTTGGCCAAAAAGTCGCGCACAAGCAACGATGTGTGAGCAGGGGCGTTATCGTGGTGCAAAAGCCAATTTTTGTTCTTCCACAAATCCGGGCGTTTCTGGCGGATTGCTTCGCGCAAATTGCGCATAACTTGCAGGTAATATTCCTTATTGACCGTTCTTCCCTGTGGCAAGAACTCATGATGCACCACGCCCCTGCAATCAAAGAAAACTGTCAGCAAAACTTTCACATTCGATCGAACTTAGCGCGCTTTTTTTTTCGGTCTTGGTTCGTGCGGCAGCTTCCATTGAGATGATTGAGCTTTGGTTTCCACGTCATAACCATAAAACCACGATTCGTCACCAGTTATGACCCTCTGGAGCAAATTTGGGTCGTCGCGGACAGAGTTTAACATCTCATTAGCAATGTTCATGCGATGCTGTTTTTGGTCACAATTGAGCAATTTTGGTACGAATTTCGCGGCGACCAGTCTCATGCCCAAATCATTGATAAAAATCGAATGGCACGAGCCAATCGATATGTTTAGGTCCTCAGCAACTTCTCTAACGGTGATTCGACGATTGGCCAATACCATTTTCTTCACTTCATTAATTTTTTCGTCTGTTGTTGAAGTGCTCGGGCGTCCGGCACGCTCTTCGTCGTTCACATCTTCTCGGCCTTTTGAGAACATTTTGTACCACCGATAAACGTTGCTTCGGTCCAAGGTAGCTTCTCCGTATGCCACAGTCAACATTCGGAATGCATCCGCGCACTTAATTTCGTTTTTCACACAAAATTTGATACAGGTTCTTTGATCCATTTTTTTGAATAGGTAAAAATCGAAGACGATCCAAAACACGTGCAAGCAAAGCAGCTGTCAACAATTAAATGAACATTCAAAATGGCCGAGCTTGTCGGCATAAGTGAGAGACATGAGTGCCAACATAACGCCACAAAAAATTCGAAATTCGAATATACGTAACCCGCGAAAATTAAAAATTCGCGATACTTTTTGAACACACCTCGTACACATACACACACTTTTTTTATCACCAATCAAGTGGTTTTAAGTAACTACTGTCTGTGAAATCCACGTAGTTCGGAACGAGGTAAGACACTGATTCCATTGGCGTGGCGGTATTTTTTCTGGATTACCCTTTGAGCGAATGCTTAAGCTGGTAGAGGTAACTGGGTACACACAAGGAGACCGAAGGGGTATGAACCTCGACTTGACCGTTACCTGAGTAAAAAACTTTGGCCAGAGTTTGGCTAAACCCTATTACTTGTAGAAAAAGAAAGACAAAAGTTCTCTTACATAGTGTACCTACGTATAATGTGCAAGAATGTGTGCATTGAGCTGCCGGAGGCTACATGAGCACCCTCCATTGAGGCATACTACACCCAAGGTACATGGTCTTTTAACATTACAGGTTTACTAACCAATCGGTTAGCGCGGGACAAATACCAGAAAATTATTAACACGGTTAGCATCTTAATATGTCGATTACCCTTAAAAATGGGACAATAGGAAGATAATAGGAAAACAATGGAAAGCTGGCGTAAACCCCAGGTTAGAGCTCAAAGGGTTAAGGCGAGGTTCGTACCATTTTGGTGCTTTTGCGCAAGCTACATACCATTATTAGACTGAGTGCCTTAAGATACTGTGTGGTGCCGGCCAAGTATAGTCGCGGATGTCGTAAAAGGCGACTAAGGGACAAAACCATAGAATGGGCAGCAGCATCCTCTAAGTATTACAAACATCTACTGCGACCGCCAACCCGCCAATCACCCCCCCCCCCTCCCTTATTGGGGAGACCTATGTGTACATATGTGAACATCTTATGGTTGAATGAATGCCTTAAGCACTCGCCTCAAAGTGCGGTGAATCTGTCAAGGCCCTTCTGATCAACTCTGGCCGCTCGATGCCAGAATATGGTATATGATAATTGGAACCCGTACCGTCGTATAGCCAGAGTGGTAGCGCGGGCCTTGCGTCGGTTTTGGCAGCGCGCCACTCGAGCAGAGTGGGCGGAGTCCGGCGCGGGTGGGCGGAGGCTCGCGCCGTCGCCGCCCCCTCCTCGCAGGCGAGCCGCACGAGCGACCCGCGACGCGCAGTCGGCGCACGCTCCCATATGAACCGCACTAAATACCTATCACACACCACACACGTACTTAATAACTTACAGCTTACTTTTGATGAAAACGAACAAACATTACACATTACATCAGTAATCAAGTATTGATGTAAATCGAAAGGTCCTGGTAACGCCATCTATGGGCGGTCATTGAAGTCATATGGGCGGTTGCTGGTGATTTGCTTTGCCATTGAGTGGTAGCGCTGTAGTACCTTCAATGGACTACTGCGCCGCCCCTATAGTCCAATCGTTAGAGAGCCGCGCCAGTGAGGTTGCATATTCGAAATATTATTTTATTTATATATATATATATACATATATGTCACGTATAGTATGACGTCATGTTTTAGCACTCTCTGTAGGATGTACGTATATGATGTAAATATATATATATATATATATATATTTACAGCTTTTACCAAACTTCGTGGGCGAGTGCTGAAGGCACTCAGCTGCAAAAAGGTAACTAGCGCAAGGGTTACCAAAATGGTACAAACCTCGGCTTGGTCGTTACCTGAGTGTAAAATTTAAACCTAACTAATCCCTAGATTTTTTATTTAATCAAAAAGAAAGGTTCCTTGCAGAAGTATAAATTGAACAAGGCTTACTTATATAGTGGTGTGGTGGGTTGGAAGGCGGCGAGGCAATGCTGCATCAGCTGCCACACCCGGTCGGAGGCGTCCGGCCCGCTCGCCTGGTTGCACAGCTGCACCAGGATCTCATCCCGCAGCCCCCGGGACGACAACCCCCGGGATGCTATGTAGTCAGCTAATACCTTGAATACATCAATACTGAACTAAACAAAATCACCTGACTACAGACTGACCAAGAGATCAAACCAGCCAATCTGTCAGAAAGTATCAGAACGCTTTACAGAGAAAACAAAGATTTAAATGTCAAAATTCAATAGGTAAAAACAGTTTGAGATCGCATATTAAAGCAGACCGTAAATGAATAACAAATATTTCAAACTCGAATCCAACGTATTTCGAAAAAACTGTTTTATTTGGCTAATGAAAATCTTGAAATACAAACGTTAGGCCTTGCTGGAGATTGAATAGGGATGCTCTATCCCTGTCTCGCAAAACGAATGTTATTTATACAACTTGTATGAAGCACGTATTATAGTATGACGTCATGTTTTAGCACTCTCTGTAGGATGTACTTTAAACGCTTGGAAGTTCCTTATTGTCCATCAGTTTTTTTTTTATTTTGTAGTTGTCAACCTTAAGTATTGTCTTTGATAAGACAATAAAAAATAACCAAATATACACCCCTATCGTGGTATAATTTTTTTATTCAAACTAACTTTTTAAAGAAAATAGTTACAGGAATATAATAAACACGATATTATGTCATATTATGACAGTATTCAATGTAAAAATAAAATGATAATTTGAAATTATTACATTATCGGTCTAAACCATAATAACTCACCTTCTGCCTGGCTTCATTACCAGCAGCCGACTCATCGCACCATCTCAGTATTAATTTAAAAGTTGCTACAGCATCATTAAAGTCTTGATCTCTAAAATTAAAAACAACACAATACACGGAATTAAGTAATATGTAATAGACAAAGCAAAAAAACATATAATCTAGATCATTTTTATTCAAGAACTAGCTGTGTGCCCGCAGCAGCGCCCGCGTTCATATATTCTTCACCGCATATTATTTTTTTATAACGGAACTCTAAATATTTTCCCAAACATTTTTTTTGCTAGTAAAATTAAGCAAATATATTTCTGATAAATTCAAATAACCTGCCAGTAAAACTGTGAATTGAATCGTGTTTCATTCACAATTTCATGAATTTTTCATTTTTTATGCGGGATTTTTCACAAGTGTACGGTAGTCGCGGATCCAGCCTGGCTCGATATCCTTACCACCTTGCTAACTAATCCAAAGAATTTAAGTAATCAATTGTAAACGACCTCACCTGACAGCTGCTTTGGCCAAAAACGGTCTGGTAATCGGATGCTTCTTCGGGCTGAGTTGTCCACCGTCGGCGAAATATACTGAACTGAACTTGGAGAAAGCGAACTGCTGGAGATCTCTAGGCAGTTGTATCCTTTCGTCTTCAACGTACACATCGCCTGAGACCTGGGAAATAAATATTCAGACATGAATTAACGATTTAAAATTCCCTATTATTTGACCCTTTTTCTGTGCATATACTTATTTATTTTAAGCAAATTATTGTTTACAATAATGTACAGAGTACTATTATTGTAATGTTCTAGAACATGGCAACAAAATATGGTAGTAATTGTTGTTTCTTAAAACGACATGCGGTTAGAAAAGTAAGTATTTCAGAAAACTATTGCTATCGCGTTGCGCCCTAAAGAAAGCGAAAGGGACAACTGCAGCGCGGGCTGATTTAACTATGTAAAATAGACGAAAACATCACTTCGTTGTACCCTGTTTCCTCCTATAAAACTGTACCGATTTTTAATTTTCTTTCAGTTTTAGAATAATAAAGACTTTACTTTGGTTATACCTGTACGTGCTTTCATAAATTTTCTCCATCAAATTTGTTTGCCTAACGCCTAATGACGGTAAAAATCGAGCAGTTTCTGCAATAACTAGTTTATGGAAAAAATCAAAACGTACGGGCATGAAGTCGGTGAATATATATTATTTGTTATAAACATAATTACCACGATGCTATTATCCAGGGAGGAAAGGGGACTACGTTTGTATGGAATAAAGGTCACTAGGATATCCTCTTAATCATCAACTGTAGATTAAGATAAATGCCTATTTAACCACACCTTTATTGACACAAATTATCGCCTAAATAATTCTATAAAAAATTGTTTTTAAACACATAGAAATTATCACAATGTTTTAATATAAAATATAATACCTTGAGTAAATTCTTCCTGTCCGTGTGTGGTGGCTGCCACTCGTCCAGTTTGGACAGTATGAAGGCGAGCTCGGCCGGCACCTCCAGCACTTGCAGGCTCTCTGCCTTCGCCTTCTCTCGCGCTTTCTCTTCTGCGGCACGACGCCTAAATTTTACATACGATAAGTTTCAAAAAGTCAATTACTTAATTTAATTTTATATTTTACACGGTATTGAAAAATTATATTTCTTTGTATCACATCTCATTCAGGATTTTTTGTTTAGTTACAATGTTAATGTTTATATTTTTCGGTGAGATTGTTTAAATGTTTGTTCGTTCAGAAATTATTGGCGGGGAGCGGCCAGGGGCGGGGGGGGGGGGGGGGGGGGGGGGGTATTTTAGGAGTGGGTTAAAACTGTAACAACGGATCCATAGACAAAATAACGTGTATCGTATGCATACTTAGCAGCTGCCTGTTGTGCTTCTATACGTCGTCTGTGTTGTTCTTTTGAGCGCGGCGACACGTTTCCTCGCCCTCCGGCCCCGCAGCAGCGCCTGCGCGCGCACGACGCCGGCACGCACGCGCACGTAGCGCCGCCGTGTGGTCGCGCCGCGCCACCATGACTGCACTTTCACTGTCGCCTTACGCAACTGACGATATCGTTTTCTGTAGATAACATTTTCATTACAAACCATGTCATAACTTCATTATAAAATCATCATAACAGTTCGAATCAAATCAAATACTCTTAATTCAATTTGGGCCCTGAATGTTTTTTACGTGCTTATGAACGTACAAAAACCGGTGGTTCGGAAAACAATCCAATCTAGAAAAGCCGGCAAGAAACTCGAATTGGTTTTTTTTTAAAGTTTGATACAATTCATAATAATAAACGGTTTTAGCGCAAGCACAGAAAGGGTGTCATTTTCAGACATCTCTATCGTTCAGGTTAAGAACCTATAATTTTTGGACATTAAAAGGTGTTTGACATAGTACTTAAACTTATTGTCAAGTGAATCAGTAATGTGCTTTGGAAGCATGTTGCAGAACCGATTACCTAAAAAGCTTTTATTGGACTTAATAAGCCAGAAACGACTAATTTTTAATTACTTCTGTTATTGAAATTATGCCGGCCGTTTGCTATATCAAACTAGTTTAAATTTTTGCGGGCGTACATTAAATTATCAAAGATGTATTATGGAAATGTTAAGATACTATATTAATTAAATTTATTCTTTGTGATTCGCGAGATTCCGTATTGTAAATATAATCCCGTAACACGCACGGACCGGGCCGCGTACAATGTATTTCGGATGACGGAAATTATCAATCTCCTTAAACGTTATATCGAAGCGTAAAAAAAATTGCTACTGCTGCAGTGGGCAACGTTTCAACATTTAATTATTTTTTTTATCAAATTATCTATGTAATTAATTATTTTTAATTTTTTCAGCTGCAATATAAATGTGAAATATTGTATTAAGCAGCTTAAATAAGTGGTAATATAAAAACATAATAGATAAATCATTATATATAAATGAAATCAAACATACCTAGCAAGATATCCACGGACATGAGCTTGCAGTTTAGTGGCGGCGGCTCGGAGTTTGTCGGCACGTGTACGTTCCAGCGCTCTGTGCAACGCTTCCCTTATGAACACACGGGCCGCACCCAACTGGTAGTCAGCGCCGACTAGAAAACACAATATATCACATTTAGATATTTAATAAATATATTTTATAAAATGTTTTATAAAAATTATAACCGACGGTTGATATCGGTTGACATAGAGCAAAGTTTTTTTAAACCAATTTAATAAATTAATCAATAGAACTTTTAAACCTTATCTTTGATTCTTTATAGGTCATGAAAACCTGAGAAATTGTAGTATACAGCTACGTTTTTAAAATTCATTAGTCTGAAATGTACCGAAATAATGTAAGAATAATAATTACATTACGCCTGGATTTGTATTCCTTTTTGGTAGAAATTTAATATTTGAGGTTACACGACTAATTCATAAAGTTTATGCACGTCGTACTGTTTAATACATCTATGATTTGTTTTGATATTAATTTATACATTGTAATATTGTTATAATTAATGAAATCTCAAAAGCATTTGCTCAGAGATAGAATGAGAGATCGATCCGACGACGCGAATTCGCGGAGTAAATTATAATATGGCAGTTGGGTGTTTTTTTTTCCAACTTTTAGTCCCTATGCGGGTTAAGGACCCGGACTTTGGCTGGGCCATCCGTCCGGGGGGTATGTCGCGGTGAATGATTACGATCCCGTGCTACCCTCCTTACATGGCGGTAGAGACGGTCACTCATAGGGTTTTAGTGGGTAGTTGCTAGGGTCCCCTTCCCTAGTGTTAATCTCACACTCTCTTCCGTCCCCCGTGTGGGAGGGAGTGTCTACATGCATTTCCCTATGTAAAAAAGGGTGTTTTTCAACGTCCGCCCGTCTAGCTATCACTCTCAACTTGAAATCTGTCATCAATCGTATAGATATAAGCAATTAGCGTGTTACAATATCTTGTATCAATCATATCATTTTCAAATCAGATGAGAATCTATACTAATAAATAAAATTGGAGTGTCTGTTTGTAATGTCAAAATATTTTTTTTTTACTAAATAGGTATGAATGTATACCTATACCAAAAATACAATTTTTTTTAATTTTTGTCTGTGTCTTTGTTCCGGGTAATCTCCGGAACGGCTGGACGGATTTTGACGGGACTTTTTTTGGTAAATAGTTGAAGATACTCCGGGTAACTTAGGGTACTTTTAATTTACAAAAATAATTAAAACGGGCAAGTGCTTGAATTTATGAGAAATATTTTTACTTTATCTTAGTACAAAAAAAAAATCCGTTTAAAAAAATTAAAATGCAGCAAAAAAAATCTAATACGCGGACGGAGCCGACGAGAGACGGACTATACATGTATACATATAGCCACCAGTTCTTTTTTCTTCCAATTAACGGCATATCGTAATCATCTAACGACAATCCTAAATTAGTTTTTTTTCGATCTATGATAAGTAAAAAGATAAGAAATATGCCATTCTTATGTTTCTTTTTTTAATAAAGAATAATAATAGTCAGAAAGAAATTATAAAATAATGTGACATAAATTGTTTAATTGCAGAACAAAAAAAACTATTTTTGATTGAATAACATGAATTCTTTTTAAATTAAAAAGAAAAACACTAAATAACACTTACACAAAACCATAGCCTTCAGAACGTAACCGCGTTTCTTAGCGACTTTCCACATTTTCCCTATGTTCGTACGCCACACGACATCGCAGTGCCCGGACTAAATAAAACTATGGCTCGTGCACTGGGTTAATCGACCGGCCATCGATAAAGATACACCAAGGTAATAAATAACATACTAATTTACAATAACTACACACCACTATCTCGTGAAAGCGATTGTGTTAATTACAGTAGCTATTAAAAACATAACTGGACAGTTAAAACCTAATGAATAACACAGTTCGATGACTTTTAATTTTTAATTGCAATTAATACTATTTTCACGATGTTTCAATATGTATATACAAAAAAAAAAAACGAGACTTTAGAAGACATAATTAACATTCTGATTTCCTTGTAGGTCTAGAAAACAGTTTTTTTAAAGTGAATTTTTGATGTGAAATATCTATTGGCGCACTAAAACCTAAACTGAATTGTATACCGTGACACGTATACCGTTCTACAATCCACTCAGATGTTTGTCAACTTCCGGGAGTCCCATGATCGTCAACTTTTTTCACGTTAATTGCGAGCGAGAATAATAATCGTTACAGTTCCTCTTGATTTAAGTCTCCTCGTTAACAAATTACTTATTTATTTATAGCGCATTTATTTACGTAAATCTAATTATCGCAAATGTCGTCTAGAATACAGAGTAAGTGAAAGAAAAGATTAATTTTCAACTTGCAAAAGACAATTATCAGATGAGTGTTGGAAATTGCTGTCACATGAGAGTCTTCCATTACGGTAAGGTCCATAATAAGGTTTTAGATTAACCCGCCTCCCTACCAAAAATCACATATAGTTTTTGGTACAAAGTATTTAAAAAAAAACATAATATTATTGTTAAGCCTCACGTGATTAATATACGATCCCTAACACAGCCATCATATTTAAGTTTTATAGGTTGGTATTTACCTGCGCCGGTTGGTGGCATTTCTGCCAGTATAGAGTTGCATATCTCCCGATACGGAGTCGCACGTGTTGGTGACGTCTTCAATAGATACCTGGTAATTGAAAATTAGACATGAAATAAGTTTATAAAAATTGTACTAGTCTTGTGAAAAGCACTAGTGTCACTTCATACATAATAACATAATTAAATTTTTGCACAATATTCTATGAAAGTGAAGCTACCTTTCCGAGCATACTGTATAGTTTATTTGATATTTTTAAAGTATTCATTAGCAAAAAAATTAATGGAAACGAAAAAAGGTAATATCCAACGTTATTCAGGGTCTGAATTTAGCTACGAGATACATTGATGATATTGAATTTTTTTTTTTAAATTAATTGTCTCGTATTAAATAATACATACTAAATAGAGAAAATACTTTGAATTAGATTTTCCGTATTAACAGAATTAATAATAAAAAAACGTCACTATACACTCACCGATATCTTTCCACGAAGTTCTGGAAAGGTATCCTTATCGGGTATCCCATCTGTCTTATTTTGATCGTATCCAGCATGCCCGTGTAACGCAGTTGTGCTAAAACGCAAGGCATGTCAAACTTCATCGGTGATTTGTCAGTGTTTGGTTTAATACAGCGAACGAACCACGGGTTGCAGCGTGACATCGACTCGAGAAGCTGGTGGAGGCTGTCCGAGAACCTGAAATACGATGGTATTTCAATAAGAACGTGCACAAAAACTACCTAGAATTATTGAGAAATTTTGATGTAAAAGAATATTATGGATACTTGTGGTTTATTCTATTTGTCTGATTATTTACATGTTAAAAACTTATTGATCTTTGCCTTGAACTGAGTCTTCTTTCCAAAGTTAGTGTAGTGGCATCTTCCAAGTCCGAATGCCTAGGGGTCGAAACACGTTTATACATACACACACTCCGGGAGTGGCAAAAAAACGTGCCTTGCTAAAAAAAAACTTGCATCCGCTACCAGCGTGATACAATGAGATCTCACAAATCAAACACTCTTGCACACTACACGCCGATACATGAGTTCTATAAAATACCCTTTTCCCTTTTCACAAGCCATAGCTAAACTAGCTAGTTAGGGAAAAAATTTAAGAATTTTCTTATACAGGTAACAGTCAAAGCCAAGGTTCGCACTACTTTTGTACCCTTGTGCTGGTAACTCATCAGCTGAGCGCCCTAAGCGTTCGCCACAAAAGTTCGGTGAGATGTTAAGGTCCCTCAGGTCAACAGCATTTAGTCACTTTAGTCACAAAAAGTCACATCGTCGTTTACTTTTGGACGCAATGATTATAGAACGGTCACCTATGGTAGAATAATGAATACATCATACCTGGCAGCGACTGTAGGAGTTCTCGGCTTCATAGTGACAAATCGGCCGTTAGCTCCCCTCGGTAATGTTTTGTTAGCATCATGTTGTGCTCTCAACTGGGTTGACATCTCCGCTACGAGCGGTACGTCGCTGCTGCATAATAACTCTAAGACATCAGCTCGTAGCGCGTCACGATTCTTGTCAAGGAATCCTTCAACATTGTACCAGACTTGACCAGCGTAATGTCTTATCTGAAATATTGAGCTGTGTTACATATATTCAGACTAAAAGAGGGTGTCTTTTTAGTACAACTGTCGATAAATATATAGAGGAAGATTCGCAATTAATTAAAGTACCACCCTATTATTAAGTTAGCAAGATGGGCTTTAATAATAATAATTTACTACTCGCAATATTCACATCACAGCGTATTACTTTACCTCAAGCTCATTGTAGGGGTTTTAATTCGTGTCCTATGTTAATACATAATGTATCCAATTATAGTTTCAATGAGCCATCATTATTTATAGAAATGATAATATAATTATATATATTATTTGCTATGTAAAGTAATGCTCAATTTGATGTAATAAAAGAACAATAAGGAATACTTAAACTTACACCAAATTCATTAGCTCCTAATCTCGGCCTGGAGTAGAGCTCGTTTAATGCATGATTATAATGGCACTTTTCTAAGAATGAGGCATCTGAAGCTCTCGGAAAATTACTTTCATCGTCCAGCAGGTGTGCAGAATTCCTACTGGTTTTTTACTAAGGCAGCTGTATCACTGTAAATATGACAAATGAACTTAAATTCTATTGAATTTTTACTAAAAACAGATTTATTTCATCATAACTAAACTTACCTGGTGAATTATCGTTCCACGTAAGATTGGACCATTCTAAACGCTCCTTTTGATACTCTTGTTGTTCTAACTTAAATATATGTTTATTAAAATAATGTTGTAGTGTCTCGTTAGCGTAATTTATGCAAAGTTGCTCAAATGAATTCTCTTCCAAGTCTTCAAACCCGAAGATGTCCAGTAGAGAAATCCTGTGAGCATCGTGTAGACCAGCGCGGTGGACTATCGAATTAATTCTAAGTACTAGCCAGTTGAATAAAGACGAGTAGAGAGCTTTAGCGAAAGCGTCTCTTGCATCTAACGCCTGATCAATTGGCAATGGAGACCTCATAAGCTCCGCTCGAGCAGCCGTAACTCGTGTAGTCAATGCTCTTGCTAAATCCTCAGCGGGAACTTTTAGTAAATGTGCGGCATCGTACTTCCGCACCTCCACCTAACTGAACACCTTCTTGACCGTGCCGTAGTTGTCTCCTATGGAAATAAACGTTTCCCAAATGTAGAACTGCTGCTAATACTCTTATTATGTCTTCTCTTTCCGAATCTCCTATACCGAGAACTTGCATGGCCCCGCATAGTGCAGACCAGTCAGCTCCAGCGCCGGCACCTCCCGAATCTCCTCCTTGGTTCAAATAGAAATAGTGTTCTGCTGTCAATAGACCTCTTGAACGTCTCTGTTCTTCATCCAATCCAGCGAGTAACTCATAGAACACATGGTAATTTCTCTCACCAGGTGATTGTGTTACTATACGAGATTTTTCTAACAAGTAGTGTGCGACTCTTGCTCCGGCTAATGCGCCGTCTTTGAAATATAATTCTAAAAGTTTCCCGAAACGACTAGAGTTATGATTTTTAGGTGTCCTTGCGTTACCGAAAGCCTCAAGAAGTGGTGCAGCTTCGAGGATTTGTTCAGACACCGGGGCTCTACCTGGCGGTGCTGGAGCAACGGCAGCGAGGAATTGTACAGCGAGTTTAGTAGATTCTGTTTTTCCAGCACCGGATTCGCCAGAGATTAGAATGGCTTGCGGCTGCGGTAAGGAGGCACGAGCGGCCGCTGTGATTGCGAACAGGTGTGGAGGAAGATCCCCTAATGCCTCTGCAGCGTGGTACCTGACACAGAAAAACACTGATTTTGTAAATGATTATTTTACTAAATATGGTTTATAAAAAATAATCCACAATTTATTTTTTATATTAATAAAGGCCAGGTGAAAAGTATTCATAATCGACGAGCGTGTATGTAACCTCTGATGAAAGTAGAAGAAGCGAAAGAGGTGTGTCAAGATCGTAGCAATTGGAAGGTAGAAGTCTCTGCCACGGGAGAAAGGCGTGATGATATGTCTGTATATAAAATGCTCTCACCTCCTAGCAGTCTGCAGTCCATACAAAGCATCGACAGGCCGGTAAGGATTAACAGCCACCAATATGGAACCTGCATACGTGTATATTAGTCCTTGTTCATATCTGAGCTTTAGGTTCCATAGTAGGGCTGCCTCGTGTAGATCGTGAAGACGCGTCATGTCGTCAACACCGGTGGGTCCGAGCTCTTCACGCGGCCATACAGGATCTCCTTCTTCCTCCCCATTGCCCATTTGGAGGGCGAACGTTTGGGTCTGTAACATAGTTTTATTTATACATATTTAACAAAAGAAAAATACTAGGAGTGGTTAAAAAAAAGTTTTTGCTTTTGCCTAAATCCATTATAAAGTAATAATTAATATTTACAATCATTATTTGTAGGGTAACCCGCCTCAAAAAGTGTAGACTTGGAAATAACATTTTGAGACTAACGAACTCTTTTAGTAGGTATCTGTTTAACTTTTAATAAAAGAAATATTACAGTCGTATTGTATAAATACGATCTTGTTTATATAAGATTTTTAAGAGCATTTTATAAAAAACGGAATCTATATGTACATTTCATTCTTATGTTAGAAATTATTCAAAAAAATTTAAACGTGTTTGTATATATTCCAAAGCAAAATTATTGGGAAACAAAGTTCTTGAGTCTAAAAATAAGACCAAGACTGTCTGGCACTTCTTAAACAAGGAACTAGGTAATAATAGAATAAATGATAATGCTTTAAATAAGAACGTCGACGGAGTACGTATTTCAAGCAGTTCAAAGGTAGCAACTGTTTTTCAAGATTATTTTACCAACGTATCATTAAAAGTAACAAAAAATATAACTTCATCTTCCCATGGTGCCGCATTACTTTTAAATAATCTGAGTGCCCCTATAAGTTCAAAATTTAATTGTACATCGATGAGTGCAGGTGAAATAATAAAATAATTCAAACAATTGAACTTGAAACACACCCAGGAGATATGGGGAATGTCAGTGATGGTTGTTCAATCCATAATTATCAATATTTCACCTTATTTGGCTAATATATATAATATATAGTATGTATAGAAATTGGCACCTTTCCCAATTTAATGAAAGTAAGTAAAGTGGTCCCTTTGTTTAAATCAGGTTGTAGAAGTAGTCTTAGAAACTAGACCGATTTCTGTACTTATTTATTTATTTATTTATTTATTTATTTATTTGAACACTAACAAGATTTACATTTTGATTTAGATATGTACAATGAACAATTTGAGGACACGTGATAAATGCAACCTTAATTATAAGTGATTACGTTGAATTATATATTGAAAACAAGCTTGTGCAAACCAAAAAGATACAAAAGAACAAATAAATCTGTTGAATATTAGAATTGATAAAGTTTAAATTACTCAAAAAAAAAAAAAAAAAACGACTCCAAATTAAAAGTGGAATAAACTTACATTAATTTTAGACTTTAAATAATATATATATAATAATATTTAACATTAGTATCACTTCCGTAAGTAGTTAGATTTATACATTTTAAGGCTGTTTTGAAAAATGTCTATATTTTTAGTTTTAGATTTTTTGTTATATAGTGAGATTATTCTATTTAGAGGAGAGTAAAGACCTAAATTTGTCCGATAATAATTTGTGCTAAATAGATTAAATCGTGTTGCTCGAGGTAGTTTCCTTGGGACGTTAAATTTGACCCTGGTTAACAGTTCAGGTGTGTTCGAAATGCCGTTTACTAACTTATATAAGAATGTAAGATCCAGTAATTCTCTACGATCTTCCAAAGAGTGCATATTAAAGTGATCAAGTCTATCATGGTATGTACGAAGTGTTTTCCTTAGGTGAAATCTATATGTCAGATGCAACAGAAAGCGCTTTTGCACTCTCTCTAATTTGTTCTTAAAAATATCATAGTGAGGGTTCCATACGATACTACAATATTCTAGACAACTGCGTACTAGTGCGTTAAATAATATAATTGTTGTGTCTGCATTTTTAAAATCTTTACTATTGCGTAAAATGAAACCTAGAATTCTGAACCCCTTATGAACAATATTATCAATGTGAATATTAAATCGTAGCTTAGTATCCAGAATAACACCCAAATCGCGAATACTGTTCGATTTTGTTAATATATTAGAGTTTATGAAATAATGGCGATTGAAACAAGTTTTTTTTCGGCAATAATGAGTAACATAGCACTTCTCATTGTTAAGGACCATACCATTCACATCACGCCATTCTGTTAAGGCATTTAAGTCATTTTGTAAAAGCAATACATCGTTAAAGCATTTTGTCTGTCGTAACAATTTCAGATCATCTGCGAACAGATAAGACTTCGAGTTCTTGAAATTTGAAGGAATATCATTAATAAATATATTAAAAAGTATGGGACCCAGGTTGGAGCCTTGAGGAACTCCAGATTGTATGTCGAAGGGTTCGGAGGAATAGCCATTAACAACTACTACAGACTTGCGATCATAGAGATAAGATTCGCACCACTTTAACAAATTACTAGCTATACCTATCGCAGACAATTTTTGAATTAAAATATTATGATTGACTTTGTCGAAAGCCTTTCTAAAGTCAGTGTAAATCACATCAGCACATTCATTTTTGTCTAGAAGAGTTGTCAAATCGTCAATAAGTGTTACAAGGTTTGTTGTGGTAGATCTTGCTTTAACGAAACCATGTTGCTCTGTGGATACGGTGTGTTTGAAGTGCCATGAAAACAAAGGACATAATAATAGTTCAAACACCTTAGAAAATATCGGTATAATTGAGATAGGTCTGTAATTACTGATCATATTCTTATGACCACTTTTGTGCAAAGGTACAACTAATGCTATTTTCCAACATGGTGGAAATACTCCTGTGCTTAAGGATTTATTAAAGATAAGTGATAAAGGATAAGCAAGTACCTTAGCACACTTTACTGCAAAAATTGATGGAATTCCATCCGAACCACAACCTTTATATAAGTCAAGTCTTTTTAAAACATTATAGACTTGAATCTCTGTGAATGATATATTAGTTAAATGGCTAATAGAGGAATTACTTGTTTTATTATGCATTGAAACCGATGTGTTATTCGTATAAATTGATGAAAAATGAGATGCAAAAAAATTACAAATTACAGTGCCGTCAGTAGTTTTTTTGTTTCCAAGAATCATTTCTTCTGGATATGCAGAGATATTTTTCTTTTTTTGTTTTACAAACGACCATATTAATTTGGGGTTAGATTTCATCATTGACTCTAATTTATGTATGTATCTGTTGTAAACCAAAGTTTTTAGTTTATGGAAACGTTGTTTTAGTATATCCGTTTAGTACTTCCGTCTATAAGTAAGATTTTTTAAAGAATTATGCTTAATCAGCTAGTTGATTATTTTTAAGCTGAAGGACACTTAGAGTCTAAGTGCATCTAACTCTTAGACGGACGACAATTTCGTTTCACGAAATCAAAATCTACCATTGACGCTGGTGCAACGCTTAAGAGTCATATTTTGGCGGCCTGGGAAGATTCACAGAATGCAATCGGTGTATTCTGTTATCTCTCAAAAGCCTTTGATTGCGTTGATCACAATACTCTTGTACTAAAATTAAAACATTACGGCGTTTCTAAAACCTCTCTCGCCCTTCTAAAGTCTTATTTAACAAAGCGCTGTCAATAAGTAAACATACATGAGGTTGACTCTGCGGGATCATTAGCTCGAATAGGAGTCCCGCAGGGCTCGACTCTGGGGTCGTTTTTAGAAAACATTTCAAAATGGTTTGCCTTAAATAATTTATTGCTAAATGCCAATAAAACTAAATGTATGAGATTTATCTTACCAAATGTGAAGTATGCTGATTGCAGTATTAAGATAGAAGGGAATTTTTTAAGCGGTGTTGATAACGCTGTGTTCTTAAGCATTACACTTGAGAATAAATTACAATGGGGTCCTCACGTTAAAGCTTTGGCGAAAAGGTTAAGCTCAGTGGCGTTTGCAGTTTGTAAAAGTCGCCAATTAACAGATGTTGCTCCTGCCAGGTTAGTCTATTTTGCTTACTTTCATGGCTTGATGTCTTATGGCATTTTGCTGTGGAGTACAGCAGCTGAGATAGACACCATATTTTTAATACAATAACTTGCAGTTCGAGCCATTTACAATTTGGATTCTCGCGAATCACTGAAGAATAATTTTAAGAAATATAATACATCCCAATACATCTTAGATAATTTTATGTTCGCAAAAATTTAAACAAGTTGGTTATAGCAAAAGGTCGGAATTTTAATAATAGAAGTATTCACAAACTAGTACTCCCTTCCTTTAAGCTTAGTAAGACCAAGAAAAGCTTTTTAGGCAATAGTGTCAGGTTCTACAACATGGTACCAAAACACATTACCGATTTACCTGAGGAAAAGTTTAAGCACTATGTCAAACAGGTTTTTATATCCAAAGGTTATTCCAGGGTGGATCATTACGTGAACGATAGTGATGTCTGGAAGTGACAACCCTCTTTGTATTTCCGCTAAAAGTGTTTATTGTTATTATAAATTGTATAACTTTAATAATTTAAAAAAACCAGATCGAGTTTCTTCCCGGCTCTTCTCGACTGGTTTGTTTTCTGAACCGGTTGTAGTTTTTTAACGTAGCCTTCTCAGGGCCCAAATTGAAAAAAGATTTTTTATTGTGATTCTGATCAGATCAGCTGATCAGAAAATTGTGTTAATATTTTTTAAATATAGTGCGACAAAAAGCTTATTATAGAGTGGAAAATATGTGGTTCTCTCAGTACCAAAATTATGACAAAAGAGCACTATATTTAAAAGAAACATATTATAACTGAACAATAATTTTTAAAATCTTATTCACTGTAGAATTATTAACAAACACAGCAGGAGATACCTTTTCGTAGAAACGTTTCGTCCATTTCTAATACGATTCGTTAGCTATACGTGAATTAATTTCCGATAAAGAAAAAAATAATGATAAAAAAATTCAATTTGATAATAAAACATATTAGTTAATTATACAGCCAGGAAAAAACATCAAAATACAGTTTCTTTTGACACCGATCGATTCATGGGAGCAAAAACTATCAATGGCAATGACACATTTCTCGTTTTTCTTTTTGGCATTTCTTCACAGTAAGCTAGAGTCGACTTCTCTAAAAAAAAACTAGGTAGCCATGGGGACTACCGACAGAAGTGAAAACTCGAAGCTTTGGAGAAACTGTTTTTTAATTTTTAAATTATAAGAAAGTTAAGTATAAGTAATTTTTACAATTTGTCAATTGAAATTATTAACATAACCTAACAGACAACATTTAACATTTTGTCCGATTTTTACATCTATTGACGCTATTCATAATAAAAACATACGATAGGCGAAAGCAAATTTTTTATTATTTATCTCTGAGAGGCAGCACTTAACCATCTTATACTTACCACACTGTAGCATATTGACGGGTGATATCATAGCATTGGTAATGCGAATCTAAAGTTTTAGGCCTACCGAATATCACTCAACGCGTTTAAAGAAATTTTCACTTTAAAAATATTATCAAAGTTGAAGGAATATTATTTAGAATTTAACTCAGGTTTTAGCGGTTTTCAAAGTGCGATTGGATGATTCAACGTTAAACTTTTTGCATGCTTGTTCCTTCGCATTGTTTTACAAATCAAAGTTACATTTATTATAATATATAATATTATTCGGAGAGATTTTAAAACTCGTCCATTTATGTCATAATGTCAATTTTAGAGTCGCGCTGACTAATATCTCACAATATAGAAAGATACGGCATAAAACTGCAACCGCTTGGAAGATTATAATGTCCGTAACTATGACATAACGTTTGTTCACAATTGTATCAAGCCATCTCTAGCGACCTGAAGCGCCGGAACATTCGCTATCAGAATCACGCAAATTGGTTTCGATTCAACGCTTGCTGACTTTGCAGATTTCTTTATAATCATGATTACGAAACAGCATTGAAACTAAATAGATTAGATTGCATCATTTTTAGGTTTTGGAATGGAACATCCTGATTTCTTTGTTAGCGTTTGAGTTTATGTAGTTATGTCCCGACGTGGATGAGCGATCTAGTCAGTTGATTAACACGATACTGTTAGTTGACCTTCATATAAAATACATAAATTAGCAAATAAAAATAGATAAATGCATAGTCGTGATCGGTTTACCCACAAAGGACAGCTGATAATTGTTTGTAATTAGAGGTTCACGGTCATTTTTAATAATTATATAGACAACTTTAATTCTAGTATAATCTTCAAATTTCCATATTCGTATAAAAAAAACATTCACATTTCTTTTTACAACTTTATTAGTGCTTTTCAATGGCAAAACTATATAAGCTATATATTTATTACGTCCCATAATAGAAAAGTATCGGTAATTGATATTATAACATTTCTTTATAATTCAAAATTTTGAAATCAGCTTAGAAATATATACAAATACACAGTGATAATAAAAAATACAAGTAAATATTTACATTGTTTAGCAGAATATCCATACATAAATTTTTAAGCATCGGAACAAATTTCAATTCAGTTCTTCTTCTTAAGTTGCATAATTTTGTTCTTGTTGTTTTCAAAGTATTGATAGCAGTTTTAATGGATTCTATAGTAGTAGTTCTTTTTGTTCTTTGTCTATGTGGTCGAAGATTGCTTTCATTGATGTTTTTGAATCAAAACTGGTACCAGAGACCAAACGTTCTGGAGAACTATTGGGTGTTGGTGCGAATCGAACACGCATCTGCTAATACAATGTATCTCTCATTCATAAAATAAAATTAAAGCAGCTTGATCAATAGTTTTTTATAGCCTTTCTCAGCAATCTATTGCGAACTATAACACCCAACAAGAAATATCAGAATAAAACTAACAATTTATTACATTCTTTCTAGCGAGTTCTCAAGAGATAAAATCCCAACTTACATTCAATTAGCTATGAAGACATTAGTAATCTTAATAAACATTCACTCGTTCTCATTTTACGTAACACAAACAAAAACTAAACAACTACAACTACACTTCTATAAGATAATTAGCCATAAAAATTAATTTCCTTTTGTCACTGTTGTTTACGGCTACTTGTTTCCAGCGGAATTCTAGTAAAATCGCATTATGGTCGTTCACATACGGCAACTAACTGATTGTGCCATAATAACCGCATACTTTGGCCGTTGATGGGTAAGAACTGTTACGATACAAGTCGGTAGTGTAACGGAGCGACTGGACGCCGTGTTGCAATGTCTGCCTACCTATTAAATTATTTAAGCGATTACATCTAAGTTTCATTCTACCGTGCATATATTAAACCCTTTAATTTTCTTGTATCTAAAATCTAAGTATAAAATTTCTAAACGGCAATAAATCATAAACACGCTTCAACGTGAAGTGTTGTTTATTAAACCAATTTTTTTATTCAGATAATTGTAATGAAATTTGCAGACATTTGTCAGGTGATAAATGTATGTCATATTAACTACTGTAAATGATGTGCAATAAAGACTTCTACATACTAGCTAATATTTGCAATTCATTCATGTCTTGGAATTTCAGCAGTTGCTGATGACAAGCCATTTCTATGTTTACCATTTCATATTTCAGAATATAGTCACGGCAGAAAGAGGCCCTCCTTTTTGAGGGAATAGCGGAAGTTCAAATAAAGTTTCTACCTCCCTGGTCAAATAGTAGTACGAGACAATACCATATAATTTTATTCAGTAGAGATATTTTAGAATTTTTCAAATACGATCAAATTTCTTTTTGTTGCCTGATTGTTATTAAAGTTTCTCGTCGCTTTTACTTTAGGCACTGCTAGTGAAAAATACGAACCGTCTGTATTTGTCAATTGATTAAATAGATGTAATTGTGGTCGGACAATATAATTCATTGAAAAGTTCAGGATTTATTTCTTCCATACGATGAATATTTTTGAATTTTCTGATGTCAGTCTTAATTCTATATGGCCCTTGTAAATCTGTTACAAGGTGGTAGAACTTGAGAAGTTTCATTTGTAGGACTAAGTCACAAAGTAACAGTGTTTAAGTAGAGGGACTACATTTTTATAACAATACCTATTTCTCCACTAGTTGAACTTGATTAAACGCCCTGCAATTTCTCTGTATATACGGCCTGTCCACTCCGAACTCACAAACTTAGTTTTTCGACTTTTAACGGCTAATAACACATATAAATTATGTAAATGTAGGTATCGAAACCATTAGTAGTATTTCAAATCCAAGCTCTCTCTGTATCGACCAATGTTATTACGTCCTCCTTAACAAACTTGCAGGTCCTAAAAAACTGATAGATCTGATGATCGTTTATTCATCACTATGCAGAGAAAGTTGGACAGCGCTCCGGTGACGAGAGAGTCTGTGAGCTAATGATTTTAAAATAAGAATGACATGACTATTGGACCCTTATGCTAAATCATTTTTTCTCAGCCACATATCTTAGTCGCTAACTGGTCGTAAACCACTGTCCATTTATGGAATGCAACTCACGATTTGACCAATCCACGGATATCAGATTTCTCAACGTCCTTTTATTTGGGCTCTACGGTTATTTAGATAGGAAGTACCCAATTACGAGTAAAAAAAACTAAGCTACTAATCGAAGTCAAGGTTTCACCGGCGGTTTATGAGTGATTGGTTCCAGTTCGTTTTTTAAAAACTAAATTTGCATAGTTCGATCACAAGAGAAAAAACGATATAAAAAGTAAGTTTTTCGTTTAATTCTTACATAATTAAATAATTGATAATATTGATGGCACCTACATAACTAAATATGCGTGAAATATTTTTAATATTCCTGTTTTTCTGTTCTTTTTTCTATAAATATGAAATCTAAATTAATTCGCAATAGTTATAAAGAAAAACATTTAAGTTAAAATACCTATTTCCTAATTCGATTCCTTAACGATTTGTTACATATAGTTATTTATAATTAGGGAATTTTCTATAATTAAATTCTTATTGCAGTTATATCAAAACTCTAATCAAACGCGAACTATCAGGCAGCCATAAATTAAAAGAACGTTGACTTTCACATTATCTAGCGGCATTCCATCGGCCTTGCCTTCCATTACTACAATTTATTACCAATTAAAACGTGGGTTTATAGTTTTGCTGGTCTCGTCGTTTAGTTTTGTTTTTGCGGGTTGCAATCGGAAATAGCTGCTTCCCAGAACAGCTCTTCATTAGGTACTCCGTTTACCAAAGCATTACCATTCAAGTCTGTAAAGCGGATTTTTTTGCGTGCGACTGTAAACTTTTAATAGTCTTTTGTTGTCTTCGGATCATTCTCTGAAAGCAATTTTACCAAAGTCAAGTCAATTTATGCAGTTCAATAGGTCAGTGTTAATCGAATATTGAATTATGTCATAATTGTTTCACGCGAATAAAGACTTATTTATTTTATGTACCACTGCGATTGTTTATTCATACTTTATGATATTAATTATTTAATAGCATATTCGTTTTAGACGTAATGTTAGATGTTGACATTTTGTTGTTGAAAAAGTAGACATTTTTATATGTTCGCGAAGTGAATTTATTAAAGTAACTTTAAATATACTATGTTATCAGATAAGGATTGTAAATAATTGTAATAGATAAGTAAGTTAAGTAATAGTAGATAGTATTAATTGATTTAAATTGGTTATATTTGTATTTTTATGACTTCACTATCGTATTGGGATTGAATTTCTGTAAGGGTAGTTGTAAGCGTTTAAATAAATAAATAAATAAAATTTAAAGAATTAAATGAAGAAGGTTAATTTTGATCCGGATCCGCGTTAGATGGAAAAATTACCTGAACGATGACGTCACAATAAGCAATCAGGATGTAAGATTACTAAGTGCCGAGATCATCCGGGCCGACCTTGTGCGGTCACATACAACTGCAGAGTCGAGCGCGGTCATCATTCATAAGAAAAAAAACGCATAGCCATAAGTTAAATCATTGTGGCTTTGTGGACTTATCCAACACATTATTGTTATTATGACCATGTGTTGTGTTTTTATTCGCTATTCCTAAAATATTCTGAATATTATTTTTGAATTGGTAGCTTATTAATAATTTAAAAGAGGTTCTTTGATGTCATGTTTGTTGTGATTCTGTAAACATGTATTGTGCTGTGTGAGACCTTGTTGACTTATTTCGCATCTAGTTGAAATAATGTTGGTTGGTCTTTTTTTGAGCCATCTGTACTGCAAGATTGATTTTAAATAGTAGAATATTATTGTGTATTTTATTAAAAATGCCTTCGACGAGATGTGTTACCTGGCCATTAACGACAGCGCTGACGAGCAGCACCCTTGCTGCTCTGTGCACCTCGATGAGCTCGCCGGGCAGCGGGGCGGAGGCTCCCGTCGGTTGGAACCACACGGCGGCACCCTCCGTCCATTCCGCGAGCCCCCCGGAGCCCGCCATTCTGGAAAAGCAAATTAATAAGTGCTTTGTCTTATGTATAATTTTAATTATTTAAATTTACTTCTATAATTTATAAATCATCATTCATTTTACTTTTTTCCATTAACAATGCTGTGTACTAAAGTTTATCTGGAGGTGATCACGCCTGCCGCTAGACTAACCTTCAGTAAATATCGTGAGAGGTGACTTGCTTTGAAATATAATTGTGTTTCATTAATAGGATTTAGGATCTAGACATTTTTGCTAGATAACAATGAAATTGGTTGTAATCTTATAAGTCTATTAAATCACATAATTAGATTAACGGTGTTTTAACGTTAATTAGGATATATAAAAAAAAAACACATTTTTTAAATCTCATTATTATTATTATTATATTATAACCTTAAAAGTATAATTATTTACTTATATAAATAGATTTTACACACTATAAATAAATTAATAGATTTGATTCAGTCGTACTTTCACAAATATAGAGATGATGGTGCACAACCGCAGAGGCTAGGAGGTAGCGGCGGAGATGGACCGCAACACGTCGGTGGCGATGGCTGAAAGCAAATAGGGGCTGGCGGAGGTGGCTGCACGCAGAATGGCTCGAACGGCGGCGGCTGGATAAACATTGGAGGTGGTTGAGGCGGTTGCACGCAAACGGGTGGGAGAGCCGGTGGTTGGACACTGATCGGCGGTGGTGGCGGTGGTTGGATACACATAGGTGGCAGTACAGGCGGTTGCACGCTAATAGGTGCCGCTTGTGGCGGTTGAACTACAAGCGGTAGCGGACACGGCGGTTGCACCATCATAGGCGGCAACGGCGGCGGTTGCACCGGCATCGGCGGCAGCGGCGGTGGTGGCTGGACCAACACTGAACCTAGCGGAGGAGGCTGGATAATGATTGGTGGCGGTGCGGGTAGCTCGATCACAATCGGTGGCGGTAACGGCAAGTCTAACATCAACGGAGGCGGCATCGGCGGGTTGACATACATCGCCGGTGGTACAGGTGGATTTATACACATGGGCGGTAGAGGAGGTGGATTCACAGTGATGGGCGGCGAGGGAGGCGGTGTCAACGTGAACGGTGGTAAAGGCGGCGGGTTCACCATCAGCGGCGGACAAGGTGGAGGTGTAATTGTTGTTATCGGTGGAGGCATTGGTAGCTCGATCATAAAAGGCGGTAAAGGAGGTGGTGATACACAAAACGGTGGTGGTGTAGGTATTGTGACATAGACTGGTGACGCTGGTGGAGCTGGTATGGGTATAGGAGGTGAACAGCATGACAAGCCCGGTGCCACCATATACGAATATGGTGACACAGCGTAATACTGCGCATTGGTGAACTGAAAAATAAATTTAAAATTATTGTTAATATTTCCTTTAGTGCATATATAAATATAAATTTAATATTTATCTGCAAAATGCTGAAACTGTTCTTCAAATTTTAAATATTAACGAGATTAACGGTATACTTACATGTAGTGCATATGTTATTAATAACAGAAAAATGGTTGATGCAGCCGCCATCGCTGACGGTTCCAAAACTTATTATGTACTTACACCGAACCCTTTTATATACGGGCATATTGCCCCAGTAGTTATGATATTGACAAAACTATGCAATATTTATCGATATTATAAAATAAATTATCATTTAATATCAAACATTTCTGTAACATTTTCATTCATTTCATACTATCTAGTACGTAATCAAAGAAGCAAGCGATGACAGACAGATAAACCATGTTTATGATATAAAGATTGCAATTACATAACTAAAGTTATGTCAGTAGGTAGCAGTGGCGTGCGTGAAAAAAATCGTCGGTAAAGCCGAAGCATAAAAAATCTACCTGGTTGTCATATTTCTTCCTCTTGAAAATGAGTACAGTAATGAATGATGGATGCTTGCACTGCTGAGCGAAGATATTCAGTTGCAGTTAGTGTTAACCTCCTTCACCATACTTGACTTCATTCAAGTTATATAAACAGTACATGTCGAGTATGGTAAGTTGTTTTGAGATTAAAGATGAAAAATATTTAGCACGCTAAATACGAAATGTCAAATTCATTTCGCCTGTGATAATGTTCCTATAATTATGATAACCAATGACAACACAATAAATTGTAAAATTGGTTATGTTTCGTGATCATGGATTTTAACTATTTATCCTTCATACTTTAATACAAAGTACTAACTACTTCGGCTATGGAATTGACACATGATTATAATCGACCATTCTAAAATAGGAAGTAAATCCATCATTTCGGTGAGCGCAATAGTAGTCAATTTTAAAAAGTGACATCTATGGGAATTTGTTAGCACATTAGACATTTTTCTAGTATATCAGTAGATGGCGTTTTCGTCAAATATTTATTGATAAACCGTAACTCTACTAGCATAATGATCAAAATTAAATAAATAACCCGGAACGAAAGGGCTTCTTTTCAGCCTAAATTTGCGCTACGTTTACATAATAGTACACTAATGCTTTCATTGTGTGGGTGATAATTAAAGTGAAATGTGCATGGTGGCGTGAACTCAATTCTGACATTTTGCTACCGGCTTGTATGAACATGTTCTTAGTGTCCGTGTTTCGTGTTTACGACTGTGTGGTTGTTATAGTATATTTTGATCCATGATTTGAAGTGTGCGCGCGCAATGAGTGTTTTGTAAATGTTTTGTTTTTTAGTAAGGCTATAAGGAATCGGGGTTTATAGGAGCGCTTTGCCTCTAGTAGGTAGTCGATTGATTGTTATTTGCATATGATAAGAGACAATACAGTGATTATAATATAGACGTTCATTTATCGTTTTACAACCAGTAGCATTAGAATTTAGTGTCAGAAAAGGTTCATCATATATTTGTCTCGTTGACAAATCAACGTCAATCTTCCAAAATGAATACAAAACTGTACATTAATAAATCACGATGAAATTGAAAATAAAGATAGTGGTGTCCACGGCTGAAACGATTTAGCAGCATTCTTGTCTGGTATGCGATTCTTGTTTTGGTTTGTTATCATCATACGTTTAATTTTAATTTACTTTGTCTAATTTTAGTTAATCGTCAATCGTTAACAAAATTAACAAATGCTTATTCTGACTTAGTTATGACAGCTACCAATTAATTCCACTCAGAATTCGTAAAGTGAGGAATATTACAAAACTACATATGAATATTCAATTTCAAAATCTTTATCAACCAAACGTCATACGAAAATTAAAGCATAATATATAAAGCTCCTTTTATTGTAAATTTTCAGTGTATTAGGTACAGTAGAGCAGTGTTCCGTAAAGTGTGCCGCGGCACGGTTATTAGTTCATATAAGGTTAGCTCATACAATTCAATGGACAGATGGAAGAAAAATACCTAAACGGAAGCTTTCCTAAACGTGATCTACAACCTCTGGACAGGATTCGAAATGTATTCTCCAAGAGCCATTTACAAATAAACGAACAGGAAGCGCTGATGGAAATGAAGATGGATCGCAAATTATAGTTGTCAGAAACTAATTTAGAATATTTTTTGGCTATGTGTGGGAAATGAATATCCTCCGCTTTCTAATCATGCAATTACAATACTTTTGCCATTTTCCACGATCTATTTCGGTGAATGAGAGTTTTTAACTGTCAACACAATCAAAATGAAGAATGGAGCGGCTCAGGACGATCGCCGAAAGTTGAGAAAGCAGCCCTGTTAACGATTTGTCCAAATTTAGACCGCCTATGATCATTTAAACAGGCTCATGTTTCACATTAAATACCTTTTGTGTAATATAATGTTTAGGTTTGATAATTATTAATTTTGTTTATTAATTATTAATATTGGTTTGTTGATTGATAATATTTAAAAATTGATCCTGGCTTCTAGTTTCTATAAAATTTATGGAAAAAAAAAAATTTATGGAAAAAAAAATCAAAACGTACGGGCATGGCGGTGGTAGATATATGAGTATATTAATTGGTATAAAAATATTTATCATAATGTATGGAATAAATGCCGCTAGCATATCCTCTTAATGCTTTGCGACAGGTTTACAAACTTGAAGGTGATAGCTACCTGGGCGGGGATTAATAAAAAAATGCTCTACCATGACGTTATTGTATTCTCACAATGTTTTCTTTGAACAAAAACTCAAGCTTCATCAGCATTATCGCTTCGACAAGTAAAGTAAATGTGTTATTATATATACTCTGCACTGCTAATACTGGCGTCAATATCGCATTCTAGAAAACTTACAATTTCAGAGTACTAAGTATTTGTATCTTTGTGGCTATTACGTCGGTCACAGCGTGAACAATTTGCCATTCATCGTAGTGATCCCTATATTCAATGTCATCGTTTTGACGCTTCAATTTTTGTAAACAACGACAAATAGCGTAGTTTCCGTTGTTAAACTGTATCGGAACAGTAACATAAATCGTCACAGATTATACAAACTAAATGTCAATCTAATTAAGCGCCAAGTTCAAAAACAGGTTATAAACACGAAATTAGTCCCAGAACTTATAAAATAGACATACATACGACCCGAATAGAGTTCATTGAATCCGGGAAACAATGGAACGAGACGCTTCCGTTTACCGAAGACACACCGGGGCAGGGCTACGGTGCTGCATACCAATATGTGGATAGCCCGGTAAAATGTGAAAGCCTTCGACTTGATACAGGGCAGTTTGAAATAATCGTGCACTTGCGTTTGATCCGGTTATAAATGTGTTTTGTATTCTGATAACGATGCGCCACCTTGAGAGGTGAGGCGAGGCTTTCTATGCGAACGTTTATACTACTTCCCAAACGCATATTTTTACGTGGAAACAAAAAAAAAAAAGCTTTCGCCTTTGCTTTGTCACTTGAATTAATTTGATTACGAGGTCACTTTTACTGTTTGTTTCAAAGTACCTACCTACACGGAACTTCTAACAATACATTTTATCACTTTTATATATTTTTCTTGACCTCTTTACAGTTAAACTTAAAAAATCGAAACAAACATAGACAGCAACTACACATTTTAAATTAAAGTAGAAATTTTTATGCTATTTTTAAACTAATATAGACCTAACGTAGACGTGGTAACTTTTGTTACAAATATCGTTCGCTCTTGTGAAACCTATACAATATAGAATCGTTATCGTAAATGGTTGGACTACAATCTCATCTGATGTAAAGTAACGAAATGACTTTAGACGGTAACAAGCCCAGAGGAACTGGCTGTCAAGTGATACTGCAGGGACACATCTAACATGAGAGGAGGAGAGGGATCGAATATTTCCTAGTCGGCGGGCGGTAAAGGGGGCAGCTTTTTCCAAGCTGTACGAAAAATAAAGGAAACAGGTCGGTCATGCCGCTGGAGCGACGCGAAGCATGCAAATATGATCCCGTGTCGCTCCAGGAAGGCGGCGGGCGGCACCGTGGGATTTTAGTGGGTATTTCCGGCGCTCCACGCCAGTCAAGTCCCACATACCCCGTCCGAAACTTAACCGGGGAGTATTTACTCCCCGGTTAAGTTGGTAGGGAGATGCGTAAATGCATTTCCCCACAGAAAAAAGGGACGCATCTAACAGATGCTTGAATGTAGATTTTTAAATTTAAATTTGTGGTAGACAATCCTATCATCACGGTATACACATGGTATACACCCTAGACATCACTCTATCCTATAGGTAACCTATAGGTTATAAACACCTATCCTATAGGATATATATAAGCCCTTATAAGCCCTATTCTATAGGACGATGTTTTCCTTTTATAAATCTATTGCAAATTTTAACGAATGCTCAAGCTCATTGTAGGATAGAATTATGAAGTTTATTATGACTGGGGTTTCATCGCCTTTAACGATTAGAGGAATACGATGACTGATAAAGAAATTGTTTAATTCTAGTCTCTCATTTTATTTAGCGCAAGTGAAGCGAAGTAACTTGAAAATTTGTGAAAGTATTCCAGACAATTTATTTTCTTATTTAAAGTGGAAATAGTTATCAATCCATTACGACTTGAATGCGAAAGTGGTAAAGTAAATCTACCTAATAATAAAACACATTTATTTATCACGCATCTATTAATACATACGTACGAATTTCTTTACATCCATAAAACAACTAAACATGCTTTTATGAGTAATTTAATTAACATTTCTAATGAAGTGAAAGTGAAAACCAAACGATTTCAAACCGAAAAATATGAAATTACATTTGAAAGTTAACCAACAAGTCGGTCTGAGATAAAACACTTAAGTAACTAACTGACTTATAGAGAAATTAATTAACACACAAATGTAAGAGAATCCGATGTGTAGTAGATTCATAAATAAAAGATGAATTATTTAAAACAGAGATTATTATATTACGGGTTTTTGCCGGATACCGTGTAGAAAGTTGGGTCATGTTTCTTTGAGAGGTTCAAATTATTTATTAGTTGAATTCTTTTTAGGCACGGTATATTTGAAAGGGCCGAGTAGGTTTTATTGTGTGAAATTCGCCAGATAAATGGGAATTAATACTACTTTCTTCGGTGTCTAGTTTTGAAAATATTGCTAAACGTTTTGTTTTTGCTGTTACCAGCGTTTTCCTTGCTATATGAATATCAATTTGTATCAATTTTCAAGGTGATCGAAAGAATGTTACATAAGTTGTCATACTGCAGCGCCATTTGTTGGCGAATAATAACAATTGGAATATATTTTGGTATAGGTGTCGTATATTATATATTCATACGTATTTAGTGAAAAATTATTATTTTGACATTACAAACAGACACTTCAATTTTATTTATTAGTATAGATATACAGATTTCAGTTAATAATATTATTCTTATTTAACAATACAAAATTGTTACTGTTCATACTGACTGACCAACGCATCTCCCTTGATTGAATTTATTCTGAAGTCTGTGACTAATAATTTCGATTGAGCGGAAACGCGGTAGCCTCTACGACCTTGACTCCAGATTCTAACACCCCGCAAAAAAAAATGACGTTAGATACTAAGCGATACAGAACAGAAAATAATTCCTGCCGAATCTTTCCTCCTGAATTAAAAAACAAACTAGCTCACTTCCACGACCGCGTAACCACCTTTCCCACCGCTGGCCACGGGGGCTAACTTTGCTCCCGCACACACTCTAGGTCCCCGTCAGTGGCCCAAGACGTGATCCGGTCCCCTATTAGGGAAGGTGTTGTACCCGTCGCCAGCGTCTTACAGTGACACTACATACACTAATATCGTACGCATCATACTGCACTTATTTGGGAGTCCAGATAGTTTTTTTTTCTTGTTGTTGTCTAAAGCAAATTCCGTGGAATTTGGTTACACAGCTTAAGCCGAAATTCGTACCTTTATGTTGCCCTTGCGCTGGCACCTAGTATTTTAAGCACTCGAAAGCCCAGTGAAGCTGTTGAGGCCTTTTAGGTCAAAAGCACTTGGTCAGTTTAAAAAAAAAAAAGTAATGTATCTCGTAATGCTAGTCAGTGTTCCCAAATGATTTAAATATGCTTTCAATGTATATTTTAGAGGATTTAGTTTGAAATAAGAATTATTTCCTTTCCCTCATTCTATATTATTACGAATTCTCGATTATAGTCTGTTAGTTTATTAATAATACACATAGTTTTAAAAGGTCGTCCGCTAGTTTTCTACATAGTTCTGGCCTCTCTCCTCGTGAACCTGTTTCTCCGTCTATTTAGACACGAAGCGGCTTCAAACGTCATAACCGTATTCCGACCTCGAGCTGGACCGGTCCCGTTAGCTGTGGTTTTTTTTTTTTAATTATTATAATTTTGTCACACATTCGTTTTAACGAGCGTTTATACTTGCATAGAAAAAATCCTTCATAATTGATTATTGTTGGCAAACGTTAATAATATACAAAAAAATAAACCCAAAAGCAATGTATTCTATTTATAGCTTTTAATTCTTATAAGAGCAGTGACCCAGATTTTATGAAGTTGAGATGATTTTTTATAGAAATAATCAGTAATTTATTTATATAATTATTTCATTTGTAAATATTATAGTGTATTTGTTTATATTTTTTATCATGGTTGACTTAGAACCTTCTAGGTAGATCTTCTATATCAAAATCTTTGGCTATTGAATCGCTAGAACTATTCATGAATTACCTGTTTTTTACACTGTATAGTCTCATTGCATTAAACCTTTTTCACCTGATGTTAATTGACGATGGTAACACACACTAAGCCTAGAGATACTGGTTCTCAAGTGATGCTGTCGGACACACCTATTGGTATTTGGCGACAGGTTTTGAGTCTGAGGATGGTATCTACCCAGGGGAGCATTATTAGTTTTCTCACGATGTATTCCTTCACCGAAAGCTCAGGTTAATTTTAAAGTTGCATAGGTGGCCTCGAATCTGCGTCCACAGACGCGGAATCCGGCCGCACTACCAACTGCGTCATCATTGCTACAAGAGCTTTTACTCCCAATTTGAAAGATGAAAAGGAATTAAGTAAAATAAATTGTTATGTATTAAAATAATTTAGTTTAATTTATTATTTTACTTATTTACATTCACCAATTTTAAATACTTAACCGATTATTGAGCACGTTAAAATGTCATTGTAAAATAATTATTCGGTAAGAAATTTTGTGGTATTGTTGTGAATCGAATTACTTAATATGTAAATTAAATTCCTTTAAGATCATTTTGTAAGTTTTCTATTATTAGTACGTACAACTATAATTATAATTTTATTGTTATAATTTTCGCTTCCGGGGTTTTTACTAAAAGGCGGAAGAAGTTTCATTGTGAAACGGTAATTTTAATTTAGAATGAAATTGTAATAATTAAAAGGCGCGTAATAATTCATTGTTAATCGTCTCGCATTAGAGATCCGTTGCATAAGCGAGATTCTTAGCTCTTCGGTGGGATCGAGGTAAGAGGTAGACGCACACGCAACCATGTCAGTGGGACGGCTTATGTTTTACGATTACCTATAAACGTTCTATTGATTAATGAAAAAGGCACACTCTTGTACACCCACATGTATCCGATAGTAATAATATATAGATAAATTTGTTACCAAGAAACAATCGAGGTCCAATCGAAGCCTACAATAAACCTAAGATTTCGGTAGAAGAAACTATTGCACAGTTGTAAACTATTTTATAATGCCTGTCTATTATTCTCAAGTGAAAAATCGATCACAAACTACAGTACGGTAAGAATATTTGGGCATGTCGAAACTAACACTATCGTCTTAGGAAGTGTTATTTTTTGACAGTAAGCTCAGTACGCTTTTATCAAATTTTGCAACAACTGCGCTCCCTTGTCAATCACGTTTAAGGGCCAAAAGGATCCATGTCGTAGTGTGTCTATATGAGAGTTCCTGAAATACCATTCGCAAGCCAATTTCTCTAGGCTTAGTTTATATTTTAACTAAAAATCTAAATAAACATGCCGTGTTATGTATTTTCGCAAATTCAAATTCTCTTAGCTATTTACCAAATATGTCTATTATGCCTGCTTGCACTGCATTCATTTTTATTGCCTATCGCTTGCATACGTAATCAGTGACCGTGTAAAAATATTTTTATGGATTATTTTAATTGAATTAATTCGATTCGATAGTGTCGACGACCTTCATTTTTGTGTAAAATGTAAAAAAAAGACAATTTCCTACTTTTATTATAGAATAGAAAACGGTTCGGCGTAACAATGAGTGAGCAAGTACCGTAAAATGATGTAACTAATGTCATTCATTATTCGAGAATCACGTACCGTTCTGGATTAAAATTAATGTTATTTTTATAATATAGAATATTTTTGAATTAAGTATATAAAAATATATAAGTAAGTATATAGAATTACAAACTAATTGGATATAAGTTTCATTCGCTTATAATTAATGTTTATTGTATTTTAGATGCAAGCAGCGCAGGATCGATAAGGGATCGTTCTAGTGTTACGTAAGAAAATTTTAACCTCGCTTCTCTCTTTGTCAGCAATAGTAACCAAAGCACTAAACTCCCCCACCGCTCACGATTACGAAAAAAGTCATCCAGCTGTCAACTGACATCCAGATTGGGAGAAGTATACGGCCAGCAGTGCTTTCAACTGAGATGACGAGTCTTAAGTAAATTCAGATACCAACATACTTTCATAGTTTATATCTAAATTATGGATTCAAGAATTGGACATTACTAAATAAGGATCTCTCAAAACAAGTAAAAAAAACAAAATTCATAGTTAAGTAGAAGAATACGAGAAAGAGAGTTAAAATGTAAACGATGAAATGGATATAAACCATTAATAAAATTTCAACCGCACACTGATAAACACAATGAAAGAGATAATAATGAATGAGAGATACAGAAATAGGTCATATGAAAAGCGAGAGGATCAGAGGAAATGTAAAAAGCAGAAAATAATGAAAGGATTAAAATTAATTCTTTGCTAACACTTAGTAGATTACTATGTATTTAGAGAACTGTACCTTAGTACGGATATATTAAATGGCCTACTTCAAATATCTACAATGGAAGGCAAAAGGCGTCCAACAATACAATAATGGGCTTAACAAAGTCGAACTCGTTTCCAGCACAAATTATCGGCACTGTGAATATCTTTTGTCTTTAAAGGTAAATATAGTCTTATAAAAAAGGCAATGAAACATGAGTATACACGAGTAAATGCATGTACATATCTATCGATAGGAACGGTCTTCATATTGACTACAGTGAACAGAATCGGTAACAGAGTCGAAGACTGCTGAAAAGATTTATTGATATCCAAGGGTTTAAAGTTTCTTATGGGGTTTGATTGGGGATGCTCTATCCGTTTCTTATAAAACGAATGTTAGTATAGAATAAGTACGATACAAGAAAAGTGGAGGGTCATATCTTAGTATAGTACACAATCTCTCTAGTCTAATCCATGCATCTATCCATGCAACCATAAGACGTGTACTACTAGATATAGGTCTCCCTCAAATAGGAAAGAAGGGATTGCCATAATCACCACCCTTGGTAGGCGGGTTAGCGATCGCAGTCGGGTGCTGCCCACCCCCTGGCTTGTAACCCTTAGTCGCCTTATATGACACCCATGGGAAGATATGGGGTGGCTATTCTGAGCCGGCAACACACGGCACTCTAGTATAATATTAGAACATTTTATACGTTCCCTTATTTTTAATCATATTAATGTTGTTGGCAGAAATGCCAGCCTTATTTATATCTGTTTTTTGGTGAGACAATAAAAAATAATCTGTCAACGTCTCTATTTCACATTATCTCACACCTCGATTAAGCCTTGCAGTCTCCTGCAACAATTTCATAACTTTGTAGTTACTCCAGTTTATATGAAACCGGTCCGTCCTGCGTAGTAAGTATCAATCGGCGACATACATTGCGATATTGTTGATGAAATGTACCCAATCGTAAATTAGTTGTAATTAAAGTATGTAATAGGTTGTAATGATATTGCTGCAGGCTTGGCATACTAAAAAGAATAATCAGCTGCTTATTTGCATCAAGTAATTGAGTGGTATAAAAAACTTGCAAAATAGGTCTGAATTAATGTTAGTATTTTTTTTTTACTAAAGATTAATTGCATTCATAGACAATTTCATATTGAACGTTTTTTTATTGTAATTCATCTAGTTATTCGGTTCATGGTTCAAGTTTCTCTATTGGTATATATTTATCTCATTTTTTACTAACTCCCTAATTTGCCCTCTTTGATTGTATATAACTCAATTGTATTTAGTATTTTCTATCACCTCTATTATACTATTTTTTATCTTAATACTATTAGAAATTCTTTGCCTAATGTTAAGTGTGGTGTTACTAATAAGAATTTGGAAATACTTTTTTTTTTTTTTTTTATAATTTCAAATAACGATTTCGAACTCTTATATTATTACTACTATTACGACTTATTTGTCAAATTTCCACCACCGCAACAACATATTATTCTAGTGTTTTGTTAATTAGCTAAAGGATAATGTCATGGTTATTATAATTTGCAATATTACAATCAATATTAATACAGATATTAGACGTTATAATATTAATAAGGGAGACAATCATACACAGTATAAACAAGTATAGATTCTATTAGGGTACCTAATCAAACAGTTGATACGTAGATTTTAGATACCTACACACAAAACAATTATAGTAATAATAATAATTTATTAGACCAAAAAATTACACAATCTTATACTTTATCAATATAAACACAGAAGTTTTGGAAGCATAACTTAATGATTACATAACACATCTGCCTGCCAAATAGGATTCCCTGTATCTTGGCAGTAGGTTTCGCTCTGTTGACAAGTGCTTATCTGCTGCTTCAATATTCGACATAAGGATATTAATTAATAAGATGTGTTAATGAGTGTAAGTGTAAATAACTTTAAGGTGAACCCAACTAATACAGTATGTATGTGATGTGTGTCAGAGTGTACGAGTGTACGAATTATGCTCATCATATGGATTGCAAATGCAATTCTGGAAACAAATAATAATCTTACATAACGTGAGGCATCATTATAATTATTAAACACAAATTTCACAGTCAATTTTAAAAGCATGAATGACATTTAATAAGTTGCTGAATTATATGCATCATGCTGTGTAATGTGTCTAAAACATAATAAATAATGTAATACATCTGAAGTTTGTTAATATAAAAGATGGTATATAAAAAAACAACAAACTAGACATCATGTAATATATAACATATAAATGATGTAATATAACCTGTGGTTATTTAACTTTCGTTGTTTACGTTGCTAAATCTATGCATTTATGAATGTATAATATTTATACATAGCCTATGCAAGGTATGACCACGGAAGCATCACAACCACATCATTTATAGAAGCAGTATGCTCGTATTGCGGTTTGATGAATATTTTTATATTATAACTAGCCATTCTCGCGGCTCCGCTCGCATATCATATTTTCTATTCTAGTTTTTAAATGATCATTGGAAACGAATGGACCCTTTTCTGTACAGGGCCTAAATTTCTCACAAATTCAAACAGTTCCCAGTAAAATTGTGCATTGAATAAGATTTTGTTCATAATTTTATTGTCAGCCAACCGATAGGCGTCCACTGTTGGACATAGGTCTCCTTCAATAAGGGGGGTAATTGCCATAATCGCCATGCTTGGCAGACGGATTGGCGATCGCAGTAGGTACATGCTCAGATGATGCTGCTGCCCATCCCCTGGTTTGTATCCTTTAGTCGCTTTTTACGACACCCACGGCAAGATATGGGGTGGTACTATTATTAGTCGTCACCACACAGCGCCATAATTTTGTGGCTTTTAATTTTTTTTACGCGGAACCCTAATTATTTTCCAAAAATGAAAGTAGCATTAGAGTTATGCCTTATAACTTCAGCTGTCTGCCAAAAAAAAAAAAAATCCGTCGAAATAGGTCCAGCCGTTCCAGAGATTAGACGACAGACAAAACATTTTAAAAATTTTGTTTTTGTTACGGGTACAGTTAATACATACAGTCATATGTATTGATCAAAAGCTGTTATTTTTATATTACAAAGAGATACTTAAATTATATTTATTTGTATGGATAAGCTCAGCTCTTATACCACAAACTTATAGTAGGTACGCACTTTTAACTGCGCCGGTTTGAAGTATGCTACAAATGGTTACTAAAGTATATATGACATTACCTTTACCATTACAGTATATTACGCTTGAGCTTTGCTTTCTCAATCACTCCTTTGTGTTTGATGTATGTTCACATCTCGTTCCCTCTCCGTCTTACGCGGCGGTTTTTGTTATGTTAATATTTTCTTCCAGCGTGCTCCTTACACGTGCCATTGTGCTTCGATTTCAGAGCGGCACAAATAAAATACGCGATGTACGTGATGTTAAGTGACTATGTGGTCCGTCCATTCAACCGAAAGAAGTCCACTGCTGGACATAGGTCTTCCCCAAAGATCTCTACGACGACCGGTCTTGCGCCACTGGCATTCAGCAGATTCCCGCGACGTTCACCAGGTCGTCGGTCCACCTTGTGGGGATCCTACCCACGCTATGTCTTCCGGTGCGTGGTAGCCATTCGAGAACCCGTTGGTCACATCGGACATCGGTTCTGCGAGCAATGTGCCCAGTCCAAAATGGTAAATAAACTAAACTTAGAGATGCTGGTTATCAAGTATTATATATCGATATACATACCTATAGATGCTTAAAAAGATATTTTCAATTTTAATGGTATTATCTAACCAGGCCAGCCCGCTAAAATCAGATAATATTTGCCCGGTCACTTAGAACTTTTTTTGGGAAAAAATACGTTATCGTTGGATTCAGATATCTTTCTGAATCAGTAGAAGAACTTACACCGAGTAATTGCAGATGAAAGATAAGTCAAGATATAACACAACGAGTAATTACAAAATACACTAACTTGAATATGAATCGGATCGAATATTAGTCAATCAACTGCGTTTAATAATGACTAATTTGTTGATGCCTCAGTAGATATAAAAATTAATATGTGGGAGCGAAACAATAGACTGTAGGATGAACATAAAAGTACGTTTGGCCTCTGACACAGTACAATGGCTCATTAGATATAGGATCGAATGGAATAATGAACCACAGGCTTACTTCTAAGGAGCAAGTAACGAAATTGAACTTAAAGTAAATAAGCATAAGGTTCTACGGTAAGACAAATGCAACTAGTTTATGTAGGATCATGTGAAGTGATTGAATACATGTATTGTAAGTGTTCTCGGAAGCGTGGTAATGAACGTGGAAGCCCATTATGTACTGGACGGTAGCATTCATGTAAACAAGTTGAAAAACAATAGCTAGTTGACGCGCGGCCGCTTAATTATTATTTCATAAACCATAGAAGCCTTGAAGGTGAAGGGAAGTTTCAAAAAATATGAACGTCATGTAATTTATTAATGTACGTAAAACGATGTTTAGATTACTATAGTTCTGGTAAAGGGCAGCCTTAAAAAATTGTTAACTTTGGTAGGTTCAACTTTTTTAATTATGTCAATAATGTAAATATCTGAATATTGTTTAAAAAAAACCCTAATTATATCTCTGAAAAATAGCTGAATAAGTACTAGTGTTGCAATAAACCGATAAACACTTGGATTATTAATATTTATACAACAGTTACTCCAAGTTTTACCTTATTAAAAAGAAAAAAGCTTGGAAACGAAAATCCTTAATCTTTATTACTTAAATAGTATTTTAACTAATTAAGTAAATGCGGCATATAATATTTTTCTTTTTCAGATGTTCCTGTAATGTGTAGAGTAACCCATAAAAATAAGACAATAGGAAAACAATGGAAAGTTGGCTTAAACGCCAAGTAAGTGCTCAAGGGGTCAATACGCTATATAAAAAAGATTTTGAGGAATGTTCTATTTCAAAAATATTTATTTTAATTCAATAGATGTAACTTCGTTATAAATATTTACTTCGTTGTATTTTATCTTTAGAATCTTAATGTGATATTGTTATCTTAATATTGTGATAACCTAAAGTTACGCGGGTACCACATGTAACTTACACAAGTTACGACTTAGGCTATTTTAATTTTTCGAAATGGTGAATACAATCTGATTCAATGCTGTTTGAATTTGTGCGAAATGTAAAAAAAAAAATAATAATAAGAGGACGTAGCCGCGGGCACACAGCTAGTATTAGAATATTTTTGGGAAATATATACTTATTAATTGTTAATATAATGGAAAATTTATGAAAAAGGCGCCGCGTGCAGAGTTACTACTAACATACTCGTAAATATTAATAATTTACATTACTTCTCAAAACCCAGTGAGGGTTCTATTCATATCACGTTGTAGGTGTTGCGAAATAGTCGAGCTCTGTTAACGACAATACAATAACCATAGTAAATACAGGACAGGGTCAATTTCAAGTGTGCGAACGATCATTATTTATGACAATGAAAAATCACGAAAACCTTGTTTCATTCTAAGTGTTGTGATTTTTTTTAAGAAATACACTGCGACCTTCGAGAGAGGAATTTAGAAAACTTTGTGCGTATATCTATAGACAAATACATATGCCAATGGCGTCTTTCACCTTCGAATAGTTTCTATTCATTATTCAATGTATTGTCTATACTTTTATATTTTTCTTTACATAAATAGACAAAGATAAAACAATCCACTACCTTTTTCATCTCTATTATGAACAGATTGGACGTGCATTAATAAAACTTATTATTAACTATTTTCGTTTGTGTGAAAAAGAACTGATGAGTTAAATCAATAAAAATTTCATTTTCAGAGTTTCAAATTTCAAGTTCGTTGGTCCTATAAGCCCATGCTATCGATAATAGTGATCGATCGTGATGAAATCATAGCATGATGGTATGGTATCACGCTCACCTGGGTTACTATCACCTTTATGTTGAATATCTATTGCAAAGGACATAGTTAATTATGTTATGTATAATTATGTATAAACTAGCTGTATGCACGCGGCTGCGCCCGCGTTTAATAGATCAAGAATAGATTGCGTTTTAATTTCTATACACGGAATCCTAAATATTTTCCTAAAAAACTTTAGTACTAAGTACTAAAAATATTTGTCATATGGGCGAGTGTTGAAAGCACAACCAACAAAAGGTAACTAACACAAAGATTCGAACCTCGGCTAGGCAGGTACCTGAGTGTCTCGCGGTGCATGCATAGCGATCCCGTGTTTGCTCCAACTAGGTGGCGGGAGGTACCGGGGGGTTTAGTGGGTAGTGGTCAACGGCGCTTCTCGCCGCGAGTCCCACACTAATCCTGTGTGACAGCCTCTCGCGCTTTCGTGCGAGAGACTGTCACACATCTTCAGACGTGTTTCAACCAGATCTGGAAGGGGGGGCCCTATCAGATCTGGCTGGACAACTAGTGCGTAAATGCATTCCCCTCGAAAAAAAAAAAAAAAAAAAAACCTGAGTGTGATAACTCTTGTGGAATTTTAATCCTAGCTAATCCCTACATTTTTCTATTAAACATAAACAAAAAAGAAGTTACAGGACCTATGTACTTGCGTGTTGCGTGCAGTGCGATGTTGTGCGTGTAATAGTCAATTCATGGTCAGTGTCACTGTATCGCGCTGGCGGCGTCGTCGTCAAGAGCCTCCGCAGTTGGGGAACGAGACACGTTTTGGGTCGCCGCCTTAGGAGGACCCGGAGAGTGTGCGAGAGCAAAGTTAGCTGCCTGTCCCCGGCGGCGGGAACGGCGGTTTCGCGGGCATGGTCGCTGGCACGTATATTTCCTCGGGTGTGTCCCCGTGTCGGTTCTACCGAGTCTTATATGGTACGTCCATGAAGCTGCAGCGGATGGAGCGATCTAATGTTTAAACAGGTAAGCGAAGCGACACCGGAAGAACACCTGTGATACCAACGGCCGAGAATATCGTAAGAAACGGTCGGAAGTAGGGTGACAACTTTGTTATGATCTTAACAATCTTAAGTTTGGACACAAACAATTTTTGAATTTTTCTATCAAACGTAACTAGAAATGAAACCGTCTATATCACTTAATTCTCGATGTATGAGGCTCTGAGCGAGTCTTACGTAAATATCGCATGCTTCGAATGGTTTCCGTGAATCCGATGAGAGATGTCGTCGAAAGCAAAAGAAAGTCGGCGCGCCCTCACCTACCGTTATGTCGCAGACCGCATCAACATCGTATAACCAGTCAGGTGTGGCATTCATCTTGAGATATTGATTGATCTTAACACTGATTTTCAAATTAACATACACTGTACTAGCGGCCCCGCTGACAATTAACAATCACTGTTTTCACACTTCTGTATTATGTGTATCTCTAAATATTCAACATTTTTTGCGATTTTTTTTTTAATATATAATTATTATGTCGATTTACTCCTGATTACTTTTCCTTATATATTGCGTTAATTTTTTATACTATATTTAATGTATACTACACTACTATTTACCTAATTTTTATAATATACCTGCTAAAAATAAACCAAGTAATAAGTTTATGATGTAAAAAAGAAACACGTAAATCGATTACGTTATAACATACAAAATAGAATGAAAATAACGTAGTAGTATTATTCACCCGATGGGAGAGAGTAAGAGACGATTTTGTCCATACTGCCTATTCTGGAGTTCGAACGTGTATCAACACGATGACAAACATTACAGAATATTACATGGATTCTCGTTGCGCCTCAGAATAAACGCTTCGTGCTCATTATCCTTAATTCAATTCCCTTGTACACAATAACGAAAAATAAAAAACTATACTACGAAGAACCCCACCAAAATTACTCAATATAGTTTCCTATAACACAAGTTATTTAATTAAGTATAACAGCTACTGCATGACAGAATGAGATGCCGCCGAAAAGCCCGATGAAAATAATGAATTGAAGAGACATTTTGTCTCAAGGAACCGATTTGTCAAGTATCTAACCAAAGATATTCAATGACAAATGACTAACCCATAGAGATCTAAGCTTATAGACTAACCTAAGATCACGACAAATTTTGCTTGCCGGATGAGGTTATCGAGAGGGAATGCTTTGCGACAACTTGATAACGATAGGTAGGTAGCTAGGCTTGCGGAAGCATACAAAGGCGTATTTTGACCATGATGACGTAAACGCTATCGGCAGTTCCGTGAGGTGACCTATCTTGGATCCAAACGTTGGTCCCAATGGTATGTGGAGTCAGTCTGTTGCACTGGGCATTCAATGAGCATATTCTCCACGCTACCATGGAGGGGGAGGTAAGTAAAGTCTACAATTCTGCTTACGTAATACTTGAAAGACCCCTTTGCTTCTGTTACTCCTACGATCGTCTCGCTTCAGTAATTAATATGTATTCATACTGGCCTAAAATCCATAAAATGTCTACGACGCACAAACAGAAAGTATAGGATTGTATTTACTGAGAGATCGTATACGTGTTTGACGTTGCTGACAAGAGTTTGTAATTACAGCGATCGGGGACAGCAAAACCGAGAGAAACAGCGGACGTGAAGAGAGACGATGCGTATGTGTAAGTAAACATTGCCATTCATGTGTACTCGACCGGCGCGGCTCGTCTCGGAGCGACGCCGCAATGCGCAGCCACCCACCTGCAACTTTCTTTCGAATTTTTCAACGTTATCACTATATACGCCGCGCCTTCATTTAACTTTTAGCTTATAAATCAATCAATCTTCCGTATTCGCTCGCTAGCTTTATTACGAAAATATACTCGTAAATGAATATATGAACCCGTGGTTTCGTTTACATATATCATCTATGCTTAAATATTGTTATATATCTTAAATATGTAATAATTTGATATTTTTTGTCAACATAAATTCACTATTACAAAATTCAAAATTCTTTCCATCTTACCATGAAACATGGTATCCTACCTGTGCCTGCGAATTCATCGGCGTAAAATTCTATATTAGTAAAATGTCTATGTACATATTCGCAACTTCGGTATTCAAGATGCACTTTTTCGCCTGCATACCTTCAAACATTCTAGAAATATTGTTACGTTATTTTACTCGTGTTTTTATGTTTTGTTTTAAGTTTTCGTTCACAACAAATGAGACCTTAATCGATATTCTTCATTTATATCTGAGACCTGACAAATTTTAGTTTAGTTCCCAAATAAATTTCCATGTTCCTTCGAATGATTTTTTCAAAAATATTTAATTAACTCAAATTTAAAAGGCTCCATTCAGTTTAGGCTTTGATAAGGCGCCTATAAACGTCGAAATGTAATGCGCAATCATGCCAAATATAGGAGAACAGTAAATTGTTAACAACAACGGAGAATAATTTAGCTACGTCCTAAACAATATATATATAGAACAAAAATTGGAACAGTAGGTACACAGACAGGCAACAGAAAATCCCAATCCGTGGTTTAATGTCACTTGATTAGCATAATTCTAGATGTGAAGTAGCTTTTAATAAGATTAGGTATAATAGCCGTGATCTTTAATAGATTTTGTCATCAAGAACGAACTGCACGTTTTCAAACATCTCGAATAATAAGTAGTCTAATTTAGACGTTGACATAATTTTGTATCGTTTCATCAATAACGGCGTATTCTTTTTACTAGCTAGTGCGGCTAGTATTTTTTTTAAATAAAATCACAATATTGGTATGTGCTTTAAATTATTTTCAAAAAAATTCCTCTTAAAACAGTTGAAACGTGCTCATGTATTTAAAACTTATTTAAGATAAAATTCGATTGTAAGTAATGTAGTTTATTGAAATAAAATTTTGTACCGATTATAATTTAAAATGACATTATTCTCTCAATTTAATTTGCAAAGAATTAAGTGCATATAACATTAAGAAAAATATTTTGATAAAAACTTTACTCACGAGAAACTAGCAAAATATGTAAGTAATATTACCCCCTATATACAATATCATTTTCTTTTAACAAACGCTGGATTATATTATTTTTTGCAAGGATTTAGTTAAAACTGCGTGTTCTAGGACTCCTTACCATAGCTAATTTTATCTTTACAATAAGAAGTAGAGAAGAAAGTCCATCCATCCATCTCGAAAGCCGGCCAATGGTGAATGTAGATCTCCCCCAAAGATCTCCTCAACGACCGGTATAAGAAAATAGTTTATAATAATTTATTTATTTAAATCCACCCTTACTACCACTAGAGCCTAAAAGGTTAATTATAAAATATAATTATGTTTATTCAATTAAATATAATTTATTTATCTTTAATGGCTATCTTAATTTATCTTTCATCATAATTTCTGTGAGCAACGGACCAATGTTCAACTTTAAAAAAAAACTGGAAAATTATTCCTGTATGTTTATTTCTCCGTTACCTGTGCGGTGTCTTAATAATATATATCGATTCCGTGTATATTTAGAATAACATCATCTAATAGCCAGAGGGCGGTTGCGGCCAACGGAACAGAACGGTACAAGACGCAAGTGACCGCGTCGTGCGGTCAAGGTGACCATCGCCTTGTCTACTTACCAATGCGGATTAAATACAGAAGGTTGCAAATATTACATAATAAAAGAAAATGATATATCTCTATTATGTATATCCATTAGTATGTGCGATATGCAACGTTGTAAATTTATATTTAAAAAAAGAAATCCACGAACTATTGTCACTGAGATTTAATGAACCGGGACGGGTTTAGTATCTACATGGATAAATAACAATATAATTATTGAATGTTTAAAGTTCTCCAACATCTGATTTGTTTTACTATAATAGTTTTTTTTTGGAGAATCAAATGAATAAAAGGCTTGAAATCATCAAGATAATATCAGATGTTGCAGACGAATAAGCCTTTTATTCTGGGCGGTGTTTTCTTTATCGTTTTCGACTTTAATTTTAAGCTCAATCTTGACTTGCTTTGACGATTTCTTTAACTCAATTTCAATTAGAAACATCTGTTGTTGAAGTGTTTTGAAAGTAACCAATATTTTTTGTAACTTTTTTTTTGTATTGATGATAAATCACTAAATTATATCCCATCTGATTAAATATCTTTAAACAATTTTATACAAAGACTATTTCAATGTAATTACAATATATTAGTATAAATTTAAGGACCGGCTGATGATATTCGTTAAATTCTATATACTTATACTTAACATTTCCGTTTTTTCAGATTTGTATTATGATATTATTAACTTTTAACTTTTGATATTATTTTTGAAATATCTATTTTAAAATAGTATTAAGTAGTTTCTAACTAAGGAAATTTCTAACATCCTTTGAAATAAAAAAGGAAACAAATAAGGAAATCTGTAAATATAGTATCGCTTAAAAATGGGGCCGTATAATTTAATTATAAATGGAAGCTGCGTGGTAGAAAGCCGTACGCGCAACGTCCATAGGTCCTTTCATTTGACATTTCGTCAGCAATCTCAGGCGCACGCGTCGGCATGCGCGTTACCGCCAAATTAGGACACGAAATTTTTGGCGCAGTTGAAATTAAATGTCACATGCGACTGAGCGAATTCCATATTTCAAAATACTGGTATTTAACTCTTTATTAACCATATAAGAAAATCAAATAGTCAAAATACTCATACTGCAATATTAATAAATACCACTTTTTCTAAAATTTTATCAAATTTATTCGTAAGAATTATTTTTATTTGTTGTGTAATAATATTTTAAATTATATATGAGATTAAATGTTGTAGCAATATAACCCAAACAAAAACTCTATAATATGCTCTTGAAATAGATGAATGCAAGAAAAAATTACTCGGTGTGACTCGACTGACTAAACCAGTCAAACAAGGATCATTGGCACAAAACAACCCACGCAATTTCCGACCGCTATACTATGCGATTTACGAACACTTTGAAAACGTTTTTCAATTGTTTGGAATCTTCAACCGGTATGCTAAAAGGATATACATGGATATTCAGTTAATATTGTATTAAGAAGTATATATTATTTTTTATAATATATCAAAGCTTCGAGCTTACAAATAATATTTTGCAGTCTTTCGTTAATCTATGCGAAATGATCATACATATCAAATGTACTCATCAAATTTAGAATTGAACTGAATATAAGAAAAGTAAAAAATAATTAAATTATAAATTTTGTTGTATTTTTAATATTTCGCAAATTATTTTTTATGTTTTACTAATGGCAGAATGATTAACATTCCTTTGCTAAATTCTATCGCTATGAACGCGAATCTTTCATAATTTGAAAATGTGATGTAAAAAATTTCATTACTTATGGAATATAGGTTTTTTAAAATAGATACCACTGGCTAATAGGTGACAAAAATAAAATATTTTTCGGTTAGATATAACCAACTTGACAAGTTAAATGCTTTTAATATAATATGTACAATAAATAAATAAGTACTTATTTAGTATTTCTTGTTGTCAACATATTTTCTATATAGTGACATTTATTTTATAATTATACTAGCTGTGTGCACGCGGCTGCGCCCGCTTTTCGTATATTCTTCACTGTATTTTTTTTTTTTGTTTATACGTAATCCTAATTTTTGTTTAGTATTGAGACAAAGTAAAAATATTTCTCATACATTCAAGCAATTGCCCGTAAAATTTTCATTGAATCGGACTGATTTTAATTTTTTATGAGATTTCATTTTTTTTACGCAGAACCTTAATTATTTTCGAAAATTACCCTGAGCTACCCGGACTAACTTTAGCTATAACAAATCCCGTCAAAATCCGTCCAGCCGTTCCGGAGATTACCCGGAACAAACAGACAGACAAAAAAATTTTAAATGATCGTATTTCATTTAGCAGGTTAGATTGTAGCGAAAAATATCATGGACGATATATCGGACAGGTATATTTTGTCGGGATCTTACTTTGTCATGTAGTAGTTTTATTTTCATCCAACTTGGATTATTTCATATATATCGTGTAATATTGTTGGCATTTGACGTGATATATTTTGGTTATGCAAGTTTAATGTGCAAGTGAATAGTTTGGAATGTATAAGATAGTTCCAGTAGAAAAGCAGCCATTTGCTTAACAATTGTATGACGACCAGAATAATATGATATAAATTTCCACGTGACATTGACAGTATTGTGTATATAAACAATTGCTATTAATTAAGAAGATGTATGATGATAACATGTCGAATAAAAGAATCCAAGTTTCAATTAAATCATGCATTCGTTTTTATAGAATACTCTTTACATACTTAATAATCACGACAATTCGTGTGTGGTTGGTTGTACACGGCATTTATATTTGTGAAATAATATTTTGCACATCACTGTCTACTTATGTAGTTATGTTGCGAAATTGTGTAGATGTTGAGCGTTGTTATTTTAACTACATTGTTTGTACTCGAGGCTTTGTATCGATTTTGTAAAGTAAAGTTTCACGACAATGTAATGTTGAGTAATAAAATAAGTAAAGATCGTTGAGTCTAGAAAAATGACTTAATTTTCTTTTTTTATATCAATGGACGGCGAACAGGCAGACCCATCTGATGGTAAATGGTAGCCTATGGACAACTGCAACACCAGGAATATTACTGACTCGTTGCCGACCTTGGAGAGCGTTTTTAAGGCCCTTTTTTGAAGAGTAGACTACGCCTTGGGAGTAGACTGTGTTGGGTAATCCCTTCTACAGCGTTAGTGTACGCGCTAAAAAGGTCTCATGTATGAAGCATCATCTAGCTAGAGCGGCTTGATCACGAGAAAATGATCTACAATGTCACAATCATTACAGTGCTTTCCTTTTAATGGAAAACTCTGGTTCGAAATTAAGTGATCAGGTAATCTACTAAGTGTACCTATTTAAAACATAAATAAATAAAAAACATAAAAGTGACATAAATTCAAGCACTGCATGTGCAAGCAAACTGTGCATTGAATTGGATTTTATTAGATTTTTATGAGTTTGAATTTTTTTACGTGGAACCCTAATTATATTCGAAAATTAAAAGTACAACTAAGTTACGCAGAGTAACTTCAGCTATGTACCAAAAGAAGTCCCGTCAAAATCCGTCAATCCGTTCCGGAGATTACTCGGAACAAACAGACATAAAAAAAAAATTAAATTGTATTTTTGGTATAGTTATCTTATGTACAACATTCATAAAGTATTCGTATTTAGTAAAAATAATAATTTTGCAGACCCTTCAATTTTATTTATTAGTATAGATTTTAAGATAAACTAAAAATATCCAATGAAATAAGTTATGATCTAAAAAACCTGTAGACAGACTAACGGAATGATAGAGATTGCATTTTATAACATAAGACAAAATATAAAAAGCATTTTAAGGAATACGATGTGGGCGTATGCGTGAGTAAGACTCATTTGCTACTTCCAAAGTCTGTATTTATACTGTGTTTTAATATAACCAGAAAATCGGTGAAAACCGTTAGACTGTCTAACTTGATTATGAATGAGCCTCAGGCGCTTTCTCTATCGAATGTGAACACGACAGATCACATACGAATTAGGGACCGTGCATAAACTACGTTAATATTAACACAGGTTTTTTTTAGATTTTAACAATCTCATGATTATTCCAAAGTTTACAACGTTTAAAAGAAAGTTGATTTGAAACAACACTTTGATAATCTCTCAATAAGATTATAAGAATTCTAAAAATATACACCAGGAATTTGTTTGTAAAAAAAATCTCACAAGAAAAATAGTTTCTGCATAAAAACGTGAATATTCATGATTTTTATAATAATTTATTTAACTAACTGGACCATGAACTTTGAGATTCAAATGACATGAATAAACTAAGGTTTCATCTATCATTGTACCTAATTTGCAAATTATAACCAACAAACAAATCTTCGCACGAATATGAAATAGTTATTGAAAAGAATGATGTCAAAGCAATCACCTAAAGTTATCCGCGTATAAATATAATAATAACCTAAAATATGGCCTCAAGAAACAATAAAATTGAAAATCAGACCAGTACAATATTTTTTTTAAAATTAATATTTAAGCTAACTCTTCCGATGCGGATCTCGCGAACATTATAACCCTAATCTCTTGAAGTGAAATATGAATAGTGATATATCATTACGATTTTCTATTACATTGTTTATCAATAGCAAAAATTATACCGAGAAATCTAGAGTAAACTGAGCATTTTTACCTACTAAAAGAAGACTAAGGTTACGCAGAAGATTTCGTAGCGTTTCATCTCTCAAAGATTAACCAAGCAATCGGATGCGAATATTATTTCTACTTTTTATGACAATAATTGGTAACCATAAACTGTTTGCAAGTAATATTTTGATGTATTTTCATTTAATACCCCCCAAATTATCCCAAATCCCTTGAGAGGATATCCTAGTGGCTTTTATTCCATACAAACGTAGTCCCCTATTTTTTTCCTGGATAATAACACTATGGTAAATATTTATATATACCAAATAATATAGTATATTCCCTATAGCCATGCCCGTACGTTTTGATTTTTTTCTATAAATTAGTTACTGTAAAAACTAGGAGCCTTTGAAAACGAAAAAAATGATCGATTTTTACCATCATTTTCAGACGTTCGTCAAACAAATTTCATAGATAAAAGTAAAGAAAGCAAAACGTACAGGTGTATCCAAAGTCTTTATTATTCTAAATCTGAAAGAAAATCAAAAATCAGTTCAGTTTTAGAAGAGGAAAGTATTCGTCTATTTTGCTTAGGTAAATCAGCCCGAGCTGCAGTTGTCCATTTTGTGTTTTAGGAGCGAAACGCGATAGCAATAGATTTTTGAAATATTTACTTTTCCGGTCCTATGACCTCTTAATATAATAATGAACACTTTTTTACATTTAACAATGATATCAACCGGTTTTTTAGTGACTATGAGGCCGGTGATGATAATCTGCTGATTTTATCTCTGGTACTCAAGTTACCTATGGAGCATGCATACCTTTTGTTGGTTATAAACAATTTTCTAGCTTATCAAGCAGGTATTACAAAATTCCCTACCATCATGACATAGATAAAATCGATAGATAGATAACACCGATCACAGTACCGGAGCCATCATAATTTCAATTATGAGTCGAATTTATATTCTAAAATGATTAATATTCATCTCTGCTTGAACCAAACGACCACCATGTCTGCCGGTGACGTCATAATTCGCAAATCTCACGAACCGGTTTTTCCGCCAATTCAATTTGATTACTAAAGATGAGATGATTGATTGAGATGTTAATATTCGAATAATAAAATTCGAAATTTAAGATTATGGTGATAGGCTGTTTAGTTGTATTTTATTACTTAAATTTTGATGATTGTAACTTTAATCCAGCCCAATGAAAATCCTTATTAAATTTTTTACACCTTTCGAGTGCAATAACTCACATATGCCCAGGTACATATCTTCAATTGAAAGGTTGTTGCTACCCAGGTAAATATTAGAAAATGAAAGCTTAGACCCAAAGCGCTAAAACCATTATACTTGAATTTGTTTAAATTGTTAACTATATAAATAAAAAACAATGTATGTTTGTCCTCTACGCACTAAACTATTAATCCGTTATGTACGCTGAAAGTTTGGTGAGTTGTTCTGTTGCATACGCCTGAGAAGAGTCCTGGTCAATATTTTTTTCCGACATCACAACGATTGCCAGGTTCTACTAGTTGGTAGGTATATAGGTAAGTTATAGATAATGGAATCGGATTATTTTTGGCATAATCAAAACGAAATAATTGTTAATGTGTCCCGTCCCATCCCCATGTCATTAAAAATATAAAAAATCATAAACCGTCCAATTAATTGAAATGAAATAATATTGTTCCGCGCCATATTTATACCTATTGATTTTATAATTTAAATTCAGTTCACTGCTCCCAAAAAATGACTCCTTACTACAACGCCTAGATGATTGTGTGTAAATTGAATATTAAAATATAATAAAAAAAATATATATATTTCTTAGATATATTTATTATTTAAGAATACGTTAATCTATTTGAAATTTATTTGAAAAAAAAAAAATCGAAATAGTTTTAAGATTATTAAATAGCTATGAATTACCCATTTGCAAAAAGTGGATCAAGCGGCAGGACAACCGAAGTTCATGTCCTAGTTTTTGTAACTGTTACGTAGTGCTAGTAAAACATTCAGTGCTCATGTGTTTTTTTCATACCAAGAAAACAGATATTTATGTGTGTGAAATAGCACAATAAATACTTATTTTTGTTTGCATTCCTAACAATGAATTTTAATTTTAATCCTAGCTAATCCCTATATTTACTATTTAACATAAAAAAAAATTCCTTACAGGACCTATGTATCTGCGTGTTGCGTGCAGGAGTGTGTGTGCGTGTAATGCTCAATGCATGATCAGTGTTACTGTATCGCGCTGGTGGCGACGTCAAGAGTCTCCCCAGTTGGGGATTGAGACACGTCTTGGGTCGCCGCCGGAAGGGGACTCGGAGAGTGTGCGGGAGCAAAGTTAGCCGCGTGTCCTCGGCGGCGGAAACGGCGGTTTCGCGGGTGTGGGCGCTGGCACGCATATTTCCTCGGGTAATGGGGAAAGATCCTATTTGCGGCGTTGATTTTATCGTCGGAGTCAGTAAGGACGTTTCGCGGTCTCGGAAGCGTTTTCGGAGCTAACGGATCGGTGGAGTACGCGATGGCTCTCGCTATGAGCGGATTTGGGTGTCTCTGCGCGACCGAAGAAGGCGCGACATTGAAACTTGATTACCGAATTAATGATCTCTGTGTAAGTCCATATTTATCTGATACCCTCGGGCACCTACGGTTTTCCTTACGAAGCGATTCTGAATTACTTGAAAGGAAAGGCAAAGGCAGGGGCGCAATACGTCCATTGCACGGACGAGGCCCGGTGGGTTCGCCGCAGGGGGCGACGCGGTGCTTGCGAAAGCCACCCCGTGTCGCCCCCATCCTAAATGCGGCGGACGGCCCCGGGGGGTTTTAGTGGGTATTTCCGGGCGCTACACGCCCGGGCGAGTCCCACACTGGCACGGAGTTCGTCCCTCCGTGCCCCCTTACCTATTGCATTGGGGGACTCCGGTCTCACTAATGCAATAGGTAAGGGGTAGTGCGTAAATGCATTTCCCCCCGTCAAAAAAAAGGGGGCGCAATACGTCATAATTGGTCTGACGATGATTTTAAACAGATTTACTTTATGGGGGAGGGCCATCTTACTCCGGGAGTTATATAGAGGGAAAAGCCGCCCTAGCGCCATGGCGGTCTGGTGCTTGACTTTCTTAAAGAGAGGTTTGAAAGATATTTATACATATATACAATTCATTTATACAAATACATCTTCGATAAATAATGCATATTCGTAAAAATTTAGACAAGCTCGATCTAGTGAATGATCGTCATAATTTTAATATTAGAAGTAAAGGCAAGTTGGCCGTCCCACGCTTTAGGCTAAGTAATTCTAATAAAAGCTTTATAGGTAATGGTATTCGGTTTTACAATAAGATCCCAAGTAACATTACCTATTTACCTGACAATAAGTTCAAGTATTATGTCAAGCAAGTTTAAATCTCAAAAAGTTGTTACAGGGTGGATCATTACGTGAACGATAGTGATTCTGGAATTAACCCACATCTCTGTGCTTCCGCTAACATTAGTTAAGACAATGATTTAAATAGTTTTTTATATGAAAAAAAAATTTGATATGTATTATATTTATTTAAAAAAAAAAGAATCAGATCGAGTTTCTTGCTGGCTCTTCTTGGCTGGGTTGTTTTCCGAACCGGTGCTAGTGTTTTAGACGTTCATAAGCGCCTTCTTAGTGTCTCAATTGAATAAAGATGTTTTTGATTGATTTGATTTGGACGTCTATTAGGGCACCGAGGTAATTGACTTCGGTAGCCCGGGGATTTCTACTCCTAGGTATTTAATGAGGAGTGTCGTTTTCTGCGGAGAACACGCCATAATCCGAGTAATGTTGGATATATGTTGTCGATTCAAAAATGTGGACCCGAGTCTACAAACATTTTAAAACCAAAATCAGTTAAATCGGCCCAACCGTTCTAGAGTTTTAGCAAGACAAACAAACAGCAATTGATTTAGATTTATTTATTAAATTACATAATTCCGACAAAACAAATTTCACCTTTTTTTCTTAAATAATATATTCTCACCTTGTTACCAAGGCCAATGACCTCAGATTGGAGGTCATAGAAAGGGCCTTATATGATTTAAAAACTTGAAAACTTCGAAAACGATAGCCGTGAATGTCGCCGTGGGTCATACCGGTGGAAGCAATAAATTAAAATTATTTTGTTCGATCATGCAAAAAGCGAACGGAAATGCTTCCGGCAAAACCTTCGAAATCGGATATCCAAAAATCGTAACGATGTCTAATTATCGAGTACAATGCCTGGGGCATTGTAAATATTCCTTAGATTCTAAAGTTTAGAAATGTTATAATTATATCAGCATATCAATTAATAAAATAAAAGGGAATTTCTGCCTGTGTCATACAGACAAATATGTAGGTAGCAAGTTTAAAAATAATACCTACTTTGGAGAATAAGCTTTGCAAAATAAGAATAGAATCAGTAATGCGCAATCAACGTCACCCAGACACGTAGATATACAAGTCAACTTACAGGTAAATATTCGACGAGACACCAGAGTTCCTTGAAAACCTCCGTCAACTTTCACTAAACTTCATGCCACACACGTTAAACACAATTGTCACAATTCACTTAACGATAATCAACAGACACTTATATGTAAACAATTTTCCACGCATATTTTGTTTAGAAGTTTTGATATTTAGCAATTTACTCTCGGCTGCGACACTCTCTGAGACGAACGAAATGACTGGCTACGAGTTTGCTTGCGCGAGCGCAACACCGCATTCCACGAGTGCTAATCGAGGTATGTAAACTAGCCCCATCTCATTCTAACCTAAGAAAAGTAGCGCAATTAAAAAGAAACAACACTACCCGCAGTTACCTCCAATTCGTATAGGTAGGTAGCCCCGTTATTCATACATACACGGTATCATAAAAAATAAAATTGTGCCATATTTTCATTAGAAATTAATAGTTATTACGTAAATTGTAGCTTTGTAACTATTATATTGAGTTATAGTATGGTCCGACTTTCATTCATTTTTATTATTTAATATTGTTTAGATACACCTACGTGATATTTATGGTAATCAACTGTTTGGTGCTCAATCGTAATACATTTACAGTAAGTAGGTAACAATTAGCGATACTCGTTGAAGACAGTTTGGAGGTTTAGAAAATAGTAAACATATCTGCCATAAAAGTGAAAGTTGTTAAATCATTTTTACTTTATGTAGCGTAGCGCTTTGTATTTTTAACTAAAATAATTTTATTACATCACGATATATGCTTTTTTAAAATGGAATAGGATTAACATATATTTTATGACCAAATTTTTATTAATAATAATGAATGTAATATGAGAAGTGTAAGATTAATTTCAAAGTAATTTTAAAAGTTTTTCCGTCTTACTTGGTTTATCTTTTACGTCTGTGGTACGTGATAAAGCTTTTTTTCTAACCTAGCTAATGATGTTGACCGGAAGGGCCTTTACAGCGTCACCATGGTGTTGTGGGAGAGTGTTGAAGGCACTCAACCGCAAAAGGTAACTAGCACAAGGATTACCAAAGTGGTACGAACCTCGACTTGGCCGTTAACTGTGTGTGAAAATTACCGCGGAATTTAAATCCTAGCACATTCCTACTTAATTGCTATTTTTAATATTTAGGGGGGTGTTTAACTTAATCTCCATTTTGTTTAATTATGATGGTTGGTGTGCAGGACAGCGCCCTCCAGATAGAGTGCGCATATTATCCAGATTCACATATTTATTAGATATGTCCTGCGGGCGCATATTTATCTAGATTTCGCATATCTATTAGATATGTCCTGCTTAAATAGTTGTGAAATAATAGTTGTGAAATAATGAAATACTTGAAGATATTACGTAATTGTAAAGAATATTACGTGAACGTGCGCGTCGGACACGTCGCATCTTCGTGAGAGCGAGACAAAACACCTCGCGGCACCGCCGGGCGGTGCGCTCTGATTCGCCGAACGCGACCGGCCTACCTCGATCCGTAGGAACGGGGTCACGCACATGCCGGGAGCTTAAGTATCCGCCCGGGACGGTGCCAATTGTGCAGTCCCACGCCCGCGAAACCGCCGTTCCCGCCGCCGGGGACAGGCGGCTAACTTTGCTCCCGCACACACTCCGGGTCCCCCTCAGGCGGCGACCCAAGACGTGTCTCGTTCCCCAACTGGGGAGGCTCTTGACGTCGCCGCCAGCGCGATACAGTAACACTGCCCACGCATTGAGCAATTACACGCACAACACTCCATACACACTCATGCATAACATGCAAGGTACATAGGTCCTGTAAGGAACCTTTTTTTTTTTTTTTTATGTAAATAAAAATAAAGATTAGCTAGGATACAACTCGCGAGTGAGTCTTGAGTACTCAGGTGACGGCCAAGCCGAGGTTCGTACCACTTTGGTAGCCCTTGAGCTAGTCACCTTATTGCGGCGAGTGCCTTCAGCACTCGCCCCCAAAGTTCGGTGAAGCTGTAAAGGCCCTTCCGGTCAACAGCATTAGCTAGGTCAAAAAAAAAAAAAAAAAAAAAAAAAAGCCAATTGTGCAGTCATCGATCGCTCTCCGAAGAAGAAACAACAAAAGAACTAAACTCTGAGACAGAAGCAGTAGTCAAACATTCAGCAAGTAGTCCGCAAGAAGTCATCAAGCAACAGTGCACTGCGTTCAAAGATCCGCGTCTTGAACCATAGTGATCCGCGCTCCGACCTGACCGTGAATCCGCGTCCCCGAGTACGAGAACCGCGCTCCGACCTGACCGTGATTCCGCGTCCCGAGCCACAGTGATCCGCGTTCCGCGAACCGAACCAGTGAACCGCGTATCGAACTATAGTGGGTCTCGAATTCCGCGTAATTCGAGACATATCGTGCGCGTAAACTCGCACACGGGTGTGAGTACTACCGTAAGTACTAGTGTAGGGACTATAGTGAGGACTATTGTGAGTGTTTTTATATTGTCTAACTGTGAATCGTATCTTGCTATGTCGTGTTAATCTTGTGCATGCTTTATATATTGTTTAATATCTGTGTCTACTGTTTCTATATTGTGTTCTCTGTCTATCTTGTTTCTATTGTAATTGTGTTGTCTCTGTGCTATCCCTATATTGTGTTGTCTGTGTTATATTGTAATCGTGTCTAACCTGTAATAAACACATATTGTTGAAACTTTGGCATCTGGCATTATTTACTACATCTCTCGCAATCCAGCAACAACGGTGTGATCTAGAGGACTGCCTAAATAACATCTCAGGCTGTCCCGCACATCGCATGGTCCTTCGCAGCCGGATCTACGAGAGAGTGTAGTAAATAAATACAGCGAACATGCCAGCCATCAGATCTACAGGAAGGCACGGGGAGACACAGACTTCACTATCGACAGTCACCGTGATGGGGTCCGAATTCGCCACTGGCACTACGACGTGTGTCACAGTAACGGGGACCAGGAACCAGTCAACGGCCGCAACTGAACAGCGAGCCGTCACAGAAGTCACACAGCAGCAGCAGGCGGTCACGAAGTCCGACGCCGCCAGCGCAGAGCACGGAGAGCGTCGAGCTGCATCACAGACGAGCAGGCGTTCAAAGGCCGAACGTCTAGCCGAGGCTGCAGCCAGAATAGCCAGACTGAAATTGGAACTGGCTGCAGCCGAATACGAGCGGAACAGAGTAGGTATGTCGGGTATACTTCCAGATCCGACAAGACGCAGCATGTCCACACGTGGTTGGATACGACCACGACGGAGTTGGTCGCAATAGCAGAACGAACGTTCAGACCCGAGGCGACGGATATAGGATCATCATGCCCAGTGATCAGTGACGTATCCTGGGACGACATGGTGATAACATCGGCGGGATCCACCGCCGCACAGCCGTCACCGCAGCGACCTCAACTCCCAGCCGCATCCTGGGACATCACAGCGTCTACACCGGCGGGAGCCACCGCCGCACATCCGCCTCCACAGCCAGCCAAAGTCCCAGTGATCACCGCCGCATCCTGGGACGCTGCACTTCAGCCAGCGGGCGTCATCGTCGTACACCCGCTGCCGCCGCCAATGGTCGAATCGAGGATGGAACATTGTGTGCCGCCGCCAGTGACCACAGCCGAGTCCTGGCAGTCGAGAGCGCCGCGTCCTCCGACCAGCAGAACGAAGGCGACGGATACAGCACCACCTGAGCCCCCAGCGAGCAGAGCCGTAGCCTGGGGTAAGGTAAGCGCATCGGCGGGAGCCACCGCCACCGAACAATTGCAGTCAGCCGGGTCCCCAGTGATCAGTGACGTATCCTGGGGTAAAATGACCGCATCGGCGGGAGCCACCGCCGCACAGCCGCCGCAGTCGGCCGAGTTCCCAGTGATCACTGACGCATCCTGGGGTAACATGGTGACTGCATCAGCGGAAGCTACTGCCGCACATCTGCCGCAGCAAGCCAAACCCTCAGTGATTACCGTATCCTGGGGTAACCTGACGACCGCATCGGCGGGAGCCACTGCCGCACATCTGCCGCAGCAAGCCGAGTCCCCAGTGATCAGTGACGTATCCTGGGGTAAAATGACCGCATCGGCGGGAGCCACCGCCGCACAGCCGCCGCAGTCGGCCGAGTTCCCAGTGATCACTGACGCATCCTGGGGTAACATGGTGACTGCGTCAGCGCGGAAGCTACTGCCGCACATCTGCCGCAGCAAGCCAAACCCTCAGTGATTACCGTATCCTGGGGTAAGATGACCGCATCGGCGGGAGCCACCGCCGCACAGCCGCCGCAGTCGGCCGAGTTCCCAGTGATCACTGACGCATCCTGGGGTAACATGGTGACTGCATCAGCGGAAGCTACTGCCGCACATCTGCCGCAGCAAGCCAAACCCTCAGTGATTACCGTATCCTGGGGTAACCTGATGACCGCATCGGCGGGAGCCACCGCCGCACAGCCGCCGCAGTCGGCCGAGTTCCCAGTGATCACTGACGCATCCTGGGGTAACAGAGTGACAGCATCAGCGGAAGCTACTGCCGCACATCCGCCGCAGTCAGCCGAATCCACAGTGAGCAGAGCCGCATCCTGGGGTAACATGATGACAGCATCGGCGGGAGCCACCGCCGCACAGCTACCGAAGTCTGCCGAGGTCCCAGTGAGCGCTGTCGCATCCTGGGGCGCTACGGGGCAGCCAGCGGGCGTCATCGACGCACACCCGCTGCCGGAACAACGGCGAGAGCCGCCGTCACAGTCAGCCGAGGTCCCAGTGAGCGCTGCCGCATCCTGGGGCGCTACGGCCGAGCCAGCGGGCGTCATCGCCGCACACCCGCTGCCGGAACGACGGCGACCGCCGTCACAGTCAGTCGCCGCACCCCCAGTGATCACTAACGCATCCTGGGGCGCTGCGGTCCAGTCAGCGGGCGTCACTAACGCACACCCGCTGCCCGAACAACGGCGAGAACCGCCGTCACAGTCTGCCGCACCCCCAGTGATCACTGCCGCATCCTGGGGCGCCGCGGCCCAGCCAGCGGGCGTCACTGCCGCACACCCGCTGCCGCAAGAGGAACCGACACGAATGATCAAGCCGAGGAGGGAACATAGCGTGCCGCAGCCAGTGGCCACAGACGAGTCCTGGCATTCGGGAGCACCACAACCTCCGACAACCGCCGCCGCAGCACTCAGGTGGAGTCCAGGGTACCAGCCGCGGGCCTTCACCGCCCAGCGATCGAGGGCGAACCTACACCAGCTGCTGTATCCAGTGCAAGCCGCGCAGCATCGCCAGCCGAGGAACACCGAACCTCAGGCACGACGTCATAGAGTTCGCACCGTCGTCGAGGATCGACCGAACAAGTGTCACCTGTACTATCGACAGGGACACGCAGCAGGTGCAACAGATCAGCAGAGGAACGCATCGGTCGGCGCGAGGCGGCATTTGGCGAAGAAGTATCGCCTGTGTTTCCGCCCGAGGTTCCGCAACAAGAACCACAGCGGCCATCCCAGGACATGTCAGATCCCGGTACAGATCTCGAGACCGGCGGGAGCGAGGAGCGACAGACACGGTCGCGCCTCAGAACATTGGTACGAACTCCCACGGGGCAAGCAACGAGTTTCGACGCGCCGTTTACGAAGACGGCACGGCGGTCGAAGCCTCATAGAAGAATTTAGATTGGCAACTCGTCCCGTCTGGAGCTCCATTGATGGGAGCATATGGTGTGCTCCGTCGAGGTGGCGCGAGAAACACCCTACGATGGAGGATCTACACCGCACGCAGAGGAAGTCCTGCACGACCTACACGAACATGCCGAAGAACAATGTCGTCATAGAGGATGGTGCGGTTCCTGCACCGCACACGGGTCCTGCACCACTTGTAAATGCGCCGCCGCTGATCGCGGACGACGCACGGCGGGAGTAATGTGCAGGACAGCGCCCTCCAGATAGAGGGCGCATATTATCCAGATTCACATATTTATTAGATATGTCCTGCGGGCGCATATTATCTAGATTTCGCATATCTATTAGATATGTCCTGCTTAAATAGTTGTGAAATAATAGTTGTGAAATAATGAAATACTTGAAGATATTACGTAATTGTAAAGAATATTACGTGAACGTGCGCGTCGGACACGTCGCATCTTCGTGAGAGCGAGACAAAACACCTCGCGGCACCGCCGGGCGGTGCGCTCTGATTCGCCGAACGCGACCGGCCTACCTCGATCCGTAGGAACGGGGTCACGCACATGCCGGGAGCTTAAGTATCCGCCCGGGACGGTGCCAATTGTGCAGTCATCGATCGCTCTCCGAAGAAGAAACAACAACAAAGAACTAAACTCTGAGACAGAAGCAGTAGTCAAACATTCAGCAAGTAGTCCGCAAGAAGTCATCAAGCAACAGTGCACTGCGTTCAAAGATCCGCGTCTTGAACCATAGTGATCCGCGCTCCGACCTGACCGTGAATCCGCGTCCCCGAGTACGAGAACCGCGCTCCGACCTGACCGTGATTCCGCGTCCCGAGCCACAGTGATCCGCGTTCCGAACCTACGCGATCCGCGAACCGAACCAGTGAACCGCGTATCGAACTATAGTGGGTCTCGAATTCCGCGTAATTCGAGACATATCGTGCGCGTAAACTCGCACACGGGTGTGAGTCCTAGTGTAAGGACAACTGTGAGTACTACCGTAAGTACTAGTGTAGGGACTATAGTGAGGACTATTGTGAGTGTTTTTATATTGTCTAACTGTGAATCGTATCTTGCTATGTCGTGTTAATCTTGTGCATGCTTTATATATTGTTTAATATCTGTGTCTACTGTTTCTATATTGTGTTCTCTGTCTATCTTGTTTCTATTGTAATTGTGTTGTCTCTGTGCTATCCCTATATTGTGTTGTCTGTGTTATATTGTAATCGTGTCTAACCTGTAATAAACATATTGTTGAAACTTTGGCATCTGGCATTATTTACTACATCTCTCGCAATCCAGCAACAACGGTGTGATCTAGAGGACTGCCTAAATAACATCTCAGGCTGTCCCGCACAGTTGGTTACGCTGTTGGTAACAATTTCGAAATGAATTAAAGATGGATAGAATCACAGTCGTTACCATTTTTTAAATCGAATAAACAATTATCTCACTCTCATCTAACGCCACCACGGCCACCACCACCACAATGGATTTTTATTCCTTCAAAAGCTTGATATTGATTAGATGTCACGTCCAACTGCTTTTTCAGTTGTTGTTGCTCGTAGCTGCAGGACAAATAATTTTACAACAGAACTCTCGTTGCAAAAACAGTCGAAATAATGTTTTAATTACCTACTGAATTATTTTTACATAACAACTTGTTATCAGATTCTTAACAAATCTCGGATAGAAGATTTTAAAAATATTGTTTAGTATATATTTTTATTTTGATATGTAGCGTAATAATTTTTTTGTCATCTCCTCCTTTTGTAGTTTTTGTTTATTTTGTATCGATTCTATCATAATTATTATTTTGTCCATGTTTGTTTTCACTAGATGGAGTTAAAAAAAAAGTTTCAAATCAGTGTAGATCTATAATACTAAGTTTGATACTAATTCACATCATCCACACTAGATGGTGTTGTACACATTGCGTATTGCAATTTCAGATATATATATAACACTTTCTAATCTTTGTTTAGTTTGTTGTGTCTCTATGATTATAGTTCAGATCTTCCTCCAACGGAAAATCAAATCGTACCGTGTTAAAAAACAAAATAAGATCCTGCCAGCGGAGTATGGAGATAAGTATGATAAATGTCAGAAGAATCGATAAAATACGGCACTCCATTATTAGAAGCGAAACAAAAGTGACCGATTCCCTTGCATATTCACTAAAACTAAAGTGGCGTTGGGCCGGACATGTCGCAAGAATAAGCGATGATCGCTGGTCGAACCGGCTTACTAAATGGTCTGGTCCAGGGGCACAAGAAGGAGAGGAAGACCCAAAGCACGATGGGAAAACGATATTAAAACTTTTATGGGTAAAACATGGATGATGATAGCCAAAAACAGAGATCGTTGGACAAGTTTGGAGGAGGCCTTTACCCTTATATGAGGGGTTCTTTCTTGGTTTTCAAATGCATTTAAATTATTCATTTGTTAGTATTACTCACACTAAATTACCTTTTTGTTTTTAGAACTATATCATTTATGTAACAAGAAATAAAAGGTTTTTTTATTTATTTTTTTATTTAAGTAGCGTAATTATTTCTTTCCGTTGTAGGTTTGACTTTTGACACTCTGCATATAAGTAACCATTATTAAAATTCTTGCAATTAAACCCGTTTCATAAAATTTGTAAGAAAAAACATGAGTTGGCACTTCAAAGAAGACTTTGGGGACGATACCTAAAATTACATGTCACATTTTGTAATAATAACAGTGAGAATAATTTGTAACTCAATATTTATAGCATGTAAGTACTATTATTATAAATTGGTAAATATGCAACTTTTTCGCAAGCGGAAGATATTAGTGATGTAACAAATGTTGGTTTTATCACATTCGCGAAAGCGAATGCGAATGTTGGCTTTTCCAATATAGCGTGCCTGACTGGATTGACATTTCGCGTCGACCGTATTTTAATATATGTACGAAGCTAGTCACCTATATCCATGCAATCATAAGACGTCCACTGTTGAACATAGGTCTCCTCCAAATAGTGGAGGGGGATTGCCATAATCGCCACGCTTGTCAGGCGGGTTGGCGATCACAGTAGGTGTTTGCAGTACTTAGAGGATGCTGCTGCCCATCCCCTAGTTTATATCTCTTAACCCATTTTTACGACATCCACGGGAAGATATGGGGTGGTACAATTCTGAGCCGGTACCACACGGCATGGCCGGCATCATACGGCATATAATATATCACTTATATAAGACGTATGTAATTTTTAATAAACCAAAGTGAATGTTCCATTTTAGAGTAGATAGCACTCTTCAGCCCTCGTCATACGCGCAGGAGTCCCCCAAAGTTCCATTCTGGTGCTGGTTTTATGTAATCCGTGCATGAACCTCGCTGATGACACAGGCATTTTCTACTACCTCTGCCTTAGAAATCACCTCAAAACGAACTGTTCACATTCTTAGCTCCTGACACGCCCTCGGAAGGACACGATGGATTTCCCTGCCCATGAGATTTCTTTTACACCAGTTTTAGGGATAATATCGGATATCACGATTCCTGAAACTAATCTTCACAAAAACTTTTATGTCGAAATCCCTTCACGGGACTCCTGGTTAAACAGAGATATTACGTAGAGAGAAAGCAACTTACTATGGTTTACTGACGGGTACAAAATAAGACTCAACATAGGCTGTGGAATATACGGAGAGCGATCTAAATTTAGTAAAATAACTAATCTTTGTAATTTTTCCTCCATTTTCCAAGCAGAAATATACGGTATTCTAGAATGCTCCTGTGTAAATCTGCAGAAAGCCTATGTTAACTATACATTATACACTTCTCATCACAAAAATCGAAACACCCATGAAGTTTGATTTTGAATGAGTCTTAAATAAATGGCCAGGACAAATTCATTCCAAAGAGCTCATCAGGGCATTCACTCAGCGCAAAGCTGAAGAAGCCCTGATGCTCAGTAGGAATCAGCTACGAGTATTAGTGAGAGCATTAACTGGGCACTGTTGTTTGGCCAAGCATATGCACAACATATCCTGAACTAGGGCTTGGTATTCGAATACTCGTTTTATTCGAATATTCGGCGTATTTAACTATTCGAATTTCGTTAATTTTAGTAATTTTTCGAATAATAATTAAAAATATATGTTATGCGCGTATTTGAACTATTCAAACCATAACCGCGAACGGAATGAGCAAAAGGATTGACGAAACTGAATTTTAAGATACTGAATTTATTTTTGTATATGCATATCAGTATTCTCATTCACTTGTTTATGAAGCTCAAGCTTTTAACGTTAGTGGTTAAAAATGACATCAAGAAAAATAAGTACCAGACTTAAAATCTCAAACCTACCAATTTTCTGCTAGTCTTAATGTGGTGAAAAACGACTTCAACAGCCATGGCGATAATTATGCGAATGATGAAACGGTGAGGTGAGCCGGTCTGGCGAGGTATTCGAGTATTAATTGGTGCGGTTGCACGGCCCAAATATTCCTACTTCCTATCTTTATTAAACGTGGAGGGTACTGAAGAAAAGCATTTACGGGAGTTAGAGGCACTCAAGGCAGAGATGCCCAATAAGATGCTGGACTACATGGGTAGGTAATGACAGCGGGAATCGACACGCGGCTGCCACAAAGAATATCGAGGGTCCTCTTAAGCGGGTGTTTTCATGGGTTTGGAAACAGAATGGCGGAGAGAATATCGTCTCCCAAGAATAGTGCGATCACCTCTGGCATCAGGCAGTCAGGATAAACTGGAGAGACAACCGCCTGGTCAACAGACTACGAAATGATCGAAAAATAGGAAGAAGACGGAGTTGAGACTAGCTTCAAGGGCGGGAGGAGAAATCGCAGACACCGACGTCCCGCTGGATAAGGCTCCATTCCCAGCTACAGCCCTCATGTCAGCGACGCTGGCAGCTCAGGTGGAGGCTCCACCACCGATGTGGCTAAGGAGAAGGTGGGACATAATAAGCAAAACTCGAAAAGAGACACCTCCACTCGTTCAACCACTGTGGGTGTTCCTGGGTCTAAGTTTCAGCTCCAGCAGCTCTACGGCTTGAGCCGCTGGTGAAGCTCCCATTGTTGCCGCATTCGGCTGCAGTTGTATGAAGGAGGGCATGGCTATTAAAGATTTGGAGGTAGAAAATATCACCCAGATCATTGAGATTCCGGGTTTCCGTTACGTGAAACATGCAGACGCTCTCACAGATGCATGTCGGAGGTGGTTGAGATCTTCAGGCAAGATTTAGCGGGCTGACGTTCGCATTGTCGGTCTGGGGGACTCAGTGACGGCAGGCAAATTCATCCGGATGGTTTCCTAAAAGAGGGGTTGTGGCTCGTGTCCATCTGCTTGAAGCAAAAATACTCTGCGCTGCTTGTGGTCTGGTGTGGAATGTTTTGTTTTCGTATCATTTACGTATCATTAGTTATGCTAAGTGAAGCCATCAGAAAAATAACGTATTATGTTGTTTATTTAGAAAAAAAACGGTGTTTCTCTAATTATTCAAAAAAATCGTAATACTCGAAGTATTCGAACACTAAAATTGGACAAATATTACATGCCCTATCTAGAACACAAGAGAGTGCAAATTCTGTGAAATTGCAGACGAAACACCAAGGCACATATTGTATGAATGTGATCTATTACGTAACTGATTTGCTCGTAACGCGTTGCTTCTGGAGGAGCTACAGACACTCTCTGCCAAAAATATCCTACAGTATATCTAGGTTGTAGGTCTAGGCAGTGAGCTTTAGCAATATTAGGGCGATTATAATAGATCTAACTTAGTAGCAGTGACACAGAACTGCTTTAGCCTGCCTTTTCGAATAATAAGGATAATAGCTCTTGGTGTAATAAATGTTTGATAAAAGTAAACTGGGGACAGAGTTACCTCATGATGTTTGGTTTAGGAAACTATTATATAAAACAAATTCTTGGCTGTATGTCCAGTTTCAATATCAAATCTTAACTTTTAGAATGAGATCAAGCCCAAAATAAACTGGTTTTCCTGACTGCCACTGCCAGTGATCTGACACTTTAAAGAAAAAAAGAATTAAACCCTAAGAATGAAATAACGCCCGCAAACTGAATCCGTAACTTTTTAACGTCCATGGGTTTAGTAGGTCAGATTCTGTTGAATTTACACCATTGGTAGCAACCAAATCTGGAGCCTTTACCACTTTGTGTCTCTTGTGCTAGCTATCATTCTCACGGTTGAGCACTCGAAACACTCGCCTCAAGTCTGGTGAAGCTGTCAAGACCCTACCCGTCAACAGCATTTGGTCAATTTGAAGAAAATGGAATTTAAAGGTTGGGTTAGATTCAATTAATTAGTTGCCTGTTTCAAGACTTTTCCATAATAATTTTTGTTGTTAAAATATGAGTACCTAAATAAAAACATAATTCTAATCATTCTCATTCCATATACTTTTCATTTGCTAAAACATTCGTCATTCATGCACATGGTTCTATACAAATACGAATGCGAATCCGAATGTTAAAAATTATGCGAATTTTCATGAATGCGAATACGAATATTCGTACATCACTAGTAGGTATACTATTTTCTTATTTTTTTACCTGACAGTTTTGATAACCAGTGCTCACAATTTAGGAGTTTCCCTTCTTAATTTAGGTAGTAAACAACTTATTACAGATATTCTAGGCGCTTTGAATATTCAGTGATATTTGTATAGACTTTTTGAATTGACATATTTGTTTAAAATAAACGTGTACAAGTATTGGGGCCCCTTTTGTTTAATGTAAAGAAAATTATTTTACGCTCTGCCTCAGTACGGGGGCACGGGGGGTGTTTGGAACTCATGGTGATTGGACAAGTATTGCCCCTTTCTTTTCGGTTGGGGAGGAAATGTGTTCACAACCATGCCATAGTGTGGGCGACATGGAGTGTGTGTGTGAGACTTACATGGTCGTCGGAGTTACCAGGTAGAAAACTCGGTAGCTACGGTCGTCGAACAATACCCACTAGTGGCAAGGCGTGAAAAAAATCGTCAGTAAAGGCCAATCATAAAAAATCTACCTTGTCGTCATACTTCTTCCTCTAGAAGAATTACAGTAATGAACGATGGATGCTTGTGGTGCTGAGCGAAGATATCCAGTTTTAGTTAAAGTTAACCACCTTCACTATACTTAACGTCACTGGAGTTACATAAACAGTGCATGTTGAGTATGGTAAGTTGTTTTGAGATTAAAGATGAAAATTATTTGTCAAATTCATTTCACCTGCGATAAATGTTCCTATAATTATGACAACCAAAATTGGTTAACTATCGTAATCGTGGATTTTAACTATTTAATTTTAACAGAACGACGCGAAATGGCGACTTACATGAAACGAAAAATAATGATTAGTTACGTGATATTATAAATAAAATAATACTTATTGATTTTTTTCCCTTCATACTTTAAAACAAAGCTTAACTTTTTCCGCTACGAAATTGACACTTGATTATAATCGACCAAACTAAAATGGGAAGCAAATCTATCATTTTGGTGTAGCAAAATAGGAACATCTATGAGTATGTTTTTGTGTGCATGTTTCGTGTTTACGACTGTGTGGTTGTTATAGTATTTTTTATGTATGATTTGATGTGTGCGCAGTGAGTGTTTTGTTTTTTAGTAAGGCTATAAGGAATTGGGTTATAGGAGCGCTTCGCCACTGCTACCCACTAAAACCAATCCCTACTTTATCGTATTACCGTTTTAACGGAACGATGCGGGATTGCTGGGTAAACTACGCTACGCCCCGGCCGGAGGCATCTAAGCCCCTGCATGTGTAAGGCGTTATCTGGTAAAAGGCCCCCAGACGGCATCCTCAATACAATGGAAGGTTGGGGCCCCGCCCCTTCCCCCCTTGGTTGGACAGCCAAACGATTCCGCGACCCTAAACAAGTCTTAGTACAAAAGGTGCATCTTTATCTTTCGCTGGATATGGTCGACACAAGGCGCCACTCATATGATGCCTATCGTCCTTATCGAGATCTGCGCACAGAGCGCATTGTGCCTTTGGTGCCACACACTCCGACGCTATCTGTTGCAAAAGAGCACACCTTTATTGATGGACGCTGGGCAAAGCAGGCACGTGTGTCCCAGATCCATGCATCAAACATCAAACAATGCAGAGGCTTCATCTCAAATGTAAAGATCCGGGCTACACTCCACCCGTATAGAACCCGGCCCACCCATACGACCTCATCCTCCCTCTAGGATTCCTCCAGGCCAACGATTCAGACATCTTCCCGCTGTGTTGGCCTGGAGATCAACGCAACGTCATGCATGGCGTCCGAATTTGGTCAGTGAGACCATTCGCTTGCTCCTTACCACGGGTACACGGGATTTGTACGCTCCTGGATCCCGTGGCAGTGGGACGAATCGAGATGATCTCCAGGTCTACAATCTCCACCTGCGATTTAACATCCGCTAACGCCTTCTTAAACAGCATTCCCTGAGCTGCCACCTCTTGCTGCAGCGTAATACCGCCTGCGGCTGATTATGGCAGCTAAGGGGACTTCGGTACAGGTTTTGCTCCTGACCTAGGCATACTAACGCGCAAGTGTCAGGATTGCACCTGGCACCACCACCTTTTGCTTACCACCCCTTCTTTTGCTTACCACCCTTTTTTTTTCGAACCTAGCTAACGCTGTTGCCCAGGAGGGCCTTTACAGCTTCACCGTGACTTTGGAGGCGAGTGCTGAAGGCACTCAGCCGCAAAAGGTGACTAGCACAAGGGTTAGCAAAATGGTACGAACCTCGGAATGGCCGTCACCTGAGTGTAAAACTCTCTCGCGAGTTTGAACCTAACAAATCCCTACATTTTTTATTTAGCATAAAAAAAAAAATCTTTACAGGACCTATATACCTGCATGTTGCGTGCAGGAGTGTGTGTGCGGTGTTGTGCGTGTAATGCTCAATGCATGGGCAGTGTCACTGTATCGCGCTGGCGGCGACGTCAAGAGCCTCCCCAGTTGGGGAACGAGACACGTCCTGGGTCGCCGCCTGAGGAGGACCCGGAGAGTGTGCGGGAGCAAAGTTAGCCACCTGTCCTCGACGGCGAGAACGGCGGTTACGCGGGCGTGGGCGCTGGCACGCATACTGTATCGATTGAAAAAGGAAAGATCCTATTTTTGCACGTGATTTTATCATCGGGATCGAATAGAGCGTTACGCGGTCTCCGAAACGGTTTCGGAGCTAACGGGTCGGGGGAGTACGCGACGGCTTTCGCTATGAGCGGATTCAGATGTGTCTCTGCGCGGTCGAAAAAGGCACGACACTGGGACTTGATAACGGAATTGATGGTAGGTTGAGGTCTCTGTGGACGTCCACATTCCTCTCGTACCATCGGACACCTACGGCTCTCCTGGTGAAGAGGTTCTGAACCACTTGAAAGGAGGCCAGATCTGTGTAAGCGAAGGCAAGGGCGCAATAGGTGAGAATGGGCCTAACTAACGTTTTATACAGAGTAAGTTTATGGCGTATGGCCTTCTTACTCCGAGCGTTATATAGAGGGAAGAGACGACCCATAACCATGTTGGCGCGGTTTCTGACTTCCAAAACGTGAGGTTTGAAAGTCATGTGGGCGTCTAGTGTGATATCGAGGTACTTGACCTCGGTCGCCCATGGGATCTCTGCTCCTAGGTGAGTAACTGGACGAGGAGGGTCAGATTTCTCTACGCAGAACATAATCGCGGTGCTCTTCCCGGATTAATAGCTATGCGCCACTTCTTGTACCACAGGCTTAAGATTTTATCAGCCTTTTGGACGCGAGCTCTGAGAATGTCTCTACGTCTGTATAAGAAATAGATGACCGTGTCATCGGCATAGAGACCTAAATGAACCTTACTAGCCGCTACTCCTTCTAGCGGGTCGTCTTTCGGGTTCGGATTTAGGTCTGGTAAGTCCGCTATGTAAAGGTTGAAGAGGACAGGCGCCAAAATGGAGCCCTGGGGGACTCCAGCGCAGATCGGACAGGCTGAAAAGAGAGCAGACTCTACTCTAAAGCGGGAACTACGATTCGAAAGGTAATCGCGTAGGATGTATACTAACGTGTCAGGGACGCCTAACTTAACTAGTTTAAATACAAGGCCGGCATGCCAGACCTTGTCGAATGCCTTACCGACGTCGAAGAAAAAAACGAGCGTACGCCAGGGTGAGTCAGGGCTGCGATGAAAATTGTTTATCACCCTTCTTTTTATTAGCTACCGTCGTCCAAGTGGCTTTCACTGCTAAAGCTAGGCGTTCCTGGTCCTGTTTTGCCACCGTACTAGAAAGCAGTGCACAGTCCATATCCAGAGGCTGTGACCCCTTTTTTTTTTTTGAAATCTGCTCGTTGAACGCTCGGACGTATGCCGAAAACGTAGTTTTTTGCATACGTTGATCCTCGCGACAGACTGGGTCACCGAGGCACACCCCTCTGCGAGAGGCGCCCTCTTTGGTGCCCGTGTGCCAGGTTGGCCGAAACCGACTGACTAAACACTCCACGTCCCTAACCGGCGCAAAGATGCCAGGGCCTCCGGAGGCACATTATACATGTATTCTGCAGAGGCCCTGACAGCGCCATACCTCGCGGGAGGTCCGACGTCAAGTTATTTTACGAGGCTTGGCGACCTCGACGGGCGCCCGGACGGCTGCGTCCGGTGCCCCGGCATGTGACACGCCTCACTCGGCTGGGGTGCGCTGCCCGCTCCCTCTTCCGCTCTGCCTCCTCCTTTGCGAGTAGGACGGTTTCGCAACAGGAAGAGACAACCGCCCAAGCCCTAGAGCTCCCGACCATCGCCCTCACGAGCGACGGCAAGGAGAGGACCCTACCCACGTCGGACGCCAAGTCCCTGAAGGACTCCCTCCACGCGGGACACACGACCAACGTGTGCTCGACGTCGTCGACGACTCCGCCGGCACAGTGATGACAACACGGAGAGAGTTCCCTTCCTATACGCCGCAGCCTATCCTGCCGAAGCACCCGTGCCCCGTCAGCACCTGCGTAAGGCGGTAACTCAGAACTCCGTGAGTCCTCCCTAACCAGTCCCTAAGGTGGGGCCGAACGGCCTCCACTGTAGCGACCCCGGCGCTTGGATTCTCCAAGCGCCTTTCCCACCCCTCTAGGACGATCGAGATACTGAGCTCCGCCCGCCACGCCTCGATCTCTCGAGGCGTCGGGCGTTGCATCCTATCCGAACGATCCCTAAACCACCTATACAAGGCGGCGAGAGCCCTAGCCTCCAGGTCCCACGGAGGGGAGCCGGCAAGCAGGGTCGCGGCCTCGAACGACACCGTACAGTACCCCCGTATCGACCTAATCGACATCACTCTCTGCGGAGCCCGCAAAGCGGCGTTGTTCCGTCTGGACAGATTGTCTGGCCAGACCGGAGCCCCGTAGAGAGCCATAGACCGAACGACCCCCAGGTACAGCTTCCGACAGGCCGTGTTCGGCCCCCTGACGTTAGGCAACAGTCGCGCGAGTGCGCCAACCGTGCCCATCAGTCGAGGGGATAACTGTCGGAAGTGTTCGCCAAAGTCCCCAACGACCGTCGAGAACGAGTCCGAGATACCTCATCGTCTTCCCGACGGGAATCCGGACTCCGGCGACTACGATGCCTAAGTCTCTCGGTAGCGAAGTCCTAGGCCCGCGAAAACACAGAGCTTCGGACTTGTGCAATGCAACCTGGAGACCCAGACGAGAGGCTGTGACCCCTCCGGCACCTTAACTTCCTCCGTCCTTCCCCCCAATATTTTCCTCCTACTTTTGTGAACCGTCTTTGGTACTGGCTAGGCCTCTCCCGCCATCGATTTGATATTGTGGATCACAATGCCATAAATCAAAACTCAAGTCCATGTGTTAGTAGATTTTAGTAGCTTTTAGTGAACCTTTTAGCAGATTTGCTGAAAAATAGTGGTCACCCTGCTGTCAAATGTCAAAATATTCTGTGAAAAGTTCCCATTGTTGTTACACCTACATCGTAAATATTAGAAAATTTGTTTATAACAATGCCGAAAGTTCGTCGAAGCAGAAAATCACCACCAGAAGGATGGGAACTTATCGAACCAACGTTGGAAGAATTAGAGCAGAAAATGCGAGAAGGTAACTCGAATTTAACCTGCTTTGTTTATGCCTGGACATATTTTGCTTCTACGATAACAAGTATAAATTTTCAAATAGTTCATAACATTAACAAAACTGTATTTTTTTTCAGCTGAAACTGAACCTCATGAAGGAAAACGAAAACAAGAGTCTTTATGGCCTATATTCAAAATTCACCATCAAAAGTCTCGGTATATATATGATCTGTTTTATAGGCGTAAAGCCATCAGCAGAGAACTTTATCAGTATTGTTTAGATGAAAAAATAGCGGACGCCAACCTTATAGCCAAATGGAAGAAGACTGGTTATGAAAACTTATGTTGTTTGCGTTGCATACAAACACGTGATACTAATTTTGCGACCAACTGCATCTGTAGAGTGCCAAAAAGCAAATTAGAGGAAGGCAGGATTGTTGAATGCATTCACTGTGGTTGCAGAGGATGTTCTGGATAATTTTAATTTGTTATAACTTTTAATCTTGTGATGTTATTATTATAAATTACTTCAATCGCAAAACTTTGCTCTGTCTGTCCTAACTATATACCCACAATGTAATACAATATTCTCTGTCATTTTATGTTTTTAAAAAATGTGACAAAAATAATGAGGAGTGTTGATATTGAGTATATAATAATTAATAAGTTGTTTTTTTATAGCACACACACACATTCCAATTTCAAGTTTTGTAGTGCAGGAAAATACTGTGGGCTCTTAAGATTTTAAATCATCTGTCATAACTACATTTCTGGTATACATGATGATTATACTTTGAATCATTTAGAATTCTGTATATTTATGGAATGTTGCTGGGTTGTAAATGTTTTTAAATTATTGGTTTTCTAAAAGGTATCAATGTTATCACTATCAACAAGGATAATTAATCTTAACAACCATTATCTTCAAAAATAAGCTACCATTTATTTTTCGTTTACAAATATTAAAATAAACTTTTATATATTGTATAGGCTCAGTGCTTTGATCACTGTCTCACCTAATGTTAAGTGACAATGTGGTCCAGGGAAGCCTAGAGGTACTGGTTCTCAAGTGATCCAGATGGGCATTATTAGAAAATAGCCTACCAACATGCTGTTTCCTAATATTTTCCTTCACTGAAAGCTTAGGCTGATAATAGAGTTGGGTAGATGAGCTTCAACCAGCACGCATTGATATAGAATCTGGCCGCACTATCATCACTTATCATTATTTATGGGTTCAGCTGCCATCTATATTATTTGTGAAGTACTACTTGCAATCATAAGTTAAGAGTATAAGTTTTGGAAAGAATAGTTATTAAAATATACACTACTCACTTCGCCATCATCGCTTTATACATTACCAAATCACAAATGATGTGCTTCATTGACATATTTTTTTTTTATCATTTATTTAAACAGGGCTTTTGAACATTAGTGTATGCCAGCCCTATCGGAGCATACCCAATATACCTTACATAAAAATAATAAAAAAAAATACAACTAAATTGAATTATCTCTTAACTTGCTACTTGTAATAATAAAGTTCCATAGCATACTAGCAGAATCGGACATCGGTTCTGCTAGTACATCATGGAACATGCCTATATCTAAATAACATAATCCTAAAGCCAAAACCAAACAACTTCTAGCCCCCACATTTCGGGTACATTCCACCAACAGATGCTGAGCGTCTTCGACTTTTCTACAACCATCACAGTTGGGTGAGTCTACTTTCCTCATTATATACCCAAATATGTTAAATGGAACATGCCCAGAACGAAAGCTAAAAGCTGTTTTGATTCGGCCTCGTGTCAGCTTGCATCCCATCCCACAAACATAGGTATATGGGGTGGTTCACTTTGTATTGACATACTTTAGTTTTAAAGGTTCTTGACTATTTTAAATAACAACAATAGTATAAGTTATATATATATCTATTAGTTTTAAAAATCACAAAAGTTTATATAGATAAATAAAATAATATATACTTACAAACTTAAGTCTATACACTCGCATTACATACATACCACAATATGTTGGTACTTTGTTTTAACCCAAAAATTTGAAATATCTGCAAAAACTTTGGTGTTTTTATTGATAAATAAATACTTTGTTATTAATATTATAATAAAGTTTTGGAAAATATATCAAGTTTCATTAAAATGTTTGTAGTTGATCATATTTGTGAAAAATTGTATAAATAAATAGTCAGATTAAAATTAATGTAAAACTCGTGTGTTAAAAAAATGTTTATTGCATGATTCCTGTATTATTAATTGTTCTAAAGGATTTAATTTTTAAGATTAAAACAAAAAATACTTAAACTATTCATGTACATAGAGACATTCTTATGTTGCACATTTTAAAACTAATATGTACATTTCTGACTGACACCTAATACTCTAATTAATTTAGGTTTTTGATACATAACACCGAGACTGTTAGTTCAGGTTTATTTGCTGTTTATGGGGGGCAGGAGGTACTTCCTCCTCCCCCCGGTTGATGACCAACAGGTCATGCCTCCCCATTGGGGGGGTGGGCTAAGAGGTGGGGGGTAGAAGCTTATTCTCCCCCTCATCCCCGCCGGGCCATTGCACTGACGGGCCTGGTGGGTTTGCCGCAGGGGGCGACGCGGCGACATGCCTAGCAACCCCGTATCGCCCCCACTCCAAATGCGGCGGACGGCCCCGGGGGGTTTTAGTGGGTATTCCCGGGCGCTTCTCGCCCGGGTTTGAGTCCCACACTGGCACGGAACTCGTCACTCCGTGCCCCCTTACCTATTGTATTGGAGGGACTCAGGTTTCACTAATACAATAGGTGAGGTGAGTGCGTAAATGCATTTCCCCCCGTCAAAAAAAAAAAAAAAAAGGTTTATTTGCTGTACATATAACGCACAGCATCTCTTTTAGGAGAAAAAAAAAACCTCAAAATATACTTTATAGTTTTTATACTTTTCAGGGTAAAAAATATCTACATATATTTTGGTTGTATATAGTTCATATATATATAAATAAAACAATGTAGAATCCATTTAAACTTTTATTAATGAAAATCAAACATATACATAATAATCATATACAAATACTTAGTTTCTAGAAAGTAATAAATGAACAACAATTTTTTAAATGTTTTAACACAAAAGACAATTTTATTATAACAAAACAAAAATATTTTTACTCAATTTGTAATTAAAATATAATTAAACGTAATGAAATAGGGAGAAAATCAAATCATAAACTAAGAATTAGAGAATCAATTTCATATTAATTTTTACTCGAGATAACTTCAGTCTTTTGAGAGTTACTTAATTGACTTATAAGTTCTTAAGTTTAGATGGAAACCTAAATTAGTTGTGCAAAACACTACATTAATCTCTGTCTGTCTGTAATAAAATTTCGAACAAAGTGTTTTGTTCAAAAATTTCGAAACATGATAATTAAATAAACATCCAAAAATGATCTTTAAACGGAAATTATTGTCCAAAGTAATAAATCCAGTAAAAAACTAAAGAAACAATTATAATTTAACCAAACAAACTATTATTTTTAAACAAAAACAAATTTTTCTCCATTATTTATAGGAGTCTAAACAACTATGAGGAAATATTTAATCAGTCTTATTATTCTTAAAAAATAAAGAAAACATGGTACCTTTTCATATATATTATATCATTATTGTTTTGTGTTCCAATTCTTTAGACAGTTCTATTATCAAATCTTTATAAATCATGGGATTAACATTTTTTCCTAACAAATAAAGAATGTACCAGTCGCCGAAACCAAAATGTTTCACGATCCGCGATACAACATTTCTTTTAACGTATTTAAGTTGACCCATTATCATTATAGTGCGTAATGGACGAAGTGACAGTACAAGAAGGCGGAATAATACAGCTAGGGTTGAAACAAACGCTAAAATTAATAACCAGAACCAGAGGATAACGAAAATCTTCTCGTTGACAATGTTCAATGGTAAGACGCAAAGGCGGTCCTTTACTTGTAAAGAGCCGGATGGTCCATAGGTACGGAGCCAACATTTGGTGAGCTTTGGGAAGAATTGATCCATAGGGTTTACAGAAGCGAAGTCAATCATGTTCGCGGGCACGCGCGGTATGTGAGTGAACGTTGCGACAGCAGCGCCATAGTTTCGAAACGCGCCGCCGAGAAATATATCCAGCAAAAAGATTTGACTGACCTGTTAAAATATTAAAGCCTTGTTATGAATAATGAAAAACTGTTATATTTTCTTAACTATACTATTTCTTTTCGGTACTTGTTACAGAGTTACAATTTATATATTTTCTGATTACAGTTAGAAAGAAGAAAGAAAGAAAATCTTTATTCACAAATGAGATACAAAACACATACTGAAAAAAATAGAAAATAGTAATAATAATAATGAAGAAATGATACCAAACCAAAGTTAATCTTTATAAATAATTTTATAATATTATGTTTTAATAGTCATGAAAATATTGAATATACAGGTCTTCCATTATTCATGTGGTGTTTTGGCAACTTTTTTATAGTCCCTCCCTTACCCCCTTATGATAGGTTTTAGACTAACTCCCTCCCCCAAACCAAAATCACGGTTAATTTGTTGGTACAAAGTATCTAAAAAAAAAAACTTTAAATATGGGTATAACCTTTTTTTTCGACAAGGGTAATGCATTTACGCACTACCCTTACCAATTGCATTAGTAGAACCAAAGTCCCCCAATGCAATTGGTAAAGGCCCCCCAATGCAATTGGTAAGGGGGTGCGGAGGGACGTCTCCGCACTAGTGTGGGACTCACCTGACGAGAAGCGTCGGAAATACCCACTAAACCCCCCAGAGCCGCCCGCCGCATTTGGGGAAATATGGGTATAACCTGATTAATTTTAATCAATTTCAAAAGTCACTGCCTCATGACTAGCTTATTACTTTAGGGTTAGATACCGCACTTACAACAAAAAAAAAAACATGTGGATGTGGCTACATCCCATTTCTATGTTGTGGAATTTTAGAATCTTTCCAGCCTCACGTGATTAATGAACGATCCAAGAGGTATGAATCAGTGATTAGAGGATATTTCTAAATAGAAGTCAAAGGTACTCAAAGTAATAGTAAATTTAGGAGTTTATAAATTATGAATAGGTTTAATACATAAATTATGTCATGCATCTATGAAGAGGTGAATATCCCTTCTGGTTAGTGGAAAAGCATCAATATATTATACAGAATCCAGAATAATAAAAAAGTTTAGAGGTCTATGAGGAAAAAATATTCACTTACCACATTGACAAGGTTGAGCAACTCACATAAAGCATACCGAAGTGCATACATATTGTGGGTGTGTAGATTTGTATAAAGGTAGGAAACCAGTTCCTCCCGACGATATTCTGACCAGCTTTTCGTTATTATAGGACTACCTAAGCATAGTAATATAAATATTTTATTTAAATACTATAAAGACTAAAATGTGTTATTTCTTTCCTATAATATTTATTTATAATTTTAAAATAATTAATAATTTTAAATAATTTTTGAATTATTCATAATTATAAATGTATACTATTAGTTATAGATGTATAAGAATTTAAAAGAATGTAGATTTTAAAAATTGGGTTTTTGTATAGTTGTCGTGTATACACATTCATATCTATTTAGTAAAAAAATAATAATTTTGACATTAGAATATTTATGGATGATTTTAATATTAACTTTTTATCAGATTTGGCAAGTCTTCAGTCATTTAAACTTGATATAGATAAAACTAATAAATTTAGAATGATATTGATTTAACTTTGATGTGATAGTATTAATTAAATATTTATGTGAACACATTATTTTCATAGATATTTAATATTCAATGTAAAATAATAAATAAACTCTTACTAAGATCTGCAGCAAGAGCTTTCAATCGACCTCCTTCCCATATTTTCCAAAGATAGCGAGGTGTGTAGAACATCACAGATTGTCCAAGTAGTACAAAGCAGACCCATTGGTAGTATGTATGCTTTATTTGTTCATCGTCATCACCTTTATTAGGACCCACTCCTAGGTATGCCATGTTTCTACCTTCAACTCCTACAAAATATTTGAAAAAAAAACAAAAAAGTTATCATGCTTTTTTTACGCAAATGTGCCTGGAGCTCTAATAATTCCATAATATATTTTATATTAGTTCTCGTTTCTGGATTGTTACAATATAAAATATTTTTAATATTATGTAGCAAAAATGAACCCATACATAAAAATCTTCGGTGCGTTGATGTCTCCGATTGCACAAGAGTCCATTATGCTACAATACCACGCGCTAAAGTAAAAAAACAGATTAAAATAGCAGAAGAAATATTAGTCTAGTAGTTTTATGGTATATAATTAGTAATATTTAGCATAAAGATCTAAAGTAGGTTATAATTTTTTTTATAATACTGAAAATAGTAAAAGTGTTTGGCAATAAAATTATCAAAATACATACCAACAAAACGGCTTTTTAACGTGTAAGTCCCATATATCCAGCAGTAGCTGTTCACAGCCTCTTTATCAGTGTCTTTGTCGCTCTCACTCATACAATGTATCGGCTCACCGAAGAACTGCTTCGAAGTAACCAGCAGCGTGAAAACCAGGAGCATAATCACCGTAGCTTTGTAATGCATGCGAAACACATTATTGTCCGTACAAACATTGTCTAATTTTAGAAAAGAACGAATCGGTACAAACAAGTCAATCATCTTGTTGAATATACAGCTTTTATATCAATGTGAATATACAAATATCACTTCCCAACTAAATGCAAAAATTTGATACTACCCCCGCTATTTACTATAACTTAATCGACAACAACGCACCGATGACACACAGCAAAAGAAATATCAATTTGTCAACTGTCGTCTGTTAGTAAAAAAATATACACCGGAACACGAATGAAAACTGAAATAATTTGTCATAGTAACGATTTTCAATAGTAAAATAATTATCCACGTTTAACAAAGGTTAGATATAATTATAATTCTTATTAAATAAATAACATTATTAAATAAAAATATTATAAATAATATTTTTGAACGGTTTAAATTAGATTACACAATTTAAAAGTTCTGTTATTTATTATTACGTAATTCATCATACGAGTTACGAATTTCGGGCTTTATAGAGTTTGTTTACAATATGGACTCTATAATACAATTATTATTATTACCTATTATACAATTACAACGGTTTTCGATGGTTTTTACTCCAATAGTATGTACGTGCACGAAGACTAACTTTTAGGTTTTATTCATCAGATATCGATTTTATAAACTTCGGGTGATCTCAATTGCGGGCACACCCTTTGGAACAGTTCGAGTAATACCAGTAATGGGATTGCTCTTACTGAGCTGTTGGATGAGCTCGATTTTGAGGTCATCGCTCCTTTAGAGCCTACCCACTTCATGCCGCACTGCCGCCCGACAGTGCTAGACGTAGCTATTCTTAAAGGGGTTCGGCTTCCTGTGCGTCTCATACAAGTCGTACACGAACTCGACTCCGACCACCGCCCAGTCGTTTTACAGTTAGGTCATTCGGATGACTCTAGCCCGCCAGTTGTAAAGGTCGCGGACTATTACAAACTCGGCAGATATCTCAAGGACCATCAGTCCTCCCCCCCGCTCGACATGATCCCCGACGTACTGGATACGCCTGCGGACACGGATCTCGCGATCGCCTCTCTGGTTGAGCATCTCAACACCGGAATCAGGGAGACCTCGAAAGAGGTACAAGCGGCGAACGATCGCCGCTTTATACTCCCTGATGACGTGAGAGCTCTGCTCACCCAGAAGAACGCCGCGACCCGTGCCCACGACGCGTATCCGACTGAGGAAAATCGTGCACGCTTACGTTCCTTGCGTAGAGCGGTGAAAGACCGCATAGATCAGCTCCGTGATAACAGGTGGAACAGTTTCCTCGAGGAGCTGGTACCTTCCCACCTCGCGTACTGGAAGCTTGCACGATCGATGAAGATGGACCGTTCCGTCGCTAGTATGCCCCCCCTGGACAGAAACACTCAGGGTCTTCCACCCGCATTTGACGATGACGACAAAGCCGAGTGCTTAGCCGATAGCCTCGAGCAGCAATGTTCCCCCGTCACTGACAACGTTGACGTCCTCCACGTCTCCGAAGTAGAGTCCTCGGTACAGGACCTAGACGCTCTTTCCCCGGTTGTTCCCCTCACACCTGTCACCTGTGATGAGGTCATTACAACCATTAAGGGCCTTAAGCCTAGAAAATCTCCCGGTCCGGACGGGATCAGGAATGAAGTGCTTAAGCTTCTTCCGCCCCGTCTCATCGCGCTACTGGTCTGCATCTTCAATGCGGCCATCAAAAACCACCACTTTCCAGCCGCCTGGAAAGAAGCGATAGTGATAGGTATACACAAGACTGGCAAAGATGCCAAGTCTCCCGATAGTTACCGCCCAATCAGCTTGCTAAGCTCAATAGGTAAACTCTACGAGCGGATCCTTCTGAACCGACTCCTCGTAGTGATAGAGGACAAAAATCTCTTGCCTCCCGAACAGTTTGGTTTCAGAGCCAGACACTCTTGCGCGCACCAAGTGCAACGCCTCACGGAGCACATCCTGTCAAATTTTCATCGAACCCCAAACACACCCCCTGGCGTACGCTCGCTGTCTTCTTCGCGCAGAGACACACCCGAATCCGCTCATAGCGAAAGCCGTCGCGTACTCCTCCGACCCGCTAGCTCCGAAACCGCTTCGGAGACCGCGTAACGTTCTCACCGATCCCGATGATAAAATCACGTGCGAAAATAGGATCTTTCCTTTCCAACCGATTCAGTATGCGTGCCAGCGCCCACGCCCGCGTAACCGCCGTTCCCGCCGCCGGGGACAGGCGGCTAATTTTGCTCCCGCACACTCTCCGGGTCCCCCTCAGGCGGCGGCCCAGGACGTGCTTCGTTCCCCAACTGGGGAGGCTCTTGACGTCGCCGCCAGCGCGATACAGTGACACTGCCCATGCATTGAGCATTACACGCACAACACTGCAAACACACTCTTGCACATAACATGCAGGTACATAGGTCCTGTAAGGAACCTTTTTTTTTTTTTTATTATTATTATTAATAAAAAATGTAGGGAATAGCTAGGTTCAAACTCGCGAGAGAGTTTTACACTCAGGTGACGGCCAAGCCGAGGTTCGTACCACTTTGGTAACCCTTGAGCTAGTCACCTTATTGCGGCTGAGTGCCTTCAGCACTCGCCCCCAAAGTTCGGTGAAGCTGTAAAGGCCCTTCCGGTCAACAGCGTTAGCTAGGTTCGAAAAAGAAAAAAGTTTATAAACTTTCGGTATAGGAAGACAATCTTGATGAAAGGAGTTAGGGGTCGTTCAAGTATATTATAAGCTACATTTTGAACATTTTTGTCTCCTTATCATAAATAGTAAAAAGATTAAAATATTGATTACGTAATCACCAGTCCATACCCCGTCTCTCATGTTATCAAAAATAAACAAAACACATCTATCTCTCACCTCTCCCCCCCCTATTGATATTTACGTAATATTTGGATGAGCCCTCATATCATATCAGTAGGGCATTTTAAATGTCCAATTAGCTAGATAACTATCTCTTGTTGTTTGCAGTACCCGTATTAGAAGTCTAGCATTCCTTAGGCTTGTTCAATATTACTACATTCTACTACTATATATTTATTATACTAGATTCAATATTATATATTTATGTGAGATTGTTATTAAATTTAGCCAATGATCAACTTTTTATGTGGGTATTTACTATAAAATAAACAAATACATCAGTAATACAAACTCCTTTATTGTTATTATAAATGTTGCAAAATTAAATTCTATATCACAAACACCAAAAAATGCTTTTATAACATCTAATTTAAATTACCTAAAATAGGAATGTGAAAATATGTTATTACAAGATTACAAGTAATTAAAGGTCCACATAATTTTTATAATGTTACATACATATAATATGGTTAAATTGAGCAATCTGTGATCAAGACGTCTGTGTAATTAAAGTTTAATTTAAAATGTGAAATTGCTTTAATATTAAACGTTATTCTGAGCTGAGATAGGTCAGTGGCAAATACTACCACATCATCTATACCTATAATAAACCTGTAAAGAAATTTAAAAAAATGTACATTATTTATATAGGTACATACTTGAGAAAAACACTCGAGGTGACTTTAAAATCAATGATAGAATAAATGTTTATGATTTTTGGAAACATTTTCCGTCTGCAAGATGGATTTTGATGAAATCCGGCATGGCAGTAGTCCATATGCTGGGGTTAAAATATAGGGTTATTTTTTTATCCCACCCATAAAATTGTTGTAAAAGAGGATGAACATTTTTGTGGGAATCAAATCAATTTTGGAGTTATGAAATCTTTTATTTAAGGTCTTAGTTATAAAGAACTAAGGAGGTAGTCTATACCCCTGAGTAACATATAGGATCAAAACTCTCGATGAATATGGTAAAAAATGAAATTGAAGTCCAGCTGTGGATTCATTTTTGAAGAAAATAACATGTAATGACCACTCTGACAAAGACCAAAAGCTCAAGCTCAGCCCAGAATTCAAATCAACCTCTTTCGACCTGTGTTAACCTAACCACCGACTAAATACTATTTCAACTACAATACAAAAAAGGGAAATTTTATTTATACACAACCCAGATACGATAACGTCTAATGTGAAATAAACATCTAATGGCAGTAGTTTCACTATTCGCGAAATTGGACTTCCGAACGTTGTCGATTTACACGCCCGCGACCCGTGTCAAAGGACTCGAAATTTCCCGAGGTTCTACACGAAGCGTCTGACTACACTACGCGACTCATTTCGGTTCGCGTTGATATGTACGAAATACGCAGGTAGTTATAAGACGCGAGAGTTCACATTGCAATAACAACTGTCACTTGAATATTATCAATTATGCATGGCGAACAGACGCTGGCGATTAAAAATCCTCGTGCACGCGCACGCGTGTTTGGTCACATATTTCATACTTCGGTCAACTTCGCTAAGTAGTTCGTCGAAGTAATTTCGCGAGTAGTGCAGTAGAGGCTTAAAAACACAAAAATGGCATGGTCTTTTCTCTCTATATCATATAAGATTAGTAGTAAACAATAACTATTTTTATTTTAATAATTATATTACAGACGTTTCATATATTCTTCACTGCATTTTTTTTATAAGGAACCCTAATTTTTGTTTAGTACTAAGATAAAGTTAAAATACTTCACATAATTCAAGCACTAGCCTGTAAAACTGTGTATCATATCGGATTTTTTTTTTATGCGGAACCCTAATTATTTTCGATAATTTAAAGTAACCCAAGTTACCCAGAGTAACTTCAGCTATCTACCAAAAAAAGTCCCGTCAAAATTCGTCTAGCCGTTCCGGAGATTACCCGGAACAAACAGACAGAGAGACAAAAATTTTAAAAATTGGGTTTTTGTATAGTTGTCGTGTATACACATTCATATCTATTTAGTAAAAAAATAATAATTTTGACATTAGAAACAGACATTTCATTTTTCTTCTTCTTCTTGTGTTTTTTGATGGCTCTGCACGGCTTGTGTCTTAGCCAGTGTCAAGTCATTTCATTTTTATTTATTAGTTTAGATAACATATTTCAATGGCGGTCGTTCGTTGTTCAAAAAAGCGCGCGTAATTTTGCGACAACATGAAATTACGTAGACGCCATTTTTGAAAACAATTTTAGCGGGAAACGTGTACGATTATGAAACGGAACTTAATTAGTTGGTTTAAATTGAGGACTTGAGCCTTAAATGCGTAACTCATTCGAATAACAATCAAGAGTTTTCTTTCTAAAAATAAGGTCTTTAATTACACACGCTCTTTTTTAACAATTATTTAATATTTATTAGACTTTTTCAGTTTAAAAACCTGATCGTGCATTTAAGAATTAATAATATTGCTGATGGAATATTTATTATAAATTTATAAAATCGTGTTAAAACCTTTAAAGGTAACGTATTTATTAAAACGTGTTCTAGACACGCTTTTAGAAAACTATAAAAATTATATTATTTTACTAATATATACTAGTATTTACCTATATATTTTATTACTATATGAATTTAAAGAAAATTCTCCATTTCAAATAACAAGACTAGATTAAAACATTGCCGCATTTGTCATATTTGTTTTAGAGCTGTGTTAGGGGGGCTAATGCTTTGCTTATTTTTGGTCACATGGGGGACAGGGGTGTTAATCAACGGTGTTTATATAAGCAATATTTACTTATTAATATCCGTTTTTTTTTTGTTTGAAATTATGCGGATGCTGGCGTAATCTGAATGGCTGCCATGTACTGGTAGACGCAGCGTGGGTATGCCCCCCACAATGTGTACCAGGTCCTGGTGAAGGGCACGGGAGTCCGCTGGATACGGTTGGCGCAAGACCGGTCGTCGTGGAGATCTTTGGGGGAGACCTATGTCCAGGGACGTCTTTCGGTTGAATGGATGACGTAATCTTGTATGGGGGGGGGGAGGTTACTTTACTTATTATTGCGAATAAGAGCAGGGGTAGGGGACAGAGATTTAAAATGACCAAAGTTTTGCTTACGGGATTTCTCAACTACCCCTGAGAGGGTTGCCAGTATTGTGATTGTCACTGTGTTGACTTTTTTTATGATTGTTGAGACTTACCGTTTAATCTTATCTATTAGCAGCGACTTTAGCGGAAACGTCGTGAAACTAAAATTGACTCTAAAATCCCTGTTAAGACGCGCATCTTAATTCTCACATAAGATATAAAGTGACGGAGTATAAAGTAAATTTGAGATTTATAATTTACTCTTTGACTCCGTCAGTTTCATACTCGTCGAGTATAATGTTGCCTAAAGCGAATATATTGTCAGGGTCGAGGGTTCTCTTCGCTGCCAGTAACAACTGGGTTCCGGGTTCGCTGACCGTCTCTCTGTACCACTTTTTCCGGAGTTTCCCGACCCCGTGGTGGTGGGATATCGAACCTGGAATCGTTTTGTAACACACATAAACACTATTGCCTATGCCCGCAGCTTCGCCCGCATTATTGACATACTGTTGACGATTCGCAACCACAGAATGCGTTTTACATTAGTATCAGTAGAACTTGTCAATCAACTCATGGATGTATCCCAGACTACCGCATATCCTTTGCTGTACCCTTAATAACGTGTATACAAAAATACATGATAAATGGTTGAGCAGTTGAGATGTGAGAGCGTAATAAACACATACACAAACAAACAGACGCATTTTTTTATATACGGAATAGGCTCAGGTGACGATGTGGTCCAAGATGGTAAGCACACTAAGCCTAGAGGGACTGGTTCTCAAGTGATGTTGCCGGAACACGTATATTGATATTTGGCGACAGCTTTTCAAACTTGAGGGTGGTAGCTACCCAGGCGCTACCACCATGCTATGGTTTCTACACGATGTTTTTTCTTCGCCGAAAGCTCAGGCTGATTATAGAGTTGGTTAGGAGGGCTCGAACTCGCGTCCATTGACGCGGAATCTGGCTACACTATCTACTGTACCATCATCGCTTCGAAACTGATGAAGCATCATGAATGATACTGCAGCATGTAGCTCATCGAAATTTAAACCTCTGGAGTTAGAAATATTAGTATTTACTTTGAATCATACCTAAGGTAATGCAGTTAGTCGTGTGAAAGATCTTTGTCTATAGTTTACCAATGCAGAAGTATCTTTTTATGCTGTTAGAAATTGGCAATTTGAGAAAATGTATCAAATGCTATTAAAAAGTAAATAACCCTGAATGGAAATTCTTACTTTATTTTACATGATGACATAGTAATACTTTTAAGGTACCTAATAATGCAAATTCCTAAGTAAAATTTACTAAAGCAAAGACTTTTAAAGGTATCTTTGGTTAAAACTCACCACCGGATGCGACAATTTCATCTCTGGCAGCTTCCTCGATCTGTTCGTAAGTCGCGACCGGATCCGGGAGGTTCAAGCAGTTGTGTCCGAAGTAGAAATAAATGCAGCAACCGGCATCGTAACTGCAAACACATGCAATTGAATTTCGGGATGCAAGTCAACTAAATGCATTTCCCCCCGTCAAAAAAAAAAAAAAAAAAAAAGGTTCCTCAACGTGGGCGATAACGTCCCCTTGTGGAAGTAAAAGACCCGGAGAAAATTATGGGGCATTGACATAGCGCAGAGGGGGTGTGGGTAGATTAAAAAATGAAGATGAAGGACTCTAAGGTTAAAAAATTATGATTAAGAGTCATTTTATAACTCTTAACTCAATATCAAAATTTTTGACTCGAGCAGTTTTTTTCTGAAGGTGCCACATATATTCAGAAGTTGAAATTGTAACATGGAAAGCAAAATGAAATGGAGAATGAAAGACAAAGGACATAGTTTTTGACAGTCACTTAAAAAAAAAGGAGATATGAATCTTTACCCTACAAAGTTAATGCGGATGGAAAAAGTAACGATAGGAGTGACTTACGTCTGAGTGAGACGGCAAGAGATAAGGAAGCGAGTGATCCCGCGCGCGACGCACTCCTCCCGGACGCGGCGCTTCACGTTGTTGCATAGCGACAGCGTCCGGTCCCACGGGACTGAGGTCTCGAACGATTCAGCCACTATGTCGTACTCCATTGCCACATCCTTTCATGCAATTACCGCGTAATAAATACACACATAATATATTCCTACTCTTGAGAACTGAGATGAAACATCATCTCATGTGCAAGTGCAGTCATTTTGCTGAAATCGAATAGGAGAAGCGACCAGGTTTAGACTAACCTAGTGCAGAACGTCGATTTGCTAGATCTGAGAGGAGAAGTGATGATGGCACAGTTGGTAGTGCAGTGGGATCTCGCGTCAATGGACGCGGGTTCGAGCCCACTTAATCAACTCTGAAATCAGCCTGAACTTCCGGTAAAGGATAACGTCGTGAAAAAACCATAACATGGTAGTCTAATAATACCCCCCCTTGGTAGCTATTATCCTCAAGTTTGGGAAACCTGTCGCACAAATACCAATAGATGTGTCCAGGCAACATCGCTTTGAGAACCAGTAACTCTTGGCTCAGTGTGTTGACTATCTTGGACCACATCGTCACTTAACATCAGCTAAGATTATCGTCAAAACACTGAGCCTATACAGTTAAAAAAAAACGCCGAAGATAGATTGCAATAAAGCAATAAAGTAGCAATAAAGTGACTTGCGAGAATTGTATGTCCAACAGTGGGCTGAAAGAGAAGATGAAGAAAATATCTAAAAGCAACTGACCCTAAGGTAGGCGACGACGAAGGTCAGGGTATAACCTGACTCTCCGTTGGCAGCACCAGCCGGTACGCCACCGTACTGTGCGGCGATCGCGTTCAGCTCCGCCTCCCGGGCGGACACCTCCTGAGCGGTGCCGTCCATCAGCAGCGTCACGACGCAGAGCTTCGTCGGGTCGAAGCCCTTGATGCGGGTGATGTAAAACCGCTTAAGCCCGTCCAATAGGACTCCGCCCCACGAGTTCTCCAGTTTAAGGGCTTGACCGAAGCGGAACTGTATGAATTTTATCATTCTCGTTTTAGTGAGTATCTTTTTTTTTTTGCAGGATATAGGCTCATGGCTTTGACCACAATCTCGCCTGATGTTAAGTAAAGATGTGGTCCAGGATGGTAAGATGGTAAGAATGGATACACTAAGAGGTTCTCAATTGATGCCGCCGGAACACACCTATTGGTATTTGGCGATAGGTTTTCAAACTTGAGGGTGGTAGCTACACAGGCGGGCGTTATTAGAAAACGTCCTACCACCATGCTATGGTTTCCTCACGATATTTTCCTTCATCGAAAGCTCAAGCCTATTTTAGAGTCGGATAGGTGGTCGATCGAACCCGCGTCGATTGACTCGGAATCCGGCCGCACTACCCGCTGCGCCATTATCGCTCTAAACTTCTTACAAATATAAAGAGTCGTTGTTTCTTTTCTTCGGGCGCATCTTTAAATCTACTGGACGGATTTTGATCCATTTTTATTTTGTTGTTTCTTACAATTTTAGAACATAGGTTAATTACTAATTATTTTTGCTTTAGATTTTTATTAAGTGATTCTTGTTTTCATGGATGCCCAATAAATATATTTTTACATGAATGGAACCCGGGCAATGTCAGGTAGGACAACTAGTCTGTACGTAAATAGACCAAGATATAACAGTTGAGTACACCGTATCTCCTCTGTTAGTCAACCGATTTTTTTGGATAAAATTGGTGGGCAATGCTGCATGCAAATTAAGGCGAAAATATATCAGTTTGCATATAATTCTATGAGAAATGGTAAATACCTGTTCGTTATCCATGAGCCTGATGCTTGAAGGTTGAAGTCTCTGCCTGGCGACTTCCCTCTCGAACCAGAACCCCGACTCCCAGTCCGGGAACACCAGCGATCCGTACCTAGTCACCGCCGGTAATGGACGTATTTTAATTGTCACCTGAAATTTATGACACAAATATAATATGCAAGAATCTCCTATAGGATCTTCGTACACTTTAATAACAAGTTAAATAAACGGACAGCGCCATCTCTTGATGAAGTGACGCAAACAAGTGTCTAGAACAAAAGACTTGTACAGTGGAATCTCAAGCGCTACGTCCTTGCAAAAGCAAAGATGTTTACACACCGTTATTTTATTTCCATTTCGCTTTCTCCTTAGGAAAACTGTGTTAGTGTGAGCGAGAGAGACCTTTGAAATGATTGTCTAACGTAATTGTTAACAAAAAAACAAATCAATATCGAACACATTTACTTCAGTAACGACTCCAAAGCATCCCTCAGAACCCATAATGACGTGCTCCCAGTCAGGTCCGCAGGACAGTCTAGGTACACGACAATTTCTTTCTATAACTCCGCGCCCCGTCACCGTCTGAAATTATAAAGGCTTTTGTTGGCCTAATTAAACCTTTATTATTATACATATTAATTTAGAGGAGGCAGATAGAATATTTCAGCTTTACATTGTAAATCAAGTATACCGATAATACAATCCGGCCATTTTGAATGTACATTTTATATATGAGGCGCTTAATTAAGCTCATACCTTATTTATAAATGCGGCTTACTATAAGAAATTAAAACACACAAATTTCCGCGTAGTGAAATTTAATGTTGACGTAAAGAAACTATTGCTACTGTCATCACATAACATTATGACTTTCTCTTCCAATTTCTTGAAATTATGTCTATTTGTAAAACGCATCTCTTTTTTATTTAAATAATACTTTTAATGGTATGTAAACTTTAAACCTATGTATCCTTTATACTTATTTCGGGAACCAATAATAATCAGATTAATCTCTTTTAATATTTCCATTCGATTTCTTTTTGAATGAAGCTATCATGACTTCAATTAATACTAAACAGTACTCAGGCTAAACCAAATTCGGAAGAGTGCTTTAAACATTCGGACCAAAGATCGGTGAAGCTGTCAAGGCACATCATCAGGTGAACAACTTAGTCAAATCGAAAAAAAAAAACACTTAACCACATTACTCCACACCTTGTATCAGCGAATTGTAAAACTTTAAGATTAGATTTAAGAATAGCCTTGATTAAGATTTATGTATTATTTTTCAAGCACTCAAAGATTTTTCATAAATTTACAACTAGCTGTCTGCCCGCGGTTGCGTCTGTGTTTTATATATTTTAAACAGTGTAATATAGTTTTTATTTTTTTGAATACGGAACTTTAATTATCTTCCAAATATTTTTTGATACTAACATGAAACAAATATATTTTTCAGAAATTCAAATACGTACCAGTAAAACTGTGCATTGAATCGTATTTTATATACAATTTCATAAGTATTATTTTTCTTAAGCGGAACCCGAATTATTTTGCGAAAAAACAAAAGTACCCTTAGTTACGTGGAGTAACTTCAGCTATCTACTAAACAAAGTCTCGTCAAAATAGATCCTGCCGTTCCGGGGATTTGCCGGAACAAAAACGGACAAACAGACGGACAAAAATTAAAAAAAAAATTGTATTTTTGGTAGAGTTATCCTATATACATTCATATCTATTTAGTCAAAAAATATTTTGTCATTACACACAGGCACTCAAATTTTATTTATTAGTATAGATCTTTGTTTGAAACACTACATCATTCGTAGAGTGTTAAAAGAAAAAAAATATATAACTCACTTTAGTCTGAACAACGAGGTCTTCTATATTTCCGTACGTGTTTTTTCTTCATGCCACTAGCTCTGGTCGCGACCCACCCCCCTAACGTCGAGAACTCATAAGAGTCAGGCTCGTGGCCCACTGTGAACCCTCTAGAACGCATCTCCCGTTCAAGGTCCTGCCCAACTATACCACTCTGGAACAGGAGTGATTCATTGGATACAATTAGACTAGACCTTTTCTTTTTCTTTTGTTTTTATGGAATGATTTAGCTGTGGCCGGACATTTCGCTTTTATTTATATAATTTAAAATAATTTGAAGAATGTATTATTTCAGAATTGCTTAAGTTATAAACTGGACTTAAGTACAACACATGTTTATTTAATAATAAACATAAAAATATCTAACACAGAATAACAATAAAAAAAATTATACTCTTTGCAATATAATAAGAATCATAACAAAAAAATCCCTTACGTTTTCATAAGCAACTATTTTTTTATTCAAGATTTTAAAAAAATCTAATTAACCGATTTTGATAGGATTATTTTGTTATGTTGAAGATAATACTGCGAAGGACATGACTTATAACTTTTTTTTACACTGTATAGGCTCAATGCTTTGACCACAATCTCACCTGATGTTAATTGACAGTGTGGTCCTATGGTAAACACACTAATTCTAGAGATACTGGTTCTCAACTAATACTACCGGATCATACCAATTGGTATCTGGCAACAGGTTTTCAAACTTGAGAGTGGTAGCTACCCAGGAGGGTATTATTACAAAATGTTCTACCACAATGCTATGGTATCTTCACGATGTTTTCCTTCACCGAAAGTTCAGGCAGAACACGGATCCGTTGACGCGGAATCTGACCTGACTACCAACTACGCCATCATCGGCTTCAAGTGTTCAGTTCAGTTTAATGTAGAAAGTGCAAGCGGTTTTTTTCTTGATACGTGTTCGATACGGCAAGATTTATTTTTGAGATTGAACGTTTATGGAATTTATCCGAAATACTACAGTACAATATAATCTTTGATGGCTCCATCACTTTATACAACACCTCGTACGAACATGGATATGCAACTGAATTAATTATGCCCGTTTGACGATCTAATCGAATTTCAGCCGAACATAAATTACACGCCTCAAAATACGCAACTCGCAATTCACAAAAATGCGCTCCTTTGGGAGGCCCTCCTAATGCTGCCGTTTTTAATGGAATATTTAATCGTCTATATATAAAGTGGCTTAGCATATAAATGTCATATCATATATGTGAGTAATTGTGTATTTAATATTTATACGGTTAATAGCTTTTCTTAAAGCTGTCCACATTCATTCTGAAAATAATTGTACGCCTATTAGTATGGTCGAGTTTCCTTGCGTTGCTTTAGATAAATCTTTTTGGACGTACACTTCAGTAAGTTGGTTCAGTGAGTCTCGATTTATAAGCTAACTAAAGTTAAATAATTTAAATTACGACTGCCTATACGAACTTACTTGAACCCTCGCCAATAATTGTTGCCTGTCCAGCCAGAGTATGGAGTTCATATCGCTGGTGTCCAATACAACTATTGGCCTAGTCTCCTCTGATGGACAAGTGACAGCGCCTGACACTGAGGTGCCGCCACCGAACGGAATGATCACGAATTTATGCCGGCAAGCGCACTCTACTATTTTCTCGACCTAAAAAATTAACAATATTTTATATTACTATTTCAATATTAGCACGGTAGTTCAGGTATACGTAAGCATCATCAGGGGCGAAGGCCTTGCTTATTTTGCAAGCATTGTTAACTTGTTTTTTTTTTTTCAACATTATGCTAATGCCACGTAATTATTGGGGAATCTCAATGTGGCCAAAATTTTTCTTACGTTTTTCTTGACCAGCACCTTATAATTTTTTATTGCGACTAGTTGAACCGTTTTAAAGATGTTATACTGTAGCGCTACTTGTGGAGAATAACAACATAAGTAACGGATAACATAAAAACTACTTAATAATAAAAGATATGTCAATTTTAGTCGTAAACAAGCCAGTTTTCATTGTGATCAGTTCAATGGAGATGTAGTTTAGCGTTCATATATTTTTAAAATCCATTTATAAGTGTATACAATTAGGGGCTTCGCTTGTGTGGAAATTAATGAATAAGAGATACATAGTATACGACCCGGCAGCAGAACGTACGATCAAGCACCATTCTGATTTCATGCGTCTCAAAGATTATACTAATTTTTATTATCTCCTCAACTATGCGTCCAAATAAATCGCTTTATAAAATGCGTGTTTGTATCTTATTTAAACATTGATGTACTTTTATAATAGCGATGCCTTTATTTTAAATATACTAAAGACAAATTTTCTTGCAATACGTTGTTTTTATGTATAACGAATCATTTAGCTAGCGCATGCGGATATAACAGTTCGGAAGCGCTTTATCTTCTGGTTTGCTTTATGAATACCATTATTTCGGGCAGAAATAATGTAACTACTGAAATAAAATATAACCTATGGTACTTCTAGATAAAGTAACTTTCGGAGATTATTGATTACAAATAAATAAATCTTTCTTCTTAATAATATTCGTCTAGTAATAGAAATACGACACAGAGTTCATTAGTCTTGAAAACTGTAGCTTACCTTCAAAGAAAGTGGTTGTCAGATCTCAGAATTCACATACCACGTCGTTATTTTCAAGATACTTCGATTTTGCACAATAATAAAACTTTATTATGTAAAATGCCGTAATATAGAGTCAAATACTGCTGGTTAATGAATTTAAATTAAGGACTTAGTTTTGATAAATTAAAGTTGTGCAAAATACTCAATACAAGGCGTAATAAATCATACCTGTTCATGAGACTCTGGCCACACAACGGCATCCGGTATCCGTTTAAAGGTATTATTCCTCACATTAACGATATCATTCAAGGTCTGTCCGTGAGCTCTGATGAATCTGTCCATGCCGTCGACGCTGAGGAGCGTGATTTCCTCCAGTTCCTCCTTTATTAGTTCCGGCAGCCTGCTTACGGGGAAACTCTTGGGTAGCGGCGGTATCTTCGGCGGTTGTGATGGGTCTATGCCGAGAGTGTCTATGGCCCATTGTGCTAAATATGGTAGTGTCTTTCCACCTATCGAATACCTGTAATTATATTATATAGTGTGTTTTATAAAAATCCTGTATTAGACATGAGTTTCAATCAAACGTAACAGCCTATATTTCTTCGGTCAGAAATCTTCGCGGGCGAATAGTTTAGGAAGGCATGAGAATCAATAAATAATAGAGATTATTTTCTAGAACAATACTAATGGTTACTTGCTTACTTGTAGATAAAAACTATATCTAAAACATTTATTGCTAAAATTAAATCTCATAAATAAACAAAAAAAAAAAAAAAAAAAAAAAACAGAAACAGAGGGGAAAATTGGCTGGAACTATTTTTTCCTATCTATATATACATAAGTTACTGTAGCGATTTTACCGCTATTTTTTTTTGTCATTAAATATTGAATAATGATATAGAATAATATATATTAATAATTAATGAAAATATTCTAACATCATACTGTGGTTTCATTACATTAAATTACAGTAAATTTAGGCTCTTTGTATGATTCGTACTTAAGTCGACTGATGAAGTGTCTCTTACATGTTATATTGTTACTACCCTGTATAAATTCATAACGAGAAATACCAATTTATATTTATTTATTAATTAATATATTTAAATGTATTAGAATACTTACATATTTGTTCTGCTCACATTCGTACTAAGAAATGAAGTCCCCCTGTTTATAACCTTAGCTATATTATTGCACTTAAACATGAAGTAAAACAATTTTGAAATTACTTTTGTAACACATTGAAAATAATAATTATTTATGGATCTAGGTCAAGCTTATTGAAAATGCATGCTTAATTTATTTTATGAAAGACATATTATAGTTGTATTAATATACATAGTTAAACAAATATCGTTTCGAAAAACAAACACTTGTATCGTTTTCATTAATGATGTAATTAATTACAGCAGAAACTAACATATACGAGGTAGAAAAAATGAATTGGTTGATGTTGTGTTTTATGTATTAAATCATTGTCAGTAATACATTGATCTCTATATGCTTTATTATGTTCTATTTAGTTATTAATTAATTTTAATTCAATGACCAAACTTTATCCGTTTTATGGCCAAACATCTTTGCACGCGATGAGGTTATAATTTCAAGATTACGTCACGATTTTGAATAGTAAGAGTATTTGTGATCGGGGTTTATTCCTCCTCCTCCTGTTTCCTCCCTGGATAATAGCAATATGGTGAATATTTACATATTATACATAGCTATCATTAATTACCAAAAATTCCATAAATTAGTTATTGTAGAAACTAGGAGTATTACAAAATGAAAAAATGCTCGATTTTTACCGTCGATTTCAGACGAGCGTGAAACAAATTTGATGAATTAAAACAAAGCAAAACAAACCATAGCATTGGCATAGCCAGTCATTCTATAACTGGAAGAAAATTAAGGGGAGGAAACAGGGTACTAAGGAGTGATGGTATGGATGTTATAGATAGTGATAATAAATTAAAAGGAAAAAGAAATAAAGGTGCCAAGTAGTATTTTTTTAAATCTTTTTTGATATTTTACTGGTGTGTTTTTCTAATCTAGGTTTGACTATTTTTATAGAATGTTACATAACGTTGTTTATTGTTATTACGTGTTTTAAACAGAATAACATAACATTAAATGTTATGTAAATTAGGCATTGTATTTATTTTGTTTTTTTTTTTTCATAATATATTTAAAACACTCAGTGGGGCCTTTTTTGATTATATTACCATTTGATTGAGTAATCTATACATATAATAAAACTGTAACGAGGCCAAATCTGTATTTTAATTTTTTTACAATTATAATCCGCGTGGACTTTGTTATTGATACAGAAACCAAAAATATTTTATTTAGAATTTTTGTCTGTGCCTATGTATGCGTATCACGCTGAAAGCTCTGAACCTATTTTGACTAAACTTGACACAGTGATAACTAATAGTATAAAGTAACATATAGGATACTTTTTGACCCATAAAACGCAAGAGGTTTTCCAGGATAACTGACAAAATCAAAATCTTGTATTCGTGCGAATTTTGATGAAATTTTCTTAGAGCTATATCTGACAAATTAGATAAAAATTTATGCTATATGTCATCTCTCTATGCTTCTTAAAAAAAGCGAATAACAAAAACAACACATCGCTAGGTTTTGAGCCCGTATAATGAACGTTTTAATTTAGCTACCCAAAAAAACTTAGCGTTTCTTAGCGAAATTATCAATAAGTTGACTTAATGGTATAAAATCTAATAAGTACGGGACTAGAGGGAGAATATAGGATAATATCTTTTAGATTATAACTGTCTGAATTCCCCGCGAGTGAAGTCGCGGGCACGGCTTTTCAATTAAAGAGTGCGTGATTTCATCATCATCATCATCTCCCTACCCTTTTCCCTTTTTCATTTGGGGTCGGCGCAACATGTCTTCCTCTTCTATTCCTCTCTATTTGTTGTCATCTTCGCATTCACTCCTTTCCTAAGCATATTATCTTTCACACAGTCCAAAGAGTGCGTGATTTATTTAGAAAAATTAAAAATAACATATCCTTTATTCATTGATGGTATTAACCCTGATGAAGCCAACGTAAAAATAGATTTTGACAATGTCACGAATCTGTGCACAACAGTCGTTATTTCATAAGAATTACTAGAAATATTCGGCTTGGTTTAAACTAAGTATGATTATCCCTCTATTTATTGCAATACAAAGCATTAAATACTGTTTGAAAACTAATCAAATATTTACTGTCAGCTAAATCAAACAACAATGATTGTGTTTAATGTTTGAAGTCGTAGTTGTGAATCGCAAATATGCAAAACAATAATTGTGTTTATTTGCGGCCTGTCTATATGTTTCGCTTGCATCATGGCCCTTTGTTTACATACGTGCGGTACAAAAACGGGCTGTTCAACTAAAAGCCATAAACCTAACGAACTATTACGACTGATCTAGCGACATGTTTGCCAGTTTCAAAGACTTTATTTCAGACTATCTCTACCCGCAAATCGACTCGCACGAAATAATTTTAATTGTTCACAGTTATTTACTGCATTCGCCATCATCTCAGCCGAAAGATGTCCACTGTTGGATATAGTAAGAAAAAAAAGAATGAATGTTATTAAACAAGGTGTTCCGTTTGTTGGGTACTTACACACGCTGCGTCTACCGGTATGTGGTTGCCATTCGAGAACTCGCTGGCATTATCGGAGATCGGTTGTACAGGCAATATGCCCTGCCTATTGCCACTTGAATTTAGCATTTCTACGGTTAATTCCCAATTCTTTGGGATTTTTACAGATATCTTCATTACCGATTCGATTACGCAGTGAACCTTCGGGCATAGCCCTCTCGATTTCTCTTTGAATAATCTTAAGCTTTCTTATGAGGTTCTTCTTAAATCTCTTAAATAGTAAGTAGTTTTCATTTAATTAACTTTTAATTTTTTTACGCGGAACCCTAATTATTTTCAAAAACGAAAGCACCGTACGTTTAAAAAAAAACTTGTATTTTCGGTATAGGTATCCTATATACATTCACATCTATTTAGTAAAAATTGTTATTTTAACATTACAAACCGACACTTCAATTTTATTTATTAGCATAGATTATCTCCTCATAGCTGTCCCATATATTACCTAAGTAGCTGCTCTGCGCGGTTTTACCCGCATAGTTCCCGTTCCTGTGGAATTTTCGGAATAAAAACTTTCAAACTATCTCCATACCAAACATCATCCAAATCGGTCCAGTAGTTTTTAAGTTACATACAAAAATAAAAATCTTTCCTCTTTATAATATTAGTATAATAGATAGATAATAGATAATGACTAAAATATAAAATCTGAAATATGCAACTAAATCTGGCCAGAGAATCTATGATTTAAAAAAGTTATCTGCAGAATTGATTTGAAAGACACTCACTTTGGTCCAGTTCAGATAATCTAGTCCAAGTTTTGACAAAATCAAAGATGTCGTTTGTAGTACTGAAAATTTTAATTCTGCTAACAAGACCTAGATTATAGAATCAATTATAGGTTTTTATGACGATAATAAAATTATACAATAGTTCTCTTGTTGTTGACGTTTATTTGTTTTTTATATGAGTTCGGCAAAATGACTTCGCATTTCGTCTGATGGTACATAAAGTTCTAAGAATCTTGTGACAGCCGGCATTCTTATGCCGTCCTGTATTCATTACGATTAAATTACTTGGTATAACCATAGATAAATTATAGTCTTTGATATAACTATGACAGTTTTCTCATATTTCTTTCTTCTTAAGAGCCAAGGACCCAAATAAGATCGAGATTCCAGTGATCTCACCACTTGGTCGTCATGCTCGTGAATTAATTGAAAAAATATATTTTTTTTTTTAGGTAATATTTGTATGACAATATACATGAGAATGTCCTGCTGATTATATTTTATCGATTTAACTTTTACTAAGATTTCTATTCTTTTCGAAGTACCGTGCTTTTAACTAACCTGAATGGTCTGACTTCATAACGATAGTACTATACTCTTGGGCTTGGGCTGCCAGAATCACTATGAACGTTTCATACCGTAATAAAAAACTATAATAACAATTAAAAAATATATACAATCAGTTCAGCGGTTATAAGTATAATAACGGACATACACGTACAGATACGGAGAAACGTTGTTTCTTTACAATATTTAGGATTCTGAAAGCGGTGCAAAATACTGAACAGATTTCAGTGTAATTTTTAGATTAATACAACATTGAGGCTAATGAAGGGTTAATGATATTTATAATTACTCTTTTCCCTATAGGAGCTGTACGGTAATTACAATATTATGTTTCACATTAACGAAATAATATAAACTAGCTTTAGAACACGCGAACCGAATCTTTTCTATTCAAACTAGAAATCAACCGTCATCGCACCCACATCCCCGCAACCACCATTCCCGAGACGCCGGGGACGGGCGGCTAACCTTGCAACCGCACACACTCCCGGTCCTAGATGCAGTTACATGAGTCCTGCGAGAGACCCTGTTTGTTCTTTTTTTAGTTAACCACTATTACATTAAGTTAGGTAAATTCCGCGCTACAAGAAAAACCCTACAAGAATCCAAGGAGGAGAGGGGCAGGACCTTTTGGCTGGCGGCGGAAAACAGAGGAGAGAGGCGAGTTGTTTTGTATCAGGCTCTCCCTGGACGGAAGATAGAGAGAGGCTTGACCCGGCATGGTGATTATGCCTGCCATGCCATTTGGTCGAGCCTGCCGCTGGGGCGACGCGGTGCATGTTGCTTAATCCCGTGTCGCCCCTCCCAAGGAGCGGATGGTACCGTGGGTTTTAGTGTGTATTCCCGGCGTTTCACGCCGGATGAGTTCCACATACCCCCCTGGCATCTCTAATCCGGAAGATTTTTTTACACGGAATAGGCTCAGAACTTTGACAGCAATCTCACCTGTTGTTAAGTGACAATGTGGTCCAGGATGGTAATCACACTAAGCCCAGAGGTACTGGTTCTCAAGTGATGCTGCCGGAACATACCTATTGGCTTTAAGCGACAGGTTTTCAAACTTGAGGGTGGTAGCTACCCAGGCGGGCTTCATTAGAAAATACCCCACCACCATGCTATGGTTTCCTCACGATGTTTTCCTTCACCGAAGGCTCAGGCCGATTTTAGAGTCGGGTAGGTGGGGATCGTCCCCGCGTCGCGGAATCCGGCCGCACTACCCGCTGAGCCATCATCGCTTCAAAAATTAAACTCCCAGATTAGAGTTGGCAGGGGGCGTAATTGCTTTTCCTACGTAAAAGAAAGGGTAAAATCCGTGGAATTTCCAACACAGGTAATCAGCCCAAGCTTAGGTTAATATAATTTTAGTACCTTTGCGCCAGCTACCCCCCTCTCTCGGCTTAAGCGCTCACTTCAAAGTCCGGTAAAGCTGTCAAGGTCGCTCAGGTCAATATAATTTAGTCAGTTGGAAATTAATTTATAATTATAATTTAATTTAATAATTCACTATTATCAACATAACTTTTCCTAAACACTACCTAATATATAGATGTTAAAACCTGATCAGAGACTATGTTATGAAGTTAAAAGTCGTCTAACAGATAGACACGCAGTTGTACAGGGAGACGTTACAACGAGGTTCGCAGACGTAACACCAAAGCACATCTTGTGTGAATGTGATCCATTAATACCCATATGTAACCGAATTCTGGGTATGCATGTGTTGCTCCCTGAGGGGTTACAGACGCTCTCTGCCAAAAAGATCCTGCAGTATATTCAGGTTGTAAGTCTAGGCAGTGGGCTTTAGCAAAATAGAGGCGATCACAATAGATCTGACTAGGTCGCAGTGATACAGGACTGTTTAAGCCTGCATAGCCCCTTTCCGAATAATAATAATAATAATACATCGAGGTTATAATTAACTTATTCGTTATTTGAAATCCTATGGACGCAGTTGCGAATAGGTAATATAATATTTACGAGGTAAACAAGGCCAGTCTAATCGCTAGGTATAAAAATATGTACATAAACTGTAAAATTTTATTACGTGATTAGTTTTGAAAAAACTTTTCATCAAGGTATTTCGGTATTCAGACCAACTGATCAAAGATGTTTTTCAAATGTAGAGTTATTATAATTAAGGCTAATTTAACGATCTTAAAGTTAATTGGTATACGTAGGTACATAGTTTTATAATCAATTATTTTAATTAGTTGGTATATATATATATATTACCACGACAATGTGACTGTATAGTACCTGGGGCCGTAATACTTTGGAATCATTGGGTGTGGGAAGGGTTTGCTTGTTTATTTTTGATGACATGGGGAGGAGTGTCTGAATGGTGATTACGTAACGTACGTAACGTTACATATTAAAATCGATTTTTTTACTTTATTTATAATTATGCCAACTTAAGTAATCATAGTGGGAGAGGGGTAAGATCTTTGCTTACTATTATTGCTGACATAAGGGAGGAGGGTGTTAAATATGAACAAAATATTTCTTACGTAATACTTGGACGGTCTCTTCCTTTGGATGGATTGATGTATAGGAAAAAGGGGAGGTGCTGGTAGGGAGTCTATTCTACGTTTACATGGTTTCCGTGAGGTGCTGGCTAAGAATAAAAGTAAAATAACATAAGCTCACGCCTGTTATTCCCGAAGGGTTAGGCAGAGGTGAAATAGCGAACTACACCAGCCACATTTCGCCGAGCATAGTTCCGTCCCAGATGCGACAGGTGGCGAGCCTGTCGCCATAACGGGCACAAATTCCAAACTCCGGGATGATATTGAGTAGAAAAACCCAATACCATTTGACCCGACCCGGGGATCGAACTCGCGGCCTCAGAACGGAGTCGCACCGTAATAGAACTGCGTCACCGAGGCTAAGAATAGTGCCACCCCATATCTTCCCGTGGGTGTCGTAAAGGGCAACAACTTATAATACATTATATTATGTATGACAAATAATTTTCGCAGTGCAAGCGAAATAATGACTTTCATGGGGATTTTTTTGGTACCTTAGGACACATTGTCGTAATGTTCGTAACGATCTCTGTTTAAAAAAAACGTACAGCCCATTTTACTCCCTCATAATATAGCTTTCTATAGATGGATGAATTTTTAAAATCAGTTTAGTAGTTTTTGAGTTTATTCAATACAAAGAAACATTGGTTTAGTTTTGATGACAGTTGTAATTATTATCGATTTTAAAGTTAATTATCATTATTAACAAGAGTTACTGTCTTCTCAAACATCTGTGTTAAATCAATAATTACCTAATACGTGGATATTCGGAAGCTTCATGGCATTCGATCGTGTTTACACAGCCCGTTATGGTTATATACCATTAGTAAACTATGATCGAAGTGTTTAATTTTGCTGTAAATTATATTGACGTAGTGTAGACTGATCGTTGACGGCTTACGAGAATTTTGCCAGTCGAAACGATAGTTGTACCTTGACCTATTCAGAGATATAATTGTTCTGAAAGCTTTTATTTCTAAAGTATTGTTAAATAACTCTTACTATTTGAAAATTTACCAAGGTAGACTATCTCGTTAAAAAATTATAACGGAGGCTGATATTGCAGGAAGCGATGAGCACTTAACGTAACGCTCCTCAGTGGTCACGGAAAAATACGAAAGCGATACGACTCTTGGCAATAAGGTGGGAGTAAAAAGAAAATGAAGATTAATATGTAAATATATATTGCTTACATAATACTTATTTCAAACAACCCCCACCCCTACACATCCATGTCATCAAAAATAAGCAAAACGTAACACCCATATTTCAAATATTATTAGGTTAACAGAAAGAACCGACGGCTGTTCATTCGTAAGTGGGCGTTTAAATTGGCACTTCCCGTTAATTCGTTCGGGACACGTGTCAGCTGTCGCTTGATGCGTCACTAACTCATCATAACTCAAGAGATCACGCTTCATTATATACAAAGATTGAAATATACATTTATTAAAAACCAGTATAGCTATTTCTTTAATTCTATATTTATTATTGGAGTTGGTAGTGCAGTCGGATTTTGCATCTATAAAGACTATATATGCAACTCTATAATTAACCTAAGCTTTCGGGAAAAGAAAAACATCGTGAGGAAACCATAGCATGGTAGTGTGATTAAGAGCTATCGTCAAATGTTATCAATGTTTCTTGGAGTATCAGTTGCGTCAATATCGACTCGGGGAAACATAAAAGTTATTCGTAGCACACACATTAGTAATAAGGTATGAGTATTATTTTTACCTTACTTTGATCCTTCGATGATAATACGGTTTTAGATGTTTTAGATAACGTTAAAAATGCCCTATAAAGTAATTAGTATTAAATTAAAGTAACATATTAATATGTCGATTACCCATAAAAATGAAAACAATGGAATAATACAATATGAAAACAATGGAAAGCTGGCGTAAACGTCAGGTTAGTGCACAAGGGGTTATACACTAATATATTGCGCCCACGGTATTAATACTGTCTTAAATCCGAAAATTTAAACAATATATTATGTTTATTTATTTATTTATATTATGTATATATTAACATATATACTGTAATAAAAAAATCTAAGCATCAATTCATCATCTCTAGGGGTTAAATAATCAATTCCCGCGCTAGCAGCCATGTTGATTTGTTTCGTGATGTCACTGATCAACTGATCAATCAACATACTAAGGATTTCGATTCTTTCCGAAAGAGATCCATTTTTGATTTCATCTTAGGCCAAATGAAGAATAAAAAATTATGTTTATGTATCTTAAATGAAAAACGAAATGAAAACTGTTGTATGTAACCAATACCTATAATCAAGGTGATTTCTGAAATAGCTTTTGTTGTAATATATTGTTAACTAGACGTGTGCCCGCGGCTGCGGCCGCGTTTCATATGTTTTTTCAATGCGTTTTAATTTTTTTAAACAGAAACCTAATTTTTCCTAAATTTTTTTAGTACTAATATAAAGTGAAAATATTCGTCATAAATTCAAACACTTGCCCGTAAAACTGTGCATTGAATCGAATTTTATTAGCGTTTTTTTTTACGCAGAACCCAAATTATTTTCGAAAATCAAAAGTGCCCTAAGTTACGTGGAGTAACTTCAACTATCTATCAACAGCCCGTTTTGGTATAGGTATCGTATACATTCATATGTATTTAGTTAAAAATTGTCATTTTGACATTACAAACCGACACTTCAATTTTATTAATTAGTATAGATGCCAGGAATCAAATTAGATGTTGCTAGTAACAATAAGTCACCGATGTGCGGTACTTATATTTTACACAACTAAGATCTAAGTAGAGTTTTTCATAAACATCTTCTGTTAGTGACCGCGTACGTAAAACTCTCAACTTGGTGGGAATATACTTTGCTTGCGCGGGCCATTTAAAAATAATAAACGGGCCACATTATGGCCCACGGGCATTGGGTCCAGTAGCCTTGATATAGATACACTCACCTGTCGCCAGTGAACGAAGCTGAATTCTCACGAAGCTCGAATCTAGAGTCCTTATATCCCCATCCGTACCATTTTAATAGATCCTGTCTGAAAGAAAAATACAATTTAATGTCATATATTTAATCATTTTAGATACGCTTTGGCGATTAATAATCACGCGTGGACCGAAACATTATTTCCATTTTGTTCCCTCTTTGGATAATGACGACCACTTATCTCCTCTTTCACTCGTACCAAGTGAGAGTTTTTTTTTAATGCCACTACAGTATTACCAATAAGTGTGTTCCGGCAGCATCACCTGATAGCCAGTAGCTATAGGCGTAGTGTGTTTACCATCCTGGACCACATCGTTAACATCAGGTGAGATTGTGGTCAAAGCACTGAGCCTATACAGTGTAAAAAAAACTTCCGTGCTACATAGATATTTGTGGACTACGTGCAAAATTTTAATAACATAATTAAGTAAATAAGTTATACGCCAGTAAAGTCGCAGGCACATCTACTTATATAATAATAACCGCTACTGATAATCATTACTATCTACTATCTATTTGTGATAATTATCATCTATAATCTATTCTGGACGCCCTGGTAAGAAGAATTTGTTTCACCAAAAAGTACTTACTATTTTGACATGTTCATTACAAGCCTAGTTTTCACATTAAATCGTGCGTCAAATTTATAATTACTAATTATAATTTTAGAATACCAAATATATATTATAATTAGTGCATTAATTACCATTAATACAATGCGTCAAGGATGAAAATACATTCGCTTTAATTTATTGATCATATGAAAAACTAGCTGTGTGCCCGCGGCTGCGCCCGCGTTTAATATATTCTTCCCTGGGTTTATTTTTTTATACGGAACCCAATACATCTTTTATACTAAGATAAAGAAATATTTTTCTTCAATTCAAGCACTTCCCCGTAAAACTGTGCAATGAATTGGATTTTATTCAACTTTTTAGAAGTTGTATTTTTCTGTGCGGAACCCTAACTATTTTAAAAGTACCCTAAGTTACCCGGAGTAATTTCAGCTATCTAGTAAAAAAAGTCCCGTTAAAATGAGTCCCGTCGTTCCAGAGATTACCCAATACAAACAAAGAGACAGACAAAAATTTAAAAAAGTAGAAAAAAAATGAATTTTGATATTACAAACAGACACTTCAATTTTTATTTATTACTATAGATGTACATTTTTCGACGAAAATCTGTAGTAATCTATATCTATATTAATAAATAAAACAGAGGTGTCTGTTTGTTATGCCAAAATAAATGAGTACTAAATACATATGAATATATATGGTAGCTATAAAAAAATTAAACCTTTAAAATTTTTGTCTGTCTGTTTCGGCTAATCTCCGGAACAGCTGTACCGATTATGTCGGGATTTTTTTTGTAGATAGCTGAAGTTAGTCCGCGTAACTTTCTGTTTTTCGAAATTAATTAAAACTCATGAAATTTCGAATACAATTCGATTCAACACATTTCACTGACAAGTGTCTGAATTTGTGAGTAATAGTTTTACTATATCTTACTAGCGAAGAAAATTAAGGAAAATACTTAGGATTCCGTTACAAAAATAAAACGCAGTGAAAATCATATGAAACGCAGCCGCGGGCACACAGCTAGTAGATATTAACAATGTTGAATTTGTATCATTAATGTACGTATATTGCCAATAACACAACAACAAGGAAACGAATGATTGAGACCTTGAAACCATCGGTTTCAGATAAACTTAAGAAAGTTATTTATATACAAATAAATAACATTGAAGTATTTGTTTGTAATATCCAAATAATAACTTCTTACTTAATACATATGAATGTATATACATATACCAAATACCAAAAACACATTATTTGAAATCTTTGTCTGTCTGTATGTGTGTTTCTTCCGGCTAATCTCCGGAACTCCTGGACCAATTTTAACGGGCATATAGCTCAAGTTGCGCGGTGTAACTAGGTCTAAGATACATTTTACTTTGTTATTCGAAAACAATTAGGGCTTCGCGTAAAATAATTAAAACTCATGAAATTGTGAGCAAATCGATTCAATGATCAGTTTTACTTGCAAGTGAGAAATATTGTTGCTTGGTCTTAGCATCAATAAAATGTTGAGAAAATAATTAGGGTTCCGTGTAATGCGGAGGGAGTCGCGGGCCCACAGCTAGTATATAATATTACGCACGATTGGATGATTCAAACATTCAGTACTTAAGAGGACATGCGGCGGAAAAGTAGGTATTTCAGGAAGAATTATAAAACACGAAAGGGACAACTGCAGCTCAGGCTGATTTGAACTATACAAAGTAGACGAAAACATAACTTCGTTGTACCCTGTTTCCTCCCCGAAAACTGAAACAATTTTAAATTTTTGTTCCAGTTTTAGAATAATAAAAACTTAGGCTATGCTTGTACGTTTTAAAATTTTTAAGCTTTTTTTAAAATTTTATCCATCAAATTTGTTTGATGGCAAAATGACGGCAAAAATCGAGCATTTTTGTCAATTTCAAAGACTTCTAGTTTCTACAATAACTAATTTATGGAAAAAATCAAAACGTATGGGCATGGTTTGTAGTGAATATCTATTAAAAATATAAAAAATGTTTACCATAATGCTATTATCCATGGAGGAAACAGGGGACTACGTTTGTATGGAATAAATACCGCTATGATATCCTCTTAAGAGGCGTTTATTTTCATATAAACGAATTTACATGTCCGTTCAAAGAGGAACCTTGGATAATGTCATTACAGTGAATGTTTTGCAGCATATTAGCGGCCCCCCATGGCTACACCAAATTTCATTCGTGTATATATTTTATTATAATATCTAAAAAACGATATTGATATTTTTATAACCTATCAAGCGCTAAATATTAATTATACGCACACAAAATTTCGTCAAAATAGGTTTACCTGTTTCTGAGTTTAAGGTTAACACAATTTCATCTTAATTACTCACGAAATCTTAAGCTGACTTGAAAAAATCTTAATAGCATATCAATTGCTCCTTGAAATATATTTCACATGTACATAGTTTTGTCAAGCCGTTTTTAGTTAAATCCGGACATACAGATAAACTGATAGACAGAAAGGTAATTTAAAAAAAGTCAGATAGATCACACTTTTTCAACTTTATTTTGCTCACCGCTCACTTTGATATCTTTTTTTCTACAGCGGGAAACTTAATTTTTTTTTGCCTTTTTTAGATTACCTATATTTTTAATCTGCTTACGTCCCCTCTGCGCTATTTCAATGCCCCCTATTATTTTGCGGGTATCTGGGGCCAACAAGGAGGCGTTATCGCCCAAGTTGAGAACCTAAGGTAAATATAGATTTTAGTTATGCGACATATCCAACTTAACATTCGCACCTCCGCTACGTGCAATCTTTTTTTTCATCCGTTTTTGTTGCCCAACATGGCTTATGTCTTATGTCTTATGTCTCGGAGTTACATCAGGAATAAAAAGAAAATGAAAAACTAATGCCTTTGTGGATGACTTCATGCGTATGTTCAGTTTAATGTCGGAGCGGTAAATATGCATAAATATTTTAATGAAATCTTCATTTTAAAATACGAAATCTCACGGGGACGGTGTCGCGAGCACAGCCTAGTCTAATTATAAATTCTTGAATAAAGACTACATTTAATAATGAGTTTGACTAATATGTTACAAACTATATTCCGTAGGACTTTAGTGAATCATGAAAATATCTACACATAATATTATTTAGGTAACAGATAAGGCGTGACTGATAAGCGATATCGCGAACCTTGTAAATTAAATATAACAACACAATGTATATAAAATATAATTTTATTAACATAATAGAAAAACACGTCCTGCTTGTCTGTCTGTTTGTATATAAAAAAAAAACAAAAATCTTTATTATTTTTTACAAATTTGTAAAAATAACTACTATGTTGTTTAATTTGCTTAGATACGCCTAAATCGATTTAGATATGGTTTTCATAAGTTGTATTTACATTTTTCGAAGAACAATAATGTGGATTATTTTTATTATGTTGGTTGTTTTTTTTTGTAAATTTCATTCGCATCGCGTAAAGTACCATGAATAAAATAAACGTTTCATATGTATGTAACCACGTGGCATAATCATGAAAATTCAAGTAAAATTCAATAATAATATGTTTATGTCCTGAGAAGGAGTTTATAGTAAAAAAAAAATACCACCGGTTCGGAAAATAAACCAGTCGAGATGAGCGTCTCTTTAAAAAAGAATAGGTAGTCTCTATGCCGACAGAAGCGAAAACTCAAAACTTTGGAAAACAATTGTTTTTTTAATGTTTAAATTTCATAATTTGTTAATTGAAATTATTAACATAACCTAAGATTTTACATGTAAAATTTATCTGATTTTTACATGTATTGGCGTGCCGAGCAATAATCATAATCAAAACATACGATAGGCTGCGTAAGTATACATTTTATTTTATTTTATCTCTGAGCGCCAGCACTTAACCGCCATCTTATACTTGACATACTGTAGCATGTTGACGGCTGACGTCATAGCATTAGTAACGCGTATCTATAAGTTATTCCAATACCGAGAATCGCTCAACGCCGCTAAAGATGTTTTCATATCGAAAAGAGATGCACCTATGATTATTATTGTTAATAGTATGGAATGAATCCTCTTTTGCGGGATGATAGAACTTTCGTGCCCGACTACGTCGCAACAATTATTTTACATTGTGAAAAATAAGTACATACATATGGAACATAGGGACATATTGCGGCGAGTCATTTTCCGGCACTATACGAGTATAGGCAGTAAGCCGGCATTATGACGGCAACTGGCAATAAATTCTAATCAATTAGGTGTCGTAAACGTTCCTGGACTATACTTTATAGTATCAGATGAAAGGCAGCCATTTTGCCCCGAGCTCGAATAAGAAATAAAGGTGGACAGAGTCGCGTGCACTAATTGTACATTACTAGCATAACAAACTTGTAACTTCAACTGAAAATACGGTCTGCGGGCGGGTTTATCTTATCGTTTATCGCGTTACATGCCACGATGATTTTCTTTAACCTATATTTTTTTACTTTATATAAATCAACAACACGTTGCTTGTGATATAGTAATATGTAATTTTATCGTTCAAAAGAATTTCGATGAGTAATATATAAATTAGTAATTTCTAGTGATATATCGATGGTACCTAATCGAAGTACGAATTGTCATTCGGCGTGAAGATCTTACTATAGAAAAAAAACTGTTGTCTAAGAGTTGGCAACTCGCACTTGATACCTCTAGTGTTGCAGGCGTCCATAGGCTATGGTGACCGTTTACCATCAGGCCGATCGTACGCCTGTTTGCCACTTCAGTGGTTTATAAAAAATAATAATAAATAAAATAGAAGCGTCTTTTTCTATTATAAAACCAACAACTTTTTAATAAATGCTGTTCAATGGTACCTATACCAGAAACACAATTTTTGTCTGTATGAATGTTCAGGCTAATCTCCGGAATGGCTGAACCGATTTTGACAGGACTTTTTTTTGGTCGAATTTTTTTGGCTGAAGTTACTCCGCGTAATTTAGGCGACTTTAATTTTTTGAAAATAATTTGGGTTCCGAGTAAAAAATTAAACTCTTGAATTTGTGAACAAAATCCGATTCAATACACAGTTTTACTGTTAGGTGTTTCAATTTGCGCGAAGTGTCTTTACTTTCTGTTAGTACCAAAAATAATTTTAGGGAAATTATTAGGTTTTCGCATAAAAAACATAAATAACAATAAACAGGAATCAATGGTCAGTTTTACGGGCAAATTTTTTTTAGGAAAATAATTAGGGTCCGTGTAAAAATTGTAAACAAAATAGGATTCAATGGACAGCACCATCAAAACATTATTTTCCTAAGATTATATTTAAAACTATAATATTACGCAGTGAAGAATATATAAAACGCGGACGGAGCCGCGGGCACACAGCTAGTATACAATAAAGAGCAGTAACATTCCTACACACTTCATGTTTATATTCATATATGGTTCTGTAATCCCTTATACGTATCCCTTAAGGTCCCCCTTGAGATCTTTAATTTCTTTTAACAGCTATAGGTCTAAATAGCTACTCCGGTAGCAACTCAAGCAGAGATTAGTACCACTCTAATGCCTTGTGCAAGTTACCTTTTCTAGTTGAATGCGTTAAACGCTCGCTGCAAAATTTCAGCAAAGCTTGTCAGTCAAAAGCGTTCCTCAGTTTGATTTTCATGACTCTTATTTGTAATTATATAATTCCTGGTTATATTTTAGTATGTATTTTTATTACGGTAGTATGAGGAAAATATTATGAGGATAATTAAATATCAATGAAGTCGACATAGAAATGAAACAATGGAGTCTATCTCGCAATAACATGCCAAAACCATTAAATATTGAAGAGACGAACAGGAACTATATTGTTAGGCGACTTTAGTTATCGACATAATAATTTGCGAATAGCTAAAACCCGTGACTTTGTCTGCACTATTTATTATCTCAATCTCAATATCTCAATATTAAATGAAAATATGATGTTATTTTTTATATAGGAAGTATCTAAGAAGTTAAATTGAAATAATTTCTTGAGATCTATCCAGCAGCGATTGTCCCATTTCTCTGCGGCAAAAAACATATCGCTCACAGCGTAGTGCTTATAAAAATTGTAGTTTCTTAAAACCTTAACAATTTTGTATTAAATTAGCTGTGTGCCCGCGGCTGCGCCCGCGTTTCATTTATTTGTTTGTTATTGCGTAATATCGTTTTTATTCTTTTTATGCCCTAATTATTTTCTAAACATTTTTTTTGCAACCCACTAACGTGAAGCAAAGATATTTCTCACAAACTCAAATACCTGGGAGTAAAACTATGCATTGAATGGGATTTTATTCACAACTAGCTGTGTGCCCGCAGCTGCGCCCGCGTTTTCCATGTTCTTCATTGCGTTTTAATTTTTTTATACGCTTAATTATTTTCCTGAACATATTTTAATACTAAGATAAAGTAAAAATATTTCTCATAAATTCATACAATTGCTCGTAAAACTATGCATTGAATCGGATTTTATTCAAATTTATATGAGTTTTAATTTTTTTACGCCGAATCGTTATTATTTTCGAAAATTAAAAGTACACTAAGTAACGCGGTGAACTTCAACTATCCACTAAAAAAGTTCCGTCAAAATCGATCCAGCCGTTCCGCAGATTAACAGAAACAAACAGCCAGATAGACAAAAATTTAAAAAAATGTATTTTTGGTATGGGTTTCGTATGATATTACAAACAGACACTTCAATATTACTTATTATAAATTTCTTGAGTTTTTTTTTAACTTTTTACGCGGAACCCTAATTATTTTTTAAAAACAAAATTAATCTAAGTTACGCGGAGTAACTTTAGCTATCTATCAATGAAAAACCCGTACAAATCAATCAAGCCGTTTCGGAGATTACCCGGAACAAACAGACAGATAGACAACAGACAAAAATGTACACAAATGTATTTTTGGTATAGGTATCGTATACATTAATATCTAATTAGTAAAAAAAATATTTTGACATTAAATACAGACACTTTTTGTGCGCAACGGCGCAAATCTATAATTTCATTTATACAGAGAATATAAATCTAAGTAACTATTATAGAGTCATCTGTCTAGCGTCTGGAGAATATAGGGAAGAGCTGGAACATCGAAGGCGGCACTAAAGTTATACTTTATTATGTGGGCCTAGATGCGGTGATGACAGGTGAAGTAGATCCTTGATGCAGCGGTGTTCAAGTGAAGGTAAATGGTGGGTAGGGAAATAGGTAACGAGATGGGTCGAAAACATCACATATTGTGTAGGTAAGAACCGAATAAGAGTGGCACAGAATATGGATTTACGGAGTAAAAAAGGCTTATACCCTGCAGTGGGAGGGGAAAAAATGTTAACAATAAGGTATACTAGAAAATACAAGACATTTCTAACATACTATTCTTAATAATTTCGCCATCCATTGTATGTTACTATCACGTTCTTTACAACAAGTGAACTCCGGTATATTTAATAGGTATGTGTGTAGTTATTTGAAGCGTCAGTAGTTAGATCGTTTATGTCCAATTTGCAACGTAAAGTGTTGATCTATTTTTGGACTCTCTGTATATAATATATATTCTTCGACGAGATGAATGAGAGAATCCACGCGCCTAGTCTGTCCTAATTATCTTATTAGTTCTATAAATGTACCGTTACGAAACGATTTGTTCTGTAAATATATACTGAAAACTGGCTCGGGAAATAAAAACAAGGCAAACAAAACACAAATATCCTGAAAAAAAACGGTTTCTTAGATGAGCTTTTCTTGTTTCAAGAATAACGAATTCTCGTAGTTAACAAAATAAATGTATTTATAATTTTAGTGTATATAAAGTTTTTCAATCGGTCTATTACAGTGGTTTCCAACCCGTGGTCCGCATGATTCAAAAGATAGTTCGCGAACGATATCAAATTTCGCGGAAGGTGCATAGTTCCGCGCTTGTTAAAAATATATAGGGACTGGTGAAGTAGGTTATTTAAAAAAAATCAAAATAAAAAAATCTTTATTCAATTAAGGCCCCAATAAGGCACTAATGAACGTCAAAACACTAACATCAGTTCGGAAAACAATCCAGTCATCAAAAAGAACCGGCAAGAAACGCGATCTGGTATGTTTTTCTGAATGTTGTTTTTGGAACTTTACAACTAATAGTTACAAAGTTTATCAGTCGATGCACAGAAAAAGCTGTCACTTCCAGACTTTACCAACGTTTAGTTTAGTTTTTTTCCGAAAATCCCAAAAGAACGGGAACTACGCAGGTAAAATCGCGGAGAGCAGCTAGTATGTATTATTTTGGCTACCTTTAGTAAATTGCTTTTACTGTGTGTTGTAACTTAAAAAAATCTTTCTTATTGTAAGAATACGTATATATGTAATTGTAAGAAAAGTTAAACAGAGTAATAAATTTCAATTAGTTGGAGTTTAGTTTATTACGTCTTATAAACTTTAACAATCACACACATTAAATAATCGTGTATGAACTAAGCAATTCGAACCTATTATTAAGAGGACATGCGGCGGCAACATATTTGAAAAGTAGGTATTGCCTTTTTATTGTTATATAGGGCGTTGCGCCCCAAAGAAAGAGTTATAAAACACGAAAAGCACAAAAGCAGAGCTCCGGCTGATTTTACCTATGCAAAATAGACGAAATCATCACTTCGTAGTACCTCGTTTTCGTTTCCTCCTCCAAAACTAAACCGATTTTTAATTTTCTTTCAGTAATAGAATAAGAAAAACTTTGGCTATGCCTCTACTTTTTGTTTTTTTTTATTTTATCCATCAAGTTTGTTTGACGAACGTCTGAAAATGTCGGTAAAAATCGAGCATTTTTTGCTTACCTCTAGTTGATAACCAAAAGTTTTCGAGTAGGTATATGAAAGTTCTTATAAAATTCTTATAAAAAACTTTTATAAAAGGTAACAATCCGCTATTGAGCTCATAACTCGAAAACCACTGAAGCGATTTACATAATTTGTAATTTTTTTTTAAACAGTAGATCTGGCCAGGTTTTAGTGTATAGGTGTTTTGATAGATCACGGAATATAATTTATCTGTAGAATAATCCAGAATTAAAACCGGCATAAAATATGAACAGCGCGTTCCCTTCAACTTTTGATTGTACTCGTATAATAATAATAATGCACTGAATTAATCTGCAGAATTCCAATTTGAAGAAGTGATGACGACTCAGGGGTAATTAAGCGTCGATGGACGTAAGTTTGAATCCACCTATGCTGTTCTATTATGAGTCTAAGCTTTCGGTGAAATAGTGTGTTGAAACCATAGCATGGTGGTAGGGCATTTACCTTCCGGCAAATAATTTCATAGCGAAATTTATTATCTCATACTTTATGACCGGTAGAAGGTCAAGTCTAAGAATCCAAACAAAAATCCGAAAAGAATTAACCACATCGGATGCAAAACATCACCGATTTCTTTGTGTTTCAAAGAGATTAAACTCTACAGAATAACTGTCAATAAGAATTTAATTATATAAAAAAGAACGTGTATAGAGAGTACACGTATCAGAAGTGAAAATTCTTTGATAATATTTCTTTTAAATCTGCAATAATTATTACTGGTCGCTTATTCAAACCGGCCGTAGTCTTCCGCGTCTCACCTACTTCCGTGTTCGCACCAATTAAATGACATTTTTCTAATTAAAGCGTTAATTTACAAAAACAGAGTTCATAGTTTAATGTTATGAATAATCAGGTGTAGTGTTAGACTGTAATGTACCTATTGAAATTACTGAATAATTATCATTGTATAAGCAATAATATTTAGTTAGTGGAATAGGTACGATAAAAATATTTAGATTTGTATTTTACCTCTATAGAAAGTAAAGAGGAAAAAACTAGCATAATACTTTTTTTTAAATTATCTTTTATAATTAATTGCTTTATATTAGCTTGACCTGTATGTATGGATCTATGTAACAGAATATTCGAACTTAATGCTCATTGGACTTCAAAACGTCGGATGAAATTGTAAATCTGCACTTTTATCAAGGAGCGATGATAATATGGTGCTTTTTACTATAATTATTTAATTAATAATAACAATACATCTAATTAAGAGCCGTAAATGAACTACATTTGTCCCATTTGATGTGAAGCAATTCACACTTATTTACAATCAAATTAATTATATGTTAATAAATTAACTTACTTATTTTAAATTAAAATATTTTTGTATTATTAATAAAATTACAATTATAAATAAACTTTACATGCTAAATAGAACGAACTATAAATATTTCAAAACAACTAGGCAGCCATAGTGTCTGCCGACAGAAGTGAAAACTGGAAACTTTGGAAAAACAGTTTTTGAAATGTTTAAATTGTAGTATGAGTAATTAAAAGTTTATAATTTGTTAATTGAAATTAATATGCGTCAAAATCACTCTTTTTAGAGTTTTTATACGTGCACCTTGTGGGCGAACTATGCGCAACAACAGTACAGCGCCCTACGCGTCCATTGTAATAATGCTTTCAGGGTGTTGCTGGGGTTGCCCCGTTTCTGTAGTGCATCAAAAATGATCCCGGTAGCGCGGGTTGACTGTTTTTATACCAGCGAGGATAAGTTGTACATCCTTTGTGCGGAGGGTTCGAGTCAGCCCTAGCACTATCCTGAAGGTATTCGTGTCAAGGTTCGATTATGATTACCTGAATCACTGAATATGATACATATGACTAGAAGTCATCCTCGCTAATAGGTATAGGTACTATAATGCCATGCCTTTGTATTTCGCTGCCCACATGTTTCTTGTAAATTTATTTGGACTCCACCACACTAAGTGTATATTTCATAATTAATAGATTGTATGTAGTCGATTGTAGTAATTTTTTTTTTAATTGTATACTCCTGTTTATATGATCCTTAATGTTGTTTGAAATAAATGATTTATTATTATTATTAATATAATCTGACATTTCACATGTTTTTGGTTTTCGAGCAATAATTATGTCTATTTTCATATACCTATTTTATTTATGATCAATACATACAATACGCTGTGTGGGTATAAATTGTATTATTTATCTCTCGAGGGCCAGTACTTAAACGCCATCTTATACTTGACAGTTGATGTTCTGTAACATGTAGACGTGGCTGACGTAATAGCATTAGAAACGCAACTCTATAAGCTTTCCGCCTACCGAGTAACCCTCAACGCCGCTAAAGAAGTATACACTTCAAGAACGTATTGTTAATATTTAGTTTGTCTAGCAACTAACTCTAACCGGGTAACTAAAGGACAATATTTTCTTAAATTTATAACGGTTCACGTAAGAATTTGTCCGTGGTAATATTTTTACCGGTTTAAATATGCGATCTCAAACTGTTTAACCTACTGAAATCCGAAATTTCAATCAATTTTATTTCCTTAAAGTCACAATCAGAAAAACTGATATATTTTTAGTTCAAACTCTCAATCTTTACTTTTAAGATACTATATTTAAATCAGCCGCTAGTTCGATATTATCCTTATAATTCATTCCACATACTACTTAATATAAGAATATTATACCAAAAGCTGTTCAAATAAATATGTTGAGTTTAGATAAGAAACATGTAAGTAAATCAGTTGAGTTATTCTCGAGTTACAAGGACACTTACAGGCAGACGAACGTTCTTAATGAGGTTATCTTTTATGAAGTGCATCGATGGTTATTGAGAAACAGAGTTGACAGTGTATTATTGAGTCGTAGATATTTGTTAAAATGGGAATACCAAATTTTTTTAAGGCACAATTAAAATACTGGAAAAAAATTACGTAACTACATAATAATTGTATAGTTTTCGAATAAGTGTAAAGTGAATAAAATTTGTTTCAAACTAGATATAACTCAATATTTCAAGTTCTAGGTGAAAAATTTATGTACCATAGAAAGTCTGGTAAAATTGTGCTACAATTTTAACCGATTACAAAATGGAGGTTATCAATTCGTTGGTTTTTTTTTTGTATGCCATTTCTCCATCAATTGTGGACCGATTTGCAATTTTTTAAATTTTTAAATCATAGGAGTACTATGATGATGACCATACTAGTACTAGAATCATTTCGAAGTGGTCCCATTTACACCAAATCAGGATATGATCAGTGGAAATCAGGGAAATTGAGAAAATCCCTCGAATATTATAGACGCTTACAGGTGTTTCACATATTTGTTTCCTAAAGCTATGAAGTATGCTTCACAGCTATACCTAAAAGTGCATACATAAAACAAAAAGTTGGAAAAAAAACTTTTTTAATTAAATGAAAAACCGACTTCAAAAGAATAAACTATAAAAATGCACTAAAAAGTAAATAAATAATTACTTTATTATCTGCTTCGTAAATTTTGGATTCGGTGCCAGCTAGAGCTAATCGTTGTTCTCATTCATTAATGGAAATAACTGTCTAAATATATCACAATTACATATAAGCATATTACAATTACATATAAACAACACAATTACACATAAATAACGGATGGTTTTAAAGAACAATTAATCAAAATATAATAAAATTAACGACGTACATTTACACTACTTTGTTACCCATAAGCTCGCACCGTTTCAAAATTCTTAATGATATTAAAACAAAAGATATATTGAAGTAAACAGAGGCAGATTAATTATTTAGTTTACTTTTTAGTGCATTTTTGTAATTTATTCTTTTCAAGTCGGTTTTGTTTTTAATTTTAAAAAAATATTTATTCAACGAAACCATAAACTATAAAAAAATATAATTTATTATGTTCATTTTGATTCTGTTACGTGGTATAGTTTAGTTATTGTGCATGAGTGTATTAAAAATAATAACATGGAATATGATTTCTGGGGTGTCACAAATTATTAGCGGCTATTTTTAACCGACTTCAAAAAGGAGGAGTTTATGAATTCATCTGTATTATTTTTTTGTATGTTTGTTACTCAATTTCTTCGTCAATTGCGGGCCGATTTGCAATTTTTTTTTAATCGAAAAGGTACACTCTCGAGGTTGTCCCATTTCCACCAAATCAGGATCTGATCAGTTCTAGTTAAAAAGTTTTTTGTTATAGAATTGAATAAAATTATGATATAGTTTTATGTACCAACGTAATATTTACAGAATTATATATACTTCTAATATATAATTGATATTAATTAAAAAAATGAATAAATAAGCAGTTTTAGGCGGGAAATTGATCCGTGATGTGCATACATGCATATGTTTTGAAATAATAAATTGATCTATATAAATCTATATGTTGTTTAAATATAAATTGTAATGTGTGTATAAAGAAAAGTACAAAGATAAGTGAAGTTAGATATTCAAGGTGCTTAAAAACGTATCTTAAATTAATTAATATGGCAATGTTTTAATAAGTTATTATTATAGATATATACATTTATAGATCATGTATGGTTTATTCGCGTAAAGTGTTGAATGAACTTTAATGCATGCAACGCACAATATCTGAGATAAATTATAATAAAAATAAAAACAATTTCGAATTAAACTGCTACGAACATGAGAATGAAACACTGACACTGGCAGATACGTACATCGGACTTTGTTAAAATAAAAAGAAAGGGATTGTAGATCAATGTTGATAACAAAAGAGATACCTAACAATTTTTGGCGGCAACATTACAAAAAGTAAAATAAAACTAAAACACATCGCTTTAGGATTAGTCTATCTACATGAACGTACATAAGTTTTGTTTCGTTATTTTTAGATTCGAGCCTGTTATTTATAAATGAAAATCTGGAACGAGCGTTCTTAATCATAGTTCGATTTTTTCGTGTATATATGTAGGTTAAAAAAATACGAGGTGCGCGTCTATTTAAAAAATAATATTATAAGATATTATTTATCCAATAATATAAAAACAATGAATTACCTTCGCCTTGGTATAGCACTTTTTACTTTTATAACAGTGTTGTTTCCATTTGCGTTAGAGTCTTTATTTTTCTTTTTATCACTAAAAATTTTCTTTTTCATCCTGTCATCTGTCTTAGCATTAACACTTTCATTGTTAACATTATTCATGTTATTTTCCGGGATGATATCGTTTACCACTGACATTTTTAATAATGGGCGACGATTATGGATTTGCGGACGGATAGCATTTGGTACGATTTTTATAAATCGCGCAGATCGCCGCGCATGTGGTGACAAGCCGCGTCGATTAAGTAGTACGGTGAGGTCTTTAGCGCCATCTATATGTTTATTTAATAGCTATCTCTTTCATGGTTTAAAATTAACATTTGGTTGTAAATAGTACTTCAAAAGTAATATAGATGGCAGTTTAATCTATTCATGTTTTTAAATTAGTAGACACTTTACACTAGACAATAATATTATTTAGTGGAATAATTAATAGTTCTAGTTATGTATTATACTTTAAAATATATTTTTTTTAATTTAGATTAATTTTAGTGTTTCAATTTGTAATACAGTTAAATGACGTATACGCTAATGATTCATATTTAATAAATAAATAAATAAGACGTAATACTAGTGTTCACCCCAAAGTTCACTGGGGTTGTCGAGATTTAACTATACACACTTTTTAATAACATTGGAGCTCATCAATCAATACTAAACAAAATTCGGTCGATAAACAGAAGGGAAAAATACTTTTTATTTGAAATCTATCATCTATGGAACGGCGTAGCTTGTAAAAAGCTAGCTGGTGCCTTAGATTGGGGCCCCTCGGACCTCTTTAGAAATATAAATAGATGTAATGGATTTCAACATAATTCTAAATAACCATAGCATTTTAGTTGAAAGCAATTTGAACTTTTAGAGGTTTCCCCTAAATTCTTTGTGTTGTTTGTAGGTATATTGTTGCGAAGTTTACTTATTAAGCAGTTTATATTATTTTCATTTTTCTATTTATTTATATTCTAAAGTATTTTTTCTTTTTTTCTAACCTAGCTAATGCTGTTGACCGGAAGGGCCTTTACAGCTTCACCGTAACTTTGGGGGCGAGTGCTGAAGGCACAGGTAACTAGCACAAGAGCACCAAAGTGGTATGAACCTCGACTTGGCCGTTGGGGAATTATAAAGGCATCGTTGTAGTATTAGTTAAGCAGAATTTTACATATTTTTTCCATTTGTCAGTAACCACACTTACTACACATTCTTCTTCTCTCCTGACTCCATGGTAACGTGAGCAATTAGCATATTTTTTTACAAAAGCTACTCAATCGATTTCTGTCTACATCAGCTGGGAATGAGATTGTGATTAAAAGCCAGATTATAAGCCAAAAGAGTAGGTATGTCATTTGATAAAGTATTTATTGTTCTAATTTTAAGTAATGTGTTTATTGTACAAAATAAACTTAATTCTATTATAACAAGTTACAATCAGCGCAGGCTTAGCCGTAAATTAAATTAAAAAATAATGTAAATATACCTTATTAATAATGTAAACAGAGGCGGCTCTAGCCCTTGTAGAGCCCGTATGCAACCAATATCCTGGCGCCCTCTAGTAGACGCGCGGTCAAAGTGGTATACTTAGCGCTCGGCGCCCCTAAAACCCTGCGCCCGTGTGTGTTGCACGCCCAGTAAAGACGCCCCTGAATGTACAGCATGTAAAATTAGCTGTTATCGTCTGTGGGAGTAATTAGAGTCATATTTCGAGAGTACCTACATTCATAAACACATTGTTTTTTAAATATATATAACCTCTACGCATCTTGAATATAATCTGAGACATTGTTTTCAAGTTCTCAATTTCTATTCGTGTTATGCCTATTTATTCATTTTACAGGCCGCGACCCCTACACATATTTCATCAGATTATATCTAAATTTTTGTTGTAAATGCAATAATGTTACTAAAATGTACTAATAAATGCAAGTGAGAACATTGTTTAATACGTTTTATAATATCAAGATATTTTAAAAATAACGTCAAAACCAGTTGGTGTCATGGATGTTCTATTTTATAATATTAGGAAAATATCCAATATTTGTTAAATAAACTTAAAATTTTCATACAAAAACACGTAAAATTACAAATTACGCAAAAGTATAAATATTAGAATAATTTAAATTCGTGACACAGTCTTAATAATAAATCTAAGCACCTATCATTTACATATCATATAATTTACATACATTTAAGCGAATTTTATATACAATTTGATTACATACAAGTCAATGATATCAATGATAATACATTAATTTATTAATGGGGTCATAACCTTTAAACTTGTGTTTTACTGTATCTTTCTACACGTTTGTATGAAATTCTTTTCAAAAAGTGAAGTTGTTTTCTCGAAGAATAAAAGTTTAATGAATAGAGTATGATGTACATATATCAAAATTTGTATGTTTTTCTGTAGACAAAAAATAATCTGACAGATTTTATTTTTTTAACAACATTGTTAAATTAAAAAAAAAAACAACTTCGTTCTTGAGAAAACTGTGAACAAATGTTTGTGATTACAATAATAATCCGTGTTTTACTATTTTGTATATTCAAAATTACGCATTGATAGAATCGTCATAAAATACATTTGATAATTATTAAAGTACATTTAAATGTTTTGCGACATAAATTAATAATTTGTATTCGAATTAAGAGACACAATGTAAAATTACATTTACAACATGATTTTACATATTAAGAAATTAATATTATATTGTCATAGTATTTGAGACGAGTTGCCAATTTTATTGTTATTGATTAAAGTGAATGTTTGAAGTACAACCAGACGCAATAAATAAATAACTTCATCAATTGGTGTCAATTGTTTTTGATGCCGTTGCAGACGTAATAATGAACGTCTTCAAATTATCGTCCCGAGAATTATTAGAAGATTGATGTAAGTCACATGTAAAGATAATGAATCATCAATATCATGAATATATTTGGAAATATTTACTGTATTTTTGAATAGATTTAAACAAAATTGAAAGAAAAAATAATTTTATGAATATTGATGATTTAATAATAAAATACTGTTGCCTATTAGAGCTAAGGCGATGTTTATGTTTTTATAATATTCATTCCAATTTCATTTTTCATTAAATAATTTTCGCGACTTCCTTATATGTCTTAGTGTTTTTTATCCTATTTTCTATTAGATAAAAGAGTAGAGTATAGTAACCATTATTAAAATACATAGCCACAAAATAACATAGATATTATACACCAAGAAATAAAAAAACATTAATCGGGAGAGTGGATCCATTTTTTATAGAGATTATCTGCTAACTCTGTCTTACTAAATTGTTATGCACAAAATACTTAAGGTAACAGTCTGTGGTACTCGGCCGCTTTCTTGTTCTTCTCAATGACATAAAACGATTTCGGTTTTCCGTTACCGGAGAAATATTTCCTAAACGATGTCTTCTTAGCCGGGACGTAGTAAGCCAGAGCGTTTAAGGAATTAGGATGGTCGTTTCCCTTGGGCCAAGTGGGTGTGCTTTCTACGTCAACGATTTCATCGTCGAATCTCGCTTGAGGACGATGTTTGGAAAGTTTACTCAGCACGGGCAAGTTCCAGTGGTAAACCCTCGCCGGTTTCCCGTTGCTCGTCATCTGCAGCGGCAGTGTACGAGCTGCAGCCGGCATCGGATCAGCGTGGGTGTAGTAAACTCGTGTTTGGAGGTAACTTAATGACGTACATTCTTGAGTCACCGGTAGCGTGCCGTCTGCCTTGTTCCGCTAATCGTTTTCTATGATGGGCTGCCGGTATTCTGAGCTTCTTTAGTCCCAAAGAGCTTAGAATCTCGTGCGTACTCGGCTCTTTGTTATCGTCGGTGAGGTTCACGTTGTGGTTTGACGAGGCTGGAGCGGCGATGACGACTATGACCGCAACGAATAGAGCTGATAACCTGGAAAGAAAACGAAATAGATTTAATTAAATTGAATATGTAAAGGTATAAATTTACTGTGAATCAAAGTTTGTAAAGTTTCGTTTATACATGAAGATGTTATATTTTACGCTAAACAATACGTCGCGTTTTACATCTCTACGACATTTCAAATCCATCCACGGATGCGAATAGATCTCTATTCATTGTAAATGATTTCATTTTATTTCCTTAGAACACGTTGTTATGAAAATGGATAATGATCGTTAGAAGAAAATTGGAAACTGAGTTATCTCTAGTATCGGAAAAACAAGTGTGAAAAAGTTGTCTACCGCTCCTTTTTCCTCGATATTTTATAACATGTTTGTTGCCTACAATACGTGAATTATTGTGGCAATATTTTTTAATGTATCTTGGTTGTTAGTATGTTATAAAATTCTCTTAGTAACTAATGGCCTTCTGCTGTGATTTTATTTTTTATATTTGATTTGCAATTTAAGTTTTCTAGGTTTAACATAGCATGTACTGTCGTCTAAACTATTGACGTAGTAATTTTTGGTTAATAGATATTTAACGATAAGATGTAAATTATTATGTTTGTCACATGAAACACTGCTGGATTAACCACTAATAAGGCCAATAGGAAGGTGCAATAATGGATCAAGTGTAGAATAATCGGATACTGCGTCGAACGATGTAGGTTCCAATTTGAGTAAAAAATTAGCTTGTGTTTTTGATAAATGCAAACAAACGATGAAGCCATGGTGGTGGGGGTATTTTCTAATGCTGTTTCTAATAGCTATAACAGTTAAGTTGAGAACCTGTCGTCAAGTACGTGTTGGTTTATTCCAGCAGCATCACTTGGCAGTTCCTTCAGCGTATTACTAGACACCAGGTGAGATTATAGTCAACCGTTCGAATTTATAATATAAATAATTGTGATTTTCACAGCAACCTCTATACGTAGCATTCGGCTGAAGTCTACATAACTGGATTTTACTCTGCCCTACCTCTCCACTATCATTATTTTTTCTTTTTGATCAGCGATATGTAACCTCTCTCTTATGAGTGCAGTTAGAGACTACATCTTTGCAATTGCCACGATCTTGATAAACCTCTGTTTCTTCTACTTTTACGAGCGCTTCCATACACAAGGTCGTCGGTTATGGTCACTTTTCACCTGACCTTTTTTTAGGACGTCTTCGATCTGGTCGAGATACATTCACCTAAGTCGACCCTTGTCGACTCTGCCAAACAACCTGATAGATTTCTTTTATCAATCTTCTGTCATCTATCCTCTTCACATGAGCAAACCAAATCCCTTTCTCTATCTATATCACTACATTCTCTGCCAAACTGCAGCGTTCCATTTTTTATTACAACCTACACATAGAGATAATACAGGTTGGGGTACCTGACGCTGCTATAAAAACCCTCTAAAATTGGTATAAATTTCACAATTATATTATATTTCTCTCAGTATATCACTCGTTTTATCACACATGTCGTGCGTTCACAATGCATGTTTGTCATAATTGCATAAGTTAACGCGCGCAGTTGACACGAGAATTCAAAGACTCGCTGGCGAGAGCTGATAGGCCTTTTAGCATTTCATTTACACGAGCTATAGTTATCGCATTTGCAAATTGGTTTTGTAACAAAACTACACCATAACTCGTTTCTAGAAATAACTCTAGGCTTCAGTGTTACAAAATACAACTGTCTTTTTGTTAGTTCGTATATACACCCCTAGATTTGCTGTACCGATTTACATTTTTTTTAATTAAAGGTTTTAGAGTACGTGTTATTAACTAGCTGTGTGTCCGCGGCTGCGGGTGTGCCCGCGTTTCTTATATTCTTCACTGCGTTTTAATTTTTTAAACGGAACCCTAATAATTTTGTTAAAAAAAATTTGAACTAAGATAAAGTAAAAATAATTCTCATAAATTTAAAAACTTGCCCGTAAAAGTGTGCATTGGATCGGATTTTATTCACAATTTCATGAGTTTAAATTTTTTACGCGGAACCTTAATTACTTTTGAAAATTTAAAGTTCAAGTAGCAGAGTAACTTTAGATATCTACCAAAAAATGTTCCGTCAAAATCCGTCCAGCCGTTCCAGAGATTAGCCGGAACAAACAGAAAGACAGACAAAAATTTTTAAAGTTGTATTTTCGGTATACGAGTACATATCTTATCATATTCGGTATACATATATATATTTACATATATCTATTTAGTGAAAAAAAAAATTGACATTACACACAGACACTTCAATTTTGTTTCTTAGTATAGATTAAACATTCGCGCGAGGATTTGGGCATGCTTCGCACATCAATGTCACTGCGGTTTTATTTTTCTTAATCTCTTGTATATACATATTTTATGTCCTGACAGATGTGGAATGAGTGCCGGTGCCCATGAAGTCAACACAAAAATGACTGCCACCGGGTTCTCTGCTATACTTTCATTAAGCCGTTGCATATTTAAAAGATATAATGCAACAATTAATTACAAATTTTAGAAATAGTTATACGACTTATATTTGAACGGAGTTATTGGAGCAAGTCCTTTAACCATACCGTATCGTACCATGACCGTAACCGTACCGGCAAATGCAAAAAAATATAGTTTATGTGAGTTACTGTGAGACTAGCCCACTAGACCGTTCCGTCACCGAACAGGACCGTAGTGTGTCATGACCGTGTCGGCCCCGATTTCTCGACGAGAATATTTTGCATGTGCCAGTATGGTCCGTTGTCGCATACGCAACGGGTTTAGCCACGTTTAGCCTACGTTCCTATTGGAAACAAGACATGAGAAATATATTTTTTTTATTTTGAAAGTCTATAAACACACACGTGTTTATTAATATGGACGTCGTAAAACTGATAGTGTATTAGTATAAATTAAAATGTTTATTTTAAATGAGTAGGATTCAAGCCGTTCACATAAAACTGATACGTTTGCGACAATAATGTATCATGTTATTGAATATATTTCGAACGAGCATAATAGTTACGCATAGCAATTGGGCATAAACCCGTTACATACGGATATAATAAGGGAATAGAACGCGGTCCATCCGTTGCAGCAGGCATGGTAGCCCGTGTCGTATTTTTTTACGTGCTTGATACGTTCATAGCACGGTCTAGTGGGCAGAAAACCTTTAGACTGTTTACTACCATTAATATTTATTTAATATGTCGATTACCCATAAAAATGAGACAATAGGAAGACAATGGAAAGCTGGCGTAAAACGTCAGGTTAGTGCTCAAGGGGATAAATGATTAAAATGCGTTTGAAATTATACCAAAAGTTATAATAAGCACGTCAAGATTTATCCGCTTCATTCGCGTATTCTCGTACATATCTTCATCCTTTTTTAGAATCGATCAACGTTGGCATAAAGCATTGACAGTTTCATTGGTTATTGTGGTGAGCCCTTAAAACACTTATCCGGCGAATAGTGACTAGCACAAGGGCACCACAGTGATACGAACCTCGACTTGAACTGTTACCTATTTAAACCGTATTTTGCAAAAAAAAAGGCAAAGAAAAAAAAGTTTCTTCATAGACGTAATGTATACTGCATGTAGATCGGCCGCTAGTGCGTGATATGTCACTGTATCTAGCTAGAAGAGGGTGCAGGAGCTTTCCCAATAAGGGTATCGGAGCATGTCTTAAGCCGCTGCTGGACGTAAACCCAGAAATATTGATTTTAATTTAACTTTACACATAATGAAATTATTCATTTTAGTAAAGATTTGTATTCAATGTACTATAAAACCTTCATAAACCGAAATGTTGACAGCTTTGATTAAAAAATCTGCCTCAAAAATTATTTCATCCATTCAGCCGAAAGACCTTCACTGCTTGACATAGGTCTTCTCCCCCAAAGATATCTACAACAAATTGTGTCGTTCATAAGGGAGAGATTGCCATAATCGCCACGCTTGGCAAGTGGGTTGGCGATCCCAGTAGATGTTTGTGATGTTTAGAGGATGCTGGTGCCTTTCTCCAAGGGTATCCCTTAGTCCCCTTTTACGACATCTACGAAACTATTCTTAGCCGGCACAATAATTATTACTAAATAAAAAAATCTCACTAGAACCTACAAGGCTGTGCTTTTTGCTAGTTTAATATCAGAGGAGTGTGCCGTCAAACGCAAAACCTGTATGTATAGTTTCAACAAAAAAAATTTAACATAGGACTAAAAAACCTGTGTATAATTTACGATCATTCCAATGATTTCAAAGATTTATTACGGATTGTTTTGTCGGCGATAGTATCGATCAAAAGTGGAAGTCGCGTTTCTTCGAGGTTTACGCACGTAACAAACTTGATTACACTCCGTTCCGAGGAATCACAACGATTACATGCGTTTGATACGCAAATTACAACCTGATACAGAGAGCTCGTAATACCTGGTTACTAACGGATACGTAGTTAGAAAAATATAGGAAGAATGTTGCACCTGCGTACTATATATTTTTAAAGTCAAAGTCCGATAATTCTCCTTGTAATTGAAGCGATGTCTGCCTGTTTATTTGTCTGTAAATTAAGCTTTTAATTCGAATACAACATATTTCAGTATACAAAAACTAGGAAGTTATGTGGGCTGCCCACAGAAGTAAAAACTCGAAAATTTGGTAAAGCTGTTTTTTAATGTGTAAATTTTATAAGGTATTAATTGAAATTAACATAACATAACCTAACATTTGTCTAGTTTTCACATCTGTTGGCGCTCCGAGCAATAATTAATAATTGTATACATTTTCATAAAGTTTATATCATACTTAATCAAAACATACGATAGACTGCGCAAGTATAAATTTTATTATTTATCTTCGAGCATCAGCATTTAAACGCCATATTATGTTTGAGATACTATAACATGTTGACGGTAGACATCATAGCATTGGTAACGCGAATCTATATGGCTGAGAATCGCTTAACGACACCAAATAAATTTTTAGTTCAGTAATAATAGAGTATATTTCTAAAAAACAATTGTAGTATGATATGAGTCATATGAGATATGATATATTGGCACAGATAATTAATTTACTTTTTCGTTACATTACTACATTAAATCATAAGATTTTATCTGTGGAGGGCAAAGTTAAGATATCAAGATTTTTGAAATTTATTCTTTACAAATTCACGAGCCCTGATAATGTAAATTGTTCAAACTGCCCGTCTTTATAAGTGACCATTCAAGTATTTCATAACCATCAATGATGAGGGGGGAGGGGTTATGCTTTGCTTATATTTGATAACATTTTAGAAGGGAATGTCTGAATGGTGTGATTACCTATGCCATGTTTACTTATTTACTTTTCATTTTTTTTGTCCAATTAACCTAATGCTTACGGGTTTTCGGGTGGGTTTTAGGAGTTTTCTTTACTGTTATTGTAGATAATGGGAGGGGAGCCCAAAAAGTCTACATATAAATGCAGACAGTGCGGTTCCAGCCCGCGAAAAATCCGGATATGGAACGAGCTCCCGGCGGCCGTCTTTCCCGGGGAATACAATATGGGGTTCTTCTAAAAGGACGTGAGAAATTATTTTAAAGAGTTGGCAACGCGAACGTAATGCCTCTGGTGTTGCAGGGGTTCATAGGCTACGGGGACCGCTTACCATTAGGTGGATTGTATGCCTGTTTGCGACTTTAGTGGTATAAAAAAAAGGTATTTACTTCAACACCGATAAAATAGTAAAATACCTATGAAACTAACCTAGCAGTGGAAAAATATGTTTACTGGCGAATCTTAAGAGATATCATGAATTATTGCGAAGAGCTGAGAACGTGCGAGCGATGCCACAAGGCACAGCAAGTGCATTAATTTATTTACAAAATTTATTCATAAAACGGTATATCAAAGTAGTCCCGCTTTCAATAGTCGTATAAAGCTATAAGAAAACAAAGCACTCGCCACTTCAATAAACTTGTGGACTTTAGCCAAATAGAACGTTCGCCTATCCGGTTCAAAGACAGACTTGGTACATTTAATATTCTAAACGCAAACTTTCTATAAGCAGGCATTGAGCTATACCTATTTTGAGACTTGAGCTAAATTTTATTGTATTTTTTTTGCTTTTTAAATTTAGTGTAACTAACACTAAAATAGAATTTGCTTATGAACTCGTATATATCTATACTAATAAATAAAATAAAATAATTAAAAGAAGTGTGTGTTTGTAATATCATAATAACAATATTTTATTAAATCCATATGAATGTATGTACGATACCTATATCAAAAATACCATGTTTAAAATTTTTGACTGTCTGTCTGTTTGTTCCGGGTAATCTCCGGAATAGCTGGACCGATTTTGACCGGACTTTTTTTAGTAGATAGCCGAAGTTAGGGTTTCAAAAATGACAAAAATACTGCTTACGCAAAGTTACTTGTTATGTTAAATTCTTAGAAAACCAAATACACTGATGAATTTATTCCCTTTTACGTTGATTTTTCACTTTTCTAAAACAATATCATATGATTACGGAATTATCAACCGTTTCTGGTATAAAAATACAATGTAAATAATAAAAAAAAAACAATTATTTAATAAAGCAAAATTCTAAGAACAGTATTTGAGTTTACTTGACTTCCTTTTAATTGTTATTAGGGGGCGTACACACGAAATTAATCGATGCGTGTGCCGTTAAATAAGATCGCGTGAGTCATTTCATTTAGTAGTAATTGCATGGGACGATAGATGGCGCCACATTTACCATTGATATTAAGACTTTTTTGTTGCTCTTTTTCATTCTATTTTAATCAACGTCGAGTGTTGTTATCTGGTTCGCTAAATTAATCTATAACAACGATACGAGAGATAATGATGTGTTTTTATTTCTATTGTGTTCGTTCAGGGGTCGAAATTTGATCATAATCATTAGGTATCGAAAATTTGAAGGAAAAAATGTTTCAATTAATAACACTATTATCGATAGATAAACAGAAGAGAATAATGTTTTATATAAACTAATTTATAGAATAATATGATATCCGATGTTTAGGTGCAATGGTTGTGTTTGCCAACATGCACTTTCTTATGAGGCACTTCATCAAAAATAGCAAACTATTTTATAATAGTTAAATTGTACAAAACTGTTCAAAACGTATATTGATTATAGTATGTAATTACCAATATCACATTTTGAAATATAATGCAACAATATGCACGTCATTCTTTTAAGTAAGACATAAACTTAAACTTGATACATTACTTGGTTCAGTCATAAATATATTGAGATGGTCTTATTATCTAACGGTGCCCATTACGCAGCTTTTACTATTACTTATAAGTTTTACTGATGGCATGTCCGTGGTAATGTTAACTATGTTAGTACAATTTGCAAAGTTTCATGGGACTTGGTAATCGTAGGGTAATTGAATTTAATGCTTTCGTTGTAGTCTGAGCAAATATATAGATTATGTAGAGATATTATATAGTTTCTTCTGTTAGAATATAGTACAATGATCGAGACATTTTTATGTTTCTGAAATTAGACAAGAAAGTGCGTTGTTAAATATAGAATGATGTTTTTTATGAAATATAATTGTAGCGCGAGCCGTCTAGTCAACACATCTCACGACCAGAGGGCAGGCCAATATCTTGCACAGCGTATAAACATTGCCATTCAACATAGCAATGCGGTCAGCCTTCTGGGAACCTTACCGTCTGGCGGCGAGTTGGACGGCCAACATTATTTATAGTTTTTTGTTATAGTAATAATAATTATGTATAAATATTTATGAATTACAAAAAATAAGTACATATAAATTAAGAAAATGTACTTAATAAATTTAGGTGAAAAATAGTTTGCAGTCCTGTTATCATTTTATGGTTAGATTTTGTGTACAGGTTATTTATAGATTATTATCTACGACATACATAATTCTACAAGGAATTGAAACAAATAAAGGATAGTTGAGGAAACCGAAATAACTTCTCTATTTCTTACAACTTTATGTCACTTCTAGCTATTAAATAGAGAATTGGCTATGTATACACGGTTTAAACTAAAAGTCTGTAACTAACCGGATCTATCTGTTTTCATTTTACTTGTTATAGTAAAGTTGTCAAAGTAAAATAGTACTTTGTTGCTAACCGGCAAGAGTTTTGTAATAAAAGTAAAGTCCACAACTTAATCGTAAAATACGATAATGTATCAGTTGATGAACGTTGATGTAACAAGTTCTAAGAGTATGTCGTAATGTACTCGTATGTATGTTGTATTATAGGCTGGTTCATTATGTGAACGATGGTGATGTCTGGAAGTGACAGATTTCTCTGTGCATTCAACGAAATTATATAATTGTAATTATTGCTAGGTCGCAAGTTTGCCTAATTCCTATAGAAATTTGCCTAGTTTGCTTATAGAAATTTTCGCATCTATTAATTCTATGTTACATTGAATCAAAATTATTAGGTGTAAGCTACAACGAAGTCCCGTTCGCATATGGCTCCCACAGTAAATCAAGCTTAGTCCCGTGTGGATTCAGCCTGGGGCTATCGGCAGCGCAGTGTGGGCGGGCCTTAACACCGCTGGCCGCTTGACCTCCACACCCGGGTCATAATGCTCGCGGTCAACGCACTGAGCAACGCGTGCGCACGATGCATTTGTCGCCTGCACTTTCGTAAGCATGACGAACTGCCATATTGGAATTTTTTAAATAGGAATGCCACTAAAAATTAGAAAACGAAAATGGCTGCCGACCATCTCTAATTGTAAAACCAGAGTTGTATTTACGAAAACACTATCAGTTATTTATTTATTAACTGTGTAAAACATTTCAATTTAAATAAAAAAACTATGGAATATGAATGCATATTGAAATACATTGGAATAAATATTATTTTATTTTACTTCTTGCATCTTGAAAAAAAAAAAACTCAGTAATTTAATATCAATTGAAAGGTTTGAAGAATCTTAATGACATCATTCAAATACTAGCGGCGTGTACTATTTTTTAACTTGAATCGCGTTGTACCCGATATATTTTAGTCCAATATGTAAAAGGAGCTTAAGAAATAGGTGTGTCTAAATAAATGAAGGCCAATACTTTTCTGGATCTCATGGATCCTGGATGGACATTTAGACCATAGATATGTGAAAAATAAGAAGAATAACCAATTCCTTATTTCTTCTTGTTAAAGTGACATATCTCACCGGAGGTCTGTTATTATTAGTAACATTACCGATTTACCTGACAATAACTTCAAGTATTATGTCAAGCAAGTCTTAATCTCAAAAGGTTATTACAGGGTGGATCATTACGTGTACGATAGTTATATCTGGAATTAACCCACATCTCTGTGCTTCCGCTAACATTAGCTAAGACTATGATTTGTATAGTTTTTTTATATATGAAAAAAAATGATATATATTATATTTATAAAAAAAGAACCAAATCGAGTTTCTTGCCGGCTCTTCTCGACTGGGTTGTTTTCCGAACCGGTGGTAGTGTTTTAGACGTTCATAAGCGCCTTCTTAAGGCCTAAATTGAATGAAGATTTTTTTAAAAATTGATTTTGATTAAAGCTAACCTGTCTTTGGATTTTGCAGCATGAAACGAAAGTTATTGTGCTCAAGTTAAACCACGTCCGGATATATTCAATATTCTAATAATGCCCGTCTTAGTAGCTACAACTCTCAAATTTCAAAACCTGTCGCCAAACACCAATAGGTGTGTTCCGGAAGTATCAATTAAGAGCCAGGCTACCTCTAGGCTTAGTGTGTTTACCAACCTGGATCACATCGACACTTAACATAAGGTAAGATTTTGGTCAAAACCCTAAGCCTATACAGTATTTAAAAAAAAAATGATTAGAAACATTAGGTCATTTAAATAAATATTTTAAGAAGTAAGGAGATATGAATCGATGTGAGTTAAGTGTAGCATAGAAATGTTGGGATGAAAATTATGCCATAGTTTAATTAGTTTAACTTTAATCTACCCTACCCACTTGGCTAGCTATCCTTCTCAAGTTGAAAATCCACCCATCTGTGTTCCTGTATTGATATTGGAAGCCTATTTCTATTTCTACACTTAGTGTATTGTCGAACTAATACTAATAATATATGAAATAAGATTGTGGTCAGCATGCAGACAGTAAAAAGTAAAGGAAAGTTAAGTTTATTTTTTGCCCCTATGCTTTCCTTCATCGGCGTGCATGTAAAGTAATAAATCCTTCCTTACATATCTTTGCTATCTGTACTGTATATAAAACCATTTTTATAACTTTCACGATATATACTCATTTTTTTTTCTCAATAAAACTACAATTGCGCGTTTTAAACCCGATATTATTGTTCAAATAATATTAAACCAATCAACTGTTTTTTTCTTCGGGCAAATCTTTAACTAGACCGATTTTGATCGGACTTTTTTTTTTTTGTTATGTTTCTTCTAATATTGTGAAGGTTTTTTTAAATAATCCTTTTTTTACACGGAATATGCTCAGTGCTTTGACCACAATATCACCTGATGTTAAGTGACGATGTGGTTCCAGGATGGTAAACAAACTAAGCCTAGAGGTACTGGTTCTCAAGTGATGCTGCCGGATAACACTTATTGATATTTGGCGACAGGTTTTCAAACTTGAGAGTGGTTAGCTACCCAGGCGGGCATCATTAGAAAATGCCCTATCACCATGCTATGGTTTCCACGCGATGTTTTCCTTCACCGAAAGCTCAGGCCTATTTTAGAGTCGGATAGGTGGGGATCGAACCCGCGTCGATTGACGCGGAATTCGGCCAGACTACCCGCTGTGCCATCAATGCTTCATAAGCTTCATTCAATTAATATTTATATTAATTAACAAATTTACTTATTTCACCTATGCCTTACCCTTCGGGGATAACAGGCGTGAGTTTATGTTTTGTTAATTTAAATCGGGCAATGTCAAGTGTAACATCTAGTATAATTATAAAGCAGTGAATTATTGTGAAGTATACTTATTATAACATACGTGAGGAGCCGCAGGTACAGTTAGGGTTTTATAAATAAAGCTGTAATTTATTATCAAAATGACCGCCTCATCATCGTAAATGTAATATAATAACGCACAATTACATACGTAATTTTTCACATAGCAACGCATTTAGTTGGTTAAAAGATAGAGTAATAATATTCCCAAGGTAACTGACTGCAATTTAAATGCATAATAACTTAGCAATAAAATACGTTTATGGGATAGTGTAATCAAATAAATGCGCTATGTATTGGGGTGTACCACTAGTGTAAGAGTCATACTACAGTGATAATAAAGAGTCATATTGATTTTATCTTAAGACTATTTTTTTCTTACAAATATGAGTTATACAACTTTATATTCGTGACTTCGTAATGTGTAATATGAAAACTATATTTTTTTCTCTCATAAAATAGGAAATTTATTCACAATGAAGACGATAAAAATATATAACACTACGTGTACTTTGTACAACATTTAGAGATTGCCATTTTAATTATAGCCACCTACGTAAAATATAGTTAACAGCTTTTTAAAATACTTATTGTATTATATAATCATGAATTCACATTTTACTGAATCCGTATAAAATAGTCTACCTATTCCGTTTATGACGTATGTGGTTTATAACACAATGCCTTAGCGAATGGCCTTCGCTAGATCTCTTTCGAGTTTGCCGTGGGAGTGGGAAAAACCATTCTTCCCAGGGATGACACTAGTGTAAGTAAAACGTTGTATAAATATAATATTTCATCTAAATCGTAAGAAGACATTCCTGTGAGAGTACATAGGTAGCTTTGCAAATTTTAAAAAGGGGTTGTTTTTTTTAAATTGACATCATGCTTCTGAGCGGATAGACCTTGACAGCCTTACCGAACGTTCGAAGCGAGCGTTCAGCCAGGGGAGTTGTGCTAGCGCCTAGCCAACAAAGTGGTATTGACCTATTTTTTGTTTTTACACACGGTATAGACTCAGTGCTTTGACCACAATCTCACCTGATGTTAAGTGACGATGTGGTTCCAGGATGGTAAACACACTAAGCCTAGAGGTACTGGTTCTCAAGTGATGCTGCCGGAGAACACCTATTGGTATTTGGCGACAGATTTTCGAACTTGAGGGTTAGAAAATGCGCTACCATCATGCTATGGTTTTCTCAAGATGTTTTCTTTTACCGAAAGCTCAGGCTGATTTTAAAGTTGGGTAGATGTGTTTGAACCCGCATCCATTGACGCGGAATCTGGCCTCACCATCCACTGCGCCATCATCGCTGACCTTGCCTTGGGCCGTAAATTCCGCAGAATTTGCCACACGCTAAACCTTCAATGGTTAAGTGAAACAACGAATGTCAATGTCCCTTACAGAACTTACATGTAGTCTGCAGATATATGCTATTGAGAGTTTTTGTCCTAGAAGTGTTTAAGAACCATCTTTTTGATGTATCCATGTTTTAAAGCTACGTAAGTCATGAAAATAGATTTTTCGGTGACTTGATTATACCATTTTTTTTGCGGAAGAAGCAGTGTGGGTAGGACAAGGTGGACTGACGATCTGATGGAGATCGCGTAAGTCCGCTAGATGCGGGTGGCGCAAGACCGGTCGTCATGGAGATCTTTGGGGCCTATAGACCTATAAACCGTCAAGTACACATCAAAGTCCTTTATGAGGTTTCGTGGAACGAATCCTGAGAATACAAGTGAATTAATCCTACGAATGCAACTTGTTTTAACTAACATTATTATCGATTTTTAAACACGATAATAAAATTAAATTGACTATAAAAAATGTTTATAGTCAACACGTACTCGCTTTTTTGTATTTTAAATCGTGTGATATAATTCCACATTCACGTTTTCAACGTGCCTTATAGAATTTATAACAAATTAGGATAACAAATGTTATCATGTGAGGCGTATCTTAACAGCATCATTTGCCTTCACAATGCGTATTTTTCTTCTCGAATATTTATAATATGTTAATTTAGAGAAATGTTTTAGTCCAGTTAGTTATTGTCTGACGGACGGTCGAGCGCCAGGCGCCGCATACTTGCATATGTCTGTAACGGCAATTATTTTATTAAGTTGCTATTTAGAGCATAATAATGAGTGAGCAAACTAGGGTCAAATGACAAGTTAATGGTTACAAAAAATTATGTCGAATATTTTTTTATTGATAGATTCCCAAAAATTAGGTCTCTAAAAAAAGGGGGAACTGCCATACTCGCTACGGTTGGCAGGCGGGTTGGCGATCGCATTAGGTGTTCGTGGTACTCAGAGGATGCTGCTGCCTTTCCCCGGTTTATCCCTTAGTCGCCTTTTACAACACCCACGAGAAGATATGGGATAGTAGTATTCTTAGCCGGCTCCACACGGCCGACAATTTTTTTTTATAATTAATTAATCATAAAAGTTTTTTGTAGGAATGAGAAGATAAGATCTTAGTATGAAGGTCGTTCACCTTTATGTCCAAAACGTTAGTACGAAATTTTCCTAAAAATTATGGGTTGGGTTTCTGTACACAAATTTTCTCTGAATAATCAAAAATTATAAAAATACGAGTTTACAAGCTTCATTTATTACTAGCTGTGTGCTCGCGGCTCCGACTGCTTTTCATATATTCTTCACTGCCTAATATAGTTTTTTAAATAATCACTGGAAAATAATGTTTTGATGGCGCTATCCGTTGAATCGTATTTTGTTCACAATTTAATTATTTTTAGTACTAACAGAGTGCAAAGATACTTCTCGCAAATTCAAACACCTGCCAGTAAAACTGCGCATTGAATCGGAGATTAGTTGAAACAAACAAACAGATATTTAAAAATATTTAAAAGTTAATTTTTTGGTATAAGTACCGTATAAATATTCATATATATTTAGTAAGAAGTTGTTATTTTGGTATTACAGGCAGACACTTTCAATATTATTTAATTGTATAGATTGGTGTATAGAAAATGAAACAATTTTTGTGCAAATGTTTTAGGAATTTGATCGAAAATGGTTGAATTATTTTGAAATTATTTTTTTAAAGGTTATCATCGTATTTTAATGATATTTTTATTAATTTAAAGCGATTTTTTTTTTCAGAAAAGTTTAGATATTTTTGAAGCAGATTGTAAATGATTTGTGGAATAGACTTTCAACGTAAATCATTACGACGGGAGAGAAACTAATGTATGTATTTAATAGGTAAAAGACTAAAACGAGTAACTTAACGTTGAAATTACAAAGTTAATTGCATACTCTTTACAGTTAACAAAGAGTTGGAATTCGAAATGGATATAAACATTAAATTAACTCAACGTGATGAAGTATGGAGCTGTGGAAAAGAATTAACAAAAAGTTTTTATAGGCTATGAATATTTTATAGTTTTAATATTCGATACATGTCTGCAGCATAGCACGTACAGTTAATCTGACGCGACATTAAAGTGGTTGTTGTAACCCATGACTATTAATAATTAGCTAGAGTGTAGAATGGAAGCGCCTGCGTTAGATTGTTAATGGCGCGTATATTTCAACATTTATTCATTTCTGTTACGGTATATAATTTTCCGGTTCGTTAAAAATTATCCGGGACGATATTTTTATTCTCGACTAGCTGATACCCGCGACTTCGTTTGCGTTGTTTATTATCTTAACAATATATGTGTATCAAAAAAAATAAATATCGTTACATTTTTTTGAAGTAAAATCTCTTTAGGCACGGTAATGTAATTAGTAAATCAGATCTTTCTTCTGACAGATGTAACGTTTTCGAACGGAAATGGCGTTGTGTTCTTCTTCTTCTTCTTAGTTAATGGCAATCTGTGTGTACACACAATTTGTGCCAATGTCATGTAGGTAAGATTTTCAATCTTGTATCAGCGTTACCAAGCTCCAACAGAACGGTGGCCTATCCTGCTCAAACTTTCCATGGAGCTTTGTCGGCACCTCAGAATGTATGCTACGCGTTGTCTTCTATAATAAACTTAACTTGAACACAATAACTAAACTATTTCACACAAAACGCCACCAAGATTACATGATATAGAGTTAAGTACACAAGTTTAATGAATTAAAGAAAACAATTGCTACATGTCAGACTGAGATCCCGCCAAAAACTCCGGCGTTGTGTTAATATGCATGGCCGTAGCAAGGGGGAGGGAGGGTGGATTGTGGAACAATGGCCTAATTTAAAATACCATAGCCCGACCTTAATAAAATAATGCGTGGTGGTTTATTACTCGTATTGTATATTAATTATATTATCAATAAACGCTACTCTAAATTTTAATGTGACATATTTAGTTTAAGTGTAATCTTTATTTTTTTGGTAATACCTGACACAAAAACCAATTTGGTTATACATCATCCGCGCGTAAAGATTACATGGACTCAGTTTTATTTATTTTTACAGAAATAAAATAAGATAAAAAGGAAAGAAAGGATAAGAAATAAAAACTAACAAAAAATCTATCATTAAATATATACAGTAGTTTTTGCGTAATGCACGCACAACGACAGATCTTTTTATTTATAACTAAATGAAAACCCGGCTTCGCTTATAACACTTATAATACACCTTTTACAAAATGTAGGTAGATAGGAACTGTAACTTCACTGATATGTGTGTATCGGCACTGATCTGTGTGAATCGGCTTTAACGAACTCAAGATGGCATGCGAGTAGCCAATATGGCGACTGTCATTTGCACCATTAGAATTTAACACAATACTCGACAATCCGAATTTTGCGGATATACGTTGTCGACTAGAAATAGTTTTTTTTGTTTTATTATTCAGGTAAGTTTTCAATCGAGTCTACCGTACCCCTTGACTGAATTATTATTATAGATAAATGGTTTAAGAATAGGGTATCACGGGAAAAATATATATAAAAATTTCGATCTTTCGTCGACGGTAGGCAATCGAAGCTCTGTTCATTACTTGTCATGGTATCTTTTTCTTCTAAGAAACATACCTATAGAGTGTATTTCAATTTTTTTTACATCATGTAGCAATATTTTGTTAAATCAATTAATATATATTAAATCGTCAAAAATAGAGACCTGTACATTTACCTGAACTAATGAATATATAATAGACTAGCTGTGTGCCCGCGGTTGCGCCCGCGTTTCATATATTCTTAAATGCGTTTCAATTTTTTTTATACGGAACCCTAATGTTTTCTTGTAATAAGATAAAGTAAAAATATTTCTCATAAATTGTAGCACTTGACTGTAAAACTTTGCATTGAATCAGATATTATTAAATTTTTTATGAGTTTTAATTTTTTACGCGGAACCCTAATTAGTTCCGAAAATTAAAAGTACTCTATGTTACCTAGAGTAACTTCAGTTATGTACCAAAAAAAGTCCCGTCAAAATCCATCCAGCCGTTCCGGGGATTACCCGGAACAAACAGACGTACAGACAAAAATTATAAAATTCTATTTTTAATATAGGTATCGTATATACATTCATATCTACTCCGTAAAAAAAATTGTGCGGTCGGGGGACCGTCAGGAACGTAGTTCTTAGTTAAAACAGAAATAGAAGAACAAAAACAAAAATGCATAAGGCCTACATGTAATAATTAGAAAATGACTCGTTATGAAGAAAATATCTTAAATTCTTGTTATACCTTCTTAACTAAAAATTAAACATCGTGCGGCACTATCTAGTGTTCAAACTTTGAACGTTGAACAAATTACGTCAGTGAGAATCCGATTTAATATTATAAAATAAAGCGCCATCTTTTATTTCTAGTTCAATATTAATATACAAAGAAACAGTTATTTACATGAATAATAATAATATGATATAATAATAACAGCAAACTGCAATAAAAATTACAGTCATCACGTAGACTATACATTAGACACTGTATAGCCATCATACATAGACTATACATACATAAATGAAAAAAAAAAAAAAAACAAAAAAATATGTATCAAGTATAACTAGTATTTGCGTAGTGGCTGAAATTCGATCAAAATATTTATTAAAAAAAACTTTGGTTTATAAAATTAATCTATTTCTAAATATGTTATTTAAATAACATTAAAGTACGTCAATATTACACAAAAAACATACAGATAAGACAAATATACCGAAATGATTTATGATTGACTACTTATATATAGATAATTTTTGTGTATCGTAAAAGTAAAAACAAAATCCACTCCCGGGTGGGCTCGAACCACTAACCTTTCGGTTAACAGGTGAACGCGCTAAACCATTGCGCCACGGAGGCAAAATCTATTTTGCTGATATTTAATTACAGCTACAAAAAGGTTACGCTTTTTTTAACGTTACGGACGTTTTTTTTTTGCCGGCTAGAGTACCTCCCCGCGACGCCCTATAAGGAACTTCGTTCCAAAATTATTTTGACACTCCAATTTTATTTATTAGTATAGATATAAATGTAATAATGCATTAGAATATTTATCATTCCTGCTCATACCGTATGCGTGAAACACAAGGTAACATTGTTACTAAATAGATGATGGCACGCAACAGTCCGGTGGTTTCAACTCCATGATTTATATTTACAATCAACAAGGAGCATGCGATTGTATAAAAAAAAAAACGCAAATTGTTATTATATAATTAGCTGACGCCGGTCCCAGGTCTCAGGCCCTATCTAGAAATAGAGTGATATAAATAGTCTAAGGGCCAACCGGGCGCACTAATGTTAATTGCCGTCTCGGCACTTATATATTATTTTATTTCTTTATTTTAGTGAGGTCGTCACAAAGGAGGCGTCTCGTACCGCCTTTGCGCTATGGTCTGTAAGTAAATCTACGCTAGGAGCTTGTGTTGTTAGTTTAACGATATTTGTTTAAGAGGATATTCTGGCGGCATGTATTCCATACAAACGTGTTCCCGTGTTTCCTCCCTGAATAATACCATTATGGTAATATTTTATACCAAATAATATATATCCACCACCGCCACGCCCGAACGTTTTGGTTTTTCCATAAATTAGTTATTATAGAAACTAGGAGCATTTGAAAATGAAAAAATGCTCGATTTTTACGTCATTTTCAGACGTTTGTCAAGAGAATTTGATAAAAAAAAATTTTTTATGATATTACTACAGGCGGTAATTATAAAGCGAACTGTCTAAGAGTAGTGGTTCGTCTTTGATTTAACCCATATTAGTGTTTATAATTTTTAGATTTATATATTCGACTTCATTTAAAAAAATTGTTTGGTTGATATTCCTTCACTTATTCCGCTTGAAAATGATTTTAGAATAGGAATGAATAGGCTTCAGAATGCGGAATGTGTAAAGGAATATTAAACACGAATTTAAAATGGATTTCCGCAAAGTATCTATCGTCTTCATCAATCAAAAGTTTTATGTTGGCTGCTTATTTTATAAATTTTGCATACGTAAGTTTATTCCTAAACTATTTCATGAAGCGTTTTCCCTATACTCATTATGATTTAAGTTCAAAAACTCTTAGCCTAAGCTATGTCTCTTTATTATTATTCTCAAAGTGACACCACTTATAGTAGTCGATTATTAATAAATAAATTTTCATTTAAATTCAATTACAATAAATCATTATGAGAAATGTGAATTCCGTTGACTTTATAATGGCTAATTGATTATGTAAAATCATACACAAAATGGAGATAATAAATTCGTCGCTAAATTTCAACTGTTGAGACAGCCTATTGATTACATTAAGGCAAAAAATTACCTACCATTGTTGACCAGGATTTGAAAATTTCGAAGAATCTGTTATTTACAATAAATAAATAAATCTAGTGTTTAAACACAATCTCATCTGACGTTAAATGACCCAGAATCTAAAATATTCTAAAATACTACTCATTTTTATATGGCTCCATTTACAAATAATGAGATACTGTAACTCATAAAGATATTAGCTCCAAGGCTACACCATTAAATATTATTAAATCTATACTGTTAGTCTATCTTCCTTTGGATGCCTTTGTAATTGGCGGGTGACGTTTCGCATGCTAGACATTGTTAATTCTTAACAAGGTGCTTAGTCTGCGACCGTCTACGATGCGTGTAATGCCACTATGATTTTATTTAATTTGCAGAGAAATACCCTTACTTATTCAATTTGCTGATTTTTTAAAATATATTTAAAACGAAAAGAAAATTGATTAAACGCGTACTGGGTGTAAAATAAATATAATTATTATATTTGCAGATGGGCAAGAAAATGATTTGCCTTTGCCTCGAAAAGCAGGAGATAAAAGTTTGCAGTAAGCCTACGGTCACTTTATAATAACCAATGACAGTTACACAGATAAAAGAAACCGACACTTCACTGGTCTATAAATAAGAAAATTATGCATATATTTTAATGAATTATCTTCTATCTTTTTACGGTTAACTATAATATATTATGAAGGCGTCGATTATAATCAGAATATTTGTTGCTTTTGATTAATTTACGAATACGTCACAGAAAATATCTTGACACCGGCAGATCTTTTACTTGTATGGTGGTAACATATCTTGAATTATTAAAATAATGTCAATAAAAGTTATTAAATAACTCATATTATCAATAAATGAATTTTTAGGCGGAACCTTGGTCTGCCATGTTGTAGTTATTGTTTGTAATTTATTAACTTGCAGTATTTGACAACATATTGTAAAATTTTGGTGGGTTTCACGTGATATAATTTGGTTATTGTGTACAAGTGAACTGTATTGAAATAATGATACGGGGAAAAGATTCTGACACACCACAAAATCTTCCTGGAAAGTTCTAACAAACACTCGCTTTTTTATTAGGGCGTTGTATGAAAAGTATTTTTAATATTATACAAAGTCGTATGCGTAAAAATCATTGCCTGTTCTAAGAAAAGATAAAGTTTTTATAATGAGTTTGTAATCATTAGTAGTCCGTGATTTTAATTCCCTTTCATTGGCAAATGCGAATGCACGCTTCTCGAAAAAGATTTTACAATTAGCCGAGATCATTCGTGAAGAATTTACGTAAAAAGTTCACTTTCATGGTCAATCAGTCGTTTTAATTACAATTAAAATAGCAATGTAACTGTTTATTGTAAATTCGCTTTAACTACTGAATGATTAATTGATTCGTTATGTCGGTAATTACGTGGTTTTTAAGACATCTGTTGCGTTTAAGTTTTTTTTTTCAATATCTACTTAAAAAAATTAAAATAGATTTTAAATACAGATTAATGTGTCGAGTACCCATAAAAATGAAACAATAGAAAGACAATAGGAAAACAATGGAAAGATGGCGTAAACGCCGAGAAGGTGCTCAAGGGGTTATGAAAGAGGTATAAGTGTTGCATGGACCTCAAATAAAAATGTGATAAGGGTAGGGAGATGATGATGACTAATAAGAAAATATTTTATAAATCGAGAAATTGGAAAAGAAATATTTTTCAAGAGTGTTCACACAGTCTTTATTAACTTCAACATTAAACATATTAAACATAAACACATTATAGGTAAAATAATTTTAATTAATAAAGATATTAGCGAAATATCAAGTATTTAATTCATAATATGTGTGTGTGTTTTTAATAAAAATGCTTATATTTCAGATAGTTGATAATGCTTTTTTTATGAATATCAACGCAATATTCTATTTCGAATATTCGAAAAGATTCGTTTATTGATGGGTTTTTCAAAATTGCTCGTGCGAGCGAAACCACACACAGTCTGCATTGTAAAACCACACTATCACGGTGGTCGAAACGAAATTACCTATGAAATAAAAACAAACGACCGTGCGTCGTATAACATAACCTTTGAATTTGTTTTATTTTCGTTTATTCAATGACATTCTGTTAGTAAATCAAGGTTTAGAAACAGTTAAAGAAATTAAGGATACCCTATTTAACGTATGAGCAAAATGTTTTTTTTAACAAAATTATCAAACTTCATAAATACTGTTGTTGCTTGTAATTTACAAACTTCGTTCTTCAGAATTGAGTCTAGAGAAAAACCTTTAATATAAGTCAATCGTAGGAGACAGAAATATAACATCGCGAAGTTTTGTAGACTTTAGAAGTTAGATTGGAGAAGATTGGAACGCCTGACTTAGCTGCATGACTTAAATACCTTTGTCTTTTCCTTAGAAATCAAAGTTGAAATCAACGAAACATTGTACGAGAGGACATTTTTGATTTGTCGACAATTTCACGCGAGCGATAACGAATATTACAATGACATGTCCAGTTATTTTCTAGAATAATGGTTACGGAAACCTGTGCTGGATTGATTTGACAAATGAGCAGAATAACTGGTATTTTAGTGTTTCTCGGTGACAAGGACAGCGTCGAACCGACGACCCCGGGGTCGGCGACCGGTCAGCGAGAAGCAGTTCTATGATAGGAAGGCATTTAGCGCATACCTGCGAATGTGTGCGTGCATAACTAACACATACTAAATTTACGAATATCTCCACTAACTAAAGTAATTAAGAGGATGCGAAGTCGGCAACAAATTTGGATAATAGGAATTTCAAAAATCTATTCATCTAAGCTACGTTACACCCTAAAGAAAGTGTTTTAAAAACGCGTAAGGAACAATTGCCCTTATTCCTCCTCCAAAATTAAGCCAATTTTAATTTTTCTTTCATTATATAAAATAAGAAAGACTCACCTTATGTATCATAATCGCGATCTAGGCGGGCGCGAAAGTCCTACCTACTACCAACACTCTTTCGGAGACAGAAACAGAAAAAAAAGTCACCATTGTGACAATAACGGATTGATAAGAATCCGATGTGACAATCCGGGAGGACATTTGCATTTAGAGTGGCTTAATCTACTGAAACACAGAATCTTTCGCTTTTTTTTTCTAGAAATATTATAGTATTTCTCAATTCGTTTTCTCTATTCAATTTTGTCTAAATTGTTTATATTTTTTTAATGAAATTCAAGTAAGAGTAAGTTTTCCTCTTGCGGGCATGAATTATAATTACTTAAACTATTTAATTTTAATTACTTAAACCGTGTGGTGCCGGCCAGCCCTTTGGCGCCTGCCAGCAGTGTGGTGCCCGCCAGCTGTGTAGTACCGGCCAAGAATAGTATCACCCCATATCTTCCCGTGGGTGTCGTAAAAGGCGACTAAGGGATAAACCAGGGGATGAGCAGCAGCATCCTCTAAGTTTCACAAACACCTACAGCGAGCGCTAACCAGGTGTGGCAATAATGGCAATCTCCCATTTTGGGAGGAGAGCTATGTATGTCCAACAGTGGACGTCTTTCGGTTGAATGGAAACCATTTTAAAATTTATTCGATCTAGGAGCAAAATGTTTACAAATAGTTTATCTGATAAACTACAGTCCTTGTGTGATGATGACCACCGATAGACAGATCAATCAGTCAAAGAAAGCCAGCATCATGATGCCCGCCTACATCTTATCAATGCTAAAGCCTTAAAATAAGTCTAGATATCACTACACCTAACAGATGTTACACAGCACAGTATTCTTATTTGGTATTAATGCATATGTAACTGTATATTTAGATTCACGACTCATTGCTTATGTCACCGGACAGACCACTAGTTTAATAATGCAAAGACCACAATCAAGTTATCATGCAGTTTTTTTCTGTTAATTATTCATATACTACAAACGACTAGGTCTCTTGTCTCTAAGAAAGGTCTAAAGGTTTTGAAAATTATAATTACGTATATTCTCTGTTTACTATATAGTTTCTTGGCAAAAGGATATATAATTAGCTCATTGGGTTGAAAAAATATATCTTATATAACACTATGTTAAGTTGAAAATTAATTAGCTAATATTAACGTTAAGTGAGCTGACTCATTGATGGATGAACCAGTTGCGAGATTCCGATAATTTCTCACATGATAATTACGTATGTGACTCAGAACTGGATTTCACGCGATGCTTAGGGACCACCGTGTTTATTTTGAAAACGGTCAGTCGTAACTTCCGAATTACAGTTTGGGTCGTTGATCTTTATGATCTTATATGAATGCTTCATGGTGCCATAGCTCATTTGTGCGAACTTATTTGTATATTTTCGATCTCGAATGTATACGAATTACACATTTAAAAAGTAAACCTATTCTAACATTAATATAAAAGGCAACGTTTAGTCTGTTGGCTTGTAACTCGAGATCCACTGACCCGATTTACATGAACAACTTTGTTTAAATAGCAGATATATTACTAGTCAAATTTTAATATGTATTTCGTAAAGTCAAATAATATGTATTTCGTAAAGTCAAATAATATGTATTAGTCATCATTAGCCATGCATTATATAAAAGGCATCGTCTGTCTATCCATTAGTATACTCGAGCTGTTATAATTGAGTATACAAGTGACCAAAGCATGCACACATATGTCCTTAAATGTAATAAAAAAATAACTTCTCTTTCTAACTGTCCATTGTGTTAAATTACATTTAAATTTCTAACATGTCTTTTCTTTGAAAAGCAGTTTCATTACTACGATTTAAAAAAGTTTAATTCTTAGTATTACAAAAAGTAAAAACTTAATACATATTCCAAATCAAAATAAAAAAAATCTTTATTCCATTTAGGCCCTAAGAAGGCGCTTATGAACGTCTAAAATACTACCACCGGTTCGGAAAACAACCCAATCGAGAAGAGCCGGCAAGAAACTCGATCTGGTTCTTTTTTGATAAATATAATATAAATCATTTTTATTAATATAAAAACTATACAAATCATAGTCTTAACCAATGTTAGCGGAAGCACAGAGATGTGGGTTAATTCCAGACATCACTATCGTTCACGTAATGATCCACCCTGAAATAACCTTTTGAGATTAAAACTTGCTTGACATAATACTTGAACTTATTGTCAGGTAAATCGATAATGTTACTTGGAATCTTATTGTAAAACCGAATACTATTACCTATAAAGCTTTTATTAGACTTACTTAGCCTAAAGCGTGGGACGGCCAACTTGTCTTTATTCTAATATTCAATTTATGACGATCATTCACTAGATCGAGCTTGTCTAAATTTTTACGAATATGCATTAAGTTATCGAAGATGTACTGGGAGGGCAAAGTTAAGATATCATATTCTTGAAACTTGTTCTTTAGAGATTCACGAGGTCCCATATTCTTATAAAGATAACTCCGTAAAGTCGTCATAAGTTAAGTATTTACCGAGTGTATATGATTTTGAAACAGATAAACCGTGCGTTATTATGTCTACTCCATTGTTCTGTCTAGATATAAAGTCCATGATAAAACGTGTAATAAATTTTATAGCTCTGCGTTTTATTTCATTACAGGCTTTGTAACATACATTGGTACACCAACACGAGACGTTCCGATTCCTTAAGAGTAAGTAATTTTTGCCTTCTTATTAAAAATTAGCTTTGAGAGAAAGTTTTACAACTAATAATAAAAATATTAATAAGACAATTAACAACGGACTTGTGTGGGTAAGAATAGGTGGTTTTTGCTTGTTTTGGTTTGCCATGTTAGTAGTCCTTGTTTGTAATTCATTGAACTTTCTGTATTTGACCCTAAATTATGTAAATTTTGTTTCATTTTACGTCTGTCTTGCTAATCTCACCATAAACTCCATCGAGGTTGGTTAGAATTAGTTTTTACGGATAGATCATTTATATTACAACTTTTGTGACTGTCATTCTCCACATTTGTCTAGCATTCATTAGAAATGCCTTCATAACCTATACCTTTTTTACTATTAATTGGGTACATGGTATAATAAAACAATATAGTCAAATTAAAAGTCCATACATTTTTCAATATTTCTATACTTGCCGTATTATTAATACAAATATATAAGCGTTCACTCATTCGAAAACTCTAAGGATGCAACATTATGAAGCTAGAGTTAAAACCAGTCCATGTAAACCTAACAATTCCCGAACACAAAAGTCTCTATAAGTGATGGCGCCTGTGAGACTACTGATAAATGGTTCAACTCTGTTATACGCCATTTACACCTATTAAGTAACGAAAAGATTAACTTAATTTTAACCAAACATTAAGTGGGCTTGCTTTACTTTCACTAAATTTTATTTTTATTTAACTTGTCAAAATGTTTGATTCATAAGCCATGCCTACCGAGTGGAATGCGCGCGGTGAGGGAAGGGAGGTTACTAAACGAAAATATACATTAAATCCTATTATACTTGTTGAATAAATTATGGATTAAAGAGGCTTCTAAGTTGTTGTTTACATACATCGTTTTACTTAAAATCACTACATCACTTAAAACGTATAAACCGGGCTTTAGACTAACTAATTAGCGAAGTATTCCAACTTTGTGCATCTAAGTTGTTTTCTAGTTCTCTGGTTTATAACTCGACAAGTATTCAAATGATTAACACGATTTTAGACATACTCTATGGTCAGAATTTGATATATATATAATATATAAAATTAGGTATAAAAATTTAAAAAAAAACATGTGAGATTGTAGTCAAAGCACTGATGCACTATCTCACATGATGTTAAGTGCCAATGTGGTTCGAGGTTGTAAATACATTAAGCTTAGAGATATTACTGCCTCTCAAGTGTTGCTGCCGGAACAGATCTATTGGTATTTGGCGACAGATTTTCAAACTAACTACCCAGGCGGGCATTATTAGGAAATATCCTATTACCTTGTTATATTCCCTAACCGTGTTTTTCCTTCACCGAAAGCTTAAGCTCTTTTACAAGTTTGAACCTACGTCCATCGACGCGAAAATAGACCACATTACAAAGTCAACCGTCATTGATTCGAAATTTACTTTATCGCATCGCTTTATTTGCAATCTTGGGTGTGTTCCGGCGGCGTTAGTCGAGAGTCAGTATGTATTTATATAAATTAAAATTTTACAGCTCGTATAAAATAGACAAATAAACTAAACCGATACATAAAATAAAGAGCCAAAAATGAATATATCACTATTTAACCCCTTGTGCACTTACTTGGCGTTTACACCAGCTATCCATTGTTTTCCTATTGTCTTATTTTTATGGGTACTCGACACATTATAAAATTGTTATACGTATCTCTAAGTTTAGCGTATCAAAAATATAGCTCTCCGATGCTTTTATCTACTCAAAATATATTTATTGATTGATTAATATTTTTATCTTATATCTATGTGAATAATTATTATAGCTGTCTGTATGGACACGTATTTGCTAATGAGGCGTTCTAACTCGATCATTAGGACCTACTTGATAAGTCTCAATTAGGACTATCGGCTTTTATGAATAGCTAAAGGCTCACGTATTATCAGGTAGAATGCACGTCTGATTCCTATTGTGTAACGTAAAAATGTGGAGTTTAAAAATACTATTTCACATATTAAATTTATGTTCTAAATAAGGCACAAAACAAATTATGTACGTCAGTTTTAATGAATATTATTATAACATTTTATTTAGATCGTAAACGTCAAGTTAATCAATTTGAATACTATATAAAATTATAATTTATTTATTTAAATGTAATTAATGAATTCCAAATTAACATTAAGTGTCGTAATCGTAAATAAACTCATCTCTTACCGTTCTAGTAACCAGTTATAAATGATTGATCATGTAATTTTTTAAGTTTTCGCGTTCCATATTTAAATTCAGTTAATTTTAACGGGTTTTCACGCGTTACCTTTGGTTTTTTCTATCCCGACGTTTCGGCTGGGTTTCACCAACCGTGGTCACGGGCTGACTGGCGGTGCGCGGCTTCGCCTGCAGCGTTGAGGGGTATTTTGATGAACTACCCCCGTTTGGTCTTTATATTTATTATAGTCACAACACACAACACTAACAGTGTCCATCGACGATGCCTGTGACGATAAATCACGAACCTTAAGATTTTCTAGCACCGGATTCCACGCTGAGGAAAGTCTATACCCATCCTCGCGATTGAAATTTGGATGTTTTTTAATTTCAATCGCTTCGCGAGCCATTCTACGATAGTATTGGCGATCAGTGGATAAAACTTTCGGCCGGTGGAATTCGATCCAATGGTTGGTATTGGAGTTGAGCAGATGTTCTGCTATCGCTGACTTCGTTGTTTGGCGATTCTTTACAGCTGCGATATGTTCTTTGACTCTTTGCGCGATAGTGCGCTTAGTCTGCCCGATATAGGAACTACCGCAACTGCAGTCGATTTTGTAGACACCTGGTGTCTGGTACGGGATTACATCCTTCGGCGTGCGAATCAAATTTTCAATTTTGGAGAACGGAACGTATACAGTCTTGATGGAGAATTTTTTGAAAACTGTTCCAACTTTGTCCGTTACTCCTTTGATATATGGCATGAACGCAGACTGCCTATTGACCTCCGGATGTTTCGTACGGTGTCGACCTAAGCCGTTTCGACTCGCTTTGTACCCGTTTCTTCTTAGGGTCTCCTGAACGTGTGCGAGCTCCGTATTTAAATGTTCAGGGTCACAAAGTTCATAGGCTCGCTTCGTCAAGGATTTTTCAACAGATAGTAGGTGTCGCGGGTGATGGTGCGAGGAAGCGTTTCAGGTATCTGTCTGTGTGTGTGGGTTTCCGGTGTACAGTGTGTCCCAGAGAGCCATCCTCTCGTACATTTAACCTGACGTCCAGGAATGCCAGTGAGCGTTCACTCTCCATTTCATAAGTAAAACGGATCTTACTATGAATGGAGTTGAGGTGACCGAGGTATTGTTCTACCTCTCGTTTGGTTCCCCTGATTAGGCAGAATACGTCATCAACATACCTTTTCCAAAATCGGATACTGAACGGCCCTGAGGCCAACGCTTTTTCCTCGAAATATTCCATCCAGATGTTGGCCAGCGCTGGTGCTACAGGACTACCCATAGCTACTCCATCAATCTGAAGGTAATGTTGATGCTGGTATAGGAAATAGTTGGCGTCTAAACAGTGTTCCAGTAATACTATATACCTATCAGAAATACCATGCAAAAACAATTTTTCCTTAATCACCTCTAGGCATTCTTTCAATGGAACGTTGGTGAACAACGATTCAACATCAAAACTCACCAATATCTCATCAGGTTCCAACTGGATTTCATTCAAGAGGCTAATGAAATGTCGAGAGTCTTTTACGTATGACGATGTATTACCTGTCAGTGGTTGCAAAACCTTGGCTACATGCTTCGCTAAATCGTAAGTGGGAGAATCAATTTGACTTACTATTGGTCGTAAAGGCACGTCTTTTTTATGTATTTTTTTGGTAGGCCATAAAGTTTTGGAGGTTGCGATATTTTGGGACTGTGCAACCAGTTGTACTCGTCATCCGTAAATAGCTCCATATGTTCTCGTATCAGAGAGCGCGTGCGACGTGTAATTCTAGCAGTGGGGTTGTAGGTCACTAGTTTATAGGTATTAGTGTCGGCAAGCAGACTTCGCATTTTTACATCATAGTCAGTGGTATTCATCACTACCGTAGCATTACCTTTATCAGCTTTCAGAACTAAAATATCTTTATTTTTCCGAATATCATTAAGGGATGCGCGCTCTTCAGGAGTGATGTTACTTTTAGGTAGCTTCGAACGTCGTAGTATAACTGAAATATCCTGCCTTAGCGCTTCCGCATCATAAGACGGTATTTTATTGCGTAAGACGGCTTCTTCGACACAACTAATAATGCTTTCATACGGAATACGACTGGGTGTTGGTGCGAAATTCATACCTTTTGCCAGAACTGATAAAGTCGGTTCGTCTAGAACATTGTTGGAAATATTAATAACCGTCCCCGCATTACTGTTGATATGATTTAATGTCGACTTACGTGAACTCAGCTTTTCAAATTTTTTGTTGTGTGTATTACTCGACAACTCAAAAATTCTCTCTGCCTGTAGGTACGTAACACGGTCACACAAATCAAAATCACTTTCCGACATAAGCACACTGCATTCCAAATGTAAGACATATAATTTACACTGTACATCGTTTAATTCTTTATGACTATTACGTATTAACTGTCGTAAAAGGCGGACACTCGCTTTGCGTAGAATGCGGTCGGAGTGCGGTATCTCAATACGAGGCTTTATGCGAACACACGTTGGTATTAAGTCCCAATCGCGACACTTATTTAAAAATATCAACGATGTTTCAAGACGCACTTTTTTCCGACGTAAACATTCTAGTTGTCGAATATGTAAAGTTACTTCCGGCCCGTACCGGTTTGTAATGTAATTTTTTAAGTTTTCGCGTTCCATATTTAAATTCAGTTAATTTTAACGGGTTTTCACGCGTTACCTTTGGTTTTTTTCTATCCCGACGTTTCGGCTGGGTTTCACCAACCGTGGTCACGGGCTGACTGGCGGTGCGCGGCTTCGCCTGCAGCGTTGAGGGGTATTTTGATGAACTACCCCCGTTTGGTCTTTATATTTATTATAGTCACAACACACAACACTAACAGTGTCCATCGACGATGCCTGTGACGATAAATCACGAACCTTAAGATTTTCTAGCACCGGATTCCACGCTGAGGAAAGTCTATACCCATCCTCGCGATTGAAATTTGGATGTTTTTTAATTTCAATCGCTTCGCGAGCCATTCTACGATAGTATTGGCGATCAGTGGATAAAACTTTCGGCCGGTGGAATTCGATCCAATGGTTGGTATTGGAGTTGAGCAGATGTTCTGCTATCGCTGACTTCGTTGTTTGGCGATTCTTTACAGCTGCGATATGTTCTTTGACTCTTTGCGCGATAGTGCGCTTAGTCTGCCCGATATAGGAACTACCGCAACTGCAGTCGATTTTGTAGACACCTGGTGTCTGGTACGGGATTACATCCTTCGGCGTGCGAATCAAATTTTCAATTTTGGAGAACGGAACGTATACAGTCTTGATGGAGAATTTTTTGAAAACTGTTCCAACTTTGTCCGTTACTCCTTTGATATATGGCATGAACGCAGACTGCCTATTGACCTCCGGATGTTTCGTACGGTGTCGACCTAAGCCGTTTCGACTCGCTTTGTACCCGTTTCTTCTTAGGGTCTCCTGAACGTGTGCGAGCTCCGTATTTAAATGTTCAGGGTCACAAAGTTCATAGGCTCGCTTCGTCAAGGATTTTTCAACAGATAGTAGGTGTCGCGGGTGATGGTGCGAGGAAGCGTTCAGGTATCTGTCTGTGTGTGTGGGTTTCCGGTGTACAGTGTGTCCCAGAGAGCCATCCTCTCGTACATTTAACCTGACGTCCAGGAATGCCAGTGAGCGTTCACTCTCCATTTCATAAGTAAAACGGATCTTACTATGAATGGAGTTGAGGTGACCGAGGTATTGTTCTACCTCTCGTTTGGTTCCCCTGATTAGGCAGAATACGTCATCAACATACCTTTTCCAAAATCGGATACTGAACGGCCCTGAGGCCAACGCTTTTTCCTCGAAATATTCCATCCAGATGTTGGCCAGCGCTGGTGCTACAGGACTACCCATAGCTACTCCATCAATCTGAAGGTAATGTTGATGCTGGTATAGGAAATAGTTGGCGTCTAAACAGTGTTCCAGTAATACTATATACCTATCAGAAATACCATGCAAAAACAATTTTTCCTTAATCACCTCTAGGCATTCTTTCAATGGAACGTTGGTGAACAACGATTCAACATCAAAACTCACCAATATCTCATCAGGTTCCAACTGGATTTCATTCAAGAGGCTAATGAAATGTCGAGAGTCTTTTACGTATGACGATGTATTACCTGTCAGTGGTTGCAAAACCTTGGCTACATGCTTCGCTAAATCGTAAGTGGGAGAATCAATTTGACTTACTATTGGTCGTAAAGGCACGTCTTTTTTATGTATTTTTGGTAGGCCATAAAGTTTTGGAGGTTGCGATATTTTGGGACTGTGCAACCAGTTGTACTCGTCATCCGTAAATAGCTCCATATGTTCTCGTATCAGAGAGCGCGTGCGACGTGTAATTCTAGCAGTGGGGTTGTAGGTCACTAGTTTATAGGTATTAGTGTCGGCAAGCAGACTTCGCATTTTTACATCATAGTCAGTGGTATTCATCACTACCGTAGCATTACCTTTATCAGCTTTCAGAACTAAAATATCTTTATTTTTCCGAATATCATTAAGGGATGCGCGCTCTTCAGGAGTGATGTTACTTTTAGGTAGCTTCGAACGTCGTAGTATAACTGAAATATCCTGCCTTAGCGCTTCCGCATCATAAGACGGTATTTTATTGCGTAAGACGGCTTCTTCGACACAACTAATAATGCTTCCATACGGAATACGACTGGGTGTTGGTGCGAAATTCATACCTTTTGCCAGAACTGATAAAGTCGGTTCGTCTAGAACATTGTTGGAAATATTAATAACCGTCCCCGCATTACTGTTGATATGATTTAATGTCGACTTACGTGAACTCAGCTTTTCAAATTTTTTGTTGTGTGTATTACTCGACAACTCAAAAAAATTCTCTCTGCCTGTAGGTACGTAACACGGTCACACAAATCAAAATCACTTTCCGACATAAGCACACTGCATTCCAAATGTAAGACATATAATTTACACTGTACATCGTTTAATTCTTTATGACTATTACGTATTAACTGTCGTAAAAGGCGGACACTCGCTTTGCGTAGAATGCGGTCGGAGTGCGGTATCTCAATACGAGGCTTTATGCGAACACACGTTGGTATTAAGTCCCAATCGCGACACTTATTTAAAAATATCAACGATGTTTCAAGACGCACTTTTTTCCGACGTAAACATTCTAGTTGTCGAATATGTAAAGTTACTTCCGGCCCGTACCGGTTTGTAATGTAATTTTTTAAGTTTTCGCGTTCCATATTTAAATTCAGTTAATTTTAACGGGTTTTCACGCGTTACCTTTGGTTTTTTCTATCCCGACGTTTCGGCTGGGTTTCACCAACCGTGGTCACGGGCTGACTGGCGGTGCGCGGCTTCGCCTGCAGCGTTGAGGGGTATTTTGATGAACTACCCCCGTTTGGTCTTTATATTTATTATAGTCACAACACACAACACTAACAGTGTCCATCGACGATGCCTGTGACGATAAATCACGAACCTTAAGATTTTCTAGCACCGGATTCCACGCTGAGGAAAGTCTATACCCATCCTCGCGATTGAAATTTGGATGTTTTTTAATTTCAATCGCTTCGCGAGCCATTCTACGATAGTATTGGCGATCAGTGGATAAAACTTTCGGCCGGTGGAATTCGATCCAATGGTTGGTATTGGAGTTGAGCAGATGTTCTGCTATCGCTGACTTCGTTGTTTGGCGATTCTTTACAGCTGCGATATGTTCTTTGACTCTTTGCGCGATAGTGCGCTTAGTCTGCCCGATATAGGAACTACCGCAACTGCAGTCGATTTTGTAGACACCTGGTGTCTGGTACGGGATTACATCCTTCGGCGTGCGAATCAAATTTTCAATTTTGGAGAACGGAACGTATACAGTCTTGATGGAGAATTTTTTGAAAACTGTTCCAACTTTGTCCGTTACTCCTTTGATATATGGCATGAACGCAGCACTGCCTATTGACCTCCGGATGTTTCGTACGGTGTCGACCTAAGCCGTTTCGACTCGCTTTGTACCCGTTTCTTCTTAGGGTCTCCTGAACGTGTGCGAGCTCCGTATTTAAATGTTCAGGGTCACAAAGTTCATAGGCTCGCTTCGTCAAGGATTTTTCAACAGATAGTAGGTGTCGCGGGTGATGGTGCGAGGAAGCGTTCAGGTATCTGTCTGTGTGTGTGGGTTTTCCGGTGTACAGTGTGTCCCAGAGAGCCATCCTCTCGTACATTTAACCTGACGTCCAGGAATGCCAGTGAGCGTTCACTCTCCATTTCATAAGTAAAACGGATCTTACTATGAATGGAGTTGAGGTGACCGAGGTATTGTTCTACCTCTCGTTTGGTTCCCCTGATTAGGCAGAATACGTCATCAACATACCTTTTCCAAAATCGGATACTGAACGGCCCTGAGGCCAACGCTTTTTCCTCGAAATATTCCATCCAGATGTTGGCCAGCGCGGTGCTACAGGACTACCCATAGCTACTCCATCAATCTGAAGGTAATGTTGATGCTGGTATAGGAAATAGTTGGCGTCTAAACAGTGTTCCAGTAATACTATATACCTATCAGAAATACCATGCAAAAACAATTTTTCCTTAATCACCTCTAGGCATTCTTTCAATGGAACGTTGGTGAACAACGATTCAACATCAAAACTCACCAATATCTCATCAGGTTCCAACTGGATTTCATTCAAGAGGCTAATGAAATGTCGAGAGTCTTTTACGTATGACGATGTATTACCTGTCAGTGGTTGCAAAACCTTGGCTACATGCTTCGCTAAATCGTAAGTGGGAGAATCAATTTGACTTACTATTGGTCGTAAAGGCACGTCTTTTTTATGTATTTTTGGTAGGCCATAAAGTTTTGGAGGTTGCGATATTTTGGGACTGTGCAACCAGTTGTACTCGTCATCCGTAAATAGCTCCATATGTTCTCGTATCAGAGAGCGCGTGCGACGTGTAATTCTAGCAGTGGGGTTGTAGGTCACTAGTTTATAGGTATTAGTGTCGGCAAGCAGACTTCGCATTTTTACATCATAGTCAGTGGTATTCATCACTACCGTAGCATTACCTTTATCAGCTTTCAGAACTAAAATATCTTTATTTTTCCGAATATCATTAAGGGATGCGCGCTCTTCAGGAGTGATGTTACTTTTAGGTAGCTTCGAACGTCGTAGTATAACTGAAATATCCTGCCTTAGCGCTTCCGCATCATAAGACGGTATTTTATTGCGTAAGACGGCTTCTTCGACACAACTAATAATGCTTTCATACGGAATACGACTGGGTGTTGGTGCGAAATTCATACCTTTTGCCAGAACTGATAAAGTCGGTTCGTCTAGAACATTGTTGGAAATATTAATAACCGTCCCCGCATTACTGTTGATATGATTTAATGTCGACTTACGTGAACTCAGCTTTTCAAATTTTTTGTTGTGTGTATTACTCGACAACTCAAAAATTCTCTCTGCCTGTAGGTACGTAACACGGTCACACAAATCAAAATCACTTTCCGACATAAGCACACTGCATTCCAAATGTAAGACATATAATTTACACTGTACATCGTTTAATTCTTTATGACTATTACGTATTAACTGTCGTAAAAGGCGGACACTCGCTTTGCGTAGAATGCGGTCGGAGTGCGGTATCTCAATACGAGGCTTTATGCGAACACACGTTGGTATTAAGTCCCAATCGCGACACTTATTTAAAAATATCAACGATGTTTCAAGACGCACTTTTTTCCGACGTAAACATTCTAGTTGTCGAATATGTAAAGTTACTTCCGGCCCGTACCGGTTTGTAATGTAATTTTTTAAGTTTTCGCGTTCCATATTTAAATTCAGTTAATTTTAACGGGTTTTCACGCGTTACCTTTGGTTTTTTTCTATCCCGACGTTTCGGCTGGGTTTCACCAACCGTGGTCACGGGCTGACTGGCGGTGCGCGGGCTTCGCCTGCAGCGTTGAGGGGTATTTTGATGAACTACCCCCGTTTGGTCTTTATATTTATTATAGTCACAACACACAACACTAACAGTGTCCATCGACGATGCCTGTGACGATAAATCACGAACCTTAAGATTTTCTAGCACCGGATTCCACGCTGAGGAAAGTCTATACCCATCCTCGCGATTGAAATTTGGATGTTTTTTAATTTCAATCGCTTCGCGAGCCATTCTACGATAGTATTGGCGATCAGTGGATAAAACTTTCGGCCGGTGGAATTCGATCCAATGGTTGGTATTGGAGTTGAGCAGATGTTCTGCTATCGCTGACTTCGTTGTTTGGCGATTCTTTACAGCTGCGATATGTTCTTTGACTCTTTGCGCGATAGTGCGCTTAGTCTGCCCGATATAGGAACTACCGCAACTGCAGTCGATTTTGTAGACACCTGGTGTCTGGTACGGGATTACATCCTTCGGCGTGCGAATCAAATTTTCAATTTTGGAGAACGGAACGTATACAGTCTTGATGGAGAATTTTTTGAAAACTGTTCCAACTTTGTCCGTTACTCCTTTGATATATGGCATGAACGCAGACTGCCTATTGACCTCCGGATGTTTCGTACGGTGTCGACCTAAGCCGTTTCGACTCGCTTTGTACCCGTTTCTTCTTAGGGTCTCCTGAACGTGTGCGAGCTCCGTATTTAAATGTTCAGGGTCACAAAGTTCATAGGCTCGCTTCGTCAAGGATTTTTCAACAGATAGTAGGTGTCGCGGGTGATGGTGCGAGGAAGCGTTCAGGTATCTGTCTGTGTGTGTGGGTTTCCGGTGTACAGTGTGTCCCAGAGAGCCATCCTCTCGTACATTTAACCTGACGTCCAGGAATGCCAGTGAGCGTTCACTCTCCATTTCATAAGTAAAACGGATCTTACTATGAATGGAGTTGAGGTGACCGAGGTATTGTTCTACCTCTCGTTTGGTTCCCCTGATTAGGCAGAATACGTCATCAACATACCTTTTCCAAAATCGGATACTGAACGGCCCTGAGGCCAACGCTTTTTCCTCGAAATATTCCATCCAGATGTTGGCCAGCGCTGGTGCTACAGGACTACCCATAGCTACTCCATCAATCTGAAGGTAATGTTGATGCTGGTATAGGAAATAGTTGGCGTCTAAACAGTGTTCCAGTAATACTATATACCTATCAGAAATACCATGCAAAAACAATTTTTCCTTAATCACCTCTAGGCATTCTTTCAATGGAACGTTGGTGAACAACGATTCAACATCAAAACTCACCAATATCTCATCAGGTTCCAACTGGATTTCATTCAAGAGGCTAATGAAATGTCGAGAGTCTTTTACGTATGACGATGTATTACCTGTCAGTGGTTGCAAAACCTTGGCTACATGCTTCGCTAAATCGTAAGTGGGAGAATCAATTTGACTTACTATTGGTCGTAAAGGCACGTCTTTTTTATGTATTTTTGGTAGGCCATAAAGTTTTGGAGGTTGCGATATTTTGGGACTGTGCAACCAGTTGTACTCGTCATCCGTAAATAGCTCCATATGTTCTCGTATCAGAGAGCGCGTGCGACGTGTAATTCTAGCAGTGGGGTTGTAGGTCACTAGTTTATAGGTATTAGTGTCGGCAAGCAGACTTCGCATTTTTACATCATAGTCAGTGGTATTCATCACTACCGTAGCATTACCTTTATCAGCTTTCAGAACTAAAATATCTTTATTTTTCCGAATATCATTAAGGGATGCGCGCTCTTCAGGAGTGATGTTACTTTTAGGTAGCTTCGAACGTCGTAGTATAACTGAAATATCCTGCCTTAGCGCTTCCGCATCATAAGACGGTATTTTATTGCGTAAGACGGCTTCTTCGACACAACTAATAATGCTTTCATACGGAATACGACTGGGTGTTGGTGCGAAATTCATACCTTTTGCCAGAACTGATAAAGTCGGTTCGTCTAGAACATTGTTGGAAATATTAATAACCGTCCCCGCATTACTGTTGATATGATTTAATGTCGACTTACGTGAACTCAGCTTTTCAAATTTTTTGTTGTGTGTATTACTCGACAACTCAAAAATTCTCTCTGCCTGTAGGTACGTAACACGGTCACACAAATCAAAATCACTTTCCGACATAAGCACACTGCATTCCAAATGTAAGACATATAATTTACACTGTACATCGTTTAATTCTTTATGACTATTACGTATTAACTGTCGTAAAAGGCGGACACTCGCTTTGCGTAGAATGCGGTCGGAGTGCGGTATCTCAATACGAGGCTTTATGCGAACACACGTTGGTATTAAGTCCCAATCGCGACACTTATTTAAAAATATCAACGATGTTTCAAGACGCACTTTTTTCCGACGTAAACATTCTAGTTGTCGAATATGTAAAGTTATGCCTAGAGGTGATTAAGGAAAAATTGTTTTTGCATGGTATTTCTGATAGGTATATAGTATTACTGGAACACTGTTTAGACGCCAACTATTTCCTATACCAGCATCAACATTACCTTCAGATTGATGGAGTAGCTATGGGTAGTCCTGTAGCACCAGCGCTGGCCAACATCTGGATGGAATATTTCGAGGAAAAAGCGTTGGCCTCAGGGCCGTTCAGTATCCGATTTTGGAAAAGGTATGTTGATGACGTATTCTGCCTAATCAGGGGAACCAAACGAGAGGTAGAACAATACCTCGGTCACCTCAACTCCATTCATAGTAAGATCCGTTTTACTTATGAAATGGAGAGTGAACGCTCACTGGCATTCCTGGACGTCAGGTTAAATGTACGAGAGGATGGCTCTCTGGGACACACTGTACACCGGAAACCCACACACACAGACAGATACCTGAACGCTTCCTCGCACCATCACCCGCGACACCTACTATCTGTTGAAAAATCCTTGACGAAGCGAGCCTATGAACTTTGTGACCCTGAACATTTAAATACGGAGCTCGCACACGTTCAGGAGACCCTAAGAAGAAACGGGTACAAAGCGAGTCGAAACGGCTTAGGTCGACACCGTACGAAACATCCGGAGGTCAATAGGCAGTCTGCGTTCATGCCATATATCAAAGGAGTAACGGACAAAGTTGGAACAGTTTTCAAAAAATTCTCCATCAAGACTGTATACGTTCCGTTCTCCAAAATTGAAAATTTGATTCGCACGCCGAAGGATGTAATCCCGTACCAGACACCAGGTGTCTACAAAATCGACTGCAGTTGCGGTAGTTCCTATATCGGGCAGACTAAGCGCACTATCGCGCAAAGAGTCAAAGAACATATCGCAGCTGTAAAGAATCGCCAAACAACGAAGTCAGCGATAGCAGAACATCTGCTCAACTCCAATACCAACCATTGGATCGAATTCCACCGGCCGAAAGTTTTATCCACTGATCGCCAATACTATCGTAGAATGGCTCGCGAAGCGATTGAAATTAAAAAACATCCAAATTTCAATCGCGAGGATGGGTATAGACTTTCCTCAGCGTGGAATCCGGTGCTAGAAAATCTTAAGGTTCGTGATTTATCGTCACAGGCATCGTCGATGGACACTGTTAGTGTTGTGTGTTGTGACTATAATAAATATAAAGACCAAACGGGGGTAGTTCATCAAAATACCCCTCAACGCTGCAGGCGAAGCCGCGCACCGCCAGTCAGCCCGTGACCACGGTTGGTGAAACCCAGCCGAAACGTCGGGATAGAAAAAACCAAAGGTAACGCGTGAAAACCCGTTAAAATTAACTGAATTTAAATATGGAACGCGAAAACTTAAAAAATTACATTACAAACCGGTACGGGCCGGAAGTAACTTTACATATTCGACAACTAGAATGTTTACGTCGGAAAAAAGTGCGTCTTGAAACATCGTTGATATTTTTTTAAATAAGTGTCGCGATTGGGACTTAATACCAACGTGTGTTCGCATAAAGCCTCGTATTGAGATACCGCACTCCGACCGCATTCTACGCAAAGCGAGTGTGTCCGCCTTTTACGACAGTTAATACGTAATAGTCATAAAGAATTAAACGATGTACAGTGTAAATTATATGTCTTACATTTGGAATGCAGTGTGCTTATGTCGGAAAGTGATTTTGATTTGTGTGACCGTGTTACGTACCTACAGGCAGAGAGAATTTTTGAGTTGTCGAGTAATACACACAACAAAAAATTTGAAAAGCTGAGTTCACGTAAGTCGACATTAAATCATATCAACAGTAATGCGGGGACGGTTATTAATATTTCCAACAATGTTCTAGACGAACCGACTTTATCAGTTCTGGCAAAAGGTATGAATTTCGCACCAACACCCAGTCGTATTCCGTATGAAAGCATTATTAGTTGTGTCGAAGAAGCCGTCTTACGCAATAAAATACCGTCTTATGATGCGGAAGCGCTAAGGCAGGATATTTCAGTTATACTACGACGTTCGAAGCTACCTAAAAGTAACATCACTCCTGAAGAGCGCGCATCCCTTAATGATATTCGGAAAAATAAAGATATTTTAGTTCTGAAAGCTGATAAAGGTAATGCTACGGTAGTGATGAATACCACTGACTATGATGTAAAAATGCGAAGTCTGCTTGCCGACACTAATACCTATAAACTAGTGACCTACAACCCCACTGCTAGAATTACACGTCGCACGCGCTCTCTGATACGAGAACATATGGAGCTATTTACGGATGACGAGTACAACTGGTTGCACAGTCCCAAAATATCGCAACCTCCAAAACTTTATGGCCTACCAAAAATACATAAAAAAGACGTGCCTTTACGACCAATAGTAAGTCAAATTGATTCTCCCACTTACGATTTAGCGAAGCATGTAGCCAAGGTTTTGCAACCACTGACAGGTAATACATCGTCATACGTAAAAGACTCTCGACATTTCATTAGCCTCTTGAATGAAATCCAGTTGGAACCTGATGAGATATTGGTGAGTTTTGATGTTGAATCGTTGTTCACCAACGTTCCATTGAAAGAATGCCTAGAGGTGATTAAGGAAAAATTGTTTTTGCATGGTATTTCTGATAGGTATATAGTATTACTGGAACACTGTTTAGACGCCAACTATTTCCTATACCAGCATCAACATTACCTTCAGATTGATGGAGTAGCTATGGGTAGTCCTGTAGCACCAGCGCTGGCCAACATCTGGATGGAATATTTCGAGGAAAAAGCGTTGGCCTCAGGGCCGTTCAGTATCCGATTTTGGAAAAGGTATGTTGATGACGTATTCTGCCTAATCAGGGGAACCAAACGAGAGGTAGAACAATACCTCGGTCACCTCAACTCCATTCATAGTAAGATCCGTTTTACTTATGAAATGGAGAGTGAACGCTCACTGGCATTCCTGGACGTCAGGTTAAATGTACGAGAGGATGGCTCTCTGGGACACACTGTACACCGGAAACCCACACACACAGACAGATACCTGAACGCTTCCTCGCACCATCACCCGCGACACCTACTATCTGTTGAAAAATCCTTGACGAAGCGAGCCTATGAACTTTGTGACCCTGAACATTTAAATACGGAGCTCGCACACGTTCAGGAGACCCTAAGAAGAAACGGGTACAAAGCGAGTCGAAACGGCTTAGGTCGACACCGTACGAAACATCCGGAGGTCAATAGGCAGTCTGCGTTCATGCCATATATCAAAGGAGTAACGGACAAAGTTGGAACAGTTTTCAAAAAATTCTCCATCAAGACTGTATACGTTCCGTTCTCCAAAATTGAAAATTTGATTCGCACGCCGAAGGATGTAATCCCGTACCAGACACCAGGTGTCTACAAAATCGACTGCAGTTGCGGTAGTTCCTATATCGGGCAGACTAAGCGCACTATCGCGCAAAGAGTCAAAGAACATATCGCAGCTGTAAAGAATCGCCAAACAACGAAGTCAGCGATAGCAGAACATCTGCTCAACTCCAATACCAACCATTGGATCGAATTCCACCGGCCGAAAGTTTTATCCACTGATCGCCAATACTATCGTAGAATGGCTCGCGAAGCGATTGAAATTAAAAAACATCCAAATTTCAATCGCGAGGATGGGTATAGACTTTCCTCAGCGTGGAATCCGGTGCTAGAAAATCTTAAGGTTCGTGATTTATCGTCACAGGCATCGTCGATGGACACTGTTAGTGTTGTGTGTTGTGACTATAATAAATATAAAGACCAAACGGGGGTAGTTCATCAAAATACCCCTCAACGCTGCAGGCGAAGCCGCGCACCGCCAGTCAGCCCGTGACCACGGTTGGTGAAACCCAGCCGAAACGTCGGGATAGAAAAAAAACCAAAGGTAACGCGTGAAAACCCGTTAAAATTAACTGAATTTAAATATGGAACGCGAAAACTTAAAAAATTACATTACAAACCGGTACGGGCCGGAAGTAACTTTACATATTCGACAACTAGAATGTTTACGTCGGAAAAAAGTGCGTCTTGAAACATCGTTGATATTTTTAAATAAGTGTCGCGATTGGGACTTAATACCAACGTGTGTTCGCATAAAGCCTCGTATTGAGATACCGCACTCCGACCGCATTCTACGCAAAGCGAGTGTCCGCCTTTTACGACAGTTAATACGTAATAGTCATAAAGAATTAAACGATGTACAGTGTAAATTATATGTCTTACATTTGGAATGCAGTGTGCTTATGTCGGAAAGTGATTTTGATTTGTGTGACCGTGTTACGTACCTACAGGCAGAGAGAATTTTTGAGTTGTCGAGTAATACACACAACAAAAAATTTGAAAAGCTGAGTTCACGTAAGTCGACATTAAATCATATCAACAGTAATGCGGGGACGGTTATTAATATTTCCAACAATGTTCTAGACGAACCGACTTTATCAGTTCTGGCAAAAGGTATGAATTTCGCACCAACACCCAGTCGTATTCCGTATGAAAGCATTATTAGTTGTGTCGAAGAAGCCGTCTTACGCAATAAAATACCGTCTTATGATGCGGAAGCGCTAAGGCAGGATATTTCAGTTATACTACGACGTTCGAAGCTACCTAAAAGTAACATCACTCCTGAAGAGCGCGCATCCCTTAATGATATTCGGAAAAATAAAGATATTTTAGTTCTGAAAGCTGATAAAGGTAATGCTACGGTAGTGATGAATACCACTGACTATGATGTAAAAATGCGAAGTCTGCTTGCCGACACTAATACCTATAAACTAGTGACCTACAACCCCACTGCTAGAATTACACGTCGCACGCGCTCTCTGATACGAGAACATATGGAGCTATTTACGGATGACGAGTACAACTGGTTGCACAGTCCCAAAATATCGCAACCTCCAAAACTTTATGGCCTACCAAAAATACATAAAAAAGACGTGCCTTTACGACCAATAGTAAGTCAAATTGATTCTCCCACTTACGATTTAGCGAAGCATGTAGCCAAGGTTTTGCAACCACTGACAGGTAATACATCGTCATACGTAAAAGACTCTCGACATTTCATTAGCCTCTTGAATGAAATCCAGTTGGAACCTGATGAGATATTGGTGAGTTTTGATGTTGAATCGTTGTTCACCAACGTTCCATTGAAAGAATGCCTAGAGGTGATTAAGGAAAAATTGTTTTTGCATGGTATTTCTGATAGGTATATAGTATTACTGGAACACTGTTTAGACGCCAACTATTTCCTATACCAGCATCAACATTACCTTCAGATTGATGGAGTAGCTATGGGTAGTCCTGTAGCACCAGCGCTGGCCAACATCTGGATGGAATATTTCGAGGAAAAAGCGTTGGCCTCAGGGCCGTTCAGTATCCGATTTTGGAAAAGGTATGTTGATGACGTATTCTGCCTAATCAGGGGAACCAAACGAGAGGTAGAACAATACCTCGGTCACCTCAACTCCATTCATAGTAAGATCCGTTTTACTTATGAAATGGAGAGTGAACGCTCACTGGCATTCCTGGACGTCAGGTTAAATGTACGAGAGGATGGCTCTCTGGGACACACACTGTACACCGGAAACCCACACACACAGACAGATACCTGAACGCTTCCTCGCACCATCACCCGCGACACCTACTATCTGTTGAAAAATCCTTGACGAAGCGAGCCTATGAACTTTGTGACCCTGAACATTTAAATACGGAGCTCGCACACGTTCAGGAGACCCTAAGAAGAAACGGGTACAAAGCGAGTCGAAACGGCTTAGGTCGACACCGTACGAAACATCCGGAGGTCAATAGGCAGTCTGCGTTCATGCCATATATCAAAGGAGTAACGGACAAAGTTGGAACAGTTTTCAAAAAATTCTCCATCAAGACTGTATACGTTCCGTTCTCCAAAATTGAAAATTTGATTCGCACGCCGAAGGATGTAATCCCGTACCAGACACCAGGTGTCTACAAAATCGACTGCAGTTGCGGTAGTTCCTATATCGGGCAGACTAAGCGCACTATCGCGCAAAGAGTCAAAGAACATATCGCAGCTGTAAAGAATCGCCAAACAACGAAGTCAGCGATAGCAGAACATCTGCTCAACTCCAATACCAACCATTGGATCGAATTCCACCGGCCGAAAGTTTTATCCACTGATCGCCAATACTATCGTAGAATGGCTCGCGAAGCGATTGAAATTAAAAAACATCCAAATTTCAATCGCGAGGATGGGTATAGACTTTCCTCAGCGTGGAATCCGGTGCTAGAAAATCTTAAGGTTCGTGATTTATCGTCACAGGCATCGTCGATGGACACTGTTAGTGTTGTGTGTTGTGACTATAATAAATATAAAGACCAAACGGGGGTAGTTCATCAAAATACCCCTCAACGCTGCAGGCGAAGCCGCGCACCGCCAGTCAGCCCGTGACCACGGTTGGTGAAACCCAGCCGAAACGTCGGGATAGAAAAAACCAAAGGTAACGCGTGAAAACCCGTTAAAATTAACTGAATTTAAATATGGAACGCGAAAACTTAAAAAATTACATTACAAACCGGTACGGGCCGGAAGTAACTTTACATATTCGACAACTAGAATGTTTACGTCGGAAAAAAGTGCGTCTTGAAACATCGTTGATATTTTTAAATAAGTGTCGCGATTGGGACTTAATACCAACGTGTGTTCGCATAAAGCCTCGTATTGAGATACCGCACTCCGACCGCATTCTACGCAAAGCGAGTGTCCGCCTTTTACGACAGTTAATACGTAATAGTCATAAAGAATTAAACGATGTACAGTGTAAATTATATGTCTTACATTTGGAATGCAGTGTGCTTATGTCGGAAAGTGATTTTGATTTGTGTGACCGTGTTACGTACCTACAGGCAGAGAGAATTTTTGAGTTGTCGAGTAATACACACAACAAAAAAATTTGAAAAGCTGAGTTCACGTAAGTCGACATTAAATCATATCAACAGTAATGCGGGGACGGTTATTAATATTTCCAACAATGTTCTAGACGAACCGACTTTATCAGTTCTGGCAAAAGGTATGAATTTCGCACCAACACCCAGTCGTATTCCGTATGAAAGCATTATTAGTTGTGTCGAAGAAGCCGTCTTACGCAATAAAATACCGTCTTATGATGCGGAAGCGCTAAGGCAGGATATTTTCAGTTATACTACGACGTTCGAAGCTACCTAAAAGTAACATCACTCCTGAAGAGCGCGCATCCCTTAATGATATTCGGAAAAATAAAGATATTTTAGTTCTGAAAGCTGATAAAGGTAATGCTACGGTGATGAATACCACTGACTATGATGTAAAAATGCGAAGTCTGCTTGCCGACACTAATACCTATAAACTAGTGACCTACAACCCCACTGCTAGAATTACACGTCGCACGCGCTCTCTGATACGAGAACATATGGAGCTATTTACGGATGACGAGTACAACTGGTTGCACAGTCCCAAAATATCGCAACCTCCAAAACTTTATGGCCTACCAAAAATACATAAAAAAGACGTGCCTTTACGACCAATAGTAAGTCAAATTGATTCTCCCACTTACGATTTAGCGAAGCATGTAGCCAAGGTTTTGCAACCACTGACAGGTAATACATCGTCATACGTAAAAGACTCTCGACATTTCATTAGCCTCTTGAATGAAATCCAGTTGGAACCTGATGAGATATTGGTGAGTTTTGATGTTGAATCGTTGTTCACCAACGTTCCATTGAAAGAATGCCTAGAGGTGATTAAGGAAAAATTGTTTTTGCATGGTATTTCTGATAGGTATATAGTATTACTGGAACACTGTTTAGACGCCAACTATTTCCTATACCAGCATCAACATTACCTTCAGATTGATGGAGTAGCTATGGGTAGTCCTGTAGCACCAGCGCTGGCCAACATCTGGATGGAATATTTCGAGGAAAAAGCGTTGGCCTCAGGGCCGTTCAGTATCCGATTTTGGAAAAGGTATGTTGATGACGTATTCTGCCTAATCAGGGGAACCAAACGAGAGGTAGAACAATACCTCGGTCACCTCAACTCCATTCATAGTAAGATCCGTTTTACTTATGAAATGGAGAGTGAACGCTCACTGGCATTCCTGGACGTCAGGTTAAATGTACGAGAGGATGGCTCTCTGGGACACACTGTACACCGGAAACCCACACACACAGACAGATACCTGAACGCTTCCTCGCACCATCACCCGCGACACCTACTATCTGTTGAAAAATCCTTGACGAAGCGAGCCTATGAACTTTGTGACCCTGAACATTTAAATACGGAGCTCGCACACGTTCAGGAGACCCTAAGAAGAAACGGGTACAAAGCGAGTCGAAACGGCTTAGGTCGACACCGTACGAAACATCCGGAGGTCAATAGGCAGTCTGCGTTCATGCCATATATCAAAGGAGTAACGGACAAAGTTGGAACAGTTTTCAAAAAATTCTCCATCAAGACTGTATACGTTCCGTTCTCCAAAATTGAAAATTTGATTCGCACGCCGAAGGATGTAATCCCGTACCAGACACCAGGTGTCTACAAAATCGACTGCAGTTGCGGTAGTTCCTATATCGGGCAGACTAAGCGCACTATCGCGCAAAGAGTCAAAGAACATATCGCAGCTGTAAAGAATCGCCAAACAACGAAGTCAGCGATAGCAGAACATCTGCTCAACTCCAATACCAACCATTGGATCGAATTCCACCGGCCGAAAGTTTTATCCACTGATCGCCAATACTATCGTAGAATGGCTCGCGAAGCGATTGAAATTAAAAAAATCCAAATTTCAATCGCGAGGATGGGTATAGACTTTCCTCAGCGTGGAATCCGGTGCTAGAAAATCTTAAGGTTCGTGATTTATCGTCACAGGCATCGTCGATGGACACTGTTAGTGTTGTGTGTTGTGACTATAATAAATATAAAGACCAAACGGGGGTAGTTCATCAAAATACCCCTCAACGCTGCAGGCGAAGCCGCGCACCGCCAGTCAGCCCGTGACCACGGTTGGTGAAACCCAGCCGAAACGTCGGGATAGAAAAAACCAAAGGTAACGCGTGAAAACCCGTTAAAATTAACTGAATTTAAATATGGAACGCGAAAACTTAAAAAATTACATTACAAACCGGTACGGGCCGGAAGTAACTTTACATATTCGACAACTAGAATGTTTACGTCGGAAAAAAGTGCGTCTTGAAACATCGTTGATATTTTTAAATAAGTGTCGCGATTGGGACTTAATACCAACGTGTGTTCGCATAAAGCCTCGTATTGAGATACCGCACTCCGACCGCATTCTACGCAAAGCGAGTGTCCGCCTTTTACGACAGTTAATACGTAATAGTCATAAAGAATTAAACGATGTACAGTGTAAATTATATGTCTTACATTTGGAATGCAGTGTGCTTATGTCGGAAAGTGATTTTGATTTGTGTGACCGTGTTACGTACCTACAGGCAGAGAGAATTTTTGAGTTGTCGAGTAATACACACAACAAAAAATTTGAAAAGCTGAGTTCACGTAAGTCGACATTAAATCATATCAACAGTAATGCGGGGACGGTTATTAATATTTCCAACAATGTTCTAGACGAACCGACTTTATCAGTTCTGGCAAAAGGTATGAATTTCGCACCAACACCCAGTCGTATTCCGTATGAAAGCATTATTAGTTGTGTCGAAGAAGCCGTCTTACGCAATAAAATACCGTCTTATGATGCGGAAGCGCTAAGGCAGGATATTTCAGTTATACTACGACGTTCGAAGCTACCTAAAAGTAACATCACTCCTGAAGAGCGCGCATCCCTTAATGATATTCGGAAAAATAAAGATATTTTAGTTCTGAAAGCTGATAAAGGTAATGCTACGGTAGTGATGAATACCACTGACTATGATGTAAAAATGCGAAGTCTGCTTGCCGACACTAATACCTATAAACTAGTGACCTACAACCCCACTGCTAGAATTACACGTCGCACGCGCTCTCTGATACGAGAACATATGGAGCTATTTACGGATGACGAGTACAACTGGTTGCACAGTCCCAAAATATCGCAACCTCCAAACTTTATGGCCTACCAAAAATACATAAAAAAAAGACGTGCCTTTACGACCAATAGTAAGTCAAATTGATTCTCCCACTTACGATTTAGCGAAGCATGTAGCCAAGGTTTTGCAACCACTGACAGGTAATACATCGTCATACGTAAAAGACTCTCGACATTTCATTAGCCTCTTGAATGAAATCCAGTTGGAACCTGATGAGATATTGGTGAGTTTTGATGTTGAATCGTTGTTCACCAACGTTCCATTGAAAGAATGCCTAGAGGTGATTAAGGAAAAATTGTTTTTGCATGGTATTTCTGATAGGTATATAGTATTACTGGAACACTGTTTAGACGCCAACTATTTCCTATACCAGCATCAACATTACCTTCAGATTGATGGAGTAGCTATGGGTAGTCCTGTAGCACCAGCGCTGGCCAACATCTGGATGGAATATTTCGAGGAAAAAGCGTTGGCCTCAGGGCCGTTCAGTATCCGATTTTGGAAAAGGTATGTTGATGATGACGTATTCTGCCTAATCAGGGGAACCAAAACGAGAGGTAGAACAATACCTCGGTCACCTCAACTCCATTCATAGTAAGATCCGTTTTACTTATGAAATGGAGAGTGAACGCTCACTGGCATTCCTGGACGTCAGGTTAAATGTACGAGAGGATGGCTCTCTGGGACACACTGTACACCGGAAACCCACACACACAGACAGATACCTGAACGCTTCCTCGCACCATCACCCGCGACACCTACTATCTGTTGAAAAATCCTTGACGAAGCGAGCCTATGAACTTTGTGACCCTGAACATTTAAATACGGAGCTCGCACACGTTCAGGAGACCCTAAGAAGAAACGGGTACAAAGCGAGTCGAAACGGCTTAGGTCGACACCGTACGAAACATCCGGAGGTCAATAGGCAGTCTGCGTTCATGCCATATATCAAAGGAGTAACGGACAAAGTTGGAACAGTTTTCAAAAAATTCTCCATCAAGACTGTATACGTTCCGTTCTCCAAAATTGAAAATTTGATTCGCACGCCGAAGGATGTAATCCCGTACCAGACACCAGGTGTCTACAAAATCGACTGCAGTTGCGGTAGTTCCTATATCGGGCAGACTAAGCGCACTATCGCGCAAAGAGTCAAAGAACATATCGCAGCTGTAAAGAATCGCCAAACAACGAAGTCAGCGATAGCAGAACATCTGCTCAACTCCAATACCAACCATTGGATCGAATTCCACCGGCCGAAAGTTTTATCCACTGATCGCCAATACTATCGTAGAATGGCTCGCGAAGCGATTGAAATTAAAAAACATCCAAATTTCAATCGCGAGGATGGGTATAGACTTTCCTCAGCGTGGAATCCGGTGCTAGAAAATCTTAAGGTTCGTGATTTATCGTCACAGGCATCGTCGATGGACACTGTTAGTGTTGTGTGTTGTGACTATAATAAATATAAAGACCAAACGGGGGTAGTTCATCAAAATACCCCTCAACGCTGCAGGCGAAGCCGCGCACCGCCAGTCAGCCCGTGACCACGGTTGGTGAAACCCAGCCGAAACGTCGGGATAGAAAAAACCAAAGGTAACGCGTGAAAACCCGTTAAAATTAACTGAATTTAAATGATTGATCAGTTTTTATTCAAATTTAAAATATATTAATAAAAATTCAAACATCAGTTAATTATAATGTCGTTAGAATAAATATCTCATTAATTAGAATGAATGGATTACTTTTTTTTAATAAATCTTTATCTTTATAGTATTCATCAAAATCGAATGAATAGTTTAGGCGCTATGGAGGGACGTAAATAAATGAATACATTTATGTTATCACTCGGCTAGTGTCTGTGTTTTTTTTTATTTATTACAAGAAAATCAAACTTGGTTTAGACTTTAGACGATAGATATATTTAATACACACATATATAGACTGCTAAAATCATAACCCTTCCTTTTGTCTTCGCCGTAGTCGGGTAAAAAACATAACGAATATCCCCTGAAGTACTAACCTGGCGTTTCCATTGTTTTCCTATTGTTCCATTTTTATGAGTAATCGACATAATATAGATGGAGTAGCTATGTGCCCGCGGCTCCACCCGCGTTTCATATATTCTTTACTGCGTTATATAGTTTTTAAATATTCATTGGAAAATAATGTTTTGATGGTACTATCCATCGAATCGTATTTAACCGACTTCAAAATCGAGGAGGTTACCAATCTGTCTGTATTTTTTTTTATGTTTGTTACTCGATTTCTCCTTCAATTGCGGACCGATTTGCAAAATTGTTTTTTTAATCGATAGAACACACTCGAGCTGGTCCCATTTCCACCAAATCAGGATCTAATCAGTGGATCTCAGGGAAATCAAGAGACACCCTCGAATTTTATAGAGTATTTATACATTTGTATATATATTTGCTTCCACAGCTATTTAAGTGTTTACGTATTGCAGTCACCGATTTCAATTTTATTAATGGTATTATATTAAAAACAAAGGATATGTATAAGTTATCAGAAGTAGATTAATGTGTCGAGTACCCATAAAAATAAGACAATAGGAAAACAATGGAAAGCTGGCGTAAACGCCAGGTAAGTGCTCATGAAATTATTTATTTATTTTTTAGCGCAGTTTTATATAGTGTATTCTTTTGAAGTCGGTTTTGTTTTTTAAATTGTAAAAGTTTTGTTTGTTCAAACCCTTTCCAGTAAAACAGAACCATGACTTATTATTTTTTACAATTTGAATTTAAAAAAATAGTCCTATTTGGAACAAATCCGTTGATTTATTAAGAACACCTCTATTATTTAATATAACAGTTTTGATTCTTGGGGTAACACCAGAATATCCCTATTACGCTACTGACTAAAGTTTATAAAGTAACATTCTCCCAATATTTCACACAACAAATAAAAACCACTACATCGCAGACTAAAAAAGATCCCCAAAAAAACTCCATTAAAGTCTATTTTAAGTTGATAGGTATAATAATAAGGACGTTTATTATAAGGAACAAAAACATATGAAAATCGAGTTCACACAGGAAGAATGTGTCCACCACTATTTCTAAGAATCTAACAGAACACGGTATAATTATTATTATTACCCTGAACTAGACGATTGATATCAATCGGTCATCCACGATCGACGTCCATAATCGGATATACAGCGAAAGTGTACGCGGATAACGGGAAACGGGTCGCTCCGGTTTCGTCGAAACCGATTACTATTCTAATAATTATTGTGTTGACAACTTGTTTAACGTCCGGTGTTAAATCGACTTAAGGCCAACTTCACAATTAGCTTAATTACTGTTATTATATATCATCAAATCTCTAATAAAGTCGACGGAGGCTGATAATTCAATCGCTTGTGATATCTAAAAGTATCATAAAGTAAATGATCGCTTAATCTCTTTTGATTTGCAAATTTTGCGAAATTACTGTAATTAATGAAATTTTAATAATCGTAAAAATAATTGCGCGTCATATGCTCTTGAAGTAAATATTCCTTTTATATTTAATAGTAATTGATTTATTTATGAAATGACTACAAACTATAATAAATAAAGTAAAAGCGAATATAAAATAAAATGTTCTTTCTTTAATGCCGCCATCTTTTTATTAAGGAGGAACCATTGGGTACTAGCGTACAAAAAAAATTCCGTAACTACTTACAGAGAATAGACGGAATCAGGTTGGACTGACATAAAAAACTGCCCGATTGACTAAAACTCTCTCGGTTTATTCGACATACGCCCTGCACCGATGTTCGGAGACGCTTTCACATTTTTTCAGACAACTACAAAGCCGCCATGACAATATACATAATCTCGGTTACAGCGTCAATTTGAATACAATATTTAAACAAATATAACATCATAACTCTCTCCCATAAGGGTAAGCAGAGACTACATCCTTCCATTAGCTACGATCGATAAACATGTATTTCAATGCCAATTTTTAGAAAGTGTTCGATCTGGTCGAGATCATTTTGGTCGACTTTTATCGGCGTGCCCAGTCACCATCGCCTTGTAAATTAGTTTCGTCAATCTTCTTTCATCTATGGTCTCCACGTGCCCAAATCAACAAAGGATACCTTTTTCTTTCTTTGTCACTACATCCTCTAGCAAACCACGTTCCTTTATCACACTTTTTCGTACTTTGTTTATGATTTTCACTTAAACTGTATTTAAAGTCAGTTATTATTATTAAAATTAAATAATAATTATTTAATCAATATTATAATAAATAAATCAACTGCTAATTTTATACATTTTAAAACATTCATTTTTGTAACAAAGTATAATCTCTTTGCTTATAGTTGGATGTTGATTAACCTATATGGTGAAACGCGGCACGCCGAGACAAGTTTTAAGTAAATAAGGCAGCTATTGTCTTTATATTACAAAGATATATTTTACCTTTTATTTACTATCTAAATCTAAGCGTTTTTTTTTTTAAAAGTAAAATGACTTTTCATATTGCGAATGTCAAAACATTTTACGATAAAAATGAGCTTATTATATTATATTCACCAGAATGTCACAATCAAACATGATTTCACCGGAGAAATTACTTTCAAGTATAAAGAGGTGCGGAAAAAAAAAACTTATAAAAGATGCCTCTATTCTAATATTCAAAAAAAGAACAAAAAAAGATGTAAAATGTAGGAAACGTGTCGACACTGACTCGTGAAATCGATCTTGTTCCACACAATATCGGCTTTGCGTTCTTTATAAACGAGGGTGTACAAAAACGGATATAGTACATTGCTACTAATAAGTCAATATTTGTTTATAATATTAAATTTGATGTAGCAATGTATACGGATTTAATTTTAGCTTAAGGAACAGGCATCCAATGAGATTTGAATAGTAGAGATTGAGGTGTTTTCACACACGGGGTGTTCCATCTCCATTTTCAGGAGCATAAGGGAATTTTTTAAATGCCAATTTTTTATTAGTGTCTTTGATACTAAAATACTATAGCCAAGGTTTAAGTATAGGCGCCTGGATTATTATGGTAATTGTAGATAGATCCTCATCGAATGTTGGTACTAATTGCTCTTGAATATTAGCTTATTTTATATTTATATTTATAATCAGATGAAGCGCAATCATTATGCCGAACACGAATATCACATTTATACAATGTCATTAGTTGAGACTGGCCACAAACACGACAATATAAATTCCACAAAAAAACCTTTATCAAGTATACAAAAGTTAAATGCACCTTAGGTAATAATGTCGTGAGAGTTGATAGCCTGTTCGACAAAGTGTTTTACTTGTCATTGTCCATTACATTTTTTACTCCAAAGCTATTGCTATATTACTTACGTACATAATAATTTTCTAATAAAACCAGTTTTTGAGTCGCTATAACCAACTAAGGTTTCCAGATCTCATAATTTTATCGCCTTAGTGAAACTTAACATTTCTTACTGACAAAACATTTTAATACGCATAGATCAGGAGGCCTAAATACATTGTGTAAGAATTGGAGCGATGATGACGAATTGGGTAGTGTGGCCGGATTCCGCGTCAATCGACGCGGGTTCGATCCCACCTGTCCAACTCTAACATCGGGCTGAGATTTCGTTGAAGGAAAACATCGTCAGGAAACCATAGCACATGGTGGTAGGGCATTTTCTAATAATACCCACCTGGGTAGCTGCCGCCCTCAAGTTTGAAAAACTGTCGCCAAATACCAATAGGTGTGTTCCGGCAGCATCACTTGAGAACCTCTAGACTTAGTGTGTTTACCATCCTGGATCAAATCGTCACTTAACATCAGGTGAGGAGATTGTGGTCAAAGCACTGAGCCTATATCGTGTAAAAAAAGTTTATTAGATATAATGATTTTACTATGTTAAAGAAATATACAGTAATTGCATAACATTTCAAAAACATATAGTTTAAATGCAAAACAAAACGTATGGTTAGAATGGTTATGCTTAGAATAAATTAGATATTCTCAAAAGAATGTGATTCAAGAAAAAATGAAACATCTTTATTTACTCATTTCTAATTACAACTCAATTGAATTACTTTTTGCATAATGTTATAGCCGTTTTAATCTCTCTCAATCACTACACTCAAGTTGCATTAAAACTTTTACCAGTCAACTATATTGCCGTGTTAAGGTAGTAAAGTGTAAAAATCGAAATGAGAGAAAACAGGGTTCAAAGTTTTGGAATTTTTAAAACTAAATAAATGATATTTCAATGACAAAAAAAGTGAATGATTGTTATAATTTTACGTAACTTTATAAAGAGTTAAATGTGATTTCGGGTCATAACTATTTTCGAAGCCGAAAATAAGTGAACTGTTGTAATAAAAAAAGCAGTAACATGTGATTCACTGTTTTTATACTCTGTAAGAACAATTTTTACTGCCTATTTTTCGAAGCTTCCGTAATTTATTTATATTATTTTGTAAAAAAAAAAAAAAACACGTCGTAATGAAAAATAAAAATACAAAAGTGAGATTGGAAATAAGTAAACATGTCAAGATTTACATTTAAAAAATTTCCAAAATATATTAATTATTTATGTCAGAACCATTAAAATAGGTATTTATCGTTAAAATATATACTTTTAATACATTTGAAGCTTTGTCTGTACATTTAGTTTTTTTACACATTTTGTGACAGATACAGATGTGACAGTCGTTACTAATCTTGAATCTGATTATTTTTATCCATCCGTATTTAACTCGATAACGTAAGGTAACCGGTTTTAATGAAACTTTGTAGATGGGAAGAATATGTCAATGTGTAATTGTCATTTTTTTGGAATCATAAAAATATATTTAAGAAGGTTATTATTAGAAATACATAATTTACTGATTGCAACTCATGCAGAGATCATAATTTACTCACAGTTTTTTTTTACACCTTTACACATCTTTTACTCTGAAATATCAACGATCTAACTACCTAGTAAAAGCAGTGTAACCCCATTGCACATTTTTTTTAGTCGTTAATAAAATCATAATAAGTTATAAAGGTAAGAAAGCAGTACTTATATCATACGAAGGAGAGAAAAGCAGTATTGCTTGAATATTACTGCTTTTATGCTTTGAAAATGTAACTAATTTGAAATTTTGCCATACTGGAAAAAACACAATTTTAAAACAAATAACATTTTCGCTGATACGGTTGTAATTATAATCATAAAAAAAATGTATTGGGATAAAAAATAAAAAAAAAAAACTTAAAGTACGTCAGTATTATCATAGGGTACATCTTATATTGGCAATGTCTGATGTGTGTACGATCAAACATTAAATTGTTGCCACGGCGTATAAAAACAAGAGTTCCAGTTATGTTCGAAATATAAACTAAGACAAACGTTAGCGTGCAAGTAAGGGGTCGCATTACGGCCGCCCCTACTCTCTTGGTCAATCAACTTTGTTTTTCTACTTAGACAACACACTTACACAAAGCTAACACTTCATTCCGCCTCACTGAGTTTCCCAGGGGTTTCAATTTACAAATCATTAGTTTCGTTAACACGAAAGATAAGAGGATGTTACGCAATAAACCCGTAAATAAGTTTAAAATTTTGAATAGATAATTAGATATTATATATTCCTTATAACAAACTCTTTTGTTATTGTATTTTTTTATCTAAACCTTTTTTTATTCGAGATCGGTGAAAAGACTATGCGTGTGACGATAAATATAGTCCTAGAAAAAAGATGATCACCATGCCCGTTTTTTATCATCTGCATGGATAATGGACGCAATATAAATAATACACTATACCAAATGTAGGGTTAAGCTTGATCTATACCTTAGGCCGGTTCCGGTTTCTGGAAGAATGAATAAGCGTATCCGGGTTCTGTTGACGTAAACACTGTCAGAGACTGCCATACAACTTAATGAGTCCCAAGATTAAACCTGGCACGTTCCTCTCGCATTTTTGCCAGCGCGGAAGTCTGCAGATTTTCCTTTTTTTTTTTTAAAAGTCCCTGCCGATAAAGTAATTGTTTTTTGTCTTCAACGCATACACTTTTTTTTTCATAACCCTAAATTTTTGCAATGCTAAATCTTCATAATGCTAACTTCAACAGTACAAAATAGCTATTGTCATGCGAGCTTATTTAAAGCTATAATTATGAAAGCATAGCTTTGCATTATTAATTGCATCAAATTACTCGTTTATACGAATATCTACGACCTTAACTTGATATACCTTACATAAAATAGATTGTAATGGTACAAAACATATATTAAAACTTAGTCAGAAAATATACCTATAACAAGAACAATCTAAATCGGTTCAATCATTCTCTAGTAATAAGCGTACCAACTGGCAACTGGATATAAAAAACTTCGTCTTTTTTAATATTTATGGATTTACAATGAAATATAAATAAATTCCTGGAGGCTTCGTAAACGTAAGGGGGAATAGCAATTATCTAGTTGTTAACTTGGGTACATTAAACTTATTACGCTACAGCGATCGGGTTGCGCCTACGCATTCATTAGGACATGTTAAATAACTACTTCTCGTGGATAAACGAGGTTTACGTTTCCAGCTGCGATTTATTAACTGACTCAACAAAGTAGAAGTTAAGGTGATCGTTTTTTTCTTTCTTATGCTTTAATAAATTTTAAAAGTATGGAAATTGTAAAATGAAGTTTCGTTATCGGATGTAAAAACAAATATTGAATGGTAATATTTTTTTCATTTCTATGTATGCAACATTTTTTAGCGTGAACCGGTTTTGCTAAATTATTTGTTTACACAAAGCGGTCAAGGGGTTAATAACTTATTTATGAGTGAGTTCGATTTGAAGAAAATTAACCACAAGGAGTAAATTAAAAACTATAAAAACTAATTCCTAAACTAGACAAATAAAACGGTATTCCCAGTTATGCGATTTTAGAATTACACTACGCGTCCCAATTTAAATAATACCTATAGGTCGGCGGTCGACCGTTTGTAAAGTTATTTCGACTGCCAACTCGTGATGGTCATTGTGCGAATCGATTTTAAGAAACTATTACGTATTCGTAACGTCACTCTGACAGGTGTTCCAAACATACAAATTACATGTTTTCCTCGAATATCTACAAATGTTGTAAAAAGTTCACTGTCCTTTTCCAACGTTTTTTAAAAGAAGGAGACAGATAAGGCACGTTGTTTCTCGTAGTGCAAATAGCGTATTGCCTCCATACGTTGGGACATTTCAGCCTCAAATACCGTCACGGAGCGTGCAGATTTGTATCCTGATAATAAATTTAGCATATAGTTCAACGAACTATGTGAGATTTAGCTGAGTTCGGTTGAACGCATTCTTGTAAAAACTTTTCGATCCTATGTAATTTTAACACTACCAGTTTACTAACACTATAATTTTATGTATATTCATAGAAGTGGCTTGTCAGATTAATTACTTTATTCATTCGGTTAATAATATAATGATATACAGGATCCAAGTAATTCATAATATAAACATCATAAACAATTATATGTAGCGGGTTCTTGCTCGTTGAACCGTTTAGGAATGATTAAAAATCATTTCTTTTTTATAACCCATAACTTATATTGATTTTCCATCTAATAATCTCTTACATCGTCTGAACAATCTAATAGACATAAATAAATTGCCAACTACAAAGTAAAAATATACTTCTTCCACAAGGCTTAGCGTAAACTATTGCCATACCACATATATAAAATCCTGTATTACCGTGCATAAAATACAAAATTGTTTATATATTTATAAACATGTATATATATATATATATAATTATTACGGGTCAATGAATCATCGAGATTATCATTCCCACAACAAATAATAAATGAAGAGATATTTCACGCACTATTTATTCATTTTCCACTTATACGCTTGAACGCATAAAGATTCAATTATGAATGAACGATAAATCCTTTATCGGTTCTTGGCTAAGCTTTATTATAAATTAATATATTCTCTGAGGCTTCTAAAGTCATTTACTGAAGTAGAATGAGTATTATAATTAGTTTATAAGTCCATATCTACTGATGCCTAGGTAGATTACTTTAGGTTATTTTAGGGACGTAAAAGCAATGCATGCTTACGTTTTTGTACGATAACTATTCACACACACTTCTTATTTCACATTTTTTTCATATAAGTCAATGAGACTAAGACTTAAAACACCTTTAAAAAACTTGATGTGACGTTAATTACTCTTTTATTCATTTGCGAAGAGTTATTACTTTGAAATATCTTTTTAGAACAATATAATGTATGACTATAACTTCAAATCCAAGAAACACCAACAAATAGAAATATTCATATCTATACTGATAAATAAAATTGGAGTGTCTGTTTGTAATGTAAAAATTATTATTCTTTAAGTAGATATGAACGTATATACGATACCCATACTAAAAATACAATTTTATTTTTTTTGTCTGTCTGTTTGTTCCGGGTAACCTCCGAAACGGATGGACGGATTTTAACAGGACTTTTTTTGGTTGGTAGCTAAAGTTACTCCGGGTAACTTAGGGTACTTTTAATTTTCGAAATTAATTAGATATCCGCGTAAAAAATTAAAATTCCTAAAAAAATTAATAAAATTCGATTCAACGTACAGTTTTACGGGTAAGTGTTTGAATTTACGAGAAATATATTTACTTTATCTTAATACTACAAAAAAAATAGGGTTCCGTATAAAACAAAATAAAACGCAGTAAAGGATATATGAAACACGGGCGCAGCCGCGGGCGCACTACTACTATTAAAATATATTGATATCTGAAAGATACAAATTTAATATATAAAAATTTCGCATTATGAGACTACCCTATAGGTCCTAACTGGATCACCTGGCCTTTAGGTAAAACTCAAAACTCGTCCCGTACCACACAGTGACCCGTATTAATGAGATCATTTTTCGAGATCAGCTCCTGTGTATTCATTGACTTGAATTAACTGTTTTGGTTATTTTAGCGGATACTTTTCAATGGAATTTTAATACTTACACTCATGACCAAAGGTTTTTTTTACCGATTTGTATCCGGTGCATAAATTCTAGTTTTTAATAATAATTCTGGAGTATGGTCGATGCCAGTGCTGTTTAGAGCAAACAATACACGTAATGGACCTTACGTACTGTGTTAGAAATATAGTATCGCATTTAGATGACCAGCTAGGATGTTTTGAAAAGTTGTGTACTACAAAAATCTGCAAAAGAGTAAATGGGTTGCCCATGACTTTCAAATATTGAAGGACATTGATGGGAAATTGACTAAGCGAAATATAATACTAGGAGGAGAAATGTAAATATGTAATAATGTAACAATAATAATAATAACTAGCAATGAATCTAACAAGATAATTTTAAAGCAAAACAAACTCTGTTAGGCTATAAAGTGTGACAGCGTGTAGATACATTTCTCGTTATCATGCTTCAACATATCTAACATCTAGGCCAGACGTACCGCAGAAGCTATTGAAAGGAAAACATGAGTATAAATCTTATTTCCTACGGAAAAGGATAAACCTACTTTTTACCTCGATGTTCGGTTATAATGCACCGTTACTGTCGAACGGGAATCGAATCGGGGACCGGTTTGACAATTTTAAATTAGCGATCGAAAACCTCAAGGTCGTTTTTACGTTGATTGCGCAACGTAATGCCTCAATATACTTTTCTCTCTGTTTTTTTTTTTTTTGTTTTTATCGATTTTGTGATTATGTCGTGCTTACTATGTATTATCATTATTACCCGTGGTTTCGTCTGTGTAATAGTATCATTTTCGATGGTGTTAATATGTTCTACTTTCGAGGATATTTTTTGACTTTATAAAGATGCGATACGTTTTCGAAATATTTTCATTCTGTTTTCTTTGATTAAAACTATTACGAATTATATAATTCAAGAGAGAGAGAGTTTTCCTTTAAGAACATTCCTTTTCTTGTAACAACTTAGATTCATTAATTTAATTTAATATCCAATTAAAATATTTTAAGATGATTAAATAAATAATTAAAACCTGTTTTATACTAACTTTAACGTTACATCGAAAAAGCAAGTCATCCGTCTTATGTGGTTCATAATTATGTTTTAGGTAGAAAACTCTTTATTAATTTTTTTGACATCTGATTTTTTGGCTTTCTAATACTTTATTTCAAATTAAGTAACGGCCAATATAGTAACACGAATACTTATAGTATTGTAAATTGAGAATTAGCAAATAAAAGTGAATTAAGTACTAATGATAACAATATATTGATCCGAATGTTTTAACGTAATTCGATTTATTTGCTGCTACTAGACAATAAAATTGCAAGCGTGTGCACGACCGGCCTCTTTATCCTTATAGTATGGAATGCCAATGCTGCCAACGTCAGGGATGGCTTAGCACGTAATTTAGTAATGATATTATATTTATCCCTGTTGATAAATATTCTCGAATGCGGCCATTCCATTTCATACTAGATATGGCTGCAGCGGAACAACTGTTCGACAATAATTACACTTATCACACAAATCGAATACGAAATTTACAATTTCTCGGTTTTATTATATGACTTACTATGACCGAAACGGTAGTAAAGGGCATCACAAAACATAAAAAGATTCATAAGTAGAATGAGATAACTTACAAAAGTCCAATATTTGTTGGAGGTTTGCTTCTTTCTCTATGATTTACAGTGTCAAAAATTAGGAATCTTCTCCACTCTACACTGACGCGTTTGTTGTTCAGTTGAACTATAAGGTTAAGTATTTAAAAATCCATATCCTCAAGAACACGAGTCATGCAACTGAAGGTGGAATGTCTGTCTGCCATTTATTAGTTAGCATCAGCAGAAATGGAAGTTGCTACTTCTATGATTTTAATCATTCACATTGACCACTAAATTATAATTCCGATAGCTTAAGATAAAATATATCTACCGTGCTAATAATACTAGGGCTGTCAACAGTACTCAATTCAATGTGAAATAATAAATTTTTTTAAAAATAAACTATTAGAAATTAAAGGTGAACGAATGAAATGCAATTTTTTTAAATTACATTTCAAGTAATATGATATTGTAGCAATTTATTTGGAGAGACTTTTTAGCGGTATCTTAGTTTGTCATCTAGTGATTCTAATTTTATCGAAAAATTTATAATATTTCCATATTTTAAGGTGTTTATTACATTTTGAGTGATATTATTTAGTTCTCAAGTTTAAATGTAATCAGTTATGAGCTTAAAATAATAACAAGGAAAGTAAATTTTAACTAGAACTATCTAATGACCTGTAACTTAACAGCATTAAAAAAAAAAATATCATACAAAAACATTTTTTTTTAATATATAGGTATTCTTTAAAACTTGTTAAATGTTACTAAAAAAAGTGAGTCGTCACGGTACACCCAGTAGATGTTAATGTTATGTCATTTACCGTCACAGCAAACGAGTCGGTTAAACTATCGAGGCGAAAAAAAAAAAATCGTGTATTTTCTAAAAATAAATGTATAATAAAAAATACATAATCTAAAGTATACTAATCTATACTATAAAAAAATCTATATGTATAAAACAAAGTCGGATTAGTTATATTATTTATAACTCAAGAACGTCTGGACCGATTTTTATGATGTTTGATTTGTTGGATTGGTTCCCGTCCCGAATAGTAAAAAACAATGAAAAATTGGCGAAGAAAAATGTTGAAAAAAAAAACATTTTCTCATAAAGTTTGTATAGAACAATTTTTTCGTTGCATCTCAAGAATGGGTTCATGATTGATTTCAATGATTTTTTATTTAATTATTCGGTCTCTCGGATTCGAGGGTTTTCCTTGTGAATTGTAAAAAAAATTAAATCAGCTAAAAACATAATATTTTCTCATTCTGAGGCAGCGCCTACGTATTTCAATGGGACAGTTGTCAGCTAGTTTCGTACGCATAAAACATAAATAGTGGCATCCCTAACATGCACGTAGTCTCCACGGTCATTGCAGTGAGAAACGCAAAAGGAGTCTAGGTCGTGAGGTGGTTAGATTACAAAAAAAATGCAATATAGATCTGACCAGAGATGTCTCGTATTGAACGGATTCTGAACGACATATACAGTTGACAACCAATATTAATCACACACGATCTACGCTGTGAAAACTGTCACGAGTCGCGCTATATCTATGAAAACTGGAACGAAATTATGGCAAAAAAAATTGCAGCATTGGACATGTCCGTTCGGTGTCAATTATCATATTTATAATTATAAGTTTTGAATCTGAATTAGTTAATAACTTCGTATATTATAAATGTCGCGGATAACCTGTAAAGTTTCAAATTTACTTAACTCTTTATGATAAGTGTTTTAATTTCACATTTAAATATCATAAAACTTTTTAAAACTCACGTTTTAATGAAAAATGTATTAATACAAGTGCAAAACTTTTCTAATATAAATATGAATTTTAAATATGAAAATGTTACATTGGTAAAGTAATTGGCTGTGAAAATAGTTTACAAAAAACTTTACATATGGTTTTAATTAAATTTGTATATGAAAATAATATTACCTAATATTTTTATTTTCATTATTATTTGAGAAGATAGATTATCAAGATTTGTAAATATAACATTTAAATTACATATTACATATTAATTAAATATTACATTTAATATGCATTTATAAAATTAAATCGTAAATGGCTGCAGAGTTTAGGCCTTAAAAAAACAAATTTTACCATAAAAAATCTAAATATCCATTCCAACGTGCATCACTGGAAAACTATTCAACCGATTTTGATATAGTTTTCAGATGAATACAGAACTCGATTCAAAAATTTCATATCAATATGATATTATGCTTTTTGTTAGTCAAGTATTAGGAAAAAAATATTGCAAACGTGAAACAACTACTTTTAAGTAATATAATCATGATATTCATTACTACATAATATAAAAACTCCATTTGCCCAAAGGGCAATGGAGAGGGCTGTGCTCGGAGTTTATTTTTTTGTAATCGAATCAGAAATGAGGAGATCCGCAGAAGAACCAAAGTAACCGACATTGCCCGGAAATTTTCCAAACTGAAGTGACAATGGGCTGGCCAAATTGCTCGTAGAACCGATGCCCGATGGGGCCAACGGGTTCTCGAATGGCTGCCTCGTACTGGAAGACGCAGCGTGGGTAGGCCTCCCACAAGGTGGACCAACGACCTAGTGGAGGTCGTGGGAGTCTGCTGGATGCGGGTGGTCCAAGGCCGGTTGTCGTAGAGATCTTTGGGGGAGACCTATATCCAGCAGCGGACGTCTTTCGATTGAATAGATGGATGGATAAACTCCATGTTTAGAACAGCATAAAGTAAACCAGGAGGTTGGCTTCCTTGTTATGATCATGTGAGTAGTAAAAAGATTTACAGTATGCATACATTGTTGGGCGGCTTAATTCTACAACGCAGATCTCACAAGAACTTTTTTACTATACAGTAATACACCGTAAATGGTACCTATTGAACTAATCCACTGAATTGTAAATACGAATAAAGAACCCGGGATATTTTCATTAGTCATGGCTTTCATTTGCAATGCATTTAAGAGTTTTGCATTCTTCTTTATCGGCGTTGAGCGATTTTCGGTAGGGGAAAAACTTATAGATTCGTCTTACTAATACTATGACGTCGGTTGTCAACATGCTACATTATGCCAACGTATAAGATGGCGGTTAAGTACTGGTGCTCAGAGATAAATAATATTTTTTTTACTTAGGAAGCCTATCGTATGTATTGATAATGAATGAACTATATGAATATGTATATGATTATTGCTCGGAGCGCCAATAGATATAAAAAGAAGACTCATGCTATATGTTATGTTAATGTGTCGAGTACCCACAAAAATGAAACAATTGAAAGACAATAGGAAAACAATGGAAAGCTGGCGTAAACGCCGGGATGGTGCTCAAGGAGTTAATATTTCTTCAATTAACAAATTATTACATTTTGACTTGCGATAGAATATGTTGAAACGTGAAATGACGTAATTTTCACCATGTGTATGATGGTCGTGATTTAGACAAGCACGAAATCCCTACCTTTAGTTTTATAATTATGCAAATTAAACATACTTGAGTGAAGCTGTAGGCAAAACTAGTATACAACGTGATATAAATAAATATTCTTTATATGAAGCTATTTTGATTCTAATTATATGATGGCTCATTGGTGTTGTTATCGGATTTAGAATCGAGAGACGTAAGTTCCAATCTACCTATTCTAGTCTATAATGGGCTCAAGCATTTGGTGAAGGAACAAATCTGATGAAGCGATAGCATGGTGGCAGAGCTTTGGTGGTAGCTACCACTCTCAGATTTAAAATACTGTCGGCAGCACATGTGTCTCAGCAGTACGACTTCACAATCAGATGAGATTGTGGTCAAAACGTTAAAGCCTGCATCGTATAAAAGTCTAGAAATTCAAAAGTGCAATGACCTAAGTAGGTATTTTATAACTTTGTCAACTACACTTCTTTTAAAATTTTACGTAAAATGTTATAATCGAAAGAAATACCATTTAAAAATTACACCAAAAAAAATAAAAACTATTACCGAGAACTCGTTTTAGAGTTCCGTTTGTGTGCTATTTTTAAATCATCATCTGTGAATTAATTTCTTGTGACAATTTTTTTTTGTCTAATAAATCTCTTTTAAAGTTTAAAACCGAACGACGAGCGAGATTGACTCGAAATATTATCTGTGATCTACCGCTCCTTTTTCCTTAACGGAACAAAATTATTGAAGATGATGCCACAGATAAAAAATAAAAATGCACTTTACGTGCTTGCTCTGTGACAGAACGATAGTGGCCGACGCGCGACAACGAAATTCTTATACTATTTTTACACTAAAATAATAAATAATAATATTGTTACAATTTTAACGGTAAGCAAATTGTTCATCATTAGGTCGGTCTCGTTCTATTGTTTCCACATTCCCCCGGTATTATCTTAAAATAGCTATAACAGATCTAAAAGTTATGAGAGATTTATTTTAATAACGGAAAATAAACGTTTTTACCTTTCTAATAGGCACACTTATAGTTTACTAGCTGTACCCCTCGAACATACAATTTATACTCTTCACAATATAATCGTGTAAAGAGTGAATAGGGCTCTGCGTAACTTCATATGCAGCCAGAAAGTTACTGAAAAGGCGCGTTTGGCTGTTCATCGAGGTGTGTTGGTCCCTACACTTAGGTATGGTAGTGAGTGCTGGGTTTGGCAGAAGAAGGAAAAAATACGATTAACGGTGTGGAGTAAAGATAATTGTCAAACTCAGAACTTAGCGAGGAAACTTTTCGCCTCAGAGAGACTAACAAATAAATAAAATCATCGAAATCGATCAATGTATGAAAAAATGAAATCATTTTTTCCGTTAAATTTTCATTCTTTCAATCGGTATGGTATTCTGATATGCGGGATGGGGAAAAAGTCAACAAATTAATGTTCATAAAAATCAGTCCAGTCCAGTCAGAGTCATAAATGTTGTAACTTACCAAACTTTGTTTAATATACTTTACATATAAAAATTCAATGATAAACAGCCGTCACTAAACTACGGCCCACAGGTTTACACCGACCCGCGAAGATTATCCTTCTGGCTCATAGTAGTTGGCCTTACCTACCTAGTATGCGACCCAGTTCTTTATGTATTTATTTTTATAAATCTGATCAAACAAAGTAAAAAAAAATACCGTCTGAAACACATAACTAAACTATTCAAGATTATAATGGGGTACAATTTGCCTTGTACCATAGATTACTACGACACAGGATACACATTATATTTGTTGGACATTCCCGAAATCGAAATATAACCGAAATCTATTAGTTTCACCGAATATCTTCTATTCAGATATTAAAGCGCTCGCGTGCATGATCGTGCCCGCTTATGTTTCCCAACCATGGCAGCTTCGGATCGTGACTCGGATACATGCAAAGACCCTATGGAGGTCACAGTATAGATATAACATGTAGGTTTTCATTCACAATATATTAGATAGTAAACTGGAAATAACTAAGATTTGCCAACGTTTATACCACTTTGAAAACACTGGATCTCGTCCGATTACCGAAGTTAAACATCACCGCTTGACGATAGCTTTTTTAGATGAGATTAAAATTCCGCTGAATTTTTACACACAGGTAACGGCCAAGCCGAGGTTCGTACCACTGTGGTGCCCTTGTGCTAATTACCTTTTGCCGCTGAGTGGCTTCAGCACTCACCCACAATGTTCGGTGAAGCTGTAAAGGACCTCCAGGTTAAAAGCATTAACTAGTTTAAAAAAATAAGATTTAAAAAGATTAGAAGAAAAGAAAAAAAGAGAACTTGCCAATGTAGAACGAATACAAAATGTAGGAACATTAAAATGACTCATTAAAAGTAGAGTTCATTCTTTACAGAATGCTCATTATAAAATATAAAGTAGAATAAAGATCCGTTACTTTATCATTTGTTATTACATATTAATATAACTTAAAAAGTATAAACCAGAGTTGCTTTCATAATATTTATAAAAGGCTATAGTATCCTATATACCTAACATAAACTATGTAACAAATATGTGCCATGCGAATGGTTATAATGGAAAAGATGTTGAAAACATTAATTGTAGAACAACAGTATAGAGTAAAATTATTTAACACGGAATTATTGTTACACGGAAGCTTTGGTTTATATCATACTTAACAAATAAAAAGTCAACAAGTTATAACTGAATATCAGACAAGACAGAGAAAAGACTTCCAAGTACGGTACATGGTTCGAGGCGTCACGCAGGGTTATACTTAAGTCCTCTTTTATTCATACTATTTACAACCGTTTTCAAACACGCCCCTATTCACTAAAATACACTTATATGCCGACGATACTCAAATTTATCAATCATTTAGCGAGGAATATGTGTATATAGCAGTATGTTAATTATAATAAATATAATGAAGTATATGAATATGAATTCGGATATGTATAAGACGGGTCTGAAAAAAATCATTAAAACTAAATTATACAAAAGCAAAATACATGAATTTAAGTACAAATAGGAAAAGAGTTACTAGAAATGTAGGTTTAATGAAAAAATAGGCTTTGTTGAACATATTAACTTTATAGTCAATAATGCATTCTAAAAGGATCCAAAAAATAAATTAAAACCATTTAATATTTTTATACACGCTTTTGTGATTATATTGTGAGTGTGTAAAATAATTTTTACAACGATTAGAGTTACTAATTATTAAATGCAATACTATTATAAATGATCAACTTTTATTCTAATTTATGCTATTTTAATAATGCAGTCATTTTTACACCCAATGAATAGAAATAAAAAGCATTTCTTAATATATGTAATACTATGTTGTAATTTAGTTCCTTCAAACGGGACACTGGATCCTTATTGGTTAGGAACTTGCTGTAACTGCGACCCACATATTATCAAGTCGCGACTAATGGTGCTTCAAGATGTTTACCGCGGTCTAACGGGCGATTGACATTGTGGGAAAAATGATTCATCGCCTGCGTAAATAGTTTTAAGAAAATGTCATTTGTCCATGTTGACATGTCAAGTTATGTTTTATTTCATATTCCTGTTAAATTCATAGGTAGATGTTAATAATTTTTAAAAGTTTATTTCTGATCGAAATTTAAACTAATTTTACGTTTGAGGATCTTTAGGCTTGATGCCTTTGCGTATAAAACATATTTTATTTTTGAATACCGCGGGAACATATAAATAGTTTTTAAAACAATAGTTTTAACTTTTTATTGAAATAACTTTGTAAAAAAACGTGATAATTTCAATAAAGTGTTTAACGAGTTTAAGATTTAAGACAATTTAAATTGAATTGTAAATTAAATGTTAATATATAAATTTTCCATTTAAAAACTTTAATGTCATCCTTTAGAAATAATCCACTCAAATTTAGGTATTTATAACATAACAAAACTTAGACTAAAATTATGCTAAGGGAAAAGAAATAGCGATCGGTTCACGAACAATTGCCAAAATATTTTTGTCAAGCTTTAAAGCCAAGGAAGGATTTATGGTGGATTTTCATTGTTTACTTTTTTAAATAATCGAAATTTGTAACTCTAAAAATAACGGAACAGTTGACAATTGACAATTGTAAGTGGATTATGAATTTGCCTTCTATGTTTTGTCTATATTTTTAATGTCTTTACATATTTATTCGATTTGACGACATACCTCGAGACAAGTAATTCTGTGAAGTTTCAATTGACGCTTAAAATTCTAAGAAACTTAAATTAAAAGATTCTCCGTTTACTGTAAACCATTGGGTTTCTTAGTAACCAAGTAAATATAAGTTTTCTCCTTTATATTTCCTGTGCCTTAGTGATTTTAACGAAGTTATTACATTTCAAAGCCTAAGAGGTAGCATGCATAAATTAGCAAATGATGTACTTAACTTAAAGGTACCTACCTACATTGGGGAATGGTTACGAACCGCTATTCAAATATTTTACTGTCAGTAAATAATCGTAAAACGAATCAAATAAAGCTTCTAGGAGTATGTATAAAGAAATATCGTAGTGCCTCTAACAGTAATTTTGCATGTTTGCCGAAGAAACTGAAGAGTTGACGGCCCAATGCACAATAGTAATGTGGTTGGATATCAACCTGATCAATGTTGACTTGAATACTATTCTCTACATTCTAAGTTAACATGATGGTATGTCATCTAAACTAATAAATAAATTTGAAGTGTCTGTTTGTAATTATTATTGTTTTACTAAATATATATGAATGTATATACGATACCTATACCAACTATACAATTTTTAAAAATGTTGTCTGTCTGTCTGTTTGTAATAGGTAATCTCCGCAACGGTTGGACCGATTTTGACGGGACTTTTTGATAGATAGCTGAAGCACCTAGGAAACTTAGGGTCATTTTATTTTACGAAAATAATTAGGGCTTCACGTAAAAAAATTAAACTCATAAAATTTTTAATAAAATCCGATTCATTATTTTACGGGCAAGTGCTATATTTAAGAGATGTATTTTTACTTTATCTTAGTACTAAATTTTTTTAAGGAAAATGATAAAGGTTCCGTATAAAAAAAATTAAAACGCAGTGAAGAATATATGAAACGCGGGCTCAGCCGCGCGCTGACAGCTAGTTTTTTAATAAGTCTCTGGTTAACTATCGCTCTCAAGTTGAAAATGTATTGTGGATTCCAGGATTTTTAGGTGGATTCCAGGTAGAATCATTTTGTTTACACGTTATAATAATGTCACAAGATAACAATGTTTTTTAAACTTATTGATCTGGCAACATGCTCAGCACTTTGAAGGTAATCTCACCTGATGTTTAGTGACAATGTGGTCCAGGACGATGATTACACCAAACCTAGAGTTAAAGGTTCTCAAATGATGCTGTCGTAACACACCTATTGATATTTGGTGACTCAGGCGGGCGTTTCAAGAGATTTTCTTCAGAATGCATTCTTTCACCGAAAGATCAGGCTCATTTTTAAGAGTTGGATAGGTGGGCTCGAACCTGCGTCCACCGTCGCTACAGTCTACTTTTTATTGCATTGTGCAGACATTTTAAGTAGGAAGTTAGGGATGCATGAAAAGATTTCGTAAATTGTCTATAATTTAAGAGATTTGTCATTTCGACGTCTCGCGATGAGATAAACACGCCTGCATGTATTTATAATTGTATAATCACTATTGTTTCCATAAGGAAGCCATGTATACATTATAATAGGCAATCTTTAGAGATTTCGTTTAAAATAAATGGATACATACATATATGTGTACCTATTATGTTTAGTACGATAATCTAGCTATGCAGTTCTTCATGCAGTTTATTACTTAATAGATCTATTAAACTTAAACATAATGTTGCGGTTTGCGCACAACAACAAAACAATTTTTCCAGCAACATTCCAGAAATATATCTGTCGCATCAAGTGCGCTATTGCGACCACATTCGAAACAAGTCGAACGATACAGTAATTGGACCAGTATTTAATATTATTTGTACCATATAGTAGTATTTGCGTTATTAACGAGATCTGAATCTGAAATGTGGCAGTTTTTATTTATTTATTAAGTTTGTGTATTTGACTCTATATCACGTAATCTTGGTGGCGTTTTGTGTGATATAGTTTGGTTATTGTGTAGAAGCTACGTTTAATGTGGGAAATAACGAGTCACATTTAAAGCTAACGGCTAATGGCTTACAGCTTAAAGCTGTAATAAGCTTTATGGAAATTTTGAGCAGGACGAGCCACCGTTTTACTGGAGCTTGGTAACGCTGATACAATATTGAAAATACATCTAACCCACATGACATTGGCACAAATTCTGTATACACAGATTGCCATAACTAAGAAGAAGTATCATAGTTTTTGATAGAATTTCTACCATCGTAAGTACCTCGTCATCGGCAGGGAGTCCACCCTCACATCTTGGATCTAAAATAATCGTGGACAGTGTGGTGTTCCAGAGTAGTTTCCTCCCGCGAACGATCCGGATGTGGGGTGAGCTCCCAGCGGCCGTGTTTTCCGGGGAATACAGTATAGGGTAATTGAGAAAGTTTTTTACAAAATTAGCAACGTGGACGTGCTAATTCACGTGCTGGTGTTGCAGGCGTCCATAGGCTACGGTAACCGTTAAGCATCACGCGGATCGTAAACCTGTTTGCCACTTTAGTGGTATAAAAAAATTACAAAACACATTCATCCTAAACATCGTTTGTAATCAAAATGACGGTCCGATAAAATTTTACGCTTTGCTTATTTTTTATATCATGGGGAAAAGGATGTCCGAAAGGTGATTACGTAAGCAAAACTTACTTATTCTTCGTTCTTTTGTTTGAGCTACTCAGACAAGAGAAGGGGAGGAAGGAGGTCAAAAGAATCAAAATATTGCTACGTAATATTAGTACGGCCCCTAAACAATTTCCCGGTCATTGAACTCTAGAGGCTGTTTGTTCTCAAGTAAGCCTGAGTCTGTGGTGAGACACAGTATCTAGATTAAATCATTAAATGTTAGTAGAGCATTGCGTTATACTTGACTGGTTGACCACCAACAACCCTACGATTGAATATTTTTGTCATCAATCACCTAACGGTGTATCCCATCGACCGTGGTTAAAAATACGACTATTTACTACACTAAGTTTGCAACCGCAACTTCACTTCACGCGTGGTTTTATCAAACATTAACGCCTATATAAAAACGAGAACATTTATGTCAACTTCTGATAACTTCTAACTTCTAATTACAGCGGGTTTCGTTAACGGTTACAGTCATAGACCTTGAATAGACTAGCGAAATCATATTATATCTATGCTTACAGTTTTTTCCTATCTTAACAAGAAATATGTCACTGAACTGTTTTCTTTGTGTGAAAGCATATATAATGAACGAATTTAAAGGAATAGATAAAAAAATTAGAAAAATATTAATTCACATGTATATCTTTTTTGGAATTTTTTAGTAACAACTATTATCGAATAAAATGAAAAAAAATCCATTCATCCCTCTGGATGAAATTTAGTTTAAGTTTCTCAGATACGTCTGTATCAATTTTGAATAATACTGTATTAAGAGGCCATGCGGCGGTGACAGATTTTAAAAGTAGGTATTTCAGAAATCTATAGCTATCGCGTTGCGCCCTAAAGAAAGAGTTATAAAACACGAAAGCTCGAAATAACTGCAGCAGCTCGGGTTGATTTTACTTATGCAAAATAGACAAAAACACAACTTGCCATTACCCTGTTTCCTCCTCCAAATCTGCACGGATTTTTGAAGTGGAAACTTCTTTAACATCGTTGTGATTTGAAAGTCGATGAAACGAAAAAGCGACAGTACGGTGCTCATAGTAGTTCATAAAAGTTTTGAGAGTGTGGTTAGCTCGGTGGACTATAACTCATATTAAGACTCACAAAGACTGGAAGTTCGAACCCAGGGTGGGTAACACAACTTTTTTAAGTTTTCACTTCTACTTCGTGTGAATTGCACACATTATTTTTTTAATTTTCTTTTATTTATAGAATAAGAAAGACTTTGGCTATGCCTCTACGTTTTCATTAATCTTGTTTGACAAACGTCTGAAGATGACGATAAATCGAGCATTTTTTTATTTTCAAAAGCTCCTAATTTCTACAATAACTAATTTATAGAAAAAATCAAGATGTACGGGCATGGCGTTGGAGATATATATTATTTGGTGTATCCTAAATTTACCATAATGCTATTATCCAGGGAGGAAACAGGGGACTACGTTTATATGGAATAAATGCCGCTAGCATATCCTCTTAAAAAAAAGTTCATCATTTTAAATTTAGTTGACATTTCAACATTCATTGTTTAACAATAAATGATGTTACGTTATGTTAATTAGTATATCAATTTCCTGAAATACCCATCAATAAAATACGGCCATACTAAGGACGCCACAGGAGATGAGATCACTTCATACCGTCAACAATAATGTGTTAAATCGTGATACAAGCCATGAAGAAATCTACATTACTGAAATAAAGACGCTTTCATAAAAAATGTCCCGATATGCATCGTTTGCGTGCGAATAACGATGTATGTCCACACGTGTCCCGTACTCTCCTCGGCTCTCACGCGTCCCGTACTTCGCGGAATCCCGGCCCACACGCAACACTCGCCTTCGCAAACAGTATTGTTGTTGAATAAATAAAACCGTCGCGCTATACGACATGTCAGCCGTCCGACACGCGGCCACATCAAAGATTCAGTTGTGTGTCCGTCCGCGTCCGGAAACGTCTTTTTTTAGTTTGAAAACATCACCTGAATGTAATTTAGAATTGTAATTTCATCTCATAATTTTATTATATCATTTTTAACGTAATTTTTTTTAAATGAAATCTTTAGGGATATTATTCTCAGTAAGGGACAAAATTTATAGATTCGCGTTACCAATGCTGTGATGTCAGCCGTCAACAAGCTACAGTATAATAAATATAAGATGGCGGATAAGTGCTGGCGCTGAGAGATAAAGTATATAGTTCCGCAGCCTCTCGTATGTTTTGATTTCATAATGAAATATGTACATAATTATTGCTCGAAGCGCCAGAAGATGTAAAAACCAGACAAATGTTATAGGTGCCTATATTAAAAGTTAGGTTATGTTAATAATTACAATTGACAAATTATAAAATTTCAACATTAAAAAACTTTTTTTCCTAAGTTTCGAGTTTTTTACTTCTGTCGGCATTAATTTAATATTAAAAATTTCTAATTAACCGTGCGAGGAAGAGGCGAGTATAAAATAATTCAAGTCAAAATATAAAATTATTTCAAAAAAAATTGTTCCTACAACATTAAAATACAATTTTAATACAACGAAAATTTGAAGTGCAAAGCCGAAAATCATCCTCAGAAATTATAAAATTTAAAAATACCTAGTAACGTTATAAATTGAAATTATATATATATATATATATATATATAAATACATACAGATTGCAAAGATATTCTGTTCTGTTGTTCGCACTGCTATATCAACAGAAATAACTGCTATAAAGCGAAACTTATCTTTTAAAATATTACCTCCAAAGAAAAGCAACGCGGCAACGGAGATAACACAGACAATGTTTGTCGCAAATACAAAAAAAGCCCACATACTGTGTGTTCACCGGCAAGTTTCCCATTTGTACTTATTTACTTCATAGTTTTGATAATATCTATTGTAACGCGCGTTTAAATTTTACATTTATTTGTATTATTTACTTAAAACCCTGTTCAAATTATAACTTTTCTGCATCGAAACATGTAGAAAGACTAGCTGGCGTCTGCTAGCTTTGCTTGGCATAAATGAATAGTTAATTTATTTTGTTGGTGCTATTCAAAGTTATAAAGGTATCGTGTACATTTATTGATAAAACGTATGTATGCCAAATTTCAGCTAAACAAGTCAAATTATGGATCTATTTTCATCATTTCTCTTTAGGAACTCTACAACGACCGATATTACGCCACCAGCATCTAGCAGATCAGATCAAACCAAATCCCATCAGGTCGTCAGTCTACCTCGTCGAGAGTCTGCCTAAACTAAGTTTTTCAGTAGTCGGTTGCCATATGAAACCCCGCTGGCCCCACCGAGCGTCGGCCCTGCTTACTGCCATTTATGTTTTGCAATCCTTCGGTTCAGTTGCTTTAGTTCTACTGCGGGTCTCCTAATTTCTGATTTGATTAAGAAACGTATTAACAATCGTATTTATAAAAATACAGCGTCACCTACATTGCCCAACATGCCAATCTAGGTTCACCAAGCTACATTCTTAGACTACATCTAAATACACAAAATCCCAAATACACAAAAATAAAAATCGGTCGGAGGGGTAGAATCTGAGCTTTCGGAGATACCTCCTCAGTTCTAAAGTCTTTATGTAAAATATTAGGTTTCGCACAGCAAACAACATAATTGCTACCATACACACCGTAAAAAGAAATCAAGTCACGTTGTAAGATTTGCAAATTGGCTTTTGATGTGTTTGCCAGACTATAGTCAATTATTATATGGGTAACGGGATAAACATGACGGGAAGAGACTAGCGTCTGAGATACAGGCTCGGCCTAGTTCAGGTGCTAGGAAACATTAATATAGTACATAAATTAAATTTATAGGATAGATATTATTCATTGTACCTTACATATTCGTCCACTAAATTAATATATGCCTATTAATATATTTTTAATATATAAATTAATAGGTGCCTTCTAACGAATCCTTTTGTTTCTTCTTTAAACAACCCTCCCTAGGGTTCAGTGAACTTACAGAAAAAACGAATAAAGCAGGATACATTTTAATTCCTACAAAATATTAACACGCTATAATTTAAAACACAATGGCTTTATGTTATTATTTCCGTTGCCTAACGTAATTTAAAGAAGTTATAATGGATAACTCAGTCATAATAAGTACACCTTCCTATTTCGAAACGATTATAAGATTCATTTAAAATTATAGTGTAGGTATACACTAAAATAACTACAGATTCATTTAAACACGCATAATTACTGTAAATAACTTTGTTTACGCTTTGTAGTAATATTTTTTTATTTGGTTAGGTAATTCATCCGAGTTTCCGTGTTTTATTGTGCGCTTATTTTGAACGTAAATAACATATCGTATCACTATGTTTTTAAGTTAAATCAAAAGTAATTTGACGAATATCTAATCATAGAAACGTTCAACTTTTTTTATCATTATGACTAAAAAGTATAAAGACAACAAATGTATGTTTGTCTGTGTTTGTATTTAGTGCGGTTTATAACTCGTGTACCTCCGAAAAATCTTTTTATTGACATTAAAGCTCGTCAGTAATCGTCGTCGTCTTAGGTATGATTTTATGTTGTGAAATGCATTTTGTCTAAGTGATTACGATCCTAGAAAATAATAAGGACCAATATATTGCGATAAAAAATTAGGGGTTGTTTTCTATTTTTACAGCGTAGCTTGTGTTTTTGAGTAATCATCTGCCTTAGATTATCTTGTACTTAAATGCGACTCCAAGAATAATATTTTTTGTGTGTCTATATAAAATCTCGTCAATAATACTAATACAAAAAATAATGGGTTAACAAACAGAGGATACATATACTGAACATAATACATATAGTACCAAAAAAAATCATGAAAATTTAATGTTTTTTTTTAATCGTGTATATGAAGAAGGCATACAAGGCAAACAAAGAACCTTCATTTTTTGAAGGAGAAGAAGAAAATGCAATATTACTTCAAGATGAACAAGAAAATTGCATAATCCCGTTATTAGAAATACCAGGAGAGCAGAGAAACATGAAAGAATAATTTACTAAGTAACCAATAAATATACATGGAGAGAAACAAATGACTTTTAAAAAAAAAATTATGAATAGTAATTACGAAGGGTGGGAAAGTAATAATATATCCACGAGTTAACATCTAGGGCTGCCTCATAATTATGTGCACGTGTCTCCTAGTAATATAGGACTAGATATTTTGTGCTAGCCTTATTTTCTTTTCTTTGTTATAATTATTGGATTTAGTTTAATCTAATTTTAATACACTTTCAAAGGATCATTTCTAACGAAGGATTACACTTTAATTACTCAGGGGTTCAAGCTTAAACTCCCTACACGTGTCTATTGCAGTTTAATTCTATTTCCTGCGATATTATAAAAGTTAATGACATTCTGTGCGTTCGGTCGTAACTCCGCTTTATTTAGAATTTAAATTATTCTTTTTTTAAATCGTTGACGTAGTTATTGTCTGGTCAGATTTTTATTTGTTTATTCCATTTAATTTTGTATTCTAACTTCGATAAGCAGGTTAATCCTTGAATCCAACTGCAAAGAATATTCTGATGGTATTTTTTTTGTCTTAATTTTTATTTTTAACCTTATAATTTGTCTGATCCATTAAATATGTATATAAACAAAATAAACTATACTTAAAAACCGAGTCATATAATATATGTACGCATAAAAAAAAAAGAATCTTGCAAATCGTTTTTGAGTTACAAGCCGACTTACAGACAGATCGACGTTATCTTTTATACTACGTATGGATGAATGAGCTCTTAAACTCTTAAAAGCATAGTTATGTAGATCTGCTCTCATGACTAATATTTGCCATTTTTTTTAATGTTAATTTTAGCTCAATTATTTTAGAACGCAACTAAGAATCCTTGACAGTGTTTTTGTAACTATTTTGATAATTAGTGCTAAGCTAATATCTAGATACACTAAGATAAGCGCTATCTTAGTACTATTACAATTCGTCGGCTGTTAGGAATTATCTAGAACAATAAATAAAATTGAAGTGTCTGCTTTCAATCTCAAAATATTTTTTTTTTTACTAAATACCTATACCAAAAACACAATTTAATTTTTTTTGTCCGTCTTTTTGTTCCGGGTAATTTCTGGTACAACCGGATCGATTTGGACGGGACTTTTTTTGGTAGTTAGCTGTTACTACGCGTAACATAGCGTACTTTTGTTTTTCGAAAATAATTAGGGTACCGTTTAAAAAAAAAACTCATGAAACTGTGAAAAAAACCTAATTCAATGCATAGTTTTTCTGGCAGGTGTTTGAATTTGTGAAAAATATCTTTGCTTAATGTTATTAGCAAAAAATATATAAATTATAAAACATAATCATAAAGCATGCTCAGAGTAACGTCAATTTTTACTTCACACTGTTACGTTTTAGTAATTTGAATGACTCGCGGCGACTTTAGTATGAAAGAATAGTTGATAAGTAAATAGTTCAAAAATTTACTTTACTTTTAAAATTAATTCAAGAACAATAAATTGGTAGATCGAGTGAATTGAATAAAAATGACATAATATAAAATAATGTGTATAGTATATAAAGAACAAATTTCTAAAACAGTAAATGAAAAAAATTAATTATGAACACGCCATTTCCATTTTACATCATGTACGTAATAAAATGGAGCATAAATCCAACTCCAGTGGTTGATCTATTTACTAATAAGTTATTAAAAAAAATGCTCGGTCCAGAGTCAAGTGTTTATATAATAAACTATTATTACAAACCCAGTTATACGAATATGTAATGTTCACACGCATTTTTATCTCTGTGGGAAATCTACAGCGTTCCCTTCTGTTCTTTTACGGAGTGACCATAAAACTCGATAAGTGATTTAGGGGGGGTTAGGTTTAGAAACTTCTAAAACTAGGTTTTTTTTAAATTCGATATATAAATAGGCAAGTATGATATAGTTCAGTACTTTTTTCTCTTCATTTTGTTAACCGATTTTTTTTAATTAGTAGATGAGTTTTAGTGTTATCAATTTTAAAAATGTCAATAGTTTTTTTTTGTATTTATAAAAGTCATACATAAATTCTTCTTCTTTTTTAAAACTTATTAACTACATAAGACACAAAAAGGTGATTTACGTTTCTTCTTCATTTTTTATTAAAAGTAAACACCTCTGTTTGTCTATCCTAGTTGGCTAATAACTCGAAAACTACTGGACCTATTTACACAATTATTTTTTTAAATCATTGATATATATATATATATATATATATATATATATATATATATATATATATATGTATAATCTGGCCAAGCTTTAATGTATAATTTATCACATTAGACATTATTCAAAAAAAGTAAAGATAATAATTATCGAAGTCGTCAAGAAAGTAGCCACTTAACGCATTTTGCAATTTTTGTTTTAATAAAGCTATTGAACAATTTATAGATATACTATAGTGTATTAAATTGGAAAGACCGTTAAATATTAAATCGCAGGAATTGACATCTTGTAATAAATAAAAATCATTAATAACTGATTTAATAAAGAAACTATAAATTTTTTTTTAATAAAACTTACCTCAGTAAATTCCGCATGTCGATAGTTTTTCTGTCCCGAAAAAAAAATGAAAATAGAAGAAACCACTTATTATTTAATAAAATTCGATACACTTTTATTTCGCGGGTATTGGTAAAAGAATACCAACAAAGTGCGTGTGGGGCGTGCCTGTCGCGTGCACTCAATGCGAAAGCTGCGACGATTCTGCTCGAAGGCGGGACGCGCGTCCGCTCTTGAAACTAGCCGAGCCGTGCAGGTTGCATCGGCTGCTTGCTGCACACACTAATGCAATTTCGAAGGTGCGTTTTCCATCAATACACGCATCATTCGGTCAAAGCCACTCGTATTATTACAGGGCCGGTCGTAACTTATAGATTATAAATTATAAAATTTAATTACTCATACTATTATTTAAACGTTAAAAAAACAGTTTGTGCAAAGTTTCGAGTTATCACTTCTGTCGGCATTCCTCACATCTAGCTAGTTTTTTTAATATTGTGTAGGTCAGCTCTTTGATCACAATCTTACCTGCTGATAAATGTGATATGATCGATGTGATCCACGATGGTGAAAACAATAAGTCTAGAGGTACTGGCTCTAACACGATGTTGCCGGAACACGCCTATTGGTGTTTGGGGACAGGTTTTTAAACTTGAGTGTGGGAGCTACCCGGGCGGGCATTATTAGAGAATGCCCTACAACTGTGCTTCATCGAAAGTTCTGGCTCGTTACGGATTTGGATATGTGAATTCTAACCTGTGTCCATTGTTCTGGAGCCCGCACTACCATCATCGCCAAAGTGATACAGTTTTGGGATTGGGTTGCTGGCGAAAGTTCTGCAAGAGTTGCCATAGCTAAACTGGTCAAGAAAAAGGAAAAAAAACAAGGAGCCTTATAGAACCCGTGTACTTGCTTGCAGTGTGTAGGAATGTGTGGTGCAGTATAATGCGTGTATTCCATGAAAGTGTAACTGTATCACGCTGGCGGCGGGTACAGGAGCCTCTAGAGATCGGAGCACGTCCTATTCCACTGCCGGAGGGGGGGCCTTTTTTATAGTGGGGTAACCCTCCTGGGCAGGAGAGTGGAGCAGTGCCAGACTCGTACCGGCTAAACAATACTGTTCCTTCGGACCCTGTTACTGGATGATGCGGAGCACGCGTTGTCGTAGATTCGTTACTCCAAAGCCGAGAGGGCCTGGGGTGTGTTTTGGTGTAAAATTTACTGCCAATTCCCAGAATATATCTTGTTAGTTTTTATACCGTATAGGATTAACGTTCTAACTATAATCATACCTAATGCTGAGTAACGATGTGGTGTAAGATGGCAAACAGGTTAAGTCTAGAGTTATTAGCTCTCAAGTGATGCTACCGGAAAACACCTATTGGTGCTTGGCGACACATTTTCAACCTAACCAGGCTGGTAACTAACATAAGGTGTTAATGAGGGAACTGTTATATTTCCATCTTAGTTTTCGTAGTTTTTTTTGTGTTTTTTTTATATAGGCTAAAAGGCTAGAGAGGCGAAAATCTAATTAAAGTCGGAAATAGTATGGCGTGCGCTGCCTGAACGATTTGATCTATGTCTTGCGTTGCTTCCGATGTTTGGGCCTGGGTCACACTTGCCCAGTCTGTCCTTCGGGAGTACAACGGGGAAGCCAATGCTTTAGGTATGGGGGCTATAAGGTCGTAGATTGTAGGGGTGAGGACCAAGGTGACATTCATCACCACATGGGTACTATATTTTGCAGGTCGCCATTTAAGCATATTAGGGGAAGAATGTCTGGGTGCAAAGTTTTCGCGGAGTCTTGTCTCTGGCGTATTCCCAAACCAAGGGAAGGGATGGGAAATCTGTCTGGGAGGTGGCCTGGTCTGGCTGAAATGGGACATAGATAAAGATTTTAAATATGTGCATATATTGGTAATGAGATAGATTGTATCTAGAGGGAGAATATAGGCTATCTATTGGAACATAATTGTCAGAATTCCACACGACCGAAGTCGCGGGCACATCTAGCATATACTTATTTGTAAAATAATACTACTCTCTTTTATACATTAACATATTGTATACTTTGTTGGTAATTAAATAAATAAATAAATCACGAAGTTTTCCTTCACCACAGTTTAAATAGGATAGGTAGATTCGAACCTATGTCCAACGATTCGGTATCCGTCGATACTGCCCACTGAGCCATTATCGGTTATTATAATAATTAGTACAACCAACTCTTCAGAACTATAATCAGATTGATACATGCTGTACTAGAAATAATAATGAGCGATCGATTCGAATCAGGTCAATTAAAGGTACGACACTAATTAACCGCGTATGCGACTATCCGTGAGTTAATTAAGATTTATTTAACTCGTGTGTCGAATTGAAACGCTAATGAATTTTAATTGCACCGCTAAAATAGAGTTTGATGCATTCGTAATATCTTCTATGAATGTAGTGTAATTTGGTCAATCGAAACCATTGCGAGATATGTTATATGTATATAGGATACTCGTAACGTAAACAAGTAAAATCAGCTAACTCACTGTGAAAAGTATTATTAAACTGCATTCGATAAATGACCATACTGCAATTGGCTAAATTTACTTGGCTGGTTACTAACGTCAAGGCTGTGTTCTATCACAAGAAAAAAAACATAGAAACTTATTATTTTGTCTTCTCCTAAAAATATGTTAAAAGATGACAAATAGCTATGATAATTTATCAGCTTGTATGTCTTCTTAGATTACGGCACGAAATCCAATATTTGTTTTTTTAGTAGAATAAAAAAAAACTTTATATAGTATGCTATAATGGTATAATCACTACTGCCTCGGTGGCGCAGTTGTACTACGGCGCGACTGCCGTTCTGAGGTCTCGGGTTCGATACCCGGGTAGGGTCTAGTGATATTGGGTTTTTTTACCCATTATCATCCCGGAATTTGGAATTTGTGCCCGATATAGCGACAGGCTCGCCCCCTGTCACATCTGGGACGGAACTAAGCTCGGCGAAATGTGGGTGGTGTAGTTCGCTATTTCACCTCTGCCTAACCCTTCGGGGATAACAGGCGTGAGCTTATGTTATGTTGAAAGATAATAATTGTCGAAGTCGTCACAAAAGTAACCACTTTACGCATTTTGCAATTTTTTTTAGCAAAACTATTGAACAATTTATAGATATACTATAGTGTATAAAATTGGAAAGAACGTTAAATATTAAAGGAAGTGACATCTTGCAATAAATAAAATCATCATTAATAACTGATTTAATATCTCTATAAATTCGTATAATCTCTACTTTGTTTCAACTTCGATGAGTTAATATATAAATACAAAACAACGGAATAAATAAAAGAGTCGAAATGTATTATAGTTTTTAGTGGGAGTGTTGTTCGTTATGCAGGGGTTTTTATTATTAATTCATTTGCTTGCGTTATTTCACCCTATGTTGCGTAATTTTGGTGATGTTTTACGTAACATAGTTTGGCTATTGTTCACTAGTTAAGTGTATGGAAAAATTCCTGACAAAAAATGTCTCTGAAAAGTTTTATTAGGATGATCACCGTTTTGCTAGAGAGAGTTTTGCACATGACACTGGCAGAATTGTATATTTAACTTGCGGATGGTATTTTGTTACCAAAAGAAGAGCCTAATTTGTGAAATCTATTAATAATAGCAGTATATGAAAAAAATGTAATCCAAAACTCTCTGTTTTATTTTATCAATAATAAAGTGCATATTTATTTATACAGGTATATCAGGCTATCTTCTGTTGTGAGTGATCTGTACTTATCAGGTATACGAATAACGGTAACTAAGTACATAGCAAATTGATTCTATATCTCGATGTTCCGAAATCTACTCAAGTATGTATTTTATACAATGAGTATAATATACTAGTAATGCAATACCAAGAATAAGAATAAAAGACACTTCTTTTATTTCATTATTCGTCGTACCACTATAATAGATTTTTTTTAAATCATCATCATCATCATCTTATTTTAGCGAATGTACTATACGAAATATTATTTATACGTTAAATTCATTATGAAATTATTTTTAAATAGAATATGAAAATACATCATTTACCACTTAGAGTTTATCATCTGAAATATGTTTTACCATAATATATATCGAAATAATACAGGCCGCTTAATTCATCTCAAGTAATATTGTTTTCATGAAGAATTCATTATATCTATCTGATCTGCAAAATTATGTAGAATATTTAAAAAAATAATTTATTGGAATAATGAAATTTTGTTGATTACTTATGAGGTTATGAGCTTAAATAAATGAAAATTAATAACTGACATTTTTATTCAAATATTATCAAAAGCCAAATACTGCTGGGTCGGTACAATTTAAAAAAAATCAATAGCCCACCATTATTAGTCTTTTAAATCGTATAATTCCGCGATCGAATACTGTGTTTATCGTAATGGTTTTGTTATTTTTTCTTTTATGTCTGTATTATTGAGTTATATCACGTGTATACATTATATCTTCAAGGTAATAGTTAGAGTTACTGTTAACTGTGTCGAATTCATCAAGCTAAATTATTAACCTTAGATTAACATTGGAGTGTAATTAAATAATTTAAAATAAATAACATATCTTAAGTAGTTTTAAGATAGTCACCCAGTTATTCAATGCTTCGGTGAATTCTAAGGAGAATATAGACAGGAGGATCACTTCTGTGTAGAAAATGTGTGTGTCAAAATACGTTTAATTAGTGTTGCTAGTACTGTAGTAAGAGGATACATTTTAAAGCAGCTTTTTTAGGTACTATCTCTAAAAAATATTTTTTACTACGTAAATAGTAGGGATTTCGTGTATTGCAGTTTCATTATCTAATATATAAGTCTTCGAAAATATTACATCATACAAATCGGCGCACTTCAGTCCGTCACCGACTGCTATATTCATACTATAGCCTTAGTCCCCCACAGGCGGCGACCCAAGACGTGTCTCGTTCCCCAACTGGGTAGGCTCTTGACGTCGCCGCCAGCGCGTTACAGTGACACTGCCCATACATTGAGCGTTACACGCACAACACTGCATACACACTCCTGCACATAACACGCAGTTACATAGGTCCTGTAAGGAACCTTTTTTTTTTTATATTAATAAAAAAAAATGTAGGGAACAGCTAGGACATAACTCGCGTTATGGGGGGCAGGAATTTAAGGGGAGCAGGTTTTATGGGGGGCAGGAAGTATATCCTGCCCCCCGGACTGTCGACCTATGGTCGTGCCTCCTTCTGAGGCGGGCTAAGAGGTGGAGGGGAAGTATTCTCCTCCATCCCTACCGGGCCATTGCACGGACGAGGCCTGGTGGGTTCGCTGCAGGGGGCGACGCGGTGATTGCGAAAGCCACCCCGTGTCGCCCCCATCCCAAATGCAGCGGACGGCCCCGGGGGGTTTTAGTGGGTATTTCCGGGCGCTTCACGCCCGGGCGAGTCCCACACGGGCACGGAGTTCGTCCCTCCGTGCCCCCTTACCTATTGTATCGGGGGACTTCGGTCTCACTAATACAATAGGTAAGGGTAGTGCGTAAATGCATTTCCCCCCGTCAAAAAAAAAAAAAAAGGACACAACTCGCGAGTGAGTTTGAATACTCAGGTGACGGCCAAGCCGAGGTTCGTACAACTTTGGTAGCCCTTGTGCTAGTCACCTTATTGTGGCTGAGAGCCTTCAGCACTCGCCCCCAAAGTTCGATGAAGCTGTAAAGGCCCTTCCGGTCAACAGCATTAGCTAGTTGAAAAAAAAAATCCATTTTGAAGGGTTTTTGAACTGTTATTTACTGCTAATAGCTGATTACTTTTTCCTTTTAATCTTATCTAGGCTAAATTCAAGTTTTCTTTTTAACTGTAAATAAATATGGGTATTTATTATTGCTATACCGTATTGAAAATGAAAAAAGATACGGAATCTTTTTTTTATTGTATATGCTCAACACTTTGACCACAATCTTACCTGATTTTAAGTGACGATGTAGTCTAATATGTTAAACATGATAAAAATTAAGGTACTGGACCTCAATATATTCTGCCGAAACACACTTATATATTGTACACGCCGACAGATTTTAACTTTTAGAGAGGTAGTAATCCAGACGGACATTCAAATTAGTTCAGAAATTTTCAAATGTTTCGCGTTGTAATAATGAAAGTTTACGATTCTATTATACGAGAGAAGTTGAGGTTTGGATAAAAATATTTTTTTATAATTATTGTTTTCGAATTAGAAACAAACTAACAGACCGACAGACAGATAGATATGTTGGCTTTTACGATATGTAAAACACAAAATATTTCATTCATCGCAAATACTAAGATTGAATTTTCCATGAAACAAATTCACGTGTAAATGAAATTACGTTTTCACACTGTGGTTCAAATTGATTTTTAGCATTCTCATTCAAATTAATATACCTAATGATTTTGTGTTCCTTTTCCAACATTTTAATTATTTAATTAAGTAGTGTTTCTTAATTAGAATGTTTAATGTGTTAATGCTGACCGTATTAAAGAGTGAAATTTAATTATTATATTGTTTTTTTTTTTTTTCTAGCTGCTTTATGTTGTTGAATGGTACAGTTGCTTATGACCATTTGTTTTATTTCTTAAATTTTTTTTTTAAACTTTACAGCAGAAATATTATAGTCCGAATCAGAAATTAGCGAGGTTTATTTTCTATTAAATATATAATCCATCTACGAAAAATTACGAATGATAGTAGTCCCATCACAAAATAACCATTTTCTTTATATATGTGTAGTAGATATATGTAAATAGATATACAAATCGGTCTCCTGTTAAGATTAAATTTACATTTATAGGAAGACCGCCAGTCGTTGATCGTTGAGGATATTTTGACAGTGACTCTTATGGTGATTGGGATACAAACGGTCATAATTGCTAAATCGTCCCAGCCCATTTATTCCACTTACAACAAAAAAAATGACCCTTGTTGTATTAAACGCATAAAATGTAAAATTTATATTCGTTGATGGCCGTTCGAGTATTATTTGAGGAATATTTTAGACTGCCCTTTCCCACTTGTTAGCAATAGTAAGCAATACTTTTACTCCCTCCCCCATGATAACATAAGCATTGGTATAATTTTGAAGCAAAAAATGAAAAGGAAATATGTCAACATCGGTTACGTAATCAACATTCAGAATACACGTCATCAAAAATGAACAAAGTATAGACCACCGACCAGATTGGTGCTAACGTAACACTTAAAGTACCCCTTATACACATTTATCGTTTATTTTATGTATGCGGCAGCCATTCGAGAACCCGTTGGCCCCATCGGGCATCGGTTCTACGAGCAATGTGCACAGACCATTGCCACATAAGTTTGCCAATTCTTCGGACAACGACGGTTACTTTAGTTTTTCTGCGGATCTCCTCATTTCTGATTCGATCACACAGGTAAACTCCGAACATAGCCCTCTCCATTGCCCTTTGGGCATAACTTTGAGCTTTCTTTTCATACAATTGTATATGTTTTTAGATAAATTATAAAAAAAAATACATAATTAAAACAATTCACACTTGTGAATTAATGTAAATGAAACGCAACCACCATTTTTTCCCGTCGTGCAAAAAGTAGTTACACTTTAAAAAAAAGTCCTAAACCAATTCTATAAACATATTATGTAGTTTATTAAAATTAATGCATCGGACACTTTCCCTCTTACAGTATGTACTAAGTAAAACTGTACAACTATGTTAATGGACAAATAATAAGAGGTCTTTACTAAAAGCCGTCATTACTGTCAGTGCAAGATTCTGATTTGATATAATTACATACGTGTGTAAATTGTTGTGAATTTATAATGACATGTATATATTTATATACTATGTATGTGAAAGAATTATGTTTTTATTTAATGCTTCAGATTATTTTCTATGTACTGTATTAAAACATCAAGGTTTAAAGAAAAAATCATAACAACTTATTTGTTTTTTTTTTTATATGAATATCGTTACAATCTCTTTCCAATCCATAGTTAGGCTTACATATGAAATTTTTTGTTCTAAATCTCTTTATATTAAAATATTTGGAAGTGTAATTATTTGTGTTTTATTTAAGATAAAGATACTTTTCTTCATCACAAAACAGCACTATAAAAGGACATAATGACTCAAATTTACGACTACACACATAAACATCAAAATCTAGGTAATATAATTTAGCATTTTAACGATTATACATATATTTAAATGTTTGCAAAATGATTTCTAAATTTCCACATAAAGAAAGTTAATTAAAACCGCACCCAGACGGTACACCGTTATACTATCATCGAATTAGTAGTAATTATTATTATAAATAAATCATATTAACATAGATATGAACAAATTTACATAATAATTATTGAGAAAACTTTTAATCTATTAGCTTTTTTTTATGGTCGCGAAAGTTTTTTCTGCAATCTTGGTCAACCATTATACTACATAGTCCTTCTTTCTAATTCATTGATTTGCAGTATTTGACCCATGTCCTCAATCTCCCTTGAACGTAAATTCTGCAATGTTACAAGAACTCTTGAAAAGGTTTTCGTAATATCTAATGTGACTTGGCTGCATGAACTTGTTACCTTTACTTTTTCCTCAGAAAAGAATGAATGCAACCGAAGAAAAAATAGACTGCGACAATATTACCTACAGATAATTTTGTAAACTTGAAAAAATAACTTTTATGTAACCTTAAGACATAATATCACTTTATTTTATTAATTTTCAAGGATTTCATATAAATAGAATTTTAAGTAATTAATTTTACTTTTAACTAAGGCCAAAGAAAAGATGATTGGATTGTTTGAAAGATTATTTGTTTAGGGAGGGAGTGAATTCGGAGACGACTGCAAATAGAAAGGAATGGAAGAGGAAAGGATGCTGTATCGACCCCAAAAAAAAAATAGGATAAGGGTAAGGAGATGATGGGAATTTTAACTAATTAAGCATTCTTGACTAATAAATTTGAGACGAAGCCAATTCGACGTGTTTATAATAAATAAATAACAAATATGCAGTGAAATGTGAATACCGCTACGCGATTTAATTATAATCTTCATATTTAAACTCCTGAACTTTACGAGCTAGTAATGACACTAAATGAGCATAAAATGGTTGCTGTTACTTGGCTAATTTGAAGCGGATTTAGCAAAATAACATCAATCATATTATTTACAATGGATTTCCGCAAAGTAACGCCTTAATCAATCGAATACTAAATGAGCACTTTATAATTGACTCAATATTCATAAATAGTAAATACGACAGCATTTTAAAAATGTAATGAGTTAAAAATATTAATTGTATCCAGATAAAATAGTAGGCCACATCAGCTGATTGGTTAGTCTAAGAATTTATTATAACTTGTTTTAACTTTATTTGTTTTAACTCGTTTAGTAGTTCCTTTAATTAATGTTGTTTTCTTTTTACTATACTGGGTCCTATACAATCTCACCTTATGTTAAAAGACGGTTATGGTCAACGATGGTAAATACGGTAAAACCAGAAGTAAGGCTTTCAAGTGATGCTGCCGGAACATACCTATTGGAATTTGGCGACAGATTTTTAAATTTAGTGTTTGAAACATAGCCAGACAGGCATTATTAGATACTAATGCTCTAACTCCATGCTATAGTTTCATTGCGATGTTTTCCTTCAGTGAATGTTCAGGCTCATTATAAAATAGAATAGGTGTAATTACTACATGACTTTATTTTACACGATATAGCCTGAGTGCTTTGACCATAATTTCATCTGATGTTAAGTGACGATGTGGTCCAGGATGGTAAACACACTAAGCCTAGGTACTGGTTCTCAAGTGATGTTGCCGGAACATACCTATTGGAATTTGGCGACAGATTTTCAAACTTGAGGGTGGTAGCTACCCAGGCGGGCATTATTAGAAAATGTCCTACCACCATGGTATGATTTCCTCACGATGTTTTCCTTGACGGAAAGTACAGGCTGATTTTAGCGTTGGATAGGAGAATTTATCCCATCTGGGATCGAACCCGCGCCCCATTGACGCGTAATCCGGTCGCACAATCCATTGTGCTTTCAAATTTTATAATAAAATTACCACTTCATAATTCAGAAGCATTCATAAAATAAATTTTACCGTTCTATCTAGTAAAAAGTAAATAAGTACACATATTACTCGCGCTGAATTAAAGTACCAATGAAGCTGGCAGGTTGACAACAAAACTGGCACTGCTGGCAAAACTTCCTTATAACGAACGTCGTCCGCCGAATTTGTTACGCCAGACTGGCTTAACTGGACTCCAATTAAGCTTATGTGTACTGTATAGTTTATTTTATGAGCTTCATTTGGATCGGCTTAATCTTGTACAAATTAGTTATTTACTTGCGTTTTAACAAAATCTATGATAGATTTTAAAAGATTAATTTTTATATTATTTATTGGCCAATTCCGTACACTGTCGCAACAAGACACTGAAACACGTGTCTTTTGTAGATATTACCTATAAGAATTCCAATCAATACTAAAATTACTAAAAACAATGTTTATTGTTTAAACAAATTAAGTCCTAACAATGAAAATCGAATTCTATTGTTTTTCTTGTTTCTGACTTCACTATATTTTAAAGTATTCTTGTGAAAAAAAACATTCGTTAATCTCTCATTAAAAAATGCAATAATATGAGCTAATAACTCAACTAAGGTTACAATTTATCAATATAATGAAACAATATCCATAAGTAATTGCATGTTCAATTTCAGCCAGACATACAAATAAATAAATAAGCTCGTTAAACGTTGCAATCTAGAAACTTTGTATTGTTTTTTTTAAATGCCTATTACAACGTATACCAATCAAAAATAGATTACTTGTAAATATAATTAAGGTTTATTCTTGATAAGCAATTTTTGCAAACGTGCTCCTACATTTATATGGTAATAAATACAGGTACACCGACTGAACCCGACTAAGTAAGAATAGATTGTGGAGAAACGATAGTTGCTAATAGCCTCTAGTTTATGGGTTTTTTCTGCTAAGTATTAATATCTCTGTTCATGACGAGTTTGCGATTTATTCAAGTGATTCATCATTGGATGCACATTGTATAGTTTGTACAATCGCGAACGTAAATTACTGTTTGTTTTTTTTTTGTTAATTATAAAATAGAAGCAAGCAAGTCATCTCGTGCTCCTCCCTTGTTGCACAGCTCTGTGCAAGGTTAGGTGCATTAGTCCGATTATGCATTTATTTTCATTAAAATAATTGTTACATATAACAAGTTTATTTGTTACATTTATTCTTAAAATAAATACAAAAGTAACTAGATTACAAACTACCTTAATACTAAGCTTACAACTAATAGGGGACGCGGGAACTAATAGGGGGTACACAGGTGCGTCCCTCGTGGAGTAATCTCTGAATTTTCCTGGGAACTAATCTTTCTGTCAATCGGACTCTGAGGAGTCAGGGAAATGCGCCCGATCTATACGGGTCATAGTCACGGTCTTCCTTCAACTACCTACTCAGCTAAGCTAGGACCGACGTATGAGATCGCGCAACTGAGGCCAGTATATTAGTGGCAAGTGTCCACCTTTTCCTCTCCGTCTATCGAGAGATCTGGCGTGCAACGGCGGTATGTTCAATGGGTGAAACGTGGGCCGATATGTCCGCCCTTCGGAACATGTTGGTTGCAAGGCTGCTTACATAAAATATAAACTCATTTTAACAAAACCTTATTATATACAAGCTTCCTTGTAGATGTATGTAGATGGTTTTCTTGTAAATTATATATATATATATATATATATATATATATATATATATATATATATATATATATATATATATATATATATTTCTTTGCCTTACCTATTACAATTAAATGTTATTATGAATTCAAGTGTGAACAGCAGTTATTTGTGATATAAACTAGAAATGCTCCAGTTGACTTTTTTTATCATGTCACAAGGCTTTCTCCAACCAGTTCTGATGATAAGTTATACCGTACAAAAAAATGGAAACAGTGCATGGTTAGAATAGGAAATAGTCGAACTTTCGAAACTTGTACTATAGATGTTTCGCGAAAGATTTACAGAATTAAAGAATTCGTATATTTTTTACCTAAATTCTATCCAGAATTGATTTACCATCATTTTAATTTCATCACATATACAACTCCTTTTCACTCGTTCGCGCTAAGTAACCGTTGTTATGGTAAACTTTGTCATGGCAACAGTTGCGATGGTAACGTTATTCTTACATTTTATGTACACTGGTAAGTCGTCGGCTGAGTGATGCTGGGTTTTTTGGCGAGATCTCAGTCTGTCATGTTATTACCACGCAGTTATTTTCTTTAATTGAAATGTATGTAATGTATTTGACTTTATATCATGTAATCTTGATGGCGTTTTGTGTGATATAATTTTGTTATTGTATTCAAGTTAAGTTTATTATAAAAGATAAAACCTAATATATATTCTGAGATTTCGGCAAAGCTCCATGGAAAGTTTGAGCAGGATGGGCCACCGTTTTGCTGGAGCTTAGTAATAACTGATACAAGATTAAAAATACATCTTACCCACATGACACTGGTGCAAATTGTGTATACACAGATTGCCATTAACTAAGAAGAAGAAGTCGTTGGCTGAACCCTGGCTACAATATAATCGTGAACAAGACGGAATAACAAATAAAATATTTCACTCACCTGTACCTATTACTATAAAAACAGAAGCGAGGCGCATTGAGAGCGCCTGTCGAACCGTGATAGATAACGAGGGTCTCGTGTCGCGGGCCCTTACCCTCAAATGCGTCTCACGGCACGTTGCTTGACGCTTTGAAGTCATCAATTATGACGTCACTAACATCGTAGCTCCGATATAAGTAAACTAAAAGACCACAGAGGTCTGAATTACCTTCTACATTATACACCGAGCTATATTTTTTTTTTTAAACGAAGATCGACTTTCAGTTTATTAAAGGATTGTTCGGGATAGGTTATTATTATTACTTTAAATAAAACACCAGTAAGAGTAGAGTAAAAAGGTTTAAAAATTTAGAGTTTTCAAAGCTGAGCAAAGCGAGATATACCATAAAATACTATTTACAAGTGATTTATGAGCAAAAGTTTGTTATTTAAATACGCAATACACTATGTATCGTTTTTTGTATCAGTATTTTTTAAAGAACTTTTAATTAAATTCTACATTATATATTAATAAGAATTTTCTTCTACCAATTATAATGTATTATTTTATAGTCTTTGGTATGAGTCATTTAAATACCAGTAGGTACAATACAAATGACAATTAATCTATGTATAATAATAATAAATCTGTAATTATGTTTGTACATTTTTTTTTTGACTAATTTTATGACAGATATCTATTTTAGCCACAACCAATCACGAATATGACATTGGAAAAATTTTTGTCCGTCTACCTGTGTGACCGATTTTGGTGATACTTTTTACATGAGAACATCGAGCAATATGCTATAAAGATTTAGAAAGTAAGTAATATTTTTTTTAACAAAAAAAAAAAGAAAATCTATCTGCGCGCCTTTAACTAAAAAACGGGTTGATTTGTTTTGATAAAATTTGGGTGTTCATAAGTATTACTATAAAAATTATCAATATCATTTTTATAAATATATAGAAATTATAAAATATAAATAAACATTAATAAAAGACTTGATCGATTTTATGAAATTTGGTGTACTAAATGTCGTTCAGCAACTGATAGCGTCTGATAAACAAAATCAGGACACCCATATTTAATTAAAATAAGATACGTAGACGAAATTTTGAATATAATGCTGGTATGTACAATAGGAGAGCCTTCTGATGAATTCCTTCAAACAGTTCATCATAATAACATTAGACAGTCTAGGCAGTTGCAAACCTAATCTAGTTTATAAAATATTCAATGATAACTGGGTAAGGTAATGAAGCTTCACTAATTTATATTTGATTTGTTTTGTAGTCGTGAGTTAACCAGATATCAGTGATATCACAGAGTAATGAGTAAAAAATCCGTTTATGTATGTATCTTGTTTAATGAGCTCAGTTGAATCGTGTCCTTTAAACCTCAGTGACCTTGTGTTTCTCCTTAGAACCCCCTCCCTCCTTCTTAGGGGCCGTTCAAGTATAACGTAAGCAGATTTTTTGCAATAATTTACCCCACCCCCATTCCCCTTGTCAGCAAAAGTAAGCACAGCTCTTACCCTCTCCCCCTATGCTTACGTAAATTATCATCATCAGTAGACATTATCATCAAGCATGGTGGTAGGGGCATTTTCTAATGATGCGCGCCTGAGTAGCTACCACCCTCTACTTTGAAATCCTATCGCCAAATACCAAAAGGTATGTTCCGGCAGTATCATTTGATAACAGTACCTAGGCTGAGTGTGTTTACCATCCTAGACCACATTGTCACTTAACATCAGGTGAGATTGTGGTCAAAGCACTGAGCCTGTATCGTATTTAAAACAAAAAGTGACAAGTTCCGGTATCAGTAATAGTATATATACAAAGCTACCCAGAGGCTTTATGTTAAGGCCGTTCCAGTCAACAGCATTAGCTAGGTTAGAAAAAAAGGTTTCAGCCATGGTAGTTGTAGACCGGCATAATTGTGTCGATAGAATCTTCTAAAGTTTTATTCATTAATATGTAGGTTTTAATATTATATTATATTTTGATGGATTATTAAGTAATGATCATCTCACTACTCTTATCCTATTTTACTTGGTATCGGCGCACATATCTTACTCTTCCACCCATCTCTATTTCAAATAATTTCGACATTCGTTCCCAATTCTACATATTAAACAAACAATCCATCCATCTTTTCTTTGGTCTTCCCCATTAACCGTCCACATTCATATTCAATACGTTTCTTACATCACCTTCTTCCTCCCTATACGTCACATGCCCATATAAGGATAGACGACAGTCCCTTAATTTCTTTAACAAGTTCCTCTATTGCGCTCATTCCTAATCTTGTCTATTCTTGTTACCCCACATATCCCTCTCAACATTCGCATCTTGCTTGCATGCAGTTTTCTTTTATCCATCACCTTTATGTGCCAACATTCTAATCCATAGAAGACGACAGGCCGTATCATGCCAAATCATCCCCTTTAATTTAAGGGGGGTTTGCGATTCACATGTGGTAGCTGTGACCTGCCACCATTTCATCCACGTTGAGTTTATTCTATGCCCGATCTATTTCGTTATCGCTTTTTAATATAGCGCACAAGTAAGTATACATTTATTGACTACTATAATTTTACAAAACTCAGTTACAAAAATGAAATTCATTCATAATTTCAAAAAGCACGCCATTACCATGTTCGTGAAATCGCGTGAACACCCTCCTGGTATGATGATTACTCTTAAGCTAATGACCGCTCACGTTTTCACATATTTCAAATTGGTCAGAGTTAAGGTTGTCAACTTTGCAACACATATTTGCTGCATAGGGATCGTTCAATAATTACGTGAAACTTTTTTTGGACATTTTGACACCAGAGGTGCCTCTTGTCAGAAATAGTAAAGAAATCTATTAAGAAATGATTACCTTACCCAGTTGTCATTGAATATTTTATGAACTAGATTAGGTTTGCAACTGCCTAGCCTGTCTAATGTTATTACCCTCTCTATCTCATGATTACGTAAGCATGGACATAATTTCCTATAGAAATTCCACTAGTAATATTAAAAGGTACAGAACTTCGCATTGTGACTCAGTTCAAGTATCTGGGACATGTGATCACGGATCAGGTCAAAAATGACTAAGATATAAACAGCGAACGCAGAGCGTTGGCGGCCCGATGCAATATGCTTGTCCGCAGATTCGCTCGTTGCACAAATCCAATGAAACTCACACTTTTTAGGGCGTACTGCCCAAACATTTTACTCGTGTAACCTGTGGGTTAGGTAAACCCAGAAAGTTCTTATCGACAGAGGGGCTGAACCACTTTGCTGGCGGCTGAATAGGGGAGACAAAGGAGGGGGTCCGACTCGGGCTTACCGTCGGGGCGACGCGGAGTGTGCCCGATAAATCTTGTGTCGCCCCAGGGAGGCGGCGGTAGGTGAAGTGGGTTTTAGCGGGTATTGTCGGGGCTTCACGCCGGGCGAGTCTCACATCCTAATACCATATTGAACGTATTCATTTGTAAATTAGATGGGTCTTTTGTAATAAATTGTATGTCCGTAAAGGCCTACACTTGATGAATTGATCATAGTCATATACTTACTGTTACATACAGTAACATAATCTAAAACAAAAACTAATAACATGTGCATTAAGTCCGTAATAAAAAAAAAATTATCATAATTTAAACAAAAATACGAAAACTGCTAATATCACCATTTCGAACCCGCTTCACCATGTCATCAAAAATAAGCAAAGCGTCCATTAATTCTTACGTCGAATCTAAACGATCCCATGCACAATATTATAATTGAAACTCAGACGATAATGACAATTTTTTTGATGCACTAATATTTTGATTGAGATAGAAAATAAGGCATGGGAACTATATAAAATGAACTTAGCAATAAAAAGCATACTAATATATTTCACCGTGTGGTGCCGGTTAAGAATAGTACCACCCCATATCTTCCCGTAGGTCTAGTCAAAGGTGACTAAGGGATAAACCAAGAGAAGGACAGCTGCATCCTCTGAGTACTTACTGCGATCGCCAACCCGTCTACCAAGCGTGGCGATTATAAATCGCAATCCTTCTCTCCTTATGAACGACACAATGTGGAGATCTTTGGAGGAGACCTATGTCCAGCAGTTGACGACTTTCGATTAAATGAATGAATTACATTTTTATTAACTGAAGCTTGAATAATTTCATAGTCATATTTTTTTTACCACATCTAATTGGATAATTAACGCGTGATTTTTTAAATGTTTCTCCAAAATTTTAGAATCGATTTTTCTCTTCTATTGTGGAACGATTGGCAACCCTAATTACACCGTTCATCATCTACAACGAATACATTTTCTCTACGACTACCAAAACGAAAGAAAGTGTTTATAATAAACCGTGTTAAAACGTGCATGTCGTATGTAAAGTATTGGTTCTAAGTTTTACATTTTGCATGTTAAATTTAGAAACATGATTTATTTATTACTAGCTGTGCCGTCCCGGCTGCGCCCGCGTTTCATATATTCTTCACTGCCTTTTAATTTTCTTATACGAAACACTAATATTTTTTTGTTACTAAGATAAAGTAAAAATATTTCTCATAAATTCAAGCACTTGCTCGTAAAACTGTGCATTGAATTGGATTTTATTCAATTTTTTATGAGTTTTAAATTTTTTAACTGCCTCGGTAGCGCAGTTGTATTACATACGACTGCCGTTCTGAGGTCTCGGGTTCGATCCCCGGGTCGGGTCAAGTGGTATTGGGTTTTTTCTACTCAGTATCATCCCGGAGTTTGGAATTTGTGCCCGATATGGCGACAGGCTCGCCCCCTGTCACATCTGGGACGGAACTAAGCTCGGCGAAATGTGGGTGGTGTAGTTCGCTACTTCACCTCTGCCTAACCCTTCGGGGAAAACAGGCGTGAGCATATGTATGTATGTATGTTTAAATTTTTTACGCGGAACCCTAATTATTTTCAAAAATTAAAAGTACCCTATGTTACCCGGAGTAACTTCAGCTATCGAAAATAATGTTTTGCTGGTACTGTCCATAGATCTGTTTTTTGTTTACAATTACTGGTACCTATAGGTATTGTATATATATTGAAATGTATTTATTAAAAAAATGATATTTTGATATTACAAACAGACACTTCAACTTTATTTATTAGTAAAGATTTATCACTTTTCACCAGATCTCAACAATTCGCAAATCTAATGCAGAATCCAATTTTCATCATTTACATTACATATACAACTACTTCTCACCCATCCACGCTATGTTACTATGTTACTATGTTGCTATGGTAACCGTAACAGTATTATTGTATTATCTACGACCGTAACGTCAACAAAGTTGACAGCGTAAGCTACTAATATTATAATGGTGGTCAAACTAGAAAGAGGATTACTTATCGTTTGCTTCAGTTATTATCCTATTTCTCATATTCATATTTCTTAATCTATTGCTTTGTGTAGCTACTTATTTACGAACAAGAGGCAATTTTGGATATTAATAGTTAATGTAATTTCTGCTATTTACAAATTTAAATAAAATAACTAAAAATGATTCTATTAGAAAGTTAAATAAGTATGTAAACCAAATAAATTTTATTTAAAAAAAAAATTGTAGAATGGAACACTTGCGAATCATATAAAACTAAAAAAATATATTCATGTTTTTATTTTTTCTCTTTATCACAAGATACGCCGATAAAGTCATCATATCAACCTAGAAAGTATTCCAATGACGCTTTTCAAATTATAACTTAAACATTAATAACTATTAAACATATTTTAAACGGTGTAGTGTGAAAAACAAAACGAACATATTCCAGAAATTTCTTAAACAGAGTAGGCATCGCTCGCTGCAAGAAACTTCCGTAGATAATTAAATTTCTATAAGCTATTCACGCTTTCCAGCAACTTTGCAGACATCGGCGTAATTATAGAAAAAGCTCTGATTGTAAACAATTTTCCGATACTACAAGGCGTATATTATCACGAAGCACGGCATCTAATATTCTAACGTATATTTGAACGGTGCCGTTTCATTGTAATTGATATTAATTTACAATCGTTTATAAATGGAATGTATCCGTGTATTTCTTAAAAGCTTAATTTTTTTAATGTTGGTGCTACTGACTGAGTAACACAGTAAAGTCTTTACTAAAAAATGTTTCTACATCTCTACTAGGATTACCAACCTTTAGCCACGGATTTCGCTAAAAATGAACGAACAAAATGCGATAAATTGCCTTAAAAAAGCTGACCATAATTATGCGGTAACATGATCCACGCTTAACGTGTAGATATAATTGCATCGAAACTCTTTAGTTTTCATACAACGCACCAGGAAAATGAAGACTACTTTGATAAAATTATCCAAACAGTTTTTGTTGCATTCCAAGTATTAACGTTCGTGTTAATAATTCCAAAACACTTCATTTATCTACAATAACCAAACTAAACTGTTATCACGAACATATTAACTGTTTCAATCACATGCCGAACACTAGTGTCTGTATATAGAAAGGAGATGATAAATAATAGGTATTCTATCAAATTTTAATATCTTTCAATTGGCACCCACAAAATTATGGTTATTCAATAATCTTCCCTGAATTGATTATATTTTCTACCTTAGATATTTGATCAAATTTCCATTTCTATCTTCTACTTGCAAAATAGATATAATTTATGATCTTACCAAATTCTGAATAAAGTTAGAACAAAAACTATTAATTATTAAGAAGAAGATTATCAGATGATAACCTATATCTAGTCATTTTAATCTTTTGACTACCATATAAATATTTATATAAATAACCACAGCGGAATGCACTAAGTAGTAAATCTAAAAATACGATGTGCTGAAGATCATTCTTGAAGCAGGTTTTTACCCTGTGAATTGGACTTGAATTGCTTTTTTTAAAATGATAAATTCTGAATTCTTTCGTTAAAGACCTTCAAAACTTGTACTCTATAAGAAATGATTTGTAATAGAACTGCTTTTTCAATTAATGCCAGCTTTTGCGCGGTTATGATCCCTTGTCAATTTTGTATATATTTCGCACAATTATTTACTGCACAGTTTGAAAATATTCTATGGAATTTCAAGCATAGTTTGTGTCTTCATTTAGGACAAAAAAACGAAATGCACGTACAGTTTACTAAAGTAGAGTACGCCTGCACTTTTTAATATCAGTGACAATCTATGCTTATAATAAAAGGCTAACGAGACGAAATCTGTACATTGAGGATATTTAAAAAAAATACTATGCGGGGCTTTAGATCGACCTCATTTCGATAGATTAAAAATTATTGTCTACTGGAACGAATTCCAAGCGGGGTGAAACCGCAGAGACAGCTAGTTAAGAATAAAACACAACAATTCTTCGTTTTTACATTTATTAAGAAAATATTCTATTCAAATACTTAATTTTATTATATAACTAGCTGTGCCCGCAACTTCGTCTGCGTGGAATAGTGACTTTGGGCAGCATTTTTCGGATTTTGGTTTATTCTGGATTATAATCACCGTCGTTACATCGTATAGCTATCGGGGAACAAAGCATACAGGCTGCTAGAATTATTAACACGTGATAAAGCTACATAAAGCTGACCGTGCGAAAAACAGCTAATACTTAGATCCACATCCACAACTTTTAGCGTCTGACCATAGGCTTTATTAATTGTCATCGCGAAACTGGTCATAAGCTCACTGGAAACTGAACTCGTTTAAAACTAAACGGAAAATTGTTTGGAAGGAGAGGAACCCGAGGCATAAAAACACTACCATCTGTTAAAATCTCTGCTTCTATCAGGTTTCGCAGAATCAGAAATTTAAAAGAGAAAAATTCACTTTTAATCAAGTATTGTTGCAAAGTTTTGGCGGTCTTAAAATTCTTAGCAGCATTATGGGTACGCCGACTTTAAATTTATTTTATGAGCTGGTAGTCCAGGAGCACTGAGGGATTCTAAAAATTCTACTGGGTAATTGGTAGATTCTTCATCTTTTATAACTCTGTTAATGGAGATATACTCTACATTATCCTCCGAAACAAAGCTCAAAATTTCAGCATTTATTGCTGTTGCTTGGTCGTTTCGTGGACTTAAAATAGCTCTTTCGCAAAGCCATGAATTTTCGCAAGTTGGTATTTGCGTTGCGTTTCCATACACGGATGATATGAGGTCTCGCATTCATGAAACTTCGCAGCATAGGTTTGCGTTTAGAACAAATTTTGCTTGTTCCTGCAGATACACACCGTTACCGATCTCAAGTTACTATAGAGAAAATAAAGTAGCAATAGATACAACAATTTCATCTAATTTGTATCTGGTATGAATAAAACTGTAAGGCTGATATTTTTTATTATAATTTGTTATGCTAGTGCTTGGATTAACTTGGTAGAGTCTGAAATTGTACCCATCCTGACCATGGAAATATATCAAAGGATACTGCAGGGCATCATATGCTCGGTGTGTTTCATAAATACGTTGTAAGCGATCATCATGAGTGCGCTGCACGATGTCACGTCTATGACATTCCTGATTGACTAATATTACTGCAACTTCGTCTGCAACGGGGACATTGTACTTTTCACGATGTTCTTCCGCAGGACGTCTATCAGCCTTATTTATAACTTTATAATTGTTATTTTGGCCTTGTAGGATGGAATCTATTGCGGCTTTGAAACTTCTGACATACGGATTTACTTGATGTAACATATTCTCAAGTTGAAATATAAAGTTGATGTTCAGCTGAGGAAAGTTATGATGTCGTATATGGGCCTGTTCATTGTAATTTGATACAAAATAAATGTAAAGAAATTTTGGCTCATTTTGGAGAAGCAAAGATCCAATCAAGTGATAAATTGGCCCTGCACCTTAAAAGTTGGATGTGATATGTTTGACCCCAAAAGATGTCATTTGGAATACACTATTATATAAACGGATATAGTCTAAAAATGTTTACACTGAGAATGCTCACTATTTAGTAAAACTTTTATAAAGGGGCTCATGATAAGTTTAAATGAGCACTTTGCCACCTGAATAGCATATCCCATATGGTTCTTTTCTCCATTTTTGAGCATTACAAAACTGACAACATACCACCATACCTACTATAGATGCGAATTCAGAGTAATGAATTCTGGGCGAATACAAATAACCTTTTTTCTCTTTGGTAATCCATGGAAGGATATCAATTTCCGCTCCAGATTCTGGGTCTTCTATCAAACTTGATAACATTTTATTGAGTATATGCAGAAGTCGATCGGCATTTAGTCGTGACTGACGTTGTTCTGTAGTTTCTTTCTTCTTCTCGATCAGCTGTTAATCGAGATTCACGATCTAAGCTACTTTCCAGCTTTCTAGACTGCAAAGTTAGTGCTTTTTGAGAGCTCAGGCGGGTTTCCCTATCAGTAAAGGTCTCAGACTCACGCGATATTGCATGAGCCTTGCGATCGGTGGACAAACGTGCTTCACGCTGTTCCCTGTTCATCCTAACTCAAGTGGCCATCATTCGAGAACGATGTGAACTCAATCGAGATTTTCGCTGAGCTGAAGTTTCTGTAATATGAAACCTGACGTTACTGAAATGCAGTGAAGTAATGAGAACTAATCTCATCCTTATAGCATTTCTGCTGCACCGGGGGAGCTTGGATCTTTTTCGAGGCATTCTTATAAGAAATAGTAATTAGTACTAACTCAGCGTTATTTAGTGAACACATACTCATCATAAACAAAAAAATTAAATACTTACAGATTATTACACAGTTTAACTTTATTACAGTTTAATAACTATTAAGACGTAATAAACTAACCTATTAATTATCGAAAATAAAAGAAATGTCTAATAGATACATTTATGTATTAATTAATCGCAAATTACTAAATTGTTTTTTAAACATAAAAATTAAGAACTTGTATAAACTTGTATTTACAGTTTAACTAATAAGACATGTTTACCTAATTTGAAAACTAATTTCAAATAAGCAAACAGTCAGTGTTATCGAATGCAACTGTTACGCCATGCGCCTCCGAAAGCGGCCCGGCTCTCGACGTGCTTTATCTATACATATATAAACAACCTGCAGTTCCAGCCTAACCTGAACCCCATTTCATATGAATGATGATATATGTCTGAGGTCAACTTAAATTGGAATATGAACACTTCCGAAACCGATCATTTTTAACTTCTATTTATTAACATATTATTATTAATATATAATCATACTTTTATATAGACCATTATGGAGTTTAGTAAAGTTTCATACAATGCATCTGAACAGAGAAAGAATTTAGATAGAATAAATGTTCAACGTGATTCTTTAAATTGGCATAACTTTTTTATTTATGTACCGATTGACATGAAACAAACACTTAATGTTAAGTGAAGCTTACTACAATATATTAGTGAAAACTGCATCTAAATCGGATAAGCCGTTTCTGAGATTAGCGTGCACAAACGCACAGACAAACAGACAAAAATTTTAAAAATCATAGTTTTGGGTCCTATTTGCGTTTATAAAGGTCCTAATAATATTTTTTCTCATATATCTTCCATGTACAGACAGCGATCCGTTACATTTTTATTATATGTATAGATATTGTTGTTTTTTTGTAAACACGATATAAATACTTACAATTTTTTATAATCGTGCTTCGTGTATCTAACAATTATTCTCACAATAATTGTTAATAATTATCGATGTAAAAAATTTAATTGCTACTAAAATACACTAGGTAGTAGGTATACCTACCTACGACGTAAAAGTTGGAGTCAATCATTAATAGCGAAAGCCTGATTGCTTATTGAAAAGTTCACGAACTGTGAACGTATACAAAACCCTTTTCACATAAATTTCTCTAACGACTAATCAATCAATGTTGCACATCGTGTGATCAACTAGTTTGTTTTTATTTATGTTTCATATCCGCATGTATCCATTAATGATTAACAGGTTCTGGCTCCGGCAGTGTTCGCACCACTTATGAGACCCAACAAGTAAATATGTTATCTGCAAAATACTAATTACTTACTTCTAACCAGTTTTACCGATGAATAATTGACGAGATTTAGTAGTTATCTTGACAAATAAACACCATAAATCATAAAACTGTAAGTAGTTTACTATTTACTATCCACTTTCAATTAAAACCCACCTATAACTGATAACTAATACTTTATCGATCCTATAGTAATAGAACGTGCAAATAAAACATTAGTAACTAATCGACGGATAATTGGAAAACAAACTACGATCGCAACAAACCCAAACACCAAATTGACAAACATTTGTATTTAAATCACCACGCAAATTTCCAGAACAATTTTTTTTAAACCTAGCTAACGTTGTTGACCGGAAGGGCCTTTACAGCTTCACTGTAATTTGAGGGCGAGTGCTGGAAGTACTCAGCCACAAAAGGTAACTAGCACAAGGATTAACAAAATGGTACGAACCTCGGCTTGGCCGTTACCTGAGAGTGAAAACACTCCCGGAATTTTAATCCTAGCTAAACCGTACCTTTTTTATTTAACATGGAAAAAAAAAGTTCTTTACAGGACGTATGTACCTGCATGTTGCTTGCAGGAGTGTGTGTGCGGTGTTGTGCGTGTAATGCTCAATGCATGAGTGTCACTGTATCGCGCTGGGGTCGAAGTCGAGAGCCTCTCCAGTTGGGGAACGAGACACGTCTTGAGTCGCCGCCTGAGGGGGACCCGGAGAGTATGCGGGAGCAAAGATAGCCGCCTGTCCCCGGCGGCGGGAACGTCGATTTTGCGGGCGCTGGTACGTATAGTTTATCGGTTTATGAGGAAAGGTCCTATTTTCGCACGTGATTTCATCATCGGGGTTGGTGAGTTCAGAACAAAATAAACAAATTCAATCACATGATTTTGATCCAACAATCGCCACAAAAAAAGTAACTAATAACTTTGACCCAAGTAACCAATCAGAACTAAAACTTAAATAGCTACCAACAAGGCAACCATTCGAAAGCTCACTAGTACGCAATTAAATGGAAATAGGATTGGGTTATCTGTGAAACCAGACTAGTTTTAAATAAATCTTTAATAATATATAAATAATACGAATTAAAACACACTGTCGCGATTATTAGAGAAAATACGTCATACCAATCTAGACAGGCCAATCAGTTCTAGTTACATAGATTATAGACAGGGCCGAATTAGCCTTGTAGTAAGAGGTACTAAATGCTATTAGTAGTACTAGGTTCGCGCCTGCGTCCAAGGAACTGCGAAATAAAAAAATAGTTAATGCCACACACCTAGTAACTAAACTCAAAATGACCGCTGGGCATACGATTGTTATATAGGTACATTATTATGTTGAAAGTTAAATTGGATGATCATAAACTGTGGCGTAAAATTCCTAAATTTAATAGGTTATGTAATTCTAGGGGCACATTTTCCTCTGTGAGATTTGCTAAGGATTCCGCCCAAGCTTCACTCAGCACTAAAGTCGTCAGAAAACTCTGAAGTCTATGTGTCAACAAATATATAATAGCTTTAGTGCCTTTTTATTGTTTTAATTATGTCAAACGCATCGTATATTTTATGAACATTCTACCAAGCATTATTTAATATTTATTTATTATTATATATCTATTAATGAACGACCAATGATTTCTAAGTTTTCCTTTTTAAATTAAATACAATAATTGTTACGGTTAGGTACCGTACGACGTTTAACTGGAGCGTTGAATATTTATACAACCTCTGTAAAATATCCCATCTGCTAAATAAAAATAATAAAAGAAAAAATAAATAATATCTAATAAAACTCCAATGATCTTTAAGGGTTGTTAGAATTTAAACAAACGTGTATTATAATACACTATTAGATATGTATGTATTTATTGAGCAATATAGTTGTAGAGTGTTAAAAAAATTACAAAGTATTCGATTTTTTTTAACATACCGTGAGAGTATAAAACATTTAATAATTCATTCATCCCAGCCCACGTAAACTAACACACCGAAATTATACTTACTCCCCAATAAATATATTTAGATTCTATTTGTGTGAGTTGCTAAAGCCTCCTAAATAGGAAAAACTCCCTACTTAGCCATCATTTAAAGTGAGTAAAGTTATTCCCACGACACGGTATTACTATTTCATAGTAGAGGTCTTTTCACGCATCCACGCACCTCTTTGGTTAATGTTGCCAAGTATTACAAGTATGCCCAGTAGTATTATTTATACATATTTTATTGTGATCCAAATTTAAGCACAGCGTGAAATATATTTTAAAATGGAATTAGTCTTTTGAATATCATTTTACAAAATCAGAAATGACATGCTAAATAATATTTTGTTTCGCAGGGAATTTTTGGATTCTGTGACTTTTATTTATTATTGGCATATTCACATGTACACGGTATATTTTAGTTTAAGGTTTAAAATATTATACTCCTTTATATTGCGCATGCGTAACTGTTACAACCGTTTCATTATTTTTATAATATAATATTGAAATTATTCAAAGTTCTAAGCATCAGACAACACTCATAAACTGTTATGGTCCTGTGTGGTTATCTCATATAAAAGTATGTTAAAGGGTTAATGTTAATAATCCTCAATCTAATATCTATAATTATCATAATAGCGCAATTTAAGTTAAAGTGTAGTTTTCTGTTAAATTACAGAACATGACCAGATTTACGACTCTTATTAGCAACACAGACATTACTATAAACAGCTAGTCTAATGCCTATATTCAATACTAGCCGTTTGCGCGCGACTGCGCCCGCTTATCTTATATTCTTCACTGCGTTAAAAAAATTTTTTTCGAAACCCTTATTATTTCCTAAAATAAAATTAGTAATAAAATAAAGTAATACTATCTCTCATAAACTATAGCACTTTTTTTCTTTTTTTTACACGGAATATGCTCAGTGCTTTGACCACAATCTCACCTGATATTAGGTGACGATTTGATCCAGGATGGTAAACACACTAAGTCTAGAGGTTTTCAAGTGATGCTGCCGGAACACACCTATTGGTATTTGGTGACAGATTTTCAAACTTGAGGGTGGTAGCTACCCAGGCGGGTATCATTAGAAAATGCCCTACCACCATGCTATGATTTCCTCACGATGTTTTTCTTCACCAAAACCTCAGGCCGATTTTAGAGTCGGACAAGTGGGGATCAAACCCGCGTCGATTTACGCGGAATCCAGCCGCACTACCCGTCTCGCCATAAGGCCATTTACTTGCCTGTAAAACTGTGCATTGAATCGGATTTTATTTAAATTTTTATGAGTTTTTTTACGTGAAACCCTAATTATTTTCGAAAATTAAAGGCACCCTAAGGTACCCGGAATAACTTGGTTAGTTTTGTTCTCTACTTAAAAAGTGGACTATTTGGTGTATTTAAATTAACAGCTATCCTTTCTCCATTAAACTTTAATAATGGCCATCTTATAAGAAACACTTGTATGTACCTAATAAAGTCATTAATTTTGTTACTCATAACAACCGGATTCAAATTAAACTAGTTTTCTCTTGATCAACCTAGTTTACTGAAGTGTTTTAGGATTAACTAATTTATTTTAAGTAAAATTAGCATGTAGTTAAAAAAATCCTCTATAAAATAATTATAATAAATTGACATTGCTTAAAAAATATTGCCTACATTTACATAATGATTTTGTGAAAATGTGTTACAAGCGTATAATACATTTTATATCTTAGACAGTATTATTCCACAGAGTGAAAAGATTATTTGTAGATTAGATCGTAATTTAAAAGATCTAATAAAATGTTACAGTGTTTAACTGTAAATCATTAAGTATCCAACTATTTAATGTCTTGTGTCTAATATTATTTCATAATTCGTACTTGATACTTGTATTTTTTTACCATGTATTTAAAGTTTACTTACGTCTTGAAAAGTCGAAGAAAATAATCGAGTTGAGTTATATAAAGTACAGGCAACATTAATAAGTTGAAAGTCTTAAACCATTTTTTAAATCATATTAGATTTTTTGAAAAATATCAGTATGTCATGTAGCCGTCCTCATCTTTAATTTTTTTACTTGCGTGTTTGGCCTTAAATTTAAGTAAATTTGGTGGCGTTTTGTGTAATATAGTTTGGTTATAGTGGATTGGAAATAATAACGACAAACTTTCATTCAAAGGTGCCACAGAAACTCCCTGAAACGTTTAAGCAAGATAATTGCCGTTATGCTGTAACGTTAAATATTTATACAACCTCTGTAAAATATCCCATCCACATGACATCGGCAGAATTTGCCTTTATTCATTCTATCTCACAGATTGCCATTAACTAAGAACAAAAAGAACCCCATATATTTTTTTTGAAATTGAATTTTATAAATGTATGAGTAACAAATTGCTTTAAAACAAGTTATGTACCTAGGTCATTCTTCTTCTTCTTATAAAATGGCAATTTCTATACAAACAATTTGTGCCAGTGTCACGTAGGTAAGATGTATTTTCAATCTTATATTACCGTTACCAAGCTCCAGAAAAACTGTGGCTCATCCTGCTAGAACTTTTCATGGAGTTTGTCGGCACCTCAGAATAAATGCTACGCGTTGTTTTCTATAATAAACTTAACTTGTACACAATCACCAAACTATATCACACAAAACGCCACCAAGATTATATGAGATAGAGTCAAATATACAAATGTCAGAAACACTCCATGTAGGTAATTAAATTATGGGTAAGGGTGGTGCGTAAATGCATTTCCCCCCGACAAAAAAAAGGTAATTCAATTATTATTTATAATACGTAAAATTGTTATTATACCATAGTTGTGTACCAACTTGTCTATGTGCACTTTAGTGTGCCAAATCACCGGCAGAAAAATTCACAACTACTTAAAAAAGTATTTCGGTCTATAATAAAAACTATATATACTTATATTTAACCGTATATTTTGAATAAATAAATTATACAAGGTATTTTATGTAGCTCCGCTTGTCTTTAATGAATTTCTGTGACGATCATAAAAAAATCCAGTATGGTACATTTAGTGCGCCGAGTGACATAAAACACAAAGTACAATATATAGACTGACTGAAGTACTCACTGGAAGCTTAAATATTATTAAACTAAATGTAGAAATAGAACCAAATGCAAGAATGCCCTGCCAATCAGTATTTACAACTAATTATCCAAATAAATTGTTTGTGATTAATAAAATTGTCCTCACAGAATACAATTTATTATTGTCCCTGTTTTGACAACTTACTATTCAATTGTCAAATTCTTACGGGCAAGTGGCAACATTAACAGTAGAATCAACATGGTGGATGCTACTTTCGTCGTTCCATAGAAAATAAAAATATTTAGTAACAAACTTATCAATAACGCTTCAAAATGTCATCGACAGAACCATCACAGAACAAGACATGGGAGCTATCCCTTTACGAGTTGCATCGTACACCGCAGGAAGTGATCACAGACGCTACCGAAATAGCGGTATCCCCGCGAAGTTTACACAGCGAACTGATGTGTCCAATTTGTTTGGACATGCTTAAAAAGACTATGACAACAAAGGAATGCCTTCATAGATTTTGCAACGATTGTATAATAACTGCTCTTAGATCAGGTAATAAGGAATGCCCTACATGCAGAAAGAAGCTTGTGTCAAAACGATCTCTACGACCGGATCCTAACTTCGACCTACTCATTTCTAAGATATATCCAAGTCGGGACGAATACGAAGCCCACCAGGAGCGAGTGTTGGCGAAACTAAGCATGTCACACTCCCAAGCTTCACTAGTTAGCTCTATTACTGAAGGTATTAAATTACAGTCGCAGAACAGGCCCCAGAGGTCACGAAAAAACCACGAAGAGAACAGTAACCCTTCGAATTCTAATGGGAATGTTGAAACAACACAAAATGGTGGAAGTACATCAACACCTAAAGATGGCACTACATCAAGTAGCAATCCGCCACCGTCCGGCCAGTCGACGTCTAATCCAGCGTCTGTGAGGAGTACGCCTTCACCAGTTCCATCCAATGTGAGTTCTTTATCAAAAAACACGAGTACCACTAAAAGGGCAAAATCAATTTTAACATCGGAAAGAAGTGAAGAGAGTGAATCTAGTGATGGAAGGTATACTTTATTATTTTGTTACTAATATCTCTTATTACTGTTCATCTCTCAGTTCTCTATATACATATAAAATTCTATATTGCACTGTCTATATAAATTTTTATATAATGTAGGTTTTCTAAATAGTTTATTGTACTTCTGTATGCTATCATCAAATTTATTAAAATTAGCAGGCATTTTATGTACTGTAGACATTATATGTTCAATTTACAAATTTGTAATAACAGATCCAATATCAAGTGCTTAGGCACTTATTAATTAAGATTGTGGTGAAATATATATATTTTATGTTTAGCTTATTACAAGATTTATACTTTACTCACATGTAACTTCAGTGTAATCATTAGACTCAATATTGTAAAAATGATTGAAATCTTAAAAATTGTAGAGATAGGGTTGTTAATTTATTGTTATTTCATTATCTAAGATTCAATAAGTCTGATGTAATTGATTGCTTTTATTGGTACTGGTTTAAAATTGCCTTTTGTAGCTTATTTCATTTTCATAGCTTTTTCATTAAGTAACACAGACACTGTGTAACTGATTCTGTTTATAATTTCAGAACAGAAGGTGAAAATTCTATGGACACAGAGGGTGAAGGTGAACAATTAAACCCAAATGAGATTGAACTGGTTTTCAAACCGCATCCTACTGAAATGACTGGGGATAATCATCTCATGAGGGTACTTAGAGATAATTCTGTCAGATATTTGAAGACCACAACCAATGCTTCTGGTTTGTATTTCTTGTACCTTTTTTTGTTCTATATCTTAAAAATTCATAGTAAAACACAAAAATACATACTATTATGTTATTCTGTATTTTATTAAATTGTAGGTAAATGTTTGATTATTTGTTTTTGTTAGTTGGCTGTTACTGGAGCATAAAAAGAGATAAATTGGAAAGATGACATATTTAAATGAAAATGAATCACATCTAATGACTCAGTCACAATCTTATTTAACCTCAAAGTCACTGTGAACGTGTAAAGGCGCTTCCGGTCAACAGTGTTAGATAGTTACAATTTTTTTTATAAATAGTTGAAGTGAAACATCTTATAGGAGGGATTTGAAATTCTGATCTGCAACCTTTTTGTATAATAAAAAGTGGTGCGAGTAAACACTGTATCAGGTAGAATGGGAGCAGTGTCTTACTTGCATTTGGGTATCGGAAGATAATGAGTTACATGCTCTTCTCCCCTTCTTTCATAATCATTGTCCGTGGTTGAGTGTGCTGTGTTTTAGCAGAGTGGCAACCACAGAATACACCCGTTATTAACAAGTGATTGATTAATAATTTATATGTTTCCCTGTAATACAAAAGTTTCACTTCTGCCATCTGTTTAGATAGAACTTGTTTTTTGTTAAAATTATTATAAAAAGTACTTAATATTAGAAGAATGATTACATTTAAGTGAGTGCTGTTCAGTGATGATCAAGTTAGTTATTACATATTTAGTTATGCATTACTCTTCACCTATATCTACAGTATTATAGAACAAAAATGAAAATGAGTATTTAGAAATTTTTATATAAAATTGAACCCATTTTTCTGTTTTTCAGTGGATCATCTGAGCAAATACCTGGCAATGAGACTCACATTAGATCTAGATGCAGAATTGCCAGAAGCTTACCGGCTTTTGAACTTCTGCATCTATGTTGCACCTTCACCTGGACAGTTTGTACCTTTAGCAGGATCACAGACGCTGCGTCAAATCAATGATAAGTTTTGGAAGGTGAGTTAACTTTTATTTAAAATTTAACAAGGTTTAGGTGGTATAACTGTGACATCATGATTTAAATAATAATATGGGATTTGTCATAAACAAAATCATCACCATTGACTCGGAATAATGTGTAGTTTGTTTTCAAAATCTGACAAAATGGATACCTATTATGGTATAAGAAGAATCTGTTTACTTTCCGATTTTGTTAGATAGCTGTCTACAGCCATATATATACCATAAACATTATATCAGGTTAAATCTAATCTACAGAAGTATATATTTCTGTGGTGTAAGAAATAATAATGGTTTAGGGGTAACATGTGGTGATTAGATTATAACTTGATTTCTGTATTATTTAACAAACAAAATAAATGTAGTGAAACCTCCAGGGAGAATGCATGTATGATTTAAATAAGAATTAATTCTCACAGGGGATATATAGACAGACCTAGAAATATCTACTTTTGTTTATCTGTAACAATATTGAAACGCCATGACAGATTTGTAGAGCAGACAACATTCATGGCATTACCGAAGATGTCAGTCTCTTTGTGACTGGGCACATTCAGGTACGGATGTCATGTCTCCGATTTATTGAATCATAAATGTTAACGTTATAAAAATCCTTACATATTCTTATTTATTAAAAGTCAACATTTATCTGTCTGATACTTGCATAAATAGCCATTTTTATTATTCTCTTGATTAGATAATATTTACAAGGCACAATACTTTACTGTATTATAATTTGCAGAAAATGATATCATTGAATAGTTTCAAATGTATTGGATTTTGATACGAAGCGTATTTTTAAACCTTCAATTAGCAGTTAGTAAACTTAGTTCTTTCCAAAAATGGATCTAATATTAGATATGGTATGTTTATTATTTGAGATTTATTTCAATATGAAAATGTCTCTTACAGGTGAACAAGCCTCTGGAAATGTATTACTCATGGAAGAAAACCTAGAAGTAAATTACATTTTAGTTGCACTACTGTAACTAAAATGGAGATATCAAGTTATACAATATAATATAATATATAAATAAGTGAATATTACTGATCTATGTTAAATAAAAAAGAAATCTGAGGAATGGACTCTTTATGTGATAAGAATGTAATGGAATTTAAATGAAATTTAGAATAAAACACTTTTAAAATTATTATAAGAATTATTATAAATTAATTGTTTTAAAACCATCAATCCCTATGAGATGTATAAAAATTAATTATAGTCATGTAGTATGGTCGATGACATATATATATATTTATTATGTAAGTAACATTTTCTGTAGATTCATGTGAGAATTTAGTATTATATTTAATAGTCTCTGATATCTCAATAAAGGATTTGTTGTATTATTATTAAATTAAATGTAACATGTGCCGATGAGGTATATATATTATGCATTAATTGTGCAATTTTAATAAACACTACAACAATATTGGTGCAATTATTTGGAGATATTTTATGAAAGCATGGTGCTTGCATTCATGTAATGAAGTTTTAAGCCTTCACTCAATAATATTTACATGCCTTGAATGGATTAAAAGTGGGAATTGTATGATTATTTTTTCTCTATTTGTCCTCAAAATAGTAAACATATGTTTATAAGAAAACGATGTTAAAAACGGTTCATTTATTTCAAATGATGAATTTCTAAACATGAAATCTATTTATTGTACAGGTAGTCTTTCTGGTAACCATTATGATGCAATGGTGGTAATTAGTGAATTATGGAGTCATAACTTGATGCTGGTAATTTTGTAATACCAGCCTGGCTAACTACACCAACCAATTTTAAGGTTGAAATTCGGTTGCCAGGCTCTCATAATAGCCTAGGATCACTTGAAAGTCAGTAAATCTCTAGGCTTAGCGTATGTATAGTCTTTGACCATATCGTCACTCAACACCAGGCGAAGGTACTGAGCCTGAGTAAAGTATAAAAAATATACATCACAAATTCTATCATGACATTGTTGTATGGTATTATGGATGATTAATCGGTGCTTTCTTGTGAATTATGGTGATATCTACCTATACACATACCTAACTACGTATGACACTGCCCCTCGAAATCCTAATAGAAATTTAAAACGATTCATTTTCCCAAGAGTGGGTAATTTTCTGTTATTGAAATAAAGTATAATCCTTAAAATATCGATTGCAGAAAAAACTCCAATTATACTTCTAATAAACATATTTATTTCGAAAATTTAAAAAAGACACGCTGTTTTTAATTTATAGTTAGAAAATTAATTATAAGAGGACGGGAAAAAACTAGTCTTGGGTTTGAGTAATACACAAAAACGAATAATTAACAGGTATAAATAATTACTAGGTACTTGGAAACATTTTATTTTTAGGGAATGTACTTTCGTGACAGCATTAGAATAATAAATAAAATAAACTATAAATAAATTAATTAATTCACTATGAATCTATTTTGTGGCTGAAAAACGTGCATAATGATTATGACGAGAAGTGATACAATAATATGGCGGGAAATTTAAAAATCCGTTAATCAAGGCACAATTGTTGAAGATTAACTATTGTTTATTTTTTATTTGCTACAAAGTGTCTTCTGAAAGCGCTGTATTCTCTACGGAGAGCTTTAGTTGCTTCAGTTTTCAAAATCTTGAGTACATCTGTTAGTTCATCCTTATTTTCGGAGTCTTTCGCTATAGTCAGCTTTTCAATTGTCGCGAAATCCAGTTCTTCGATTCTTTCCGCTTTATCGATCAAACTATCTATATCTTTGAGATACGACGGGTACGATACACTTTCGGAGTTTTCTTTAAATCCGAGAAGTCTTTCGACTTGTTCCCAAAAATCTAAAGTTCTACGCCCGTCTCTCATTTTAGATGTGTACATAAAATTCCTAAATAGTTTCCTACCTTTCTCATCGTTTAGTATGTTCTCAATTTTGTCTGTGAATCGGTCCAAGTCAGATTTCGTTATTCCTTCGTAATCGTCACAGCCGCACGAGACGAAACATTTATCCATTATATAGTCATTTACGTGACAACGTAATACCTATCCATCTTCGTTATTGATTTCTATTTATTTCCTTTCACATATATAATCAAACAAAAAATGTCAAACATGTTCGTCGGTATAATTAAAGATCATTAGAACAATGATACACTATAAAACAAGATGATTCACATCCAGAATAAAGTGAGGTTAACTTTAATAATAGCGGACGGTGTACCACTTCATGTAACCACGTAAATAAACTGCGCCCGTCTTGTTCGAAATTCGAATGCGTAATGTCCGAACCTTGACGAAGTTCACGACTCCGTGATATATCGAAGTCGCTCTGTGCAATGCGCATGCTCCAATTATTACGATCTTCAAAATTTGCCGCAAACCACAAATGTCACTATTAAAAAAAAAAGTAATCACTATTGTTTTATTGAACTAACAATAATAAAACCCATCAGGGTAATGGCTGAAATGTGACTTGTTTTATTAAAAACGCAAAACATTACATCACGACAGGTAAAAAAAAACGTGTCGTGACCTCGAAGCGGACAGCAAATTCATGGGAAATAATTCAAATACGGCATGGCATGCATGTACTTACATATCTAAGACAATGGTCTAAGTACATTCACCGCGCCTTGTGAAGTTGATTTAGTTTTTACCATTACGTTATTAACTTATTTTAGTTCCTACATTAAAACGATGTAATATTTCATATAGGTATTAATTTCAGCTCTGAGCAATTCACAATTAAATTGCTTTCTATACTGAATAGTCGTTTATATGTAAAGTTCCTTGAATTAGAACGCTCGGATCTCGTAAACAGATCTGTTAAATAATTTTTAAATTAAATTTACAACCATCAAGAATATATTTTGACGAGTAGAAAAAATGTTCTACCCATTACCTGAACAAAATGGCCCGAACAAAATAATTATTTAAACAATTTCGTAATCTAATAAGAAACTGATAGGAACGCGTAAATAAATATTTGTTTGAAATATAAATAAATAATTTAGTTGCGTTGATTCTTGAGCTTGTAATAGTATTCGTAGTTTGGTAAACAAAGGATAAATCCAGTAATATGTATCTTTACAGTATCTTAACAGTTTTGAATTGGATTAAGCCAAGTTCTACCATAACATTATAATTTTCCAAATGAATAATCCTATAGTTTTCCAATAAGCTTTACAATATGCTCTATGACATTCTTTCTTGGTGACAATTAGCGAGATTTATAATAGATGTCCTATGAAATTCGTTTGTTTAATTTATAATATTTAACTTTTCTTTCATATTATTTGTATTGACCCATTGAATTTGGAAAAAAAACTTACAATTCGGATAATCACATATCTGTTATTTTAACTTTCTTCTATTTAACATTCAACACCTTTATGTGGCCATAAAATCGAAGAAGGTTAGATAAGAATAGAAAGGACGAGAGCAGCTGTCGGGACATCTGCAAGAAATATTCCTGTTTCCCCGCTATTTAGACCGGTTTTGTTACCACATTATTGATGATATGTACTAAATTCTAGATAATTAATAGTAATTTATTTCATACTTCTATTTATAACTATATAATTCGTAATGAAAATAACAAATGTATAAATTACTCAAAAAATTGTAAGTAACTTGCCTTTTATCCTTATTTTTACGCTAGCTGTGCGCCCGCATTTCATATATTATTCTCTGTGCAATAAAGTTTTTTTTTTTGTTATACGGGACCCTAATTATTTTTCAAATTTTTCCCTACAACATTATCAAAGATATTTCTCATAAATTCAAATACCTACCAGTAAAACTGTGCATTGAATGGGATTTTATTCCAATTTTATTTACGGCGGAACCCTAATTATTTTCCAAAAAATTAAGTTGCCTAAGCTACGCGGAGTAACTTCAGCTATCTAAGAAAAAAAATCCCGTCGCAATCGATCCAGCCGTTCCGGAGATTAGTCGGAACAAAAAGACAGATAGACAAAAATTTAAGTTGCATTTTGGTATAGGTATCGTATACATTATATCATATACATTAATATGTATTTAGTAATAAATTGTTATTATGATATTACAAACAGACACTTCAATTTTTGTTTTTTAACGACAACAAAAATTTATTTTCTTTGAACGATTTTACATCGGGATATGGTTCTGTTGTCTTTCATTATACATATATGTTTCGAAACAGTCTGCGCTTCAGTTTTATTTATTAGTATAGATACAGATTATATGAAAGTAACGTCTATCTGTTTGTCCGTTTATTGGCTTATAACTCGAAAACCACTGCACCGATTTATGTGAGTCTTTTCTTTAATCATAGATATATTATCTAGTCAAGTTTTAGTATATGTTTTATTACATTATAGTACAGTACAATAAAGATAAGACATTTTTCTGCTTAGTTTTTTAACCTTTAGACAACACCATTCAACGGTAGAGTAGGCACACAGAATATGTAACAAAATTAAGAAAACAAAGAGTACTGCTCATCTGCGTTTCTTGATCTACAACAGGCTTTTGATCGTGTATTGCATGAAGGAGTTCTATTTAAAATCAGAAAATACCTGCCCCATTGCTATTTTCCACTTTAGAAATCTTATTTAACATCACGGCTATTTCAAGTGAAAGAAATAAATGCAACATCGAATTTCTATGAAATCAAAACAGATGTAGCACAAGGGTCTATCCTAGGCCTTGTGCTGTACATCGCAGACCTTTCCGATATACCAGGCGTTACAACTGCTACATACGTTGACGATACTGCTATTTTGGTTAGCGACAATGTTCCCGCTAAAGCATCGTTGGCCCTTCAACATGCAAACGATCAAATAACAAACTGGCTACAAATGTGGTGAATCCAAGCGAGCATTTAAAATTAGTCCACGTAACTTTTATCACAATGAAAGGAAACTGTCCACCTGTTAAACTTGATTTTACGAAGAATGCAAAATATTATCTTGTGCTCTATAGCTAACATACTTTGGCATGTCACAAATGCGGTAATCCATAAACGTCTAAATATGAACACGCTGAAGGAGGAAAAATCCGATTTATATCTTTAAAATAATTAAATCACCTTGAAAACCATCCAAATAAATTAGCAATAAAGCTGATTACAGTGATTACAGTAAAAGGCTCAAAGAAAAGAAATTATCCAACTGGAGTAATGTTTTCGAACCTGAACCTCTCAGTGGAGAGCTAATCCGCAACAACATATGCTTTCAAGACATCCGCCAATAGTGGTACTGATTGCAGATAAACTTAGAGAGAAAAAAAAGAATAAATTTTCAACTGACTTTTCTTTTTTTTCTTCAGTGACTATGGAGAAGCTTTAGTGTTAAGAACATAAATATAAAAAATTGGGAACAGGTTTAGTACTTATAATAACACTATAGAGTTCTCCGTCTAACAATATAAATATGACTAAATAAACATTAAAAATTCTACAATAACAGGAAAACCACAATTCTTAGTATATTTATGTATAATATTTGTAATAAACAAAGTAAAGCAAGCAGAGTAAACATAGGGCTGGAATTTAATCAGTCTATTAACTTTTCAAAAATATCGCTGCATCGTACTATATCTATCAAGTTTAATTACTTGTCTTAATTGATTCCGACTATTCAAATAGAATGTTGTAACTGTTTTATTATTTATCTCTAATAGTAACTACTTCTTGTTATCCTTAACTCTGTACTTTAGAACGATTTTCTGAGTTTTACATCGATGATAATTCTAATCCATAGATCGAATCAGAACATTACCTGTCATCAGTACATCACAATGTTTCTACTGATAAAATCATGAGTCTACGTTATTGCAGAATATCGTTATAAATACCAAGCAATCGGGTCAAATCAACCATTACCGACCGTTTTTAATCTTAACTTTTAGATTGAGATCGAATCAAAAATAAATCTGTTCTATTGACTTCTGATTACAGACTGCTCTGATACGAAACAGGGATTGATATTACGGATTTCAGTAGGTAGAAATAAATTGAGATCGCATAAGGAAAGCAGGCGTAAAAATAAGATCATCAAGAACACGCGATCCTGATAGTTCTTGATCGAACGGCCGTTGTAATTTTGAATTATTTACGATAAAAATATTTTAATTTTGTAAAAAAAAAAAAGTAATTATTAATATTATAAATATTTAAATTCTTTTTAAATATAAAAGGGTAGTAAATATACACAAAATATAAATATGAAACCATACACTCGTGTAGGTATACCGAAATAATACGATATTAACAATTAAGAAAATCGATTTATTTTTTATACATATATCGAACAAAAAGAATACTATTTCTACGTTATTTCCATAAGAGCAGTTTTGAATTTATTCTGTTTTTATTAGTTTAATTAAGAAATACAATGACAAAATAAGCAAAAGTATGGTTACTCGTGTAAAAAATTATACTTCTTTGGTAAACATATTGTAAATTTAGATATAAACTTTAAATTTAAACTGTAAGAAAAAATATTTGTATGGGAAAGTCAACATCAAAATTAATGAATAAGAAATATTGGAATTTAAATAAATAATACATCATTCCTCTGGCTTTAAAAGTTAATTTGTATACAAATTACATAGACATACTATTTTGATAGTATCGAAAAAAAAAAATCAATTTTGCATCCCTTCATATACATTTTTTTTTTTTTCGGCTACATTAAACATAAAATTACATAATATAGTGTAATACTGCAAATTAATGAATTAAAAAGAAGGACAACAACATGACAGACCAAAATCGCGCCAAGCACCCCCCTCCCCTTAGACACTTTTTTAGCAGACATGTTCTTTAGGTTCTATTTATTCCTATTCAAAGAAAAGGCAAATGATATTCCACCATGTAGCCAAGTGTACCTTAAAAGCTGTGTCTACTTAGATTATTCCTAGGAATATGTTATTAAATGAGACCAAATACTGCAAGTTTATGAATTAAAAATAAGGACTACTGGCATGATAAACCGAAATTGTGCCATAAACTCTAACCATAGACAATAAAAACATAGTTTGTTATTACGGTTGGCAATTAAATTCCACCAAGATAGAAAAATTTTGACGTTAAGAACGGCCATTTTGCAGTTTTTACGGTAACAGCGCTACACGTGTTCTGTAGGTTAATTGTATAAAATGTAATAAAAAACGTATGAATAAAGTGTATATTGTGTATTATAATAACCTACATACGTTTCAGGTTGCCAAGATGGCAGTTACAAAGAAGCCCGTCGCAAAGAAAGGCCAGTTACACCAGAAGACTGGTAAAGAAAGGAGTAAAAGGTGGCAAAATTCGCGGCAAAGGTGCCAAGAGGAAGATTAGCCTTAAATTTACCATTGACTGCACACACCCTGCTGAGGATAGCATCCTGGATGTTGGCAACTTTGAGAAATACTTGAAAGAACGTGTTAAAGTTGAAGGCAAAACAAATAACCTGGGCAATCACGTTGTCATCGCCCGGGACAAGACAAAAGTCGCTATCAACGCAGGTTAGTAAATATTTTTGGACCAAAACACACTTTACAACCCTAATTACACTTCAAAACTCGGTTCTATAAACACCAAATTATATTGAAAAATATTAGGTGTGTTATAAAATATTTGTAAGGTGAAAACAATTGAACTTGCTTATCCATATCCACACATATAATTTTATAATCATTATTGTATAATCTTGTGCTTAAATTAACTCATAGAAAATAAATAAATAATCCAATTGTTGCCATATTAATTCACTGGTCACTAGAGTCTGATACCTAAGAAACAGGTGTAGCTAAGCTTAGGTAACAGAGCACCACTGAATTTTGTAAATATTTATGGTGGATAAAATTATTATTATTTTTTAAAAATGCTTAAATTTTATAACTGCAGAAGTCAAATCTTTTGGTCCGCTCTCAACAGATAAAAGTTACATTCTGGTTAAAATCACTTGAATATCAACAGGAACCTGTACTGTTGTGTTTAATAAATTGTGTACATAACTAAAATTGTTGTATATTTTTGTCTGTAACATTCATCAAGCCTTTTCTTTTATTTGAGATAATTCATTTTCATTTTTGTTTAATGTGTTGAGACAATAGGAAAACAATGGAAAGCTGGCGTAAACGCCAGGTCAGTGCTCAAGGGGTTAATTATCATATAAATAATATTATCAATTAATAGTTATTACATGATAACAAATTAGAGGAAATGGGAGTTCATCAAAGTTATTTTACTATCTATATATGGGCCTCGGTGGCGCAGTTGTATGATGGTAAAAACTGTTTTTGAGGTTTGACCGGGTTTGATCCCCGGGTCGGGTCAAGTGATATTGGAGTTTTCTACTCAGTATCATCCCGGAGTCGAGGAATTTGTGCCCGGTATGGCGACAGGCTTGCCCCCTGTCACATCTGGGATAAAACTAAGCTCTGTAAACTGTGGGTGGTGTTCGCTATTTCACCTCTACCTAACCCTTCGGGGATAAGAGACGTGAGGTTATGTTATGTTTATATATTCTATGATAAAATATTTTAGGTATAACCATTATGATTAGGTAAATAATTATTTTTTTGCATCACATGTCAGCCTAAAAGTTTACATTATTATTATAGATATTTATCCTAATTGTTTATTCCACATTTTTTAATGTGTTAAATTTCATGCTTAGTTCATTACTGAGCCTGTAGTATGAAAAAATTTTACATATATGGTTTATCACATCAAAATAATCACAAAGTTGAGGCAATATGACATCGCACTTTCAGAATGAAACAAACTTGGTCCAAAATTGAGGTATTGAGTGAGTTTTAAAATAACTTGAAATGGAATATTTAAACTATGTTATATTATCTTATAAGTTATATTTAAAAAATAAATGCAAAGGTGCAGACTTTTAAAAGACTTTAATTTCCATTTTCTCAAACTTAATTGTGAAGACAGTAGGTAGTAGTTTATCTCTATGACTTTTAATTCATACTAGCTCTGTGCTTGTGGCTCTGCCTGCGTTTTATATATTGTTAACAGAACCATAAGTATCTTCCTGAAATTATTTTCTGTACTAACTAGAGATATTTCTCACAAATTCAAACACCTGGCAGTAAAACTGTACATTGAATCTGATTTTATTAACAATTTTTTTATGCGGAACCCCAACTATTTTCGAAGATTAAAAGTTGCCTAAGTTACGTGGAGTAACTTCAGCTATCAGGCCAGAACTGTCAAAATTGGTACATCCATTCTGGAGATTAGCCGGAATAAACACACAGCCAAAAAAATTAAAATTGTCTTCTCTTGGTGTAGGTATACACATTACATATATTACATTCATATGTATTAAGTAAAAAGTTGTTATTTTCATACTACAAACAGACATTTCAATTTTATTTATTAGTATAGAAAACAATTTCTGTTAATCTTCCGCATCATACTGCTTAATGTTTGGTTGAAAAGGTAAATAAGTTATTTTTTGTTGACTTTTTGGTAGCCAGACAGATGTGTTAGTATATATATATTTGAAAAACCTTAAAACTAGTCAATTATGCTCTTATGTTAAATATAGATCTTAATTTTGTAGAAAAGATGAAGTACAAATTTACCCCAAAATCTTCTTGAGAGGATATCCTAGTGGCATTTATTCCAGATAAATGTAGTCCCCTGTTTCCTCTCTGGATAATAGCATTATGCTAAATATTTGTACACCAAATAATATATATCCACTATGGCGGCCACGCCCGTGCGTTTTGATTTTTTTTTTCCATAAATTAGTTGTTCTAAAAATTAGCCTTTGAAAATGAAAAATATGCTAGATTTTTACCATCATTTTCAAATGTTCGTCAAACGAATTTGATGTATAATATTTAAAACAAGCAAAACGTACTGGCATATCCAGTCTTTATTATTCTAAAACTGAAAGAAAATTTAAAATCAGTTCAGTTTTGGAGGAGGAAAATGGGTACTAAAAAATTATTTTTTCGTCTGATATTTATTGGTAAAATCAGCCCGAGTTGCAGCTGTCTCTATTCTTTCTTTGGGTCACAATGCAAGCAATAGATTTCTGAAATACCTACTTATCCGCCCGCATGTCCTCTTAAGTTTTGCCATTGTTCATATAAATTTTATGTAAAATATAAATTATTCATTTACAGACATTCCCTTCTCAAAGAGGTATCTCAAATACCTGACCAAGCGTTACCTCAAGAAAAACAATCTTCGGGACTGGCTCCGAGTGGTGGCTTCTGCACATGACTCATATGAGCTTCGCTACTTCAACATCAATGCTGATAGCGACAATGAAGACAACGAGGATTAAGCTGTTTATAAATAAAATAGTTTTACACTAAAATATTGTTTTTATTGTCACATCACTTTTCATCTGTAATAAAATTTTTGTTCGATTTTAAGTTATTGAAAGTTTTTTAATTAAGTTACTACATATAAATCTTCTTGTCAATTTAAGAAGGCTTATCATTAGATTGATTTAATATCAGAAGAAAGTTAAAATTCAATTTCATTATAAAGAATATGTTCTTAAAATTGGATGACAATATAGTTTATTTTATGTAAATACAAATTACGCCATATTATTTATGTTTGCATAATCCATGTGCCATTAACCCTCCAAACTTGGTACCTATTTTTTTTTTTTTATATATATAGACTGGGCCTCCTTATGACCCACGTAGCATTTATTAAATTTTTTGAGTATAAAATTTCTAATGCAAAAATGATAATTATGAAAAGTTGCTGTTATGTTCTTCACAATATTATTATATAAAAAGCATTAAAAAATCGGTCAAGTGGATTTTGAGATTTGCTCAATAAAGAACGGTTACATATTCATACATTAAATATCGGGCCCGGATCTACGATTTTTTCGAACCGGGGCAGAAACTTTATATTGGCGCCACTGTCTTTGAGATAAATTACTTTAAAAAACTCACAAATATATAATGGTTATCATTATAAAAAACACCCCTTTAATAAATTTGTACTCTTTATTATATTATTACCTAATAACTTTTAGCATGAAATTATATACCCGGAAAAAAAATAGATTATAACTTGGGATTCCATACCAAATCGACCACTTTTGACTCAACTTTCGATTTGGCTGAAAGTTTACTAGATTTTTTTAACAAGCTCCACTGTTTTCGGCTGAATATTCACAGGACGAGTAGAACTTGGTGTAGTGTTTCACCCATCTAGTCCTTCGACGACTACTCTCTGTTATAAGTGAGCCGTTGATTTCCTTGAGAGGCGCCGTTTTCTTTGGAGTAGGACCGAGAGCTCTTTTTATCTGTAGAAGTATCTGTAATGTCAATTTTTTTTTGTAAATAGATGTGAAAGTATATATGATACCAATACCAAAAATACAATTTTCATTTTTGTCTGTATATATGTTTGTAATGGGTAATCCCCGGAACGGCTAAATCGATTTGGACGGGACTTTTTTTGGTAGATAGCTGAAGTTACTCAGGGTAACTTTGGGTACTTTTAGTTTTCGAAAATAATTAGGGATCACGTAAGAAAATAATAAAATCCTATTCAGTTCAGTTTTACGGGTAAGTGCTGAATTTATGAGAAATATTTTTACTTTTTCTTAGTACTAAATTTTGTTTTTCAGCAACATTGGTAACAAACCCATTCTTTAACAAAAGAGATTTTACGAAAAGACTTGACTCCCTTACATATTTTACGCAAATAAATAAAATCATAACATGTATTTTTTGGATTATGATCATTTAAAATGTGGTTTTCAACACCCATATTTTTTTTGTAATAGCTAATTTTATCAATAGATAAATAAAGTATTTAGTCCAATTTTCTAATTTAAATGAGTTATTTTTTAGTCTTGTACAAAAGAAAGCAAAGTATCATAGTAAGTCATTGTAGGGCAGCAACTAAATTGAAACACATTACGTGCCAGTGTTGCCAAATTAGATAATATACAACGATTTTTATTCATTTATTTGTTTCAGTTCAACCAATCCTATTTGTATTATATCATAATCATAGAATATTTGACTAAAATGACATGAATTATTAATATATGAGGAAATTAAAAACCAATAACATAATAAGTATATTTTTATTAAATATGTACATAATTTAATTAATAAAAAAAACAATTTAACAATCTCGAATACAGTTAGTTCATAAAGGATAAAATGTTTGCAAGCTTATTAAATATAATCTTTACTAATCTAATAAATAAGATTCACCGCCGTGACTATGTAATGTCTGAATGAGAAACAGTGTGCTACAGAAACGTATACACTAAATGGTAACAATATTCTTGCACTGGACGTTTAGCTGCTAAACATTATCTATATGGCAACATTACATGGTATTATTTATCTGACAGTTTTTGTTTATAATTCATTATGGCCGTTAAATACGAGGTTTTATGAATACAATCTTTCCGAAAACCTTGTTTCAATTCGGTGTTGCTAGACTCTTAAATTTCCTACTTATAGGACTAAAAACCAGTGCAAGTCGAACTAGGTTCTATGATGTAGTGTGAGTGCTTCTCACTTTCCCGCAGCGATCTCCTTCATTCGGTTGAGAGCGGAACCGGCTCTGAACCAACTGATCTGTTGTTCGTTCAATGAGTGATTGAGCTTGATCGTTTCAACGCTGCCATCTTTGTGCTTGATTTGACAATCCACTTGCTGTAAATATAATTATTTAGGATATTTTATTAATTTAATAAAAAAATGTTAATGTTTAGGATACCGAGTTACAAAAAACCATTTTTTTTTTAGTATTTTAGACCCGACAGGAATTATTAAGTTTTTTTTGTTTATTTTGAAAGTATATTTGTTAATATTCGTAACATAAATATTTCCTTATGAACACTAGTATTTACGTAGTGGTCGAAATTATGATACCTTAAACGTTAATACGTCGATTACCCATAAAAATGAGATAATAGGGAAGCAATGGAAAGCTGACGTATACGCCAGGTTAGGTCTCAAGGGGTTAATGAAAATTTGAGGATTATTCTTCTATTGATAAGAAGAAAATTTTACTTTTGAACAGTAATTTATACAAACAAGAAAACAGTGGAGAAAAATGTCTTAAACACTTTTATATTTGCTTACTTTCTATATATATATATATGAAACGTAGGTAAATTGGTTATTTCTAGATTGTAAAGATATTTTATGAATGATATTACCTTGCCGGGTGCAAGATCCTTCAGACCGAGAAGTGAGATTTTGTCCGAGGGCTGAATCTTATCGTAGTCGGCGGCATTTGCGAACGTTAGCGGCAGAACTCCTTGTTTCTTCAGGTTAGTCTCGTGGATTCTGAAACGCGTTATCATAAAAAAAGTGTTCTAAATTATATTATCTATGTTTTTTGATATTCTTGAAAGTTTTTGAATGCTTGTTAATTTGTTATGTATCAGAATGTATTTATTAACTCACGTTATTTAACCTGATATCATTTAGTTCCTGTGCATAAGTAAAGTTTATTTAAAAATAATGACAAAACATGACTTCTGAGGAATACAGAAATTCCTTGGAGAGTTTCAGCAAAAAAAAAACCGTTATCTGCAGAAGATCCAAAGTATCCGACATTGCTTGAAGAAGTGCTAAATTTAAAAGGCAATTGGTTGTAGAACTAATCTCCGATGGGGCCAACGGGTTCTCAAATTGGGATCGCTACGTGACCGGAAGACGTAGCATGGGTAGATCTCCCACCCCTCTACAAAAGGTGGACCGACGAACTGTTGAAGGTTGAGGGAGTCCGCTGGATGCGGGTCGCGCAACACCGGTCGACGTGGAGATCTTTATGGGAAACCCATGTCCAGCAGTGGACGTTTTTCAGTTGAATGGATGGATGAACTTGAATGGTTTAATATTGAGAGAGAGATGATCGTCAGTTGACTGATATTGCTCCTGCTAGTTGAGTCTACTTTGGTTACTTTCATAGCTTAATGTCTTATGGCATTTTGCGAACAACGGTTGAAGTAGATACTTATTTATTTTACAAAAACGAGCTGTTCGAGCAATTAATAATACGGGAGCTCGCGAATCACTTAAAAACCAAGTTTCCAGAATGTAGTATCTCAAACTTATGTTAATGTCTGGAAGTGAAAGATTTTTCCGTGCATCTACTAATAAACTTTGGTAACTTGTAATAATTGGTTGTAATATAATTTGTTTTTGTAATATTTATTATATTAATTTATTTACTTCATTAAGAAAACCCGAAGGTTTTCTATTAGTTTGTATTCATGTCAATTGTAAATTTTATATTGTTTTACGCGCGCGCACTGCGAATCGACAATGTGTTTTTAATGGATTCATTGAGGAGGCCGTTTAAGAAGGAACATTTAAAATTTGAAATTACGAACGTCGAGAAGGAATAGAACTTGGATGTGTCATTTTGAGTTTTGTTAGTAAAAATACTTAATTTAATGTTAGTAAAATTTAATCTTTGATTTTATCTGAAATATGGATATCTGAAGGTCTCCACCACCTTCTCCCGTAACTCCCCGTTTTTACCCAAACTTAGTCAGTCAAGTTCTGTCACCTGTGTTATATCATCAGCCTCACCTGATAAGTGAGCGCCTTATCAGGACCTAAATTGAATCAAGTATTTTTGAATAGATAGTGATTACTTTTTTTTTACGCATCCTACCTCAAATCTCTAATACGGGAGGGGAGAGGGGGGGGTGTATGTGGTTGATTACCTGGCGAAGGACTTGACGATGATGGCGCGTCCGCCGAGGTGGCGCGGTTCGAGCGCGGCGTGCTCGCGGGAGGAGCCCTCGCCGTAGTTCTCGTCGCCGACGACGCACCAGCGCACCCCGGCCGCCTTATACGCGCGCGCGGTCCCGGGCACGGGCCCGAACTCGCCGGTCAGTTGGTTCCGCACTTTGTTCAGTTCGCCGTTCTCAGCGTTCGTCGCGCTAAAGTGCCAATTGGGGATTCGATTCTTAGTTCTATTCTACACTGGATTTTTTTTGTATACAGTACGCTATTTTTTTTAGTACTAAGATAAAGTAAAGAATATTTCTCACTAGCTGCTCTCCGCGGTTTACCAGTGTAATTCCCGTTCCCGTGGGTATTTTGGAATCAAAACTATCCTATATGTCATTCCCTGGATTTCAAACTATCTCCATACCAAATCGGTCCAGTAGTTTTTAAGTTTATTCGGTACATACAAAAAAATCTTTCCTCTTTATAATATTCTCTATAACAATATACCTTTATGTTACTCGCAAACTTGCACAAAATTTTGGCTTCTACACATGCAGGCAAAGCTAAAATCTCATGAAACGTTCCTAGATTTAATAAGCTAAGATTAAGTTGTTGTTTCTTTCAGTTAAGTATGCTTAAGATTTATGAAATGTAAACTTAAAAAAAACAGTATTTCCAATGTTTCGAGTTTTTATTTTTGTCGGCAGTCCCCGTGAGGGTGCTTGGTTTTTTCTTAATTCTAACAACATTTTATTTTATACCTAATGAAAATTGAGTGCTTTTAATTAAAAAAATAGATTTCGAGTTAACCGTTAGATGTGAACCAATGAAATTTACAGGATTTATTGTTATATTATATACACCATATGTTTTTATAAATTTAAAAAAAAAACTATATTTATTGCCATATAATTAATTAGGTTTTTTATGTTAAGAAATGTTCTTTTATGATAACTCCTCAAACAAATATTTGTTAAAATCAGTCTTAAACTTTATGTATACAGTGTGTATATAGATACATGTGTCCGTGTGGTACCGGATAAGTTATCAACCCATATCTACCCGCGGGTGTCGTAAAAGGCGACTAAGGGATAAAAACCAGGAGATGGGCAGCAGCATCCTCTGTAAACCACAAACATCTACTGCGATCCCCAACCCGATTGCCGAGCGTGGTGTTTATGGCAATACCCCCCTTTTTGGGGAGACCAAAATCCAGTTGCGGACGTCGTCCGTACAGGTGTGTAATGTACTCACGTGATGAACATATTGTTGGAGATGTTATCGAGATGCCCCCTGTATTTGAGCCAGGGTCCAGCGGCCGAGATGTGGTCGGTGGTGCACTTGCCCTTGACCTTGATCAGGATCGTCATCTCGGTGAGGTCGTTCCCGTCCCACTTGTCGAAGGGCGCCAACAGTTGCAGCCTGTCCGATTTCGGTGACACGTCCACTTGTACCTCTATACAATGGAATATTATTTACGAAATAATAACTAACAATAGTATAGAGATATATTGAAATAAATATACTTAATTACTAAAAAATTAAATACTAATACATATTATAACAAATTAATATTCTTTGTAAATATACCTACTGTAAATTTATAATCTTTGTTATAGCTAATTTGTAAACGCATGCAAATGAGAAACAATAAAACACTTATTATTATTATTAATAGTAAAGGGAATATCAATGTGGAAGAATGGGGAAAGTAGAAGAGGTGTGGATAGAGTGTGTAAGAAATTATATACACGAAAAAGGAGTGGGTAAATGAAGAGATGACAGCTGATAAGTAAATATACTCCACCGAGCCCAGGTGAGTTGGTAACAGGGCATGAGAGTGATGATAATAACTAATAATAGCATCCTGCTTTAATCTGTTTCAAAAAAACTTCAATATATAGCTCTCTCAGTTTATAAGTAATGTTAGAACTGGCTCATTAAAAAAATAAACAAGCACCCATAGCTACTACCAATAGAAGAGAAAACAGCGAACGTTTGAAAAACTGTTTTTTTTTACTCTAAGCGCATTGTCTTAAGGACGTGTACCTATTCATATTTTAACATGTTCCTATTTATCAAAAACAAAATACATAAAAAATACGATTTTAAATTAAGCATTTATGGGTAAATATTTTAGATGTGTGGCAACACAAAAGTGACACCTTTTAAACGCCATCTTAAACTTGATATATTGTAGCATGTTGACGGCTGACGTCATAGTATTGGTAACGCGAATGTATAAAATATCTTAGTTTAGTTTAGATCTTATCGAGAACCGCTCTACGCTGTTTTCACTTCAAAAAACAGTTTTAACAAAATGCGTTTAAGTGCAAAAAAGCTACTATCCCGAAATGTGTATTAATATAAAGAACTAGAAGAAAGTATGACGTCATTTATATTTATCGTCATTAAAGTTATTTTTTTTTAATTTTGAGAATTAAAGTCTTGTTTTCAGTGGTCAATGTTATCTATGATCTATTTTTTTATGAAACTATATACCAACATTCCTATTGCCTGTGGACGTGATTGATTTTTTTTTATCGGGCAAAAATATAGATCAGTTCTTGATCATTTTTTTTTAGTTATATTTCTTTTGGCGCATTAGGGAAAAATGATGAGAATAAATGTTTGCGATGCGTGCGCGCATCCGTTACAAAGAACCAACACCGTGAAGTTAGCTGTCAACGTTTTAGTTTTTTCTATTATTACGTCAAAGAAGTATAAATTCTTACGTGCGTACATAAGTACAAACACACACACACACACACTTTTTTTAATGCATATTACTATAAACTATTTGCGTATAAAATTTCATTTCTCAATACGTATACTCACTGCTGCCGTCTGCGGGGGGGTGTTCGTACGTATCCTGACCGGGGTCGAAACCTTTCGAGGGCAGTTCGTCCGCGAACGGATCTGATAACTTGAATTTCTTCCCATCAGTACCGGTTAGTTCATCCGACAACGGGTTGAAGTCCAGACGACCTATATAAATATATTAGATAAAAAAACCCGGCTTCGCTCAGGTGAAATTTGACTCATAATACACAATCTTTTACAAAATGTAGGTAAACAGAAACTGTAACTTCACTGATACGTGTGAATCGGGCTTAACGAACTCAAAGATGGCATCCGAGTGGGCAATAAGGCGACTGCCCTTTGCATCATTAGAATTTAACGAAATACTCGACGATCCAAATTTTGCGGATATATGTTGTCGACTCGAAATCCTTATTTTTTTATGTTTTATTATTCAGGTAAGGTTTCAGGCGAGTCTACCGTACCTCTTGACCGAATTATTAATATAGATTGTATTATCATGATATGCGTTGATAAATTCTAAGGAAGGATAGCTGATTTAGCCCCTTCCATTTTGGGCTAGCCCCAGAAAGGCGGCGGTAGGTAAAGTGGGTTTTAGTGGGTATTTCAGACGCTTCACGCCGGGCGAGTCCCACATACCACCCTGCCATCTCTAATCCGGAAGTTAACTTCCGAATTAGAGATGGCAGGAGGTATGCATAAGGGATTTTCCACTATAAAAATATAAAAAAAGGTACCGTATCGTGACCCACCACCGGGTGCTGCTGATCTAGAAGACGTAAATGAATGTTTAGACTAGTGTCAGAGGTGTACCTGCAATAGACAGGGCGGTGACGAGCTCAGGACTTGTGACGAAGCAGTGTGTAGCGGGGTTCGCATCGTTCCTCCCAGTGAAGTTACGGTTGTATGACGTCACTATAGTGTTCTTCTCGCCTTTCTTAACGTCGCGCCTGTCCCACTGCCCGATGCAGGGGCCGCAAGCGTTCGCCAACACCTAACAACCGAATAAACATCGTTAAACTCTATCGACGAATAATCGACTAAAGGTTAATGTTTCATACATAAACATAACGTCACGCCCTCTCTCCCATTAAGACCACATCCTTCCACCTGCTACGATCCTGACACACATCTTTCGCTTCTTCTACTTTCATAAGGACCTACATGCATGTTCTCCGGTTACGGGTACTTTCAATCGGGCCTTTCTCTAGAACCATCTCGATCTGGTCGAGATACGTTCGCCCTGGACTATCCTTACCGGCATCCCCGGTCACACTCGCATTATAAATTTGTTTTGTCAATGTTCTTTCATCTATCCTCTCTACATGTCCAAAACGAATTAAGTCTTTCTCTATCTCTATCACTACATCCTCTACCACACCACAACATTACCTTATAACACTAGTCCTTACTTTATCCATCAAAACCAAACCTATAAAATATTTCTTTGTTTGTATTAAAATATGAATAATAAAACGTCATATTATTATAATATTAATTATGAAATAGATCGTTTCTGTTGTTTTATATTTTATGATCTACAAAAGTCATAGATCAACAACTACTGTAGTTCTGTCAGTGTAGTGTTAATTTATAGTGTGTTACAGAATATGTGAATAATGTGCAGAAATTCCGATATAGAAGCAAAACTTTGGTAGGAGCAGAGAAAGGACATTCTATCTCTTTCTCTCAAAACGAATGATAATATAGAAATTGTATGAAATTTATATGAAGTAAGCGATATCATATCTCAATATACGACACTCACTTTTTTAGAATAAAACAATAATGTTTATAAGTTCCTTACTTTTGATGTTAATAAGCTATGTAAATTAAGGACATGAAGGCTTTTTTTTTAAATTATTTTACTTTTGGTGAGATTTTAATTGTGTTTGATAAAAAAATAATAAAAAAACATTATATTTACCAGCTTATACTTCTTAGATTACAGCTGGTATGAGAATGATAGATAAAGTAAGGAATCGTGTGGTAAGGGAATGCTGTGGTGTGGTAAAGGGTGTAGTGACAAAGATAGAGAAAGGTATGATTAATTGGTTTGGACACGTATAGAGGATGGATGAAATAAGACTACAAGGCGAGTCTGACTGGGCTAGCTGGTAAGGATCGTCCTAGCTAAAAAAGGAAGCGATGATGGCGCAGTGGATACTGCGGCCGGATTCCGCGTCAATGGACGCTGGTTCAAGCCCACCTTTTTTTTTTTTTTTGACGGGGGGAAATGCATTTACGCACTACCCTTACCCATTGCATTAGTGAGACCGAGGTCCCCCAATGCAATGGGTAAGGGAGCACGGAGGGACGAGTTCCGTGCCAGTGTGGGACTCAAACCCGGGCGAGAGTCGCCCGGGAATACCCACTAAAATCCCCCGGGGCCGTCCACCGCATTTGGGATGGGAGCGACACGGGGTGGCTTTCGCAGTCACCGCGAGAGAACCAGTGCCACTTATTGTGCTTACCATCCTGAACAAGATCGTCACTTAACATCAGGTGAAAGTGTGGTCAAAGCACAAAAAAAAAGTATTTCAACCAGGTCGAAAAAAAATTTAAGGCCGCCCACAGTCAAAAGTACCCGTAACCGAAGAGCATTTATGAAAGTAGGAGTAGGGAAAGGCGTGTCAGGATCGTAGCAGGTGGAAGGAAGGATGTGGTCTTTACCAATCCTTAAGGAAGAGAAGCTTGACATTCCTATGTACATATGTAAAAAAAAATAACCAGTCAAAATCCCTATTCAATTCCTGTTTAATAAAGGTTAGATACTCACAGTACCGCCGAAATCTCTAAGGGTTTGGGCGATTCCGTCCCTCTCGATGGTTGCGCGGATCTGCTCCGAGCCCGGGGTCACGTTGAACGGTATCTTCGACTTCAGACCATGGTTCAAAGCCTGGTGGGGGTGAATTAAATACAATCATTTAACAGGAGACAAAAAATAAAGGAAAAGTGAGATAGAATATATGGATGGTTATTTACTGATGGCTATTTTTTTAAACTGCTTTGTAGTTCACTATTAAACAAAGTGCAGCTTTTATTAAATTTAACTCTTATAACAGTAATCTTATTGTTTAAATATGTAGAGTATTAATACAGAATTGAATTAAAACTGATATGACATTTTTTTTAAACCAATAAAAATAAAATATCAGTACTTTTTACATAGATCCGTATCGTATTGTTAAATGAAAGTTAAATAAGCTCTTTATATTTTTTAACGATGTAGTAATTAATACTAGACTGTTAAAAGTGAAGAAAAATAATGTTTTTCATAGTAACAATATTGGAAGCAAAAAGGACCACACAATTATATCGTGCTTTTAAAAAATCGACAAAAGTAACAAAACACTTAACAAAAGAAAAACAAAAAAAATATGGTCTACTTAAACACGAGCGCCCAACTTCATACTGTTGCGTTTTCGTTGCTAACTTCGTAATGTCGAATTTTCGTTACAGTGTGCCCGTGCTACTCTTTATCAATTAATTATATTTATTTTATATATTATATTATATTTATCAATACTATTATACCCATCCAACCATTTATTTTATTTTTCAAGCACGCCTTTGAAATTCTATAATTCTTAACAGGCAACTATGGACAAAAAAATGCAACAGTTAATGGACGCTGTTTTTTTTTTCGACTGTGAAGCTTAGCTAGGTAGAATCTTTATCATCGATTTTTTATCGAATCCATAGATTATGCAAATATTTTTATTAAATGAAATATATATTAAATATTAATCTCCTTATTATGTAAATAATTATTAATGTTCCCTATGACTTGCTTGATTGATGTTACCAAATGATAAATAACATTTATTCTAGTATAAATGGTTTACTTTAATCTATATTAATAAATAAAATTGAAGTGTCTGTTGGTAATATCAAAATACGATACCTATACCAAAAATACAATTTATAATATTTTTGTCTGTTTGTTCTGGGCAATCTCTGGAACGGCAGGACTGATTTTGACAGGACTTTTTTTGGTAGATGGCTAAAGTTACTCCGCGCAACATAGAATACTTTGATTTTCGAAAATAATTAAGGTTCCGCGTAAAATAAATAAAACTTATAAAAAAAAGAATAAAATCCAATTCAATAGACAGTTTTACGGGATAAAGTTTGAATTAGTGATATATATTTTTAATTTACCTTAATACCTAAATAAACAAAAATTAGTGTTCCATATAAAACAAATAAAACCTAGTCAAGACAGATGAAACGCGGGCGTAGCCGCGTGCACACGACTAGTATATAATATATTAGTCATTTCAACGCCTGAATATAAATAAAAATAAATAAAACAAAAATGTGAAACAAAAATAAAATACTTATCAATGCGTTGAATCGATTAAGCTTCTTCATAATAATTAATATCAATTGTTATAGGATAATGAATCAGTAATGCATTACATCACTAATTGAGTTGTACTCGAACTGTCAAAAATAAAATAAATAGTTGGAAGAGGGAGAGGGGGGGTTAACTACTACTATCTAGACACTCTCTGGCAAAAAGATCCAACAGTATATCCAGGTTGTAGGTCTAGGCAGTGACCTTTACCAATATAGGGGGTGGTTCTAAGTCGTAGTGATAAGGACTGTTTTAGATTTTGACTTTTCGAATAATAATAATAACTAATAATAGACGTGCTAAGAGAAGTGTAAATTAGTAAACATACCTCTTTAACAATACTGGCGCAGCGACCCATGTCTTCGTATGAGGAATTCGTGCAAGAGCCGATGAGGCCAACGCGTATATCCATAGGCCATTCGTTCTTCTTAGCGACCTCTCCCAACTTCGATATAGGACTCGCGAGATCGGGTGTGAACGGACCGTTCACGTGAGGCTCCAGGGCCGACAGGTCGATCTCGATTAACTACAGACAAAGTAAGGTTAAGCTTCATTCAATGTATCTGAAACACGAATACTTTATTACCTATTCATTCATTCATTCATTCGCAAGTTCAAACCCACCTTATCTAACTCTAAAAACCAGCCTGAGCTTTCGGAGAAGGATAACATCGTGAGGAAACCATAGCATGGGTAGCTACCCAGGCGCTACCACCCTCAAATTTGAAAACCTGCCGCCAAATACTAATAGGTGTGTTCCGGCAGCATAACTTGAGAATCCATACCTCCAGGATTAGTGTGTTTACCATCCTGGACCACAACATCAGGTGATATTGTGGTCAAAACACTGAGTCTATAATGTGTAAAAAAATACTTTGCGGAATCTCATCATGAATAATATGGCTGATTTCTTACATTGCTTACTCCGTATTAGCAAAGTATAAAATCAACCAAGTTACTTTACTACAAACTAATTGTCCAGGCGGTTTCACCCGCTTGTAATTCAGACTACAGCCTATGTTCTCCCTCTAGGTGTAATATAATTATGTAATCATTAAATTTCATCGAATTCGATCCAGTAGTTTTTGCGTCATTGACCAACAAATTATGAACAGCCAGACAAAAAAATAAAAAAATTTAAAACTATCGAAATGTTTTCTGTAGTCGATTTTGAAGCCCCGCATTATTATATTTTCTTAAATATGTTCAATGTACAGATTTCGTCGCGCTACCCTTTTATTGTAAGTAAGTATAGATTTATTGAAAGTAAAGGAAGTTTTTTTTTATGAAAACTTCTTTAGCGGCGCTGAGCTATTCTCGCTAGGGGGAGGGGGAAAACTTAGAGATTCACGTCAACAATATTATGACGTCAGCTGATAACATGTTAACAGTATGTCAAGTATAAAAAACCTGGCATAAAAAACCTGGCTTTCCAAGACAAATAATAAAATGTATTCTTACCGGAGCCTATCGTATGTTTTGATCATGAATAAACTTAGTAATTCTTTATTTATTTATTCAAATAAAAATAATTAATATTCTTTATAGAATCCATAAGTTATAAGTAATTCTTAGGACTAATGCAGCGTGTAGTGCGACCGGATTTCGTGTCGATCGACACGGGTTCGATCCCCACCTATCCGACTCTAAAACCGGTCTGAGCTTTCGGTGAAGGAAAACATCGTAAGGAAACCATAGCATGGTGGTAGAGTCTGGGTAGCTACCACCCTCAAGTGTGAAAACCTGCCGCCAAATGTCAATAGCTGTATTCCGGCAGCATCACTTGAGAACCAATACCTCCAGGATTAGTGTGTTTACCATCCTGGACCACATCTTCACTTAACATCAGGTGAGATTGTAGTCAAACCACTGAGCCTACTCCATGTAAAAAAAAAGACCTGGTTCTTACCTGGTCATAAGGCGCTTTCGCATCCGGCGTAAGGAGATGTTTGTACGAGTTAGCGTTGGATGCGATATTCGCACGGCCTGTAGACTTCAAATAAGCCTCCATACGAGAATTGTATGGAAACACCTAAACAAAAAAATACGTATGTAATTTTTTATTATCATTTACAGCAACCATCATCATCTTCCTGCCCTTATCCCATTTTCATTTGGTGTCGGCGCAACATGTCTTCCTCTTCCATTCATCTCTATTTGAGATCATACCTACATTCACTCCCTTTCTAAGCATATCATCTTTCATTAAGTCCATTCATTTTTTCTTCAGCTTTCCTCTTCCCCTATACCCGTCCACATTCATATCCAATACCTTACTTACAACATCCTCTTCCTCCCTGTGCATCACATGCACATTACCAAGACAGACTTCTGCTCCTTTACCTTCCTGTCACAGGTGCCACATTCAAATTTTTTTTTTATTACCATTTATAGCAATATACTGAATAAATAGATTTTCAATCAAATGTAGTTTTACCACTATGGTCTGGCTCTTTAAGCAAAAGGGTTGAAAACTAATATCGTTTTAACCCCTTGCCTTAATTAATACGCGCGTCTTAATGTTGATACAAAATAGTCATAAAAAAGTGACAGACAAGGGTAAAGGAGTCAAGGGGAAAATTTTCTTAGTGACAAATCATACTCGTAGAATGCGACATTATTTTTTAGAGTCGATATAGAACGATCATGTTCACAAAAAAGTTCACCCTATACGGTATTGGATTAAACAAGTTAAATAGCATTTATTGGTTAAACTAAAAATCTAAGAGTCACAATGGGAAGCTACCAGTCAAATTTATTATTCTCTAATATGGAAATAAAAATATCTTCGGATTTCCCCTGAATAAGACCCTATACAAGGAGCTAACTGATCACTAAAGTAAAAAGAAATAATATGAACGAACCGGCTAATGGACATTTTATATATTGGTTAAACTAAAAATGGAAGAGTCACAATGGGAAGTTACTAATGTTTTATTCTTTATTGTATAAATAAAAGTACTGCTTATCATGAACAAAATCTTCAGATAGCCTCAGGATATGACCATATACAAGATCTAAGACTAAGTACTATGATAGAAATAAACGATACTAACACTAGTGGTAGCGCCAATCTCAGCACCCATGTTGCAAATGGTGGCCATTCCAGTGCAAGAGATGGAGTCGACACCAGGTCCATGGTATTCAACGATAGCACCAGTGCCACCCTTCACGGTTAATATACCGGCCACCTTCAGAATAACGTCTTTGGGGCTGGTCCATCCTTTCAGTTGACCTGTTGAAGAAGTAATATACATATAAGGCATATAAATATTTGTGAGAGATCTAAGAACGTTTTGAAAAAAAGAGATGCCTAATATGAATGAAGTCAAGAGAGAGCAGGAGAGAATTCTAAGTTTTTCTACTAGACTGATTGTGGTGACTGCAATATTAATTTTTTTAGCATCAATATTGGTATCTGTTGGTTTTTTACAATTATTGGTGTTTTTTTTAACTTGTCATAATTAACAGAATCAATTAGACATTCATGTAAATATAGAAACTTGTATTAAAAAGTCTGTTTCAAAATTTGTTGTTTGTGAAGTACAATAAACTCTTCGGTTTTATAAATTGAGGACATTATTAAGTGACATTGAAATGTACATAATATGGAAACACAAAAAGAGATGTATACCTTAACAGTAATCATTTATACACTAATTTATTCAGTAAACATCGACCTTATAGTTTGTTCACCGCATATCGCTATAGAATATAAAGTTTGTGTAAATATGGTAAATCGTGTCGATGGTTTGACTGCAAAACGTCCACCACTACATGCTCATATTTTCTAGTCCATACTGAGCGTTTAGATACATATCAGACAACCAAAATATCAATTACTAAGCTGACGCAGGTTCGAACCAACCTATAATGATCTGAACATTAAAAAAAATGTGAAGTCATAAAACATGGTATGGCTCGTATGGCGCAGGTTATTTTCTAATAATGCCCGATTGGGTACCTACCACCCTCAAGTTTGAAACCCTGACGGCAAGCACCAATAGGTATGTTCCTGCAGCATCAATTGAGAGCCACTACCTCTAGCGTGTTTACCTTGAACCACATCATCACTTAACGTCAGGTAAGAGCAAGACATAAACGTATCCAAATTACGTCACTATCTTCGATCGTCGGTATTGCATATCTATATCAACGCTCCTGCCTATTCTCCTTAGACTATTACACTAACTAACAAATAGGCTTGCCATAAAACACTTTCCTAAACGCAGCACAAACTCAAGTAAATTTATCTCAAGCTACTATATATGTAAATAGATGCAACTTTATTATAAAAATTAAAACGCAAATTTATTTGATAACGTTCCAACAATAGTTATTTATACCAACTAACAACAATGTCAATATTGGATCTAGATAAATCTAGACACCTGTTTACGAAATCAAATTATGTATGTATGCAACCTTTAACGTTTTATGACAGTAAATAAGATATTAATGAGTGTCGTAATGTATTATTTATTGTACTAAAGAAAGACATGTGGCGACGAATTTTATTTGCTAATAGTTGTTATCGCGGCTCTGCTCGCGTTTCATATTCTATTCCGCACAATTATTCACTGCGTAATGCGTAAGTTGATGCGTAAATGAATTCTAGTTTCTGTATAGGCTCAAAAATTATTTTGGTACTAACAGAAAGCAAAAAAAAAATCTCACGTATGCAAACACTTTCCAGTAAAACTAACCATTGAATCGGATTTTGTTCACAATTTTATGAGTTTTAATTTTCTTACGCGGAATCCTAATTATCTTTCAAAAATAAAAGTAGTCTAAGTTACGCCCCTTAACTTAAGCTATCTGCCAGAAAAGTCCGGTTTAAATCGGTCCATCCCTTCCGGAGCATAGCGTCTGTCTATTCATAGACAGACAGAAAATATTTTTATATAGTTTATGTTTTTGGTATAGTTATCGTATATACATTCATACGTATTTGGTAAAATGTTATTTTGAAGTTACAAACAGACATTTCAATGCTTCAAAGTTCAAAAAGGGATGATTTCCATATCAAGGTATCCAAACAAATACTTCCGACAAATTTGCAGTAGGTATTTGTCCAAGCGATTACTGGAATGCGGTAGACGAGTCAAATTGACTCCAATCCAGATTTTCTATTCAGATATTCAGAGCTAGTTTAATATGAGCTATGTTTATCACCAAGCATATAGCAGTCACTTTACTGTCTACAATAAAATAAAAACAAATGAAGATCCATAAATCACGTGAGGTTTGAAAGGGTTCAAAGAGTCTGATAACTTAAAACCGCACCATGGAAAGGAATTTCCAATTTACACAAAAAAAATAACATCATGTGATTAATGGACGACCCCTTAGATACACGATACAAACCCGTTAATATTAAAAAAACATCACATTGAAATATCATAATAGACGTCACAGATAGACCACCAAGAGGAAGGTCACAATATTGGAAAAATGAAAAAATGACGTGATTAATGGACGACCCCTTAGCTCCATTACTGCAACGCGCTAATATTAAAAAACATCATATCGAAATATCACAATAGACGTCACAGATAGCCAGTGGGTTAATAGCCGCGCCCCTTCAATTTGTTGACTGTCTATACGCATAACGAATTAATTGTCGACGGATTGTGATAAACAAAAAAAAAAATTCGTTTGATAATACTAGGTATATCAGACAATTGTTAGTTATTCGGATAATACGAAATACCTACCACCATGCTATGGTTTCATTATTAAGTTTTCTTTTTTACCGAATTATTAAAACTCATTGTATAGGAACACATGTCAGTTGAAAGTATATAGGTTTTTTTTTTTATAATTGAAACCATTTGCATCTCAGTGATATGTGTACAGAAAGCGCCACAATCAGGGCCGAACTTTCCATATAGCATAAAGTAGCAAATGCTACGGGCCCCCTTCCTTCCTTTTGTAAGCAATAATAAGCAAACAAATATATGGGATTCCCGCTTTAGCGATCAAATCTTTTTCAACAATATCTATACGTGTCTTTTTGTAATATCAAAATAATATATTTTTACTTACAGCATATTTATGTATTTACGACCCCTTATAAAAAAAAAACAATTTTTAAAATTTTGTCTGCCTGTCTGTTTGTTTCACCTAATCTCCAGAACGGTTGGTCCAGTTTTGACTGGACTTTTTCTGGTAGATAGATGAAGTTACTCAGCTGAGGCAACTTTTATTTTTCTGAATAAATAAACATGTACTGACAGGCATTTTAATTTATGAGAAATATCTTTTATTTCTCTTAATAGACAAAAAAATTAGAGAAAACAATTTAGGGTTCCGAATAAAAAACATAAAAAAAAATCTTGAAATTTTGAACAAAATACGATTTCAAGAGACAACACTATAAACACATTACTTTCCAATTATTATTTCAAAACTATACAGTGAAGAATAAATGAAAGCGGATGGAGTCGCGGGCACACAGCTAGTTTCTAAATATATTCTCGTGAACTATGATGTAAAGAAAAATTTATAAAATTCGCCATTTATTTTATTATCGTAAAAAAGTAGGGCCTACGATTGTGGTAGTAACGTTTGTTACAGCCCCCCGCTCTGACTTAATCCGTCCCTGGTTATAATCAATCTAAAGTCCACTTGTGTCATCTTTACGGAATCATAATATAGCGCTCGTATTCAACTGCGCATTTAGCATATCATTTAGTACCATTTATATCTACGTAATAAAGTTACATAATCATTTTGTATCACACGTGACGTAAATAGTCAACGAATCTGATAGAATCTTATCGATATTTCTATATAAAACTACACAACTGCCCGTGAAAAAAACTGTTTCTACTTTATTTTTTATTTTTTTTAATCTACATAGCTTACAACCATACAATACTAGATGTGCCAGTAGTGGCAGCGCTCCTTATAGCAATTTCCTATTCTTTTATTCTTTTAATTATTATTTAATAGTTTACTTTAAACTATTGCAAAGAATGTGAAGGACATATATTTGTGTCGATTTCATTCATTATTTTCCATATAACTTTTCCCGTATTCTACCTAATGTAAACAAATATATATTAAAACATGGAAAGATAATACTTCTGTCATTTAAAAATGGAATCATGTAAATCAGTTCAGTGGTGCTCGAGTTATAACCGAAAGAATAGACATACAGACACAAGACGTTCCCTTTAAGGTTACTTGTTTAGATGACTATTGATTCGTAAGCAGAATAATTTACTTTATTGTATTTAATTTACTGGTTTCTCTTTTTTTTCAATTAAATATTTGATTAAGGGAAATAAAAGTTACAATAACAAGATATTCACCATGTTTATGGAAACCATGACCAAGTTCCATGAGACCCTTAGATAATGCATCCTATTTTTATTCTGACTACTTAGGTATAATATCTTTCAAGTAAAAATGTTAGAAGCCTGTAGGGTAAGATACTCAACCTAAAATAACAGATTCCCTATTAAGATGTAACGAACGAAGGATTTATGACAAAAAGCCTTTGCATAAATTAACAAAAGCTTGCCTAAAAGGAGACGTCATAGTTTCTCATCAGACAAGTCTATCATTATTGTCAAGGTCAGATGCAAATTTTCCAATTATATTTAGCCTAAAATAGTTTTTGTTATATATGTATAGTAAAAACAAACTGATAACATTCCGCAGTCTCGTCTGTATAAACAACATCATACACACAAGCACCTACGCTCTACAAAAAAATATCGTAAAAGAATAAATAAGTGCACTCATCTACTACGTATTTATAGACAGTACGCATAAATTTATTTAAAGTACGCCTAATCAAATTCGTCGATATATACGTACCAATAATATCATATTTACAATAATTTCTCACAAGAGTATATAGATTGCTTTTATTATTTACTAGCATCAGCACGCTACTTTGTCTATGCTTACTCTAAATTCGGTCCAGAGAGAAACTGTTTTATTATTGCGAATCAATTGTAACATATAGAGATATGCTATCTCGAAGTTTTCTCTAAGATTATTGTAGAAACACAATTTCTAGAATGTCATTTTGATGGATCTCTTAAGATTTTATCTACGAAGACCATATGAATTGATTTTTTTGGTCACTTGGTTGCAAAATACTGATTTTCTCTACGTATATAAATACTTAATTAGGACATCATTACTGTGGGCGGCTCCGTCCCGTCAACTGACAGACAAAATCATTACTGTGAATGTATTACTTTTCCTTGGGAAAAATATTTAACTGAGGGTGTGCGCTCATTAAAATCCTTTACGTGGTGTAAAAAGAATTAATCGATAAAGACATCGAAAGTGATTTTTTTAACTATATGTAAATTATTTAGTATTTAGTGAAATCTTTATTTTACTGGATTTCTTTTGAATTAACAAAGATAAAACTCGAAATAATCTGATTATTTGATAATTCTAATAATCATTTGCTGCAGACGTTGACGCCAGTTAATAATGCGATTGAACTTTGTAATTATTAAGAACTATATTATATTAAAATATCTTTATAATTAATTTTATTGAGATATTTAATACTAAAATTAATAACAATTAAAATAAGGTTCTCAGTAAATGACAACTTTTAAATAGGTATATATCAAGAATATTGGCATATTTATCAGAGCCATCATAATAATATGCAATTTTACTAAATCTACTAAAATACGCACAATAACCAGAACAGTCCAAAATAATTTCTATATATTGTCCTTTTAACTTGCCCGCCAAAAATATCCATGTGTCTATATATGGATTAATACGTTAATGATACATTAATCCTAATGTTAAAAAACTTTTTGAATTAATAACAAAACCAACTTCAAAAGAAGAAACTATAATAATGCACTAAAAAGTCAACAAATGATTACTTTATTAATCTGCTTCGTTAATTTTGAAATCGGTGCCAGCTTACGGATAACAAAGTGGTGTAAATGTAAATGTACGTCGATAATTAAATTCAATTTTGATTGTTTTTTTTAAATTCACTCAAATCCTAGCCTTTTAGCCTAATGTGTAATTGTGATAAAGTTAAGGCAGTTACTTCCATTTGTAAATAAGTACATTGGTTAACAATAGCTGGCACCGACGTACTTCACTGCGTTTTAATTTTTATATACGGAAACCTAAATTTAATTATATTCCTAAAAAACATTTAGTGCTAAGTAAATATATATAAATATATTTCTCATAATTTCAAGCACTTGCTCGTAAAACTGTGCATTGAATCGGATTTTATTACATTTTTTATGAGTTTTATTTTTACGCGTAACCCTAATTATTTTCGAATATTAAAAGTACCCTATATTACCCGGAATAAACAAATAGACAGACAAAAATTTTAAAAACTACATTTTTGGTGTATGTATCGTGTATATATTCATATCTAATTAGTAAAAAAAATCATTTACACGTACAAAACTAAACCACACGTGCGGCATAAAAGAAAGGTATAAGATATTTTTTTATTATTTCCTTACCTTTCTCTAATTAAACTATCTATATATAAGATAATTATTGAATATAATATTATGTACATAAAGTAATATTTTTTTTTAATTCTATGATTTTATATATGTAAACCTAACCTAACCACATACTCGTATACTTAAAACTGAAGATTACTTAAACACATAATAAAAAATAATAAAAATGTTTTTGGATGTCATGTGCCACAAAAGACATACCGAATGCGACCCTCATACTTTCTGTAATCGGTCGATATATGAATCTTGGAACATTGACATTGGTCAATTGGCGCTCCGCCATACAAAATATAACCCATCTATTTATACACACTCTGTACTAATAATGCTTATTATATGATGTTAAAATGAACTGAACAACAATGATGAACAACGTCACTGAATTTTATTGATTGTACTCGTGTTCTTAAATTTACGACTTCATTCCAATTTCAATATTTACAAACTATTTAAAAAAAATAAACAGATAAGGTTATTTAGCTACAGAATAATAATACATATATTATTAAAATATTTGTTTAATTCTTAAAACACCTGCCTAAGGAAAAATACTCTTTCAACAACTAAAAATAGAAATCAAATATTACAGTTTATTTAGTCATAATTAGAGTAACAAAAATTAACTCTTGCATTTTTTTATTCTGTTATCTTTAATGAAATGCGTAATAGTTTTTAACGAATTCCCTAATTGATGCTCATAGGTAACACTACTTTCCTAGTTATAATTTTTAAGTTGGCTAAGGCGACCTAATACATACACTGTTTTATTTAATCTATTAATAATTATTAATAAGAATGATAATAATGATTGATTGTTTTAATAATACAAAGTAGGCAAGATCGAAAAGCAATTAGGGAATCCAAAAGGTAACTTAAAATTAGTAAGATATTAAAATAGACATAAACAACAAGTTCAGACAGTGCACTGCCTGTTTCGCTTATTTTTGTCAATTCATTTTGTTTAAAGTGAGATTCTGGTCATATTTTCTGTTCAGTCTAGTCAGTTTTATTAGTCTCCATATCAAGATTAGTTAGTAACTTTGTGAATTAAATAATTAAATGGGAAATTTACTTACCAGTCAGTTTCACACCGATCACCTTGGGACACTTGAGTTCCCATGGAATATCTGCCATCACGTCCACAGCATCGGCACCACCGACACCTTATTTAAAATTAAAGTAAATATGTAGTAAAGTAAATGGACTTTCTTTGGACTCGCATATAAATTGAAAAATTTAGTCAATAGACATCCAAAACTATATTTTTCGTCAAAAGTGGGTGCAACGGCGTTTTATTTTTGATATGACGTCACACTACGTGTTTCATACAAGTTCTATACTAACAATCGTTGTGCGGGAAAGGGATGGATTATCATCTCTAAATTTCCACCAAAAAATTGAAACTGACACTTTGTTATTTTCACTAAATTTAACACCATTCAATTACTCCCTTATAATGAAGATATTTCAATGTAATATTAGAATACATAATATTAACTTCAATGAAGAAGAAACATACAATAAATACCAATGCTAATAAAATTTACAAAAATCAATACATATATTAAAATATTTATTTAAATAAAAATTAATATATGAAAAGCCTCACCAATACAAAGTCCTCCAAGTCCACCACCATTGGGTGTGTGAGAATCAGTTCCGATCATCAGAAGGCCGGGGAAAGCGTAATTCTCCAAGATAATCTGATGGATAATACCGGAACCGGGCTTCCAGAATCCGACGCCATATTTAGCACCAGCCGTCTCTAAGAACTTGTACACTTCTTTGTTGAGATCCTGATGGAATGTATTATTAAAAGTCCGTAATATTAATAATACCTTAATTAGATTATTTTCAAAGTAATCATTAATAGAGTGAAAGAATATTAATAGCAAAATGTTATATATGTAGGAATGATGGAAGAAGCAGAACGCAGGATGTGAATGAAAGGGAAGTGTAATTTTCTCTTTCTCTCCTAAAAAAAGATAGTGAAAAGTGAGTTCTAATGTAAAGACGCTCTGCATACTTTGGGAAAAAGAAACACTTAATTTACGATTGCTGTTCTGGCTAATAAATAAAATTAAAGTGTCTGTTTGTAAAGTCATTTTTTTTTTTAACTAAATAGATTTGAATGTGTATACAGTACCTATACCAAAAATGCACATTTTTGTCTGTCTGTCTGCTTGTTCCGGGTAATGTCCGAAACAGCTGGATTGATTTGGACCGGACTTTTTTTGGTAGATAGCTGAAGTTACTCCGCGTAACTTAGAGTACTTTAGTTTATCGAAAATAATTAAAGTTCAGCGTAAAAAAATTAAAACTCATCAAATTGTGAATAAAATCCGATTCAATGCACAGTTTTACTGGGAGGTGTTTGGATTTGTGAGAAATATCTTTGCTTATTGTTAGTTGGAAAAATTTCCTGTTAAAAAAAAAAAAAAGAAGTATATTACGCAATGAAAAATGTATGAGACGCGGGCGTAGACGCGGGTACAGGGCTAGTATTACACAAATAAAAAAATATAACTGCATTATAGCTACATAACAAAAGTATCCAGTGTCAGATAACGAAGCACCACTCAGCATAAACTACCCATCACTATTGCAGATGCACCCAGCATTAATTTTTAATTGCCGTCATGTGGGTTTACATATAGTAGTCATTATCTCCTGTATTAATCATATTATATGCGATATAGATAACAATAAGGTGAATATTAACAATAAAATATGAAATGTAGTAAGTAATAAGTTGTAAAATAAGATAAGTTATGAAGTAAGATTATAAAAGGTTTTTCCTTGTTATTAAGATATTCTACAGAAAATAGTCTATAAAAAGATTTCAATTAGTCACAATTATCTATTGACTGAAAGATTCTATTATTGAAACAAAATATGTTGGAGGTCATTTTTTGTCATTTCAACTTCATTCAATATTGTTTTCATAACTTTTATTTAAATACTATCTAATCTAACATCGAATTGTTGTTATTAATAATTAAAAGCTCACCTTAGAATGAACCACTGATTACATTTTTTTTAAATTGCAATTGGTTCTGAAATTTTTGCAATTGCGATTTTATAAGCCAATTAAGGAATGGATTAGCATTCCTATAATAGCATAGCATAAAGATTTGCATTCATTTATATTTAATTTACATTTCGGTTAAATATTATGTGTTGGGTATAATTTTAATACAATAATTACAACTTATATATAATGATTCAGATTGCCACTAACCTTAGCTCTTGCCAAGTCCTTATCACCTCCAACCTGAGCTTCTATCAAGTGGTCACAATGAATGGTGGAAGGCACAGCCACACGGGGAAGTCCTGATGATATGAATTGCAACATAGCCATTTGTGCAGTGGCATCCTGCATAGCCACTCTGTCTGGACGTAGGCGCAAATAGCTTGTACCCCGTTCGATTTCCTTTATAAGTAGAGTTTTATAAAAGCTAATTTAAAGTCGTAAATTTTCTCAAAAGGTCATAATCATTTAAATTCAAAAAAATACAATTAAGATTAATTCTCTCTGTTGATGAATATTGTTGACAATTAAAAAAATATTTCTTACTAGTATTATACATGAAACAATAAAAATGTAGTAATTTAGAATTCAACTTTTATTTCAATATGGTCAAAAACTTTGTGACAGGGTAAAAAAAAATAGATGTTAGAAAATTTTCAAAAATATAGGGTACCTTTATATTATAAATATATTTTTTCACATAATTATTTACACATATGATTCATTTATGACCTGACACTAAAAAATCATAACAATAACATACAATAGTGTTATTGAATCATATATATATTTATGTGAACTTGATAATTTACACTATAAATATGTGTTAGTGATAAATTATCTAGAAAAATAAAGCATTTTTAATACTCAAGGTGATAAGATGTGACTATATGGGGGTGTGACTTGCAAGAATTTATCTTTACTATTATTATTTTTAAGATTATTCAAAGTATTTGAGCTTTATTTTACTTGAGAGTATAATTAAAATATTTTTTATGCTTCATTATATTCTGACTGAATCCAAGACATTTCCACATATTTCAAGAAATATAGTCAATTTAAAAAGAAAATTTATAACTGAAAAATATCAAACCAGTATTTGAGCCCAACATACATGCAATATGCAAAAAAACAATAGTGTCAACATTATAAATTGGCACATGATTATTCTATGAACATAAAGCTAGCTTATAATAATAGTTAAGAAGATTTTTTCTTTTATACTGATTCTGCTCAAAGACTTTCCGAAGTGGCAAAAACTACAAAAGTGTAGACTAACTGTAGACTAAGTATAATATTGTAATTATCTTTAAACAGGGCAATTTGAGTGAAATAAACAGATAATAATTTGTTTAAAGTTAGATATTTACTAGATGATTGAAGAAATTTGACTCTAGGATACAAAGTCCTTTTCTGTATGAAGTTTCTATCTAATATATTATAATAACCAAATATTACCACTCACCTGAGCTTTAGGATCATCAAGATGTGAGTAGAGCACCTTCTCTGCTAAGGTCATATCACGACCTAACCTTTTTTTAACCACTTCTAAGTTCTTTGTTAACTTCTCGTAAGGCAGAGGGGCCTTGTCGAACTTTGACATGGCCACCTAAAACATAAAATCACCTTTAAGCTGCATGTAACATGGTAAAAAAAAAATCAACTTTTCTTCATTCTATGGTTACATAACAAGTATGTTTTAACTGTGAAAATGGTATAAAAATTTGTGTTTTTGTGGTTTTTTGGTACCTGAGCAGCAGCAGCAGTAAGAGTAAGAGAGACACACTGAAACATCTTTGCTGTATTTCCAATAATACAGCCCTCGTCCTGCTACCCTGAAATAAAAATCATAGTGAACCTTTATACACAAATTTATCAAAAATCCCGATATTTCAGATTATTATACATTAAAAAATACACAAACGTAATTGATAAGCAATAAATTATCCCCAGCTGACCCTACAAAGTTTTATTTTACGTTGACCTGACCTTTTATTCAATGGAATTTATCGCAATTTTACAAACGTTTACAACAGCGATAACAAGATAAACAAACATTATTTCGATTATTCACAGGCACATAATTGATAATATGTATAAATTGTATACGTTTTTTATTTATGAGTAACGTGGAATTATTACGAACGTACCTGGCCATGCAAAACTCTTATACAGTGAGCCATGGTCGCTGGACTACAGAATTATAAATGGACAAATAACAAGAAATTTAGACTTATATAAATATGCGCCACATGGGTTGGTTTAAATTTCCAATTTATAAAATATTCTGCTCTAACGCAGATTACAATTTCAACAGCCGCAACTGCAAAGTGCAAAACTGATACGAGATACGACTTTGTAAATTTTGACATTCCATGTATTGAGTTGCCATACTTCTTCTTCTTCTTAGTTAATGGCAATCTGTGTGTACACACAATTTGTGCCAATGTCATGTAGGTAAGATTTTCAATCTTGTATCAGCGTTACCAAGCTCCAACAGAACGGTGGCCTATCCTGCTCGAACTTTCCATGGAGCTTTGTCGGCACCTCAGAATGTATGCTACGCGTTGTCTTCTATAATAAACTTAACTTGAACACAATAACTAAAAACTATTTCACACAAAACGCCACCAAGATTACATGATATAGAGTCAAGTACACAAGTTTAATGAATTAAAGAAAACAATTGCTACATGTCAGACTGAGATCCCGCCAAAAACTCCATTGCCATACTTGACATTTAAATATAATGTGTACCTAGAGAACAAAACCAATCGCATCGAGAACCTCATCCTTTTTTAAGTCGGTTAAAAATATATTGGTATAGGTAGGGTTCTGAGATAAATAATAAGGTAGGGTCAGGTTTTTTAGGACTATTTGGTAGGTACATTTTATTAGAGTTTTTGGTGGGATCTCAGTCTGATGTGTAACAGTTGTTTCTTTTTTAATTCATTAAATTTGTGTATTTGACTCTATATCATGTAATCTTGGTAGCGTTTTGAGTGATATAGTTTAGTTATTATTTTCAAGGGAATTTTATTATAGACGATGACTACCCGCCATGAATCTGTACACGGCGGCGAGTACCTCCGCTTCCAATTCCGACGCCAGGGAACCTACAAAAACAAAGGCCGCCACCGTAGACAACGTGTGGAGTCCGCAGATCACGATCAACGTCATCATGCAGTGTTTACTTTTTTGACATACGCTAAATAGGCGGGCATTATTAGAAAATGCCCTACCAACATGCTATAGTTTCCTCACGATGTTTCCTATCACCGAAAGCTCAGGCTGATTTTAGAGTTGGATAGATGGGCTCGAACCTGTATGCATTAATGTGGAATCCAAACGTACTACCAACTGCACCATCATCGCTTTTACTATCTACTTACAGAAAACTAAGATATTTTTCATTAATTCAAATACCTACCAGTAAAACTGTGCTCAATGCATTCGCAAATCGGATTTTACTCATAATTTATTGAATTTTAATTTTTTTACGCGGAGTATTTTCAGCTATCTGTCACAAAAGATATGTCAAAATCGGTCCAGCAGTTCCGAAGAACAAACACAAACAAAAAACAAAAATTGTGTTTTTGGTATAGTTATCGTTTATTCATTAATGTTTTAGTGAAAAGTTGTTATGTTGATATTACAAACAGACACTTTAATTTTATTTATATGTATATTTATTTATATATAGTTTATAAAATATCTAATTTTTATATTTCAGATAATTATATCCCTGTGTTTCTAATATAATTTTGGTAGTAGGTAGTAGTACGAACGACGTCCTTCGACTTGCTACGCTCTTGTTACATGTCTTTCGCTTTTTTTTACTTTCATGAGCGCTTTCATATAAGCGCTTCACATATGGTTACTTTTCACTACATTTTAACTAAACCATTTAGTAGTAACGTTGTTTTTATTTCACTTACAGGAACTTTTCAAAACGTTTAATTCAAGGGTGACATGCGTGAATAACGTGCGTGATATTGAAAGGGAGGTCATTAAACAAAAACGTAGATTCAATCGTATTCTACTTGTTCACTAAATTATAATTAACTTGCAACTTACGACTAAAAAGCTTTTAAGTTGTTGTTTACACTTCTTTATTAGTTGTCTGTGATTTACACGCATTCTTTTGGTAAAATTACTCCGTCACTTAAAATGTATAAACAGAGCTTAATCATTTGTTATAAAGAAGTTTTAATATAAGTCGCTAAATAATTATAAAGATTAACGATGTTTGTTGTTACACATATAAAAAAGAAAAGAACCTTAAAATCTTAGTGGTTAAATTATGTACTTTCGTATAGTCAAATACCTAAATATAACGGAAAAATTATAATTATATTAAAACTATAGCAACATTCATCGAAATGTAAAAACACCGATCAATAATAATGCAAAAGTAATACATTTTTAAACATGTTAAATTTTTTGTTATGTTATCTGATATTATATTCTGGAATAATTTTTATTATGAACATAAATCAATAATATTCTCATGGATCTTTAATAATTTTGTTCACTGATCAACAATAATAAAAAAAATGTTCTTATACTTTGGCCACACTGATTAGGATTCTAGGGATGTAATTATTTCCGATAAAATCGATTTGAACTGAAATCTGGTAAATAATATAAAAATTAATTAAAAACAAGGTTGAATCGAAGTCAGTCGAATTTCAAAAACCAGATTTTACGGCTTTTTAATAAAATCTATAACTAGCATTCTTCCAATGGTCAAATACAATGGACCGTAATCATAATTTATCGAAAATGAGAAATTAAACTGTTCTAAATAATTTTTGTTTTTAAATAATAAAGGTCATTCTATAGCAAATATTAAAAAAAAAGAAAAACTTCATACAATAGAAAACAAAAAATTACGTTGGGTTATTCTATAGTTGTTTTTGATGAGATGAGACTTTCCTTCATTTGAATGGGACTTTACTTAAGTAATACTTATTTAAATCTTCGATATTTTTTGTCCAAAACCATCTACCAATAATAAAAGAAAACTATATCAATGCTTATGTAATCATGGGATGTGGGTGCGGGTAAGAACTTTGTTTACTATTGCTAAAGGTGTTAAAAATGCCTAAAAAATCCTTGCGTAATATTTTTAGTTCTGTAAAAATATATTTCTAATCTCGTGAAGAGACCAAGAAACCTGATCGTAAAGCCAAACTCGAGTTTATTTTATCAAATCAGAAAAATTAAAACTAGATTATCTAGAGCTAAAATGGAGTTAATGAACGATATAATATATGAATAATAATTAAAAAACAAACTTCGTGTAATAATAATTTGTACTCTTAAAAATACTGATCGATTTTAGATCGGTATCTCTAACCAACTAAATCTAAATAAGCTATAATGTCACAAGCAGAAATAATCATTAAAAGTCATAAATGTCATAATCTTTCTTTTATTTGTAATATTTGTTTGAAAATGTGTGCCCGTGTATAGAGTTTGATAAGATAAAATATTTGCTATTTCTAAACGTATGAAGAGTTTTATTATTAACTTATTACAGGATCTACTTATCTAAAGTAGAAGTTTTAAAATGAATGCCACTATACAGGTACACACCCATATAATTTTTTATTATAGTGTTTCTTTTATAAAATATATATTGCTTTAATTCTGCTTACATTGTATCCTAAAAATACATAATAACATAAATATTTTTCGTAGGAATAAAATGTTGCGTATGTAAACATTCATGTTTTAGGAGATAGAAGGTATTGATGATTACTGGGGACCGGCATTCAGATCTGTTTATGAAGGTGAAGGTCATGAAGCTTTTGTGCAACAACTAGATGAGAGAATCAAACAACATGACAAGGAAATTGAAAAATTATGCAATTTTCACTACCAGGTAAACTTTTATAAATAAAGTTGTGAGATAACAGGTTGTGAGAATCGGCACAAGGTTTCAACGATGTTTGTCACCGACTACGACCTTATAGTGTAACAGAATTAGTAAGCAAATTAGTACAGTTCTGGAGACTCCACATCTAATAGGAACAAGGAGTTTAAATTTTCTGACTTAAGAGCTGCACTTAAAAGTACAGAGATGCAAAAGGACTGTTGCCACTGCAGCTATTTTTCATCTGTGTAGCTTTAATGTAACTATATATTAAAAATATAATTATTGTGTCGATTACCCATAAAAATGAGACAATAGGAAAACAATGAGAAGCTGGCGTAAACACCAGATTAGTGCTCAAGGGGATAAGAATCTTTCACTAAAATATGAATTTGTTCTAAAATGCGAATCCATCATGATTCTTTCTTTATCAATTTATCTTGAAACACATTATCACTTGTCAGCAATATTTAAAAAAATAGCAGTCCTTATATATCATTAAAAGCAAGATCTTAATCTGTGTCTTAGTGCTCTTAAAACTCAAGAACTGCATATCTCATTTGATGAATGAATGAATCTGTTTTGAGAACTGATTTGAGATTGGGCACAGTAATATTTTTACATCATAAAATACACTGATGAATTTATACTTATTGTTGTTACTGTTTCTTGGAAAAATTGTGACCATAATAATGTTAGTATACTATAATAAATTCTATAAGTTTCAAATATGTTACCTCTGGATAGATTAATTTAAATCTTCTTATTAATAACATTTTATTTATAGGGATTTATTGACTCAATTCGTGAGTTGTTACAAGTAAGATCACATGCTGAGGAACTACATGGAGATATTTCCAATGTGGATGCTAATATTAGGGAGACAACTGATGGTAAGAGTTATATTAATATAGTATAATAGTGGATATCATGTGCTTGAATACTTACAGGTCTTGTTGAAAGGCTGTAATTATTAATACTGGCTAACCAAACAATTTTCTTCTGTATTTGTATGTTGCATAATTTTTATGTATTGTAACACTTTCAAGATATAAACACTGAGAGCATGTGGGTACTTAGAATACCTTACCAATATGTTAATAGCCAAGGTAAAATGAATTGCGCAAAATGTTTTTGGTACTAAGAGAAAGGAAAGATGTTTCTCACAAATTCAAACACTGTCCAGTAAAACTGACTATTTAACAATTTCATGGGTTTTAATTTTTTTTTACGCGGAACCCTAATTATTTTCCTGAAATTATATTTGGTACTAACAGAAATCAAAGATACTTCTCACAAATTCAAACACCTGTATGTAAAACCAGTTTAAATCGGATTTTATTCACAATTTTCTGAGTTATAATTTTTTTATACGGAATCCTAATTATTTTCGAAAAACAAAAGTGCCCTAAGTTACGAGGAGTAACTTCAACTATATCAAAAAAAGTCCCGTCAAGGTTGGTCTAGTCATTTTTATTTTTCTTTATTAGTACAGCAATACCCCGCTTAGCGCGACCCCGTTACGCGCGGTTTCACTATAACGCGAAGTCAAATTTCGCGCTCAAATGCCTCGCATTATTCGAAAGAGTGCGTATGAACATAATGTAAAGACAATAGATGTATTTTTCCGTAAAAAATAAGAGTATGTATTGCATAAAGTGTTCTTAGAATTAAAGTGATTGATTAAAATGATTTGTATTTTTTTGTATTAAATTTTGACTATGTTCAATCATAAACCTCGATATACGCGAATTTCAGTTAACGCGATTTTTTTCGGAACGTATCCCTCGCGTAAAGCTGGGTATTACTGTATATATAACTTTAAGTCCACGTAAAAATAACAATTTCATGAATAGGGATGTGTGTAAAGGCGGCTGAATTAATAAGGGCTCGCCGAGTAGAACTGAATATTGCTGCAACAATAGAGAAGATGGAACTGTGCTTACCTCTTCTTACAACATACTCGAAATTGAAGTCACAGGTGGATGCAAAAAGGTTTCTATAAATTTACAATTACACAGCATTTGTCTTTTTAGAAATAAGAAACAAATCTCTACTTAGGTTTAACAATATTTATTTTATTGACTAATAATAAATGATTCAGATCTGGGATTATTTTGACTTTATTATATAGAGTTTTTTTATATAGGTAATTAAGTAGGTAATATTATTTGATTGAATTGAAGGACAATGTAAATGCATTTTATTAAAACAATGTTTTACTTATAACATATAAACTTCTCTACTTGAAAGGTTAGTCTTTTCATTTAGCATTAAAATAACAAAAGACAATCAATAAAATCTTAACGTTAACAATGAACAGATGAAATAAAATAGTCTATAATATTATAAATCTAATGAAGAAATAAAAAATTATAATAGAACTATTAAGAAGACGACTGTACGTAGACAGGAATGCGGGCGTGCATGTGCGACGCTAGCGGCGATAGCAAGTGAGAGAGAGTGTGCGTGGGGTGTAATTTCTATTTCGTTCCGCTGATACATAAAATAGGGTTCTGCTCATAGGCTCGCACGATCTTCCGAGCCGCCATAAAGTTTGAATCGGTCTATACAATGGATTTGTTTAGTTAAAATTATTTCACATAATTGCATACACGGTTAACAACCAAATCGGAGGTTCTCACTATTTTAGTCCAAGTTTAATGAAGCTTTTAGACCAACAGCATAGCAAGTTTCTAAAAAACTTGAAGGTTATTTGTATAATAATTATGGTAGTCATAATTCAGTGTGATATTAATGGTAATCCTTTACTGACAGTATCTTTGCCATCTGCGTTCCGTGGCAAATTTATTGTAGGGGACAATCGCAATTTTTTTTTTGTTAAAAATGTTAAGATACTTCTGAACTCGCGGCATCGCGGCCTGGGGTCCCATCGCACCGAGCCCCGTGGCATTATGCCAGTCCTGCCATCCTATAGTTTCGCCACTGCTGAGAGTTAACAATGAAAACGTATTTCAGATATTATCCAGCTTTGAAAACGTTAGAACAATTAGAGCATGTTCTATTACCGCGTGTCGGTCCATATAAATGGTGTTCTCAGATATCTGCTGATATACCGCGCTTGAGGCAAGCTATACGTGATGCTTCCATGGCCGACCTGAGGGTTTTCCTTGAAAACATACGCAAATTGAGTCCACAGGTGAGCATCATGGTGACGATTTATTTAGGAATGAAGAATTGATTATGCCTGAGTGACTCTGCTGCTATGAGGTTGAGATTTTATTAAAGGAAAATATGTGATGAAGCCATTAAAAGATGTTAAGGTGTTTATATAATATGGTTAGTGCTTTGAGCAAAATCTCACCTGATGTTAAGTGACGAAGTGGTCCAGGATGGTAAACATACTAAGTTAAACTTTCTGGCACTTTATTTTTATTGGAAAGTATCCTACTACCATGCCATTGTTTCATCAAGATGTTTTCCCTTACCACAAGCTCAGGTTTGTTATAGAGTTAGATAGTTAAGTTTGAACCAACCAATCATCAACGCGAAATTCGACCACATTACCAACTGAGCTATCATGAAAGCCAAGTGATATAATTATGTGCATTCTTTTTATTTCTTTGCAGGTTGGTTCAATGGCTCTGAAGCAGACTCAGGATATGATGGGTAGAAGTTTAGCTAACATTGTTAAAAATAACAGGGGTAAATTGTCTACTTTATACTTATGATTTTATCAATTGGGATAATGTTATTAAAATATATTTTTTTTACAGACAAAACCACGCTAGGTTTATCTGCAAAAGAAAATATCGGGCCACAATGTCCCCACGATTTGGTCGATTTCAGCCCGTTGCATAGATGTCTACATATACATAGTGTTTTGGGTGCTAAGAATGATTTTATACAGTATTACAGGTAATTTTAAAAATCAACTATCATTATCATTCCTATGCCTCGTTACCAATTCACTTGGTATCGGTTGAGTTTTTTTTTCATCCATACATCTTTATCACCCTTATCAGTCTTTTTATTTTCACCTTCCTTTTTTCCATAATATTCCTCACAAACTTCATCCAAACACTATTTGGTCTTTTTCTATATTTCAATTCATATTAATGACTATTTTATTGACACGCGCTTCCTTTCATCTCATAACAAGTCGATGACAAACGATTCCCTTTCAACTTTTCTATCACTATCGTCACTTTCAAACTACCTCTCATCAAAACATAACGTATAAGCATTCATGGGATGGGTTTATGTTTAGTTTTTTTTTATTAGCTCGGAATACTTCCGATGCATGTAAATGTCCATAGGTTATATTGTCTACTTACTACAAAAGATGTTTGCCTTTTACCTAGGGGCCGTTAACTAGGGGTCTCAATGGTGATTACATAAACAATATGTACTTATTATTATGCCAATGCTTACGTTATTATGGGGCGTAAAAATAACCGATTTTTTTTTTACGGAATACTTGAATGATTATTCATTCAATTCATTCGTTCATCCGTTATTCATTCCTGCTTTTTTCTTGAAATTTCAATTAACATTAGTATAAAAAAAGGAATTTGATCTTAATTTAACCTTCATTCATTTTTGACAGATCCCAGCGCAAAGAACAAGCCCGTCTCGTTCTGATCCCTTCGTCGGCGAATCTTCACGATTCGATACAGAGTGTGAAGAACTATCTGAACGCTGTTCTCGGTTTCTTCATTCTCGAGGAGCATCTACTGACTGCTGGTGCTGGGCTGGTGTCCAAGGACTGGTTGCTGGACATGTGGGGCATGGCCGTGAAGAAAGTCGCCTCGACTCTCCGGACGAACACTTCGCTCATCACCGATCCGACCCTGATGCTCAGTATCAAACACCAGATCATGCTCTTCATAAACACGCTCAAGTAAGAGTTATTTCATTATTTTTGTCACAATCTTGAAATTGACGTGTGGTGCCGGCTTAAAAATAGTATCACCCCACATCTACCCGCGGGTGTCGTAAACGGCGACTAAGGGATGGGTAGCAGCATTCTCTGAGGACAGCAAACACCTACTGCGATCGCCAACCCGCCTGCCAAGCGTGGCGTTTATGGCAATTCCCCCTTTATCCTTGGGGAAGACCAAGTCCAGCAATGGACGCCTTTACGGTTGGATAGAATCTTGAAATATATTTACTACAATATTTACAAATTTATGATTACTATTTTTTACATAAATTTTACATATACTATGTAATAAAATCGCTTTCCCTGTGTCTATCTTTCTATTTATATGCTAACTCTTTCTAAACCAAGCCACGGATTTTAATACGATTTTCACTCTCCGCTAGATTTTTACTGTGTGAAATACCCGGAGTCCAATGTGCAGAACAGTATAGATTTGAGAATGTTTCTGAAAACTTTAGTGAGAGAATTACACTATTAAGATTTTATTTCATATCCAAGCAAATTAAATTTTTTTATAATACAGAATCATAGAGGATAATGGAGGTCATCATACATCTTCTATTCCATTCAGAATGATTTTTGTATATACGGTATAGTCCTGAGACTATACCAAAAATGTATCAAAACACTGATGTTTTGACCACAATCTCACTTAATATTAAGTGACATACGGTATAGGATGGTAAAACACTAAACCTAGAATTACTGATTGTCAAGTGACACTGCCGAAACACGCCAATTGGTATTTGACGATAGGTTTTCAAACTCGAGGGTGGCAGCTACTCAGGTGGGGATCATTAGAGAATGCCCGTACCACCATGCTATGGTTTCCTCACGATGTTTTCCTTCACCGAAAGCTTAGGCTGATTTTAGGGTTGGATAGGTGGTTCGAACCCGCGTCCATTGACGCGGATTCCGGCCGCAGTACCCACTGCGCCATCATCGCTTCCGCAATACCCTACCACCATGCTATGGTTCTCATGATGACCTCACGATGTTTTCTTTCACCGAAAGCTAAGGTTTATTATAAAGTTGGAGTCACGTCCATTGACGTGGAATCCAACCATTCTACCAACAGAGCCATCATCGCTTCAATTTGTAAATTTTATTTTATTTATTTCTAGATGTTACGGTCTGCCAACGGACCCCCTGCCTACATTGCTCCAGGAAATGGCCGAGCATTACACCGAAGTCCTAATGCAGAGATGGGTCGTCGTCTTCAGGGATATACTGGATAACGCATCATTTTCACCCATCGAAGTGAGATTATGTTTATTTAATTACATAAGAGTTAGCGGAAATTTTATTTGAAAAAAAAATAATCTAGAAAAACAATGATTGTTGTTGATAAATAGAGGAGAAAATTTCATGAATTTAATGTATTAAATGAATTTTTAATTATGTGATTGCGCGTGTTGTGAGATGGAGTTATATGTGTTGGCTAGGCTGTGACGTCATTGCAGGGTGTCATCATTGTGGCTGTGCTGAAGATAATACAATAGGCCCTGATCTCTTACTTAATGGTATCATCAGGAAGTTGGTCAAGTGGTGGCGGGAAGGGAGTGGGTGCTGACAACCGAACTCCCCTCTTGCGTTTTTCGAACATTGTGGTGGCGAAGGGTCGTTAGGGACGACCTACGGAGAGACCTACGAGAGAGGGTTTGCTGACGATGGACTTGAGTACGTCCATTGCCCTTACAATTAAATGCACAGATGGGAGGAGGCACATTAGTGTTCAATATCAGAATACCTGTCCCCTAAGATTCTAGAAGGGGGGGGCCTTTATTAGGAAAGTGCAAAACTTTTTTTTTACATAGGGATATGCATTTAGGCATCTTCCTTTCATGCGGGGGCAGGGAGGGTGTGTGGGACTCTAGAGAAGGAGACCCTAGCGACTACCCTCTAAAACCCTCTACGTCTCTACCGTCTACCGTCACACAAGGGGGGGGGGCAACACGGGATCGCAAAGCTTAACTATCGCGACATATCCCTCGGAGGTCCAAACCTGCTCGGAAGTAGACGTCTGCCAGGATGTATATGAAAATGCGAAACCACTCCCTACTCCCTGGGCATATAGTTCATTGAGGAATACCATGGGGGTTTTAGTACAGTAAGGATCTGACAAAACCCACCCTTCGTTGTCCAGTGTTCGATGGTATCTTATGCAAGATTTCACCACAATAAATGTTGTCATGGTTTGTCTTGGGGGTTTTTTATTTTTTTTTATTTAGTACTCTTACATCTCAGACATAGTCCAAGTTTTGTTTACTTTCCTGTGGCTTTCCCCTATTTTCTTTGTGGCTTTATTGTTTTCATCTTATTTCTATTTTACAATCTTATTCTATTTCTTATCTATGTGTTTCTTTTGCATTGTGGTTATGACGAATCTTTATATTTATTTAAATCTTATTTCTAATTTACAATCCTTATTTTATTTCTTATCTCTTGTTCTATTACATTTTGTCTTGTCGGTTCTTTATTTATTCATAATTATTATCATTCAGTTTTTATATATTTATTTCTAATTTTACATTTTAATCTAATTTTTTGCTCAGTCTTATTAGATTCTGTTAGTTCGTTCATCACCTTTTTGTTATAATTTATAATTTTAAGGTTGCCAGAGTAGTAAGTTCAAGAGTTAACTATGAAATAAAAAAAAATAATTTTGTTTTGTATTTCAGGTAGAGGATCAACAACAGTACGACGGTGTGATGGATAATTTCCCATACGATGGTGAAGAATTGGAGACTCAGCCGTTTCCTAGAAAGTGAGTTATTGATTTTTTTTATTTGCATTTTTAATATTTTCGTTATATTTGTTTTCATAAACAACTGTGTATTCAATTAGCTGTTCTTGGTACGTTTTTTTTGCCTATAGCATAAATGGTCATTGTCTTTGTCTCCCCTTCTGGAGGAGAAAAGATAAATCTAGTTTTTGCCCTATAATAGGTTTTTAATGAAATATTTGCGCCAGTCCAGAATAATTGAGTAGGTACACAGTTTCTCAACCTAATTTTGTTCACTCCTCAATTTGAGAACATGTTACTTCTAGAGTCACCCATATAGTTTTTGGTTTTTTTTTTTAGACTATGTTTTTAATATACTCACACCACCCTCTGCATTATCTCAATGCCACCTAATTTTCTCTGGGTTTTTTACTTTCACAAGGCGGCGTTACGTTATTGAGAACCTAGAGCTTAAAGCATAAATTTTCAACCTAATTATTATTATGATAGTTTGAAAATTAAATATCCGAAGCCGAATTCGGCTAGGAAGAATACAATCCTAAGTCACCGTGTCGATGTCTTCGATAGGTTTCCGTTCTCGTCTATCGTGCCAGCCGTTTACGTACAAGTGAAGGAGTTTATTTACGCCTGGCTGAAGTACTCGGCCGGGCTGGGTCTAGGGGGAGGGAGGCGCGCGGCGGCGGCGAGGCACTCGGCCTCACTGCTGCTAAGCCGTTCCTTCACCGGTTGCCTCTCAGCTCTCTTCCGGAGGCCTCTGCCTCTAATGCAACTTGTCCAGGTAATCTATAGCCAGTATAGCCGATAATTGTTTCCAAATTATCATACTAATAAAAAAAGCCTATATAAAGCTAAATATATTTTGAAGGATTTGATAAAGTAATAACATATCATAGTTAATTACATGTTTTTTTTAAAACAATTATTTCACACATATATATATAATTATAGATAATAGTCGATACTCAGTATTTGGAAGACGCGACGGTTTGCCTTTATGAGTTCATCAGTAACATTACTGGTTCGGAGCTGGTCACCACACAGGTATGTTGGATTTAAATTAATTACGGCCGTCATATTAGTTGTTTATTCAATAATTTAATATAAATTGTGATTACTCATGAATTTCATTTACCAAAAAAAATACACAGAATTATTAACGTTTAAAGTTCCTCCAACGTGTAAAATTAATGGTTTAATATCAGATCTTTTTATCGTGTAATTCACCAAATGAAATAGTTATTGCAGTAACGCAATTCCGACAGGAAACTTCACATCAGTTTAAAACACTATTCGCAATGAAAACTTATGTTTGTCATAATTGTGAAAAATTAAATTAAACTTAAGTAAACTTACGCGCATAAATAATTGAAATCCGATAACAAAAACTAAGAAAAAAAAAACATTAGCACTGTCAAAAGATTTACAATTTCTAATATTATTGTTTCGACGTCCACTGCTTCTCAAACTACGTACTCTAAGACTCCTCTAATAATTAGAAAAAGGATTAACCCCTTGAGCTCTTACCTGGCGTTTACGGCAGCTTTCCATTGTTTTCCTATTGTCTAATTTTTATGAGTACTCGACACATTATTATCTAAATGTGTAATTTAAATGACAGCTGTCATCGAGATGGAGTGTTTGAGTTTAGTTGTTTTTCAACTGCGTACTCTGTTGATGTTTATTGCGTATTCTATGAAAGAATAGCATTAAAATAAATTGTGTGTTTATATAATGTTTTTGGATTAAATAATTGAAAGGGGTAAAAAAAAAAACTTTTTTCCGTATTATTTAGGCAGCGGGCAGTATGTTCCAAGCGGCCCGGGACGACGCCGAGCAACAGATTTGCGATAAATTGGAAAAGAAAGTCGACGAGTTTCTCGATTTGGAGAATTACGATTGGCTGTTGGGTGAATATATATTATTTGTCCGAATTTGAGATATACACTATAAACGTAGCATATTCTTTACAGGTTTTCTATGGACTTCTTTCTCTTTGTCTTACAAACGACTGGATTAATTATGGCCTACTAATCGGAATTTCTATGACGGTAACATGTTACGACCGGATGAATTATAGTTTAGCATTGCATAGAGGACAAACATACATTGATTTTTATTTAAATAGTTATATGAATACTGCATTTATTTCTCTACCCTTTATTGTAGATAATAATGAAATAAGGCCGCTTATTATACGTCGAATGGAATATTTACAATAAACCATAAATATCGTGGACTAATCATAATGCAATCATACTACTTAACTTATCTCCCTGGCTAGTAATCATCTGGAAATTGTAAATATATGGCCAAGCATCTAAAAGAGTGTTCTGGCAGCATCAATAGGTAACTTGTTTCTAGGTGTAGCGCAACATAAATATATAGGTAAACATCTTTTTTTAAATCTTTATTTTTAAAGAGAGAAGAACATGCCATCCTCATCCATTACATACATACATAAAGCCTGTATTATTATACAACAACTAAAATAGAGACTGAAAAAACAACAATAAATAATCAATTCCTTGCCCTAATACCGACGTTCACCAAATCATAAATCGATTTGGCTTCTTTCGATATTGTGTGATCCAACAAAATACATTGCACAAACAACGTCACAATTAATTCTAAATATTAGACGTGTTTGAGTTTCATGGTTCTGGGTACATTCCATAATTATATGATTTACATCTTCCTGCACATTATAAATACTACAATTCAGAGATTGAATTGAATTTATTTAAAGGGATATGCCCAGAATGAATTCTTAAAGCCATCGTGTACCCACTCATATCGGATTCTTCGAACCAAGGGAAAGAACCCGAAAATGGTTGAATGGTCTTGTACCAGATTCCCTTTTTAAAAGACCTTAAATTAAAATATTCGGACCACAAGTTGTGACACTTTCTCCTGAAGTCTAGCGTGATATCTTTAAAGGTAAACAATCAAATAAAACACCGTCTTCAATAGCTTGTTTCGCTAACCTCATTAACCTTATCGTTACCTTCTAATTCGATATAAGATATATCGTATTTTACGTCTGATTGGTCGCTATCGCACGGGGAATTATCGTATCGATTACGTGGATTAGTGGATCAGTTGAGCGTACTTTCCCTCAATACGCCATTTCATGTTCAAGATGTTTTTGCTATTATTCTGGACATCATTGGTTACATAGATACTTGTCTATAGAGAAATGCTAAAACCTATGTATATACAGTATGGATTTTTTTTGTTGATTATCGTTTCAGTGGAACCCACAGGGCAAGCGTCATCATTTGTCACTGACATGTTGAGTTATTTGTCTGGTGTGCTGACGTCACTGGAACAACTGCCTGAACGCGCCAGGTAATTTTTCCTTTATTTTCGAGCTCTTTGCGTTTACATTCTTTAAAATATAGCCTGATCAGTATTCACTTTATTAAGAAACATTGTCTTCATACAAAATTAAACTTCACTATATGTAATAAAAACTTATGTTTGTCATAAATGTAAAAAGCTGAATTTAATTCTCGTAAAGTTATTTATAAATATGTGAAATCCGACAACATAAACTAAAAAAAAAAAAAAAACATTATTCACACATTTAAAATGTTTCAAAATTTGTAATATTGTTTCGACGTTCACCGCTTCTTTGTGCCCTAAGCCCCTATAATAATTAGAGACAGGATAAATGTTTAAAAGTGCAATTTAAATGACAGCTAATATAAAGATACAGAAAAATGATTGTCTTAAATACCATTTTTGTTATGTTCGTTGTGTTTGTCTTAAGTACCCAATATCATTCTGGCTGGACCCAATATCAATTATGGCCTTAATAGTTTTAACATAGTTTTGGATTAGTTTGAAATAGGTTTTAAATTTTTTTTAAATAGTTTAATGAAGATAATCTTTTCTATAGTATTGTATAAATTGAAGTAGATGGATGTATGTATAAATATAAGAGAGCAAAAAGAACGTAGCTAAAGTAATAATAAAAGAGCACTCAAAACGAAACATCAAGATATATGAAAGCAAAAGAACATGCTAATAAATGATAAAAAAGAGCACAAAATACTGAATAACTTATTTAGCAGTAACAAGGTCCCTGGTCACACCAGGGGAGCGGCCGGAGCTATTAAAAAAAAAATCTGGCTGGACTTCAAGTACCTCGACACACTCCTGTAAAGTTATGACAAAATGGCGGCAGGTCACAGCCACCACTTGTGAGGCGTAAATCACCTTTAAATTAAAGGGATGGATCTGAATGTTGGCCCGTAAAGATGATGAATAAAAGGAGACGATGAAGCGTGAAGCGATGGCGGCGCAGTGGATAATGTGGCCGGATTCCGCGTCAATGGACGCGGGTCCGATCCCCCTATCTAACTCTAAAATCAGCCTGAGCTTTCGATGAAGGAAAACTTTGTGAGGCATGGTGATAGGGCATTTCCTAATGATACCCGTCTGGGTAGCTACCACCCTCAAGTTCGAAAACCAGTCGCCAAATATCAACAGGTGTGTTCCGGCAGCATCACTTGAGAACCAGTACCTAGGCTTAGTGCATTTACTATCCAGAACCACATCATCACTTAACATCAGGTGAGATTGTGGTCAAAGCACTAGAGCCTATGGCGTGTAAAAAAAACTGCATGCAGGCATGATGAGAATATTGACATGGATTTGTGGAGTAACAAGAATGAACAGAATTAGAAATGAGTATGTACTCACTCTAATTAGATCCTCTAATGTTAAAGGATGTTTGGAAGTGGCATCAGTGACAGAGAAATGCAAGGAGCAGGTGCCTGTCTTTGTATGCGTACCATGCGCATGGAGGAAGGGCATGTTGTAAGAAAGGTATTAGATATGAATGTGGACGGTTATACGAGAAGGGGAAGACTAAAGGAAAGATGAATGGATTGTGTTAAAGATGATATGCTTAGAAAGGAGTGAATGTGGATATAATTTCAAGTAGAGATCAATGGAAGAGGAAGACATGTTGCGCCGACCCAAAATAAAAATAAGATAAGGACAGGAAGATGATGACCATATTATGATTTTAAATATTTACCTTATAACTTGTGCCATAGAATATATTTACATATATGATTAAATAAACTAGTCGTCTAAATCGGTGAAGCGTATCTTGATTTATTATAATCCTATCACGTCAGAGAAACGCTGACATTATCATGGGTACGTATATATCTTGTGCTATATAAAAAAAGGCCATACGTATATGTAAATGGTGGGTTTTGCAAGTTTCGTGCCAAAAGGGCGTATTAATATTAAGATCGCTCAAACTTAATGATCTATAAAAAATATGACTGCAAATGGAAAAAAATAATTATCGATATCAATTCATTCACGACCTATTTCCATTTGGTAAGCGATATATAAAATGATATTTGTACCAGAGTGGCGGCCGTACGCTCAGCCACGAACCGTATAGCCACTCGTCTCCGGAATCTCCTCCTGGATCCGGCTGTGAGGCAGATATCCTCAGGAGCCCTCTACCAGCTCGATCTAGACGTGATCCAGTGCGAGCAGTTCGCTGCGGGGGAACCGGTCCCAGGGTTGAAGGAAGGAGAATTATTGGAGCATTTCGCTAGTTTGCGGTGAGATTTTATTTACAGCAAACCTCTCCCTATATCCCATCGAGAGGGAAAGTACTCCCTTTTTCGAAAAGCAAATGTTTACGAATATAGAACTTGTACTAAACACGTGCAGTGTGATGCCAAATCTTAATATAATATGGCCCACACTCTCACTCTTTCTCTCTCTCTCAAGATAAAATTGTTTTTCCTCGAATTTTAATTTTATTTATGATCTGTTTTTTAATTAAAGGAAAATAGAAAATAATCAATCACTACCTAAGAAGGATATTAGGCGAAGGAAACATGTTATTATATTAGGGCCATTAAAAATTACAAAAGCAAAACTATACACATTTTAAAACAACCCCCCGTCCATCTGTTATAGTAAGTAAAGCTCTTTCTCTCTTCCCCCGTGATTAGCATTGGCATGGTTTTGAAAAAAAAAAAAAACGATATGTATACATGGCTTAAGTAATAACTATTCACCACCCATTTCACACCCATTTCATAAAAAATAAGCAAAGTCTAGACTCCTTTTGCCTCCCATCGATGCTTACAGTAATATTTGAACTGCCCCTTATTGACTTAGAATATTGTTTTCAGTAAATTTAACATCCACTAAATTAATTTATTGTAACAGGCAACTTCTAGACCTAATCACCGGTTGGGACTGGTCATCTTACCTCCACGATGTCGGTATAGAGGGGGGTAAGTACGCCCTCGTGACACCGCGAGAGGCGGCCACGTTACTAGAGAAACTAAAGGAGGCCGAACAGAAGTCTTCCGTCTTCTCCGTTCTCAAGAAGAACGAGAGGGACAGACGTAAGCTCCTCGACACCGTGCTCAAGCAGTTGAAGCAGCTGCAGAACCAAGACGGCTCGTGAAGCCGAGCCCGCCGGCCCGGACCGTTGGCGCAGTGGTTGACTACCAGGCGACGTCTTCTGAGTTCCATACACGGGTCCGGGCAGGGTTGTCTTATGTGCGTTCCATCTTTATCGTCTAATAACGATTATAGGAGCTCGTCGTTTTACGAGTAATTAGTTATTTAACATTATAAATAAATTTAGAAAAAAAGATACTGTAATGTTTACTGTTTATTCTAAGTATTTACTCATTTAAAAAAACTGGTTTGTAAAAAAATAATTGTAAAAGTAATGTTGATAATTGGATCGGAAGTTAGCCGCAAGCGAAGGTATGCGCCGCAGGTACAGTTAAAACGAAAACAATTTCGCCTCCTTTTAAATCATTTAGTTTTGAAATTATTCATGAAATAATAAAATCATAATATAAGCAGATTTTTATTATAGGTTTATTTCTAGAAAATTCGCATAAGGGGTAAATCGGAAATGTGGTAATTTGACTGGAGGATCTGAGGAAAATGTAGGTTCTCTTCCGCTGCTGTGTACTCCTTCGTTTCACAGATACCTAAAATTTGTTTTTGCACATTGTCTCGCGCGATGTTCCAACCGCCATAAAGAGTTAACTCGTTAACTCGTTTACTTTGATGGTCAATTAAACACATTGGTCAATAGTAACGGTAAAGATATTATTTCTCGCCAGTCACTGTCATTAGATCCCCTTATAAACGTATCTAGGTTTAAACTGTTAAGTGACTGGACACAGTGTCTCAGAATAATATCCCTAATCGTTGCTATAGCAAACAATTTTACAGCAACCATTATATTTATTATTGTTATTTTGTTCATAAAATAGATAACGCATTTATAGAAATTAGATTTTAATAATAAAAATATAATTATGTACTTTATATGAATATCTATTTGTCTGTCAAACTGTTATAAAATAAATTATTATTCTATTTAAGGTGTTTTTTATTTTTTCAATTGTATTAAAAGGCTGGTTTTAAAATAATTTTGGTGGATTTTTAAACAATCTTATACAAAGTGTAAGAGGGATCTATCAATGAAACTGATATCGTATCAGGGTGAGGTCAAACGAGCGCGAGCATTATTTTGTGAGTTGTGAGTCACGTAATTTACATTTGACTGAAATTCGGTTAGGTCGTCAAACGGGCGCAATAAATTCTGTTGCATGGTTACGTTCGTACGAGGTGTTTGTGTCTTATAGTGTGAGGAATTCATTATTTATTTACATTAAACGAAGCATTAGAATATATTGATATATGTAGAACATTTTCCTACGTTCGAAAAATTATTCTAACTTCATAACAATACTCAGCACGTTTGCAGCAATTGCCACGTATTTTGTTTGAAAAACTTATCACTATTGTATTTTTTTAATAAATTATATACCTGATCGCTGTTCAAACTCAGCAATAAACCTATACATAACGAACATTTTTTTGAAAAAAAAAAAAAAAAAATCATGTCGACTCTATTTATTGCATTCAACGAGTGGCGAAACTATAGGGTGGCAGAGCTGGAAAAATGCCACGAGGCCTGGCCCGCAAAGCCGTGAGCTCAGAAATATCCCAAAATTTTAAACAAAATTTAGTAAAAAGTATAAAAACAATTAAAATTAGACACTACTAAATATTTAAACAGTAGTGATTTATTAAAGTAAAATTACAACTTCACAATTTTTACTGGGGCTCCATCCATCGAATTTGCCACGGCCCTTAGATGGTATAGTTACGCCACTGCATTCAACGCAAAACTGGCCGTTTCTCTCCCGAACGTCGCATATGCCGAGCAAAATTCAGTTGCATTTACGCGTATCAGTTGACAGATAACTCATTTTGCGGCGACGTGAGAAACAAAATAAGATTTTATATTAAACGGAATGTAGCGTTTTCATGGAACTCTATACATACAACTAATAGTTACAAAGTTTTGTTAGATGCATTGGGATGGGTGTAATTTTTTTCAGACATCACTATCTTTTACATAATTATCTATCCTATAAAATAACTTTTGTAAGCTAAAACTTGCTTGACATGGTGCCTGAAAAATTACACACTTTGTTGTTAATCTATACATATAATAAAAATGTAACGGATCGCTGTCTGTACATGGAAGATATATGAGAAAAAATATTACTAGGACCTTTATAAACGCAAATAGAAACCGAAACAATGATTCTTAAAATTTTTGTCTGTTTGTCTGTTTTGTCTGTGCGTTTGTGCACGCTAATCTCAGAAACGGCTTATCCGATTTAGATGCAGTTTTCACTAATATATTGTAGTAAGCTTCATTTAACATTTAGTGTTTGTTTCATGTCAATCGGTATATAAATAAAAAAGTTATGTCAATTTAAAGAATCACGTTGAACATTTATTCTATCTAAATTCTTTCTCTGTTCAGATGCATTGTATGAAACTTTACTAAACTCTATAATAGTCTATATAAAAGTATGATTATATAATAATAATAATATGATAATAAATAGAAGTTAAAAATGATCAGTTTCGGAAATTTTAAAAGTCCAATTTAAGTTGAACTCAGATATATATCATCATTCATATGAAATAGGGTTCAGGTTAGGCTGGCAACTCGGGCTGTTTATATATGTAGAGATAAAGCACATCGAGAGCCGGGCCGCTTTCGGAGGCGCATGGCGTAACAGTTGCATTCGATAACACTGACTGTTTGGTTATTTTATTTATTTATATTTTAGGGTTTGTAAATACATATTGTATGTATTGTATTGTATGTATAGGTTAAATAGTTTTCAAATTAGGTAAACACGTCTTATTAGTTAAACTGTAAATACAAGTTCTTAATTTTTATGATTAATAAACAATTTAGTAATTTGCGATTAATCAATAAATAAATGTATCTATTAGACATTTCCTTTATTTTCGATAATTAATAGGTTAGGTTAATACGTCTTAATAGTTATTAAACTGTAATAAAGTTAAACTGTGTAATAATCTGTAAGTATTTATTTTTTTGTTTATGATGAGTATGTGTTTACTAAATAACGCTGAGTTAGTACTAATTACTACTTATTATAAGAATGCCTCGAAAAAGATCCAACCTCTCCCGGTGCAGCAGAAATGCTATAAGGATGAGATTAGTTCTCATTAGTTCACAACATTTCAGTAACGTCAGGCCAAGTTTCATGTTACAGAAACTTCAGCTCAGCGAAAATCTCGATTGAGTTCACATCGTTCTCGAATGATGGCCACTTGAGTTAGGATGAACAGGGAGCAGCGTGAGGCACGTTTGTCCACCGATCGCAAGGCTCATGCAATATCACGTGAGTCTGAGACCTTTACTAATAGGGATACCCGCCTGAGCTCTCAAAAAGCACGAACTTTGCAGTCTAGAAAGCTGGAAAGTAGTTTAGATCGTGAATCTCAATTAACAGCTGATCGAGAAGAAGAAAGAAACTGCAGAACAGCGTCAGTCACGCCTAAATGCCGATCGAATTCGGCATATACTCAATAAAATGTTATCAAGTTTGATAGAAGACCCAGAAAACTAGAGCAGAAATTGATATCCTTCCATGGATTACCAAAGAGAAAACAGGTTATTTGTATTCGCCCAGAATTGATTACTCTGAATTCACATCTATAGTAGGTATGGTGGTATGTTGTCAGTTTTGTAATGCTCAAAAATGGAGAAAAGAACCAAATGGAATATGCTATTCAGGTGGCAAAGTGCTCATTTAAACTTATCATGAGCCCCTTTATAAAAGTTTTACTAAATAGTGACCATCCTCATTGTAAACATTTTTAGACCATATCCGTTTATATAATAGTGTATTCCAAATGACATCTTTTGGGGTCAAACATATCACAGCCAACTTTTAAGGTCAGGGCCAATTTATCACTTGATTGGATCTTTGCTTCTCCAAAATGAGCCAAAATTTCTTTAAATTTATTTTGTATCAAATTATAATAAACAGGCCCATATACGACATCATAACTTTCCTCAGCTGAACATCAACTTTATATTTCAACTTGAGAATATGTTACATCAAGTAAATCCGTATGTCAGAAGTTTCAAAGCCGCAATAGATTCCATCCCACAAGGCAAAAATAACAATTATAAAGTTATAAATAAGGCTGATAGACGTCCTGCGGAAGAACATCGTGAAAAGTACAATGTCCCCGTTGCAGACGAAGTTGTAGTAATATTAGTCAATCAGGAATGTGATAGATGTCACATCGTGCAGCGCACTCATGGTGGTCGCTTACAACGTATTTGTGAAACACACCGAGCATATGATGCCCTGCAGTATCCTTTGATATATTTCCATGGTCAGGATGGGTACAATTTCAGACTCTACCAAGTTAATCCAAGCACTAGCATAACAAATTATAATAAAAAAATATCAACCTTACAGTTTTATTAATACCAGAAACAAATTAGATGAAATTGTGGTATCTATTGCTACTATATTTTCTCTATAGTAACTTGAGATCGGTAACGGTGTGTATCCGCAGGAACAAGCAAAATTTGTTCTAAACGCAAACCTATGCTGCGAAGTTTCTTGAATGCGAGACCTCATATCATCCTTGTATGGAAACGCAACGCAAATACCAACTTGCGAAAATTCATGGCTTTACGAAAGAGCTAATTTAAGTCCACGAAACGACCAAGCAGCAGCAATAAATGCTGAAGTTTTGAGCTTTGTTTCAGAGGATAATGTAGAGTATATCTCCATTAACAGAGTTATGAAAGATGAAGAATCTACCAATTACCCAGTAGAATTTTTAGAATCCCTCAGTGCTCCTGGACTACCAGCTCATAAAATAAATTTAAAGTCGGCGTACCCATAATGCTGCTAAGAAATTGAAGACCGCCAAAACTTTGCGACAATACTAGATTAAAAGTGCATTTTTCTGTTTTAAATTTCTGATTCTGCGAAACCTGATAGAAGCAGAGATTTTAACAGGTGGTAGTGTTTTTTTATGCCTCGGGTTCCTCTCATTCCAAACAATTTTCCGTTTAGTTTTAAACGAGTTCAGTTTCCAGTGAGCTTATGACCAATTTCGCGATGACAATTAATAAAGCCTATGGTCAGACGCTAAAAATTGTGGATATGGATGTGGATCTAAGTATTAGCTGTTTTTCGCACGGTCAGCTTTATGTGGCTTTATCACATGTTAATAATTCTAGCAGCTTGTATGCTTTGTTCCCCGATGGCTATACGATGTAACGACGGTGATTATAATCCAGAATAAACCAAAATCCGAAAAATGCTGCCCAAAGTCACTATTTCACGCAGATGAAGTTGCGGGCACAGCTAGTTCTTAATATTTATGGGTATTCATTATCTGTGCAATAAAATCCGTCACTAGTGCCAGCATCTCTTGAACTCATTGCAAACGTAGTCTCACTCAAAGCTGGATGAATCTTATTATTAATAAAAACGCGATACATACATAAATTATATTTGTCAAAAACAATTAAAAGCACAACAAAAAAAAAACTGGAGCACGAGATTGCACAATACAATCCGCATCAATATCTAGATCAATGCGTCAGATTGTATCAGCTGGATGGCTTATCAATTGTTGCGCGTGCGCCAAATGACGGAGGCAAGGTCGGGCAGAATCGTGACCTCAGCCTGTGCTAAAACACAGCTAATAATTTTTATGCTCCTACGGTAGGGTTTCGTTAGATTAATTAACTGTATATCTTAATAGACATTAATTAAATATAAACTTAGTAAGTCGGTTCAGGGACAAAGTTAGACACGAAATTAAAAAAATAAGTTAGGTAATTAACTTGTGAGTAACTAGAATGCCGTATTGTACAACGTATTACGGTGATACCACCGTTTGAAATAAAGTTACCACGAAATAAATAGTATTGCATTTTTTTATATCGTAATGTGGATATGGCTATTTTCGTTGGTAGGGTTATTTAAAATGAAAAAAAAAAAGTACGTTTATTTTATAATCTATTTTGGTATAACCTCCAATGTTATTTGGGTAGGGCAGGACAGTCGTGCCTTCACCGTGATGTTTCCATGAGGCCTGCAATTTCATCGAGCACCTTTATATAATTGTACCACTGTACTTGGATAAAATTGGCATAATGACGCTTTTTATGTTAATTAGTTGTTTTTGATCTGTAATAGGTATCTATCTACAACTTACTACTAAAGTAAATATTATGTTAGGCTAAAGTCACGGTGATATGGCATATTATTTATCGCAAGTAATTTAACTAAAATCTATACATATTATATAGTAAAGCAAAGTCCACTCCCGCCTGTCTGTTTATCTGCTAACTCCTAAAGTACAATCCTGAAGTACATTCAACCTCTGTTAGATAATTTTTCATGGCAGGCTTATGTCTATAATAGGTATAGCCTGATTAACTTTAGCGTACATAAAAAAAAACAATATTTTGTAACCAATTCGATAAATCTCATGGCTTACGTAGGTTAGAAATTAAGAGATAAAATAAATCATTAGAGAAATGTGTTCTTTAAAAATCTTTGAGAAATTTTCCCGATGGTACATATTTACCTCCTACGGCTGAATCACAATTTCTCAAGTCACCGCGGAAGAACATTCAATATTTAACAAATGGGAGTGGAGCCACGGAGCAAAGCTAGTCAGTTATAATGAAGACATATTACCTTTGTAAACTATACGAAAGGACAAACATTGGGATTATGACGGTGCATATTAACAGCTCTATTGTTTTGTGTTATGTTATTTATGTTATCCTTGAAATATAAAGCGTTATTTATCACGCCCACTGGCAATATTGATTGCAAACGGCGCCGTGACAACCCTGAGAGCTCCGACCATACCACATGCATGGATTTTGACTAATGGTTACGTCGTAAATAGCAGAATGTTATCAGATAACGAGACCTCGTTATGTCGTGACTTGCCCACCGTTGATCTAGAGACATACATAGAAACTTGTCAGTCGTAAGACAGTTTTTCTAGTACTCACTTGGCTAAGTAACACAAACACTTGAAAATTTGTAAATAAATATTATACGTACCGTGTCTAGGGATCACTAGATTTAGATAGTTCTTACACGGTTTATATTAGCTTGACCGGTATCTATCTATCTGTCTAATGGAATCTTTGAACTCATTGGCTTCAAAACGTCGGACGAAAATGCAACTTTGTAGATATAAAGGGTCCGTGACAATGCGATAATTTAAGAGGACATACGGTCGACGAGAGATTTGAAAAGTAGGTATTTTAGAAATCTATTGCTATCGCGTCACGCCCCAAAGAAAGAGTTAGAAAATACGAAAGGGACAACTGACAGCTCAGGCTTATTTTACCGTATGCAAAATAGACGAAAACATCACTTCGTTTCATCCCTGTTTCCTCCTCGAAAATTGAACCGATTTTTAATTTTCTTTTATACCTTATTATATTATAAACCTTCAAATTTGTTTGACGAACGCGATGTTGAAACGACGGCAAAAATAACGGTCTAAATAGATCATTTATTCATTTTTCAAAGGCTCCTAGTTTCTACAATTTATGGAAAAAAATGAAAACGTACACGGCATTGCGGTGGTGGATATATATTATTTGGTATAAGAAAATTCACCATAACGATAGTATCCAGGGAGGAAACAGGGAAAATACGTTTGTATGGAATAAAATCCGCTCGCATATCCTCTTAATAAATGTATCTAGTTAGCCTGTCCAGGATCTTGTGATAGATCTAGTTTCATGTTTCGGGTCAACAGAGTTAATCAGTTCGATTTTTTTTAAATTTAAAACAATCGTTTAAGCTGAATTATGGCCCGTTTAGAAACTCGTGTTTGTCCGGCGGTCGACATTCGACTACACGGTCCTCATTGACAACTTGAAGATAAAAACGAACTATATGGTCGTTAAACTACTACGGAAGCCAAATTTTGAACGTTTATACTCTCCTCTCCCTTGTTTGTAATCGCAATCAATGCACTAACCCCCCTTAATATTACGTGGTAAGGTAACTTTGAAAAGAAGACGAAAATTATTACGTAAATAATATTGTTTACGTTATCACTATCAGTCCACCCGTCTGACATGGGCGTCATCAAAAATAAATAAATTAAGCATAGACTTAACACTTGAACGACCCCTCTTTACAAAACTTCTCTATTGATAACATCATTAGTTATCATCTCCCTACCCTTATTCCATTTTCATTTGGGGTCGGCGCAACTCGTCTTCCTCTTCCATTCCTCTGTATTTGCAGTCATCCTAAACTTCTCTGTTACTGGCGCCACTTTCAAATTTCCTCTAACGTACTCATAATTAGCTTTAAATTTTTTTGCCCGTTTTTTTTAAATAATTATACCTATTTGATGGATTATTTCTAGGTTTAGGTTTGTTAAACCAGTACCGTATTCGAAATCCGTTGAGTTCCAAAATCTATAACATTATTGGTAAAGCATTGATATCCGCTTTGAAATATATTTATATTAACTATAGAGTAACTATTGAGTTACACAGTGATTCATTTATAATTTTTGTAAGATCTAAATTTGGAATTACCTAGATTAAATACATATCCTTAAAAGTCGGTTGCAATTACTTTAAAATTGCACATTTTCTATTAACAGGCGGATTGCATAGAGTAACAAAGTCGTTGGGGTTACATGTTCATAATTCTATGGCGTAATGAACACACATGGGCATTGTCGACAGAAGTCAAAACTCGAAACTATGGAAGAACTGTTTTTTAATGTTTAAATGTCATAATTTATCAGTTCAAATTATTAACATAACCTAAAATTAAACATATGACACTTGTCTGGTTTTTACATCTATTGGCGTTCAGAACAATAATTATGTACATGTTCATATTGTTTATTCATAATCAATACATACGATAGGCTGCGTAAGTACACATTTTATTATTTATCACTGAGGGCCAGCACTTAAACGTCGTTTTATACTTGACATGCTGTGGCAAGTTGACGACTGACGGCTGACGGCATAGCGTTTTACGTGTTTCTATAAGAATCTACCAAGAAACGCTTAACGCCACTAGAGAAGTTTTAACTTCAAAAAACAAAACAAAGAATTCTCGGTTTTAAGTTCTCGGCTCAGGGTTTAGATGCGGAAGGAAATTGATACGTTACGCCATCGGAATGCTGTAGTTTTTTTTAAAACTATTGTTTATTGATTCACACAAGCAAGTTACCTTGTTTATTGCAATTGTTTTTGGATCGCAACATGCAATAATGCAACCTTTTTCATAGTATCTACTTGTAAGTAGTTAATTTTGATAGTTGTAAACGTATATTTGGTAATCAAAATAACTCATTTTTGTATGTGTATTTAAAGGATTTTATAAAGGATTCTTGATAAAGTCCGCGAGAAGTTCTTATATCAATGAGCGATAAATGTCTTATGTAATCAGTTAGTATCCGCTACGTGATGAATCAATTATTATTTGCTTCAAAATTATGTTGATTTTTTGTTGTCTATATGCGAGCTAGTTTATATCATCTAGTTAACTAGTTTATACCTACCTACCGAACTAGTTGAACTAGTTTATACATATAATATGATATTATAGCTTTTTTTTGACATGCATAAAACTCTCATGGGCCTAAATTGAATAAATATATTTTTTATTTTGTTTTAACCAGAGCGGGACTAGCAGTCGAGAAGAAACAAATACTTCGGGCATCTTGTTGGATAGTAATTTAGTTTGTTATTTATTATATAAATAGTTCAGAAAGAAGCATTGTCAGTTAGAGCGTTTAGCTATAAGTTTCTATTTTGAATATTTAAATGTAACTATGGTTTTTTTTGTGGTAAAACTGAGCTGATTTTGATCGGATATTTTCATGTTTCATATAATATTGCATAGGATATTGGATATCTTTTTTATATTACATTGCATTAGAAAATTTATAAAATTAAATAGACACTAACAAGGGTCAATTGAGGGTTCAATCCATAACTTACGTTTTTATTCTTCTTCAAATGATTGCTTAATATCTTCTTTTATCCGTATCTTTTACATAAATGTAACTAATACTAGGCGAAGTCGAAAATAAAGATTAAGAAAGTCTACATTGAGTATTGCAACTGTATTGTGCCATGTGCTCACATTCTAAAAGAGTCTATAATAAAGTTTTCACAGTTTCGAGTCAAAATTTGACATAAAACGATCATTTTGATGATGAATTATGTACGTATTTACAAAGAGTGGTATAATTAATCTACAGTATAAATACAAATGAAATGTTTTCAAAAAAGTGCTTCGTGAATGTGTTTTTTTTTAGTATAAAGATTGTTACGTTTCTCTAATTGGATAAATCATACAGCGGAGTATATTCGCGTCTGGGATCTGAAGCCCGATCGCTCTACCTTAAATCCGGCCCTGATTTCTATAGGTATAAAATAAATATTAGACCTTTGTATCAGAACTTTGTATTTTTATTATTTTTGCATGTAAGTTATTTCACTTAGGTATTGTTTCACCATCGCCGCTGTTTTGGAAAGTTGGAGTTTAAATGCAAATAACTTGTTATGTGACTCATATGTTACAGGGGCTGACCGAGGTAAACTTATGCATAATTAACCAATCAACAATCTATATATATGAATAATTAAAAATAAAAAATAAACAAATTTAAATATTACTTATATAGAGTGCGTATGAGGGCACAACTGACATTTTGACTTGAAACGGTATTGAACAGAAACGTTGAACGTGTTTTAGACTAAATATAACATGTCGAATTAGTTTGTTTGTATGTTTCTATTATGTATGTTGTATGTTTATAATTTCACTATTTAAGTACTCACATCACAGTCGCAACTGTTTTCTGTAATGTAGTAACAGTCGACTTGCTGGATTAGTCTGACGGATAGGGTTGTCAGGATAAACTTTTTTTATTGATTTCTCTTCAACTTTTCATGATTCCTTACGGATGAATGGACAAAATAAATTTGAACAGACAAAAAAAATAGTTCGGCTACCTATGCGGTAGGGCTTCTGCGTTGGGATCAATTTAGATACATTCACATTGAAACATCACAGCACCATGCCAAGCATCACTCATGGGTACAACAAACCGTATACCTTAACATCTATTTTCGTTTTTTAAACCTATTTTGGAACTTACATAGTAGTAAGACGAACTGTCTCAATAGGGATTCTCACTCATTGAGTCTTTAAGATTACATAAATAAATAAATTGGCAACCGGTTAGAAATTGATCCACTTAAAATCTCTTGGAATGCATAATTCTTTTTATTCGATATCAGCAAGAATGACTGGATTTCATATGATGTTAAATAACGCACAGTCCAAGCAGCAGCGCTTCTAGCCCTTGTAGCGCCCGTATGCCACTATCTTTGTAGGTGTCACAAGCGTTGCTTGGCGCCCCTTAAATCCCTACACCAGTCTATGCTGCACACCTTGCACTATAGGTAAAGCCGGCTCTGAGTCCAAGGACGATGATGACTGCCGATAGATGGGAGTAAATTAAAGCATCTCAGATCTACTGTGGATAAACACTATCTGGTTCGAGATGCGCCAAACGGAGGAGGATTTTGACACCGCCGCCAATACAGTGCGATACAGTGACACCAATCATGCAGTTGAACATTACACGCAAGTCAATGCACATAACAAGTAAGCACATAGGTCCTAAAAGGAAACTTTTTTATTATTGTTAAAAAAATGTAGGGTTTAGTTACAATTAAAACTCTGTGGAATTTTTACACACAGGTTACGACCAAACCGACGTTCGTACGTATTTTGGTTCCTTTGTGCCTGCAGCACTCGTCCCCAAAGCTCGGTGAAGCTTAAAGGCCCCTCAGATCAACAGCATTAGTTAGGAAAAAAAACGATATGCGCCGAAACGTATCATTATCACGACGGTTACAAAGATAAACCCACTCATCATCACACAAAACCGCATGAAGAACGCTGTTTAAAAAAACAAGAACAATTCGATCAGTGATATTAAAACCGATAGTTTCGTGAATAATCCTTCCCGGATACAAAATCGAGGCAACACGTCATCTGAAGTAATATTAGTACAGTAAGCAGATATTCAATTGCTACAGATAATATTATGTATTGTCAAGGTCCGTCCGCCTACATCCGTCTTCAGCGCATAGAGTGCCGCGTGGGAACTGTATTGTTGTTACCTTTGGATATTACAAAACCCTAATACGAGTATATACATGATAAATTAAATGATTTTGTTATTATGTGGATAGATAAAATTATATTCTTTGCTGTTATTTGACAGTTTGTTTTTTTGTTTTGAAGCTACGCTGTTAGTAGTTCGGGGTTCTTATTTGTTATTCATAGGCTTGAAGTATTAATCGCTGTTATATAGTTTTGGTGGCATTTTACGTGATATAACTTGGTTATTATGCTAAAGTCAGAAGTGTGTTAGAAATAATAACACAGAAGTAAATTTCGAGATGCCACAAAAAAACTCCTTGTAAAGTTCTAGCGAGAGAATTAAGGATAATAAGATTAGAGTAGAGTAATTCACTTGACATTGGCAGAATTATGTATGTAAATATTTAATCCACACGTTGCTATCTTGCTACAGTGGGTTACAATATCGAATCTTAATTTTAAAGATTTTTAAGATTAAACCAAAAATGAATCGGTTTGTCGACACTTTAGAGAGAAAAAGGATTGAAGTTTCGGATTTCAGTAGGTAAAAATAGATTTAGGTTGCATATGGAAACCTTTCGCTAGTTAATATTAAGAACGAAAAGAAAACGCCATTGGTCCGAGCGTATGCAGCTTCACCGGGTTTATCTGGACAGAGTTTAAGGCGCTCAGCTCGAAAGCAAACGGTGTATTACCATACTTGTAATAATCTTGGATGAGTCTTAGCTAAACCCATCCTTTGAGCGCAACTAATTGCAAATATAGTATAGAAAGTTTGATTACTAAAGGTGGAAATCACATCAAAGTTAAGTTAGCGGGTAAACAAACAAATAGGAACGGTAAGTGACATACATTGTTATCTAAAAAAAGGCGATCAAACTGAGAGCGCTTTGAATGTAATTACAACACAGTTATAGTCTTTTTATTGAAGTAATTATCATTAAGGTAAACTCATTTGTGAAACGGGTTGATTATTGAACTTATTTTTGGAAATCCGGCATTATGCGTTTAGTATGAGTCACCGGTGACATACGAATGTTCGGTTTCATTGTAAAGTATGAGTCATGATTCATTATGGCATTATGGAAGTATTATTATGGCTGTAAAGTAAAGTAATGTAAATATATCTTTTTCATGTTTTCAAATGATGCTTCCAGAACACAGGTTTTCAACTTACGAGTGATTGTTACTGGCTAACAACACCTTTAGAGAATACCACTGCCATTGAAGTGTTTATTTGTTTTGTTTCTTGCTGTTCTTTTGAAGTGATCTATTCTCGCTAATCTCGCTAAGCGAAAAACTAACAGATTCACCTCACTAATGCTATGATATCAACCGTGAACATGCTACAGTGTGTCAAGTACAAAATGGAGTTTTTTTTTTTTTTTTTTTTTTTTTTTTGACCTAGCTAATGCTGTTGACCGGAAGGGCCTTTACAGCTTCACCGAACTTTGGGGGCGAGTGCTGAAGGCACTCGCCGCAATAAGGTGACTAGCTCAAGGGCTACCAAAGTGGTACGAACCTCGGCTTGGCCGTCACCTGAGTACTCAAGACTCACTCGCGAGTTGTATCCTAGCTATCCCTACATTTTTTATATTAATATAAAAAAAAAAAAAAAGGTTCCTTACAGCTAGGCTATTCTGTAAAAACACGAATACGAACTCGAATCTCGATTTCGAATTCACCTTCACTTCGATACTCACTTTAACTATCAAAGTTTTTGTATTCTGTAAAAAGTTCATGGTCAGGTGAAGTGAAGTGAGTATCGAAAACTCGTGTGATGATGTATAAGTGTGATTCGGTAAGTTACGATTTTCGATAAATATTTACGATTGCATTTTTCTCACAAAATAAATGAAAATTAAATTAATTTCGTCATATTCTATGTTTTTTGTAATGCGTTCAACGGTATTCACAATAAAATAATTTTTAACTAAGCGTTTCTTCAAATTTAAGAATTTAATTTTGGCTGAATGCCGATTTCCATTGCGCCACTTTATTAAAAAATCTCATCCAGTGTTGTCAAATTTGTAGTGGTAAACAGTGGTAATTTTAAAGTTTTTTGTCAACATTTCTATTGTCGAGTGAAGTATGAGTTTTGCCTGTATATTATAATAGTTTGAATCGAATATGGAGTAAGTATATTATTAAATTTGTTACATGTATATAGCTCTAACTGTAAAAATTGTAATACAAATGACTTGTTACAGACATACACCCCATCCTTCATCTGCTCAAATCGAGGCTTTGTTGGATCATTTAGCACAAAAGCCATATCTCGCTAAAGGATTAAAAAAAATCAAAATGCGAAAGTCCAATCTCGTAGAGAATAGGATACAATAACTTTAAAATTAAATAGCATTGGTGGAGGCACACACATAAAACCACTCAAAAATGGATGAAGGTGACCTTTTTTTTATCTATAAAACCACTTAATAACATAGTTGAGTATATGGTGTGGGTGAATTTTTTATGCTTATTAACTGCTTGTTTGCTATTCTTAGTATTGGGTTGATAAAAAACTGCAGTAAAAAGAAAAGCAAGGGCTGCTGATAGGTGTCAGATGGGTGGTGGAATCCAGGATGTGCCTGAATTAAATGCAATTGAAGAGCGCATTCTGGCATTAATGGGTGGTGAGAAGTTTGCCACCGGTGATATACATCTTAGCTGCCAGTTTTTGTGTTAGTTTGCTTTTTAAATATTAGATTTAAATAACTACTTAAATCTTTCAAAAGGGGTAATTTATGAAAATATTAATTTTAGTGTCTACATGTATGCTAGGGACATTTAACAATGTTTTTAGAATGCATGTATATTAACTGAATCAAATAATAATCCCATTGGGTGTCATCAAGGGAAAGCATAGTGGTGAAAATTAATACAAAAAATTAAGTCTTGTGCCTTTTCTTAAAAATAATCATTTATTTGGTTCAGGATATTGATAGGCTGAGATTATTAAAATAAAAGACACATTGTAAATTTATAATTTTATTGTATATTTTATAAAGGAACCTACAGCAAGCTTAAATAGTAGCCCTTCAATATTAAATGAATATTCTAATGCAAGTACAAGCATGGATCACTTTCTAGCTGCAACACCAGCCATATGAGCAATCCACACATAAGAGTGAAAGAAATGAGCCCTTCAAGTAATTATACTCTTGTATTTGTAAGGCAAATATATGCATTTGCATGTGGGGTATACTTGAACATGTTTATGCCAAATATTTGTCTGCTTTGAAATATATTCAATTGTTTAAAAGTATATTTTCTATTCATAGGCCCTAGACGTCGAAGAGTTCGTATGATGAGGCAATCGACTCCATCACAGAGATGCTCACACTTCAACAGTGTTACTGAAAGATTTTTAAAGTTAGAAGAAAGTTGACTGGCTTTAGAAAATTGACTCGTAACAGTACTGGAGAGCAACACTAATCAAAATCGCTTGATTATGCAATCAAACATAGCATTGGTAGAGGGACTCCAAGCTGTAATAGAAATAATAAAAAAAAATTGAAATTAATTGGTATTTTATTCTTACTTCAGATACTATATACTATTTTATTCTATTTTACTATAACCTATTAACTAAATTAGATCTAGAATTTCGCCCTGTTGTCCCTTACATCTATTTATGAGCCCTCTCCCTTTTGTTTAGTTGCGGGTAACAAATGATGGAGTTCTTTTTCTAACTGTTGAATAAGTTCCTCCGACAGCCTATAAAGGTTAACAAAGTCGTCGCCACGACTAATTAATGGGATGTTTCTTAAAGTACGTGCTTGATGTCGACTATCAACCATATCTAATTCGTTAGCCTCTTTAAGTATGTTTATCAATAGAAATGATCGAGACATCTGCATAAAAGTGAAAAAATCCTTGTCATATATGTTTTCAGCGACGTATTTTGATATTCATACTTACTTTTGGATATGTTACTCTTAGATTTATCTTATTAGATTCAAGTAAAGAACACAAAATTATTATTTTATGTTTTCACCAAAGTTTTCACTTACTACAAACAAACTTTTGGTTTGACAGTAAAAATCGAAGACGATTTCGAAGTGAGCTTCGAAATTTTGTTTTCAGAATACCGTTTAATGTCAAATAGTACGTTTTCACCTCAGTTTTCACCTGAAAATAGTTCATCTCACTTCCGTTCTCACTCCGCGGCGCTAGTGTAGAATTCACTCGAGTTCAGAATACGAAATAAAGATTTCACTGCGGATTCCGACGTGAGTTTAAAAGTGAGTTTTACAGAATAGCTCGGCAGGACCTATGTACCTTGCATGTTATGCATGAGTGTGTATGGAGTGTTGTGCGTGTAATTGCTCAATGCGTGGGCAGTGTTACTGTATCGCGCTGGCGGCGACGTCAAGAGCCTCCCCAGTTGGGGAACGAGACACGTCTTGGGTCGCCGCCTGAGGGGGACCCGGAGTGTGTGCGGGAGCAAAGTTAGCCGCCTGTCCCCGGCGGCGGGAACGGCGGTTTCGCGGGCGTGGGCGCTGGCACGCATTCGTACGAGGTAAAGGAGGGAAGATCCTATTACTACGAGTTATGGTATCGTCGCGGCACGATAAGATTCTTTGCGGCCGACGTATACGACGCGGCTTACGTCCTGGCAAGTACGAGACGGCTCGCACGATGAGGGGGTTCGAGTGTGTCTCTGCGCGTTCGAAGAATGCGCGACACTGGGTCTTGAAAACGGACCTAATGGAGGGCAGGTTGAGATCCCTGTGTAAATCCACAGTTCTCTCGAACCATTGGGCACCTACTGCCTTCCTTACAAAGCGATTCTGAATCCTTTGTAAGGCGTGCATGCGTGAACGAGTGATGTGACCGAAGACAGGTGCGCAATATGTGATGATGGGTCTGACCACCATCTTGTATAGGGTAATCTTATGGCGGAGTGCCATTTTGCTCTTGCTGTTATAGAGCGGATAGAGACGACCTAGCACCATGGAGGTCTGGCGCTTCACTTTCTTTATGTGAGATTTGAAAGAGAGTCTGTCATCTAATTGAACTCCTAGGTACCTGACTTCGGAGCAGTATGGGATTTCAGTACCCGCGTACTGTATGGGCTTGGGGGGGTCTTTTCGGAGTTTACTACTTCTAGTGAATAATAACGCGGCGCTCTTACTCGGGTTTATCGCGAGACGCCATTTGAAATACCAAGCGCTGAGTTGGTCGACAGCGCCTTGGACGTATTTACGTAAGACCGTTTTCTTACGAAAAGCGAAATATATGACAGTGTCGTCCGCGTATAGACCTAACTGAACTCTTCCGAGATCAGGGAGGTCCGCTAAGTAGAGGTTGAAGAGGACAGGCGCCAGAATGGAACCTTGGGGGACTCCTGCGCGTACGGGGTGGGCTATATAGAGAGCGCTCTCTACTCTATAGCGGAAACTACGATCGGTGAGGTAATCGTGTATGATTCTAACCAGAGTGTCGGGGATACCTAATCTAGTGAGTTTGTAGACGAGGCCCGTGTGCCAGACCTTGTCGAATGTTTTGGCAACGTCGAAGAAGACTGCGAGCGTATGCCAGGATTTATTAAATTCAGGGTGATTAATATTGGTGAGTACGTACTCCGTGAGGCGGAGCACCTGATGCGCACAGGAGTGTCTGGCTCGGAAACCAAACTGTTGGGGAGGCAAGAGATTTTTGTCCTCTATCACCTCTATGAGACGGTTCATAAGGATCCGCTCATAGAGTTTGCCTAAGGTGTTAAGAAGGCTAATTGGACGGTAGCTATCGGGTTGCCTGGCGTCTTTGCCAGGTTTGTGTATCCCTATAACTATTGCTGCTTTCCAGGCGGCTGGAAAGTGGTTGTTTTTGATGGCCGCATTGAAGATGCAGACCAGCAACGCGACCAGAGGCGGAGGAAGAAGTTTGATGACTTCGTTCCTGATTCCGTCGGGACCGGGGGACTTTCTGGGCTTAAGGCCCTTGATGGCAGTCGTAACCTCGTCACAGGTGACAGGTGAGAGGGGGACAACCGGAGTAAGAGCGAGGGAGTCCTTCACAGAGGATTCGACAACAGAGATGTGTTCGATATCAATGTTGTCGGTGACGGGAGCGCATTGATGCTCGAGGCTATCGGCTAAGCACTCGGCTTTTTCGATATCGTCAAACGCGGGTTGAAGACCCTGCGTATTTCTGTCCAGGGGGGGCATGATAACGATGGTACGGTCCATCTTCATAGATCGTGCGAGCTTCCAGTACGCGAGGTGGGAAGGTCTCAGCTCTCCTAAGAGGCTGTCCCACCTTTCATTACGGATCTGATCTATGCGGCTTTTCACCGCTCTACGCAAAGAACGCAAGCGCGCACGATTCTCCTCAGTCGGATACGTGTCGTGGGCGCGGGGTCGCGGCGTTTTTTCTGGGTGAGCAGAGCTCTCACGTCATCGGGGAGTACAAAGCGGCGATCGTTCGCCGCTTGCACCTCTTTCGAGGTCTCCTCGATGCCGATCTTGAGGTGCTCAATCAGAGCATCGATCGCGAGGTCCGCGTCCGCAGACGTATCCAGTACATCTGGGATCCTATCGAGAGAGGGGGTGGACGGATGGTCCTTTAAATAACGGCCGAGCTTGTAATAGTCCGCGACTTTTACAACTGGCGGGCTAGAATTAGAGTCATCCGTGTGACCTAACATCAAAACTACTGGGCGGTGGTCGGAGTCGAGTTCGTGTACGACTTGTATAAGACGCACAGGAAGCGAGACTCCTTTCAGAACAGCGAAATCTAGAACCGACGGGCGACAGTTCGGTTGAAAATGGGTGGGCTCTAAGGGCGCGACGACCTCAAAATCGAGCTTCCGTACTAAGCGCATGAGTTCCGCCCCATTGGGCGTAACGCACGAGCTGTTCCAGAAGGTATGCCCGCAATTGAGATCGCCGGCGATAATGACAGAGTCGCCTAATGCGAAAAGCTTCTCTAGATCTGACCTTAAGGGTCGTTTACTGGGGGGGAGGTATGCAGACACGAGTACGATTGACGGATGGCCAGTCATACCTATTCTGCATACCGAAACTTCCATATTGGTAAGCTCCGGAGCTTGTAACGGCGAGCAATACAGTGACCGTTTATAATAAATAAGGGTACCACCGCCCCTTTCAGGGGTCCTATCGTTTCGTACTATGTTATAATTCGCAATCCCGGGATTGCGATCACTAGGCTTCAAAAAGGTTTCCTGGACGAGAAATACGTCTATTTGACGATCGCGGAGAAAGTTAGCGACTAATTCACGCTGCGGAGCTAATTTCCGCGCGTTAAAGAATGAAAGGGAGAGACCGCGAGGCTTGAACTTAGCCATCGATTACGGGTTAAGAGAGACGCGTGCCAGACCTTGAAGGGTCATGGCGATGGCAGGGAAACGCGCGATAGCCTCGAGCTCGGCGTTTCCCGAGCCGCTGTTCAACATTGCGTTGAACGCGACTACTTCCTGCACATCATGGATGCGCAGGAGAAATAAAACCCGGTCTAAGCCGGTGGAGTTGGCCTGAGGGGCCTGGGGGGGGTAGCCAGGCGCGGCTGCGCCTTGGCTTGGGGCCTAGGTGCCCACGGAGCCAGAGGGGCTGCGGGGCGGGGGGCGGCGGGGGACGGGTCGGCACCGCTAAAGGCGACGCCGACATGCCTGGGAGGCACGGGAAAGACCTCAGTGTCATAGGCGGCACTTGAGGTTGGAGGAGGAGGGGGGCAGCGTTCCTCTGAGGAACGCGTCTACCGCCTTTGTTAGGCTGGTTGCGTCTTACCTTGGGCGCACACGGGCACCCACGGTAATTGGCGGGATGACCCTCCTGCCTGCACAATACGCAGCTGGGAGGGTCGGTTGTGTCCTTGGGACGGGGGCAATCGGGGGTGAGATGGTCCCCGAGACACTTAACACATCTCGGAGCCATATAACAACTCCGAGAACTGTGCCCGTACCCCTGGCAACGGTGACATTGCGAGGGGTAAGATTTCTTGTGCGGGACTTCCACACAGATGCGGGAGAGGCCGCAGAGGGTCTTCAGACCGAAGACCTTCTTGCTAACCTCGTTGGCGGGGAGTGCGACAAGGACCATATTATATGGCCTCCTGCCTCGCTGATCGTGCATCCTATGCACTTCAGCATCGGGGAAACCCTGCTCCCTAAGGGAGGCAGATATATCTTCGCAAGAGAGTTCCTTTGGAACTCTCTTGATCACGACGCGGAGGGACTTCTCCTCCTCCAGCGCGTGCGTGAAAAAAGCATATTTCGCCTCACGGAGAAAAAAAACCGCGTGAGGTCGCGGAAGGTGTCCGTGGTCGACACCTTTACCATGATTCCATCGCGAACATTCGTTGCGCTGGAGAAATGTATTTTGCGGCTCGCTAACGCCGCAGAGATTTTTGTCCAGGACGCTTTGTCCTGGATCGTGACAGGGGGGGGGGGACGCACCTTCCTGGGCTGCACCTGAGACGGTGCCGCTGCAGGCTTGGGCGCTGCCGACTTCGCGGCAGGCAGCGGAGTCGGCTGCCGTGACGCGTCCTCTACGGCGAGGACCTTCGGGACTGACTCGGAGGGCGGCGGAGAGGCCGGCGCCTTCCTCTTATTTTTCCGCTTGGGGGTGGTGAACTCACCCCCCCCCCAGCGGCGGGAACGCGGTGTCCATCTCGTCCGAGTCTGACCCGGACGACGAATGGACTGCGGGAGCGGCGAACCTAGGCATCAGGCTCGGATGCCTATCTGCCTGGCTCGGGGGGGACAGCGGGGAGAACCTATTCCCCGTACTAACATTTATCTGCTCCGCAGAGTGCGGGCGATAAGGGGACCGTGACCGTGACCGTGACCGCGATCTGCAGTCCGAGAACGACGAGTTACGTCGTGACCTAATTGCGGGCGGTGTGATTGCACGCGAACGCTCCGGAGCGTTTATATTAGCTACGGGTTTGCGCACTTTGGGACCCGACGCGGCGGTTGAGGACAGCTGCCTCTTAAAATTTTCGAACTCCCGAGCTAATTCGGGCGACCTCTCACATAATATCCTAACAAATCGGCTTAGGAGCTGACGCTCCGCAGCCAACGAATCGGCCATCCCGCGACGGCAAGAGGGCAGGGGGGGGGGTGAACTACCTCCCTGCCTGAGGGGCAGGGGGGCGCGCCAAAAATCTATGAGACTACGCGAGTCTCGCAAAAGACCGTTGAGTCGAAGTGCAATGACTCAAGGTAATTGGGAGCCTACGGAGCCTAGGGGGAAGCCCTAACAAGCCCTAGGGCCGAGGACGTGGGTCAGACGCCCAAACAGCACCCAGGGGATGGATTTTGTCGCAGGAGCGGATAGTAAGGTAAGACCAAAGGAAACCCGGTGTGATCACACACCAGATTCCGGTATTCGGTGACCCCAGAAGGGGGTCCCCAGGGAACCTGCTAAACCCTGCACCACCTTACGTTGGCACCGTTAGGTCTCCGGTGATGACCACAATCAAGAGAGAGTGGGTTTTATCTAAGTCGTGAAGCGACACGTATCCTCACCTTAAGGGTGAGTATACGTAAAACGCGCGCGTACTGAAAAGTACGTTTTTCGAAAAAAATACACGAAGTTATAAATGAGATTTATAAAATCGAGTATTCAACGCTCGCAAAAATACCTCAGCGCGGGAAACCCACACCGGGTACACGACGCGGCGCGCGCGCTTGCGTCACCTCAACCGTTAAATAAATTTAACGGCTGTTGCTACGCAAGCGAACGAACTTCGAAGGCGGCGATAAACGAGATCGAACACGTGAAACGTATTTGTGCGAGCGACCTTAGCGTGCGTGCGCACACTTCGGCTTACCAAACGAGAATCGGAACTCTACAAAATGGAGTTTAAGTAGTGACACACTAAATAATAAAATGTATACTTATATAGCCTATCGTATGTTTTGATTAAGAATAAACTATAAGAAATAGACAAATGTTAGTTAATAATTTTATTTATCTAATTATACAATTTAAACATTAAAAAAACAGTTTTTCTAAAGTTTTCAGTCACTTTTGTCGGTAGTCGTCATGGTTGCCTAGTTTCTTGTTTGTTTTCATACCCACATGTATTATGGCTAACACCCACATGTAATATTATATCTACAACATTGGTATAGGGTTTTATGTATCAATGATCTACAATCATTTTTTAAAGATAATTTATAGAATGTCAGAGAATGAAAAAAATAAAAATATTACCGCTTATTCTTCCGAGGTCGATTCCCCATTTAACAGAACTACTTTTAATATAATGAATATTTGTTTATGAGGGCACAATTTTAATTATACAACTGTTTACATCATAGGTGCTTTTGTAATATTGATTTACAGTTCACTACACGAGAATTCACTTCATTAATTTTTAACACGTTCACTGCAATGGTGATTGCGATTACTTTCTTATGTGTTACGAGGTTGAAATGACCCTATATATTTTATCATGTTAAAAGGACTGCAATATATCTTGAAATGATAAAGGATTGAAAGTAATTGTGATTGCATGGTACGAGAAAGTTTTAGTCACATTTACACCTCTTGATCAGAACCAGTATTTGCGCATTGGTCGAATATGAAACAGTCATTACAGATTTAAAAAAATAAAGTGAATATTTCTTTAGCCCCGCTGTGATTTCAAATTCGATGAAACGAAAAAGCGACATAAAATGAGGCAAACCCATACATCTATAGGATTTAGCGAAAAAATAAGATAGAATACATTATGCATTGTTTCTTATATTCGCGGCCTCCTCTTTGTGCGGTGCTTCATAGCCTCCACACTTATATCTGCAGAGATAAAAAACTTCGTTTAGTGAATATAGTATCTCCTACAGATTTATACAGATTGACCTGTAGCGTAGCACATGGGGCACAAATTATTGTTACAGTAGGGCTTTTGCAACCTAAAACACTGCAACCCACCATCGCACTTATAATAATTACAGGAATTAAATTATAGATAAACGAGTTACTGCCTCAAAATGAGCTTTTAAATGAAAAAAGGAAAACACTAAACGCTACAATTTTTATGGATAACTTTCAAGTTTGCCATTCAATAAAAATTGGCCACGGTGTCAAGGACAAAAAATATCTCTAGTCTTTTTTATCACATAAGTAACATCATTTAAACGTATCATGTAGTCTCTTTCTGTCGTAATAGGTAACATTTTGGGAGTAATAATTCTATTGTGTCTATAGTGGACGCTCTGTAAATATGACTGTCATTTGTTGAAAATTAAAACTCAGTCTATATACATAATGTTGTGTAAATAAATATAAATATGTAAATAAATTTAGCATCAATGTCATAAATAAACCCTACAATTATCCTTCTCCTGAAATTCTGCAGTTGCATTACAGAAGTTTACTTTATTAAAGGTTTCATTTTCAACCCGAGTGAACTGTGAACACATGTTTTTTTCTCCTCTGTTTATCAAAGGATAATTTTGTTTAGTTACTTTATAGCATTATTTTACACTGTAAATTTTTTTGGAAATAAATGTTTTTCCCTTAAATTTTTCAATAATAATTTTGTTCAAATTTCGTTCACTAGGTTCTGCATACCGTGATAATCACATGATAGGTCGAGTTATTTGGTGGGATCTCCGTCTGTCATGTAGCAGTTATTTCCTGTAATTCATTAAACTTGTTTATTTGACTCATCATGTAATTAGGCTGGTGTTTTATGTGATATAGTTTGGTTTTTTTATACAAGTGAAGTACAGAATAGAAAATAACGCGTAACTTTAAGTCTGAATTGCCGACAAAGACCTATGGAAAGTTTGAGAAGGATGAGCCACCGTTTTGCTGGAGCTTGGTAACGCTGATACTGTTAAGAAGAGTTTCCAGTTTCGTATAAAAAGGTTTTAATAATACTGGCCCACTTTGCAATATAAAATCGTTTGAATATAAAATGACATGCCATGTCATGTAAAGTAAAATACAAAAGCTACTTTAATAAGTGTTTAACTTATATAATTAAAATAATATAAAATTAGAGCTTCCACTACATTAAAAATTCGAACAGATACAAGATTCAAAATACATCTTACCCACATGACATTGGCACAAATTGTGTGTACCCAGATTGCCATTATCTAATAAGAAGAAATGGAACGAAAGGTCGTTTCGGCATCCTACAGCAGTGAACGTGTTAGTTCAACAAACGATTTGCCACATATTAAGACGTTGCGACGTAATAATCTGGTTTAATAAATCGTATGTGTGAACTACTTTATTTAAAATCTCGCATCGAAGGTCGGCGTAAAATTTTACATTAACCGAAGTGTTTGATATACATCTATTACCACCTACAAGGTGTACGTGTCTTACTTACATCTAATCAATTTTGATACGTTACATAAGTCTAATAATAATATTTCAAAATATATTTTAGCTATAAATGGTTTATTTTATTGACAGCAGGATAAGTCAATAATATATTTAGATATAATACTATAACTGTTCGAGCAATATACAATATGGAACCTCGCGAATCTCTAAAGAACAAATTTCAAAAATATGATATCTTAACTTTGCTCTCCCAATACATCTTTGATAACTTAATGCATACTCGTATACTCGTACATTTAGACAAGTTCGATCTGGTGAATGATCGTTATAATTTTAATATTAGAAATAAAGACAAGTTGGCCGTCTTCCGCTTTAGGCTAAGTAAGTCTAATAAAAGCTTTATAGGTAATAGTATTACAATAAGATCCCAAGAAACATTACCGATTTACCTGACAATAAGTTTAAAAATTATGTCAAGCAAGTCGTTAATTTCAAAATGTTATTACAGGGTGGATCATTACGTGAACGATAGTGATGTCTGGAATTAACCCACATCTCTGTGCTTCCGCTAACATTCGTTAAGACAACGATTTGTATAGTTTTTATATTTAAAAAAAAACCAGATGGATTTTCTTGCCGGCTCTTCTCGACTGGATTGTTTTCCGAACCAGTGGTAGTGTTTTAGACGTTCATAAGCGTCTTCTTAGGGCCTAAATTGAATAAAGATTTTTTTATTTGATTTGATATGATATACTGAACGAAGAATACCATTCGGATGATAAAATAAAATTTCTGAAAAATAAGTGTTTCAAATTTTTGGCGAGATAGGGATCACTTTTGAACGAAATATGGGTCAGTATATAGGTATAATTACTACAAAATACGTTGTTGTGACGTCATATTGAAGAATAGTATGCTTCCTCTCTAGCATCCATCCATTCAACCGAAAGACGTCCACTGCTGGACATAGGTTTCCCACAAAGAACTCACGACGACCGGTCTTGCACCACCTGTATCCAGTGGGATCACGCAACTCTCACTTGGTCCACCATGTGGGGGGCCTCCACGCTGCGTCTTCCGGTACGCGGCTGCTATTCTAGAACCCGTTGGTTCCATCGGGCATTTGTTCTACGAGCAATGCACCCTGCCCATTATCAAACTGTGGTAATTCTTCAGGTTATGTTGGTTACTATGGTTCTTCTGCGGATCTCCTCAATCCTGATTCGGTCCCCCAGTGAAACACCGAGGATAGCTCTCTTCATTGCCCTTTGGGTAATTTTAAGCCCATAAGCTTTAGAATATATTAATCTAATACTTATAAATTCTTTATTTAGGACTAGATTTTAAGTCTGTTTCCATCGATATTGATCGATCCATTGATATTTGTGGTCTATTTTAATGCAACATTCCAGGAAACAACTTAATGTAAGAAAACGTAAAATCAATGCCAAAACCTGTCCTCTCTTTCTGTGCATACATTGCGCAAAAAAGATTAGACGGATATATAGATGAAGAAAATACAGTTCAGGGTTTCTCAAAATAAAAATAGAAAAAGTAAAAAAATTAATGTCATATATGTGGAGTTCAAAAACTTACTAATATTTAAACCTACTTATGATAAACAACATATATTTGAGAAAAACTACTCTGGGAGCTTCAGCATCAAGAACGGAAGACATTTAATTAATAAATGAGATTGCAAGTATTAAGTTATGTTTAGTTAATGTAAATCTGTTAAGAAACGTTTGACCTTTTACCCCTACTTGCTGTCAAAACAAAATCGTCAAAACTGACCTTGCTATGTAAAAGACAACTAAATGCTCTGATATAATTGCCTCTGGTAATGTTACTCGAATAATATGCGGATCAACTTAGCCGTTATGCGTGGTGCAATTCATAGCATTTTGTTTTTTTGTATGAGTTAGGGATTTCTGGTATTTATTTACATCAAAATTCACAGCTCATATAAAATATATGTGCATATATAAAATAAATATATATAAAACAACGAATTTATTAGTTAATACCCGTATGCATGTCAAAATACTACCACCAGTTTGGAAGAATCGGTAAGAAACTCGATCTGGTTTTTACAACTCATAGTTACAAGGTTATTAATAGATGCACAGAAAAGATTGTCATTTACAGACATCACCATTGTTTACATACTGATCCACCCAATAATCCATCCATTCAACCGAAAGACCTCCACTGCTGAACGTCTCCCCCAAAGATCTCCACGACGACCGGTGCAAAATTACCGACGATAACGGGAAATGTTACGACTGTGTAAATATTTATAAGTAACTAGATGACCCGGAGAACTTCGTATCAGCTCGCTATTTGGCTCGTGCTTGCTGTTGTGGTATTTAATGTGCACGAATTCGTTGCATTCTAAGTCACGATCTATCCACTTCATTTTCAGTCACTCTCGACCATACTAATACGACAATTATTGTTTTCTGTCCCTCGCTGATTTTTAGTGCGGTTAGCACGTGAGTTAGCTTGACACACACTTGATTATCTTCGACGACCTAAGTCAGGTCGTCTTCTCCTTGGCCATTGTTATTAAGAAAGTTCTCTTTTGGTAACAAAATAAATATTTGACAACCAGCAAAAATGTCGACTCTTTGTGATAGTGACATTATTTAGGTTGAGAGATGGAACAGTTCGGTTTTCTCATTTCTTCCATATTTTTACACCTACACTGGACTTCAAAATTTGCGTCTGTGTTTCATATTTTGACTACGTAATACAGCTTTTATTATTTTTATACGGAACCCTTCTTATCTGCCTAAAACTTTAAATACTGAGATAAAATAAATATGTTTCTCATAAATTCAAACACTTGGCCGTAAAACTGTGCATTGAATCGGATTTTATTCCATTCTTTAACGTTTTAATGCGGATCCCTAATTATTTTCGAAAATCAAAAGTACCCAATTCGAAAATCAAAAGTTACGCGGAGTAATTTCAGCTATCTATCAAAAAAGGTCCCGTCAAAATCGGTCCAAGCGTTCCGGAGATTACCTGGAATAAACAGACAGACTGACAAAAATGTTAAATAATTGTATTTTTGGTATAGGTATCGTATATATATTCATATCTATTTAGTATAAAAAATATTTTGATATTATAAACAGACACTCCAATTTTATTTATTAGTATAGATATAGATTTAAGAGTCTATAAAACGCTTCAATTGGACCACAGATTAGAAAACCGGACGAGTTGAAACACCTGCCGGCGGTTTACACAATCGTTCCACATCTGCGACAAGACCGACGCTTAAGCTATCTATACTAGATATCCATTACACACTCGGACCATTGCCTAAGGACCTCATGTTACATGCTAAAATGTTACGATACCGAGTCTTGATAGCCAGGCGACAGGTTCGGGGGCGAAATATGTTGCAATTACGAAATCTGAGTGACAACTTCAGGTACATACTTTCAAAAGTGAATACCATTTTTGCAAAATTACAAAAGCTCAAGATTAGTGTGGTCAGTTGCCGTATCGATATTATTGTATTGAACCTGATATAACGTTGAAGAAAAATATAGAAATGCAACTATTTAGTGGTATAGCATTTTCTAATGCACGCCTGGAGTTATGACTCTCGAATGTGATAATCTTTGCCCGCGGTTCTACTCGCGTGAAATATCATATTATGGCCAGTGCTCTTTTTAAAATAACTTTTTATAATGTAAGGATTAGTATATAAATAAAAAACAAGATGACAGTCATTTTATAAAGTTATATAATCCCCTTGAGCACTAACCTGGCGTTTACGCCAGCTTTCCATTGTTTTCCTATTGTCTCATTTTTATGGGTAATCGACATATTAATGATATTAGGATTACGTTTTTTATATATATTAGTAAATACCATTTAATGATACAAAATATATAGGTACTAAAACCTATCCAGATAACATATCTGCGATTTAAAAGAAAACATGTAAATCGGTTCTGTGGTTCTTGTGTTATAAGCTAACTAACGGACATGCATACAGAGAGAGCGACTTTTATTATTATAATATACACTTTTAGGAAAGGTAGATGTAGTATTTTACCCCGATAACAACATTTCATGGCCGTTTTCATCATAAATAAATAAATGAAATAATTATAATCCCGTTCACGAACAATTTGTATGATCATAAATGAGAAACAAAACAAGATTTTCGTTTTAATATTTATAATAGTATATATTTATATAGTATAATAGTTTTAATAATTAATAAATAAATTTACAACAAATCGAACACAGCCTTGCGTCTGATCTACTTTTTCTCATTTACCTTTTGTGAATAATTTCGTTGGACACGTTTTTGACAGTTGTATTCCTGGGAAAGGCAACGTAGGTATAAAAAATTATATATGAAAAATGATATCATTGTCATTCGAAAACGATGTTGTCGATCAAAGAATGAATATCAATAATTACTGAACTGTTTTTTTTGGTTTAGAGGAAAACATCGAAAATGGCTGCCTATAATATAAACATTAGAAAGGTATTCAATATCAAAAATTATTTATTCAATTTTTGCCCTGAAAAGCGCTTACGAACGTCAGAAAAACTATCACCGGTTTGGAAAACAACGCAGCCAAGAAGAGCCGGCAAAAAAATAGATCTGGTACTACAAAAAAAAAAGAACTTTATATGTAAATTCATATAAGAGTACGGCAATCTTATCTATTGCAATTTGCTAGTGTATATATTATTGTACTTTATAATAATTTGGTATTAATTTATATTGTATAAATAATGAGGCAAACTATTTTTCACGAAAAATATTATAAAACAAATCTCACTAATTTGTTTATATTAAAGTTTCAACTACACTTTATAATTATTTCGTCGTCGATAAGTAATTAGTAAGCTGATATTACATAATTATTAACTACCATAATTATTATTACTTACGTATAACCATCTAAATAAGTGTATAAACGTAACCCAGAGCATGTTTCATAGGAATTTCTCACAAAATCGTTTGAATATTACGATTAATTGTAAGAAACACCCCGGAGGCGTATTACGTTGACTGATGACTCCTTCGACCTTCTATATAGTGTCATTATGGGTGAGTAATTGTATAAATATGTAATATTTATATGGAACCGAGTTATCGTTATAAATCAGAATTTGTATAAGATACCAAACCTCCAATTACAGCGCGCGGCAGGGGGCGGCCATTTTGTACAGAAAAATTATATATTCTCCTTTTTGGTCAGAATTTGATTCAATTAATTATTATTATAGAACATATTATTATTATTATTAACCCCTTGAGCACTTACCTGGCGTTTACGCCAGCTTTTCATTATTTTCCTATTGTCTTAATTTTCTGGGTACTCGACACATTAAAGACTATTTAATGTGTAATGTGTAAGACACATAATTTATCTCTGTTATTATGTATATATCCATATGTGAAGAGAAAATAGTTCGTGTACTAAGTGTATTTTCTTCACAAGGCACTCTAGTAATAATAAAAAATAAAATCGTTTGAGTGATTTTTGAGTCATAAACTTAATACCGGTAAGAGACACAAGCAGAGAGATACTGGTTGACGTCTACTTGTATGAAATAATGTATGAAAGCGGCCTACCTAAGGTTTCTTATCACGACAAATAAAAATTTCACCAAAGGCTCAGTCTCACGGTAGTATTTAAATCTATTTCCATCAAAGCAGTGTCCGGCCACCTTCGTCATTTACCATGTCGGCCATGATTGCAAAACTTTTTCACTGTAAACAACTAAAGTGTGTAATATAATATTTCAAAATACTCAAGTTGCAAGGTAAATAAAGTTGCATTGTGGATTATTTGTGATTCATTTCACGCAGCCACCGGGCGCATTATTCAGATATCAAATAACTGCATCGCTAAACGAACAGGATGTCTAAACCAGTGAAGGGGATAAGGACGTCGACAAACCCGTCTCGTATTTTGATGAAAAAAAAGCCTTTTATTACAAGTCAAGTGATATTTAGCTTATTTACCATGTTAGTTGAGGATTAAAAATCTTGCAACTGAATTTCAAAACAGTTATATCCCAAACCGATTATGCTGAAATTTTGCATAAACGTATAGTTTCGATGACAATACATGATTAATGACGTAATTCTAAATTTTATGTGGTGGAGCCACAATCGTCCATTAATTACGTGAGGCTTGAAAGGATTTTTCAGAAAAAAACACGATTCAACACAAGGGGTGCACCGAGATATTATTTACGTGTGTTTATTTTTTTGTTGAAAAGCGAAAAGAAACGATTTCGAAAATTTTACACGATTAGACCTGTTTATACGTACATTTATTTAAAGATAATATTTTAAGGTGATGCGAGGGCATAAAATTGTACGAATCTCGGTTAATATACTTGTAGCAATATATTAAAAAGTTAGAATTTCCCTAGCTTACCTTATGGCAAATAAATAAATGATTGATGCTAAAGTGCAGACGGTGCCACTGTATCATGCAGACAGCGGATATAAGAGATTCCTCAGTTGCCGGGTCCCCCTACGGCGGCGACTCAAGACGTGTCTCGTTCCCCAACTGGGGAAGCTCTTGTCGTCGCCGTCAGCACGATACAGTGACACTAACCATGCACTGAGCATCACAAGCACAACACTGCACGCACTCCTGCACACAACATTCAGGTATATAGGTCCTGAGAGGAACCTTTTTTATGTTAAATAAAAAATATAGGGATTAGCTAAGTTTAAAATTTCGCGAGAATTTTACACATAGGTAAAAAGGTTCAAGCCGAGGTTCGTACCATTTTTGGTAACCCTTGTGCTAGTTACTTTTTTCCGGCTGAGTGCCTTCAACACTCGCCAACAAAGTTCGTTGAAGTTGTAAAGGCCCTTCCAGTCAACAGCATTAGCTTGGTTATAAAAAAAATGTATCGGAGTACGTCCTGGGCCCCTGCCAGAGAGGGATCCGGAGTTTGTGATGTTTAAAATTCTGGACAGTACTAACACTCGATATCTATAAGACTAAAAAAACCCATTTACTTACTAACTCTTATTTCATACTACAGTCCCAGGTATCATTCAAATTACTATAACTTTTGATAGAGTAGACTGATTTGAATGAAAAATAAAATTTTGATATTATTCCGGAATGTGCTTTATAAGTATCTTTTCTTTTATATTATTTTTGCTCAAGCAAACAGACAGACAGACGGACAAACATTTCTATAAATGATAGAAATGTATTTAATTAATTTTTTTAGTATCTTCAATTAATTATTTTCAAAAATAGAATATATACATGAAATTTACAATTTTATTATTACCTAGTATAAATGAGGCCGGATTTCATAACAGTGCGGCCACATAAAATGTAAGAAATAGTATATTTTTTTACAAATATTTTAAAAAATATGCCTCCTAAACAAATAGCAATATAAAATATAATAAAATTCATTCGAATATTTGTCATGATAAAAGAGTTTCTGGTGAAACAGAAATTTACTTGGAATTTGCTTGTAGAAAGTTGTTTGTGAATTTGACTGTTTTATCTAATCAGATAAATAAATCGTAGGAACTAGCAGAAACTGGTTCTTAACTATGACACGTTCAATCCGTCGATAAGAAACGCTTATCTAGTCGTATTATCAATAGTGTAAAGTGATATTTTTGAAGTAAAAACTTTTTTCAGCTGCGTTGAGCAATTTTTATAGCGGTAAAATTTATGAGTTGTGTCAGAATGATTATGTAAAAAAATTAGTAACAATAACATAACATAACATAAGCTCACGCCTGTTATCCCCGAAGGGTTAGGCAGAGGTGAAATAGCGAACTACACCACCCACATTTCGCCGAGCTTAGTTCCGTCCCAGATGTGACAGAGGGCGAGCCTGTCGCCCATATCGGGCACAAATTCCAAACTCCAGGATGATACTGAGTAGAAAAACCCAATACCACTTGACCCTACCCGGGGATCGAACCCGAGACCTCAGAACGGCAGTCGCACCGTAATACAACTGCGCCACCGAGATAGGTATTAGTAACAATAACATAGCATTATATTCGAATATTTCTAATATTTGTGTTGGAAAATTTGAGATTATTTAGGTTTGTAATATTTGATTTCTGCAATACCTACATCATGCAATTAGTATTGCATAATGGCTGAGAGTCATTAATTAAAATTCTATATAATGTTATAATGAATTTAACTTTTAAAAAGTTGTTTGTTTAGGTTTAAATTGTTAGAAATAAAATTAGTCTATTGTAATTTATCCAAAATTATTATTTATAAAAATGTATCATTCTAATTCACCATTAAAACTTTTTAAATTTAGAAATTAGTCTTTTTAAACATCTATTTTATATATTTGTTTAGATCCTCGATCCTACGAGAATGAAAATAATAACGCAGACCACCACAATATGTTTTGATTAATAAACAAAGTATTTAAAAATATGCATTTAATTATAATTAATCGTTGCGCCAATTAATGTTACAACAAGACTAATGATAATAATTTCAATTTACAAATTATGAATCGCCAAGCAACGAAAGCAGCGATAGCAGAACATCTGCTCAACTCCAATATCAATAAATGAATCGAATTCCACCGGCCGAAAGTTTTATCCACTGATAATATTTGCGTATTCATATTTGAGTTGTTTTACAAAAATTTGTTTATTTTATATGACTGTTTTTTTTTTTTAAATTAAGTTTACAGTGTCTTCGATTCTACAAAACCTATTTCGATTCTACTTAGGACTATAATAGCTGATGTTGAATAAATAAATCTTCGGCGCAATGAAGTTATGTAACCCTTGTCCCCTATGAAAGTCTTAACGATTATTATTAACGATTTCATAATAATTATCAATGTGATATAAAAGTAATCTAATTATGAAATGAGAATAAATTTAAAAAAAAAAAAAAAAAACTTGGCAGTCATGGGGAACGCTGAAAGAAGTAAAAACTAGAAACATTGGAAAAACTGTTTTTTTTTAATGTTTAAATTATAGTATGACCAAATAAAATGTTATAATTTGTTAATTGAAACTGTTAACATATCCGAACATATAACATTTCTCTGGTTTTTACATCTGTTGGCGCTCCGAGCAATAACGATATATGTATGTACATTTGCATTTGGACTTTTCAGTTTATTGATCAAAAAAACATGCCACAGGCTGCGTAAGTATACATTTTATTATTTATCTCTGAGCGCCAACACTCAAACGCCATCTTATACTTGACATACTGTAGCATGTTGACGGCGGAAGGTTTTTCTCGTACCGAGAATCGCTCAAAGCCGCTTAAGAAGTTTTCGCCTCAAAAAAATCAAGAAAGTCGAGTTTCAGCAACTTAAGGTTAAGAAATATTTAAAATATTATGTATTCTATCTCGTTCATTCGCAGGTCAAAGCCCAATTATGTTTTTGTATCTTTTTAATGTAATGTAATGTTTGTTTGTTTTTAACGACTTTCAAATAATAACGTGGCCAAAGATGTTTAATTTCAAAAATATAACTTGACAAATCCTGTGATGTTGGTAATCGCGTCGTCAAGTGCTAGTATTAAACACATATATGAACACATTATTTTGTATGGATAGTAAGTAAATTGAGTGTATATCAGTGGACCGCTTGACACATGTAAGGCGAAACCCTGACGGATGGTAACCCTGGATGGAATTAGCTGTTGCGAACTCTCACTCTCGATAAACGCCCGTTCACATTGAGCTGAAAATAATTACTTTTTTTTACACGATATAGGCTCATATGCTTTGAGCACAATATCACCTGATGTTAAGTGATGATATGGTCCAGGATGGTAAGCACACTAAACGTAGGTACTGGTTCTCATATGATATTGCGGAAACATACCTATTGGTATTTGGCGACAGGTTTTCAGACTTGAGGGTAGTACCTAGCTACCCCGGGGCATCGTTATAAAATGGTCTACCGCTATGCTATGGTTTTCTCACTGTTTTCTTTCACCGAAAGCTCAGGCCGATTTTAGTTAGTTTGATCACGCAGTGAATGCCACTGCGATCCCGTATCGTCCCCCGAATGCGGCGGGCGGCTCCGGGGGGTTTAGTGGGTATTTCCCGGCGCTTCTCGCCGGGTGAGTCCCACACTGGTGTGGAGACGTCCCTCCACACCCCCCTACAATTTTCATTGGGGGGACTTTGATCCTCCTAATGAATTTGGTAGGGGTAGTGCGTAAATGCATTCCCATCATCAAACAAAAAAAAAGGTGGGATCGAACCCGCGTTAATTGACGTGAATTAGGCCGCAACTCCGACATCAACGCTTAATAAATGAATAAAATTAATATTTATACTTTTTATTGACAACCTTGTAATTATTATCTTAGGAGCAACACTGGTCCTTGAATTAAGGCAAATCAAGATTGCCTTTCGGCTCTCTTTATTAAATAGTTACATTACATTAGATACATTATTTCTAGATAATATAATATTATCGTATTATGTGACCTAATTCATTCATGTTCTAATGGAATTGTCTATTTAGAAGTGACATCCCACTCAACTAAAACCGTCTAGTAATTATGAATTGTATTGATTTATTTAAAAAAATGTATTTATAAATACAAAAAAAGCAGATTAAGTTTTTAAGTTTTTACCGGCTCTACTTGACTAGGTTGCGAACCGGTGGAAGTTTTTTTTTTGACGTTTATAAGCGTCTACTCAGGAACTAAACTGAATAAAGAATTTTTTATTTTGATTTTGAAGAAAATATGTACTAAAACCTGACCTAATAAAACATCTATGATTTAAAAAATAAACACTTACCTAAAAAATTTAAATGATTTTCAAGTTATAACTCAGCTCAAAAATGGTTTAGACAGACGTTGCGTTTTTTAATTAATTTAGTAAACGCATAAAAACATATTTTTCTTCGAACCGGAAGCGCATTTATGTAAAGCTTAGGCAATTTCAGAGTAACAAAATACATTTATAAAAAGTCAAGTTTCATACTGTTTTCTTATCTCAGTAACGAAAAATATATGAATAGAAATAAAAATGATTCGTGTGTAAAGATACCTTATGGCGGAGCCAGTAAACACATGTGACACTGGTACGCCTGCATTAAAAAAGGACATACAACTCAGTTCCTGTTTAAAACGGAGCCGCGAAAATTTCGCGACGAAGGCCGATGCAATAAATAACGAGCAATGACTCTGATATTATAAAAGGTTATCATAAAGGAAAGTAAATAAATGAGATTATAAATGTAGAATATATTATATGTATAAGTTTTCGGTCACATTTTATTTAACGAAGATTAAATATCTTTATTTAATATATTTTGATAGTGATGTACAAAGCTGTATAAAGTACATAGTGATGTATGCGTGTCGAGTGAAATCGATTATTTAATTAAAAGATTAGTTTAATTTTTATATTTTATATTACGTAAAGATGTTTTACTTCAAGAGTATGTAACGGTTACACGCATAATTTCGATTATGTTATTGATATATTTTATCAACAGATACTGTTTACCGGCTTTTATATCCGACTTTATTTTTACTTGACCTAAGCTATCTATTTCGTAAACATGGTACATATATCTATTAGGGTGCTTTTTTTGGGGGACTATTTTTTTTTTCGCTCCCTGTCTAAAATTTTGTTGGAAATACCAAGACAAAATTTCCATGAAAATTTAAACCTTTAATATTAATCCTAAGTACTCGCTCACAGCGTGTGAAGATTTTCCATTAAAATTTATTATATTTTCTTTTTGTTTTTAAGCATTTTACATTTTAGGCATTTTATGGTATCATCTAGACCAAGGTAGTGTTTTTTTAGAATTGATTGTTCTACAAAAGTAAATTTAACTCAATAATCCAAACAAACATTACAAAATATTAATGAATGAATCCGTGAAATCAGGTATGCGAAGCGATGATGGCGCAGTTGGTAGTGCGGCAGGATTACACGTCAATGGATGCGGGTTCAAGGCCACCTATCCAAGTCTAAAATCAGCATGAGCTTTTGGCGAAGGGAAACATTGTGAAGAAACTATAGCATGGTGGTAGGGCATTTTATAACAATGCCCGTCTGAGTAGCTATTTCCCTCAAGATTGAAAACCTGCCGCCAAATATCGATAGATGTGTTCCGGCAGCATAAATTGAGAACCAGTACTTCTAGTATGTTTACAATACTCAACCTCATCGTCACTTAACATCAGGTGAGATTGTCTCAACGTACTGAGTCTATACAGTATAAAAAAGTGTATATAAACATACATAATAAAACGCCGAGTCACTATTTTCTATGAGTCGGTTTGTAGCTTATTTATTTATTTTACCGACGTTTAATTTAAATTTAACTAATGACAAGATATTTTTAAAAGTAAATCTTCCTTAACAACAGTGACGATAACCTAACTCAATAACTAAAAAGTTGTGATGTGCTACGTTACGGAAGTTACCGTTATCTGCCTAAAACGTTAAATGCTATTTTTGATTTACTAAACTAAATTTTATAAAAAAAAAAAAACTTTCTTTAATTTATTGTCATCAAAATTGATAAAGACTGCGAATTGAAAGTCATTAGTTTAGAGACTTGATGAATCTAATATTTTCTAAAATCAGTCTATCGGGTTACACTTAATTTTTTATATTTCATTCAAAGTCTTAGGTAAAGGAACCAAAAAATACATTTATCTTTAAATTTATTTAAAAGAAAACTAAAATCTACGCTTGGAAATTTAATAATATAAATAATAATAATATAATTAATAATAATAATACGCAGTTAATAATCTAATATTTATTACTTGAGACATAATTGTTTTGCAAGTGCGCTTGATTGAAATTCAATTAGTAATAGTTATTGATTATCATTAAGATTGATTGACAGACTAGTTATTTTAGTTATTGAGTCATAACATTTATAAACATAATATAATATTTTATTTGTTTACGTTATATTATTATGGTGTAAATGAAAACTATCGACTATGTTTTTATGAATTATTCGTTTACGATTAAAAATGAATAGGAAGTAATAATGATATTTCGGGTAAAGAGAAAAAGGTCAAGCCTGTTTAAACCTCTACCGGACGCTATAATGATTTAGCAAATGACCAGAATATATAAATTCACGTTGAATGTTTTTGTTGTTGTACTTTTTTTTCTATAGATACACCTAATATAGTTTGTAACGCGTTATTTAATGAGCTCTTGACGACAATTACACGGAATCTTAAATGTAAGCAATAATAATAAAAAGTAGTATCTTTTTTTGTTATTGTCTTATTATAATAAAGAACACACTAAAAGTGTATTTAAAGGATATCACAGTATACCTACAAAAAACTTAATTATAAAGCTACAAAATAAACAGTTTTTACGATTTATTAAATTATAATTCTATTTATAAAGTTTACATTACGCAGACAAAGTAAGAGGTGACTTTATTAAGTAATCAATTCGATGGTTTTATGCGGACCCTCCGGTCGCGACTGGATGAACATTTACATGTCAATCTAATGGTGTTAACACACGTACGGACCGGACCGCGGACATAGTACGGCGGGCGGCCGATGGTATCGGTTCCATAAGTTGGGATGGGAATATAAGATTGGTGAATCGATTCACAAAACATCGAGGCCCAAAAGACCGATATTTCAAACTAATAAAGTATCGTTTATTTGCGCGTCCTTTTAGTTTTCTATAATATGATAATCATCTGTAAATTGGTAAAAACAAAACAGTTCAGTGTCATTTTTCCTAAATAGTTTAGGCATTCTTCTTGTTGTTTTTTAGTTGCCATTGGTGACCTGTAGTACTATTAATAAAAAAAATTGAAACAGTTTTGGCAATAAATGATGATTATAGTTTAATTTCGACCACTCGAAGAATACTATTTACGAATAAAAATTCAAATAAAACAAAAAGAAAAAATATTGATTCTTGGAACTCGGTTTATTGTAAATCGATTAAAAAATCGATCTTTTTGAAATTTCTTATTCCTATTCGTACTTTAGACGACTAATGACCTATAACAGCATAAGGCACACATTTGCATTAATATTAATTAATTAATATTAATTATTAATATTAATAACATATGCGAGGGTTTCCATCATAAAAATATTAAATTAAACAAAACTTTTTATAACACTTTGTTGGTACAACTACAGCCATAACTGCGTGTTACAGTCAAAGGTGAAAAAATCCCTGTGTAACAATATAAATGTGATTCTTATTTATGTTGGTTCTCGAAATAAAATGAACACGGTATACCTTTTTTTTCGTTAGAACATATCCATCACCTAATAACAACCCCAAACTGCCTTTTTGGGCTTTCTAGGCAAAATATATAGAATCGCTCGCACATTCGTCCGCGTCTTCCGACGAACCAAATAGACCCCCACTTTCCACCGCAACCATCTTCTCTTTTGTATTTTTTTAACGAGGTGTTCGTCCTCGATGATTTTTTTTTTATAAAGGTTGTCTTCCTCTCAATTTTTAAAGGAGAATTTAATCCTCAGTGATTTTCAATAGGTTTTCTTCCTATAATTTTTAAAAGATATTTTATTTTTTAAGGCGAACCTCTATTGTGCATCCTCGGGATATATTTTATAGAGGTTATCTTGTTTACAGCTCTTACGGTGATCCTCATTCTCAGTTGAATTTGAATACGGTCTTGGGATTACAAGAAAGTCGACGATGGTAAGTGAAATAAGTTTCGTTCTGTATGGTCGACGGCAGTGTGAGTGCACGTTGATTCTGCTTCTGCTCCGCCCCGTGTGTCCTTTGAAATCAGAAGGGCATTATAGCAAGGAGTGCGAACTGGGAAAGTTATCTGAGTTCTTACCCCAACACAAAATAACATTTTTAACTCTACACAGGTCCAGTTACATCAACCTTTAAGACATGCCCAGTGAAGCAAACGGATAACAGCTAGAATAAAACAATTTTAAATTAATTCAATATTCTGACATTGGGTCTTGTGCAAATCAAAATGCATATACATACATTTACAGGCGCACACTCAAATACGTGTCGGTTAAGATAAATTTAAGTAACTTGAAAAGTTGTCGCCTCTACACTACGTTGTTTTCTTATGTTGTAAGATAGTGTTTGACCACAACTGTAAGTATCTACACAATTACGTCAAAATGAAAGAGTGAAATAGAAAGTGCATTAGCTGGAACATACCTATGTTTTTATTGTTTAAAGTCATTTAGGTGAACATTTAAAAATTCTATACGACATGGGTATTCTCGGAAAATGATGTTTTGTTCCGGAAAGTATGTGATTTTTAATACTGTTAATTAACTGTGCCCCTACACCATCCATGTATCTATAAAATTACGCTTAAAATAAAATTTTCATATCCATTTAAAACTATGAATAGATCTAAATATAGACAAAGATAAACATTTTTCTCTTATGTTTCTCAATTTTCCTTATTTGCTGTTTTATGAATAAAATAAATTTAGTTAAAAATTCTTTGCTCAAATTTTTTGAATAACGATTATCGTTGAATTTCAACAGATACAAGTTTAATTAATGTAATATAAAATTATACTGTAAGCAGTGGCGTAACTATAACATCTGAGGGCCGTGGCAAATTTGTTGGATGGAGCCCAGTAAAAATTGTCATGTTGTAATTTGATTTTAATTATTCACTAAAGTAATAATTAAAGCATTACACTATTTAGTCGTAACTTTAATTGTATTTATAATATTTACTAAAAAAAAATAATGTTAGGATACTTCTGAGCTCGCGGTTTCGCGAGCCGGGGCCGCATCGGACCGCGGCTCGTGGCATTTTGGCAATTCTGGCAGTGTATTTGAGAAATTAAACTCTGTTGTCTTTAGAATTAACGATGGACCATATATCTATGATAATGGTAATAAAGTTTTCATATCCCCTTTGGTGCAGTTAATCTACAAAATGAGATACTCTCACTGCCGTAACTGTCCATGCAGAGGCACTTACCTCCTATACGTCAGTATGTGCTGGTTACAATCCATCTAAAAGCTAAGCATCTTGTTTAATAATTTTTCGATGACGCCATAATAATAAACAATTAGACGTTTAGAAAACATTTCCCAGTTTAAAGATGACAACTGAGGAGTTTACGAAATTTCAACAAAAATATAAACCGGGCCATGTATAAAGTTACTATGTATAAATCTTATCAGAATAGTCGTCCTTAAAATATTCAGGTGTTACTTGTGATTTCTTTAAATGTAAGAGAGTATGTATTTATGCCGTTCGCAACGGCATGTGTCATTCAATAAACTGAGATCTCCAAAAGGTAAGACACCGCTGACCCACATCGATCACTTCGGTGCTGCATTGTACGAAAACAAGGTACGTGACCCTTAGTGTATCTAAAATATTTTGATTCGATTGCAAATTATTATCAGAAGTAGGAACCTATCAGTGAATGACTTTATTATGATGATTCTCAATATTATTATAATCAATATTAATGATAATTTACCAGTCCGAGCGATTAACTTGGCAACAACTTTAGACACCATGTTAAGAAATTATGTGGCAACAAGGAAGGGTGCATTTTATGATCTGGATATAACATCTTTTTCTGTGTATCTACAAAAACGTTTAGTAACTATGAGTTGTTTAGTCCTATAAAAATAAATAACGATATTAAAAAAGATCGAGTTCTTGACGGTTCTTTTCCTGACTGGTTATATTTTCCGAACCGGTGGTGGTAGCGTTTTGACGAATCTAAATTGAATAAATTAATTTGATTTTAACAAAATGTGCATATATGCAAAACTTGTAATAGACGGCGAATAGGCATCTAAATTCAAATAAAAGCTAAAGTTCTTATAAAAATTAGTATCTCTTTACTCTCTTTTAGTAATTGATTTTTTTTTATCTAGATATAAGTCCACTTACCCTGTTTTGAATGATTAAAGACAGACGACATTTCTAACATATCATTCGAATGTGTAATACGGTTAGCATACGACCTCTTTGTTAGGAACGAGATAGACCATAGATAATCCGATATCAAGACAATGGAAGGAGGCGGGCCGAGTATTACACCGTGAAGTTATTATGTTAATAATATAAATTAGACACTTATGTTCATACGCAAATCTGTTTCTGTTAGGTAAGACACTTAACTATGCCGATTTACACGGTTGACAACACCTGTATCTGATAATAATGTAATTTATATGAGATAGTCTGGTTTTTGATATACAAGTGAACTGTATTGAAAATAATTACACGGAGCGTGAATTCTGAGGTCTCACAAAGTCGCTCTTGAAAAGTTTTAACAAAAGGCCGCCATTTTGTTAGAACGCTGAAGATTAGAAGAATAATATAAAGTTAGGCCTAAAGACCTCGTATTTATAGGTGTAATTATTTACGAAAGAAACCTTAGAATGTTCTCGGTCACATATAAATATGATAATAGATTTTATTTTATTTTATCGAAAAAAAATTTTTGTTGATTTTACATACATATATATGCAACACGATTGAAAGAACTAAAATCAGACGAATTTGGATTAGAAAAACTTAAACAGTGTTAAATAATACAAGTGTAATATATTAAGACTTTTTTTTTAATGAAATTTATGCGGTAATTTCGAATATTGTTTTAGAAAGGAGTTTTGATATTCGTATTTATTTTGCCAGCGATATTATCTGAGTTGGGTTTTATTATTATTTATCTCAATATCGGGGTATACATTAAAAATAAAAATTAAACAAAATATTATCATAAGTATAATGTTGTATGTACGTTGCCATTTTGGACTACAATAAAATGAAACACTTATTAACTTTATCACTATTTATAACAATATTTATTTTAATTTTAAACATAAAATATAACAGTCACTTATAATAAAATACTGGTTTCATTGACACAGTCAGTTTTTTTTACGTATAAAATATTTAAATGTAATAAATTTAAAAAATTCAAGAGTCCGTGTTGTGTCATGTTTTTGTCAAGGCACCACCTCATACATGACTTTCGCTTTCATGTCAATCCCAGGTATAGTTATTGTCTGAAATAGAAATAATCCAATTAAATAAACAATAACCTCTTTATGTCCACTGGTGGTACAACTGGTTTATTTGAGTACACACACAGGGTTACAGTAATGTGCTATGTGTGTCTGATGTTTTTCTGGTTATTTACACCCAGTTCCAAGATTTCTTTCTCATTCGTACAACCGCACTATTATGCAAAAATTACGATCTCGTACACAAATTAATTCATTGATTTTATTGTCATACTTTGTGTCATGTATAACGCTAATGAAAGAAATATTAAAATCCTCCGTAAATAGCTTAAGGAGCTTCGTTCGCATAAACAAAAAAAAAATACTTTTTTTATTATTTACTGCATTGTCTCTCTCTAAACACATACATTCTAATTAATAAATATATTGATTGTGTTATTTGTTCTTATGTACGGAGACTGGATCCCACAGACAAACCGATAATACCGTTTTGTGGGACTGGGAAATACAAATTAGAGATGTACTTTATAAATGAATAAATAAATAAAAAATACTGTAAAAAAAACGGAATGTTGCTTTTTCTATGATTAACTAAAAATAACGCAGTTTCTCCCTGGGATTAATTCTAAATATCAACGCAAACAGAGTTCTGGGAAGATGTTAAATAGGGACCGAACAGGTATTACGTGACTTTCCCCTCCTCCTTGCGGGAAATCTCCTTACCAGTTCGGCTTCGTTTTCTCGAAACTCTCGTATAAAGTGAACCTCTCTCCCGCCCGGTCGTCTGATCACTTGTGTCAATATGTTTTCATTCTCCAATGTATATATCATTTTTAACTGAAATACAAATGTTATTATTTGCTAGCTGTATGCCTGCGGCTGTGCCCGCGTTTCATATGTTCTTCGCTGCGATTGAACTTATTTTTACACGTAACCCTAATTGCTATCCTACAATATGTTTAGTACTAAGATAAAGTAATAATATTTCTGATAAATTATAGCGTTTGTCCGTAAAAGTGTGCATTGAAACGGATTTTATTTAAATTTTTATGAGTTTTTTTATCGTGGAACCCCTAATTATTTTCTAAAATTAAAATTACGTTACCCGTAGTAACTTTAGCTATCTACCAAAAAAAGTCCCGTCAAAATCATTCCAGCCGTTCCGGAGATTACCCATTACAAACAGACAAACAAAATAAAAATAAATGTATTTTTGGTATTGGTATCTTATAAACATTCATAACTATTTTGTAAAAAAAAATTACATTACAAACAGACACTTTAATTTTATTTATTAATATAGATTTATGTTGAATCCTTTTACACATACTTGCAGACATAAAGTCAACCTTCGGGTTATGGAGAGATTAAAGGTTCATATAGCCAATTGGAATGATTAACATCTCCCAACGAATGCATGCATACTAAGACAAAAAAAATACATAATGTTTAGAAGCAATTGATGGCTTAATAGAATATGATTCGACGAACGTGATTTCGAATCCTGCAATGGGCTTGTGCAAAATTAGTAAATGCATGCCATTTTCATTTGGCCATTCTTTAACACGCATGTAAATGTAAATCATATAGAAAATCTGACGCCAAGCACTTCGCTATTATCTCCTTAGATTCCGCCTTAAATTGAGATTGTAGTCCAAAGTGATCCAGAATATATCTCTTAGAATAGAATAGCTTAAATTTATGAAATTTATATTGAATCTTAGAAATGTTGATCGATTTCTATCACGACTTTTTTTTATTATCAACTGTTTTATTAAGCTCATGAAAAGAGTGATGGTATAAATTAGCGCTTATCATGGGCTCCGTCTTAAGTAATTTTCGCCTCCAAACATTGACGATATTCAAATGATTCATGATATAATATGAAGAAAAGAGTTAGACATTCTTGGAAATCTCACCTTCGATCCGTCTAATTTCTCCATCTCATGTTCGACTCCAAGCTTGAAGGTGTGCATATATGATTTATCTTCTATTTGCATGGTAAAACGGAATGTATCCTCGTCTAGTTTCTGATAAGAAAATATTGGTGCATTGCTTTTTAATAGCCATAGCAGGCATTGTTTAGAATCTGTGGACAAATAAATATTTATAAATAGCTCGTTTAATAATATATTGTTGTGCTACTTAATGGTCTTTTAAACTATCTAAACGTGACCTGAAAGGCCTTCACAGCTTCACCGGACTTTAGGACGAGCGCTTACAGCACTCAGTCGAAGATGGTACGAACGATGTTAGTCACCAACCAGTCAACTATCAACATAACCTGACGGTGCTGGTTTTAATACCTTTCACACCTTTGTCAGCCTTTTTGATGCACCTTGAATGGATACAGCTGATGGAGTGTGTGAAAATTGTGCGAATTGAATGCAGGTTTTTATTCGTTTGGTTTAACTATTGTTTCATCACACTATCAATCATACATTACTAATACTTTAATAATTGGTTTTCTTATACCCACGAGATGGGAACTCCTGATGCACTCATACATTTTACTTTCCTTATACTATATTACTCTGGGATAATCGTAGCTCATTCCACATCCGGACCGTTCACGGGAGCAAACTTCTTTGGAATCGCACTGTCAGTGATCATTTAAACTTCAAGATATGAGGATGAACCTTGCCGATAGCGAACCATACAGTGGGTGGAAAGCAGAGATCGGCAATATGTTGGATTAAAGTTTATTGAAAAGTTAATTGAAAACATTAATGTTTTCTATTTACCTGTGCGTGATTGTTTCAGAAAAGATTGTTATCATTTTATTAAATTTTAATTGTAAATATAACTGTTATTAAAAGTACTGCTTTTTATTTCTAGTTTTTATCATCTTTTTAAGGGTTCCTTTTAAATACGTTCCACGGGTTTATATTTTCTTATGAAGACTTAACCAGATCGTTTCCCCTGGGACGCGATCAAATGTCTTTTCCAAGTCCAATTTGTATCCTATTTAGTGTAATTAGTAAAAAAAATGGTAACTGTTAAATTCTTCGTTAAATTTGCAATAATAATTGTGGTAAATTTCGATCATTAGGGATAAACTAACACTTGTTATGTTTATTACCAATTCTTATCAACGATATAGTATACGCATATTATATAAAATACGACGTTGCCAAACTTTATAGAATGACTCATTAAAAAGATAAACACGTGCATGACTACCGCGGTGTTGTTTGTATTCTGTCACTTTTTAAGTATTTTATGTGTAAATGAATGTAAATGTTTAAGCGTGTATTGTAAGTTATTCATTAAGCCCTTGAGAACCTTCCCGGCGTTTACGACAGCTTTCCATTGTTTTCCTATTGCCTTTCTATTATTATTAATATCCAAAAAGGTCCAAATAAAAGTCTTTACGATGTATTTAAAATAGTGCGATTATAAAAAACGAATAAAACGAGAACAAAATAAAACAAGATTGCTAATCGGACATCGTACCCGAAATTAATGTTTAGAAGTGACCTTGAGCTTATAATTTAAAACAAACTGTGGCTTGGATACTATGAGCTACATCTGAGTGCCATCCTCACCGACCTCAAGGATTAAATGACGCTCGCGAACTGAATCTAGTGTTGCCAACTCCTATAAATTGGAGGCGTTAGGGAAAATATCAAAAGTAGCTAAAACTGATATTACCAAGCCTACTCAGAATTTTGTTATAGGATGAGGGGGGGGGGGGAGTGGGTACAGAGGTTAGAAGCAGTAAAACTGTAACAAAGTCACTTCTAGCGACGAAGTCACGAATTCTATTAATTGTCTTATGATTCAGAATAAGTAAACCGATGTACAAGATTACTTTTTAAAAATCATAGATATATTCTTTGGAGAGGTTTTTTTTTATATACTCTATTACATCGACTAACGTATAGAAAAATGTATACGAATAATAATGATTCGATAAAAAATGCCCACAAGCACGTTATCTAATTTGCGTGTTACTTTATCTAAACTATTGTATAATGCAGTACCTAACTAATTAAGTAGTTTATAATACGAGCGTAGCCGGGAACACAGGTTGTTTATTTATTTTTACAATTATTCCCATAAGTGAAAATGTAAACGTACAAAGTATTTATCACTTAAGAGTAAATACAAGAATAGAAAACGATCGCTCAGTTATTTGTGTATCAAAATAAATTTACACTAAGTAGTAATAATAATTTTATAATGATAAAATCTGTATACATTTCGACCTAGGAACCAGAACCGTCATCTTTATTTCTATTGTAAAGCAAATTACTGCACTACTGTATTCCGGTACGCATAAACATAAATGAATCGGTTTCGAGACTCTGGAGATCACATATGATAAGACGGATTTAATATTTTTTAGTCATAAAGAAACAATTTGTTATTCTGTTATAGTTTAGTAGTCTACAAATTTAACCATTATTGTAAAAAAAAAAAAAACCGTTAAAGTTTCCTCAATAAAATAATAATAATAAAAAAACGAAACGGACTCACCCGTTGTTTTAAATAATTCCTCTATATTCTCACATGCTACCCGTCTATATTTCTTGCCAGAGAACGACATAATACAATATTCATAGCTATTCTATTTAGTGACTGAAGAGCGAGCTGCCACATGATACAATTGGCATTTGCGTTGTGTAGATAAGATTTGGTAAAATTGTCAAGTCATCATTACCGATTGATTGCGATACGTAAACAGCACCGTAAATAAATATACGTAATAACATTTGTTAATGTCAGTTTGTTTGTTTACGTTTTATAAAAACATTGCAGTGAACTGTAAAGGAAAGTGAATGTAGGAACGAAAGTGATATCGTATGTACGTTAGACACTTATTTATTTATTTATTTATTTATTTATTTGGGAAACACACAGTTAATAATATACACATATGAAATTACATAACAATAATACATAAACCAGTCAAGTTTCCACTAAAATTATAATTATGAAAGTAAATATAACAAACAATAATACCTCCATCATTACAAGCTATAAAAAAATATTATGGCAAACACTATAAATTTAAAACTATTTTTAGCAGTTTTTTAAAGGAACTGATGGGGCATGCAAATATATCAATTTTAGTAAACATCTTATTATACATATCGCACGAACGAAATAAATATGTGTTCTTCACATACCTCGTTCGCGCAACAGGGATTTCAAAAAGTAAGTGGTTTCTGGCATTTGGTCGAGGAACCCTAAAATTAATTTCACTAACAAGAAACGGAGAATCAATAAAATTTCTAAGAAGTTTAAATAAATAAATTTGATCTCTCACTATTCGACGATTAGTAAGTGAAGGCAGATATGGCAAAGGTTTATTTGACAATTTACATTTAAAAGTTAAGTGCCTCTTAAATCGATTTTGTACACTTTCAATAAGGTTAATGTATTTGTTATATTGTGGATTCCATATTATTGAACCATATTCTAATAGAGAACGAACCAAAGCATTATAAAGAAGTACTAGAGTAGTTGGTTGCTTAAAATCTCTCCCAGTTCTAAGAACAAAGCCAAGAATTTTAAAAGCTTTCCCAATTATATTATTAACATGATCACTAAAGTTTAATTTATTATCGAGGTGTATACCCAGGTCTCGCACCCCAGTCACTCGTTTCAAAATGATGTTATTGAGATAATATTCATAAAGAAAAGGATTAACATTTCTAGAAAAAGATATTATACTACACTTCTCAACGTTAAGATATAAATAATTCTTGCTACAATAAACAGATAGATCATCCAGATCATTTTGAAGTAACAAGCAATCCGAATGAGATTTGACGATCCTAAAGATCTTCATGTCGTCTGCATATAAGAGAATATCAGAGTTAACAAATACAGGAAGAATATCATTAATGAACAGATTAAACAGAAGAGGACCAAGGTGCGAACCCTGAGGTACACCTGATGTAACAGGAACAAATGAAGAGCAGTAACCTTTAATTGCTACAGCCTGGCTTCGTTCTCGCAAATAAGAAGTTAACCACCGAAGAAGGTCGCCATGTATACCAAATTGTTCCAGTTTACAAATGAGTAACGGGTGGGATATTTTATCGAAAGCCTTAGAATAATCGGTATACACAACGTCCACCTGGAATCCTTGGTTCATAGCAAGAGCAATGCGATGTACAAATTCACATAAATTTGACTCCGTTGACTTCCCATTTAAGAAACCATGTTGTTGGCTAATAATGAAGGGTCTAACCGAAGGAAATATACTATCATAAATAATTTTTTCAAACAACTTTGCAATCGTACATAATTTTGAGATTGGTCGATAATTTTTAATATTATGTCTATCACCTGATTTATATACAGGCACTACATAAGACCTCTTCCATACGACAGGCATTATTCCGGAACTAAAAGATTTAGTAAACAAAAAAGATATCGGGTAGGCTAAATACTGCTGACATTTTTTTAAAAATATTGGAGGTAGCCCATCAGGTCCACAACCTTTATTAGTATCTAAGCGTTTTAAATATTTCAGGACAACATTACCAGAAAATTCAATCGTATTCAAAAAAGTTTGTGTATTCGACTTATTAAATTGTAGATTACTCTCACTACCACTGACACCCAATGGATCAGTAATAAAAGAAGAATGAAAATAATTATTAAATAAGTTGCTTATTTCTTTAACATCGGATGAAGACGAATTTTCAAAATTCATAGGGCATAGTATCTGGTAACGCACCCGACATCCTTTTGGACTTAACAAATGACCAGAAATGTTTACTATTGTATCTAATTCTCATCTCACAGTTACGTAAACTTATAAAAAAAACTGATTATAAATAATAACCCAAATGATGTCATTGTCAAATAGAATCATCGTTTGACTTATCTGGCCCGTTCTGGAATTCCTTTGCTGGAGAATAATAAGACAGGATCACAGACAGACCTACTCAGTTCAGTTTGAAAACAACATGGGAGCGAAGAACAATAAGAAAAATACGAGAGGTCTATAAAGGCTGATTTTAGAGTTTAGAGTTTAGAGTTGACTCGAATCCGCGTCCTTTAACGCGGAATCTGGCCTCACTGTGTTCTGTGTACGGATTTGTATAGTGTATATTATATTTTCGGGTTTATAACGAATAATCTTTTACCGGGTCGCGATGGCATTTCACTTACACACGGACCGTTCTATAAGAAACATTTTGATATTCTAGCTTGACAAGATTATTACTGCATCTTACGGTAAGTACAGTTTAAAGACATCAGTGGACCTCGAATGTTGAAAGATGACTCTATTTACGAATATCACAAGGAAAGCTTCTAACTAGTCAAGCAAATACGCATTCAACCAGATATTATGTGCGTGTTACCAACTTCCCAACAGCCACATTTGTCTTTCAGCGTTATCTACCACTCAGATGAGATTGGTTTCAGTGTATTGTACTCAGGAAACTTCGTAAGCAGTCAGAAAGTGTATAAATAGTTACACACAGTTGGCGATTAATTGAGGGGTATTGATCCCTATACCCCTATCCCTATGTATTGTATAGAGTGTCGGGTCTAGCAGAAGATGCATTAAATCAAATTTTAAAGCTGAGGAAATCAGAAATCTGAGTACTATAGCTGGAGTGAAGATGATTGACCAAGTAAGAAATAGTGTGACAAGGAGTGTTGCGGTTTTGTAAAGGATGTAATGATACGAGAAATGGATAATTAGTTGGTATGGGCACGTGGAGAGGATGGATAAAGGAAGATTGATAAAACAGATATATAAGGTGAGGGTGATTGGGTGAGTAGGTAAGAGTCAACCTAGGCGTACGTATCTCCCCCCGACGGTATGACTCTCTCTCCCGACGGTATGACTCTCTTTGAGAGTTGGGCGAAGAGGTGGGGGGGAATACCCCCTCATCCCCAACGGGCTAATGTATGGACGAGGCCTCTTGGGCCTGCCACAGGGGGCGACGCGGTGCATGCAATTGCAACCCCGTATCGCCCCCATCTCAAATGTGGCGGGTAGCTCCGTGGGGCTTTAGTGGGTATTTCCGGGTGCTTCACGCCCGGGCGAGTCCCACACTGGCACGGAGACGTCCCTTCGTGCCCCCTTACCCATTGCATTGGGGGACTTCGGTCTCACTAATGCAATGGGTAAGGGTAGTGCTTAAATGTATTTCCCCCCGTCAAAAAAAAAAAAAAAGGGCGTACGTATCTCGACTAGATCGTAGACGGTTTAAAGAAAAGTCAGGTCAAATGTACATGCAACTGACGACCCTATATGAAGGCGCTCATGCAGTAAAGTAAATGAAAGACGTGTATCAGGATAGTAGTAAATGGGAGGATTTACTCTTTGCCTACCCTCATGGGGGAGAGGCGTGGTGTATGCAAGTTTGTTTTTTTTTACACGTTGTTTTTAAGATGGTTAACCCACTAAGCCTATACACTGATTCTCAAGTGATGGTGCCGGAAACACCTATTGGTATTTGGCGACAGGTTTTCGAACTTGATGGTGGTAGCTACCCAGACGAGCATCATTGGTAAATGCCCTAACACCTTGCTATGGTTTCCTCACGATGTTTTTTCCTTTCTTGAAAGCTCAGGCTGATTTTAGAGTTGGATAGGTGGGTTTGAACCCGTGTCCATTGAAGCGATATCGAGCCGCACTATCCACTGCGCCGTCATCCCTTCAAATCGTATCGTTTGTGGTGTTCTGTTTTATTAAGCATGGTAGGATAATACGTAATAAGAGTATATCTCATAATGAACTTGATAATCGATTGATCTTTACTTGTGTGTGCGTGTAGTTTATTCTTTCATAATACAAGCAAAGTCGCTGGTTGCTTTTAGTCTATGAATTCAAATAGTATCGCGCGCGGCTACGCTCGCGTGTACGATAAAGTTTTTGTTATTGATTAAAAATAAGTTTAATTTTTTTTTCTATTGTAAATAGTTTGCGAGTGCGTTTTTTGTACACTTTTTTTTATTAATAATTTGATTGTGCCGTGTGGTGCCGGCCAAGAATAGTATCTCCCCATATCTTCCCGCGGGTGTCGTAAAAGGCGACTAAGGGATAAAAACCAGAGGATGGGGAGCATTATTCTCTGAGTATCACAAACACCTGCTGCGATCGCCATCCCGCCTGCCAAGCGCAGCGATTATGGCAATGATTCCCTCATTGGGGGAGACATATGTCCAACAGTGGACGTCTCATGGTAATGGGTGGATGGATGGATTTGATTTTAGAGTTTATCTTTTGAAAAAAAAAGATTTTTTGTAATTATTATTATTTTTAAATTATAAGTTGTAGTGTGTCGTCATATATAAGGAAATCAGTTTAGTGTTTCTCAAGTTATATTAACAAAGGTATATTAACAAAGAAAAAAAATACGATAGATAGAGACATAAATAGTCTTCTTAAATTTGTAAGGATGTAAAAAATACTTCAAACAAAAAATTATACCGAGAACTAATAAGTTACTTACACTTGTATTCATAACTTGTTGATATAAATTTTTTATGAGCAAATGAGACCTTTATATACGGGTAAGGCCTTTACAAGTATGCACTATGTATGTTATATGACATTTCATAATTATTATGGTATTAATTCACGTTGGTATGTGATGACGGAGTACACTCCGGATTGCAAGTGCCGCGACCTTTGCTCGTAAGTATTACAATCTGAGGGTCGCAGTGGTCGAATAGTTGATACGATATCCGCAGGACCAGGACTAGGACTAGTATATTTTACAAGCGAATTTATAAGTATGCTCACACATAGCATAAGGCGCTTTGCATATGGAGCAACTTTAGTTCAGGCCAACTATCAACTTTTTTAAAGTTTCCTTTAAAAGTAGCCAGTTGCTACAACCAAATAGCCCTGTTTACGGTTGCCGCAATTTTATGACAATCTGTTTTATGACAATGTTATGATAATCTGTTACAACTTTGACAGATGTGTTTCTCAATCTACGTACAGTGTGATGATGGATTTATCGAAGAAGCAACGTGTGTTTTTTTTTTTTTGACCTAGCTAATACTGTTGACCGGAAGGGTCTTAACAGCTTCACCGAACCTTGGGGGCGAGTGCTGAAGGCACTCAGCCGCAAAAAAGGTGACTAGTACAAGGGCTACCAAAGTGGTACGAACCTCGGCTTGGCCACCACCTGAGTGTAAAATTCTCTCGCGAGTTTGAACCTATCTATTCCCCTACATTTTTTTATTAATATAAAAAAAAAGGTTCCTTGCAGGACCTATGTACCTACGTGTTATGTGCAGGAGTATGTATGGAGTGTTGTGCGTGTAATGCTCAATGCATGGGCAGTGTCACTGTATCGCGCTGGCGGCGACGTCAAGAGCCTACCCAGTTGGGGAACGAGACACGTCTTGGGTCGCCGCCTGAGGGGGACCCGGACAGTGTGCGGGAGCAAAATTAGCCGCCAGTCCTCGGCGGCGGGAACGGTGGTTACGGGGCGTGGGCGCTGGCACGTATACTGGATCGGTTGAAAAGGAAAGATCCTATTTTCGCACGTGATATCATCATCGGGATCGGTGAGAACGTTACGCGGTCTCCGAAACGGTTTCGGAGCTGGCGGGTCGGAGGAGTACGCGACGGCTTTCGCTATTAGCGGATTCGGGTGTGTCTCTGCGCGGTCGAAAAATGCGCGACACTGGGACTTGATAACGGAATGATGGTAGGTTGAGGTCTCTGTGGACGTCCACATTTCTCTCGTACCATCGGGCATCTACGGCTCTCCTGGTGAAGCGGTTCTGATCCACTTGGAAGGAAGCCAGATCTGTGTAAGCGAAGGCAGGGGCGCAATAGTTGAGAATGGTTCTAACTACCGCTTTATATAAAGTAAGTTTATGGCGGACGGCCATCTTACTTCGAGCGTTATAGAGAGGGAAAAGACGTCCCATAACCATGTTGGCACGGTTTCTGACTTTCAAAACGTGAGGTTTGAAAGTCATGTGGGCGTCTAGTGTGACACCGAGTTACTTGACCTCGGTTGCCCATGGGATCTCTACACCTAGGTAAGTAACTGAACGAGGAGGGTCAGATTTCTCTACGAAGAACATAATCGCGGTGCTCTTTCCCGGGTTAATCGCTATGCGCCACTTCTTGTACCAAAGGCTTAAGATGTTAACAGCCTTTTGGACGCGGGATCTGAGAATGTCTCTACGTCTATATGAAAAATAAATGACTGTGTCATCGGCATAGAGACCTAAGTGAACCTTACTAGCCGCCACTCCTTTGAGTGAATCGTTTTTCGGGTTCGGATTTAGGTTGGTAAAAAAAATATACATAAATAATGAAGATATAGTTACGAAGTTAGAGTTTTTGTATTTCCTCCACTTTAGGAATCACTTCACTTAATTTCTTAAATCTTATTAGTTTTATTTATGAAAAACGAAATAACATTTTCAAATCTTTTTAAATCGTGCAGAAGTGTTCTACTAAACTATTGTATTCGCTTAAGAGGATATACGGGCGGCGTTTATTCCATAGGAACATATTCCTCTGTTTTCTCCTCTGGATAATGGCGTTGTAGTAAATATTTTATACCATATAATATTTATTCCCCACAGCCCATGGCCGTATGTTTATTTTTTCATAAAGCAATTGTTATAGAAACTAGGAGCCTTCGAAAAAGAAAAATACCGATTTTTACAGTCTTTTTGAGACGTCCATCAAACAAATTCGACGAATTAAAATTAAAAAAAGTAAAACTTAGAGACGTAGCAAAAATATTAACGTATTTTATAATTGAAAGAAAAATTAGAATCGGCCCAGGAATCAGGATCGGAGCAGGAAATAGAGGAATACGAAGTGTTGATTTCGTCTATCTTCCATAGGTCCGGGTAGAGCTGTAGTTTTCTTTCTCGTTTCTCTCGTTTCTCTGTCGGATGCAACACGATAGCAATAGGTTTCTGAAATACCTGTTTTTCAAATTTCTTGCCGACCGCGTATCCTCTTAACTTCGGTCAATTTCGCAGGTAGTGTAATGAAGGTATATGATTTATCCTTTATTAAAATCATATAAATTTAACTAATTTCTCAAGTTATACAACGAGTAACGGATAGACGTTGATTTTTGTACTAACAAATATATACCAACATGTGCATCATTGTGCATAAATACACATAAAAAAAAACTTGTAAATACTCGTACATGCCCGCGCTCACGCACGCACTGAGGTACACGTATAATATTAGTATTTTCCTATTTATTTTAATAGTAAATAAATCAATTACTTTTCTTGAACCTGCTATTTGTTAACAATAAATGTTTGTAAGTTTAATTTACTTACAAGTGTCAAATATTCATGGTAAATTATATTTATTTGTATTCACACTCTGACAATATTACAATAATTCATAATTCATCGCCATCATTTCAACAGAAAAACGTCCACACGTTCTCCCCAAGGAACTCCATAACGACCGGTCTTGCGAGTACAGAATCGCCTTGTTGGGGGCTTACCCCTGTTGTGTTGTGTGGTACGTGGTAGTAAATTGAAAACCTATAGGCCTCATCGGGTAACGGTTCTACGAGCAATGTCGGTTAATTTGGTTCTTCTGCGGATCTCTTCATCCCTGATTCAATCATGGAGTGAAACTTCGAGCATAGCCCTTTCCATTGTCCTTTTGATAACTTTGAGCTTTCTAATTAGGCCCATTGTAAGTGACCACGTCACAGTGCCGTAATCACTGGCAATATACACTTCGAAGACTTTCGCCTTTGAGTCATTGCAGGGATCTCAGTCTGTCATTTAGCAATTTTTGTCTTTAATTCATTAAACTTGTGTATTTGACTCTATATCATATAATCTTGGTGGCGTTTTATGTGATATAGTTTCGTTATTGCGTACAAGTTACGTTTATTATAGAAAATAACGCGTAACATTTATTCTGAGATGCCGACAAGGCTCCATGGAAAGTTAGAACAGGATGGGCTACCGTTTTGCTGGAGCTTGGTAACGCTGATTTAAGATTAAAAATACATCTTTCCCACTTGACACTGGCACAAATTGTGTTGAGATAGATTGTCATTAACTAAGAAGAGAAGCAAAAACTTTCAGTATTTCGGACGAGAAGATTATATAGAGCTTTCCGAACGCATCCCAGTCGAGTTGGATTTGACATTTGACTTCTTTCTCGAAGTTGGACTTTTAACTGAACCGTTTTCTTAGGTCTTAGGTGTCAGCAACATGTGGTCTTTATGAATTTGCCAATAATGTCGTAAGATCGCAAAACTCCGGGATTAAAAATGATTATAAAAGCTTAGAAAAGGAATTGATTCTGAAGTTATAACTATATTTCTGTATATTTACGTCAAGGAGTTTATAATGTGTATGCATTTGTTTTAATAAACGACGTTATGTTTTGTTATTAAATTATTCCATTTATATGAGATATCTATATGACAATCTAGTGATAATGGTGATAAATATATGAAGATAAGTTGGTACAAAGTGTATATTGTAGTTTGCAAAGTCATGCTTACTTGGAATCTGGTATTGAGTAGTATTTACATATGAAAATCATAAAATCACGTTGACTTTCATGGTGATTTCCCATACGCCAATTGTATGGTTTTTTCTTGTGAACAAATTCGAAACATTTAGTGTAATAATAATTAATGCTAATTATGTAATAATTTATCTTACTGTTTTATACTGTATAGGCTTCGTGCTTTGATCACAATCTCACATGATGTTTAGTGGTGGTATAGTAATATGGCTTAAGTGGTAACAAGGCTAACCTATAGGAACAGTTGGGAAAAGTTTTGCAACTTGAAGGTGGTTTGATGTCCAAGCAAGCGATGATGCAGCCAGATTCCGCGTCAATGGAGGCGAGCCCACCTATTTAACTCTAAAATCTGCCTGAGCTTTTGATGAAGGAAACATCGCGAGGAAACCATAGAATGGTGGTAGGGTGTTTTTTAATAATGCCCGCTTGATTAGTTACCATCCTCAAGCTTGAAAACCTGAAATCCTATGATTGATTTTATTCCTTATACCTCAAGTGATTTTTGAGAAAAAAATTACACAAAAATAAGCACAACAAACAGATGAAAAACAAACGGAACCCTAAAATGAAACGGTTCCGAAAGGCACATAAATAAAACAGGGCCAATTTAAATTCACATGGATATCGCAAAATTACGGTCAAAGCCCGTGCGCATTTAGCAAGCGTTTATAAATATTAAATTACCTATAATTTTTACGAATCCGCACGTTGACAGCGGGTATTGCCTCGCAGACAAGTTCACCTGCATGTGTACCTTATTTATTACTGTTCCAGAATTGTAAATACGTTACATAATATTATTATTATGTCTGTGTACAATTGTGTCATCGAGCCGGTAAGATGCGACGCACTGAGGTGTATGCGCAGATCTATATACACACTTCTGTTTGAAACAAATGACAAGCGACAAATGGGCTGTCAGATATATTTTTTATTAAAAATTTTGTTGTTAAGGGAATGCAAGGTGGTAAGGTAACCGACTAGGTCATAGGCATCCACGCCACAGTGACATGATTTGGCAAGTCGCGTTCTGGGATCGGTAGGCTTATCTCCAGAGGTTTTAAGTATTTTAAATGTAGGCCACCATGATGATGGCAGATTATCATCTATTGGGGGTCTTCATCGTCCTTGAACTTTACTTTATTGAACACTAACTGTGTACCCGCGGTTGCGCCCGATTTTCATATATTCTTTACTGCATTTTCATTTTTTTACATAACTAATACATAAAATAAAGTAAAAAGCTTGTAAAGTAAAATTACAACATTTTATACAAATTGTTAACGATATACATTTAATAATAATAATAATACATAACAATTAGAATTGATAATATGGTAATGTTTATAATAGTAGATAGATCACTTGAATTGATAAATGATATAGTACAAGATATATAATAGATTCCAATAATTTATCGTGCGGGTATGCAAGAATCCTTCTTGCATGTCAGGGTGAAGGCCTCCTCCAGATTTTTCCATTTATTTCTAACTTTGGTAATTTTATCTTACAGTTTTTACCAACTTTTTTTTATTATATCGTTGTCCCAACGAGTTATCGGTCTTCCTGTCTTTCTAATACCGGCAGTGCCCCGCCATAACGTCAGTCTAGATGTCCAACTGTCATCGTTAATCCTGGCTACATGACCTGCCCATTTTTTATACCTAACCCTAATTATTTTTGCACATTCTTTTGGTTACAAGATAAAGTAAAAATATTTCTCAAGCACTTTCCCGTTAAACTGTGCATTGAATTGGAATTTATTGAAATTTTTATGAGTTTAATTTTTTTTTTTACGCGGAATCTTAATTATTTTCGAAAATTAAGAGTACTCTAAGTTACGTGGAGTAACTTCAGCTATCTACCAAAAAAGTCACGTCAAAATCCGCCCAGCCGTTTAGCCGATTAGCAGGAACAAACAGACAGACAAAAACAAATTAAAAATTGTATTTTTGGTATGGGTATTGTATATACAATATCCATATAATATGTATTTAGTAAAAAAAATGGTATTTTGATGTTACAAACAGACACTTCAATTTTATTTATTAGTGTAGATTAGATCATAGATAAATTATTTTAGTATTTGATTAGATGAAGTACAGTTATTTTGCCGAAATTAAAATTGAAAAAAACATAGTTAACCAGAATTTAACAATTTCTCTGTTACCGCTGATTTTTAGTCATTAATTGCTATAATAATGAATGATAGTTAAAATAATTAATAAATAAAAAATTGTAATTGAACTTATTATACTTAACAAAAAAAACCTACTAGCACTAACCTGGCTAATGCCAGCTTTCCGTTGTTTTCCTATTGTCTCATTTTTATGGGTAATCGACATATTAAGAACTAACAGATAAAAACGAATCGTTTAAAATATACCAATTACAAGTTTACAGGTGCTCTCAGTGGAAAATATGAAAAAAAAAAAATCAACACCTAGGGGAAGGAAAATAAAAATTATTGAAGTCACAAAGTATTTGTACGTAACCTGCTTCTTAGAGAATGCGCATTAGTCTTAAGTATATTATAAAATCTAGGGAATTCAACTGCCGTATAGGAAAATACGTAGACATCTCCAGACCCGGCATAAAATGTCTGCTGTTGTCTTAAAGACCCAAGAATTTAAATCAGTTGGTTTTTTTTTTTTTTTTCAAGTTAAACTGATTCTATTCTTTTCACCAATAATTTTTGTTGACAATAGTCATCGTAAAAAAGGAAATTAAATTAAATTGAGAAAGATTAGAATTTGCTCCTCGAAGATAGCGAAGCGTTACTAATGCAGTGATAACTGATAACACACTCAAGCTTCGCAATAAAGACATAGATTTGAATTCTACATTAAGTCTGGGATGAAGTAAAACATCCCAGAGAAACAAATAAACATAATAGAGTTTTAGTATGTTTCTTAGAGTTACCCTAAGTTTAAAAACCCGTCGCCAAATACTGATAGGTGTGTTTCGGCAGCATCACTTAAGAACCAGTACCTCTAGGCTTAGTGTATTTACCATCGTGGACCACATCGTCACTTAACATCAGGTGGTCAAAAGACTGAGGCTATAACGTGTAAAAAAAATCATGCCTACTGCAATATGAATACAAATTTTCTACTAGAATTATAAATGTAATAGAAATAAATGAAAATCAAAAAAATCTTTATTCAATTTAGGTCCTAAGAAGGCGCTTATGAACGTCTAAAACACTACCACCGGTTCGGAAAACAACCCAGTCGAGAAGAGCCGGCAAAAAAAAAAAACTCGATCTGGTTCCTCTTTTTTTATAAATATAATATATACTCGTATATTATTTATTAGTATTTTTCACATAGTGCGGGAAAGTGCATTTAATTAGACATTAGTATAAATTATTATACATACATTTATTTATATGAATTCGTAAAATTAAACACATTTTCCTCGGATAAATACCGGCAAACATCTTAGCACTTTACTTTAACTGCTGTTAAATATATACTAATCTATGATTGGCTGGCATCGCGCGATGTACTGCCATTGGTAGATCAGTTCAGCGAATTTTTCCCTACTGAGGATGATTATGTTCAAGACGTTTGCTGGTATTTATGTAACTTTTCTACCAGCGGCATTAGAAAATACAGCAGAAATAACAATTGTTATTAATAACGTATTTTTGGAGTTTCGCGCTCAGAGCTGAGAAATAATGTACGTTTAGAATTCCCGAGTGAGGAACCACTGCTTCTTTTTTTTGGCTATAAATTTGTTTACTTTGTTGTGTTACAAAAGGGTAATATTTGCGAAAGTCCCCTCAATCTCTGATTTAAACATAAGTACAACATTAGTTGCTACGTGTGAATCGACCACAAACTTAAGTTTTAGATACAAATGATCGTGTGTGCATTTTGAAATTAATCCACCATTAAATCTTTCCGTTAATGCAACATCTGTTAATATTAGTTAATCGGTTTCATATGAACGTCTGACAAAACGCTATATTTACTTAAATATTTAAATCCTTCAAGTGCTAGTCGATTGCAACTGCGACACGAAAATGTTAAAGAGACTTCGGTATATTCAATAATTTTAATGGCAAACTAGTCTCAGGGTGTGAAATATATGCTGTGGCCCAGGGTCTTAAGTATAACACGAAGAAGAGTGAACTTATTGTTTTTAAGGCAGGTGTCCAGGGGTACCAATGTGTGCCTGATGTAACACTCTGCGGATCACCTCTTAACAGAGTAACTAGTTTTAAGTACCTGGGTCACTGGGTCACCGATGATCAGAAAGACAACTTGGGCATAGGGAACGTAGATCGATGGCTGTACTGTGTAACATGCTGGCTCGCAGATTTGCGCGATGTACTGAATCGGTCAAAGTCTATCTCTCTTCTATTATCTTCTTCACAAAAATCTCTTTTTACACGTGCGGTCTGTGGGCCAGGTATAGCGCACGTGCATACAGCAATCTACGTGTCCAGTACAATAATGCACTCAGGATATTGTTGGGGCTGCCGTGGCGATGTAGTGCCTCCAGTATGTTTGCTGAGCGACGTATAGATGGGTTTGCCGCTATAATCGGTAAAATGTGTGCTTTATTAATGACGCTCCAATACTAATAATATCTTAATTGGATTCACGGATAGATGGGAGTCCCCAATGCTGCGTCATTGGATTAAACTCCAAACGACGTAGCTTCTCTCAATTTGAAACTAAAATATGTATATAAAAACAGTATAATAATAATAATATACATATGACAACTCTTGTTTTTAGCTTACCTATAAAACATTCAAATATAAGAACGTTATATATACATAAGAGTTTAATTTCATGAAATAAAAAAATTTAGACATAAAAAATAATCTAAATTAATTTTCAACACATTTGATTGAATCCAAAGCATTTTTAACGTACGATTTTTCTACGGTTACCAACCACTTTCTTTAGATGAAGAAAGAAAAAGTAACATCGATCACGGATTGAAAAGTTTAAACAAAAATCTGTAGTTTATGATTACGGACGACCTTTGCGCGATTTGTACGATTTGACCTTAGCCTTGTGCATAACTTACGAAGGTGAACGTAGATAATCACGATTAGAAAAAAAGGCCTACATGCCCTGTAAAACACTTCAAATTAGATACTGTTGATATAAATGCCATCTACGATTGACATAAAATTTTGTTTGAACATATGATATCGACGGGAAATTAAAAACGAAAAATAAAATTAAAATTTATTAATCATAAAATTCATTTCAATGAATTGCACAAAACCGACTGCGGCAATAGAATGACAGGATTTTTTTTAACCTAGTTAATGCTGTTGACCGGAAGGGCCTTAATAGCTTCACCGTATCTTTGTGGCCGAATGCTGAAGGTACTCGCTGCAAAAGGTAATTAGCACAAGGGCTCGAACCTCGGCGTGGCCGCTACCTGTAATTTAAAAATTCACGCGGAATTTAATCCTAGCTAAATACAAAATTAATATTTATTGATAATAAAAAAAAGGTTCCTTATAGGACTTATGTACCTGTGTGTTATGTGCAAGAGTGTGTATGCAGTGTTTTGTGTGTACTGTTTGATGTATGGTCAGTGTCACTGTATCGCGCCGATAGCGGCGTCAAGAGCCTCCCCAGTTGGGGAATGACAGGAAAAAACAAATCCCGACCTATTTAAACTGTTAAACTGGGCTTAGTCTACATCTAAATTATTATTTCAAAACTTCCATTACATTCATCGCATATCATCGTCTGTTTTAAAGTTCATTTACGTCCTGGACAAAATGTTTAATTTCGATATTTAACATCGAAAATTTCGACTAATGAAAACGGAAGACGGCAAGATGTGTTAGAATATTTTGAATTCATTACTTTACACTTTCATAATTTTTTTTATTTTTATTTGAATTGCCAATGACTAATATAGATAATATTCACGTCTGCATAGGGTACTTGTATAAATAAGTCGACTTGTTGAATTATCACATAGCAGTTTGTTACATGCTCACCGAATTAAAGTATAAGAGACAAGACAATCGGTTTCGGTGACTAATTCTACACGCCGATTATTTACTACGTGTCCATTGTTATGTCAAAAGACAACACTTGACATCGCCTATTAGTTATTAAGTCTACCTACCGAGACTAATCGTTTATTAGGTAATACGCCTGCAATGGAAGCTCAGTAGTAATGCATTGAAAAAATTGTGTTTGAATCATACAAGTAGGAAATGTCATCGAAAAAAGAGTTCAATGTTTTTTTCAAAGTAAAGTTTGTTTAAATTATTTTCACTGAATTGAATCTTAAACAACATAGATTAATGCGTTCTATATTACACTAGATCGGCTGTTATGTTATAAAAAGTTGGATTTAATTTGTCTATAAACTAATTACTAATTTTATATTTTGTTTTTATATAATATTTCTCAATTAACGTAGTTAATTACATAATCTCTTATAGAATAATATAGGATAGACATTTAAATATATCGACTACAGTAATGATATATCTAACTTACATTTTAGTAGGAGTATAATAGAAACTTTAAATCTTTACTTCTTCGAGCATGTCTCACGAAAAAACTGTTAGTTGATGGATAACTTGGCTTTACAAAGGAAGGTGGCAAACAAAAGGATGCGCAGAAGGGCTATCCATGAGATAGAAGGACTAGGTTCAATCTGTAATCTAAGGCAAATATCAATAGTACATAGGTTTCGACTGTTCTCTCAAGAAATTGATCAGAAATTGTCATCATATACATATGTTATAAATGTATAAATACCACGATTTGCAAGACTTACTTCGATCAATCTGTAACAAATAATTGCTTCTTGCTTCAAATTGTGTGTCTAGTGGATATATATCTTTTACCCGCTTGGTTGGCTACCACCGTCATATTGAAAATCTGTCCATCAGGTAGAAATACTTTACATACCTTCTGGTAATTGTCTTTGAAATTACGATTCTCAGTATAACCACGTAACATATAATTGTGGGCTCATTGTATAGTAAATATCAACAGTCGTAACAGAGTTGGGATTCATTACGAAATTTTAAAAGATATATCACATGTTTTTATAGTATACTGTTGTATACCCGCGGTTCCGTCCGCGTTTCAAATATTCTTCATTGCGTATTATAGTTTTTAAATGATCATTGGAAAATAATGTTTTCATAGTGCTACCCATTGAATCGTATTTTGTTCACAGTTTCATGAGTTTTCATTTTTTACGCGGAACACAAATTATTTTCGAAAAATAAAAGTAACCTGAGTTACTCGATGTAACCGCAGCTATCTGCCAAAGAAATCCCGTCTAAATCAGAATAGCCGTTCTTCCGGATTAGCCGGAACAAATAAACAGACAAAAATTTAAAAAAAAACGTACGATTGGTATCAGCACCGTATATATACATTCATACGTTACATTTAGTTGTTATAAACAGACACTTCAATTTTGTTTATTAGTATAGAGTATAAATTATACGAAATTCCCGTGTACATTTTTTTTTAATAAAACGTGTTTATGCAGCTGTAAAACAAGCGGTCGCGTATATAATATTGTAACTGAACATTATTTTATTTTATTACTTTGTTTTTGATTCGTTTTTTTTATAGTCATTTTACGAAAATATCATTTGATGGTAAGGGACGATGTGGTCCAAGGTAGTGAACAAGCCTAGAGGTACTAGCTCTCAAGTGATAATGTCGGAAAGTATCTTAGGGTGCTCAGGAACAAATTTAATAGAATAGATGAATTCGTATCTACGTCCATTGACGTGGAATCCGACCATACTACCACTGAGCCGGCATCGCTTCATTTAGTGATATTGTTCCCAATATCCACGATAGTAGAGGATTTTCTAACATACGCCTGGCTAGCAATTACCTTCTTTTTTTTCTAACTAGATAACGCTGTTGACCGGAAGGGCCTTTACAGCTTCACCGTGGCTTTGTTTGTGAGTGCTGACGGCACAAGCAGAAGGTTTACCAAAGTGGTACGGAGCTCGGCTTGGCCGTTATCTGAGTTTAAAAAAGTCCGCGGAATTTTGAACCAAACTAAGCCCCACATTTTTTTAATTTAATAATAATAATAAAAAGATGTTCCTTACAGGACCTTTGTCCTTGCGTGTTATGTGCAGGAGTGTGTGTGTGCAGTGTTGTGCGTGTAATTCTTAATGCATGTTCAGTGTTACTGTATCGCGCTGGTAACGGCGTCAAGAGCCTCCCCAGTTGGGGAACAAAACACGTCTTGGGCCGCCACCGGAGGGGGACCCGAAACGATTACCTTCAAGTTTGAAAATCTGTTGCTAAGCCTCTAAAAGTATGTTCCAGCAGCGTCACTTAAGAGCCAGTGTCTCTAAGTTACCATCTAAGGTTATATAATCACTTTACATCTGGTGAGATTGTGATCAAAATTCCGTGGCCTATACAAAAATTAAGAAGATCTTTTAAACTGTAAATTTGCATTCCTATTATTATACTAAATTAATACTGAGTTAAAGATCAATTTTAGCTAACAATTTCTCACATATACACACTTTGATTAAGTCTATAATTGGTATACGAGTATATACATTTTATATAGCTTAACTCTTAAACTCAAATTAATATGGTTGTAATGTAATGTAACAGAAGTAAAACAAAATAACCGTTTATGGTGTTTAAGAAATATTTTGAAGTAGGTACTCCGAACGAAAGGAAGTCGTATGTCCTAAGAGGTTTATAATGTTTGTAACTTGGTCATGAACGTTTTTACTTTATATTGCATTTTTCGACATTTAATTGATTAAGGCTAACAGTGCTTGCCAAGCGTTATAATGCCAGGGAAAGAAGATGAAATAAACTTTCGCGTGCATATGCAGAACAACTTAACAAAGTGTCATAACAATGGGATAAATAAATAGTTCAGGAGTGCGTAGAGGAAAAAACATGCTAAAATTGTTTTTTTTTTATATATAGACACCTAAATTGACGAACCTTTTTTTTTCTCACCTGATGTTAAGTGATGATGTGGTCCAGGATGGAAAACACACTAAGCATAGATACTGGTTCTCAAGTGATGCTGCCGGAACACACCTATTGGTATTTTGCGACAGGTTGAAAACTAGAGTGGTAGCTACCCAGGCGGGCATTGTTATAAAATGCCTTACCTCAGACTCACATCTACCTACAATCGCCTCAGAATCCAAAAATACCCGAATTAAATTGAGTTTTTCTCTAATACGAGAAGGGTTCACAAGTTCTCAAATTAAGGACTAACAAAAAAAGATCATCAAAATCCGTTAAAATAAAGTCGTTCCATGCAAAATGTATATTCTTAACACAACATTTTTCGTGCATTTTTTCGATGCAGTACAGAAGGAAATTATTATGTAAATTAGTTAAATTTTTCCCGAGTTAGATGCACACTAATGAACTAATAGAGACATAAAAACTTTATCTACAAAAACATTTTGCGATTACCTTTCGAATTTACAACACTATTTTAATACTTTTAAGTTATTTAAACAATACTAAGATACTACTATATAGATAGAAATAGGCAAAGACAAAACAGTTCACATTAATAACTATGCATAAGCTTTCAAGTTATAAATGAGAAAAATTGGAAAATAGTTAAAAAAAAGTCAAATAGACTAGAAAGCCGCATTTCGATCACTAAAGGAACTATCATTAATCAAAAGCACACAATAGAAGCTTTTATATCTATCTCTGTGAAAGTGTTATCTTCAAGGTAACAGATAAGCTCTATAACAAAACGATTGTCGAGCGCAGCGTTGCAAATATCAATCTTTTCAATGCTACCACCACTCATAAACAGTGCACATGACAAGCGGCATGCCGACAACGTATGAAATGTAACAGGGCTTTATTGCAAGCTCTAGTTACTGAGTGAGGTGAGCGCGCGACCTTGTGACCACAGTCAGGGCGGGGGCGGCTAAGACTGCAACTTGCCGTCTCAACTCCGGCACTCGTACTCTGCCGATCATATACGGCAAACGCGCTCGCAATAATTTAAATTTTTCGAAAAAACGAACCCCGTTATGGTCGCTTGGTAAACATGTGGGGTTGGTTGTACTTCATAGCCGCGGCCGCGGTGTTCTCGGACGTCGAAAGCGCAGGCGCCGGCGCCGCCCGCCTCCTCTGCTATGTAGATAGCGCACGCGCCGACAGTTACACGGAGTGCACGCATCTCGTGTATACGGGAAACGCGAGAGGAGATAAACTCGATAATCTACTGAAGGGGTACAGAAAGAATAACCCGAGATTGAAGATAATATTACGAGTGGCCGAGACCGATAAGGTAAACGGTTTTTTCAAATATTTATAATTTGTTTTCTTTGATAAATATTGCATGTTTATTTCAGGTTGAACTTTTGTTGAAATCAAGTCGACAATATTACATCTAAATTTTGCTTTCTACATTATTTTCATGAAATGATTATCCTTTAACTATATTAGTACATTTTTTTTCTTATAAACATATAAGGTATACATAATGTGCTTTTCTTCGTCAATAAATATCAGAATAGATATGTCGTCGCTTACAAGATATTCACTACGCCATATTGGGGTAGAAATTGCTTGGTATAAGTATTTTCAATCCGGACGCTAAACTTGAACTATATTACTAACATATTCTGATGAGAATTTGCTGCACACATTAGTAATATTTATCGGGTAATCTATTTTTTATACAGTAATGTCTAAACGTTTGATAATTTAGAACCGAAGTTAAAATTTTCAAATAATTATGTGACTCCTTTTATTGATATAAATTTAATATTCTTTCCAATAAAATGTTATAATCGTTATTATTTAAAACTCAAGGTATCATACAAAACTATAAAGGTTAATAATTCATTTTTCGTTGTTTGAAATTCATTTTTGAGTTGATCATACTACACGTAATAATTTATATTCTTTACACATTTTTTATTCATTATATCCTTAAGTTACTGTTTATAGAAAAAAAATGATGAAATTTTTAATACATTTAATAATTTTTATTTTATAAAATCGGTTTTTTAAACTGACAAAACGCTATTACCAGAGTGGCCTTGACAGCTTCACTGGACCTTGAAGCGAGCACTAATGGCACTCAGCCTAAAATGGTAGCTAGCGCAAGGGCACCAAAATGGTTCGAACCTCGGCTCGAGTTGCTAATTGTGCTAAAAATTCCGCAATTATTTCGGTAATTTCCATCGTTCTTTATGACTTTCTACTAGAGTGTGTGCAATTTACAAAGCCCATTTTGAAAACGACTTGTTTTTTAAGACCAAATACAAATGAATTGCTATTTTGGCATGTTGATTTTTTTCCCAGCCAAAGTATTTTGCAGAGTGAGGAGGGCGCAATGTAGTGTAGTGGATGTGAAAGAAATTCCCAGCCTAGCTAGCTCATCACGTCGAATCGCCAAAGTTACATGTGGTCTGGCATTGTCTTCACTTAGTATTATTTGCTTCCGATTGCCAATGATAGTTATTTATACTAATAAATAAAATTGAACTGTCTGATTGTAATGTCAAAATATTATTTTTTTACTAAATACATATGAAGTAATAATGATACCTATACCAAAAATACAATTTTCAAAATGTTCTCGGTCTGTCTGTTTGTTCCGGGTAATCTCCGGAACCGATTTTGACAGCAGTTTTTTTGCTAAATGGCTTAAGTTAATTCGCCTAACTTAGAGTTATCCTATATATACCTAACTTTTGTTTTTCGAAAATAATTAGGGTTCCGTGTAAAAAAATTGAAACTCATGAAATTGTGAACAAAATATGATGCTAGGGATAGCAAAATCAAAACACATTATTTTACAAGGATTAGTTAAAAACTATTTTACGCAGTGAATAATATACAAAACGCAGGCAGAGCCGCAGGCACACAGCTAGTTTACAATATAAAACCATGTAGTCATATGGTTTAAAAGAGCACATACGAACCATGTCCCAACTTAAAATATGTCCTTACATCTCTCTATATGTCTGTTTGTTAGTTAGTTGTTTAAGTCAAGAACTATATATATATATATATATTTGGAATTCAGATAATTTTATTCTCCCATCCCGTCCCGTTCGTGAAAAAGACAGATAATTTTATTTTAAACTATCAAAAATGTGCCATATCGATTCAAATATTTGAAATTCTGTTTACTACTTCCATAAACTGACTCCTTAATACAACGGCTAAAATGCCAAGATGATTGTGTGACATTGAAAACCAAAATATTGTTTTCTCATTTACTCTGTTTTAGATATTAATTACACAGACACACACAAAAAAAAGTAGAACTGTCCAGACACTTTGCACATCATTTCCTATGGTTCTCAACCTGCTGATTCCGAATCCGGGGTAAAAAAAAAAAAAAACTTTCATCGAGTCATTTTTAATTTAATCGCGAAAACAGGTGAAAAAATACAAGAAAAGTCAATAAATCATGGGATCAAAGTTTAGAATCGGATCAAACATGACAGCCAGCGCAAGTATATAAATCAGAGATATAAGAAGGATCAATTTCGTTAGGTATAACCACTGTCGACATTCAAACATATTGAAAAATATACGGATTTGTTTTATGTCTAAAATTGTATTAAATATATACATCAATTTTATATTAAGTATCTCATTTTGTTCAATTACAATCAATCCATCAATTTGTTGTTCTCGAATTTATTTAAAACTCATTTACTTACAAACTCTTCTTTCATATTAAAGACGCCGCGTGTCATTCAAATAACTATAACTTTTGATAGAGTAGACCGATTTTAATGAAATAATGTTTTGATGTTACCCCGGAATATGAATTTTTTCAAATATACTTAGTACTTTCTAAATGATACCTGCACAGACAAACAGACAGACAGACATTTCTAAAAAGGATAGAAACGTGTTTAATTACCTATTTTTAGTCCTTTGAAATAATACTTTTTACAAAAATCGTAAATGTACAGACACGTGAAATTTACAATTTTATTATTAGTATAGATCTTTTTCGTTACAAATTGTATATGCCTGTATATCGACATCTAAGCGGCAAGTATCCGGGCCTTATAATTAGTTAGTTTACTTCGCATATTACGTAAAAAAAACAATTACTTCTATGTAATTAATGTAAAGTTCTTATTGGCCGTGTATATTGATTAGTTAAGGCCTTTTATACACAGATTTCGTATAATCGGAAAAATAAAGTATTTATAACAATGTAGGTAATAGAAATGTTTCACCACAAGAAAGTAGGACATGATTAAAGCTTCTTGTTAAGTAATGCTAATACTTCTTAATTACTAATAAGATTTTAAAAGTTGAATTTGGAATTTTTTTGAGTTTAGAAAGTTCTTGATGCTGGTCGTAATCTTGTACATCCATCCATGACACTGCTGATTTCTGATAGTAATCGGTGGTTATGCTATCATAGATGAAGCGATGATGGCTCAGTTGACAGTCGGATTGCACGTCAATGGACCTAGGGTCATACTTACCTATCCAACTCTATAATGAACCTGAGCTTTCAGTGAAGAAAAATCTTACAAGGAAACCAAGTTACACCAACTTACATGATACTTTTTTAAAGTCGTAGATATGTTATCTGGTCAGGTTTTGGTATATATGTTATTAACTTAACGTATTCGTTTTACATACTTATTTTTCTATCTGTCTATTTATCTATTCAACCGAAAGACGTCCACTGTTGCACAAAGGTCTCCCCTAAAGATCTCCATGACGACCGGTTTTGCGCCGACCGCATCCATCGGATTTCCGCGACCTTTGCCAGGTCGTCGGTCCACCTTGTGGGGGGCATACCCACGCTACACCTTCCGGTGCGAGGTACCTAATAGAGAACCCGTTGACCCCATCGGGCATCGGTTCTGCGAGCAATGTGCCCAGCCCACTGCCACTTAAGTTTAGCAATTATTCGGCCAATGTCCATTACTTTGGTTCTTCAGCGGATCTCCTCATTCCTGATTCGATCACGCAGTGAAACTCCAAGCATAGCCTACTACATCCTCACATTATACATATAAAAGGCAACGTCTATTTGTCTGTCTGTTATTAAATACGAGTGGAGTCGCGGGCACTCAGCTGTAATTAATAAATGAAACAACTTATAAGGATATCTTATAAATACAAATTTACCACACCCCATAGTAATCCAAATTATCCAACTAGTCTGCTGTTTCGACTAATATGAACGATTCTTATTTTCCCACTATGTAACATCTGTGTGGAGTGTTAAAGATTTTTTACGCGCGTGGAAAGTTGGGTAAAACCAGTGTGAATCGAGCCCATTGTTACCCATTGGTATGCTAATTTAAGCTGACCGCACTGTTTACTGTTTCTGAAGCAGGATGTGGCAATTCGTTTCGTGTCTCGATTAAACGAAGTCTATTTAAAAAGAGATGTCGATGAACAAAGTTGGTATATTATGTAATGCTATGTTCAAAAAGCAGGACGCTTTCGCTGACTACACTCGTAGGTATAGGATGCACTGTATAATAGACTGTACAAATATTACTTAAGCAAAGTTTTAGACTTTTTTGACTCCCCCCTTCTTTTTTTATCAGAATTAGTAGGCTAAGTTCTTTCTGCTTCGCCCTTTACCATGGTATAAGTAATTGAAAGTAAATAGTTGTAAACTTTTGTTACGTAATATCCATTTCGAATCCCCGTTCTCTTGTCATAAAAAAATTAACTAAGCATAGATTACTTCCCTCCCCGTTGGTACTATAACAGCTTCTATTTGTCCAATGATTAATCTGATTTACGCATTCCTGTGTAAAAAAAGTAAATTAAAAAATTAGGAAGAAAATGTATAAAAAAAAACTAGGCCGCCATGGTGACTACCGACAGAAGTGAAAACACGAAACTTTTGAAAAACTGTTTTTTTTCAATGTTTAATTTGATAATTTGTTAAATGAAATTATTAACATAGCCCAACATTTAATATTTGTCCGGTTTTAAATCTATTGGCGCTCCGAGTGCATAAGTCATTTAACAAAAGATTGTGGTCAAAACACTGAGTCCATACAGTATTAAAAAAAATTTGATGATGTACTAGTAGATTCTCTTTTGTACTCCGATATTTATTATGATTAAAACTTCTTTAGCGACGTTGAGCGATTCTTGGTAAAGGAAAAACTTATAGATTCGCGTTATCAATGCTATGACATAAGCCATCAACAACATGCTATGGTGTGTCAAGTATAAGATGGCGTTTAAGATGTGGCACATCTGTATTGTCACATATATATTTTTGCCTATAATTGCTTATTTATATTTGTTATATTTATTAAATAATTATAAAAAAAAGTTTTTCCGAAGTTTCTAGTTTTCACTTCGGCCTGCAGACCTCAAGTTTGACTACATTTTTTTATACATTTTTTTAAGCGCTTTTTCTTTTTTCGCCGCCTTTGAAGTATTTATACGTTTACACGAAGTATTTACATCACAGGGAATTGCTTCTTCGATCACAATTTAGAAATAAAAATAAGACCATCACAAACATTGTGAATATTAAGATTATCACAAGTAAGAGTTTAAAAAATAATGACATTCGATTTTATATAACCTGATTTCGTTTATGTTTCTTTTCTTTTCATACATTTTTAGTAGAACATTCGCTTTACTCTTGTTACGTAACAAATTTTACAGTTCCGTATTATTATTATTTTATCACATAATACATCATTTATCAATGAAAAAAAATGCGATTGGAATACTTTGTTTTGTACAAAGAAATATAAAATAAACGTATTTTAACAGGTCGTTGGCAGATTAAAAGAAAGGAATGCAGAACGAAATTGGAATCGTATCGAATGGTTTCATATTGCTTGGCAAATCGCATGAAAGTTTACTTAGTAAAACTTAGGTCATCTGTTTGATACAATAGTCTAATATGTTATTTATGTAACTAGCTGTACCCGCGGCTCCACTCGTGTATATAATAGTTCTATACATAAAGAAATATTCATGCACTAATAGTACATGTTTTTAAATATATTCAAGGGTTTAAATCGGTTTAACGATTCTCGAGTTATAACCGAATTTACGAACAGACAGACAAGCGTTGTAGAACATGACAATGTTGTATCTTTATAAAAAAATTCTAACCTTACCTAAAAAAATATTTACTAATTCCTGACCTGATAATATATCTACGATTAAAAAAAATCATGTAAATCGGTTCAGCGGTTCTCGAGTTATAACCCAACTTACCGGAAAACTGATAAACAGACAGATATATTAGCTTTATATATAGTATAATACACGGATTTCTATATAAAAGTCTAAATTTATTAGTTTAGTAATTAATTAAAGTAGGTTATATGGGACGTGATGGTGATATAATTTGTGTCAAATTAATTTACTCTTTATCTCATAACTTTTCTTGTATACTATAAATATATAGCTAAAACATAGTCAAATAATATAGATTTAGAAAAATAATTATATAAATCAGTTCAGTGTTTCACGAATTATAAGCGGATTAAAAGACGTACAGACAGAAATGTAACATTTTATAATATCATATCACCCTGTTTCAGATTATACTTGACATATTGTAGTATGTTTACTGGTGACGTCATAGAATTAGTAACACTTACATAATAAGTTTTTCCCTTACGGAGAATCGCTCAACGCCGCTAAAGAAGTATTCACATCAAAAAAATCCCACAAGCATATTATCTGGCAATATTTTAACTAGACCATTTAATATCAACAAAATGTTTATTGCAGTGAATGATTTTTGCGGTATAGAAAAATTATTTATTGGCTGATTATATTGGCGGATGTATCAAAAATAATATCCATCATTTCCAAAAAAAAAAAATTATATTCACAAAAGGCAAGGCGATGTACTATTTACGATGTTAATAGCGGACGTATAAGTACATTTAAGTACGGGATTTAATTAATCATTAATTTAATGCTTGCTAGGTATAATTATTCTATATATCTATAGATCCAGATCTATATCCTAGTTGTTGACATCCTCAACGGATCACGAAAACTATATAATATGCGAATAATTTGTCAAGCGGATACAATAATAATAATTATTATTATTATTAACATGGGAAACTTGAATGTTTTAAGTTCAAGTTTTTACTTCGTCGAATGATTCATCGGTCAGAAGTACGAGGTATTTAGCGCGACCATTTAGTAAGTATGCCATTCTCACGATATTTAGCATTAATTTCTGCACACAATCTATGTTTAATTCTCTTTATTATGTATTTAATTTTTATTTTTGATGGCACAGTCGATAGTGCGGTCGGATTCCGCCTCAACAGTTGTGGGTTTGAAACCCACGTAACCAACTCTAAAATCAACCTGAGCTTTCGGTGAAGAAATTTTTTTCAAATAATGCTCACCTGGGTGACTACCGCCATCAAGTTTGAAAACTTGTAACCAAATAATAATAGGTGTATTCCGGCAGCATCAATTGGGAATTAGTACCTCTAGGCTTAGTGTGTTTACCATCCTGGATCACATCGTCACTTAACATCAGGTGAGATTGTGATCAAAGTACAGTGTAAAAAAGAAAGTTCTCTCGCGACGTTTCAATTGTAACGTAAACGCGGACCAAGTCGCGGACAGAAGTTAGATATGTTAATAACTTGAAAAATACTGTTGAAACAAATCATAAATCCATGAAATTGTAGAAATTGCTTATAAAAATGATTCACTCGACAAGGAACTGTATTTTTGTTACGGCAAAATTTAAATTTAATTGAGACGTCTTTCATGTAATTCCGTAAAGGTAAGGGTTGACCTTATGCAAGTTATATATTCTTATACTTTTACTATACTACTCGCGAAGTTGATTGAAATTAAGCGTTTAAGATAGTGTAGAAGAGCTACAGAGATAGAAGGTACTTCCGTACGCTTCGCACAAGCTCGTCTCATCTCAGGCGATCATAGTTAGTTTTTGGGTCCGTGTCAAAGGGCTCGAAGTTGCCTTGACAGTTTAAAGACTTTGGAGTGAGCACTTAAGGCAGTTGGCTTAAAATGATAGCCAGCGCAAAGGCACCAAAATGGTACAAATCTCAACTTGAGCTACCTCGACCTAGCTAACCTAATAATCAGTAAAGCTAGTGCATACGGTGTCACTGTATCGCGCTGATGGCGATTACAAGTTGTTCCTCAGCTCCGATCCCCGAGCAAGTCTTAGAGTGTGTTAGTTAGCCGCTAGTCCCCAATATTTTCCCAACGTTCTATACTTACTATACTACTTGGCTGATTTCCTTTCGCGTCAAGATGTATGAAATACGAAGGTAGTGTAAGACGCGAGTTGCAGCTGTCATTTGAAGATTATCCATGACGCATAACGAGCAGACGCCAGTGAATAAGCTCCTCGCGAGGTTGTATATGAGTGTGTGATTTCGTCGAAGCAACTTCGCGAGTAGTGTAGTAAACATTTTGTACTTATTATCGTCCGATATATGGGTATGTGGATCGCTCGCTGGCCGAGATGATCTTCGCGCTTGTTACGTAGATTTACATATTACGTGTATATTAAACAGGTCTCGTTGTTTGTTTGTAATGTAACCTGTATGTGACAACACATACGTCAGATGACGTATGTCGCAAACGCTCTCAAATTTACGTCTTTATGCAACAAGGCCTGGAGTAATGGTAAAAGCATTCCGTTGTATCTTTGTAGGACGGTATTGCATCAGTGCTAATGTAATTTGTAATTAATCTTTAAAGGAGGTCTTTTGTTGAAGCGTAATATTACGCAAAATATTTCTATGAATATTTTATTTAAGATTATACAATTTATGAAAAATGTATTGCGTAGTTATAAAGGGTGATTAGTAAAATTATAATAATATTAATATATGTGTCTACTTCATATATATTGTAATCAAAATTATGTCATAATTATTAAACTTGGCATTCATTAGATTTTCTAAATTGTTAATTTTACTGTAACGCAATTGAGTTTTATAATATTTTTATAAATTAACTAATTATATTTTTCGTACGGTTTCATTCATTGTTTTTTTTTTTTTCAATTTATTGCTATTTTGAATTAATTTGGAAAATAATTACAGAAATAAACTTTTGTTAGATTTTTTCGTACAAGAATTTCATATTTACCTAGTCGGGTTCAATCATTGAAGAAGGGAATTCGACAATAGGATTATTAAGACTGGAAGAAGCATATCTACTTCAGGAACTCTATTCGAAAGCTCGCAGTAATTATTAAGAGTTTTCCCATACGGCTAAATAGATAAACTATACATTATTATCTGCCTGCTCATATCCCATTTTTATTTTGTCTCGGCGCTACATGTTTTTCTCTTCCATTTATCTGTATTTAAAATATCTTTTCTTTGGTCTTCCCCTTCCCCTATAACTCATCGACATTCATATACAATACGTTTCTTACAACATACTCGTTTCTCTCCGCGCATCACATGCCCATACCAAGACAGACGCCTGCTCCTTGACTTCTCTGTCACTGGTGCCACTTTCAAACTTCCTCTAATAATTCCTAATCTTGCTCATTCTTGTTACCCTACATATCCATTTCAACATTCTCATCTCGGCTGCATGCAGTTTCCTTTTAACCCATAATTTCTAATCCATACAAAACTTCAGACCGGATCATGCTTTTCTATATCTTTCCCCTTAATTTAAGGGGATTTGCTGCTTGATTTATAGACTACATAATTACACTTAAACTGCCTTCATACCAATAAAGAAGTAGTAGCGAAGTTGTTGAGAGTAGAGGTAATGCGAAGGGAGTTTTTACAGTGGTAGAAAAACACGCCACATGGGGGGTTGTAGTCAGTAGGAGTCATAATCCACTCTCCATTTACCCCGCTGGGTTGATTCTTCATTCAAAAATTACTTCACAATAAAAATATTGCACGTAATACGTATCAATCACCGTGGGTAGTGAGGCAGGATTCCACGTCAATCGAAGCGGGTTCGATTTCCACCTATCTCACACTAAAATCGGTCTGTGCTTTCGGTGAAGGAAAACATCGTGAGGAAACCACAGCATGGTGGTAGAGTATTTTCTAATGATGCCCGCCAAAGTAGCTAACACCCTCAAGTTTGAAAACCTGTCACTAAATACCAATAGGCGTGTTCCGGCAGCATCACTTGAGAACCAGTACCTCTAGGCTTAGTGTGCTTACCATCCTGGACTACATCATCACTTAACATCGGGTGAGATTATGGTGAAAACACTGTGCCTATTCCGTTTAAAGAAAAAAAAAGGAAAGAAAAATTGATAGATAGATAAATAGTATAAATTAAAAAATCGTATGACAGTATTGTACATTTTTTATTCATGATTACAGAAATTAGTACGGCCAATCATAATACGCAAATATAATATTACAGTTTTTGCTACCTATCACGTTTTTACAATGATACATTGACAATGAACTTTAGGATATCTCTGCCTTTTGATATATCATCTGGTTTTAGATCATCAAGGAAGTTATAGGATCATTTTTTCAGTTCTTTTAGCTTCAACTTTTAAAACAGCAAGGTTCTTCACTCATGTCGTAAGTTTTTGCATATGCACGATTTTGGCAGCTTTAACACGATATTTTTTTAATGACCATGTGAAACGTTTATTATAAAATAATTATACTTTTTTTTTCAATCAATTTAAGGCAGAAAATCCTACAAAAAAGATTTAACCCCTGAAGCACTGGCGTTTATGCCAGCTTTCCGTTGTTTTCCTATTGTCTCATTTTATGGGTAATCGACATATTGAAAAGACAACTGAAGTGACTTAAAGGAGTTTGAAAGAAAAAAATGATAAGTACCAGTAACATAAGTAGGTTACATTTATAAGTCAGTAAGTGCCAAGTTATCAACTGAAGTCCTTTGTTGTGTGTTTTTAACTGACTTCATTGTGAATTATTTTTAACATGTGTTTTTTTTTAGTTACTTTTCTTTTTTTATGAATCGCCTGTAACATCGCTGTCAATCAATTCTTTGTTGCGTTCATTAGTGTGAGTTAAATCTCATTCAACTGGTTGAAACGAAACAATTTAATTTATATAATAATTTACAAGACATATGCGACTTCCTCGCTCGTAGAGAAATATAGGTAAATATTGTCTTTGGTATAAAAACTAAGACTTTAGTTATGTTTGATCGAAATATTTATGAAGTAAGCACATGCTATTCGTTTGTCGTTTTCTTGTTTCTCGAATAAATATAATATTTCTATTGAAATAAACAGATTATACGGTAGAGAATTTGTTTTTTTTTTGTTCCTTTTATTCTATATTTAAGAAATGATTTATTTCATATCAACGAGATAACATTTTACAAGTATATATTGATTTCCAAGGAATCTAATTTTGTTAATAGAACGACATAAGGCTCTTAAATTTGATCGACTTACCTTCGTAAATTAAATTATTATAATCTTTCAATACATCATACTTGATGACCAAGACAGCCCAGTGGCCCAGGAAGTTGGCCATGGAATTAAATTTTAAATGTTTTATTGCATCGATAATATTGTTACAATTACTATAAAGGTTAATAATTAAAATCGAGTTACGTAAAGTTCGACATACGTCGGAAATGAATTCTTTTAAGGTCAGTACAATTTGTAATCACATGTTACGTTAAGTAATGCGTAACATCTAGTTGTTTTATAATTTATAATTATATAGGAATAAATTATATCTATATGTTTCAAGATACTAATCGAATAAGAGTCACTTAAGAAGACATATTAAATAACTTTAATATGGAATTATATAATTCAATTGGCACTCTATGAAGTAGGTAACACAAATTATTAAAGCTCAATAAATATTCAATTCTTATAATAATTACATATTATAAAAGAAGTAAACGTGTGTAATTCATTATACAATTATTACAATATTATTAGGTTATATTAAATTATAGAATTGATTTATAAAAATGATTTGTTTTTCTCAAGTAATTACATATCTTTTAAACAGACTAAAACAATTATAATTTTTATGTCTCTTGGTTTGTCTGAAATCAATCGATTTTGACAGGGGTATATAGACGACGAGGTAGACGAGTATAGGACTCATCATAGAGTAACCTTTTGGCTTTACTTTTCTAGCGATTTGATGATGAAAAAGAATTTACAGTGAAACATAATGTTTTTTCAAAAAATTATAAACAATATTTCAATAAATCACGCATGAGAAACCATGACTGACGCAAACCGACGCATTATTATTAACACTCGACGCCATTTTGATAAATGCACAACCATGGCGGCATCATACAATAAATAATTTTAAACGAATTAAAAACAATGTTCATGTTTGTTTGTAGCTCATCCGACCGACTCTTTTGATAATAATTTAAAATATAATTTCCCATAAATCATTATTTAATCGCCAATTTTCAATTAAAAAACGCCTGTGGCTTAGTTGTCATGCCAATTTATGTTACCTATTTGATTGTTATTCGGAAAACAAAATTCACTAATATGTGAATTTTATCGATAGCAAATATGTTCGGAAATAATAAAATAATTACAAACAATATATTTGGCGGTTAGATAATTTTCCCATGAACGGCTATATGAACGAAAATAGCCATATTAAATGTTAGTTGACTTAGTTAAAATTAATATATTTTATTAACGTTAACTAATTATGAAAACGAGTAAAAAAAATATATATATATATATTATAATTTAACGGCGTGTGACATTAAACATGCCTTATTCGGGTTTTAAATCCATTTTCGTGGCGATACGGCCGCGTTTAATTGATCGTGTTACGGAATCGGAGTGATTTCTTCACCGGATAACCGATATAATAAATCTTGATTATTATATATATATACTTTAATATATTACATCATAAAGTAGGTATCTACCTAAGCGATCGAGTTGTCATGCAGAGCCATCGATTGTTACGTAGTTAATATAGATTTTGATGTAGGTTTATAAAAAAAATAGTAATGAAGTAGCGCAGTACTATCTGTTATTGAGTAGCTAAATCTATAACAGAATATAGATATCCATTTGCAAAGGAAAAATACAACATTAAACCAGATAAACTTAGAAAGTAAAGCCGTAGTAAGTAATACAAACTTTCATAAATCGAATCAATAGAGGTAAAATGATTCAAAGAAAATTTATCTATTATTAGGCCACATTAACAATGATGACATAGAATTAATACATGGGTTAATATATTTCTCTATAACATATAGTTTTTGCTAATTCTTTGTGATCAATAAATGACAACCACGAAACGTTCGTACTATTACATAAACATACATATATTTATTACCACTAATCATCGTTCATAATTTTGGATTGTACAAGGGTTGATCGCATTTGTCTAAGTCTACTTGTTTTCTATTTCTTAATACGATCTATTAATGTAACGCCACATATGAATTGGAGAGATCGAATTTATACTGTATTCGAGTTACGTCCATATTTTTTCAAATTTATATCCCACCTTTGTGGTCGTCAAATACTTTTTTTTAATATATTTTATCTTTCAATTTTGTACCAAAGACACAATTTATTTTATCACAGTCAGTAATCTTCTTTATCTTTCTACAACCATATATTACTTGAAATCCCTAGCAAATGTGTAGACAACAAACAAATTAAACGTAAAATAAAAATTAATTGTTAAAGTTAATAATAAAATATAAATTAAATTTTAAAAAAATGATTATACAATACATAAATCATCTTGTAATTTTAAAATGCAACTTCCGATATTTAGAAAAAAAATACATGTCCTTTTTCACTATTAATTTCTTCTAATAGAACGTAACGATGACTATCATTCACTCATTCGTTCGTGAATGTAATTGTGAGTCATTGCGCCTCTGCGGCGCCGGCCTACAAATCTCGTATTTGCTCGTATTCTTGACCTCGGATTTGACAGATCGTGTCAAGGCCGCCCGATTGTTACAGAGTATTGTCAAATTTGACAGCTGTATTTTTAACTTTTGCGTTTGGAATGCACTTTGTTCGAATGTTGATGATCCTATCAATTTGAAAGTGTTTATTTGTGGTAATCACACTAAATGGATATTATATAATAAGCATTATAAATACTTGATTACGTATTGTATTTAAAGAAGAGTTGGCAATGAAACGAGTGGTTAGCAGCGAAATTGACAGTAAACAATAAACAAAACTCTTATAACCCCTATGATAAGCATTGGCATAATTTAAAAACTAGGCAGGCGTAGGGACTGCCTACAGAAGTGAAAACTCGAAACTTAAAAAAAGAGATTTTTCTTTTTTAAATTACAGTATGAGTAATTATCATTATGTAATTTATTCATTGAAATTATTGACATGCAATGTTTGTCTGGTTTTTATAACTATTAGCTGATATCACTTACATGATATAGTTAACATATTATCGTGTCTACAAAATTACACGATAAATTATCAACGTATTTACGAGTTTAAATTAAGGGCACTATTCGTTACAAATTATAGAAGATCCTACTATTCCTTTTTACTGTTCAGGCACTAAGAGGACTGATGAGCTTCTATGGGCTTTATGGTGATCACTTAAAGCGCCTAGTTACAAATGGCGATAAGCATAATGGCACCACAATACTGCGAACTTCGGTATGGGCTAAATCGCAAAGAGTGGGGCTTGCAGAAAAAGCCGCTCATAGAACCTTTCGTATTATGCCCAAGTATGTGATGAACAATGTGGTACGTACATAACTAGTGCAAAAAATGACAGCGGATGTAAGGTTTACTTTCTCACTGTCCTGCCCACTGTCAAAGGCGAAGGAAAAGACTTTTGACTTTGTAACCAAAGTTAGATAAAGTAACCAACAAAGAATATTGTAATAAAAGCGGTGTTGCTTAAACCTTTTGGTTGTGTTTACTTTAGGAGAATGAGGAAAAATAAATAATAGGAATGATTATGCAGAACATGTATAGAGTTGTTTTACATCTGCAGGCTCTAGGATTAAGTAGGTCAGACTGCTGATGATGCCCAAACAATATCATAAACGGATAGTCGAGACACAGAGTTCGTGTTAGGCATAATAATTGTATATTATCTCCTAACTTAACAATTTTAATAATGAGGGCCTGAGTACCGAGTAGGTACCTACTAGAAGTCTAATACATTAACTATGATAATACCCAATAAAAGTGACAATGGAGACAATACGTGCATAGAAAAAAATAAATAGGATTAAACGTAATTTATTATCTATGACTTTATATGTAAAATTAGACATTTATTGATTTGTTTTTGTACTATTTAATGTAATTAAAATTATCTTTTTGAACAAATTAATATACATTTTTGTGGTGTCTGTGTAAACATTGGTTCTTACTATTTCTGTCTACAGTCTGCATTAGTCTGGACATTGCCTCTCCCTAGTTGCGACATTGTTCTTGATCTTCGGCCATTAGTATTGATATTGATGAGCTGATGAGGTAAAATGTTATCAATGAAAAAAAAAGATGGAAACAGTCAATTTTTACATCTAAAATTTTTACTAATAATTATGTTTGTATTTCGATCACTAGTAATTATAAAAATACAGATGTCTAATATGTTATTAATGAATTGCAAAATAAACTAAATTTCAACGCAAGGATCAGTGAAAGGCCAATACCATTAAACTGGTCACGACTTTTGTCCATTAACGGGGTGCTTGAGCTGGTTGTGGCATTGGAACGGTATCACTTTTGCAACAGGCGTGTACATACATAATAAATGAGTGTGCTAATTTTTTTTAATACCTGCTTAGCCTGAAGGGTTTTGTGGAGGACATTATCTGTATTTTTTGTTTATTATATGCGAGAAATATGTTAGTTTGTTTTTTCTTCTGTCTTACCTGATGCCAAGTGATGATGTGGTGTAGGTAACACGCTAAGCTTAGAGTGACTGATTCTCAAATGATGCTGCCGAATGAAGAAAAATGATAGTTTTTAGTTTTTATTAGCGGAAAAAATGTACAAAAGATTAAATCGAAACAAATGAGAAAGGGTCTATGAAATCCATAATGAAATAACGAAATAAAATAAGGTTAAAACTGGAAATGATTCAAAGAAAAAGGCAACATTAAAATTCGATTGAAACCAGAGCTAACAATTTTCTGTCTTTAGTTAATAGATTTTTTCCTAAATTTGCCGCAGCTAATAATTTAGAACTATGAATACAAAAGTGCTCCCGGATCTATATTTAAAACAGTTAATGTCCAAACATAGATTTATTGTTTTTCTGTTTCAATCCCAGAAACTATGCGGGAGGTAGGACTTTTGTACCAGCCTGAATCATGGTTACCATGTACATGGTAAAAAAACCTGCGATAGTAACACTCATCACTTTCCGGGATCAGAAAGAATATATCCATAGCAATCTAGACGCCTTTGCCACAGTAGATGTAGTTCAGGGTGATATGACGTGGTTCATAGATTCCCGTCTGTCGGGTGTCATAATCGTTCTTGGACGGTCATCATTGCATCATTAAGTGATTTAATTTATGAAATTCCTGCATTAAATTGCATTGTATATTCTGAATCTTGTTATAATTTTTGTATTTGAAATAAGTGACATAAATTTCTTATTTAACTTCAGATAAACTGCAATAATTTCATCGAGTTCGTATAAAGGAAAGTGATATTCACGTTCTGGTGATATAACAATTAAGTTGTACTAAAGGCCAGGTTAAAAAGTGCGGTACTGTTCGCACTCACTTACCGGTGTTGCGTCATTGGTCTCAACTCTATACGGAAACTTGTATGGTCTGAGCCGGTCAGTGCTTTTTATGGCAGTAACCTATATCAGTTTAATCTTTTTTAATTGTCACAATGCACTGGCAATATCGTATGTTTCATTGAAACGAGTCTTTTTTTTAAATAAACCTCCTTTTGAACAAAATAAACTTTTTCAAATGAGTTAGAATTTGTAGTTAAATTATGACTGTAATATTTTTTTAAACTAAACATTGTGTTATAGACCATTTAGAACATATAAATTAGAAGCAATTATGTGTTAATTAGTATATATAATATTTAGATCATTAATCTAAATTTATAATGAGCTTTGTAAGCAATTAAATTTTGTTGCAAGTAATAAATAAATAAATCAGCTAAGCACAACAGCGTACGCTAGGTACCTAAGTGAAATGACATACAGAATAATAACTCTTAAAACAACACATGTGACATTTAAATTTGTTCTTGATAAATAAATTAATTGTGATATGAATAAATCAACTGTTTTATTTGACAAATGACCTAAATGTATGTGTTGTATGTGTAATTTAATCGGGCACCACGCCTTCTTTGCTAGTGCCCTTTACTTTGGAATTCTATTGGTTGCAGCATTATTATTATTACTACGTCTTCTATTTTGAACCATAATTAATTAATAGAAAATTTGAAGAGAAAAACGACTTTCTTTTTTTATAGGATAAAAAATGTTGACTAACAGGAGAGAAATGTAGTGATCTTTTATATATCTTTATCTATTTAAATATAGATTACAACTATTTCTAAACTATTTAATTATAAAGTTTGAAATTGAATTTACTTAGTTCAAAAAAACTCTTTGATATAAGTTTGTTAGACGAGTTCTGAAGTTCATATTTTTTTCGACATTTCTGTGGAGCAAACAAGACTTCGTACAGCGTAAAAATTAGTAATCGTACAATTATAATTGGTCACTTTAATTTCAAGAGAATAATTTATGCCAGTTGTTATGACGTTAATTATAGTATTTGGTGTATTCAAGTTTATTTTATTATATTATCTTTGAACAAAATTGCTTATTTGATTTCTCTGTACGGTTTAAATACTATGATTTGTAAATGTATTCGGAAATGCGGTCTGTATTAAATTGACTTGAATATTACATGTACAGTGCTGTTGTACTGTAGTTGTAATATGAATCTAGTGTCCTAGTATAGTATAATAAGACTATATGTTACTACAAAGTATAAACTACTATCATACAAACCTGCATCGAATTCGTTTCAATAGTTTTTTGCGAGTTTGGCGAACAAATTTGTTTCCTTTTATTACAAGTATAGTTTTTTTTTTTAAGTTTTATGTAAATAAGTGCATGTGTACATACCTACATTTTGTTATCTATTGTAATAACGTAATAAAGCTAATAGTTTTGCAATTATGATAATGGCGCACCGGATCTTTGAGAGCAACTTAATTCATAATGCAAACAAATTACAAGCGTTATCCTTATTTCTTTAGCAATAAGGTTAAAAATAGACTTATTTATTACATGTAGTGCACGTTTTATTAGTCTCTCACGTTCATTAAAACGGTGCGTGTATTTGGCAATGCCATTGGTGTAGTTAGAAATTTTGAGAAGCTCTTTTGTTAATAATGATGTATTTAGAAGTCTAAAATTCTTTGCACTCAAAGTTATGTGGACCCCAGTGGCGAAACTATAGGGTGACAGACCCCGGCCCACGTAAACACGAGCTCAGAAGTACCCTAACATTTTTCACAAAATGTAGTAAGAATTATAAATACAATTAAAGTTAGACACGACTAAATATTGAAACGCTTTAGTGATTTATTTAAAATCAAATTACAACGTGACAATTTTTACTGGGGCCCTATATAACGAATCCACTCCATGGACCCTTGACGCTATCAATTTAACGTTCGATCCCACAAAATACAAACAATAATAATGTAGGTATTAGCAGTCTTAGAAGTTTGAATTTGAGAGAAATATTTTAGGTTTATTTTAGTACCAATAGGATTAAGGAAAATATTTAGAGTTCCGTATAAAAAATTAAAACGCAGTAAAGAATATGTGAAAAGCGGGCGCAGCCGCGCAAGCACACAAACAGTTGTTAAATAAACTCGCCGGGTTCTGGAAACGGTTCTATCATTATTTATTACTGGTGCCGGGAATCGAATATCGGCTTGACTTTATTCCGCTGGCTTTTATTTGTGTGTAACTTGATATTTTTATTAACACCGCTGGTATTTTTTTGACCATCTCAACCCGACGTACTATATGTTCCTGCGAGTGTATATAAATATCGTGTCTAGAGGTTGATCAGTATAGAGGTTAATGTGATGATGGCGCAGTTGGTAGTGCGGTCGGATTCCGCGTCGATGGGCTCAGGTTCGAACTCACTTATTCAACTCTATAATGAATTTAGTTAAAGTATTTAGGGGTTTTTTATACAATAAACTATGTATACATATTAATACTTCATACAGTATTGTATTAAATCTTTAGCGGAAACTTAGCACAAAGAAAAATTCACTAAAAAGAAAATGAATTTTCTCACACATTTTGTATGGAAAGGATTTATTGATTATGACGCGATACAAGGTTTGCCGGGTCAGCTAGTTTGAAATAATTATTGATAATATTAAAATAAATAATAATAATATATGAAAACTACTTTCGAATATAATAAATCACCAGTCAGGTATATAGTAAGATACAGGACCCAATTACTAATAAATTGAAACATTTCGCATGGTTTATATTAATGTTGCGAAATTTCAATACACATAGGTAATAAATAAATAACCTGGGCAGTTAGTTGATAAGTTAAACAGATATGTTAAGTAACATGTGCCTGTCGTGTGAGTATTGACTTAACTAGATCGGTCCTTAGTCAAATCGTTCGATTGCAAAATCAAGGAAATATGGTACTGTACCTTATAGTATAATGATAGAATTTATACATTGGCAAAGATAAAACAGTTCAGGACCTTTCTCTTCTCTGGTTGTCAACGGATTGTTTTTTTTTTTTTGTTTTGTAGTTATTGGCGAGTTCTTATGAATAAAATAAACTATGCCCAGCCATGGGTACTGCCGACAGAAATGAATACACGAGAAATTGGAAAAAACTGTTTTTTAAATGATTAAATTTCATAATTTACAGATACAACCATACAGATACAGATACAATACAACAGATAAAAAATATTGCATCTTTACAATCAAATATAAAATTTATTTTATAACTTTATGAATTAGAATGAACATATTACAGCATTATCAATTAGTTAAGGCGAAAAACAACTTATTTATAGATTTTTAATGTTTTTTTCGCATACAGTAAAATAGCCTATTGAACATGTTTGACCAAAGAATAAAGTTTGGAGATAGCTGTAATTGAAACTGTGTGGTTTGAATTTCCGCACGTCACTATTTTTTAAATTATTTTCAAAGAAAACTACACGCCAATGGTCAGGTATTAAATCGATCGATAACACTTTACTGATAACTCATGTGATATACAATATTATCATATTTAATAGTCACCGTGACTGTATGAAAATAAGTTGAAACATAAACTATTAAATAATCGTAATTTATGCTAAAACATTTTTAACTTTTTTTTAATTTCTTTGTGTATATGTGTAACATTTTTCATTAGGTTACAAGAACATCTATCTTTTTTAATGTATGTACTCATTTTAAACCTCTAAGAGTGCATATCACACTAATAAGCGAAAGAATTAGTGCTTAATACAAAGACATTTCACCTAATTAGCAAGGAAACGTTTCAAGCAAACCAGTAAAGTTTCTCAAGCTAGCGTTTTTTTCAAAATTTATATAGAACAAATCTTTAACATGTATGTCACACGCGTTTCTATGCAGTACAATACGCAAGTTTAAACTACATAATTACAGCTAATAAAACAATGCAATCAGAGTTGATGTGCGGTGTGGCCTTCACCGTCGTCGGTTTGATTGACGACGTGTCTTTTGAAAATAAAAAATACGTCATCAGTAATAATAGAAGAGACACGTGTTTGTAACATTTAATATTATCTGTTATATGATAACAATAAAGCATAATAGCGTTTCATTTTAATTTTTCTATGGAAATATTTATCATCTATCCTAGTATGGTAAATTTACGAAATTGTTCTATGAGATTGATTGAGAATCGTTCGTCAGTCCTGTATCACTGCGACCTAGAAAAATCTATTGTGATTGCCTCATGCTACTAAAGCTCACTGCCTAAACCTGGACACATACCTGTATACCTTCATCCTGGATATGCATACTCGTACATGCTTACACAGAATTTGTTTATGTTTAATGGTATTAATGGTTCACATCTTACAAGACGTGCTTTGGCTTTCTATCCGAAGTTTTACAGAACCTGCACTTTCTTGTGTTGAAACGCAACAAAATCTAGTAGCTCAGATAAATAAGTGTTTGTGACTCAAGTAAGTATCAAAGTGAATCAAAATCGGACCAGTGGATTTAGATTTGCCCGAACAAGTAACGTCTTTAAGATAGATTAATATAGATTCAGATGAAGAAAAAAAGTGGTAAAAGAAAAATTACAAACGCAAGGTTTAAAAATACATACCATACACACTGTAAAACATAATGCATATGGTTATCTGTTTGTATGTCAGTAACTCTATTTGACTCGTTTGCGTGAGTAACTTAACGTATACCATATATGTATTTAGGTAAGTAAGTGCTTAAAGACCTCGTTTGTTGAGTCAACTGTTTGTTTAAATTTTCTAGGGTTGGTCATGATTTACAAATAATAATCTATCGCCAGCTTGCTTATTTGTTTATACTATAATTATAGGCTGAGCGATTTGATAATATATTACCTGATATTAAGTGACGATGTGATTCAGGATGGTATGTTAATAGGGACGCTTAAAATTAATGGTAGGAGTGATGTGGTTGGAATATACCTATTGGCGACAGATTTTAAACAAGTTTTTTTGTGGGGAATCCTTAATAGGTATGTTATGTTATGTTTGTTGTTTTAATAATAGATAAATATATACATTTTAAATAAAGAACATTTAAGATTAACAATTAAGGTTTTATAACATTCCTCCGGGCAATGATAAACGTTCACATTTCTTCAATAAGTCGACGAGGGGGTCGTATTGTGCGACGTCTTCGTTCTATTTCAGGTTGTGATTGTAGATGTTGTGCATTGTTAAGTGGAGCTTCTAAAATGTTGTTAGATGGTAAATGTGGTGTACTAGTTTCGGTTTGTAATGCTGATGTTTGTTGAATGGGTAGTGTTCGTAAAGGTTCTGATGACAGTGGGGAAGAAGTAACGAGATGTTGGTCAGGATTATGTGGTGTAGTACTGTTTGTTTGGCGCTGGGGTGTGAACATAGGTCTAATGTGATCAGCATGTCTTCGTTTTTGTGTTCCTTGAGGAGTGCGTACAACGTAGGAGTATAGTTGTTTCCTTTCCAATACAGTAGCTGGTTGCCAATTCTTTTCGAGTTTTGTTTTAATATAAACATTATTCCCTTCCACATAATTAGGTATTTTCGTTATATTTTCTATATTCGCCCTTAACTGTCGATGAGCTATAGATCTCATGTGATTCGGTCTCACATTGTCCAAAACACAAGATGGTTGACGTCCAAACATCATCTGTGCGGGTGATTTGCCTGTTGTGTTGTGTGGAGTTATTCTATATGTAAATACAAATTCTCGAAGTCGTTCTTTAAAGGTTTTATTATCTGCTGTACTAGCCGAAAATCTTGTTTTAAAAGTTCTCACTAAGCGTTCAGCTAGTCCATTTGTACGAGGATGGTACGGTGATGATGTTATGTGTAGAATTCCTAATTTTTTGCAAAACGTTTTAAATTCGTCTGACGTAAATTGAGGTCCGTTATCAGATACAATTATTTGTGGTAGTCCAAAAGTTGTAAAAATGCTACTCAGTTTGTCACATAAATTCGCTGTAGTGGTTTTATTCATTGGTTTTACTTCGATCCATTTAGACAAGGCGTCAGATATAACAAGCCATTGTTTTCCTTCGAATGGACCCGCAAAATCGATGTGAATTCTTTTCCCATACTTTTTCTGGGATGGACCATGAGTAAATGGGTAGTTCTGGAATATTAGGACGATTTTCCTGACAGCTCTTGCAGCTTTTTACAAAATTATCAATGTCCTCATCAAGTGATGGCCACCAACCGTAAAATCTAGCAAGAGCCTTCATGGCAGATATACCAGGATGTCCCTTGTGAAGATATTTAAGAATTTTATTTTGTAATGAACTAGGTACTATTATTCTGCCTTGCCACATAATTATCTTGTTTTCAATAGATAACTCATTTTGTTTTCTAAAAAATGGTTTCAATTCAATTTCATTTTTATATGTGCTCCAGTTAGTACCCATGTGTTTATGTATTTGTTTAAGTAAAGGGTCTGTTTTTGTTTGTTCTCTTATGCAGTTTTCAGTGAGAGCTAAATCCATTATTTTATTCGATCGTATGTGGCTGTTGATTTTATGTATTTTCGTTTCAATTTCAGATGGTGGCTCATGTGAATTAGGCATTCTTGATAAATAATCAGCCATTATGTTATTCTCTCCTTTTCTATATATTATGTTGTAATCATAGCTTCCTATTAGTAGTGCCCATCGTGTCAGTCGATTGTTTACTAATTTTGGTAGGTTTCTTTCAGATCCAAGTAGATGAATTAAAGGCTTATGATCAGTTATTAAATTGAATTTGGTTCCACGAAGATACTGATCAAACTTTTTGATTCCAAAAAGAATAGCTAACGCTTCGCGGTCTATAACTGAGTATTTACTTTCAGCTGGTTTTAGTTTTCGTGAGGCAAATGCTATGGGATATTCTTTGTTTCCTTTTTTGTGTAAAAGTACTGCCCCTATTCCTTTTTCTGATGCATCACAGGCTAGAAAAAGTTCTTGATTCTCGTCATATGCTACTAATGGTTTTGAATTTACTATAAGCATTTTTGTTTGCTCAAATATATTGTTTTCATAATCGGTCCACTTCCAACGCTGTCGAAAACCAGTGAGGGCATGAAGATCAGCGCATAAGCTATGCAGATGTGGAATAAATCTTTCATAAAAATTTACCAATCCAAGAAATGAGCGTAACTCCTGGGCGTTTGTTGGAACTGTTGCTTTCGAAATAGCTTCTATCTTCGCATTAGTAGGGCGTATTCCGTGTTTGTTAATAATGTGCCCAAGATATTCAATTTCATTATTCAAGAATGTGCATTTTTTAATGTTAACTTTTAACCCCGCTTCTTTTAGTTTTAGAAATACGGTATTTAACGTTTTTAGATGTTCCTTATCGTTTATTCCGGTTAAAGCAATATCGTCAAAATAAATGGCTACGTTAGGGATACCATCTAAGAGTGTGTCCAAGTAATGTTGAAATATCGATGGTGCTGTTGCGATACCAAAAGGCATTCTATTGTATTGAAAATAACCTTTATGTGTAGATATAGTTAAATATTTTTTTGAGTCTGGAGCTATTTCAAATTGTAGATAGGCGTCCTTTAGGTCGATTTTACTGTATTTCTCTCCATTAGCTAATCGTTGTCTTAATTGGTCAAATAATGGTACTGGGTGAGTGTGTGTAATCAATACTGTGTTTATAGTAGTACGATAATCACCACAGATGCGAATTTGTCCATTAGGTTTTACAACATTCACAGTAGGTGTTGCCCATTCTACAGGTGTTACGTTTGGATCTATTTTCGTTAGAATTTCTTCCTTAACTAGACGTTCTAATTCCAGTTCTATATTCTTTTTCATGTTAAATTTAATAGGTCTTGCGGGTACATGTTTCGGTTCTGTGTTTGATTTAATGTGTATGTTGACGTGGTAATTTTTAACCTTTCCTAGTTTATTGTTAAATAACTCTTGATGCGTATTGAGGACTTGTTCGAGTGACGTCGGTGTAAAAGTTTTTACAGAATATACTGGTTTTGGAAATTTCATATTGAACATTTCACTCCAATCTAATCCAAAAAGCATCGAATCTGTTGTTTTCATAACTACCACAGGGAGTATCTTCTTTATACCTTGAATTTCTACGGTAACATCTGTTAATCCTTTTGGTTTTAATTTAAAGTTACAGTATGCTCGTAGTTTTGGAGCTTTGCTTAAAATTGGTGAACCTATTTTTCTCCAAAAATTTGTACTGATAATTGAATAAATGGACCCTGGATCCCAATCCATCGTACATTTAACGCTATTGATTGATAAATCTATCTTTTTGCATCTTGTAGATTTATTTATTTTGTACACGTTGCTATCTGTTTCGTCGCTATCAAAAGTGTTGTCAGATTCACAATCTTCTGTCCCAATCAATTCATGATTGACATTCTTTACTTTTTGTGATGTTCGATGTTTTACTGTTGTTCTTATGTTGTCTTTGATGTATCTTTGGTGCACGATGTAAGCTCGGCCTGTCTTGATACAGCAACTGCCAAAATGACCTTTGGTTCCACATTCTTCACAAATGTGATTTTTAGCTATACAGTCGTTTATATTATGCCTCGCATGCTTCCCGCAACGACAACATTGTTGACGTCCATTTAGTTTACGAGGTTGGTATGTGTTAGGTTTATTTTGGTTTACATACTGTTTCTTTTGATCGGTTTAATGTATTCTTTTTACGTTCATTTTTAATTCATCAACATCCTTTTCAGCAACTTGCCTTGATTGTGAAACTGCAAAAACTTCAGCAAATGTTATTTCTCTCAGTTTACCATCTTCAGTCTCTGTTTTTAAATCTGGCCATCGTTGTTTTAGGTCAATTTCTAGCTGTTGGTGATTAATACCTGTTGCAAATCTGTCACGTAACTGTCTTTCAAGTAAAGAACCTTCATAGCCACAATCTTTACTAAGCGATTTCAATCTAAGTGCGTAGTGTTCCATTGATTCATTGAATTCTCGAGTAGAATTCCAAAATTCTGATAATGCTTTAAATCTAGTTTTCTTTGTTCTATGTAAATCTAGTAACTTACTTTTTATTTCCTCATATTGTTTTGTTTCAAAATCTGTTATGAAAGCAGTCTTCAATTCATGATATACTTCAGGTGTAAGAACAGTTACAAGTAAGTCTTTTTGTACATTTATATATTCTGTTCCCAAAATTTGACAACGTTGTTCAAAGTAATCAATAAAATTTTCTATCGTTATTGTTTCTGGATTAAATCTGTCACATTTAAAACTATTGATAATGTTACTCTTACTTGATGAGTCGTCGTTAGATGAAGATGATCTGTGTTGTCCCCCGTTAACCAACTGGTGTTGAATTATCATCAATAGTTCGGAAATTTGTTTTTGTTGGATTTGTTGCATCCGTAATATTTCATTGATTTATTTTTCGTCCATTTCTCTTTTTCTCGTCGCCAATATTATAAATAAAACATTTATAAATTACAAGTTAATATATTTCATGTTACACAATAGTAGACAAATTATGAAGTGCAAAAATATGACAGATGTTGTTTTAATAATAGATAAATATATACATTTTAAATAAAGAACATTTAAGATTAACAATTAAGGTTTTATAACAGCCTTTCTGCCCGGAAGGCCCGGAAGAGGATTATGTGGGACCTGTTTGATGTGAAGCGTCGGAAATACTCAATAAAACTTCCACAATGTATCGAAAAGTCCCGTCATTGTAAACAATACTCTACCACCATTGTATGTTTTAATCACGTTTTGGGTTAGAACGAGATATATATCGAACCTACGTCCATCGACACGGTATCCATGTAGGCTATCGCTTAACCATCATCGCTCCAACTTTTTATATCTTTACGTTTTCGAGGCTTGATAATTAATCATCTATCGTGTTATTAGTCATAAAACTACCAAGATTTATTAAGTTAATAATAACCTAGTGATTGGAAATCGCATCAGTCCATGTAGGTTCACATCCAATTGCCGATATTCCCGTGACCATAAAGGGTTAAGATTCTCACAGCTGAATGTATCGAGTGGGCAAGACTACTCTACGCTTGTGAGAATCTTTAATTCTTATCTTTTTTATTCAAAATAGACTACCTACGAGTGACGCTTGTAAGATATTTTATAAAATAATATTCGATATTAAACTTGCTCTCTTAGGGACTGCTCAAGAACCACGTAAGCAATAATTACTTATTTTTATTTAATTACTTGTTTTGCTGACTATTGCTGACAAGTTGACTTAGTCAAAAATGTCGAAATTTTTTCGTGCGTAGTACTTGAACAACCACTTAGAGCAACATATACATATAGTTTTTAAAAAGGTCCCCAAATTTAATTATAATATAATATAGTATATATATACATATACATATACATATAAAATAAGGCGGATTATTATGTAAACGATGGTGATGTATAGAAGTGACAGCCTTCTCTGTGCATCTACTAATAAACTTTCTGACTATAAGTTGGATAGTTCCAAAAAAACCAAATCGAGTTTTTTGCTGGTTTTTCTCGATGACTGAGTTGTTTTCCGAACCGGTGGTAGTATTTTTTTGACGCTCACAAGCGCCTTATTAGGGCCTAAATTGGATAATGTATATTTGAAATTGAATTTACACTAAATATCATATTGAAGTGTTATCAACTTTAGTGTTATCAATAAAAAAATTAAAAAAAAAAAGAAAATCCTTTACAAATTTTACTAATACCGATTAATAGCAATACGCACCACTAAGAACTTTCAAAACATAAAATATAGAACGCAGTCAACAAGCTGCTGTAATATGTAAAATGTGACCCCGTTTTGAAAATAATACATTATCATGAGAACTACGAATTATAAGTAAGTAATAATGTTTACCGTACAATGGTGTAATAGTTGTTATAAGGAGTGACAAAGGAAACCGGTATTCTTAGATATACGCGGCCGAGCGGACATGATCGGTGACATGCCACCGCGCGCGTGTTGCACTTGTATGCGGCACTCCCGAGTTACGCCACTTTACTTAGGGTTGTCATTAAGAGTAATTTCCCCAGTTTTCTCCCTGGATAATGTCATTATAGTAAATATTTTTATACCATATAATATATATCCACCACTGCCATGCCCGTACGTTTTGATTGTTTCCATAAATTAATTAATATTGAAAGTAGGATACTTGAAAAATGAGAAAAAGTGCCTTATTTTTGCTGTCGGTTTTAGACGTCCGTCAAAGAAATTTAACAAATACAAACGAAGAATGTAAAACGTAGAGGTATAGACGAAATCTTTCTTATTTTATACTTCTTTCATTGGGGCACAACGAAATATTTAATCATTGTTATAACTTGCTTTAGGCACAATTACAGCTTAATCATTTATTGTAACTTAAGCTTGGATAGACTCCATCCGCGATACAGCAACGACTTTTTATGCGATAATCTACAGATTATATTGGCTGTAATACTGTAAGTCAGAAATAAAGATTTTTGTGTTTTTTGTTTGTAATTCTATTATCAATTTATTTTTCAATTTAATTAAATAGCCGAAATCGGATTACATTGAATACATTAGAAAATCTTTAACCTTTCATGTAATATTATGTCTATTAATTTTTTAGATATAATAAATCTTTAATTAATTTTAAGTCAATATACTTATTTAGAATATTCATCTTAATTGAGGTAGCCCTACAGTTACTGGGCAATCGAATACTTTTACTACAACCTATTGTTGAAAGGGAAAGTTTTAAACGTCTCTTAAACCGCTCCATTTAATTTATATCGCAAATGCTTCCATTATGCTATTACGATATCAAGTAGGTGTGTTAAAAATATATACTTTTTTATCTAAAAACTTGAACAAGCAGTCAATATTATTACTGATTAGGAGAACAGCAGTGTCATCGTGAATAGTGAGAAACACAACCGGATATTTATTTATCATAAGAATAATAATAAATTCTGCCTATATTGTGGACATATTTCATAATATTTCGCAATAAACTTGGATTACAGTAACCTATTTCTGTCGTTTGTTTATAATCGACACTTTGGTTGGATTAAACCTGGTATGTATTAGGCGTTAAATATTGTTTTTTTTTTAAATTATATATACGAGTTTGCTAGTCATGCGCACTCGTATATAGCACTTTGTTTCTATACAAATGTTCACCAGATTACGACAAAAAATGCCCGATTTTCATAATGTAGTTTTCAAACGTACGTCAAATATATTTAACGAATAAAATATTTATAACTTAGAAGTATAGCTTAACTTAGAAGTTCTTGTTTTACGAATGAAATAAAATTTAAAATCTTCCTAGTTTTAGAGGAGTTTTCGTTTGTTTTGCATGGGTGTAATCAACTCGAGCTGGAGTTGTCCCTTTCTCGTTTTATAACTCTTTCTTTGAAGCGTAACGCGATAGCGGCAGATTTCTGAAATTACACATTCTTCAAATTTGTTGCCGGTCGTGTAATATACTCTTGACGTGTGTATGGATTCGCGACTTAGTCGGGCATGTAAAACCTACATTTCGTTGTCGATATTCATTGATCGTAAAGCGTTGGGTAAAGTGCTCCTTTGAAGCGATGATGTCGTCAATGGACGCGAGTCCGAACCCACATATCCAACTCTAAAATCAGCCTGATCTTCCGGTGAAGGAAAACATCGCGAGGAAACCATACCACGGTGGTAAGGATTTTCTAATAATACCCGCCTAAGTAGCTACCACCATCAAGTTCGAAAACCTGCCGCGAAGTACCAAAAGGTGTGTTCCGTCTGCATCACTTGAGGCTTAGTGTTTATCACAACTTAACATCAGGTGAGATTGTGGTCAAAACACTGTCTACAGTGTAAAAAAAAGTCATGCATGTCTTAAATCTCATTTCTATTTTGCAGGATCTACATGCGCTGCTCAAGTCGAAGCATATTCAAGGTCTGGAGATACAAAATGCGCACAAGACACTCAACCGGACCACGGTCCTAGAGAAGGTGGAGCAGGCCAAGTCGGCCCTCAGCTCGTCTGCAGGCGGACCGCTGTTCTTGGCTTTACCCGCCAATCCCGAACTATTGGCGAAGTATTACGACCTGAGAACGCTCGTGAAGAAAGTCGACTTGTTGATGGTCGAGACCCACGCCTTGGGTCTAGTGAAGAAGATGACGTACCACTCGAGTCGGCTGAGCGGATTGTGGGATATGATGAACACTGTAAGTCTTAAATGATAATATTTATATCCTAGTAGCGTACTAAAGCGTTGCAAAACCACGGAATGAATAAGAAAGAAACCGTCAACCAACGAACAACTCATCAGAATTTCATCACAACCGTGTGAATAGTTTAGAAGTTCATACGGGATTAATTTTTAGGAACATTGATTTTTATATATAAACTAGGTGTGTAGAGTGTGAAACCGCGGCATGGCCTGCGTTTCATATATTATTTACTGCGTTCTAATTTTTTTTTACTCGGAATCCTAATTATTTTCGAAGATAAAAGTACCCTTAGTCACTTGACATCCGTGTCAAAGTTTTTATAGTTTACTTTACGGCTACGATTAATTTGCTGTACTGTTGAATTTAGTTCTTTTGTGTTTCCGGTAGGGGCGTTGCTAGCAGAGAAAATGATTACAGTAATTGTTAACTAAATTAAAAAAATGCTTATTAAATTAATTGAAATTATTAACGTACTTAACACCAAAAATAAGAAACATGCAATTAGTAAGTCTATTTTTATACAATTGTTTAGAGTTTACCTACTTCCAAGTTTCAAATCGTTCATATTAAAAGATCGATCATTAAAAGCAACCGGTTCTAACTTAGTCTACTTATAATTATATATTTATTATATAATGTAGCAAATGATGCAATTGTCTATTGTATCAAGTAACATAATGCTAGTATTGAATAACTTCGATGTCGCTGTGTCCGATATGAAATGGTTAGTTATTACATAAACTTATTCTTATCAAACATACACCTATATCCAAACAATAAGGAAACCTTAGAAAAAAAAAACTTAGAACGCCTGTAGTCGCATGCGTAGTGAAACTATCTCAAATTGGCCTTAAAAGGGTACGATGCGTGCCGGTGATAACGTAATTCCGTGTTGCTTACACTGCACACGCATACAATTTTTCGGCTTCAATGTTAAGCGATTTTTTTGCTTGAAACTATCGCTCTTACGTTATTTTCTATGGTTTTATTGACTAGAGTTATCAAGTAATTTTGTTTGGTCGTTTTTATTTTTATGCAGAATATAAAATAAGTATCCAAATATGTATGAAACTGACTTCCCCAAAAGAGTTACATAAATTAATTATAGATGGCGTTAATTTTATTTATATTGCGTAAGTATAACGCTTTGAACACAATCTCAGTTGATTTTAAGTGACGTGACATGATAAACTTGCTGATCTTGGAAATGGTGCAGCAGGAACACCTAGGAAACACTTACCATTGCTGGACGACTTATTTATTCCATATCTAAATATTCGCTTAAGCAAATAAAGCACACTTTTAATGAGTAATTCGACTTATATATAAGTAGAATTATTAAGAAATAATATTGAGGTATAATTCGCAACTCACGATAAACCAATTAAATCAATAATAACCTATGAATTTACATTAAAATTAAATCACCACCCGTCTAAAAATCGAGTTTTCGATAAATAATTATTTACCACGTCGAATAAACTATTTCAGTAATTAGGAATCAATCATTCGTTTCAAAACATTGGATATGTGTAATTAATCAGTATGTCGCTAGGGCATTTATCGTGGAGCTAATCATTGAAGGTGATCAATCTTAAGAAAAAACTTAGCAACACAAACTTACCAACATACGAGTGCGTTTGCGAAACATGTTTGTAAGGCGCTAAAACCCGGTGTTGTAGTTTAACATCCGCAAATTTAACTTTGTTTCTTATTTACAATTTAGTACAACGAGGTCGATTCTATGGACAGGTGGATCTCTGTATTTGATTTTCGCTAATGGTTTCAAGAATTTCGATCAATGCGCGTGTCGTGTCGTGTTTCTCTTTAATACGGATCGTGTGCGGTGCCTTGAATTATTTCGCTCTAATTGCCGTATCGTTTGCTAAGATAAATTGCGCAGGCGCTTATTACCAAATTTGGTTAAATTTAATTGGCCTAGAAACAGAAGATTGATTATTTTGTGTTGATTGAATATATATGTATTTATTCAATATATATTATTTTTATATCTGATTATACTTACAAAGGCAAAATCTACTTAAGTAAATGACAGTAAATATTGATAACGTAATCACGATTCAGACTCCCCCTCCCGTACCCATAAGTGGTTACGAATTACTTGAAACGGCCCCTAATACATACTTTATCCAATGTTCTTATTATGTATGCTGATAGAATCTACTTTTTATAGTTTGAGTTTGTATTATCACACACAAGTATGATAACGATAGTAGGTCAGTAGTGTTGAGGTTGTTGATTGACCTTTACTATAGTAGTGTTGTAATGTTTTAGTTAAAATCCATATTTAGGTTTAACTGAAGTTACCTCCAAAGGGCATATTTGATCGTTTTATCTTCTAAAAATCTACGCGTTTATAATGTACTTTATTGAAATTTATTCGACAAGGAAAAATTATGTATTAAGTATTCAAATTTGACATGTACCTATAGTGAACTAATAATACGATTTAGAAAATAAACTACGTATGGTTTCAGCTTTTTTAGTCAGTTATTATTATCAAAAAATACTTTTACACAATAAGTTTAAAGTATAAGTAGTTAAATTAATCTATAGATAAAATAATTCAAGACATTTCTCTTCAACCAATAATGTTTCTTTTTGTTTAACGAATCAATTAACTTAACCTTAAACTTAACCCTTAACTTTTCATATTTGAAAATGTATTTAACAACAATATATACAAATGAAAAAAAAAGCGAATGAAATATAAGATTATTTACAAAGGAGTTGAAATTTTTAAACTGATATTTTTCCAGGATTCCGTTGTCGACCTCGTCGTGGGTCTCGGTGTGCCGGCTACTAAGATCGTTATTAGCCTTCCAGCCACCGTCCGTCAGTTCACTCTCATGAACGAGACACTTAGTACTCCAGGGAGTCCTACCGTTGAAGAGGAGCCGAAGATTGTGGACCAGGCAGAACTCTGCAGGCAATTGCAGAGAGGACGTTGGACATTAGAGAGAGATCAGGATTTGTCTGCGCCTTACTCTTTCAAGTGAGTGATACTATAAATTATTTCTAAAAGGAAGTTATACCTTTAGATACTTCTGAATCTAAGTGTATAGTAATAGCTATGCCGGCCGATATTACGCTATGTTAAAATCATAATTTTTCTCTATTTCAAAGTTTAGACTTATTGAATTGAGTAATTTTATGTACTTATATCCCATATCCCATATGTCGAAAAGACAAATTGAAATGCGCAAAATGAAATTAATAAATGTGTTTTTATTTAACGAATATTATTACAGGAACAAAACATGGATGTCATTCGAAGACGCACCCTCGGTGGATGTGAAAGGGAAATACGCTCGCGTTCGAGGACTAGCCGGTATAGCTCTGCACGACGCTGACAAAGACAAAGAGACCACCTGCGGACCATCATTGAGAGCATCACTAGCTAAAGTCCTCAACCAACAGAGTAGGGCACCAAGGGCCGCTGTATTGAGGTAAGCCTTACAAACTGTAGATTACTTCAGCTACTGTTTTATATAAATAGGCCTCATGGTACTTGGTACGATGTCTTTAGCACTCAGCACACTAGCTCGGGTAAAACTATAAAATATTTACAGATTAGCCAGACTCTAATATAGTTAGATGAAAAAGTAACCTTCATTGTGTCCAATAAAGTTACATTTGAGACTATGTCTTCCATATGCTATGCTTATTCTTATAAAGATGGTACTTACGTGTGACAACCATTTGGTTTGCTTTTTTGCGATGTGGTCCAGGATGGTAAAAACACTAAACCTAGGTACTGGTTCTCAGGTGATGCTGCCGGAATACACCTACTGGTATTTAGTGACAGGTTTTCTTAGTTGAGGGTGGCAGCTACCCAGGCGGGCATCATTAGGAAATCCCCTACCACCATGCAAAACATGATTTTACTTGTATATTCTTGATTTAATAAAAGTAATAGTTAATTTACTATTTATTAAATGGTAATATATGAAATATAGAATTATAAAATCTCTACATATATTTTCGTTGTTTGGGTGAAAAATTATATTTGAAAACTAGCTGTGTGCCCGCGGTTGCGCCCACGTTTGTTATGTTCTTCACTGCGTTTTAATTTTTTAATACGGAACCGTAATTATTTTCCTAAAAATTCTGTAGTATTCAGATAAAGTAATTATATTTCTCATAAATTCATGCACTTGCCCGTAAAACTGTGCATTGAATCGGATTTTATTCAATTTTTTATTAGTTTTTTTTATGCGGAACTCTGATTGTTTTCGAAAATTAAAAGTACCCTAAGTTACCCGAAGTAACTTCAGCTATCTACCAAAAAAAAGTCAGGTCAAAATCCGTCCATCCGTTACAAATATTACCCGGAACAAACAGACAGATAGATAAAAATTTTGGTATTGGTGTCATATATACGTTCATATCTATTTAGTAAAAAAAAATAATTTTGACATTACAAACAGACACTTCAATTTTATTTATTAGTGTAGATATTTTCCCAAAAATTAACTTTAGAAATTTTACAATCACTCGAACTGCAATAGTTTCAACGACATAAAACATATAAACTATATCGAGAAAAGATAGAAAAAGAAATATGGGATGTCAACTTTTCAATATTTTTACGTGAACCATAAATTTGTTTTTTTTTTCTCTCTTTATCTAGCTCCATGAGAGGGAATGAATAAAAAGTTAATATTTTCCTTTATGCCTGTATACGTAGTCATATTGTGAACTGATTTCAGGTCTTTAGAGCATGAAATCCTCTCAGCGCCTGGTCACGCTCGTGCGCTGGACGCTCTCCAGGTGTCTCCGTACCGTATCACGCAGGTGGTTGACTCTGACGGTGTTATTCACTCCATCAGAGAGGTTTGTATATATATTAGGAATTAATTAGATAGAATGTATTATTGTATTGTCATATTTTTGGCAGTATAATTCATTTGAAAGAAGGAATTTGGTCATTTAAGTGTTGTCGATTTTGAGTAGCTTGTAATATCGTTATTAAGACAATTAATTATAAACAATTTTAGATCTCTGGTAAAGGATTCACCAAAGCATATAACACATGTAATGTTTTTGTATGATTTTTGAAGCCAACACGTTGTATATTTCACCATATGTTGTTTTTCACAAAGTTATACTGTTGTGGACTACTTATACAGTCTAATGTAAATTAAGTCATATATAAAAAAATAAGTAAATATGTAACATATTAGTCCGGTTTGCAGTTTTTTGTTATGTGTGTGTGTGTGTGTGTATAAAAAAAAAAACATGATTTTCTTAATATTCCAGGACACTAGGACAGAATTTTCTTGCTCAAGGCAAGGTTATTTCGTCCACCCACGTTCCTGCGCTAGGTTCTACCGCTGCGTCAAATTCGATCAGCTCTCGCCCGAATATACTGTAAGGATTTTCTACTTTTTTTTTCTTTTATTCTTTCGTAACTTCCAACAGTTCTTGGTGGTTATATAATTAATACCAGTTTAATATCAATCATATACCTATCTAAATATCCGTGAATTATAATTCTTCTTTAGGAATTCTTACAATTTAAAATATGCTTGACTAAAAATAAATGTTTATGGATTTGCAAAAAAAAAAAAATAGATCTGACAGAGTAGCAGTGGCAGTGTTCTGACTTTCAAGTATAGTGTTTTATCTGTGGTTCTGACGTTCATAAGCGCTTTCACAGTTCGAATAATGTATGTATATAATCTTTGAATTTGTTGTATATACATAGATATGACGAGTGAAATAACTAATTGCTAGTAGCACACTGGTTTAGGAAGGAAGGTAAGAGGAACGAACTTTTTTCAGGCATTAATGGAGAACCCGATATATTACAGAATTCATCGATTTAATATTAAATGGAGCATCATTCTATCGATTGATAGATTTAATACATATTATTATTTTAAAAAGTGAATAAATATATATAATATTTTAAAAAGTTAAAAAAGTTAATCGCTGGCTAATTTCACTCCGCGGCTTTCGGTCTATACTGCCATGTGATTTTCATCATTCTGACAACACTTCACGGACCTTGCACAATATGGGTTTATAAGTTTTGTTTTGTTATTTTATATTGTGTTTCTTGTAATAAGGTCTTTGAATTCGACTGTCCCGCTGGACTGGCGTTCGACTCCCGATACGAAGTGTGCGTGTGGCCAGGCAGCCTGCCACACACTCAAGCTTGCCCGGGATCATCTGAAATAGCTCCTGTACCTAAAACTAGATTCATCTGCCCGGAACATGAAGGTAAACAACTACCTGCCGACATGTTTTTAGACTGTTAAGCGCTTCTATCAAAATTTCACCTGATGTTAAGTGACGATGTGGTCTAGGATAGGAAACACACTAAGTCTAGAGTTATAGTGGTTTTCAAGTGATACTGCCGTAATCCAGTTATAGATGTTTTGCGTCAGATTTTTAGATTTGAGAGAGATAGGTCAGTCAGGCGGCTATTTAAAATATGCCTTCGTCATGCTATATGGTTTCATCACAATGTTTATTTTCGCCGAAAGCTCAAGCTCATTATAAAATAGAATAGAAATTGAACTTACGCCATCGACGCAGAATCCAACTACAGTACTCGTTATTTTTTACGTTAAAGGTTTGTCCCTTTATTATAGATAATCTGTTGGCAAACAGAGAATAAAGATATCTTTAACTATTTTATTTTGCGAGGTTTATATATAATTCATACAAATATATAAAATTAAAGTGTCTGTTTGTAATATCACAATAACAATTTTAGACTGAATATGTATGTATACCTACACGGAACCTATACCAGAAAGATCATTAAAAAAAACTTATGTGTCTGTCTGCTTGTTCCGGCTAGACCGATTTTGGTATATAGCTGTAGTTTCTCCGCGTAACTTGCACTACTTTTATTTTTCATTAATAAATATAAATAAGTTTCTACATTTTCAGGATTTTATGCCGACCCGGAGAATTGTCGCTGGTTCTTCGCCTGTTTGGATCACGGAAAGGCACCTCTCACCGCGTACGAGTTCCGTTGTCCGTTCGGTTTGGGTTTCGATGCAACTCAACTGAAGTGCGATTGGCCTTGGCTCGTACCGGCTTGCGGGAACATCGCTCGGTACGAAGCCGAGGCGTATGGATATTCCGCTGCCACTCTTACAGGTAAGACATTTCTTACTATAAACCATCATTAAAATTATAAAGAACATTGAAAGGAAGATCTACTTACTCTTTCTTCTAGTTTTTTACCACTACAGTACACATAGTGTCTATTTAAATAATCTATGCATTCTAAAGCTATATTATAATAAATATTAACCTAAGTCCTTTTGAAATATTATAAGAAACAGACCAAGAAACAAAATCCGATCAAAATCGGCCCAGAGACTTAAAATTTGGCCAAGCAAAAATGAATAATAAAATTTACTATTTTATAAAGGATCAGTGAACAATTTACTTTGTACACGTATTAATTTCCTAAATGTAATTTTTCTTACTGTTTTACGTGTATATTTCAATTTTTAGGCGCAGCCGGATACCAAGGTCAGACAGCGGACTCTGTTAACGTGGCTGCCCATCAGAGTCTTGTGTCCGGCGCATCTCTCAACAACTTGGTCGGGATTCAAAGCGGATTCCTTTCACAAGCTGATGCTCTCGATAATAACTTCATCGCTTCTCAAGAACTCGCAAACGGACCATCGGGAGCTCATTCTTTCCAAATAAACAGTGACATACCATTCGGTGAAGTTCAAGGCCACGGTTTGGTAAATGAAGCTGGTGGTTCTTCATTAAATAGCGACCAAACAGTTGTTAATGTAGGTTTAGTGCAACCAACTAAATATAATGATGAAGTAAAATATACGAGTGGATCATTGATTTTAGATGATTATAGGCTTCCGTCTAAAAGTAAGAGTGCTACACGTATTAAAGTAAAGAGAATATTGGTAGAGTCCATGATTTAGGAGCTTCAGCAGACTTAGGTTTAGGAATCAGTCAGTCTGCGGCATACTCAATAGGGCATAGTGGATACTCTACATCTTCATTTGGTGTAGGTAACTCTGCGCATAATATTAAATCACAAAGCGGATCTTATGAAGATATTTCCGGAGCATACGTCCATGACCCTTCGGGTGATTATGCTGAACCTTACAAACACGTAGATTCACCTGCTGTACCTTACGTTCATGACGGTTCTGTATATAAAGACTCTGGTGAGTACTACAATTCTGGAAAATATTCAGCTTCCTCACAAAGTGGTTATGATGCTAAATACACTGTACCAATAAACGCGGAAGGTAAATACGTTGATGATAACAGCGGGCAATATGTTCATGATAATTCGGGTTCTTATATAGAGTCACATAGTGACGTTGGGACTAGTAACGGTTACGGATCTCGTTATTTAGGTGATTATTCAAATGTATATTCGGCTTCAAAGGAAAGCTATAGAGTGGACCACGCCGCTTCTAATAGTGGTGAATATAACGTTGACCATTCGGGAGCATATGTAGCTGATTCATCAGGATCTTATAAGCACGATGACTCTGGCAGATATGAAGGTGGAGTGTATAGAATTGATGGACATATTGGAACTTCTACTGCAGGAGTTAGTAAAGGAAATGTCGCCTCGCAATACCAAGGCAGTTATAGTGAAGCTAATGTCGGCAAATATTTGAGCGACTCCGAAGCTTATGCAGGTGGGTCTCACACTCTTACCGCAGGAGCTGTAAATGTTGAGTTGGTGGGTAAAACAACACTGGTTGATGCTGAATATAATGACCAATACAATTATCAAACACTTAATAATCAAAATTCTTTCCGACATAAAATCGTACATCCTGGTCACGTTTCTTTAGTATCACAGCCAGCAGTATCTATAAACCACATAGGTACAGACGGAAATAATCTGGACGGATACAGTTTGGTAACAACTCCAACTTCTTCCGGAATTCCTACAACAGCAACACCATTTGCTGTAACAACATCTCTACCAGCTATTACAACATATAAAACTACCTTCGTCCCTGAAGTTCCAAAATCAACTATAAAGCAAATATTTGGATATTCGCAACCAGCTATTACATTCATCCAACCGACGTTAACACCCATTAAGCAAGTGTCTCCAAATATTCAAGATAAAACAAGTGAAAATCTTGGATTAAATTATCATTTAGAAAATGATCAAGCTCATAAAAATGATCAAGCTGTATATTCTGATGCAACAGGATATGATTATTCTTCTAATAATAAAGGCAGTGCTCAAAGTCAATATAATATCAATTCTGGTTCTACTGGTTATGACTATTCAAAGCCCAGTATTAAATTCCAAGAAGGCATAGCACATACTACTCCATCGCCTATTGTTTTATCAACAAACAGACCACAAGGATTTGCTCATAGTCAACAAACTGTTCACAATGCCCACTCAGTGGGACTTGGATACTCAACACCGACACCCGTTAGTGAGGAACCCTTTAAAAAGTTAGTGGCTTATACTACAGGACCGTCTATCACTGCTTACGCTCCTACTACATACAAGCCTCAAGCGTTCAGTCATCAAACCTACCATAAGGTGGACACAACTCATCATGACACTGCTGGTGAAATCGGCACGGGATATATATCGGAAATTGCTTATGAACAACCAAAAGTAGTACACTATACTACACCCCAACCAGTAATTGCTATTCAACCAGTTGTGTCGACTTATAAACCACAAATATTTAGTCATCAAACTTTACATAATGTAGACGCTAGTCAAGTTAATACATACTCGAAAGATGAACCTGAAACTTATTCAGAAGAAAATTCTGGTTATACTTACAATATACCATCTAGCAAATTTGAGGAAGTAAAAACTATACAATACTCAACGCCAGTGACCGCAGTTTCTTCGACATACAAACCGCAAGCCTATAGCCATCAGACTATCCACAAAGTAGAAAATCATGGATCACCAGTATTTGCTACATCCGTTCCAGATGCTCAAGTTTCATATCAAGCTCCAATCACTACCTATCAAAATCCAATTCTTAAGTATACAGAACAAGTTACTCCTATTACATATAACAAACCATCATATAATTCACAAGCCTTTAGTCAACAAACTATTCACAAATTTGAGGGCAGTAAAATTTATAATCCAGAGATTAATACTGGTTCTGCTGGTATTGAATTAGTAAAATCTGTTAGTTACGAAGAACCAAAATCGATTTATTCAACTGCACAAACAATCGTTCCAATACAATCTGTAATATCGACTTACCAGCCTCAAATTTTCGGCCACCAAACATTTCATGATAAAGACACAAATCAATATAAAAGTCAATCTGAAAACGCGGAACAAGGGTATACATACGATAAACCTAGTATTGTCTTTGAAGATATAAAAACTGGTGTGGAATTTTCTACAGCAGCTCCCGTAGTATCAACATATAGACCACAAGCTTATAGTCATCAAACAATTCACAAAGTGGAGAGTCAGAAAATTGTACCAGTTAGTTCAACAGCAGCCCCCACGATAGATTACTCCTTCAAGCAAGCTGGTATATCGACATACAAAAATCCAATATTAAAATACACTAACAAAGTGACGCCGACCACTTATGTCAAGCCCACGGCCACTATTTATACTCAAACTTACCAACCCATAGTAAACCAAAATGAAGTTAGTCATGTGGTTAGTCAGCCACAACATTATGGAGACCAACAATCATACGCCGAAAATAACCTACAAATAGGCTCAGAAGGTTATTCTTACAGCCAACCGGAAATTCAACGAAATATAGAAACTTCAAATACAGCTTACTCTGATGCTAGTGTTGTATCTCATCAAACATTCCATCTTTCCAATACAAAAACTGACGTTAACAATGGAAAAGATATTGTATTTGTTTCAACAACTCCATCAACTCTTGCATACGAAGATCGTTACACCGACTATGTAGAACCGCGCAAAATCGAAACGTACCAGGCACAAGAATATATTCCACCTAAATATGATTATCAACAATCTTATACTATATCAACTGCCTCTACTCCCATTGTCCATCAAAGTTCCGTAATTCAAGATCAAGTCGATTATAAACCTATAGAATATAGTCAGCAATATGAAGCGGTTCAAAATATTCCAATAAAACAAGCTGCCTATACCACATCTCCTTTTCAACAATCAGGAAAAATAGGATCTTCACACCGTGGAACTACAAAATATAATAAAGGTACTTACGAAAACCCAGAAATACAAGTTGCTTACAAAGCAGAAGAATATTTACCACCTGTTGTATCTACAGTAACACCCATCGTAACATCTACTTATAGACCTCGTTTCTATTCTACAACTTCTACTACACAAGAATATTTATCACCTGAGATTGATAACAAGTATTTCGTACCGTCAACAACAGTTAGAAACATTGTTAGACCCACAACTCGATCATATAATTACGCTGAAGTGACTACTCCATCAAAAGCTCCAGAATACTTACCTCCAGTCGAGGTCGATAATGCTAAATTTGTACATTTTGAAAGTTTTGGTTTTGATAAAACTGATTTATTGTCATCACCAAAGATAAACCCTTACCAAGATTATTCTGTACCCAAAGAAGTGGTTTACAGAAAACAGAATATTGTAGTAGAAACAGCAAAGTCCCACCAACTAGGATTTGGAACTGTGGGACCCGATGCTGGTTTGGTTTCTCCAGGAACTTACACAACTGCAGCACCGATTATTGTGTCGACAACTTCTAGACCTTTTGTGACTACTCATGAACCCAGTTATAAGTATATACAATCTACAACAGAATACAATGCGCCTGAATATTTACCACCATCAGCGGGAGTACAAACTGCTAATTTGCAAACATACAAAACCAAGGAAATTAGTTCATCATCAGATAATCAATACAATCAATATCAAGAAAATATTCAAGTAGCAACAGCTGCTCCGAAAAGAAAAAATATTGTTGTTGAAACGGCTAAATCTCAGCTTCTTGGCTTTGGTACCACTGGACATAATGTTGATTTGGTATCACCAGTTTCATATACCACTGTATCCCCAACAATTGTATCAAGCGCAGATTATTCCTCTCTGTCACCAAAGTTCGTAACTTCCTCTTACGCGCCTGTGGAACAAGGACTATTTGAAGTAACACCATCGAGCATACCTATTCGTAGGACCAAGCCAAAAGTAGCAGTTGTTACTAAGATTAATGACTTTAATCCACTTCTTGTTCGGAAGCTTGGAGCAGTATGTAGCTGTCAGTCACCAGTATTAATTCTGAGAGGAAAAAGGCCTACTGAGAAGTTGCCGGATTATGATGATGATATTGATAGTGTTGATGTCAATATTGGTGATGTTAATGACAGCCAATGGGTGGAAAAATCTATCAGTGCGCATACACCTACCGTACTTTCCCCAGTAGTTACGTCTACTTACAACCCCATTATTGTCCCAGATGATTCTTATTACCAGGATTATCAAGAACATATTAATCAAGAAGTAGTTGTCACGCCTAGAAAAGAACTTTACTCCCAAACCTACGTTTCGAGTACTCCGATTGCAGTATCATCAACAGAAAAAGCTATCAGGGGCAGGCAGCGAATTAATCCTGTCACTGTTGCACCAACATATGAAAGTGTGATCCTTAATCATGAAATCACACCATCTATTTCTCTGAAAGAATCTGAATCGGTTGGAGTTTCTGGTATAGATGTGCAACCGTTTGATCGTTACGGACCAGGTGGATTGAGAAGTAGAGATGAAACTTTGCAAGGTACGGTAGATTGTAAGAGAGCAGGATTGTTCCGTCATCCGAAACAATGCAACAAGTTTTACGCCTGCAGGTGGGATTGCACGAAACAGAGATTTACTCTGCATGTATTCAACTGCCCTATTCAACTCAGTTTCGACCCGAGTATAGGAGCTTGCAACTGGCCAAGTCAGGGTCCAGCTTGCCAAGGAGACACGCTTCTTACCAACGCTTTATAACTTTAGTGCTATTACATTTAATAATATCATCGTGCCATCTAAATTGTGATAAAAAAATTCTCCCCGTTCGGTCAACGCGTATCATTCGTTAAGAAGCTTGCTTATTTATTTTTTGTTCTGTTACTGTTCTGTTATTTCATAGTTATTTATTGCATTTGTACTTCTCTGCTTAAAGCTTGCCATGCACCTTGTAATCGAATTCTCAGATTGAAATTAGAGTTACCATTATCTAGTTCATGTAGCATATTACAAGTTGTAATATAGTGAAGTCATATTTTTTGTATTTTTATAAATTAATATAGTAATAATACGCTGTAATTGTAAATATATAATTTTATTCAATTTATGTTGTATTTATATTCACATCATTACATCATTATTTCATATAATAATAATATTTGTCATATTTTTAAAATACATAAAATGGTCATTAACAAAAATATTAAATATTCAAAGTCACAGGTTTTCCTACTTCAGCCAACGTTTCTTTATATTTAGCAAGGACGGGTTCAACCTCTTCTTCGATAAATTCAGTAACCTGGTCAGGAGCCCTGCCTATAAATGTGGATGCATCTAAAATTGTACCCAACTGTGATATAATAGGAGCAAAATACTTATCATTTTTGATACGCTCGATCAAATCATTATCCTTGCCGTGCTGCTTTACTTGAGCACCAGCTTCATGGGATAGAACCCTAATTTTCTCATGACATATTTGACGATCTCCTCCTGTTTGTACCATTGCCATTATAATATTCTCAGTTGCCATAAACGGTAATTCTTGGGCGATATGGCGAGCCACAACTTTAGGATAAACAACTAATCCCTGGCATATATTTAGAAGGGTAAGTAAAGTGGCATCTGCAGTTAGGAAAGCTTCAGCTAGAGTGAGGCGACGGTTTGCTGAATCGTCCAAAGTGCGTTCCAACCATTGTACCGCATGAGTATTGGCCGCGTTAGCATGTAGAGTGATCAGATGTCGAGCCAAAGCACAACAACGTTCGGATCTCATAGGATTCCTTTTATAAGGCATAGCACTTGAACCAATTTGAGAAGACTCGAAAGGTTCTTCGATTTCTTTACGTGAAGCCAGTATGCGTATATCAGAACACATTTTGTGCACTGTAGCACCCAATCCTGATAGAGCAGATACTACTTCCAAATCTACCTTCCTTGAATAAGTTTGCCCTGTTACGATGTATCTCTTGTCGAAACCGGCGAGTTCTGAGACTCTTTTATCTAAAGCTCGTACTTTATCACCGTCTCCCTTAAAGAGTTGGAGAAATGAGGCTTGTGTGCCTGTTGTCCCTTTGACTCCGCGAAATCGAAGGTCTTCTTTAGCGCGAGAGAGAGCTCGCTCGTCCATAAGTAGATCAGCTAGCCATAAACAAGCTCGTTTACCAACTGTCGTCAGTTGCGCTGGTTGTAGATGGGTAAATCCGAGAATTGGTAGATGTCTGAAATACAAAACACATAATTTAATATAATTAGATTAAAAGTAACAAAAATGTAGATATAAACTGCACTTTATATGTATGTATACAACAAAATTGTATAGAAAGTAAAATCTAAATTTAAACATGTTTAAAAAAGACCACTCACTGATACTTTAGAATGAAAGACATCTATATGATTTGTGAAATTATCGGAAAAAGGTTACGTATACGTATTTGCATGGCAATAAACCATACAGCCACACGTTTAGTCTCTATCTCACCCTGATGGTAAGTGCAGATGAGGCCAAAGTTGGATCGCGATTACCCAAAAGATTGCCATTGAAAGACTGCCATATTATAGGTAGGTGGAAAGACAGACGCCAAAATGTTATCTATATTTCAATGAAATCGGTATTTTACGACAAATACTGAGTATATTGCTATTAAATGATTTTACTATTATTATTAAAATGATACAAAAAATTAAGAAATAATACTGTATTTGTGGAAAACGTCAAAACAATATGATTTGCTATGTAGACCTCATATCGTATGAACTAGTGTATGTATTTTCAAATATTGTTTCGTTTTCATCATTTATGATGCGAACACTTACATATCTCAAATCGTAGAGAGAGTAAATGGAAAAGCGATACTGGCTCATCTGGTAGTGTGGTTGGATTCCGCATCAATGGACGCAGGTTCGACCACCTGTCCATTTCTTTAATGAACCTGAGGTTTCGTCGAAGGAAAACATAGCATAATGGTAGGGTATTTTTTAATAATGTCTGCCTGAGTATCTACCATACTAAAGTTTGAAAACCTGTTGCCAAACATCAACAGCTGTGTTCCGGCGGCACCATTTGCGAGTCAGTACCTTTTAACCAATTTACCATCCAGATTCATATCGTTACTTAATATTACTTGAGATTGTGTTCAAAGCGATGAACCTATACAGTATTAAAAGACAAAGTAAACTCACTTATATTCGTTGGAAAACTTCGCCAACTGACTGATAACTGCAGCTAATCTTGGCAGTAAAAGTTCCAAACCGTGCTTCAGGATGATCAGGTCTGTATTATCGCCGACGTAGCACGAAGTCGCTCCGAGGTGAATAATGGGAGCGGCAGTCGGGCAACGTTGGGCAAGCGTGTGCACGTGCGCCATGACGTCATGTCTTACACGCTTCTCGTGCTCTGACGCTTTATCGAAATCTATGTCGTGGATCGCAGACTCCAACTCGGCGATCTGCTCGTCAGTGATGTCTAGGCCTAATTCCTAGAATTAAACGATATCAATGCATTAGTACTAAATATGGAGATATCCTTGTTAATACCAACATAATCTCTATATAGAGGACGCTTAAGTAATGCATAATTTTTTAACTCCCCCTTCCCCTTGTCAGTAAATAAGAGAATTATTTTCTTTATATATAACACAACACAAATTTAAACACACATAAAATATATATTTATTATAGCATAAAACAAAATGTTGCGCTTATGCGAACAAGGTCTCCAATCATACCTCGACTGCTGCACTGAAACTTGAAAAGTGTCAGGGCAGCGCCAGTATCCTGGTGGAACCTGGTTGGCATATATATATAATATATACCCTTTCTTGTAAGAACATGTAACTTATTGCGGAATCTGTATCTAAATCCGTTACGTGGTTTAAAAAGTGTTAGCGTATAAATAGGCAAACAGACGCGGAAATACGAGCTCCCTGTACAGGCTACCAACATTCGGTCCCCATGGCTAAAGAGTCTCGACTCTAAACGGCACAAATATGCAAGCAGAGCCGAGGGCAGCATATACATATGAATTTCTAATTAAATATGTATCTAATTATTTAAAAAATTCAACTTAATAATTTCTATTTAAGTATGTACATAAATCTAATTTCGTTTATAAATAACCAAATGGAGCTTTTGTGTAAATAGGAACAATCAATATTTTGTAAGCAAGTCCTTAGAAAATCATTTATTATTGTTACATAGACGATTAAGATATATAACAAAATGATGTAGGTATTAATTGTGGATGTTCCCGAAGGCATATTATCTCTGTTACCTACGATTGATTCGCAATAGCACAGTTTCTTTCTGGAGCCAATTCTAAAGTTAACACGGTTGAAGTCATAGGCAGACACTAGTGCTATAAAAACGACATTTCTCATAGAATAGATATAAACATATTTTACATCAGAAATGGTAATCTGATAATTTCATACACTAACTGTTTCAACTGTTCAATGTTGACAATAAAAAAACATGAAATAATAAATAGGTTAGATAATGACATCATTTTAACATATGGATCGACCACAAAGAAAACAAAGTTTAATTCAGTAAATATTTTTAATAATCTGTGGTTTCGTTTGCAATAAAACTTATTTTTACGTAAAAATAATCTACCTTAATTCTCAGAATTATTATATTAATTTGCATTGTTAATTTTTTTTTATGAGTACAGATCATATTTTTAATTGTATAAAAATATACGAGTTCAGGGAAATTTTGTTATGGGCTAAACTTTAGTTTACTTATAACCCATTTATAAGTCACCATAAATTAATTTGACCAAAGTTGGCCCTCAGTTATATCATCCTTTCTAATTCTATGCACCTATATATAAAATATTATTTAGAAAGTTTTTAGAAAGTTATTGGCTATACTTTTCACTTTTAACACAGTGGGTTTGCTGAGATACGTAATACGATAGATGATTATACTAAACTTCTAATTATAGCTGTTCTCGCGATCCCTCTGAAGTAAATAACAAGCTCTATGGCAAAAAGATGCTCAACTTGCACCCGCCATTAGCGCGTTAGAGTGCCATTTTCGTGGACTTAATATGCATTAATCCACACGCACTAGAATTACACACTTTTCAATTTTTATTTACAATTATAAAATAGTTTCGTGTAACTTTTCTGATAACTACTCTGATGCCCCTACGTTAGCTACCATTCTCTTGGTTGTGCGCCCTAAGCGCTGGCCAAAAGTCTGATAAAGGTGTCAAGTTATCATACATCAAGAGCATCATAGTCATGTCGGAAATTATTATATTTCTTATAAAATATTAGATGGTTTATCAGTTGAATACGCTGGTGTTTTTTTTTTGTTTAATTTATTTTACTATTTACTCCATAAATATTTTCGATATATGTAACTTTTCTTTTGACTAAAACATGGCAAACTGACTTCAATACGTCGGATTGTAAGTCAAGTACAATCCAAAAGCAGCGACCATCATCGAGAGGTAGAGAGACCAACGTGGAACATAGCTGTAATGCCGGTCAAAATATATGTACCGATCTGGTTAAATAATACATCGATAATTTAAAACATAAAGTACGTCAACCGTTTCCATTGTTCTTTAGTTATGAGTTAACGAACACATATTATAGATAAACGTTGCTTTTGCAAATAATCATGGTGTAATTGAGGCTATAAGCGAATAATTCATTCAAGGATATAAATCCGGAAAGTCTTAGGTATTAGGTATTGAATATAGGTATGACACATTTGGAAGAAAAATTGCCAGAAGATAAAAAATAATGTAGAGGACTGAATGAGTATTCAGATACCGTAAATCAATACGTATATATTACAAAAAACAAAACACATACGTAAGTACGCAGAGGTACGTTGCAACCTGCCCTAGTAATTCGCTTGAAGAGATAAGATTAGAACCTCGAACGGCACTGATAAAACGATACTGAAATGATAAATGAAGTCATGCAGTACCGATATAACATTTAACAAAACCGGACAGAAAAAAACAATAGCTTTTTAGTGAAATAGATATTTTGTGTAGTATAGAGCAAGAAGTGTTTTTTTTCTTGTAGAAAGTGAAAATGGTATCCGTACAGACAATAGCGACGATCGTCGTAAAAACATTCAAAATAGTAAGTAGATTTATGTGTTTTTTTTTTTAGTTTTTTTTGTTAAGTTTCAATGAGGCACAAGAAACCAATCTCATTAAAATTGAAACGAAAGAACTAACAGCGATAGGAACGAAAAAATAATACAGCATACGTTGTTGGTCATGAGATTTGTCAGGGACGATACAATGGGCGTTTTATAATTTTATCAAATCCTGAGATAAGATGGTGGATATTAACCTCTTACGATCTGTATAGACAGGTGGATTAACAATTCATTGTTTTCAATTAACAACCCTGTGTATTTTCTTATACCAAAAAAAACAAATCAGCTTTCAAATATTATACATATTTAGCTCCACGTGGAGATTTCATGTGTATAAAATATGAAGACATAACTATTGCTTTTTGTGTCAAACAAATAGGTAAAAGACCATGTTGCAATTGGATTGCATTTTAAAATAATAAACTAAGATGAACAGTACCTATTCCAATTTGAAATAGACCAACTATAATAATTTTATGTACTTCACTGAATTATTGATTGCATTATTATTCCCTTTTGCTATAAAAGGTTCTATCATTCATAATTCACAAGATATATAAATAACATCGCGAATGAATAATCTAAATGATTCATAGTTATTTTGTTATTCTTCGTTAATTTTGTATAATTTATTTATTTCTCTGAACTTATAATTCTAGGCGCCTGTTATATTGTTATTATTGTATTTTCTTAGTAAATCTTGCATAATGCCATATTTATTAACGTTAGTATATACCATATAGTTAGGTATTACATCAATATTTCCGAATCTTCTCTAAATTGAATGTGTCTGTGTACATTATTGAAATGTATTGTATTATTTACAATGACTAATTACCATTTTACCTTTAACCAAAGTTCATTATTACGGAGTCTTTTATAAAAAAAAATTTGTTCGTTACAAATTATTTTGCTCGTTTGTCCACGACCTCGTTTCCTATCACATTGATAACGCCACACCTCGTTGATATAAAACAGTTTATATACCCATTAGGTATGTACATTGAGTAAAAGAATATACACAAACTTTAGTATGAAGAGTAATTAATGCGTTACCTAAATCTGGACTACCTTAGTCTTTGTATGAAAATCACAAAAAATGCATGAGACAATTAACTTACATTATTTGTGGCCTATGATCAGGGGCGTAACTACCAAGGCCTCACTTCCCTCTCCTTCTTGTCGAAAGATAAGAATGCTGGGCGTTGAGGAGCGAAGAGTCCTTGGTTAGAATTTGAAGAAAGAGGGAATCAGCTTGTAATGCAGGCAGTTCCCCCAGTTGGGAGATAAAGGGAGTGGCCCGGTTTGGGCCTGTTGCTGGGGCGACGCGGAGCATGTCGAACAATCCCGTATTGCCCCCCGAGAGGCTGCGGTTGGTACTATCGGTTTTAGTGGGTATTCCCGGCGCTTCACGTCGGGCAAGTCACACATACACCCCGGGGATCTTTTATCCTTTATACTCCCGCATTTCCCACGTGAAAAACAAAAGGGGCGTAGCTACTGCCGTGATTATATGGAGCCCTTGAGCTACAGAAACACCGACTTGTGTAGTTAAAGAGTGTTATTCATAAACTTTACCCTTCACTTGAGCTTGCTTACAGTCCTGTAGAAGGTCCCTCTATAAATTATGATACAGGGTCCATCTAAAGCAACCTACACTTCTGTCTATGATGGTAAAATGGTAAACGTACCAAAAGTAGTTTTCGAGCAATGTTTCCGGAATAAATTTATAGGTGCTTAGAGACAAATTTTAATTTTGAAGGTTAATTAGGTAAGCTTTAGGAAATACCCTATATTTTCTTTCATCGAAAAATAAGATTAATTTTAGGAAGAACCGAATTCATGGAAGTAGTGTGTCATTATTCTATTACTGAAACATCATAGCTTCAAGGTGACATTGAGATCTCAGGAATTTCTGAAAATTTAGAATTTCCTGCAGTGAAGAGTATTATTGTAATTTTATACAACTTCATATATAATTTTATTGGAATACAACAGTTAGATTTAATTTATACGTTTACTGTATGGTGTATAATTAATAATTTGTATTCTGAACTTTAGACAAACATGTGATTATTGTATTGTCTGTCTGTAAATTAATATATTGTTTCATGGATGCTTTTCAAACGCTTCACAAGCACGTGTTGCAAAAGTCAAACAAACACCTTATCAGATATGGTATTACTCACATAACGAACTAGCTAAGCACTTAACACAATGGGTTCCGATAGTGACTAATAAAGTGACTAACTTACTTGGCTACTTCTGCTACCCATACGGATAGCTAGCTGATGCGTCGCTTACAGCACCGTAACGAAATCTATAACTGGAATTTCAATAGTTTTGGATGTGGCAAAGATTTCAACTGGGGTGTCAAAGGAAGATATAATAATTGATTTTGTCATACGATCGTCTACTCTTTATATTAATTTAACTTTATTTATGTCTTTAAATTCCATCAAAGCTTCTCAGATATTGTTAGTTTTGATCAAATAACTATAAAACTCATACGACTATGTATATGTAGTACGATATTCTCCTTTACAGAAAAGCCAGGATCATTTAAGGATTAAAAACTAAATCGTTCAAAAAAAACATCTAATGTATTGTAATCGCTTTATTGTAATTTTTTATAATATTATTACAAAAATTTCGACGTCACTCGTTATTCAAGAGTCAAAAAACGAAGGTAAATAAACACCATAATTGTAAACCTTATCTTATGGTACTACTGGGCCTATAATGATGCTACTATGATTCATCTAAATGTACCATTATGATTAATTCAATGACTATAGGTTATTTATCGTCTTTCTAGTACAAGCCGACGCCTTTTATTCAAAACTTGAACTTTGGTCTATGACATTAGCTAGTTAAAGCGTCAATAATATTGTAAAATATAAAATAACAAACTATTAAAAACTACGAGGTCAAAATTTGTACATTTAATGTACTCGTAACCGAAGAGCATGTATGAAGGTGCTTATGTATGTATGTATGACAGTAGAAGAAGCGAAAGACGTTTGTCAGGATCGTTAGCAAGTGGAAGGATGTGTCTCTGCTTACTGTTATGGGAGCGTTATATATGTATTTAAAACTACGCCTATAAGTGCATAATCTTCAATGCAATCTACTTTACAGTAACCTCCTTGGTGGCTGTGTGGAGAAAAAACTTTGTAACGGAAGTTATAGTGCCTAATTATTTAAAATGTATAGAGTTAATAATGAATTTTAATGTTAAAAAGAATTCACCTTAACTGCCAGTGAAGTTTTAAATACTTTTTTTTTGTTATTTGTTTATGTCATCATTTAAGTCTAGTGATAAGGATGGTATTTCGAAATCACTAATATATCGTAAGTTAATATCGTTGGAAACATATACTCGTATATTTTCCTTTAGAAATAAAACGATATTAATGTATCCGAAAGTAGTCTTTTAAATAGGAACATATTTATTGTAATGCTATAAAAGGTTACTCAATTTTATTTAATATCTATAAGAAGAAGAGAATATAAATTTTAAACGATCGCTTCTAGTTTTAATGTTCTTAAAATAAATATATTTATATACACAAAAGGATTACTTATGCTTATACATTTGAATGTTTGTTTGTACGAGGTTAACTCTGAAACTATTGATCCAAATCCAAAATTTATTTAACTAGTGCTACATTGTTATAAGCAAAAGAAGTCTCCTCCCCCCTAAGTAGTTAGCATATGCTGTGTAAATTATAACGATGCCTGAAATTTAGATACATCATTTTTTTTAAGATTTAAGAAAAAGTTTAGTACTGATAAAAAAAAAAGTTGTACTACTAAATATAATTAACAAGTTAAAACTTAAGAAGAATGTTCTGCATAGCAAATGTGCACACAAGCATCACGAGTCGTTCACTCGTTCCCCGAGCTACGAACTGTCAACAACCAAATTGTTATACTACCTTGAAATCGACCATTATGCGGTCCATTGTGGCCGCGGTATGCCTTATTTATGTAATACGTAGTATGTTTGATGCGATTACGTGTTGACATTCTTCGAATGTCAAATCGTCTAGATATTATCGTTACGTTCCCTGCCTGCGCGTTATAATTTAAATTGAAAAATTTACCACCGATATTACAACATCGTTCATTGCTTTATCTTTTTTATATAATGTCCTTAATTTTTTGAAAGGTTTGTCTCGTCATTCCGTTTGTCGCGGTATGGGCATGTTATGATGTGGGTAAAATAATAATGAATATGGAAGAATGTGGAAGGATGAAAAAGTAGAGGAAGGCTAAATAAAAGTGTGGATAGAGTGTGTAAGAAATGATATGAAAGAAAAAGAACTAAATGAAGAGATGACGCTTTATAGGGACGTACGGAAGAAGAAAACATACTTCGCCAACCTCAAGTGAGTTGGGAATAGGTCACGAGAATGATAATGTCCTTAGTTTAACATAAAGTATAATATTAAATTGTAGTGTATATTTCAGAAAATGTCTTGATAAGTTTAATGCAAATATCACATTTATGATTTTCATATATCGAATGAAAGTTTCTATTTCCTATTTCCATGTCTCAATCTCTCAATCAGTTAGTTCAGTGCCTACGTTATAAATATATGAATGAGTACTGAAATAACAGTTGCTATATAATAAGAGAAGAGTGGAAGAATAATACACACATATTGTATCAAGACAACTTAATGTAAAACAAGACCAAAACGACGAGAGATATTTTGATGCAAGTAAACCCAGCTCATAATATAACTAAGTGGTTGTATTATCTATAAAACACATGATTTTGTTTCATCAACTCTCAATTTGATTCTACTAATAGCAGTTGGAGTTATAGCAATTCTCAAAAAAAGTCAATGAGTTAACACTAAAATAAACGAAATATTTGTTTAGGTTATACGTCTTTGTAATTGTAAAATTCTTTATGTAACTTGATAACACAAATCTGCAAAATCGTAAAAGATATTTAGCGAGGAAGTTGATTGAATAACAGCGTAAATCTACGCTTCCTGCCGACTGCACTAGACAATTAAACTCTAATTACTAACACCCGTCGCTCGCTAAATGTAGATTAGGTAAAGCAAACAGAGTTTACATGAATACAGTATATGAAAAGGAATCTTGCGTATGTCTTAAATACTGGTAAGTCGATTTTAACATCATTTCGTTTGAGGTATTATTTGATATTTATTGGTTATCTATTGGTAAAGTTTCAGTGTTTCTAGTTGAAGGTAAATGAAAAGAAATTTGTAAGTTTAATAACCTTTTAGAACTGACTAGGTACGTTGTTGTGTTTAAAGAGTTTTTACAATTAGCATGTTCACTGGAAATGAGTGACGAGTGCAATTGTATGGGTTGATTAAACAGCACTGTGCCTGATGGTAAGCACGGAATAGTCCAGCTGGGATCACTAAAATATTGGCAATCGTTCATCGGTCGTTGGTGTTATGACGGACTGCACGAATAGATTCTTCACGTTCGGTAGTTGGCGTTTACTGTTCTACGTCTGCCCAGCCACAGACATTCAATAAAAGCTGATCACAGAACCTATGTTCCTGATATGTTGGTGTACACATGCAGAGACTTGTGTTGCAAAGGTGTGTGTTGAACTAGTGCGAAATATTGTTCCTACATACAGAGCTAGCTTAAGTTTTGATATATTTGGACTAATTATGCATTTTAGACATTTCGCAATAATCATGAAATAATCTTCAATAACAATGGAATCAATTTGATTTAAAAATGTTATTATAATGCTATTACATTACAGTTATTAATTATAAGAAAAACACTGTTACAATAATTAACAAAATATAACTGTATGCTATATTTTATCCAGGTTTCACTTACTCAAGGTTTGGTAATTTCAGATTTCTTTTTGTTAACTAATAGGATGTTGTCGCTGTAGTGAAATATTTTTAGTTTAGGTTTTTTAGCTTCGATAATGAGCTTTTTATGAAAGTTTAAAATAAACTAGTTTTTGTCATACCTGTGCGTAGATCTACCGAGTGTAAATAATGACAAAGACACATAACAGATGTCGCTGTCCTAAAAAAGTACTTTTTCTAAGTAAAAAGCAAAATATGTTGGTAAATCTAAATTGCGCTTGTAAATATTTATACATTTTTATTTGTATAGTCGTTATATTTGTAACGGGATCGATTCCCGCTAAGTGAAATGTAATATATACTTAGTCGTGGACAGTTAGAATATGGTCCTTTACCTTCAAGACAAATAATACAATATTCAACGTATAAAGCACTGCGAAAGAATGTGCATAACAATCAGGACACATAAAGTAATAAAATGGGAGAATTTAAATATGTCATTTTACACATCTTATTTGATTTTAAGTAACGATGTGGCCCAAGATAGTAAACACACTGAAGTCTAAAGGTACTGGTTATTAAGTAATGCTGCCGGAGCACACCTATTAGTAATTAGCAGTTTTTCAAACTTGAGAGTGGTGGTAGATACCGAGGCATTATTAGAAAATGCCCTGCCATCATGATATAGTTTGTTAATGATGTTTCCTTCACTGAAAGCTCAGGCTAATTTTAGATTTGGATAGGTGAGCTTGAGGAACTTGCGCCCATTGATGCGGAATCCGGCCGGACTCTAAAAATTATTTAGAAATGAAATTTTGACTCTCTGAATTAATTTTACTCTGTGGCTGGAGTCTCGATATCATAATGTCACCGCTCCCGTACTGTGTTAACTTCTGACCTGGCTGATGCTCATGACTAATGATTATATCAACTAATTGACGTTATCCTGTTATTTGTGATGCAATACCTTTTTTTATTAGATTCCATTTATGGATAAAAGAAGTCTGTGTTAATTACTACTTATGTGTTAATGGTTTTTTAAATTGGAACACCGAACATTGGACACTATTCAACATATCTAATTATAATAGATTTGAGATTAATAGAGGCGGGTTGATCTAAAGAAGGATACAGACTTCATAATATATTACCAATTTTTTTCCAAAAGGTCAAAAAGGGATTTGTCACAATAAAATTGTTTTATGTGAACTAAACAACGTATGCGTAATGAGTTAGTTGACTGTAACACATTTTAATTACTGCTAATTACTAAAATGTTATTACCCGAAGCAACATTTAAGAGAATCATATGGAACAAAATTGATAATATTTTCCAAAAAACACATCCTTTTTTCTAAAGAGTTGTGAAGGTTATAAAACACCAATTAGGAGAGAGAAATAGACTATTAATAATTTGTTTTTTTTAAGCCTTCACGCATATAGTGCAGATTTAAAATCGTGATTCTCTCTAATAGATCGTTGATTAGAAAAACGTTTTCCGTATTATTTTATTTTATTCATATTTACTTAACATTAAAAAATATAATTTTCTAAGGTAATTGCAGCAATTTAAAAATGTAATTGTATATATCACACAAAGTGTCATTTTTTCATCAATATATGATTTATTAGACAGCGTTTTTAATAAAAAAATACCAGTACCTCATACGGGAATGTGTAAAACCCCCCTCAATTCCTTCAATTTATTAAGTACATATATTTAATCAAATTTGATCCTCAAAATATTACGTTCACCTTAAATCGAAAATTTATTTGATTAATTTTCAAGATTAAGTGTCCCATGTAACTGACCTACGTAACATATATATACGTACATCTAGATCAAAGTAATTTCTCATTCTTTGTAGACGAGGTCAACATGCATTTGAACTTTCACATTGCGTTAATATAATAAATTATGAATGAAGCCCTCTAAATACTATGAGTAATACTATGGTAATCCATAGGTACATAAGTTTATGTACCTATGGAGTGCATACTTAATATAAAAAGCTTAGAGGAAGCGCGGCTAACGTTTTTCCCGCGCACTCTACGGGTCCCCCTCCGGTGGCGGTCCAAGACGTGCTTTGTTCCCCAACTGGAGGAGGCTCTTGACGCCGCTATCAGCGCGATACAGTGACACTGAACGTGCATTAGGCATTACACATACACCACTACACACACACTCCCGCACATAATACGCAGGTACATAGGTCCTGTAAGGAACCTTTTTTGTTAAATTATTATTATTAAATAAAAAATGTAGGGCTTAGCTAGGTTCAAAAATCCGCGGAATTTTTTACACTCAGTTAACGGCGAAGCCGAGGTCCGTACCACTTTAATAACCCTTATGCTAGTTACTTTTTTGCATCTGAGTACCTTCAGCATTCGCATCCTAAAGTCACGGTGAAGCTGTAAAGGGCCGTCCGGTCAAAGCGTTAGCTAGTTATAAAAAAAAAGCTTATATCAATGGCTTATATCATAATTCTTAAAATGTTAGAGAAAAAAGTTGCAGTCAAAAATAATAGATATCTATTTATCTCGCAAAGATTTTCAGTATTCTAGCAAGCGGTAATAAATATTTATCATGTACCTATAGTAAGTAACAATAGAAAATATATGATTATTATTCAAGGGGTCAAAGTGATGAGTGATAGTAAAAATTAGTCAAATATATAATAAAACAGAAAATTAATTGAGAACAGAAATCAACATCGTTCTATAATAAAAGATTGTTAAAAACATAATAATAAAAAAACATGCTTATGGATTCAGTTAATGTTATTCTCACTATTTTTATTTTCCTTACATAATGGGTTAGATACACACATATGCGTTATTTTCGTACTATACTCGTATAAGATAAATAGTATAAGTATTTTTTGAAGTCGAATATTTTTAATTATCTTATTTAAATTAATATTAACCATAAAACAACTGATCCGGTAAAAAAAATGAGTAGAATAGTTTTTATAGGGAAAAGAGAACAAGGAATAATTTGAGGAATAATTAATATAATCTAAAATTTCAAAACGCACGATTATTTCATTTCTTTAATCTTGATCTTAAGATCAAATCAAATCAAAGATCAAATAACTAGTAGAATATTTATAAAAAGTTAGTTATAGGGTTGTGTATCTAGATATATTTTTTGCAATGCCGGTATTAATTCTCCGGTATTAATTTACTCTCCGGGTCCCCCTCGGGCGGCGACCCAAGACGTGCTTCGTTCCCCAACTGGGGAGGCTCTTGACGTCGCCGCCAGCGCGATACAGTAACACTGCCCATGCATCAAGCATTACACGCACAACACTGCAAACACACTCTTGCACATAACACGCAGGTACATAGGTCCTGAAAGGAACCTTTTTTTTTTAAATGTAAATAAAGATTAAAAATGTAGGGTTTAGCTAGGATAAAAATTCCGCGGGAGTTTTCATACTCAGGTAGCGGCCAAGTCGAGGTTCGAACCCTTGAGCTAGCTACCTTATGCAGCTGAGTGCCTTCAGCACTCGCCCACAAAGTTCGGTGAAGCTGTAAAGGCCCTTTCGGTCAACAGCATTAGCTAGGTCAAAAAAAAAAGGTATTAATTAATATTAAATACTTTACTGCTCTTTAATATGTCGATTACCCATAAAAATGAGACAATAGGAAAACTATGGAAAGCTGGCGTAAACGCCAGGTTAGTGCTCAAGTGGTTAATTATTTTCATTAAACATAAAAATTCTCGTCGGCCCTAATCTTTACTAAAAAAAAAAGGTTCTTGATTAAACAATCAAAAAATGTATGTTTCTAATCGCCCTAACCGAAAACCGGAACTTTTATATTCGTCTAACAAACACATTCCTTTATAAATGATATCATCAGAATTTCTGTTAAATTATTATCGCAGAGAACGATTACAAAAATGACTTTATCATATCTTATCGATTCGATACAATTCGAGTAGAGAGCGCTTTGTATAATATTTCCGCTAAACATCAGTACTGTAATGTGAAACCTCTTTAGTTTTTTGATTATTTAAAAGCACGATTTAAAGGCTTAGTCGTTAAGCTTTTGAAGCGATGATGGCTTAATTGGTAGTGGGGTCGGATTTCGCGTCAGTAGACGCGATTTCAAACTCACCTATCCAATTTTAAATTAGCCTGGGCTTTCGTTAAAGGAAATTTTCTAAAAACGCCCAACTGGGTAGCTACCACCCTCAATTAGAAAATCTGTCGCCAAATATCAACAGGTGTATTCCGCCAGTATCGCTTGAGAATCAGTACTTCTAGGCTTAGTGTATTTACCATCCGGGACCACATCGTCACTTAACATCAGGCGTCACATTTTGGTCAAAGCACTGTGCCTATACCGTGTAAAAAAAGCCTTTTGATAAGTTTCGATATGTAAAATGTAATTAAAAGTTTGAGTGTATACACGAGACCTATCAATGGCTTCTATAGCATGGTTGTCTTACAGAAAGAAGAATCAAATCACCCCAAAGAATAAAAACTCAAATCCACCCAAGACTGACTAAATTTTTTTATAGATATCTAATAATGAAATTTAATATTTTTATAACAAATGGCATTGTGCAATCTACCGAATGAATGGTTAAGATTTTTCTTCTATGTACATTTGGGATACATTGAGTGTCAACCGTTATGGCTAAACCTTATGTACTGTTTTTCTGACTTCGGCCGCATAATGAGTTACATTAAGATGATAGGGCTGTTATATTATTATTGTAGACATAAATGGCAGCGTAAGCATCAATCAGTCAATGTTTTGCTATTCTAAAATTTCGCTTAGGACCCCACATCATTGTGAATACCGTATGCTTTTTACATATGGAAAAAAAAAACTTTACTTTCCAGGTTCTTAACATAATAATTCTGGTGTTATACCGTACTGGATACAATGGCGAGTTCCTCGGTGTCGGAGGTACGTGGAACCTCAACGAGGAAAAGAATCCTGACGCGGAGATAGTCGCATCGGGAGTTATCGTCGGATACCTCATATATACTCTGGTACAAATTGTGACCTTCCTATTCGGTACCACAGAGCATAAACGGTAAGTTATTTTTTTTTTCAATATTGGGACGGTATTTGTTGCGAACTTGAATATTTAATCATACTATACACACCTTCCCGAATTCCCTTTTAAGACTGATCTATATTGAATCCCATACCGATACCATGCAGTGGCAATTTCAAGTAGTATTAACACTGCACATCACATAAATAAAAACGACAAGGTACATAATATCTTTTAGACATCTATTTCGTTTATTCTATTTATGACTAGTTATTCCCGCCACTCGGTTGGCGTACCATATCTTCTATAGATTCTGCACAATTATTCACTACTTATTGTAGTTTTTTTTTATAATAATTCAATCAATTATTTTTGGTACTAACGTAATCAATGGTATTTCTCACAAATTCAAACACTTATCAGTAAAACCGGCCCAGCCGTTCCGGAGAGTAGTCAGAACAAAGAGACAGATGGATAAAATTGTCATTAATATCAGCAACATACAGTATCCAATCTTAATTTTTAGATTGAGATCAAACCAAAAATAAATTGGAATCGGCTATTAGAGTGATATGTATTTTTTAAATGTTTCCAGGGCAATGTCCGAGATCGTGATGAACTTCGTGGGCGTGTTCTTGTGGATAGCTGTCGGGGCGGTCGCGTTACACTACTGGGGCGGTTACCAGGGAGAGCACCAGTTCCAGTTCGTCTTCGCTGAGAAACAAGTAAGTCGGATCAAACTCCTTTGATATAACCGAACGTGATCTTCCACGATACATAGCCGTGCCTAAAAGAGTCCTTGAAATATTACGGAAGTATAATTTCAGTTATTTTTGAGGTACCCCCACCATTTGTCAGCAATAGTTAGCAAAGCTCCCCTCAAATTATTACGTAAGCATTTCCATAATTTAAAAAAAAAAAACTTAAATATTGCTGACGGAAAATTATTCAAACCTCCGCGTCGTCAAAAATAAACAAATCATAACTCCCTACTTTCCTAAGCAAGTATCAATGGGGAACGGAGGTCTGAATGTTCCTAAATTAAGCAACATTTACTTATTAATTTTCTTTTTTTGGAAAAGTATATCAATGCTTATGTTATCATGGAGGGTGTACGGGCTTTGCTTATTATTACTAAGAAGGGGGGGGGGTTAACATTTTGTTAACGTAATACTTGAACGTCCCCTTACTAAATTATTAATAACCCTTATTAAATTATTAATACAACTTATTAAATTATTAACTAATTATTAATATTAACACTAAAGCTCGTCAATAGTAACAAAAGAAAAAAAAAATAAAAAGAGGAGAAAACCCAACATAAAAACATAAGCTCACGCCTGTTGTCCTCGAAGGGTTAGGCAGAGGTGAAATAGCGAACTAAACCACTCACATTTCGCCGAGCTTAGGGCCGTCCCGGATGTGACAAGGGGCGAGCCTGTCGCCATATCGGGCACAAAAAACCAGTGGACTCTTTTTTTACCTTAGCTTATTTGTATATAGATAATTCGATATATCATTGATGTGTCGAGTACCCGTAAAAATAAGACAATAGGAAAACAATGGAAAGCTGGCGTAAACGCCAGGTTGTGCTCAAGGGGTTAATAATTAAAAATTATATTTAAGAATTGTACGGTTTAGAAGAGTTGATGATTTTAATGGTTAATTCATTATAATTTCAGGTCGGATTAGCCGTCGGTGCACTCTGTGTGATCCAAGGAGCGATATACCTACTGGATACGGCGCTATCGGTTATTCATTTCACGAAGGAGATGTAATTCTTAACCGTTTACACACAAATATAATAATTATATTTAATCATAGAGTTACGTGTTTAAGTTTTTTTAATCTTACGAACGAACCTCTTTATTATTTTTTAGACATAAAACTCTTTATACGATAATGCATCATTGTATAATATGTTTTTTCTATAAGTTTTACGAGACAATGTCTTGAATATGTACTTTTAATTAAGTATATTGTTAGTTCGAATAAAAAGACATGTTTATTGTTCTATGTAAAGTTGTTAGAAATAATGATACTTTGTGTTTTATTTTTTAGGTTATGATTTCAATATGAAAATATATTAGTAACGTTATCAAGCAACCAGGGTTGCCAAACCTTCAAAAATGAATTACTAAAATTTAACTTAATTTTATAAACCTAATTCCAATTCATTTACTTAAATTAAAGCTCTCGATGTTTCCATAGTTTACCCACCTACAATAAAGAGGTTAATCCGTTAGCTAAGAATATAGAACCTGTTTTTTATGTAAACTTTATTTTGTAATTAATTTTAATTAAATGAAGATAATAAAAACTCCGATTTTTTATTTGAAATCCGATTGAGATTCTAAAGATAAATACAGAATTAAAAGTTGTAATTAATTATTTAAAAACTACGATTATAGCTACTACTACTACTATAGGACTAGCTGTGCCCACGACTTTGTCCGCGTGAATTAGTATCTTTAGGTGGCATTTGAAATTTTTTAGGCTAATTATTTTACAAATAAGACACATATGTACAAATAATACTTTATTATTTAAGTATATGACTATATAAGGTATAAAGTATTAAAATGAGTTTCTTCAAGTACATTTTTATTAACTACTTTTTTTGTTTTACCATCTTTTGCCATAAGTATTCGCATGCTTGTGACAGAGTCGTCTGCCCTCATCTATTTGTCCGTTCGGGTAAGCCCATTTAGCCATATTTCCCCACATACACTGCGCCGTACAACGCCGCGCTCCACCGCCCCCCCACACTCCCCCCTCTCCGTAAATGTTACATCAGAATAGCTCTAATATTTTATATCTTGTCGCAAACTTATAAAACAGTCACATACACCTTAGATATTTCCAAACAAACTTTCATCCCCTACTGTATTTTACACCCTTGAGGGTAAAACTTTTACAAACTTTGAATGTCATATTAATTTATATCGAATCAACAGCCTCAAAAATAAGTTTCAAGTTTCAAGCTTCAAGCTCCAAAAATGACGATATTTCCATACAACTTTTCACACCTCCTTTCAACTCCTTACAACCCTTTTTTCGCATTAAAAAGTAGCCTATGTCCTTCGTCAGGTTTTCTAGACTATCTGTGTATCAAATTTTATTTAAATCGGTTCAGTAGTTTTGGCGTAAAAGCGCGACAGACAGATTTACTTTCGCATTTATAATATTAGTAAGGATTGAAATATGTACTTATTGTTTGGACAAAACAAATTAAATTTCGTAATTCAATTATTATGTTACAAAACACTGCGTTTGTCTGTTATAACTAACCTAAATATTATTAAGCTACTTGTCTTGGTAATAATTAAAAGAATAAAATATAAAACCTACATATACTCATAAAATTGGAATAAAGCTAAGGTAACGTCAGTAACGTGTCACTAGCAACATGAACATTGATTTACCTCATTTTCTAAACTCAGGACTTTACCCCAATAAATAAATCAACACACAGTAAACAATAGACATACTCAGGTTGTTGTCATACTTCAAGTTTTATACATAATGTTAACGTGGATAAGGGTAGGATAACGACGAGGATAACGAAGGGTAATTAATTAAATATAGGAAGAAAACCGTCAAAGATTGAAAAAAAAAAGATACATATAACTTCTTAGGGTTCCGCCATACAGCGGGCTTGTCGGGATGCCAGCGCGTTTCTTCTATAGAAGACATCGCGCAGATGCGAGCCAAGCGAGAACTGTGTGCGACCCCTTCTATAGTAAAAGCACGGCCCACCCGCTGAGTGGCGTAACCATTAATAAACCATGCGGTAAAGAGAACTGGCGTACAGTTCAAGCAAGAAAAATATGAGATAACTAGGATAAATTTTAAAGCTATTGGAATATCTGTTAAACGTTTAATTTCAGTGTAATAATAGTTGGCCTATCGTATATTATCCTATCCATCCTATTCTGATGACGAAAAATAACATTGTGAAGTAACTAGAATGCCAAAGAAATCATATATATGCATGTTACACAAATCTTTTCACTTCTTGCTTTATCAATAACTCAAGTGGTGATTGATTCCGATTTCTGCGTTCCAAAAGTGACCCTGCTGTCCAGACTAGACTATTGCGCAGTAATAGATAAAAATATACAATTTAGTACATTGTTACGTAACAGGCAAGCTGTATGCTGTGTTATGCCGGCTAAGAATACTACCACCCCATATCTTTGCGTGGATGTCGTAAAAAGAGTCTGAGGGATATAAACCAGGGGATGGGCAGCAGTATCCTTTTGAGTACCACAAATATTTACTGCGATCGCCAACCCGCCTGCCAGGCGTGGCAATTATGGCAATTCCTCCCTTATTGGGGAAGACCTATGTCGAATAGTGGACGTCTAATGGTTGAATAGATGGAACAGGCAAGCATTAAATTAACTTAAAATTAAACACTCTTCCTTTCTACTGACCTCGAATGGAACGTATGGAGACGATTGTAATATTAATAATAATACGTCCATAGAAGTGCTTTTCATATATTCTTCACTGCGTAACATAGTTTTAAATTATCATTGCAAAATAATGTTTTAAGTCCAATTGTATTCTGTTTGCAATTTCATGAGTATTAATTTTTTTTACACAGATCCCTGATTGTTTTCTTAAAATAAAAAAGTACCCTAAATTACGCGTAGTAAGTTCAGTTATCCCGTCAAAATCGGTCTAGTCGGTCAGGACATTAGCCGGAAGAAACAGACAGATAGACAGGTACCGCCCGCATATACATACAACTAGTAACAAATATATTGTAAATTAAATTATACAACTATTACACATTAAAAACATTCTCGGACATAACGAGATGTTCCTAATATGAGGTCATTGCGAGTGTCAAAGTGGGCAGTTCGCGGGGTCAATTGGAACCTTCAGAACGGATGATCTGACGAGACTTTACTCACAGTCATTAGAGTCAGAGCGTTTGTACAGTGTTTCTCTGACTGGCCAGTGTCTATATCGCGATATTAAAAATAACCACTACTTTGTGCAGCCAGTAAAGTTTTGTGCACATTTTAAAGGTTTTTATTGATTAAAATTTTATTTAAAAAAATATATGTTGGAATATACGATCAATGGATTTTTTTTTTGTAATTAATATATTTATATTTGTTATTTGTTAATATTCAGTTTATTAGCAAAACGCTGAGTTTCTTTGTATAAAACAAAAACATAGTTATTTGTTATTTCATTTTTTAAACAAATATGTAAATAAGTAATTATATTTTCTATAGATATTTAGATATATAAATAGTTAGAATAAATAGGAATACATCAATATTTCAGCTCAGGTCAAACTTTTTAGACTCATTGGTTATGAAATAGTTAATATGATATTTTTATAATAAAATTTAAGAAAACATTTAATACGTTCTTTGCCTTCATAATTAAGTGCATAATACTTTCAATAATTTATTGCACATTTTATATTTATAAATATAAATTTATACACTATTGATACATTGAGAGGCTTCACTAAGAAATTTATTTTTAAACTGAGAATCAGTGCCATAAGTTATTCTGGTTATTTTCGTAAATTAATATTTGAAAGTGGATAGTCTCTATTCAAGTTTAGTTACTATATCGCCTAGTTCGAAAGAGTTCCTCTGCGAGTTGGACGTGGAAGCCGGCAAAATTGCTCCCTTAACGGATAACGTAAGTGATTTTTTTCTTATACTGTCTTGTGACGACAATTTTACATTGTTTTTTTTTATCAAAGCTCGAAAATGGGTGAATTTCATGTGATGTTAAATTAAGTCGAAGAACGACAACGACTGTTGATATATGATAATCTTACGATAGTCGCCATCACCTACATCTCACGGCTTTGCGTATTTCTGATGACATGGAGGACATTTACTTATCGATCTTCAATTTTTGTTTCAATATTGTCAAAAATGTCCAAAATGTTCAGCAAAAATATAGTCTAAAAAGTATTGTCAGCCTAGAACCGATTGTTCCGCATACGAATGCTAGCAAGGGGCGAGAGAAATTACCAAATTTTACTTATGCCGCACTTGAATGACTCCTTATGCAAATAATGGGAAGATAGATTTTACCTTTTATAATATGAATTGATTTTTCATGTGATGTTAACGTAGTCGTTACAGCAGTAGCGAATTTTCGCGCTTCGAGAATGACGTCCATACCTGACTGTGCCCACAAGGCTACTAATAACATTGGTTAGTTCGGTCATTCGGTAGGACATTCGGTCCCCGAGTCTGTTGCCGCTTTTAGGCTTTCGTCATGTTTCACACACCTTGCATATCAAAATTAGATGAAAATCAACGATTCCTGTAGGCTTAACGTATTTACATCCTTAGTTACGCAATCACTTAAAATCTGATTAGACTAAAGTCAAATGCTATACTTATATAGAATATAAAAAAAACACATAACTACAGATCGAATCCTTATACCTAAACATAACGAGGAGTGCCACGAATTTAACGCATCGACGCACGCGGTGTATGGTGCATTATAATGCACCGAGCAATACCATTGAAGTACTTACTCTGAGAAATAAACGCAAAAGAAAATAAACATTATCAGTTGAATATAAGAATCAAATTTGCTAGGGCAATATTTTACAGAGTTTTCTTAACCCCGTGTATAAGCTGAAATATTTAAACCAATTAATCAATACTAGCTGTTCACGTAGCTCTGCTCTTGTAAAATAATTAATTACTATTTATTCATAATTATTAATCTCATTATAAATATTCTCTTTTAAATATTCCATCGACCGTTCAGATTATGGGTTAGTAATTTGGGGGGTTTGTGTTCGATTGATCGGGAGCGAGGATTATTTTTTTTACCTTAACTCGTCTTGCAAAATGCCACATCACAAATATATAAATATCGAATCAAACATTGAAGTAAGTTTCAGAGCTAAACTTCTAGGTAACATGGAAGACAAATTTAACTCAAAAAATTTTAGGGTCCGCACAAAACAAGTCGACGATCCGTTATTTAGTGGGTTCTGGTTTAGATAAAGTATTATAACTAAACGCCGAGACAATATTTTTTGTCGTCTCAGCTTATTATATAGTACGTAATAAATTTTAACCCCTTTAGCACTAACCTAACGTTTTATGCCAGCTTTCCATTGTTTTCCTATTGTATCATTTTTATAGGTAATCGATATATTAATAAAGAAACCTAATCCAAGCATATATCTATGATTTAAAAAAAAAAAAAACTCACATAGATGAGTGCAATGGTTCTGGAATTATTAGCCCAGTAGCGGATATACAGTCAAAGAAATATGTTTTTTATATATATAACGTAATTTTAATTTTATTATTAGAGAGCGCTTAAATGATTATGGGCAAAGAGACGAATCTCTTTTTATAAAACTGTTAGCAAAGCGATAGGATAATTTTTTGTAATGATATATCATTTTATTTAATTTAAAAGTAGTACTCAGATATCTAAATAAGTTTAATGACCCGATTCCCGATAACTGTGTTTGTAAAAGTTAACGGAATAGTCGACTTCGATGCGTACGCGCAGCACGCGTCACCTTTGTCAAAGGGATTACCAAACGTCAAAGGTACAAATAAGTACGCGATGAAGCGATGATAGCTTAGTTGGTAGTGCGGACGGATTCCGCGTCGATGAATATAGTTCGAACCCACCTATCCAAATCTATAATATGCCTTAGCTTACAGTGAAATAAAACATCGTGAATAAACTAAACTATATAGCATGGTGGTAGGTAGGTAAAAAAAAACACTTGAAATTTTACGTTAATATAGCGCATTATGCCTTCTTTGACGTGAATATATTGGTGCAGTGGATAGTGGGGCCGGATTCTGCTTCAATGGACGCGGTTCCAAATCCACTTATCCAACTCTAACATCAGCCTGAGCCTGATCAGGTGAAGGAAAACATCGTGAGGAAACCATTGCATGGTGGTAGAGCATTTTCATTAACGCCCGTCCGAGTACCTATAACCGAGTTTCAAAACCTGACACCAAGCACCAAAGGGTATGTTGTGGCAGCATCACTTAGAGCCAGCGCCTCAAGGCTTAGTTCGTTTACTATATTAGACCACATAGACACATAACATCAGGTGAAATTGTGTTCAAAACGCTGACCCTATATTGTATTTGAAAAAAAAAAGACTAATATTGTGTACAAATATGTTAGGATACATTTATACATTTATATACTACTAGTTGAACCGACAGACGTTTAAATATCAATATTTAATTCGAATTAATAAAAAAATATATATATTCAAAAAACTTATTGTTTTTTATTCTAATGCTTAATGATACACAACATTCTTAGTTTTATTTTAATATTAGGCGTGATTGCTCTGAGCTAACCGTGATGAACGAATACTTTACAAAAAAAAAAACCACTGTACAACTGAATCGGCAGTGAAATGTGCACTAAAAATGATAAATTGATTATTTTATCAATATAATTCCGATCAATACATCTTCTTTTTCTTCGATTATGGCAATTTGTGTTCAAACAATTATTGCCAATGGCATGTAAGTAAAATGTATTTTCAATCTGGTATCAGTGTTACAAAGCTCCAGCAAAACTGTGGCTAATCCTGCTAGAACTTTCCATGGAGCTATGTGCGGCACTTCAGTTCAAACTTGAATTGTAAACAATAACCAAACTATATCACACAAAACGCCATAAAAATTACATGATATAGTAGAGTCAAATACACAAATTTAATGAATTAAAGAAAACAACCGCTATATGACAGACTGAGTTCCCACTAAAAACTCCGACCGATACATCTATTACGATATTTGCGACCCACATTCTGGCAACAACTGATAGTCTTGTTCAACGCCATAAGGTTACATTAGAAAAGTTTATTTTATCAAAAGCACCAAAGAAGGTTACGTTAGAAAGAAGTTAGTTAGAAGGTTAGGTAAAGTTAATATCGTCGTTAAGTTTTCTTCAATTTTCGAATGTTTCGCTACACTTTCTTTTTTTATATAAAAACCTTCTCCTGGCAATAACAAACTCAAGAAAAAATAATTACGGAATTGGTCTAGCCGTTCATGCGTGATGCCGTGACCAAGTTTGTTTGTTTATCCGTTAATTCTTTCTAAACCATGTGACAGATTTTTTGATACAGTACTCGCCCTCAGTAAGATATTTTTTCAAAGAGTAATTGTATAAAACAAATAACTTATCTTTTGTTAATTAATTTTAAGCTGATTGATAGCGATCAAGAAAATTCATTCAATTATTACACCTTGCAAGTATAGGATTTTTTTTTACAATATTTACACGGATCATGATTTTGTATTGCATGAGCACGTTGAGGTCACAGCGATTTTTGCCTTCAAGTATGTTTTTGTGGACTGTTGTGAAAAAACTCAATGTTGTTTCTCAAATATTAAAATGTCTGATCTGTATTGTGTATTTATTAAATAAGTATATTTGTAACTATGTAAGAAATCGCTAAATTCAATATCATTCCACATCGTTCATTATGAACATTGGCATATGTATCCCTGACAAGGCGGTTATGAACGTCAAAACGGTTCGGAAAACATTCACAGTAAAAAGAACCAGACAAGAAACTCAATCAATTTTTTTTGTCATTTGTGTTTTTTATGAATTTCTACAACTTATAGATACACTGTTTTTAGCACACGCACAGAGAATGGTGTCATTTCCAGAGAGCACCATCGTTCAAATAATGATCCACCGTATAATAACCTATAAGAAATTAAAACTTGAATGAAATGGTACCTGAACTTATTGTCCGGTAAATCAGTATTATGAACTGTATTGTAAAACCTAACAGTTTATCTAAAACAACTTTTACTAGTTTTACTGTGTTATTCCTTGTATTAAAATTATGCTGGAGTTGTATTCGTGGAGATGGAGATGGACTTCTGTCAATAGAGAAGTGAATCTCGAATGACAAGAGTGTGTGTGTGTGTGAGAGAGAATAATGTTATTGTTTTTAAAAATATAAGTACTAAGATTAGGTAGATATTAAAAAAGTTTTTAGGCAGTCAGTGCATATTTTGCATGGGGAATAGGCTTTTATGCCGTACAGGGTCGCTAAAACTGCGCCACCTTGATAAGTTTCAACACGTTTCCTTTCAGTTAGCGGCATTGTTGAGTAACTGAGCCCGACTCGATCACACTTGTGAAAACAACGTCACACTCGAGGATCATCAAATGTATATCCAGACTTAACTATAACCTTTACTCATTGTAGACTCTTATTAATTATTTGTAGTCATCATTTTTAGATTCCATTTAAGATCCATTTAAGATTTCAGTAAAAAAATAGCAGTCATTTTTCGGAAATCGAACAAAAAGAAATTACCCGCAATATTGTATTCCTAACGAGTCCTAAAGGAAAATACATAGTTTATAACCGTGAGCTAGTTATAAAATATTAACACATAAATCGGACCGTATAATGCAGGGTGCAGACGTGCAATAGTTGGAACAATGACTGTTTGTCGTGGTCACGATGTTGTTGTCGCACCCCACTTTAATATGACCCATTGTTCTGAACATAGGTTAAGGTGCTCACCTTCCAATTACCTTTTGTTAAATGCTTTAAGTAATAAATAATATTCGATATATTACATATTTTGACAAGTATTTGAAATATTTAAAAAAATGCTTCCTGACAAAAAATGTTAATTGCACGTTGACGTTAACCCTTTTGCTAAGCATAAGATCTCTATATTAAGCTGTTTACTAACAAAATAAGAGTATGAAATATACTTTTTTTTTTTAAATTGATTTATTCAACCCTTTGAAGTCCACTGCTGGTATCTCAAAAAAAACATAAATATTTTTTAATAAACACTTTTATTTTTTGATAGATTATCAAAGATAAAAATCGGAGAGAATATCGCCAATTATGAGACTCTTTAGAAATAATTTACAGATTTCTTTTGTCAAAAAATTTATGGGATCTATGATCTGTAGCTATTTTTAAAAGCGAACATAACATCTTGTTTTTTTTTTGTAATAAATGGTAATTTTAATGTATTAATTTTCTCTAACAGTGCTGCAAGCATAATGTACGAAAGACTACGAATTTTTAGAAAAATTAATATTTAATAATTTTGTTTGATTTAAGATTTGATTGTTTTCAATCGATTAATTCTGAAACGAATAAACCGATTTGAATCAGTCTTTCGCCATTAGAAAGTTACATTATCAGTGAGTAACATTATATTTCATTTTACATTAGATATCTGTGTATACCTGTGCGAAGCAGGGGCAGGTTACTAGTATCATATAATCCTAGTCTTTATTGTATCACATCTTTTAAAATTTATTATCATACTAATAAAAACATAATATATCGTTTTTCCTATAAATTAATAGGTAACAAATTCATCAAGTCAAATAACAATAAATTTGAACCTTTTAGTGTTAAATAATATCTTGTTGTCTTCATGATTTTGGTGAAAAGTCTTCACCTCTAAATCATTATATGTATTTGGATTTAGATCAGTGATAATGTTTTTGCAAAATAAAACTTGTGTTCATTTCATTGTTCTCCTAGACAAAACCCGTAAAATTGATCGGCGCGTCCCGCCAAGCCGGCGTACATTGCCGCCATTTTGTCGCCACTTTTGTCGCCAAAGTTCTTACGTCCGACTGGGGTGCGTTTGCAAAGGTTGTTTGATATGACCTATTTTTTATAAAATTACATTGACACACTGCCCTATTTTATTTTCGTACGTTTTTTCTTTACAAAGATTTTATTAAGTCATATAGAATTGTTAATTTATTATTATAATCAGTAGTTATGTTAAATACAAAAGACATGAATATTTGAAATGGCACATTTAGCTGATATAAATTACGTCTATCTGTGAAAACTTTAGAAAATATTGAAAAAAAAACATGATGAATTACTCATGGAGCCTTGCCCCATAAACACATTGTTTCTCGTAAATCGAAAACCCTGGACATGACCAACAATGACGAATGAAAATTAAAAACATTACGAATTACTCATAATAATTTATGACGCATTTAAGTGATTTACAAATAATTGAGACCGTATTGAGAGGTGTCATTGTTGTAAAATCATCTGATATACAGGAAAATTTCCATTTATCCTGTTCAACTACGCAATTGTGTGATGTATTTGCATAATTCCAACATACCCTAAGGATAAGTACAATTGTATAGCGATTAGGAACAAAAATGACAATTGTAACAGTAGATTAAGACATGATTATAAAATAAACAAGAAGCAAAAGAGCAAGCTGAAATATAAAAATAAAATACATTAAAAGAGCACACCCATAAATAAATGAAAAGAATAAATAGTAGTAATAAGGTCTCTGGCCATGCCAGGGGAAAAAAAAGCGGGATACATAAAAAAAAAGGATAAGTACCTTAAAATTTTAACTAAGAGCTGTGACTGGACCTTGTGTATACAACCGTAATGTATGGTTATTGTTATTCAACTTTGTTTTCTCATCAGAAATGTTATATCTTTAGCAGATTCAAGTTTAGCGTGTTTCCATCTCAGATAATATCGTCACTTAAAATTAGGTGAGATTGTCTTCAAAAGATTGTGCCTATACAGTATGAATAAATCAGTATGAATGTTCAAACATATTACCCGTAACGAAGGCTCTTTGGAACGATTGATGGTGCAAGGAAGAGTATAACGGTCAACGTTCACGTGGCCGAGTGCCTACAAGGTAGAAAGATATTGTTAAGTCATCTACAAAGAGTTCCTTTACTCAATGTACACGCAGTGCCCCACGAATAGAGGTGTGTAGAGAAGTTTCGTAATAGCCGTAGCCAGCTTACTAGACAATGCGTAACCGCGACCACTCCGACAGGAGTGCACGATTAAGTAAAAGAAGAATGTATTTAAGAAGTTTCAGTGAAATTTAATCCATATTAATCCAATTTCGCAAATTCACTTCAATCAAATATAGCCTATATCTATCAGAGTTCAAAGACATAGCCATAAATAACAAGCATTATGTTAAAAAGAAAATTCTTCAATTTTAATTTGATAACTAATGTATTTAAGGAAAAACATCGCAAACGTATATCAGGCGTCCAAAGACATGAAGATGATTATGATATTGTTGTAGTTTTACTCCAGCGCATCATGTAAATAACGCATTTTATCGTCAAATGCATCACAATAAGTGCGCGTGCACAAATGCGAGTACATATGCAGTAATGCGAGCTGCCTTGTAGACCGGAAAACTCTAGAAAGTGGCTTTTCAATTCATGAATAGCTACATAATTGCGAACGAACGAACTGTGCAGGGTTTCATGAAATCATATTATTGTCTAATACCTTAATTTATATTGTTTTAAATAAAAACTTATGTAGGTAAATTGATATAAAAACCAATAATACATTAAATAATTAATCTAATATAACTTTGAGACCGCATTACATCGCATATAATTTGAACTTTAAAGTTATCTTTATGGTATTGAAGGCAGAATAAAAATAATTCACACTTATAACAAAACAACAGATTTATAAAAATCATATATTTTCACTAAGCAAAACTAGATTACTCATGGTCTACGCGGTACTACAATACTACGCACTAACAACCAATATTCGAAGAGCTTCCCCGATTCCGGCTTAACATATAAAAATGGGAACAGAGGAGAGGATATGATAACTGTTAGAGCTCATTAGTTTATTTTCTAATGAGACATAGAGGAACGTCGATTGCCTTCATGATATAGTCGCTTCGCGTGCCCAACCGAAAGCACTCGTGCCCGCAGCAAGCTTTGCAAACGCACCTCGAAAAATATAACGCGCCATTTTTATTATTTCAATTCCATTATTCCATACAAATATTAGTGTTTAGTGTTACTAAAATTTTAAAACAGTGCGTTTCGTAAGGAGGAATTATTTTATTGTCCGGTGAGAATCTTTTTTAATATGAAATTATTATTTTATTTATGAACATTATAATGTTCCTTTATTTTAACTAATATTATAATAAATAAACATAATACATTTTGTTTAATGATACATTGTTTTTTTTTTTTCATTTAAACTAATTGAATGATTCATGTTTGTCATGTCTGTCATTTGTTGTTTGATAGAATATTTTCAATTAACAATTTATTTTCGCATTAAATAAAATATAATTATTACAACTCATAAACATTTTCAGCACTATAAAGATGCCTAGTAACAACAGCTTTTAATTATCAAATCATTTTTTATACAGCATAAGCTACGATATGCTTTCACTGTCATAATTTTACCTGATGTTAAGTGCAATGTGGTCTAGGATGGTAAACGCACTAAGAGGTACTGCTTTTCAAGTGATGCTTCATGAACACAGGTGCCAACATGCGACAACTCTTAACTCCTAAGCTAAATGCGATTCAAATTTATTATGATGAAACTTTTTTTTCAAACTGACTACTGCTGTTTTTTTACCAATAATTTTTGCCTTTATCTCTTTGGATTACACCGGCCTCATTGTATATTCTAAATGTTATGTAAAGTATTTGGCAACTAGGTCGTCAGCACTGTTAGGCTCTGAAATGATTCCGTGAAACGTACCCTGATCCCACATATTGAGACCAAGGTGTGCTACAAGTCTTTCCCTCTCTGCTCTGTTCCGGACACATTCCATCAACACGTGACACATGCCCTCAACTCTGTTCCATTTTTAACGAGTTAGTTACGTTTTCTGTCATGAGACAGTAAAACTTGTTGATGGCTATATGTTCGGAACGCAATCTATAGGCGACAACAATTTGGTTTGCTGTTCTGGTCATTACCACGTCAGAGAACCATGGTATATGTGGAGGCTAACTAACCCTGTTGTCATGAAGGACTTTGAAAACTTCACCCGGGAATGCCATTGTGCTGTTACCGAGATGCAAATTCCGCGTAACTAATTCTAGTTGTGTTGATTGTGTCCAAACTTGTCGAACGGTTTTACTTAATAATCTTAAAAATGTTGTTGCGGTTCATTTGTTTTTAAAGCGTTATTAGCATTAATGAAAATAATTAATCTATACTAATAAATACAATTGAAGTTTTTGTTCGTAATGTCAAAATTATATTTGTTTACTAAATAGATATAAATGTATACACGATACTGTCTATCTGTTTGTTCCGGGTAATCTCCGGGACGGTTGGACGGGTTTTGACGGGACTGTTCTTGGTAGATAGCTGATGTTACTCCGGGTAACTTAGGGTACTATTAATTTTCGAACATAATCAGGGTTCCGCGTAAAAAAATAAAAAACTCATAAAAAATTGAATAAAATTCGATTTTACGGGCAAGTGCTTGAATTTATGAGAAATTTTTTTATTTTTCTTAGTACTAAACAAAATCATAAAACGAAATAAATCCAAGCAGTGATATTCAGATACTTTGGCACCATTGGGATGTTGCTTACTTTTTCAATTGAATGACCAAAGGCCTTTCCGGTAAACAGCCTAGAATGTTAGAAAAAAAAAAACATTACGTGCAAATGTATTGGGTACATAGGAAAATAATATTTTTTTTACGATAGTTATTTAAACATTACTAATTTCATATCCATATCCATTCATATGACCATAGATCATTCTAGTAATAATGGACTAATTAATCTTTTTGTCTTATCATTGGAAAAAAAACTAGACACGAATACTTATTATTTTCATTTAAAATCAAAACATCGAATGATAGTGAAATAACCGCTCCTTTTTGTAACTTGTAACTTTCTCTTTTAGACAAGAAATATATTTATATAAAAAATATTACCCTTAAACTTTTAATCAATTCCTTAACAATTTGCTACCATGATTATCTCTTAAAAACTAGTAAGTATAGTTTAACATAATATTAAAAAAAATGTAAATAAAAAAATCACTCTGTATATTAATTGTTTTGTTAGTTTGTGTGCACAAAAAATGTAATTGGAAAGTGCGATGTGCACGCACAACGTTCCAATTCAATGAGTGGCATTCGCTTTGCTCATAATTTTGTATATCGTAAATCATTTATTTTGTTATTATCTATGTTTTAACTTGAATCCAACATTAAAATATTATATTAATAACGAAAAATTATTATTTTGAAATAATCAAGATGATAATGGGTGGGATAATCAAGTGATTTTTTTAGAAACTTATAACAGGACGTATATGTAACGACAAGGTGATATACGTGGCGAGGTATTAGATTAGACTAACCTATAACCACGTCTATATTTTTCGTACTTAGTATCGTAATAATTTTTAGAATATTATTTTTAAATACAGGTATAATAAAATGTAATTCTGAATAATTTTGAAAATCGTTGCCTGGCAACAGCAAGTCAAGCTTGGCGCGTGGCCATTTGCCGGTTAAAACATCGCGCTTTCAACAAAAAATTTGTAATGTTTCGTGTTTCATGTAAATAATGGATGATCACTAAAGGCAAAAAGGAATGGTGTGGCGTCACCTTGGGCTGTTAAGTGGTTGCGTTTATTTGTGATTTGCAGATTTTACTCTATATTATATATAAATACTCCAGTGTTTAATGTAATATAGATTGATTACTGCGCTCAAAGGAAGTCAATTCTGATGTGTCACAAAAACTCCCGGAAAAGTTCTACTGTGATAGCCACCTTTTTGTTAGAGAATTAAAGAGTTCTTAAGAAAATATTGTAATTATTTGACACTGATAGCATTATGCTTGACAGACTCTAATTCTCTAATAAAAAACTCTAATAAAAGAAAAAAAAGTGAGTATGATGAATGTAAGAAAAAAGCTAAAAAAGCTATAGCCGCGGCCAAGCAAAAGCTCAGGACACTCTGTACAGTGCATTGGAACGTCCCGAAGGCCATAAGTATGTGTATCGGCTAGCTAAAAATAGGGAAAAAAAGGCGAAGGATGTATCACATATGAAATGCATGAGGAATGAATCAGGTGTAATACTTATGGATGATGAAAAAATAAAAGATAGATGGAAAACATACTTTGAAAAATTGATGAATGAAGAGAATGACTGGAATGGACTGCTTGAAGAAGAAAAAAAACGAACATGGGATTAGTTAGGAAGATAAGTATAGAAGAAGTTAAAACGGCTGTAAGTGGAATGAAGAATGGAAAAGCGGTTGGACCAGATGGAATACCAGTGGAAGTATGGAAGGCATTAAAATTGGATGGATGGGTGTGGCTGACAATATTCTTCAATAAATTGTTGCAAGAAGAAACTACACCCGAGGAATGGTGCATGAGCTACCTTGTGCCCATCTTTAAAAACAAAGGGGATGTTCAGGATTGCAACAATTATCGAGGAATAAAGTTAATGCCACATAGTATGAAAGTATGGGAGAAAATAATTGAGCGACGTCTGCGAGAAGAGAGTGAGATTTCACGAAACCAATTTGGTTTTATGCCTGATCGCGGTACAATGGATGCCATTTTTGCGATTCGTCAAGTGTGCGAAAAGTACAGAGTGGCACACAAGAATCTGCATATGGTGTTCGTTGACCTTGAAAAGGCATATGACCGGATTCCTCGTGAAGTCTTGTGGTGGGCCCTTAAGAAGAAAGGAGTGCCTGGGAAATACCTGCAGTTGATTCAAGCCATGTACTGCAAATGCAGTACTCAGGTTCGGTCTGCTGCTGGTGTCACAGCCAGCTTTGATGTGGCTGTCGGTTTGCACCAGGGACGGCTCTTAGCCCATACCTCTTCCTGTTAGTTATGGACGCTATTACGTCGGATATACAGGAAGAGGCACCCTGGTGCATGATGTTCGCCGATGACATCATGCTGGTCGGTGAGAGTGGCCAAGAGGTGCAAAACAGACTGGATGAGTGGCGGCAAAGACTGGAGAATTTAGGCCTAAAAGTTAGCAGAACAAAAACAGAATATTTGTTCTGCGACTTTGGCGGTATCTCCAGTCTGAAGCCAATATCACTCGGAGGAACACCAGTACCAGTCTGTTCTGAATTCCGCTACCTCGGGTCACTCTTGCAGTGTGACGGAGAAATCGACCGCGAAATAAGGCATAGAATCAACTCAGGTTGGATGAAATGGCGACAGGTCTCTGGTGTGATTTGTGACTCCAGGATGCCCCTTAAATTGAAGGGGAAGATATATAAGTCCATCATAAGACCTGTCATATTGTATGGATCAGAATGCTGGGCTAGTAAGAAGATGGATGAGAAGCGACTGCATGTAGCTGAGATGCGAATGTTGAGATGGATGTGTGGTGTTACAAGAATGGATAAAATAAGGAATGAATATATTAGAGGGAGTTTGAAAGTTGCGTCAATGGTAGAAAAGTTGAAAGGTTCTCGTTTGTCGTGGTATGGACATGTTATGAGAAGAGAGGAAGCGCATGTGGGTAAAATAGTAATGAATATGAATGTGGAAGGATGGAAAAGTAGAGGAAGGCCAAAGAAAGTGTGGATGGAGTGTGTAAGAAATGACATGAAAGAAAAAGGAGTGAATGAAGAGATGACGGCTGATAGGGACGTATGGAAGAAGAAAACATACTGCGCCGACCCCAAGTGAGTTGGGAAAAGGCAGGAGAATGATGAGACTCTAATTCATGTTACCGTTAACTTAGAATAAGACAATTCTTTTTGAATAAAAAATACACATAGTGCATAAGGTTAACTATATAGTGCATAAATAAGTGTAACTTATAAATACACATATAATGAGTAAAATTATCTCGAAGGACCGAAATTTGAAGCGTATACAATAGCAGAAAGAGATTCATTAAAATTTTACAATTACTTATGGTTAAGACATTTTATGTATTCCTTTTGTATAGTGATTTTAAACTGGATAAATTGCAATCTAAGGCGTCCTTACACCAATGTATTATTGTATCTAAAATGTTTTGTTATTTCTCAATAATTTTAACCAATTTATCATCACGACGGAGATAGAAAAACATTTAAGTATTTAATTGCTTATTCATTATACTTCGATCGTTTATTATCGACGTAGACTTATTTATACCCGACGTTAAAATTATAATAAATATACCTAAACTCACGCAATAGAAACTTTACAAATGAACAACGAGTACACATATTATGTTAACACTTGAGCAATTACAGAAAAGTATTCATCGAAAACAGGTTGCATTGTTCCAGTTAATATTAGAACGAGTAAATTATGTATATTTACTTTAGTACATATTGTAATGTAATTAGGTGTTGGTTTTATCTTTTTCCGTGTACTTACGTGTAGATATTAGAAATTGTTAAGTAAGGCATTTATATTTAGCGTCGCCATCAATATGAAAAGCTAAAATTATTCAGATGTTTAAATGAATATCACCATTTAAAAGTAAACATTTTACTTCTATAGTTAAAAAGGAGAATTTTTTAACAAGTAATGCTAAACAATTATCTATCTCAAATGAAATGTAGTAAAAATGAATTACAATCATTTTAAATGGTTACAATTTGCTGATATATTGATAAAAATGATTTTTTTTAAATATTACCTATATTTACCTACTATTGAGCTTAAACGTTATCTCTATTGAAGGATAATTAGTTACATTTACCGAATTCCAGAACTTACAGGCCCAGTTTTCATGCCCTAAAACCAACATGATTATTGGTGATTCGCCTACTGAACGATAATTCACATCCTTGGCTATGAACAGAACATTTTCCTTATGCAAAATTAATTTAATTTTATTCTTCAATTTAGGTATCTGAGTACGGGGGCGGGGCACGAGTGATTTGGGCCATGTCAGCCGGCGACAGAGAGGCAGAGGCCCAAGCCAAGAAGGGCGAAGATGGTGGATCCAGCGACCGAGACAGCCGGGCAGCGGCCGCTCTTAAACAATACTGGTGTGTTGGTTTAAGAGTAGTGGAATTGGTTAGTTACATGTATACGTTTAATTTAACCAAAGTATCGTAATCTCTCCTTCTGCACTTTAACTATCTTGACAAATGTTCACAAAGTTTCATGTTGGTGTAATTGCGGAGTAGTCTTCGAGTTCAATCCTTTAGTAGATCGATATATGAAGACCTTGGCAGCTGCATCCATTCTCATTGTAATTATTGGAACCTTTGTCCGGTGACTAACACACGTTAATAGTGATAATTTGCTCGACCACAGCCTTGAATGCAAAGCCTTCCTTGTTTACACTCTCAGTTTAATTACTTATTATTAAAAACCTCATTGTTATTCTGGTCGCTTTGGCTTCGCATACCAGGGACGAATACCAGGGCAGTGGTAACGTAATTATTTAGTTCCAGTTATATGACACAAATTATATGTAACATAAATTACCCTAAATTCATTTGGGAGTTGTTAGAGTTTTATTATTTTTTAAACTAAGCAATGAACTGCTATAAGTACAAGTCTTTTATAATCGTTTGATCCATAGTCAGTTATCCACTAGATTTTCTTTTGTTTAATTAGTAAACAATATTCTTGTGTATTATTTTTTTAGCATTCATATTAAAAACAATACGATAACCATGTTTGATTAAACGAGCCATAAATCTTGATTCTCAAAATATTCCAGATATGCATGTTTCTAAGTATCATGTTTATAAGCTGTTAAAATTCTTTTCGTTAATTTAAAGAAAGTTACGAGGAAGGGAAATAAACTTTTGTAAAAACATGCATAAAAAACAAGTTTATTTTATTCTTTTATAACCTAAATTATAGCAAACAATGAAATGTTTAAAGAAATAGATGAAGTAAATTAGTAAAATAATTAATAGTACCTATAAAATTATAAATATTCGTCTCGTAAGGAAACAAGTCATGTTTGTTGTGTCAGTATGAAGAATCTGTAAATAAACAGGTGTCTCGGCACATCCGCAAATTAAATGGTCTGTGAAAGTACTCACCGCGACAGTTTGAAAGATAATAGAATCATCGGGAAAACATCTATTTGATGTTAACCGCAAAATTAAAAAAAGGAGAAAACAAGTCTTCCAATGTTACTTTCACTAGAATAGATTAAGCACAATCGGTAATAGTAGTTGCTACACAAAGCTATGCAGGAATGCTGTAAAAATACTCTGTTGAAATATGTTGCGTTACAATCAAATCTATTAATTTCAAATTATCATTTAGAAGAACAATAGTTGATAGTAAAATATCTTGAGTATTACTAAAACGTATTAAGATGTTTATAGGTACAACTGAAGGTATCTTAAAATAACTGTTATCAACAGGCACTACATTTCACGAATTATAAAGCATTGCTTAAAAGCATTGGACATTGAAGCATTGCCACGAGGGTTTCCAAAGTTCGAAATGAATTATGATGTAGGTAATTGAACAAAAAACGAAATATGAACTGTTCTAAATTTGAATTGCGATTTTTTTTTTTACTTTTGCCTAATGTCTAATATCGTATGAACCGTGAACAGTCTGACAGAATGTCAAATTAACTTTTACACTTCGAGATCGTTTAAAAATAATACTAAAACGTGGCATTAATAAACAATGTAAAGTAAATTTAGAACTTCTAATTTTTTTTTCTATGGCTGGGTATCTATTACTATGGATTATTTTAGGTAAAACCCACTCTTTTCAATAATTGACTTAATTTTTAAAATAAATGTTAATTTTTGAAAAAGGTAGTAATTATTATATGAACTGAAATACAAATGACGACCTATTGACAATCTTGATTAGAATAGAGATTGAAAGGCCGGCGCGCTGATTAAATGAGTTTGACTTAATAACCGACTGGAATTGGTTGTAAGATAGTATTGTTTTTTTGGCAGGTGCTTGCTATTCTAGCCATCGGCTTGATTGTGAGCCCGTTATACTCAAGCCACGTCGTGCAATCAGACCTCCTCGGCACATTGCGCTCATCTACTCGGCTTATTCCAGTAAGTATTCAATTGTAATACTATGTCTAGATATGGAATCTTCAATGCTGTTATTAAACATTAACATATTTATGTCTTTACATTCTTTCTCCATGTGTTTATATATAGGTAGGTACTAAATGTTTGTGAAGTTATTTGGAGAGAGATGCAGCTTTTGATCACAATCGTTTTTGATATGATAACCGTGTAAATATAGACAACTAAAAAAATAATGTGTGCAATTCATACGTGGCAGAAGTGAAACCTTCAAAAAACGTATAATACATAAGTGGAAAAATGTGTTACCTAACCAGGGTTCGAACTTCCGACCTTTCAGTCGTACCATCTATGAGACACGCGGAATAGTCCACCGGGCTAACCACACTCTCAAAAATTTGATGAACTAGCGTACTGTCGCTTTTTCGTTTCATTGACTTTCAAATCACAACGATGCTAAAGTTTTCACTTCAATAAATAAGACGAAACTTGTGACCGACTAATAAATATGTATAAAACAAGCGAAAATGAAATTTTAATTTTGTTTTTCATTACTTTACACATAGAACCCACGAATGCGGGCTTAAGTAACACAGAATTTAATAACTATGTGAATAGGTAAACAAAGATTTTAATTCAATGATCCTTCTAAAGTGATTGGAATTTTTCCTCATCAATACTTAATATGTCGATTACCCTTATAAATGAGACAATAGGAAGGTAATAGGTAAACAATGGAAAGCTGGCGTAAACGCCAGGTTAGTGCTCAAGAGATTGCCAATTAATTTAAAAAATCTAAAGTAAAATAAACAAAAGGTAGCCATTATTATTACGCAGTGATAATCTTTCGAAACGAGTTTTGTCAACGATATCTTGGAAATGTTAACCCGTTTCTGGCAATTATTCGTTCTAATCTTCCAATTTGCAGCAATTGTTAAACTATTGGATTCAGTTATTTCACGGCCTTGCGATCCGTAACGGAACGGTGATTAAAGAATCAAACAAATTTACGAAATAATTACGAGACCGAACAAATATTAAACATTTGAAAACCGTTATATTTATTAGCTGTTGTCCAATTTCCAAGCACAATAATACACGTTCGTCTATGTCCGAGCACCCATGCGATAGATCGTCTAAATACCAAAATAACTCTGTTATATTGATGAATTAACCTGTTTAATTTTCTACAACTTACTAATTGCACACTTTGTTTTCACTTGAATTTAATATAGTAGGTATATTAAAAAAATAGTTTTAAAAAAAAACTAAAAGACGCTTTAATAGATAGACGAACCAAGAGTTAGTTCTATAGCGATTGAATTTTAATTGTTAAGTGTGTTGTGCTTGATATCAGAAGTTACAAATATAATTCATTTATAGGCTGTATGTAAGTTTTACAATTAAATTAAATCGTTATATGACGAACTGTACATAATAAAAAATAATTTTCTACTTTTTGGTTTGACTAACTATTAAAAATTTTATATCTTTACGTTTTTAAACTATAATTTATTTTCTTGTCTCTTTGTTTCGACACAACGTCAAAATTGCTTATATTAATCCAAGTGGAGACTTGATGCGAAAAATGTTTAGTATAAATTATACTGATCAAAAACCGCTTATCCTGGTTTAGCTAGGATTACAATTCCGCGGGAGTTTTGAAACACAGGTAGGGCCAAGCCGAGGTTCAAACCTTGTGCTAATTACAATTTGCGGCGAAAACCCCCAGCTCTCGCCCACAATGTTACGGTGAAGCTTTTAAGGTCCTTCCGGTCAACAGCATTAGCTAGGTTTAAGTAAAAGCCACTTATCCTGAAGATCTTGGCCAGGATAATGAGATAAGGTAATTAAATTATTGTATTGTCATGGGTCATCGAGAAGTGTGCAAGTTTCAAATTTTTCGAAGTCAATGAAAATTGAGTTGGATTATTCCGTTGCATTGATAGATAAATACCCACAGGTCAAGCTAATATAAAGCGTGTAATATTAATTAATTTATCCCAAAATTAACTACCATTATTTTAAATTTTTTGAATGTTTTTTTATATATAACATTTGAAATCACGAATAACGTGTATACCGTGATTTCCTATATAATTAAGGAAGCACAAGATTCTATTAAAATGTTATGTATGTTTTAATTGCTATGTGTAGGTAGGTAATCATTGAATGATATCCTTTTAAATAGATGTATCGTGGTGAAGTAAACTAAACTCTCCGGAAACAATCTACTTGATAATGGCAAACGATAATAAGAGACGTTTCATACAATAATCGATTTTCAAGACACAGTCCACCGGTCACCGGGTATAATCAGTTCCATTGAACTGTGTGAAAGCGAAGCCTTTGAAATTCCTGTGAACAACCGTCTGTAGACATTGTAATGTCTACATTGTACGATTTGCAACGCTTCCTCGTTTTTATGCAAATCCGAATCGTTACAGGAAGTTACATGGTTAATTACCGATATCCTAATAATGTAATTACATTTAGTTTTAACACGATACATGAAAGAAAAGAACATTTATAAGCAAGTTTTAGTCATAGTATAAAAAAAATAAAATCTAGCGTTGACATGTCTAGTCTATATATCCTATGATTGGTTCACAATAACCGTTTGTTTCTCTTTGGATCTAATTTTAAAGAAACCGATAACGAAGTCAAGATCTAGCTTATTTTAAATACATGAAATTAGCGCTAGAATGGTTGCCGCGTACCGGAAGCCGCAGCGTCGGTAAGCCCTCCATAAGGTGGACCACTGACCTGGATTACGCCGCAGGAATCCGCTGGATGGAGGTGGCGCAGTGAGACGTCTTTCGGTTGAATGAATGGAGATGCTAATATCTCTATCAAACTATACTTACTTGCCTATTACTTAAAGAAATGCCATTAAAAATACATAGTTTAATAATAATTATATTCGAGAATCGTATAATCGTTACAGGTTTCATCATAATCACGGGTGTTCTTATAATCGCAAGGCTTTTCGGCGAGACTGTCGGTTGGAGAACTTCTATGGGCTTCTCTATTCTCGGGGCTATAATGTTCACAGCAGCGGCCGCTGTGATCTTCTACGGTAATTTTTATTATTATTAAACAAAATTTCTATTATCAAAATACTGATAAATAAAAATAAACTGCTAGCTATTTATTTGTAACAGAAAAAAACACACACAAAAAAACATTGTTACAACAATATTAATTCAAGACAAAACTAGTGTGTTAAAATACATTATTAGTATGCTTAACGGAACCTTTGAGACTACTATGTGGCTGTAAAAGGGTAGAGCCTTTGCTACACGTACAATATATTTTTTGTCTATGGGGAACAGTGCTGAGCCATAGTGTATATAGAGGTAGGTGGTACAAAACTTCCGTTGTTTTCTAAACGATGCCTCGCGACGAGTCGACCATGCAGTTTGCATATAAATGAGCACTGAATGCTTGTATTTTAAGCATCAATCATTTTATAATTCCATTACATTAAATTTCAACTTTTTTGTGTGAAATATTGATTGCCACGCCTTAGCAGTAATACTGACTGGCTTGCCGCAACGGCAAATTACATTTGATATTTCACATTTCCCGTGACAGGAAACTTATTTTATTTTAAGAAAATTCTTTTCAGTCTTTTTGGAGCTTTTTATTTTGTATTAGTACAGATATTGGTAATTTTGCTCACTACTTTATTAATAATAATAATATATAGTTCGCATTATATATATAGAGTTACTTGTAACGAATCAAAATTAAATGGGACCTAATTATATTAATAATAAATGAGCCAAATTTATAAAGTTGTTCTATAAATTTTTACACCTATTTTTTGTACTATTGTCAAACTGCCAGATATTAATGATTCGTTTTTAGAAATATTAACAATCGAATGAATGTGATAATGAAGATATAAAACAAATGAGAATAAAATGTGATTGATTACGACATTAGGTAAGTTAATGAAGACTCTTTGTACTTAATAGCATTGTTTTCATTTTCTTAGATTGGCACAAGTCTTACTACGCAAACCTTCGTCCGAATAAGCAAGCATACGATCTCCTTATATCATCTGGAGTATTCGCCGTGATTGAAGTACTGGTATTCATCATTCACGCATTCCTTACGTTCAGGAAAGAAGCTGACTATTAAACCTCACACCACCTACACGCACTATTTACATTTTTTTATCTACTACCTATATTTTTAGAATCCATGAAATAACAATAGTCCGTTTCAAATCAAATTATAAAACATACTCAGATATATATTTAATTTTAACTTTAGTATTTTAGGTTAGTTGTAATAGTGTCTATATTATCTATGGTATTTTTTATTATATACTGTATTTTAGCATTAGGTTAAGTTTAAAATTTATTATAATATGCTTTTGTAAATTTAGTCCAAGTTGTCCTATTGTGTAGCTATGGGTTAGTAAATTCAGTTAAAAAGTGTTGCCCTCTGCTGTAGCTATGCGTGTAAATTTAAATCCATTATATATTTAAACTTTTAGCAATTTACTTTTAGAAATGGCATCTATTTTTTTTCCTTTCGGCAACTTCAAAGTGTGATTTTTCAAAACGCTCCATTAAAACATAACTATTCTAGGAAGCAGCTTGATTGTAGACAGCTAAATAATCTAGCTATATATAGAAAACTTCTATTTAGGGTAATTAGCTTTACCAAAATGTAAATGCATCATGTAACATTTTAGGAAAAAATCCAATTAATTCACAATAAATGTTTTGTATTATTTTAAAAGGCAGCTTGATTTTTGGTAGTAGATGGAAATTGGTTAAACCAAAAGACAGCTTTTTTTCCGTTAAAAGGTCAAACATTTATACTATTCTGTTATTTATATTATTCTGTTACATTAGGACTTTGAAATGCAGCTAGTTTAAACGATAGCTTTATTTTTGGTAACAAATTAAATTAGATTTATTTAAAAAGTAGGTAATCAGTCTTTTTAATTCACGAAAAACCCCCAAAGATGTTTGCAGTTAATGTTATTCAGTTATATTATTACTTTGAAATGCAGCTAGTTTTGTAAGCAGAAGAAAAAACATTAATTTAAAAAGCAACTTATAATCTTCTCACTCTATTAAAAACTCAAATATTTTTGAAGATAATGTAGGATGGATGTAATGGAGATATTTATTTTAAATGCAGTTCGTTTTGGAACAAATTTTAATTTAAAGACCATATAATCAATCTTAATAATCCACAAAAAAAACAAAAATCTTTGTAGCTAAAGTGATTCAGTTATATTATTTCTTTGAAATGCAGCTAATTATTAAACTAAGCGGTTTATCTGCAGCAGTTGTAATCAACCAAAGAGCAGCTAATCAACCTTATCAATCAGCTAAAAAAAATGATCAAATATTTTGCAGATATTATTCGCTTATATTTTTATTACTTCGAAATGCAGCTTTTTGAAAATTGAAATTTAAGTAAATTTAATAAGTCGTTAATCTGACTTGTTAAGCCATTGACAATTATCATATCTTCATAAATGTTATTATCGGTTTTAATGTTTTGACTTTAAAACAATTTATTGAAGCTATAGTTGGATAAAAGCAGATCTCACAGCATAAAAAAGAAGGTTCGAATTAATCATTGGCGTGTGATAATTGTAGCAACTATTTTAAATTATTTACTATTAAGATACACTTAAGGTATCGTACTAATTATATAAATAATACAGCGTTTAGAGACAATATTTAACCAACAGCTAATATTTTTGGGTTGTGGTTAAAATGGGCAGCATACAGCTTTTTATATTATTATTTGAGATTTAAAGGCAGCTATTTTCGTCTTTTTTTTTTTCTTCCGTGGCCGAAAGTGCAAGTATATAGATTTAAGAAAATTAAAAAAAAAAATGCAATGTCAACCTATAATAGACAAATTTAATGATAAAGGAGAAACTAAAATAAAATAGGATTATTGTAAAACAGTAAATAATGTATTTAGAGTTCTGGTAGAGTACCGATTAAATAAAATTTACAACATTTGTTTATTTCATAAGGAATTCTGTGCTCAGTTGTAAAGATTTTATTTCATATTTAGTATTGTATTAAGAAAAAATGTTTATTAAAATTACTACTTAAAAATTCCACTGTTAAACCCAACATGATATTATGTATAACACCTATGTAAGTATTTAATCAAATTATCCAATTTTGAATCACTAACAAAATTAGTTACAATTTTATATTTTGTTAATAGTGGAATAATTAACGAAGTAGAACCACCGTTAGTGACTTGCCTATGATTTTATTGTTTAATTTTGAACGATATTATAAGGCAGAAATGTTTATTCGACTAAAGAAATTACCCTTTATAATAATATAATATTTAATTGTATCTTGACCTTTTCTTACATTATTTTAAAAATTAATTAATCAATATATATTTCTTTATCTATGGTATGTTGGTATTTTAGTTCTTCTTAGTGTCGAATGAACGAATTAATGTTATCTGTGGCTTGTATCTTTTTATAACTATAAATGAGATCTGATTTACTTGACACTGGCTAAGACACAAGCCGTGCAGAGCCATTAAAAAACACAAGAAGAAGAAATGAGATCTGATTGAAGTTAATTTTATTATAAATCCTTATTTTTAATTTATCGTATCTTATTTAGTTCTAAGAAATATATTAAGAAGGGTAAACCAAAGCAGAAATCAGTATCCGTCCAGTTGTAGTTAAGTTTCTTTCTAAATCTTATTTTTACTCAAACTACTCTGTCATGAGTCTGATTATTTTCAAAATAGTTTTCTTCGTTGATATATTCTTGTATTATTTTCGATTAACTCTTTCATATTTCTACTAATAAAATACCTAAGAATAAATGTAATGTGGTTATTTCATAGATTATTACCATTCATTATAATATTCATGTCAGATGTAATGTAAAAAACAATGGAGACACACAATTGGTTCTTGAAACAAAATTTATCCCAAATTAATTGTTTATGGCTAGTTATATAGTGACTCATCATCATTTATTGTTATTCTTTAAGGTTATGTAATTGCTTATTAATAATTAATGTAAGATTTTAAGTTAAAATATGTAGTTTTAAGTATCTATATATGTAAATAATAATAAAAGATAATCCTTTTAACCCGGCGCTAATGTTACCTTATTTTTATCTGCAAAAATAAATGGTACTCGCGTCACATAAACATCTTACGAAATTCATTCAGTATATATAACCTTTAATAAATAATCAATGATTATAATATTCGTGTAATCAATGTAAACTATCTAATATTTAATAAAATATTATAAATACGTGTTTTATTTTATTTAAAAACTGGCACCACTCGCATTCATTATGCACAATTGGTCCGAGTTATGAAAAATAGATGCACAATTCGTGAGAGAATTTTTGAAGTTCCAATGATGTTGTTACCACACTCTATGATATTACACACAAGTTGGTGGACTTGTTAGTTTAAAATAACTGATCCAAGTGATTTTTGTAGTCGTTAGCTAACCCTAGAGAAAAAAGAGTGTGTTTCAGACCGTGTCAGAAGTGAAATTTCTTTAGCAATTTTTAGTTTAATTTGCCTCAAAACGATATTTTGAATGAAAAAAACGAAACCACTAAACGCTACAAGTTTGTTTGGATAACCTTCAAGTTCGTTAAAAAATGTCTTTTGTCTTTTTTTTATCACATAGGTAATATCATTTAAACATATCGCACAGTCTCTTTCTGTCATATTAAGTAACATTCTGCGAATAGTAATTCTATTGGGTAGTGGGTAAGTGAAATATCATTCATTCGAAGCGAATCAAATCAGTATAATATGTTCACTTACATTCAATTAGAGATGGCGGTTCTAGCAATAAAAATCGATTTGAATCGTTTCTAAGCTTGAAAAATCGATTCACAAAAATATCTATTCAATTTTTCAATAATCATTTTTATTCGACATGTTTTGTTTTTTTTAATTCCTAAATAGTATTCTTGCAGTGGTCGGAATTAGAGTATAATCATCATTTATGAAAATTTTGAAAAACTACGTACCAAATTTTTACTTTACGATTGACAAAAATATAAAACAATTTTATATTATTTATCAACATGGAAATTTATGTTATGGAAAACAATAAAAATATCAATAATAATCGATCTTTTATTATTTTATACGATTATAGTTGTTTTCCGGAGTCCGGACATATCAGTTTTTTTAAACCTATCTAGTGCTATTGACCTGAAGTGCCTTAACAGCTTCACCGTATTTTTGTGGACGAGTGCTGAAGGCACTCGGCGCAAAAGGTAACTAGCACAAGGGTTCGAACCTCGGCTTAGCCGCTACCTGTATTACAAAATTCCCGCGGAATTTAATCCTAGTTAAATCCTGCATTCTTTATTTATTAATAATAAAAAACGGTTCATTACAGGACCAATGTACCTGCGTGTTATGTGCAGGAGTGTGTATGCAGTGTTGTGCGTCTAATACTTGATGCATGGTCAGTGTCACTGTATCGCGCTGGTAGCGGCGTTAAGAGCCTTCCTAGTTGAGGAAAGGAGCACGTCTTGGGCCACCACCGGAGGGGGACCCGAAGAGTGCATATCAAAGTCAAAAAGATAAAGTGAAGAAATTTTAGAGTTGTGAGCATGTTCTAAATACATCTGATGAAGGTACTTAATTAAGTAAAAAAAAATAGTTCTTATCGAAACATAAAAATTGAACCTCGACATTTATGAGTTGAAAATCGAGTTAGGTATTAATATTTAATTATTATAAAGAATTTCAAATCAGCATCCCTAGACCTTACAAGTATTCAATAATAATCAATTCTCATCTCTACAATATAACCTACAAAAATGTAATACAAGAATATGAAGAATAATGTTCACTGTTCTGTACTTTTTGATTATTTGTAGCGTACATATATCGTATAACGTATATACATATTTTAATAATAAAATGTTCTTACCTTTTCAGCCTTAGCAAGATAAATCCATAGTTTACGCCAAGTTGAAAATTTCTTCTGATCACTAAAATTATATTGCATTTCTTTGGATGCATATCTAGTGCTCAACGGTGAACGATAATTACAGAATTCTGAATTTTGAATTTCAATCGGAGCATCTATTGTAAACATTTTGTTAGATAATTATTCAAAGACGTCACAAATCGTAAACGATTGACAGGTTACTGTATTACGCATAACCTTCCTCCAACCCAGATCTCCACGCAATGTGGAGTAACAACAGCGGGAGAATTCGATTTCTGATAACGAAGGTTATCTGTTGTTTATTTATTGCATGTTTTCTGATGTAACTACAGATATTGAACGTACTATTTGGTTCTTATTGAGTCAATTTTATAATAAACATTCTTAAATAAACAACTATCCTATTTAAATAGATTAAAGATTTTTTGTTGTTCATTAGACTTCCACCCACAAACAATATAGTAGTAGAATATGCGTATATGCTAGTCTTATAAATATCTTAAGAACAGGTAAAATCTGTGTGAGTGTTGACTACGCAATAAACATTTCACTCAACTCATTTCGGACGAAAAAAAAATACTCTCTTTGTTGGGTTTTTAGTCTTTATTTATGAAGGGTAACAATATCTTTTGATAAATTGCTGTCCCATATATACTATAGATGGCCACAAGCTGATGCTCCATAACGTAGCACTTTATTATGTGATGACCTCAAATTTATCGAGATTTTGAAGTCGGTCATACTCCACCAGCAAGTAATAAAATAATTGCGTAATTGTTGCCCACTTAAGGCGACTAAAAACTTAAATCGTCGGTATCTATATTTTTAAGAGAGTAAGTTATCAGTTATACAATTGATTTAATAAGATTTTTTTAAAATAATATATGATAGTTTGAGGGACTTCTAAATTATTTAATTTGCTTCAATTCATATCGCGAAGTAGTACCGATAAAGGGGTTGTCAAGTATTCCGTAATGAGAATGACTTTTCTTCCTTGTTGCCAGCAAAAGTAAGTAAGTACCCCTCCTATGGTAATCCGCCCGCTGTGTGTTAAAACCATGGACTATGGTATGGTATGGTTAAGTCCATGGCCAAAACCGATACTTAGTTATTTATATGTTGTATCTTTATCAGAAGCCAAAGAAAGTATCATCCAGTTTTATTCGTTTCGATTGACGTAATTTTAAGATCGTTTTATTATCAACTGTTAAGTCTGTATCTAGATCAAAATAACACTGATTCTAAATTGAACTAATTCGCATAACACCCCTTGTTTATTTATATTCCTTGTATAATAATATCTAAATATTTAATGGTCATAATCACATAGTCTTGTTCTCAGGGGTCGTCTATTAATCACGTGAACGCTCGATGGGGGAGCGAGAAGTTTCAGAAAAGACCACAAGGTAAGGGGAATGCAGCGAGATATTACGTAGGTATATTAATTTGTGTGAATGCACGATGTCCAAGCTGAAAACTTGCGCGTGAGCTTGGCTAACCTAGCAACCTAGGAAACGATTTTTAAATAAATTACGAAATTTAAAAAAATAATATTCTGACAAAAAAAAAAAATATTTTATACAAAAAAAAAAAAAAAACGTGATCTTTGGTTGGGGAAGGGGGCCTAAACAATAATGCCTCAACACGTACCAACGGAGGAAGGTTCTCAAATGAAAAAAAATCACGCGTATTATGAACAATAACTAATTTACAATTTACCTACAAAAATATGTATCAAATATATCATTTTAAAAAATAATGATTTCAAATCACAAATGTCTTCAATAAAACACCGCTTTAATTTAATTTTATTGTATAAAATCCTTTACATTTTTAAATTCATCAATTAAACGTAATAACAAATTTATTTAAGTAATTTATGATTAAGTTAAAAAAAAATACATTTCTCTACAGAACATACAAACAAATACATGCATATAAACATGATTATACAGTAGTTGTAGCATTAGATATTGAAAAAGCTTATGAAATGGTTTGGAAACATAGAGTTGTAAAATTATTGCAAGATATTAAGATAAACCGGAAATGCCTTGGCGTTTGTCAAGAACTTCCTTTCAGAAAGGTCAATAAAAGTACGAATCCATAATAAAATATCTAACCCTGTCCTTATGGAGAATGGTCTACCTCAAGGCTCGGTACTTAGTGCAATTCTTTTTTTACTGGCTATCAATGATATTTTTTCGTATATTGGAAAACCAGTTAAGGGTTTTCTATTTGCTGATGACCTGACAATAACTTGTAGTGGTGAAAACATTAAAACCTACAATAAAACTTATTCAAAATACACTCAATAATCTTCAGGAATGGGCTAATAAATCTGGATTTAAATTTTCAAAACATAAAACAGAATTTATAATATTAAGTAATAAGAAAAATAAATCCACAAATATACGATTAACTTTAAATGGACATAACATTAAGGAAGTAACTAGCTTAAAAGTTTTAGGGTTGATATTTGATAAAAGAATGACATGGAAATCCACATATAAACAGTCTTAAATCCGAATGTTCTAAAAGGTTAAACATAATAAAGGTATTGTCATCGACAACATGGGGATCTGATAGGAACTGTTTAATAAATACATATCGAGCCTTAATAAGACAAAAAATTGATTATGGTTCTGTAATTTATGATGGAGCAAAAAAACGAACCCTCGATTCTTTAGAAAGTATCCAAAATACTGCTCTCCGACTGAGTATTGGTGTTTTTAAGACAAGTCCCATAAAGAGCATTTTGGCTGAAGCTGGAGAAATGCCATTGGAATTTAGAAGGAAAGAACTTGTAATCATGTATACTATTAATATATTATCACTACCTGAGAGTACGACTTATCTTAACTACGCCAAAACAAAAGCCGTGGATATAGAATATCAACTTCAACCAAATTTAAAGCAACCCTTCAGAATTAGATCCATTAAGTACTTAAAAGAATTTGATCTAAAAATCCCAGAAATGTTTCCAAAAAAATCACTTACTTCTGGGCCATGGGAAAACATCAAACTTCCTATTAACCTCGAATTAAATAAATATCAAAAACACAATACTCCTAGAAGCGTATATAAAAATATATTTGATGAAATGAATAGTAAATATACTAATTGTTAGATTTTTTATACTGACGGATCAGTCATCAACGGTCGATCAGGATGTTCGGTAGTATCGGATAATAACTGCTACAGGTATAGACTTGGTGATTATAATTCAATTTTTAGTTGTGAAGCAATAGCCATTCTTAAAGCCTTAGAATCAATATCCACTGGATCCATACTTGATAAATATATAATTTACACAGATTCAAAATCATGTTTAACAGCGTTACAAAATGTAAATAGTGTAAACACTCTTATTATAGAAATTAAGCAAAAAATGATAAATCTCCTCAGTAACAATAAAAAAATTGAAATTATATGGATGCCAAGTCATCAAGGGATAGTTGGTAATGACAAGGCAGATAGTGAGGCAAGACATGCTACTAATGAAACTGATAATTGGCATTTAAATAAGTCAACACCTAGTGAACTTAAAAATTATTTTAAAGATAAAATTAAAATCATATGGGATCATTATTGGAAAACGGACAATACAACAATGTTATTTAATGTCAGAAAATCAATTTTTGAGAAACCTATTTCTTTTACCACTAGAAAAGATCAAGTGGTTATCTGTAGACTGCGTATTGGACACACGAACATGACACACATTCACCTGATCACTAAGACCGACAGAAACAAATGCAAGTGTGGACAAGAACTAACTGTATTACATTTATTAGTAGAGTGTGTTGCATTTAACAATGAAAAAAGATTGTGTGGGGTTTCCAACACCTTAAAAGATTGTTTAAATCATGATGGATACATGCACACTAAGCTTTTTGAAAATGATAAATGTTTATAAATTAGTGTAATCTACAGTAAATGTTATTATAACGTATTGTTAACTGTGGTCGTTAATGACCAGTGATGTTAAAAAAGCGACCTTAAATAAATAAATAAAAAAAAAAAAAACAAAAAATACATGCATATCTAAGTATACAGAAAATGTGTTCTTTTTTTTTTTTGATTTCGATTATTTTTATAATGTACATATCTATGCGGTGTAAGATGGTGACACGGAAGTCTAGAGGTACTGGCTCTCAAGTAAAGCTGCCGGAACACATCTCAAGATGATCGGCGACAGATTTTAATTTTGAATTATTAAAGAATATAGTACTATCATGCGTCATGGTTTCATTAATAATATTTATCTTCACAGAAAGTTCAGGCTTATTTTATAATAGCTGTGCTCGCGTTTTATATATTTTCACTGAATAATATAGTTTTTAATTTTTTTTTTATACGGAACCCTAATTATTTTATAAAAATTGTTTTTTTTTGTTACGACATTAAGCAAAGATATTTCTCACAAATTCAAAGGCTTGCCAGTGAAACTGCATTGAATGGGATTTTATTCACAATTACATGAGTTTTAATTTTTTTTATGTGGAAACCTAATTACAATCGAAAATCACGAGTTTCGCCGAGTAACTTTAGCTCTGTCAAAAAAAGTCCCGTGAAAATCGGTCCGGCCGTTCCGGAGATCACTCGGAATAACCAGATAGACGGATAAAAAAAAATTAAAATTCCAGTATAGTCTAGGTATCGTGTATACATTCATATGTATTTAGTCAAAAATTGTTATTTTAACGGTAAAGATTGAGTGGTTTCAAATTTTCAATGAATTCCCATCGATGCGCAACGCTACCATACTATTTTATCCACCGTGAAAACATACAGAATTTACAGACAAATTATACAAACATTGCGAACAATAACAAGTCAAAAACGTAATTTGGCCTCGTTGATTGGACACAATAAAGTTGATCTCGTTGAATGAAATGATATATAAGAGTTTAGAGCGAATTTAATAATGTTATATTTAAATATATTTTTTCTTTTCTTTATTAAAAAAATACTGAATTATTTATTATTACTTTTATTTAAATGTCTATTATTGTCGATAATAAATATAATATAGTTGATATATGAAGATAAATAAGGCACACCCAAAACACAACACACACACACCCGTATGTATATATTATATACACTATTCGTATATTATTTACACTTTATTTTTGAGCGATTTCATCATTTTCTCCAATTTCATTGCCTTCTGCATATCGCCGCTGATCTTCAGTTTACCCATCATGAAAGCTGTAGTCGGCTTCAGTTTACCTGTAAATTATACATATCTATTTATATTTTTTTGAAACTGCACCAAGTTTGAAAATTTAATTCGTTCTCTACATCATTCCTTATAATAAAACAGTAAAGACATTTTAAAAAAATGCGTTTCATATAAGAATGTGCGTGGACCTGCGCCATATTGTGACGTCATAGCTGTCAAACTGATCACATAGGTGTGTATGGTTCATTAAAACAACGCATATTAACCCTTTGACACTCATAACAAACCATCTGTCAAAAAATGCCAAGCGAAAATGAACCTTATGAACACCAAGTAAGGTTTGTTGATAGTCTTTTGTTTCAGATGTATGACCTTACGTAGATAATTTGTTACGGCCATTCATACGTGTCTTTTAAGGCAAAAGGTGTGCTTCTGTGTTGTGGCCAATTTTGTTAACGAATTTTTTTTAACAAAATTCAGAATAATGTATTTAACAGTTCAACTTATTTACATTAATTTTATTATTAAATTTATAAAATATTTATTAATTTTACTATTTTAAATATACTGTTTCTAAGCAGTAACGATAACATACAAGAAATATTTTTATATTTTTACAATATAATATTACAGTAATCTAAGTAATACATGAATGTAAAGTATGTTTGCTATTCCCAAACTGTATATTCGATTGTGATCAAACTTTCGTATGTCGAATGCAATGTCGAGTACAACTAATTTGTAATGAAACAATAATAACAATAGTCTATTTTACAATGAGTGTAAAAATAAATACAAAAATATTTTTATATACTTCTCGACTTGAAAATTGTTTCATGTTTATATAAATTATCATTATTCTGTTAAATTTTACTTATAAATCTTGAGACAATGTGTAAGACTATAAATTATGATAAATTCTTTATATTTTATTTCGAATATAATTTTGTTAAATTAATTTGTTTTACACTGATTTATTCTATATTCAATGCTTTATTTTTATTATTTTATAATGTAGAAAAGTGGGTGCGCCATTATTGGTTTTATGTAGATGTTGATTTCCGTTTTAATTTACTAAGGAGTAAGAACTAATTCAGCAGGACTTTCTGTTATGATGTATTGTTGTTTTAAAATGTTTCTGTAATTATTGTAAAATATAGAAATAACTCATATTTATCATATCATAGTCATAAGGCCGGGTATAAATTGCCACATGTTTTTTTATTAAAAATCAGTCTTCGTTGAACCTTGGTCTTCGTACAATGTATGTAATTTGTTTTAAAAATGTTCTTAGAAATTGCGCTTGATTATGTCGAAATTTGACCAGTTAAAATCTTCATATCTCGAAGTTCCTATTAAGTCTCAGTATCTCGATTTTTTAGCCTTTCCCTTCGCATTCGAGCTATGGAGATTTCACTGTATAATATTATTACCAATCAGTAACAAAACTGCAATACCTAATCCCCGAGTTCGAAATCGGCAATATTACAAGTAACTGAATTAATTCATTTATTTATTCGATCCAAAGTACCCAAAAATATTAGGAACAGGTATTTGAGCTTGATCAAAAATTTACTTTTGTTATTTTATACTTCTTTTATACTGTTATTTTTATATTCATTAGATGGCGTTATAACATGTTTTGTAAAGATAATAAAAACAGTTATATAAAAATGCATTAATTATTCTACACAATTGATTGAAAAAAATATTTTAAAAATACTTCGTAATTTACATCGGATAAAAATTGGAACAAATATTTAGATTAGTTCATGGTTTCTTTTATAATTCAGTAGATAGTGTTATAGAAAACAACTAATAAAATTAAAAAATGGGTTGTGTTACGCTAACAATTTACAGTACAGACAGATATACAAGAAGGAGAAAGAAATTGCAAGGATAAGCTTAGATTATTTTATAAATTAAATTTTAACTTCACTACGTCACAATAGATATTTATCGCGCGAGAATTTGTGTAACGTGTACACAGCGAGGCGCCTATTTGCGATAGGCCAAGCTCCTGCAAGGAGTTTTGTTATTCTGCGGTAAATAAAAAAAATCTTTTTATACGTAGATATGTTAGATGGGTGCTTGGCTGGATTTTGGTCTGTCATATTGTCGTTTTCATTTTCAATTAAATATTTTACAGTATTTATCCATATATTATGTAATTTCGGTGGCAGTTTATGTGATATAGTGTTTTTATGATACACAAGTGAAGTGAAGTGAAAACAATGACACTTAGCATGAAATGTCCCAATAATTCCCGTTGTGGTCGTAACAGAAGGCCACCATTTTGTTCCCCCATTCATTTTTGATAGTGTTCCTAGCGTCTGACTTGGCTGCATTGTCTAGTACCTTTGCCTTTTCCTTAAAAAGGAATAAATTGAACCAAAGAAAAAGATAAGTAAGATACAATCTTTGTCGTATTTCAGCACATAAATAAATAAAATAAGAACATAAACTTATTAGGATTATTTTATTTCAGTTCTTATATATTTTTGCTTACTAGAATTTTTTTTCTAATAAAAGTGTAATTTTATTGTAGCGCCATATATGGGCTGAATAACTTATTGAAAAATAACTTACGTACCAAATTTATGAATAAAAAAATATTTCTTTTAAAAACAAATTGAATTAAATTTAATTTTTGTAATTAAATTTGAATTGTAGAAAAAATTGTTTCTGGTTTTTCTAAAAATATTTTTATAAGCAAATAATGGCTTTGTTTACATTATCTATGGATTTCACTTCTGTGAATTTCGCTGTCCATATTTCAACGTAATGGACCACCGTTTTATGGGAAATAATTGTTGTATCAGTGTAGGATTGTGCATTATGAATCTAAGTTTCAAGTGCTGTGTATAAAAACAAAGTGTCAAGTGCCATTTGTCAATAAATTGAGCGCCAAAAGTTAAATGTCCGTAAGTCATATTTTGCAATCTGTCATTTTCAAAAAAGTTGCCCAATTGGGCAAGGTCAATAGCCAACGGGTTAATAGTCTTCATAATTAGACAAATAAATCACTAAACAAAAGAAAAACTTCATACTTGTCCATTACTTTTTTTTATCGAGCTTTAACGGATCAAGGCCATTCGATGCGCACATTCTTATTTGAAACGCATACTATATTTTATACACATATACTGTCAATGTCAACCTCTTCCCCCTCTGCCCCCTTCAAAGTGTCTGACCGGACAACAGTACTTACCCGCGACACGGGGATTTCCTTACGACATAGTTTCTTAACGTGGGCGATAACGCCCCTTATGGGGGTAGAGACCAAGAGAAAATTAGGGGGCATAGAGATAGCGCAGAGGAGGACGTGTGCAAATTGAAAATGTAGTCTAAAAAAATGGCAAAAAAAATATAAGATAAAGAAACGTAAAGAAAACAAAAACATATTCTCAAATTGGCGGTGAGCAAAATAAGGTTGACCAACTGTGCCCTGTGTGATTGGTACTACATATCTTTGATAAATTGTAACAAAAAAAATTGCTTTAAGTTTAAACGGCATACAAGTCGGTTCAATGGCAAATGTGATACCAATAGACGTATCACATAAAAAAAAGTAATACATACCAGCAAACATATCAGTGAAATTAGTGCTGTCCATAGTGAGAGTTGCGTCCGGAGGGTTCTTAGGCTCGCCCTGCCCGCAGGTGCCGTCGCCATTTTTGAGGTCGATGTGCCAAACTCCCTCTTCTTTACCTGTGTGATTAATTGTACAAATTTAAAATGAGACAGTAAGAAAACAATGGAAATGGGTACTCGACTCGACACATTAAATGCCTTAAGTTACCCAGAATAACTTCAGCTATCTACCAAGAACGGTCCCGTCAAAATCTGTCCAGCCTTTCCGGAGATTACCCATTACAAATAAACAAATAGGTATAGGTATTCCTATCTATTTAGTATAAAAATGTTGTTTGATATTACAAACAGACACTTCAATTTTATTTAATAGTATAGATGACGTAAGGTATTTTTACTTGTTAATGTTAGTTTTTTTTTCCAAATTATACCGATGCTTACGTTGTCGTGGAGGGGTAAAAAAGCGTTGCTTACTGTTGTTGATAAGGGAGACGGGGGGTTAAATATATCAAATCTTTTGCTTACGTAATTATTTCAACGTCCTTTAAGTTAGCAAATATATTTTAATACGCTGTACAAAGAGTTTGCACATTATTCAACTGTAGACGGTTTTAAATGATTTTTAGGATAGTTTGGAAATGTCGAATATTTAAATGAATTATGAGAAAACCCAATGGTAATTAGTATTTTAAAAAAAACCCTATGCCGATTGGTAAATTATTTTCTTTTCATACGTACCTTTCACGTTGAATTGGTATACGGCTTGCGTTTTTTTCACCAATTCAGGTGATAGGGTTTTTCCAATTGCTGCAAACAATTCCGGGATTTGACCACCGCTGCCTCCCTCCTGTGTATAGTTTATAAATTATTACACATATTATAATAACTGTATGAAAATGTAAAAAAAAAAATGAATCGTGTGAATACATACGGCCGGTTTCAATATGCTATATGCGATCTATTTTCCGAAATATCAATCTTCATTTCTCTAAAAAGTCAAATCGCAATGTCTGTGATCAGTAAATAATAACCAATTCATTTTTGGTTTAATCTCAATCTTAACTTTTATGATTCGATATTGAAACCCATCGGTAATCGGTTCGGATTGTTATAGACAAAACAATGAAAGTAAATTACAAATACCCATTCCACCGTTGGAAATTTGTTAGCCTATTGAGAGTTTTATGTGTCATATTTTATGTGTGCAAATATATTTGATACAGGTAATTCCTTTATATGATTTGAATCTTCCAATCCACAGACTAACTAATATGTCGATATAAAATGGAAAGAGTTATTCTTGGTTTTGGTCCTCATGTCCTAAATTTTAATTCATTGGCTTTGTCTTCTATGTCCATACTATGTAATTTGGATACCATTTTAAGTGAAACAGTGTTGGTTATTGTGCACAAGTGAGGTGTATTGAAAATAATGACACGGAGCGTGAATTCTGAGATCTCACAATTCCGCCATTTTGTTGGATGAAGAGAGTTTTAAAGGTACTCAGACTTGGCTGTATGGTCTAGTACTTTTGCCCTATTTAATAGATAATATTATATGAAACAAAAAAAAGGGGAGTTTTAGGCCGGTTCTCAGTCTGTTATTTAGCAGTTATTACCTTCAATTCATTAACTTTGAGCCTACATTCGTGTAATTTTGTTGGCTTTTTGTATGATATAGTTTAGTTATTTTGCACAAATTAAGTGCTTTAGAAATAATGATGAAACGTTTATTCTAAGGTGCTACGAAATCGCTATGGAAAGTTCAAGCAAAAAAGATGGTCCACCGTTTTGCTGGAGCTTAGTATCATTGACGCAAGATTGAAAATATAACTTATCGACATGACGCTGGCAGAATTGTCTATAAAAATCACAGATTGCCATTAACTAAATAGAAGAAGATGAACGGAAAATAAATCAGAAAATAGAAGGTTTTTGTAGAGTTAGTGGTCATAACAGATACAAAACGAAAACAATCAATCTCAGTAATGATTTTATTTTTGTAATTTAAGGCACCTTCTGTGTTGTTTGTTTAGGTGTTCCCGGCACCTCCAAAAAGAAGTCAGGTAATAAACCGTCCGCGTTACCTGCGAACAAACAATGTTTACGTTTTTGAATACGGCAAAAAAAAATCCCAAATTTTTCCATCATTTATGTATGACCACTAACTCGTAAGTTGTTATTTTGATAGACGAAGTCAATGTTTTATAGAATGTTATTATATTTTTGATGGTTTAACATTCTTTAGTTTAATACTACTGTGTGAAACTAGTTTTGTTGTGAAACAAGTAACAAAATTAATTTCTCTACATTTTTTTTAAACTACAGATTTCAAATAATCTTCTACTAGTCTAATCTATATTATAATTTATGCTTATGAAATGGTTTTAATGCATAATAATTTTGTTGACTAACATATAAATATACTAATGTGAATACGGTACACTTTACAAATTTGAAGAGCGTTTTTAACTTAAGTACTAGCGCAATTCGTTAGTAACAAAAACAGTAAGTTTTAATGACGTTTTTAATATAACGAAGTCTCCTTAGCCTTAGCTAACTACTGTCCTTCTTCTGGTGGATGTGATGCTAATCTGCCATTTGCCCTAATAGGGCTGAATGGCGGCTTGCACAGCATACTACCCATGTGGTGACCCCTACAATCAACGGCCTTACAGCCCTGCTCCCCGCAACTAAAACTCCACCGAAGTCTGGGTAAGTGTGACACAGGCCTAAACACCGGAAGCAACGTAGGAGCATAGATCAAACAGTTCAGGTAGAGCACGCCATATTGTTTTTTTTGCCGACTTCAATTAAATATGTTTTGATTAATTATTGAAAAAAAAAAATCATAAATCAGATCGTACCATTCGCGACAACTTCAGGTTTAAAACGCTTTATGAGAGTCGGTAGATACGACAGGCCATAGAGTATCATTTTAAACAGAGTGAAATTTCGCAGATTTTAATGTCAGTCGAAATTCCATTGCAAGATTAATGATATATGAGAGACATCTTCCACAACTGTAGAATGTAGAATATGTATATAATTTACATATTATACACGTTTATTAGATAGGTAGACTAAAAACCAAATGGACCATTCGAGTTTTGCGGGAATGGGTATTTGCAACGAAAATGAAACAATTGTGAAAGTAAAAAACTTGTAGTGATTTTATTATTTATCAATATCTAATACGAAATATCAGATGAGACCGGCCATTTGCTATTTCACACATGTTTCACATTTGACGGTCAACCTCTTATACTAATCGCCTGGATGTAACTAATAACAATTTAAATGGCCGCAAAAGGAATTATCCAGGATCTGCAACATGCGGTTATTGAAATTTCATTTATCAAGGAGAACGCTTCCTGTTTTACGGTGTCGATAAGAAGTTGTGATTGAATAAATACATCAATTATTTATAATATTTACTGTAACATGTTAATAAACTAAGGATAATAGCCGCTATAGTTTGACCGAAAGCGCTGCACCACGCCGTAGTATGCGTGGGACGAGACGGGTGGGGGGGGGGGGGAGAGTATCAACCGTTCCGAACTGTCAGTCCGCCGTCAACACTCACAGCGGTAGCTAGTGTCATTTGTACCGGATTGTCTCTGTCAGACCAACATGAGAAAAATATTCAAAAATAGGTCGTGCATTATCTCGTAGTATGCATATTTTAATTCTGATTCAAGTTCGGATGGCGAAACGGAAGATGAAGCAGAATCTATGCCAGAATAACTGGAACAGAATTAACTGTAGTTAATTTAGTAATTATATTTAATATTTGTAAAATTAAACAATATTCTTTGTTTCTTTTGAATTATAAGTTTAGTTTTATTCATCACCTGCTTGTTTTAATCAATTATTAGCTGTTCTCCTCGGTTTTATCCGCGTAGTTCCCGATTCCGAGGGATTTTCGGAATAAAAACTATCCTATGTCACTCCCTGGATTTTATACTATCTCCATACTAGATTTCATCCAAACTGATCCAGTAGTGTTTTTAAGTTTATCCGTTAAATACAAATCTCTACCCTTTATAATATTAGTGTAGATATCTTAAGATCTGTCCGACAATATCGATATCACGTGAACGAATACTGTTTCCTTCCCTGCCCCCCACCTCGCCGCGCCTTCCTAAGGTCAAGCTATAGTACCACACGGTTCTAGTACACACACCAACCTGTTCTTTGTAGTTAACCGCTGACGTGTGGTAGCGTCTGACCGAAGCAGACGATACGGTGGCCCGATGGTGTTTCAACGACTCCGGGTCGTCGAGAAAACCGTCCAACAACAGGTTATCCACGTTTTCTGTTGAAGTTTTTTTTACCTTGTACCACTTATAAAGTGGTTTCTACGAATTTCAACTATAGAGATTTGTTAAGCACCACGCTCATATTAATGTACTTCATTTGTTTTCCTTTTTTTAGGCCACCTATTTAATTACTTACGTTACATATTTATTCGTCTTTCGACGTTTGTTATCTATATGAAATTTACAAATCGATTCACACCATTGTACTGTTGGAGGATTCCAACCTTTAAATCTGTGGTGTAATTTGACTCCTTATTTTATCCAATTATTATTACGCAGACTGTAATTATCTTAAATCACTTTTAAAATAATCTATTTGATATTAAATCAATAATTATTAGCATCAATAGGATCGGCGTAATTTCTAAAAGAGATTCGATTAGGACAATTTTATCTCAAAATTAATTATGCGGGTATTTGCCAAATTCGTGTCATAAAGACTCGTTTCAAATAACTATCGTTCTACCTGGCTTAATATTCTGCGCTTATAGAATTATTTTTTATTAATCATATATTAGCCTAAAAAGTATCCTGTGTGAGGTACATGTGACAGGTCATAGGTTCTTAGGAAATTATAAGAATTACTTACTAGGATCACAGGCGTATGGTGTCAAATCGCTAATGCCGGCTGCCTTTACTATGTCTTCGTCAATAGCGAAATGGCCGGTGTACGATTTAGGATCTCTGAAATGTGACAGTAAGATAATGAAAATCTTTAAAAATTAACATCTCAATTACCCATGAAAATGAGACAATAGGAAAACAATGGAAAACTGGCGTAAATGCCAGATTAGTGCTCAAGGGGTTAAGAAACAAGGATACTCTAATTTCACTATCATAAGGCTTTTTAACAGCATAACTGTGATCAGGCTATGTACATTCCATCCATCCAAAGGTTTTGGCAGAGAAATTTAAAAATGCACTAATAATTTATTTTTCATAGGTAAAACTTTAATGATGCCAGTTGAAAATACAACATAAATAATACTTACTTTGTGTTTAAAAAATAATAATAATGTAATTTTTTTTAATTTTTAAAACCTATTGTGAAATTCGTTTGGTATCTTTACCTAATCTTCAACATATTTGAAACTTTAAAGTGTTTGAAAAAAAAAACAACAACAAGAGACACAATTATTTACAATAAAATATATGATTACTATATAATAACTCAGTATAATTATAAAAATGATTCCAGTAAAATATTATTAGAAAAAGCGCCTGCACAATTTCTGTTAAAATTGCGCATTAATATGTCGATTACCCATAAAAATGAGACATTAGGAAAACAACGGAAAGCTGGCGTAAACACCAGGTTTGTGCTCGGGGGATTAATAAACATAATAGCGGTACGAAAACGTTCCTATGTTAAGTTGATTAATAACAATGGTGAATGCTGAACGGTATTTTCCACTTTTCCATTTTGGTTCTGAGATACACGGGTTAATAATTTTTTTGTCAGGCATTGAGATAATATGCTATAAATATAATAAAATAATAAAAACTAAAATACTTTTAATCAGATTATCAATTGAGTTTATCTCAAATTATAGCCAGCTTTTTGATAAAACATTAAAAATTATCAGCCAATATCTCTATTGCAATAAAATTGTTATATACTAACATTTCGATACAATTGGATAAGCGATTAATTCAAATTTCATTGGTCACTTTTATACAAGATTAATCAGACATAGCCTTACCTTTTCAGTAATAACACTCTATACATAAATAGGCAAAGATACAGAACGGACTTTTGTCCTGTGTTTATCAGCAGACTTTTTTTAAATTTAGCGGTTATTAATGATATATAGTAGTGATAATAAACAAAATTGGGGAGATGTTAATTTTCTTTAAACTTTCAATAATTATTATAACATAATGAATTATTTTTCATTTTTCCATCAAAAAACAGACCACATAAAAGGATGATCATTGAAACAAAATGTAAATAGGATAAGAATGAGGAATTTATAAGTCTTATTTTAGAAAGAGAGAATGTCTATACTTAAGACATTACATTGGATTTTAAGTGTTTCGTTCAAATTCTATCGTGACACTTCTTATGCTGTAAAGAGATAAATCATCGCCTCTTAAGCTTCACCATGGAAAACTTTCTTATATCTCAAAATGTTATTGACCGAATAAAATAATTATTTCGGTACACGTATAATGTTGAATTATGTTATTAACTTTGTCGTTTTCAATAAATGAAATGCCTGTCAACTATCCTACACTTGAACGATGGTAGTTACCCAATCAAGGATGTTGGTACGGGCGGTAAATTCCAGTACCTAATATTCCCCCAATCGTACATATTTAATTATGTACGAAAGCGTAACGAAAATTTAGCGATATTGACAGGGATCTCTCTCTTATTTAAATAGCCTATTATTATTTATTTACTCATTCATGCGTTTTTACACACAACATACTTCATAAAACAACTATGTGTTTATATGTATGCATCTTTGTGTATATATATATATGTACATTCGTGTACATGCGCATAATAATTTTAATCTTTATCCCCTGCATCTAAATGTATGTAATGTGTGATCTGTAATAATCCATATATGACGTATCACACTCCGTGACAAGATGGATCATTTACAAGCCCAGCGCTTTTCCAACCTTCGTTGCGGGAGCAATTAGCTGAGTCTGGGGTCTTTTTTCCAACATAGTACAGCACTTGCAGTTAAAATAATGGTTATAATATATATATATATATATATATATATATATAAACCATTATTTTAACTATATATATATATATATATATATATATATATATATATATATACTAATAAAATATGTGCTGTGTATATGGTGGAAATAAACAATTTCTTTCTTTCTTTCTTTTCTACATAATATGACCGTAATTACTACTGAGAAAAAAAAACACTATTTCTAATTCTTTCCACAAATTGACAACACAAAAGTCTATTAATTAACGGAGAGAAAAGCGGCAAATAGAGACTGTAAGATGAAGCTGTAAATAATGAAAATATGTAACAGTATTGGATTGAATGCAATAAATCGATGTTCTTACTTGCAAAGCATAACGTATGCAGCATCCGATACGATCTCTGGTTTGCGGCTAGTTGAAGTGTCGCCGGTCAACATTTCTATGGCTGCTGTTGCAATCGCTGTAATATTAACAATTATCTTGCTCATTCAACCATAAGACGTCCACTGTTTGACATGGGTCTCCCCGAATGAGGGGGACATTGCCATAATCGCCACGCTTGGCAGGCGGGTTGGCGATCGCAGTAGGTGTTTGTGACACTCAGAGAATGCTGCTGCCCACACTCTGGTTTTTATCCCTTAGTCGCCTTTAAGTTTACCCATAAGTAGATATGGGGTGGTACTATTCTTGGCCGGCACCACACGGATATCATGTAAAAAATGTTATTACAATACCAAGGAATGTGAAATAGGAGATGTCTCTAAGAGTAATAATAACTCACTAATAATAATAATAAATAAGTTAGTATACTGAAGATTAAAAAAAGTAAAACAAAGTTGGTACTAAAGGACTTGAGTTCATGGTTGTGATAAATTATAAATTTACGAATGAATTCCAATTTTACATTCGACTGGTACTTTAATGGAGTTTTTGGCGGGATCTTAGTCTGTCATGTAGCAAGTATTGTCTTAAATCCATGTATTGTGTAATTTTCGTGGCGTTTCTCGTAATTGTTTCTAACACACTTCACCTGTGCACAATTATCAAACTATTTCAATAATTGTTTCTAACACACTTTACCTGTGCACAATCCTCAAACTACATCATTGATAAAGTTTGATGATTGTGCACAGGTGGAGTGTGTTAGAAACAATTACGAGAAACGTTTAGTCTGAGATGCTACGGAAACTCCATGTTCTGGCAAGATTGAAAACATTATTTATCACGTGACGCAGACAGAATTGTATAAATCCCTAATTCCCTTTAACCAAGAAGAAAACAGGTTTGATCTTGTGCCTCAGTGCAACGTCTCGTCAAATTGTGTGGTGTAAATAGTGTATACGTATTTATTTATTAGCTTTCTCTTATGTATGTGTGCCCACGGCTGCGCCTGAGTTTCATAAATTCTTTACGGCGTTTTAATTTTTTTTATACGGCACCTTAATTTTTTTTTTAGTATTGAGATAAAGTAAATATATTACTTGTAAACTCAAGCACTTGCCCGTAAAACCGTGCTTATTAAACCGTTATTAAATTTTTTTGAAGTTTTAATTTTTTACACGGAACCCTAATTATTTTCGAATAAATTAAAAGTACCTTAAGCTACCCGGAGTAACTTCAGCTACCAGAAAAAGTCCCGTCCAAATCCGTCTAGCCGTTCCGGAGATCATCCGGAACAAACAGACAGACAGAAAAAAATTAAAGAAAAATGCATTTTTAGTATATGTATCGTGTATACATTCATATCTATTTAGTAACAAAAAAATAATGTTGACATTACAAACTGACACATCAATTTTATTTATTAGTATATAGATATGGGCCGAACATACGTTTCACCGTAGTCTATCAATAAGTATTGTTATTTTATCAAGGATGTTAAAGTATTAATTTTTGGAGACGTTAATAAAATAATATTCCTACCTGTCTTAGGCCATAAAGCGTTGACACCAATGTTGAACGGTTTGAATTCTTCACTCATTCCGAGTACACACATCGACATGCCGTACTTCGCCATCGTGTAAGCAACGTGAATAGAGAACCTAAATAATAAACGAATCAAAATAAAGAAACCCACTTGAGAAAAACCCCACAAGTGGGCAAAACAATAACCTACTTACCAGTACGGATTCATATTCAGAGGCGGTGACAGGTTCAATATGTGAGCGTGATTACTGCTCTTTAATACCGGAAGACATAATTTCGACCTGAAGGAAACATATTTAAGGTCAAGTAATATTTATAGTAATAAATAAACCTGAAGTGTCTGTTTGTAATGTCATTTTTTTTTAACTAAATAGATATCGATGTATATACGATACACATACCAAAAATACATTTTTTTTTGTCTGTTTGTTTCGGGTAATCTCCGGAACGGCTGGACCGATTTTGACGAGTCTTTTTGTGGTTCCTAACTGAAGTGACTCCGCGTAACTTAGGGTAGTTTTGATTTTCGAAAATAAATATGGTTCCGGGTAAAAAAATAATAACTCATAAACATTTGAATAAAATCCGATTCAATGCAGTTTTACGGGCAAATGCTCATAATCTATGAGAAATATGTTTACTTTATTTTAGGACTAAAATTTTTTATAGAAAATAATTAATAATTATAGGGTTCAGTATATAAAAATTAAAACGCAGCGAAGAATATATGAAACGCGGGCGCAGCCGCGGCCACAGAGCTGGTATATAATATAAACATGTCATTGTTTTGTATTTACGTTTGGGTAAATCTTTAAATCCACAGATTGACCTACTCTGATTGAATTTTTTTTTATTATTTTTCTTTTAGTAATGTAATGTAGGCTAGTTTTTTTAAGTATAATATTGAACTGTCATATTTAAGGCTTTTTAGGAAAAAACATTATGGCATAAAACACTTATCAATTTATTATATAGTTGAATCTAGTTTGAGAATTTTATTTTACATAAACATAACCAGTGCAATTAGGGCATTTAGAGAGTAATATAAAGAGGCAAATTAGATGTACATCTGCTCTTAAAATATGGTAAATAAAAAAAAAAGTTTTTTTTTTATTTCAATTAACAACAGAGTTGAAAAGATATTATCCTCTGAACTAATTATATTCAATGTTTTTGTTTGTTATAAATTCAATAATTGAACATTAAAACTGCAGATTCAATTAAAAATAATAACACATTGTATGCCATTTTTTTTACATAAGGTTATTGTCAATATGAATATAATTTTGTATGCAGACAATAATTATGTTGTTAGTTGTGATTCAATTTTGGAATGTTCATTAATTTATTTCATATTTGTATTAATAATAATAATAATAATAAATAATAATAAATCTTTATTCATGAAATGCAAATACAAATCAGAGGGTGCAATGGACCCGGAAAAAAATATTTTGTGCCCCGGGATCCAGTGCCTTTCTTTATAACATTACAGGTTTATAATAAAAGATATACTCGTGTTGTGTATGTATGAGGTGCGAGTCAGCGCGGGTGTAATCGGTTGTGTGATTAAATTTGTATGTGTGTGTTTAAACTATTGTAAAATAAATTAGATGACACGACTAAAACAGCTTACTTTATTCGAGTGTAAGAAATCAGAATTTCATTCCAAAATTACAAAATTACAATTACAAAAAACTACCTTGTCGTTTAAATTTAGAACCAGAATAAATACCTATATATTATATAATAATGTGGAGTAAAGCTTCTGTATCCTCATAGTTAAGACCAGATAACCAGTTTTTAAGTTTTAATTTCAAGATATGCGTGTTGAGTGAGTATATATATAATTCTTTATTTATTCTATTATATAAATGTGGTGCTAGAAAAAGAGATTGCTGATTTATGAAATTTGTTCGGAACTTTTGGATTTTGAAAACTAAATCATTTCTTCGTTTAAGTGTAATTAGTTCCGGATCAAACACGACCCTGGAGTGTTGTCTAATAATTGAATTTGTTATAAAAAGTTGGCGTACACTGAGGACTTTGGCACAAGAATAAAGTTCATGAGTTGGGTAGCGAAATGGTTTAAAATACATTACCTTTAAAACTGATCTCTGAGCTCTTTCTAAAGATAACAAATGTGATTTATGAGCCCCTCCCCAAACAGAAATACAATAAGTAATTATAGACTGACATATGGCAACATAAATTAGTTTTAATAAATCAGGATTTGTTACACGCCGAAGTTTTCTAAAAACCCATATCAATTTCCTCACTCTGGAGGTGAGAAGATTGATGTGTGGTGACCATGTCATACGTTCATCCAGAGTTATGCCCAGATATTTGAGTTGACATACTTTTTCAATATATGGGCATGTATTACATTGCACTGTATGGAAGAGATCACAGTTATGGACCTTAATAAATGACGAAGGAGGTGGAGTACCTGAATGCCGTAGTGAAAAGGCTATGTATTTAGTCTTCTCGATGTTCAAAGTAAGTAAGTTATTTTGTAACCAATTGGTTACTTGGCATAATCCAGCCTCAGCTACCGAATATGTGTCAGTCCAGGTGTGTCCTTGAAAAATTAATGCCGTATCATCAGCGTAGGTAAAGATTTTGGCGTCTACTAACTTCATACGACACAACTCATTAATATATATGAGAAAGAGTGTTGGCCCAAGGACACTTCCTTGAGGGACTCCGAAATTAATTAGTACTTCAGAACTTGTGTAGTCGCCAATCCTAATTCGTTGAGTTCGATTCGACACAAAATCGGAGAAAAGTTGCAGAGTTACGCCACGAATACCTATACATTCTAATTTCTTAATCAGAATGGGCACCGACACTGTGTCAAAGGCTTTTGCTAGATCTAAAAATATTCCAATACATTTACGTTTCGCATCAAGTGCTGTAATAACCTCTCGGCACAACTCTGCCACCGCATCTTCCGTTGATCTACCGGTTCTAAAACCATACTGTTCATTTGCAAGAAGATCATGGTCATTCAAATATTTAAGTAGTCTAGTATTTAATAACTTCTCAAATACTTTTGAAAGAGCTGGTAGAACAGAGATAGGTCTATAGTTACCAACAAGATGTCTATCTCCACCTTTATAGATAGGATGAATGATGGATTTTTTAAAAACAGAAGGAAATTTACCTTGTTCAAAACAGGAGTTAAATAAGGTGGATAAAGGACCCGCAAGAGAGTTACAGGCCTTAATCAAAAATTTGGAAGAGATATTATCCCAACCTATAGCCGAATCAGGTTTTAAAGAGTTGATGATACTTTTAATTTCATTCATATCTGTAGGAAAGATAACAAAAGAATTGGATGGGGAGTTAGTGTTGTTAATAATGTTGTCTAATACGGTGTTATTACGCAGAATCTTTTCAGCTAAGGTACGTCCAATATTAGAAAAATATGAATTAATTGTTTCAAGAGAGTCAACAGGATTTGGTTGAGAATTTAGTAATTCCAAGGGTACAGAAGACTTATTAGAAATGTTAATTATATCTTTAATGGATTCCCAGGTTGTTTTTGGGTTATGAGAATTAGACTCTATCTTTGTTTTATCATAATTAGCTTTCATATTAGTAATAAGATTTCTACAATATGTTCTGTATCTGAAATAAGTAGATTTTGTTACTAAATTATTTGTATCTCGTAGATACTTGCTACGCAGTTTATCTCTATTTCTAAGACAACGTAGTAGACCTGGAGTAATCCATGGTGCAATTCTCCGATCTTTTTTAGGTACACTACACAGTTTAGTATGATCTTCTATAACCCTTGACACCGTTTTTACAAAGTTTTCAGCGTTAATATTAGCATCATCAGTATTAATAACTAAGTCGAAATTAATTTCTCTTATTTTATCTAATGTACATTTCCAATCAGTCTTACGAATGAGTTTAGACGGTTTTATTTTGGGCGTATGGTTATTTATACTAAGAAGAACAGGTAAATGGTCTGTGATGTCGGTATCTATTACAACAGAAAAAGATCGATGGGATGTTTTTAGAAAAATATGATCAAGGCAACTATTGCCACGAGTAGAAATTGTGTGAGCTGGAAATAAACCCAATTCTGAAGTTAGGTTTAAATAGCTAGTTGAATCTTTATTTAATGGGTCAGATCCTATATCAATATTAATGTCACCTATTACAATTATATTGGGGAAGAGTTTGAGATCGTTAGTAATTATTTCTAGTGAATTTAGAAAGCTATCAATATGATAATAGGATGGAGATCTATATATACCTATAATTGCGGTGTCATTTTTCAATGTAACAACTAGACAATTACCCCCATTAAAAATTGGTTCAAGAACACTGTGATTTAAACATTCCCGTACATAAATAACTACTCCATCATTTTGGTTTTTACAATTTTTTGTAGAATGAAGAGTGAAGCCTTTCATATTAGGAGGATTTTTATCTTTATGAAGCCAACATTCGGTTAGAATAATTATGTCACATACGAAATGTAACCTGGTTAAAAATAATTCAAATGTAAGAAAATTTTTGTAGATACTCCTAATATTTAAAGATATAATTTTTAAGCTATTGATAGGATCACCTATGTTTTTAATACATTCTTCAGGATTGGATAAGTATGAGTTAGTAATATTCAGTGTATCAAGGTCCAAATTTATTATATCATTTGCCATTGATCATAAAAATAAGTATTTTGGTACACACCAGTGAAACAAGAAGGAATGAAATAGTTTTAATTGTAAATTGGTTGATAGGGTTTTGAAAAATAGTCGTGGGTATATCTAGTTTTCCTGAAAATGTCATACTAATGAAAATGCACACACAGCGATTTATAATAACGGATCTTGAAAGCGAAAATAGAACAAAAATACGATACCGCTTATACTGGTATGAACTGAGTTTAAATAAATAATACTCTCTTAGCTTAAATAGTGAGTAGCGGATTATTATTGATAATTTGAGTGTAGCGTGAATGTGTAAATGGTATGTGTAACAAGTAAGTATGTAGTTTCGAACACTAAACATATAAAATAGGTTATAAACAAATTTAAAAACAAAAAATAATTAAATAATAAAAACAAAAGTGACGATCTGCATGTAGTCATACCGAGGTGGTGAAGACTTCGAGCTGATCTTCGCTCCTAATGAGTATCGGTGGTGATCCTACACTCTTGCGTACAAGAACTTTACCTAGACTAGTCCAGCAGAAGGACACCTTGTTTCGTTTAACAAGTTGCCGGCCCAGGTAGTAAAGTCTTCGTGCCTTGGCGGTAAGATGATCCGTGAAGAAGATAGGCGTCGTCTGCCCGGTAATCCCCAAATGGGAAGCATTTAATTTATTTGTGGGATTGTTCATATTATATAATTTTGTAGCTTTCAAAAGGTTGAATTTTGAGGTTTGATCAGACAGTTCCACGAGAATAGACTGCTTACCATCTTTTTTAAAAGACCAGCGATGAATATTTGTGATATTTGGTGACTGGGTGTTTATGAGAGTAGCCAGAGTTTGCATGTAGTTTCTTAAGTTTTCATCCGTTTCATTATCACATGTGGGTACATTCCTTATTTATTGCCATAAATATACTATTTTAAATACTTTCATATTTTGCTGCCTTTAATTTTAAACTGATAAATCAATCCATAATATATTTGTTAAGTTAACTTTACGAATATAAGATAAAATAAATTGTCAAGTTATGGGGAATTTTTGATACCAGATACAATAGACGAATAATTTTAACTTCTGTAGATGATATGTTTTTTTTATACTGTACACTCTATGACGTTTTTTACTTCCAGCAAAACTTTAGATATTTTTTGGATAAGATAAATGCATTTAAGCTTATGTCTGTTAACAAATCATTTGGTAACACTATCATAGCTTAATTCTTCTACCATTATTTACTATTTCGATAAATTTAATCATGAATTTAAAGTGACTAACGCTAAGAACGTCCCTCTAGTGTTGATGTTATGCATCAAGTCATATCTTTTTATATCAGTTTGTGATGTGCCAGTAAGGGAGATGGCCGATGCATTGTTCACAAGGATGTCGATACCATTGAACTGAAATAAATAAATATCTTTATAATTTTTGTAATAAGTAAGGGATCTTTTATTAATCACGTGAGGTTCGAAATAGGAGCGAGGATTTAGAAAAAAATCAAGAATCATCACAAGAGTTTAGAGGATAAAGTGAGATATTTGAAAATAGTACTGTAAAAAAAAAGTATGATAGGTCAAAAAATACCTGGGATTTATGTTAAACAAAAACAATATATGTATGTGTCACAAATTCTAAAACAAAAATAAATAAATAAATAAAGTTGATTTATTGATTGCACTAGAATGGTCTGTTAGTAATATTCTTATTACCTTAATTCAGTATTATTTAACATATGAAAAAAAAACATACAAATTTTTTCAGTAGTCCTCAAGTTAAAAAAGCACTAATGAACAAACATCAGGTGAGTGCAAAGTACTCTTCCAATTAAATTTGTGTTTACTGTCTTGAACCACATTGTCACATAAAATCATATGAGATAGTGATCAAAGCACTAAACCTATTATAAATTAAAAATTACTATTAAAAATTATATTTACAACAATAGACAATTACACTTTTACATTTGTTCAATAATGTTTGATCAACTCTTGTGGTATATTGATCAAATGTTGTCAGCCTCTCAGCAGGACAAATCTTATAAGGATTCTCAACTCAACAGTAGCCCATAAAAAAAAAATAACAATATAGAATTAGTGAATCTATAAATCTGAAATAGTGGATCTAAGGAGTAACATATTATAAAAGTACTTCTGAAAATTATTTCATTAATAGGAAGCAACAATATTTTTGGAGCGTTCAAGTATTACGTAAAACAATTTTCGGTGATTTTTGAACCACCCATGTAACGCACCATTACGTTTTCTTTACCCCCCCCCCATCCCTCCCCCCTAATAGAACGTTACGTAACCACCACCAAGTGACTATTTTTACCTGATAGATACAATTATGTGGCGTAAAGTCCTGGAAAGTTTAACAGCATTAATAATATTTATCAACAATTCAAAAATGTTGTTTTATAAAACAAGAGATCTCTAATTTATTTTTTCTTTATTTTTCCTAATAAATTTTTGCTACTAATCATACATTTAATAACGTCGTTGTTTTCCTGACATGGCCCTGTCCTTAACACATATTTGCTTTATTGTTCTTCACATGCATGAGACCGAAATATAATATAACGAAGCTATCCAATGTGCGGTATTTTTTGTTATCTACTTTACTGGAGTAATTAGAAAAACTATCACATCCATTGATAAATATTTTTTATGCTTAACAATTTGGAGTTTTACAAAAATATATTCACTATCCTGTAAAGCAGTGGTTGTCACACTTTTCTGGTCAAAGGCCACATAAGTCAATCTAAGATATCACTGCGGGCCACACTTTTGAGGATTGGGTAGTTGATACAATCTCTTAATTGTTATAATTTTATGAGTTGTCAAATGCGAATACTTTTATATTTTTTATACCAAAAAAATATTATTAAGTCATTTTTCGATAAACTAATTAGTAACTACATATGTAAACTCAGTTTTAGGTCATTGTCTACCAAAAATTTTTGTGTCATTGCGAGCCGCACAAATACCTTCCAAGGGCCACACTCTGACAACCATTGCAGTAAAGTAAGAAAGAAATTTTGTAAGGTAAAAAATTTTTAGAGTGGTCATTCCATTTGAATTTTTTTGAAAAAAAAAGTTTTAAAAAATGTGTGAGAAAAAAATCTCTATGTGACCATTCTGAAGGGTTAAAATAATGTTACACAAAGGGTAGTTCAAATCCCCCAGACCTAAAACGCATCATAACGTTTCAGAAGACCCCTTTCCACCAAATTACTTATTCGATATGTAATTTTTGTAATTCAATACGTAGTACTTGAACGTTCTCTTTCCGAGTCTATGCTTTATTGTTATTATATTATAATAATGTGTCCAACCTTATATAGGGTTTAATTAATTTGTACCAAAATTTACACTGTAAATCCCACAATCCCACCTGATGTTCAGTGATGATGAGCTTCAGGATGGTAAACACATTAAGCATAGAAGTACTGATTCTCAAGTAATGCTGCCGGAGAACACCTATTGGTATTTGGCAACAGGTTTTCATACTTTAGGGAGGTAGCTACCCAGGAGGGCATTAATTGGGCTAACTACAACAGAGCATTTATAGATATTTGAGTACCTTTTTCACTGCGTCATCTATAGCCTTCTGGATTTGTTTCTCTTCTCTGACATCGACAATACAGGGCAACGCCTTCCCACCAATAGCTTCAACTGGAAATATAACTTTATTTTTCAAAACAATTCAAAAAATTAAGATTGGTTTATCTTAATTAAGATTTATTTTTTTATTTCCATTTATTTACTCATATCAGCATTTCAATTCATTTAATTTTAAATGATTTTATTCAATTTATAAGAAAATTATAATCTTCAAATATTACCTCAATTAATATTATAAATAAATATTAATTGTTAAACCTACATTTTTTAGTATGGTGATAAGGTTTAAATGTTGTTCGTACAAAGTTTAATGAAGATATTTTAAAAATGGGTCAAAGTATATACACATAAGGTGCAAAGTCCAAGAGAAAATATTTAAATGTATAAACTCACACAATTGCAAATTCATGTTTATTATGACATAAAAATAACGTAGAATGTTAGGTAAACAGTTAACAATACATTTAAGAAGAATGAAAATTGCTTACTTTCTTCTGCTGCAGTGTAAATAGTGCCTGGAAGTTTTGGATGGGGTTCTGCAGTTTTGGCGGCAATGACAACGTTGGCACCATCTTTCGCCGCTTTAAGAGCAATTGCTTTACCGATACCACGAGATGCTCCAGTTATAAATAACGTCCTACCAGCCAATTTACTAAAAGTACGAAATCAATTATAATTGGTGTAAATGTAAATACGATATTATTTTTCAAATAATTTTACCCGGTATTTGCGACAAGACTCATATTTACGACGGAACTGGATAGTTACACTTAGAAATTAAACTAATAAAAACAACGGTAATAAGGGATATAACTATTATAGGTAATGAATTATTCCAACTGCAAACTTTTTTCAAACAGAGTAACTTGTCAAGTGTCAACGTCACGTCGACATTTACCAGTTTTATTGTTCAATTTATTCATTTTTAAGGAAAACGCAAAGGTACTACTAAACCATGCATATAAGCCAGACGTTAGGTTAGGTTAGCCTTTTTTTTTTTTTTTTTTGACGGGGGGAAATGCATTTACGCACTACCCTAAGGTTAGGTTAGCCTGCCTTTTGTTATAGCTAGTTCAACGAAAATGGTTGGGAGATATGAGAATTAATGACCGATGTTATTATTTCCAATTCACTTCACTTGTTTACTAAAGTAAAACTATATCATGTAAAATGCCATAAATTAGATGATATATAATCATATACTGCAAGTTAATTAATCTAACATAAGGACGACAACACGACAAACCAAAATTGTTCTAAGTACCGTCGTCACGTTCATAACTGAACGGATTGAATAGAACACAAACTGAAAATTTAATGGTGGTTAATCTATAATATAACAATTATTATTTTTGATGACACACTGATGAGTGTTGTTGTAACGTTTGTAAAAGTCACAGCTTCAATTTTGAATTAAATGTGTTAAGCATTGTTTAATACTGAAGACTTTTTGTTCATGTAAAATTTTAAAGTCGAGTTTTGAAATTGAAACATTGCAGAAAGGATGTCGTTAGTGCTTACTAATTTTATGGTTATTTCACTTACTTATGCTTTTATACTAAGTATTTCAATCTAGCATTATTATTATTCGAGAAAGGGGCTATGCAGACTAAGACAGTCCTGTGTCACTGCGACCTAAATAGATCTATTGTGATCGCACCCATATTTCTAAAGCTCACTGCCTAGTCCTACAACCTAGATATAGTGTAGGATCTTTTTGGCAGAGAGCTTCTGTTCCTCCTCCGGGAACAACGAATGTTTGCCCAGAACTCGGTTGCATATGAGTATTAGTGGGTCACATTCACACAAGATGTGCTTTGGTGTTTCGTCTGCAATTTTACAGAATCTGCACTCTCTTGTGTTCTGGGCACCTATGTTGTGCATACGCTTGCCCAAACAACAGTGCCCAGTTAGCGCTCTCATTAATACTCGCAGCTGATTCCTACTGAGCATCAGGGCTTCCTCAGCTTTGCGCTGAGTATATCCCCTGATGAGCTCTTTGGAATGAATTTGTCCTTGCAATTTATTCCAGAACTCTAGCCTTATAATTATGTTAGTCCCTTATCAGTCAGTCGAAGTAGGCTTTTTGAAATACCACAAAATGGTTCTGGCCCAAATTGTGTTACCATAGCCTCTGCTCTTGCAAGCGCATTCGCAGCCTCATTGCCATGAACTCCTGCATGCCTGGGGACCCATCTTAAAATCAGCCAGTTATTTTTACCCAGGCTGTTTAGCATTGCCACACAATCGGCAACTAACTTCGAGTTAATTGTGTCCGAAGCCAGCGCTAAGAGAGCGGTTTGACCATCCTAATGGATATATATTGTATGGTTAACGTAGGCTTTCTGCAGATTAATACAGGAGCATTCCAGAATGCCGTATATTTCTGCTTCGAAGATGGAAGCGAAACTACCAAGATTAGTTGTAATCTAGCTTTAAAGCGAAGACTTATTTGGTTTACTGAAGAAATGCATACTATATATTAAAAACAACTAATAATAGACTGTTTTAGGTGCACTAGTGGACTTCTGGTAATTTATATGATAGTTTTCATGAAAAACAACCGATCCGCCGAGTGCGTCACATACACTGATTTATTTCATACATCGGACACACTTAACATTTCGAGTAGATTGCAAACATCTTGGAGACTACAGACAAGTGAGTGGGTAAGATTATATTATGCAACTCTTATTAAATATGGGTTTCAATAAATCAAACTACTAAAAAGATCTGAAGTACATTTATTTTTGTGCATCATTTCATCATTCCACTCTTTCTAATACTAATTTACAACACCGGGTAGGGTGATTAATACATGATAATATGCATTAAATCTAAAATAAAAACTAATTTATGGTTATCATAAGACATTTAGTTAGGCTTCATTCAATATAAATTGCAGTTTTTCATTATGGCTCGAATCATTTGATACTTTAAATTTGATAATAATAATTGTTAAATACAATACATAATTTATTTTCTATAATATGGTGTTTGTACACAACTAACTACATAATTTACAATTTAGATAAAAATTACAAAAAAAAGTATTACTTATTTTATCTTGAGTATTTAATAAACTTTTCGATTCTTATTTCATACGTTTATCCTCTCGTGAAAAATTAACTATGATTAAAAATTACCAAATTAGAGATCTCTTGTTATATTTATATGTTTTGCTTTAAGGTTAATAAAAAAAAAAAAAACTAAATTACTCATATTTATTTAAAATTAATTCAATAAAAATAGTCAAAAACCATTTCTATGTTTTATTAAAGTCAAATTTAAATCAAATTCAATGAAGTTTATTACATTCAGCGTATACTTATAAAAAATATTGCTTCTAAATAGATTTTTCACTGGCCGGACAATATTAATTTAATCTACAAATCTCATATTACATTATCTATGCGCTGCATAGATTTAAGCGTCTTAATAAAATATTTATTTCGCATAGAAATTACATTATAATTATTTACATATTAAAATATTTATCATTGATGCATTTGTGCCTAATGTACCAATCTATAGACCGCACTTTGATATACCTAATTTTCAAATGATTTTGTAATAAATGTTGTATTAATTATTATTAACTACCGAACGAATAATTTAGTGTTATATAGATTTTTTTTTATTGTTTTAAGGAGGTCATTTTACAACGTTTAATAATAATGGAGTATTATTTATTAATTGTTTGTCGTCATGTACTTTTTATATTTGTATACCGATGACAAGTCCATTACCACTAAAAGGACTATTTAATTAAAATATTGCATTAATCGTTCCTAATTATCTTTATAATAGCGATCGGTTTTATTAATTTCAGATATTATAATAAAAATATATAAAGTACAATATTCAACGAAAACCCTGTTTTCCTCAAAGATATGATTTGGATTCTTTTCTTTTTTTTAATAAATTCAGATACCTGCAGTTAAAATATGTCGACATAAAAATAAAATTAAAATAGCTTAATAACGTAAAGGTAATCCTTTACGTTTTAAAACGATTTTTATATCTATACTTTACTGCCTTTAATAGTCTAAGTAAATTTGATAGAACTACGAAAATCACTACGGAGAATGATCTAGAGAGTAATAAATATTTAGATAAAGAGTAATCTAACTAGTGTTCATACACAAAGAATGAAAATTATATTTATATCGAGTTTTATTAAATTAATTTTTGATCAAGTTTACTACTAATAAATATGGAATGAAAAATTAAAACACTAAGGTATTTATTTTGAAATCAGTCGATATTTATTGTTCATATCGATAGATTTAATCGTGTCCCAACACTATATACTCTAAAGGATTTGATACTTATAATTTTAATCGTGTATGAACACCAAAACAAATATTTATAGAACAGTTATTTAAGCGCATTTTAACTTCATTTTACATTTAAAAATAAAGAGCATGTATACCAAGTACACGTGTCAGAAGTGAAACTTCTTTGGCAATCCTTAGTTTAAATCTGTCAGGCAAATTACATATTATTAAGAGATAGATAGGTAACAATACTACAATCAAAAACTATAGACTGATTTAAAAAAAAAATCTGTCTCACTACGCTGAAATATATCCGTCTTTAAATATTAAAATCGTGACGCTCATCGCGTGGCGAGTCTTAAAAGTTTAAAACCATAGCGCGCGAAGTAGTTTCGGTAATAAGAAATATGGTAAAAACGATAAAATAATTAATTCAGCATCGATTTCTACTTTTTTAAAGCACCATGATAATAATATAATCTATAATTACTCACAACTTTAGCTAACTATTTAAAGCATTAACATAATAATAATTGGCACCAAAATCAATTTTTACAACGACCACAGATTAATCGTTATATCGGATCGCTATTACAGCAGACGTAACGATCCTTTTTACTAAATGTATAATTTCATATTATTTTCAATCCTTTAATAATAAGCCTATTATAATATTCTCGCTAATAATTTACATTATATCGTTAGACCAATTCCAAACGGATTTAATATTTGGGAAGATTTCGAGTTAAGTAGTACTTTAATCTTCATTAAAGTTCTAAAGGAAGTTGTATAGTAACGTGTATTAAAAAAAAACAATACGAATAATGTTAGCAATCGTCGAAATATTGTTTTAAGCTTACCGTATAAAGTACGATCGTATAGGGTTGTCAAAATAAAAATAAAATTAAAAAATAATTTATAAAACTCCTGAAATTGACTTGGGACATTTTTTTTACAAGATATATGCTCGTTGCAGTGACGATGTAGTCCAGGATGGTAAACACACTAAGCCTAGAGTTAGTGGTTCTTTCTAGAGGTAGTGCCAACTGCGAGGAATCCCCTCCCTGCACACCTCTCTTCACTTATTTCGCTCACTGCTCTTGACATCGACGTTTCATTATTGATAGTAATTTAATAATTACCATTACAAGTGCGCGATCATTTTGTTATTTTTATTCGTTTTTTTTAAACATTTAGTAATTTTTTAACGTAAATATAGGCAAAACGATTCATAGCAAGTAAGACGATTATTTTAAAATGGATGCAGTTTTTTTGAAAATAGGAAGAAAAATCTTTTGTAATTCCTTTCGATCTTGTTTAGCCGTTTTGTTTTCGGAATTTTTTCCAGTTATTATGCAACACATTTTTTCAATTTCATTTTACATAAATAAAATCCGGGCAAAGGCAAAGGACAGCTAGTATTTGAACAAAAATGAATTTCTTTCATTAGCCAGCCTATATTGTTCGAAATAATAACGTACCATACTTTTTATGCATTCAGTAAAACTTCGGTAAGACGTCATCATAGTGAGGTGCCTTGTTAACTTCTACAAGTAGTACTTTATTAGATTTCAAAGTCTAAGGAGATTGCTAACGTTAAAAGTACATAAATTCCTCAAACAAAATATAGATAAATTAAAAGTTTTGAATTTAATGCGAGAGCGTTATTTATTTTAGCAAAATATTGTAGGGAAATGGACAGAACATCGTATCTCAATCCCACACCGAAAATTTAAAACGCTTTTTTTCTACCTGAAAAGTTTTTAGACGATTTAATTTTTTTTTCTTCTAGTAAGCCTGTAGTTTTGAATAAAAACAAATTAAAAAAACACCAATTTAATATTATTACCCTATTATATAGTAATCTCGAAAATATTATACAACAAATAATATTTACACAAATTCGAAATCAAATAAAAGCCGGTTGTTTAGCGGAATGCTGTAACGCCGCCAACACGTCGTGTTTGAGTCGAACGTATAATCTACCCTTGCGCCATGGGTTCTGAAGTTGCAACGGTCTGAAGTCGTCGCGAAGGCACCGTTCCCTCGCACCTATGACTGCTACCAAACAAAAGTCGTGAAGTTTCTCCGGACCGTATACGGGCCCGGATTTGCCTTTCAACACGGCGGCCATGTTGAGCTGTTTGACAACTAGGTCGATGACCTCGCGCGCCGACGTGCGCGGTGTCACGTGCAGTTTGAGCGAAGTACCGGCCGCTAGACCAGTCTCATACGCTGCGAATACCTATATACGTACATTGAAATTGTTTTAATTGCACTGTACTACGTTAATCGTCAATTAACTTGGCTCCCCCCCCCACCCCACGCTAACACCCCATGATTACGTAAATATTGGCATAATTTTGAACATGAGGATTTAAAGGTAAATACGTAATTACCATTCTGTCAACATCGTCGGAAGTGGGGGGACAAGGACGAATGGTGACTACATAAGTAATGTCTACTTAATTTCAAAACTATGACACAGTGCCTATGTAATCATGGGGAGGAGGTAAGAGGGGATAAGAGCTATGCTTATTATTATTGACAAGAGGAGGGGGCGGTTTGAAAATTTTCAAAATCTTGCATATCTTCATTAACTTTAACTCCTTATCTTCAGAAATAAGCAAAGCATAGATCCTAGCCCCCCATTGATGCTTACACGTAATACTTGAACTGCCCCTTAATCCAGATTCAAACATTATCGAGTCTGGTTTAAGCTAAATGAAAATATTGTTTTGAAGCCATAGAAATTAATTGTAATGAATATAATATAGACTTAATTAAGACGGCCCAAGTTAATGTTCATGTTACCATAGACACCGGCAGTTGGGTTCAAGGGAGTAATACTTGTAACCCCCTGCTAGGAAAGGAAATGCTTATATGAGTATAAGTTTTGTTTCAGTCTTCTTATATGATAAACTAGCTGGTGCCCGCGGCTCCGCCCGCGTTTCATATGTTCTGTGCATATGACGTTTCATTTATAGCTAATGTAAAAAAAAAAACAAATGAATGAATAAAAGTAAGAGTATTTTGTTTTTTATTAGCGGAAAAAAATGTATATAAGCGTAAATCGAAAAAAAATTTAGAGAGGATCGGTGAAATCCAAAAAATACCTGTCTACGAAAAATACTGCGTTGAAAGGTATTAGTCCTATCCCGATATGTTCAGTAGTTCTGAGGTGATGGTGCGTCAAAAGAACCCCATTTTCCTTTTATTTATTACAAGGATAAATGCCTGTCTTTTGTTTCATGGGAGCAAATAAAATAATAAAAACAAATTGAAATAAACAAACAAATTGAGAAAACATGGCAAAGGGCTCATAGAATTTGAAAAATATATAGCCTATAACCAACTACGATCAATTTCGATTCCGAGTCGAATGGTTGTGGTTTCATGCTGATCGGTCCAGTAGTTTTCGAGTTTACCTCGGACAAAGAAAACAAACTTTGCTTATATATATATAGACCATCTAAGATCAAAGAAAATGAATACATACCTGCAATATTCCGGGTTGATCAGATGTCCGCAGTTCCACTGAATGTTTCACTATACCCTCACTCTCATTCCTTCTCTCTTCGGTCTTCGGTACTTTATTATTATATTCTGCGTCTTCCTGCGTCTCTAACAGCGGCTGACGTTTAATACACAAACTGTTTTTACTATACTCCTGTCCCGTATCAGTAAAGTCTACTTCACTGGTCTTCACGTTGGTCATACTCTTCGATGCTATAACGTTACACGGACTCCTATATTGATTCGGACGGATTTTCAAAGGTACCGATGTGACCGGGAAGCTCTGACTTTCCGAATCGCTGGACAGGCTTTGGGCGGATTCCGATACGTTCCCTTTTGCGGTTCTAACGCTTATCATACTGCCTGGGTAATAACCTTTGACGGTCAGTAACGGACTGGAGGTGGTGGATGCGGTCGAATTGATACTATGTGGACGGGGTTTGGGTTCGACGTTCTCGTTTTGTAATACCAGTGTGTCCTCGCTCCGTGAAGGCGGTAGACGATTACCACCGATACTCGTGTGGGATCCGTTCGATTTTATATCGAACTGTGAATTGCTACTCATGTAGTTGGTACTCGATTGAGTGTACTGCGAGTCGGCGCTGCCTTTCCTTGGTAATTTCGAAACGTCCGTATCGGTGAATTGCGAACTGCTGAGATTGAGCGTCGAGACGGAAGTTTGCCGCGGTGCTAAACACAACTGTTGTTCCGATTTACTGAATTCCGGGTGGAGGTTCGCATGGTTCCCGTTCCCGGCCGGTCCCGGCCACGATCCTCTACCGGGTGAGGACTTCGTTATTTTACCATCTCTCGACGGTATCTGGAGGAAATCCAACTTTAGATTCGATTCTTTCTCGTCGACGGTTTGCGACGGTGTCTTATCTAGTATATATTTCAGTAAAATTCCCGAACTCGATACCGCTTTGTCCTTTTCTCTCGCGAATCCGATTAGATCCATCAGCCAACGTTCTGCTTTCCATACAGTGTTTAGGTTATTTTGGAGGTCTTCTAATTTCGTAAGCCTCTCTTTGGCCGTTTGCATCTCACTACAGGAGAACGCTTCTCTATGAGAATGTGCGGCTAAAGCAACATCCAGTTCCAAAACGCAACTTAACTTCGAGTATTTGTTCAATACATTCGTGTGGTAAGTTTGCAAATGGATCATCTCGAAGGCCTGTATCGGTAAACTGAGTAAATCTCCCTTCTGCAGCAATATTTCTTTCTGTCCCGGCACTGAACAAGCTTGTTCTGCCGGGGGGCATATCATAATAAAACTGACGTCATTATTCAGTTCAATTACTTCTAAATCGTATATTCGGTGGGTTATAACACTGTCTAGTGGGATTTCCATCTCTTTGAACAGCCTACGCGCACCCGAGGCTATGATATCGATGAACATTTGTTGAGATTCTGAAGGTTTTTCATGATTATTCATAGAGAGAATGTGCTGGCTATCTTCCGATTTGCCAGCTTGATTCTTTAGATACTCCCATTCTTCTCTGGAATTATCAAGAAGTTCGTTTTGAATTCTTGAAAGTATTATGTCAGATTAGATTACCAGACATCCGTGGATTTTGGCATTATGATAAGATAACTACAACTAAGCATAATATAATTTGCTCACGAGTGATATTGCCTGAACAAATCTATAGGTGCATGATGGTAGATTTTCATCTCGAAGAGGTGTGATGGCTTACGTGTAATATGGTCCGATTCTGCATTAATGGACATTAATGAATCTACCTTTTTTATTATATGAGTCTCAGCTTTCGAGGAATGCAAAAATCGTGATGAAACCATAGCATGACCGAGACATTTTCTTATAATGTTCGGTCGGTTAGCTACGTCCCTCGAATTTGGAAATTTGTACAGATTTCGGTAGCTTTACTTCAATGTAAGTAGCTCTAGTCTGAGCGTGTTTATCATCCTGGATCATTTTATCACTTAACATTAGATGCTATTGTGGTAAAAAATCTGCATACAGCTCACACGGTCTAAAAAACTGACATCTGTACTTCAATTGTTTAATTGCCTATAACAAGAAAGTTTAAAACGATGGAATACACCTATTGGTATTTGGCGACAGATTTTCAAACTTGGGGGTGTTAGCTACCTAGGCGGGCATTATTAGAAAATTCCCTACCTTTCCTCACGATAGTTTCCTTCACCGAAAGCTCAGGCTGATGTTTGAGTTGGATAGGTGGGCTCGAACCTGCGTCTATTGACACGAAATCCGGACGCACTACATACTGTGCCATTATAGCTACCTCTAAAAAAAATTTGCAACTAGCAGCATAGGAGGGGTTAGTAGCTTTGCTGACATGGTTGGGAGGGGGGTGAGTTAAAAATACTGGCTAGGTAATATACTTCGACGGGCTCACTTAGTAAGGTTAAAGTAGTGTTCATACTCACGCTGAGATGTGTGGGTTGTCTCTGAGACGGGTATGGGGTGGCACGTTCGGTGCCCGAGCTGGGCAAACGATACGGACTACCTCTACCGACGACTGCAGTTTTAGATAGCCTAGGTATAGCCCGCGGGATAACTGAACGCGACATACCTGAACGAGAGAACAAAATATTGGGAACAATTTGTGGTTCGTAGTGATTTGCACAAAAAGGGATAGGCATGATCGAAATAAGATTCGGGATTGAGTGTATGATATTTTAATTTAGATAACATCGAATAAAACATGCTTATATCTATAATAAAACTTATCTGAATATAAAAGTTCAAAGTAAGTTCAGACTAACATACAATTTTTCTAATATTTTTAATTTGTGAAACTGTTAAATTATGTTTTACTAGTGTTCGATCAGTGGTATCGATATAAAAACAATTTAATTGATAATAGCAAAGCTCGTTATATAACAAAGGAAAAAATCAATTGACATACAGAGAAGAAAAATGTACTGAACTGTTTTATGTTTGTCTATTATTTACATTAGATACGACAATTTATTAATTTTATGTTTATACCAGTCATTTGACTGTAAACTAAAGTAAATTGTATATATCATTTCTACCACTTATCTAAGTTGTCGTCTTTGATTTCATATAAATTATTTAATAATATTTCTTATAATATTGATATTTATAGATAAAAAAAGACTGTATCGACGTGTCCGAAAGATAAATTCCTACCTCATGCACTGTTCCCGATTCACTTGGCGTCGGCGCAATATGTTTTATCCTTCTATACGACCATATCACTCTACATTTACTCGTTTTTTCTCTCATATCATTTCTCACACATTACCTTCTTTTATTTTTTCCTTCTTCCACATTCATATTTATCACTATTTAAATTAAATATTATCGTGGTATGAGTTGCAAGGGTAAAGGAGTCCTTACCTGATGATAAGCGATCTGTTCGTGTACAGAAGCGAGTAGCAGTTCGCTGATAGTGTTATCTTCGCTTAACACGCGACGTCTGAGTTTCGATACCGGCGCCCAACGCGAGTTCAAAGCGGATACGGACTTCGCTGATTTAACGCTATTTATGCAGGACAACACTACAGTACCGTGCGAGTCCCGCAACGGTCTGTGGTACAACTGACCTGTGTGAAATAATCATACATAAATATAAAATACTAGCTGCTCTTCGCGGTTTTACCCGGAATAAAATAAAATTTTCTCCCAAATAGGTCCAGTAGTTTTTAAGTTTATTCGTTACACACAAAAATAGAAATCTTTCAACTTTATAATATTAGTATAGATAACTTTGATATTAAAGTGCGTTTATGTATTACTTTATATTCATACGTTTGAAGCGATGATCATGCCTCAGTTGGTAGTGCAGTCGGATTTCACGTCGCGATCGACTTTTTTATTTTTCAAACTGACTAACGCTTTTGAATAGAGGAACCTCTACATCTACACCAATCTTTGGGCGAGCGCTTAAGAGGATATGCGAGCGGCATTTATTCCATATCAACGTATTCCCCTGTTTCCTTTCTGGATAATAATATTCTGGATAACGTAATGGTAGATATTTTTGTACCACATAATATATATTCACCATTGCCATACCCGTACGTTTTATTTTTTATTCCATAAATTGATTATTATAGAAAATAGGTGCTTTCGATGTAGGAAAACATCATGAAGAAACCATTACGTGGTTGTAGCGACCAGCCTACCATCCTCGGGTTTGAAAACTCCGTCATTCACTAACTTCATATTCCAACTGCATCACTTGAGAGGCAGTACCTCTACAACAGTGGACGTCAAACTGCGGCCCGCGATGCCCCAAATGATTTCGATAGACAATGACTCAAAACCGAGTTTACAAATAAGTAGTTATTGAATTAGGTTGTCAAAAATGACTTGATAAGTTTTATTGGAATAGAAAATCTATGGGGAATTCGCGTATAAAATGTAATAAAAATATGTCAATTAATAGATGCTATCAACTACCTATTCTATAAACTGTGGTCCACAGTGTTGCCTCATATTGACCTATGTGGCGCTTGACCAGAAAACTGTGACGACCACTGCTCTACGGCTTAGAGTGATTACCGTTTTGACCACATCATCACTTAACGTCCCATGAAATTATGGTCAAAGTACTGAGAAAGGTAACTATTACTCACCCAAGTCCTGTATGCCTAAAGCGGATTGCATTTGTGCGGCTGCGGTCAATAGCCTTAATCTGAAGTGTATGGATGAAGAGGTTTGTTTCTCCATATCAGATCTCAGAGATTTCACGTCATCCCAGGAACATGACACCTTTTTACCATAATAATAATAATTTTATTCTTAAATTTTCTAAAGGTATAATACGCCCATTTTAACTGTACTGGTCTGAAGTGCGCTACAAATGGCTGTGCAGTAGACTATTATCTATGACCAAAACATTATTACGATTTTCTTTGTTTGTTACTCCTTTACGTTTAGGAGTCAAAATATCTATAATTCTGCTCCCTTAATACGGCTTCTTACGATAGTGTAATTTGGTAATGTTGTCATGGAGAATGTACCTGCGCCGCCGCTAACTTGCCTCGGGTTTCAGAGCGGCACAGTTAAAATACGTTATCATCAGAATGTATCATGATTAAATATTGAATAATATTGTCGACAAACGCTAAACCTATGGGTACATTATATTAACAAAGGTAATTAAAACAATCTCAATTTAACAACTGACCTTCATAAGCCAGTGAAAGTCGGTGTAGATGCAAGTCGGGTATGTCTCGTCTATTTCAATGACCGGGAGGAATTCTTCGCTCGTCACCAGCACCTTATCCTCGTGGTAAAGGATACACGCCAAGTACATACCCCTGAGATTTTATAGAAAAAATGGTATTAAAACAAAGAATATATTATAGTAAGCAAAAGTAGATTAATAGGGTAATTCTTTATTTCCTTTTTATTGCATTTTATAGTATATTCGTTTGAAGTCGGTTTGTTTTTAATTAAATAAAAAAAAAAATATTCTAGAAGTTATTTCCCAAATAATCTTCAAATAATTTGTTATTGTAACTCTAACACTGTAAAAGTAAGTGATATTTGAAAAGTACCCCGTAACCACCAAACCCTGTCAAAACAAACTGCAATTCTTATGCATATATTTCTCTCTCTAAGATACGTTGTTGCAATTCGATCTAATAAAAAAAATGACAAGATTTATTTCCTCTAATAATAAACAAAGATTAGTTTATGTTAACGTTATAATCATAGGAGTTAATGGCTAACTTCAGAGTGAAGCAGTATGACTGGTAAGTGTTACCTTCGCAGGTTTTTCTGGAATTTACTGGCGGCGGTGAAGAGTTGCCGGATGGTGGCCGTTTTCTTCCGTGGTAGCCGCGGTGGTGGCGCGTGGGGCCGGGACCTGGCCCCTGCTGCGGCGGTCGCTAATGCTTCTAGAGCCGCAGCGGCACCACCGTTCCCACCACGAGACGCACGCGAAGATACATCCTGCCAACCTACAACCCCCCTATTATATCGCCACCACGGAAACCCAAAGGCAAATAGGCGTCGTTATTTAAGTATGCGAATCACGCAACCAGAGGCGGTGTAAGGCGTGGACGATCACCTAGGGCCTCGCGAATCGAAGGGAGTCGCGCCCTAGACCAAATATATTACTAGATGAGTGCCCGCGACTCCGCCCGCATTATATATATTGCATTTTCATTGCGTTTGGCCTCGTGAAATGTTCGTCCCTCACATCAAAGTATAGTTTTGCCCCGCCACTGAATGCAACTCTCGTGTAACCTCAATGAGAATAGTCTTCAATTAAAAAAATGGTTTGGTTTGGAAAAAAATACACGAAATACGATGAATTAATCCAGACTGCAAAACCAGAGAGATAAGCGTAAGACTAACATTGCTGGAAGTGAAACAACACAGAAAAATAGAAGAACAGGACAATGTATGGAGGATTTTTGGCTTCATTCTTAGAACTGGGAGGGATTTTAGGCAACCAACTTCTGTTATACTTCTTTATACTGCTTAGGTTCGTTCTATACTAGAATATGGATCAATAATTTGGAATCCACAATATAACAGATACATTAGCCTTATTGAAAGTATATAGAATAAAATCCCTGTTGCACGAACGAGGTAACTATGCGGAGGAAACGGATTTATTTCGTGCAATATGTATAATATTTTTTTCAATAGGATTGATATAATTATTTGCATGTGCCATCAGTTCTTAAAAAAAAACTTTTGATTAATTATAACTTTAGTGGAAACTTGAATGGTTAATGTGATATTGATATGCAACTTCAGATATTTTAATAATTGTGTGTTTCCCAAATCTATAATAATAAATAAAATAGAAGTGTCTGTTTGTAATGTATTTTGATTTACCTTTTACCTGTGCAAAAAATGTAATTTTTTATTTTTTTGTCTATACTGTTTGTTCCGGGTAATCGCCGGCACGGCTGTACAGATTTTGGCAGGACTTTTTTTGGTAGATAAGTGAAGTAAATTAGTGTACTTTTAATTTTCGTAAATAACTAGGTTTCCGCATTAAAAAAAAACTCATTAAAAAATAAAATAAAATCCGATTCAATGCACAGTTTTACGGGCAAGTGTTTAAATTTATGAGAAATATTTTTACTTTATCTTACTACTAAACAAGAATTAGGGTTCCGTACAGACAAAAATTCTGTAAAGAATGTAAGAAACGCGGGCGCAGCCGCGGTCACACAGCTAGTAAAAAAATAAATTTTGGCTATATAGTTAAATATGAACGCGCACTTTGATTAAAAAAAATTCTTTATTGAATAAAACAGCTAGTACAATTATGAACACTGAAGAATGTAATGAATCTTACAACTGACTTACACTTGTATACTAAGTTACATGTGGCGTGAAGTCACGGTGGAATGTATGGTCATACGAAATTGTATGGTGTATTCTCGCTAAACCATCGGACCATATCTTCTTATAATTAACAATCCAAAGTGAGAACATACTAATTACTGAGAACTCAAAGGTGGCATGGCATGATCTTAGTGTACCAATATTGTACGATGGGGTTTATGGCCACGCATAACTATATATCGTTATTATTATTATTAAAATTATATAGGTGTCGGGAAGAAGAGGTACTTACTGCTAGGGACGACACTCCTCGGCACGGAGACGGTATAGGAGCCCCATCCCTTGATGTTCCCGGCAGCAGCCCTGAAGAAGTACCGGCGGCCGCGAGTGAGCCCGGTTGCCGTCAGCCGAGTGCTGCTATTGATACCAGATGATGCGACTTCACGGGAACCGCACACGTTCGAAAAATCGCCACGAGACGACCATTCCACTAAAATAATTATATTTAATGTGTCGATACCCATAAAAATAAGACAATAGGAAAACATTGGAAAGCTGGCGTAAGCGCCAGATTAGTGCTCAAGGGGTTAAAGTATTATATATATATCAAGCAGAACGAAAACTTAGCACTGTGTCATCTAGTTTTTCTCATAATATAGTCTTAAACGGTTAATCTTTACCTATCTGCTCGGATTTTTTATACCTCAGTTCATTGGAACAGAATAATTGCGGTCTCGGGGGTTACGTGTTATCTACATATGTCCTAAAGCTTAAGGGAAAAATAATGAAGTCCATTTTAAGTTAGATGGATCTGAATGTGTGAATTAAAATGGATTTTAAATTACTAGAAATAATAAAATTAAAAATGAATACAACAGTGGAAGCTTCGGTAGTAGGTTAAGACCACGAAGGGCATGTTATGACGAGAGATGAACTTAAGTTTAGTCACGTAACTAGAAGAGTGTTAAGTATGAAAGTAAATTAATAGGTATAGGTTTTACTTAGTTATAATTATAAGGGACAAAACTCGGTCCGTATTTGAACAAACAAATTTCGAATTTCTGCTTAAAAATAGCAGTAATCAAGTGAGTGATATGCTCTAGATATTCATCACGATATTTCCCTTCACTATAAGATCGGGCTCATGAAAAATTGACAGTTATAAGGAATAAGATCCGAATCTATTGACATGATATCCTCCGAACCGCCACTACCAACGACCCATCAACTTCCTACAAATAATCATAATATAAACAACATAATTAAACTGATATAAAATTGGGTCTTATTGAAATTAATTTACTGGCGGTTAAAGAAAAGTTTTAGGAGCTTCAAAGACAAGTTAAAGGAAAAGTCAACAGACATTCTGACATTCATGCATAATTATATAGATACAAAACAAGTACTAAAGTAAAGAAAAAGAAAATAAAACTAATAAAATAAAAATTTACACTTTTAATTATATTATTAGCTAAAACCGCTCTCGGAGTTCAACAACATGATGGGCAAGAGAGATGCCCTAAATCGTAAGCTTATGAACGGTACCTTTGTATTTAGTTATGGGCGGTGGGTCCTTCAACGTGGTGGGTATACGAAAGTCCCTCAACTTCACAGTGACCGCATGAGCACCGCATACTTCCAATTCTGGTGGTGTTGGTGCCACTGGTACGCGTAACTGCTGCCATCCTAATACTAGACGTCTGAAATTAACATTTTTTTTCTTTTTATTTTTATTCGAACTTGGGAAAACAATTTCACTTAACATAATTAGTCTCATTTCAGGATTAAATAGTAAGTTTATCCAGTAAAGCCAGGGCTAATTAGTGTCTTTGTATCTCAAACGCGTAGCTACCGCAGTATCAGTTATATAGAGTCTCCGTACTACAGGAGCCCAGAAGCGACGTATATTAGCAAAAATGAATAAAATCAATATCTCAGTTTAATTTTAGGCAGCATGCAAAACTCTAAAGTTTAGAATCTCCATCAGACAGAAATTCTGGATAAACTAAAAACCGTGTTCAGTTATGAATTAAGTTTGCCGCAAAAAAATTGCGAAAAAAGTATAAACAAATTAGCCAATTGGTCCTTAATTCGAAACGTTAAACCTAAAGAAGTCCACTGCTGGACATAGGTCTCTATCAAAGCTCTCCACAATGACCGGCATTGCACCGCCCACATATAGCGGACTCCCGTGACATTTATTAGGTCGTCGGTCCACCTTGTGGGGTTCAACTCAAGATACGTCTTCAGGTACGCGGCATCCAATAATTAGTAGCACTAATTGTAAGTAATTACATACGTACATATTTATTTATATCCATTTTTCTGTACATTTGGACTTTACCACAGTCAGATATAAGGGGCCCGTCGAGAAATTTTGATACAGGGTCCTTCTAGACCAAGCTATTTGTGTGTACTATATTTTATTTAACATATACTGAAGTGGAGTCATTTTGTCTACTTTGAATATAAAAAAAAATAACAAATCACTACCTTGAACAAAAAGACAATCAGTGACAACTATATTAGAAGATGATTCTGGGGCATATAAACAAAAGAGCACTCACTTGAGCGTTCTAACTCTCCTCTCCCAGTGTTGAGCCTGCTTGTCTTTCTCAGAGCCGGTGCCGCCAGCGCAGCCGGTCGTTCCAGCTGCCGCACCCGCAGCTGATGATCTGTAATTAAAACCATCTGTAAACATAACATGAAGAACTGTGTATACAATAAATACAAGAATTCAGTTCTGCCTGTGGTTGTGCTTGCACCATGTGTAAAAAACTACTGAATAGATGTTGAACAATTTTTTAATTTTACTTAAGACACTTTCTCCTTTTTTAGGTTTTGTGACAATATATTCATTTGATATAAAGTTATCAAGGTTTAAAAAACGACAGTTCTTATAAGGACTACTTTTACGATTGCCGACAGATTAACAAACTTGAGCATAGTATTTAGTCAGGTTATTAGTAAAAGTCCTGTTTTGGGGCAGTGGACTGTATATAATTTTGTTTTTTTCAGGGGTTTTAGAGTGCTGCGTGGGGTGGCAAACATACGTTTTAAGTCGCTATTAAAAAGGACACAACTTTATATGTACACCAATGGTCGCAGAGAGGTAACTTTTTTTTGTGTTGTCACCAATCATTTAGTGTTTAGGATTCCTACAAGCCCAACATTGTATTATATTTGTAATCTTCAGTGATCCGCCGAAATGTGTTATGGGAGAATGCTTAGGATTATCAAGGAAGTTTTTGTGAGATCTCAAAATTCACGTTCAATTTTCAATTAGGTACATACCTACTTCATTTGTGGACAACAATCGAATTATACCACGTTAAATACCCCAACATTAAATAAAACAGGTAATGAATTACAAAAAAGACTACATGAGCCAAAATCACGGTAAAAGCTTCGTAAACGATTAACGAAATAACATTACAAGGTGCACAAGTAAAAAAAAAAAAAATTACATAGGGTTGCGTTCAAATTCAAAATATTGGAACTCAAAAATAGTTTATTCATGTTATAGATCCTTATAAGGCGCTAATGAACGTCAAAATACTACCACAGGTTCTAAAAACAATCAAGTCATGGAGAAGAACCGGAGAGAAACTAGATTTTGTTTTTTTCTGCATTTTTTATTTACAACTAATAGTTACAATGTTTATTAATAGATGCAGAGTAAACTGCCACATCTATCATCCCATTACATTGTTCACATCCACCCTTCAAGCTACACCCTTCAGATATTCTCTTTAGATATTTGGACTACATATATAAATATAAATAATATCATTAAATTAATTTTAAATTGCTGTGTTTGACCAAAAGAGGCACTTAACCTAAATACTCTTAGATATGATAAAACAAAAGAGCTCGCTGAATCATATAGTGGATGGACACAAATTTACACAGATGGTTCAAAAACTATAAATGGTCAGAGCGCAACGTATTATGATGCATATCATCTTGCGTTGGATTATATAAGGTACAAACTAAAGTATGTATAATGACTTTAGAACTATTTCCAATTTTGGAAGCTATTAAGCGTAGTATTAGATCAATGCACCAAAATATTGTTATTTTAACAGATAGTAAGAGTGCTCTCCTATTTGGCTCGATGTGCTTCTGGGAACAGAGGATTTTCGATAGCATTTTCAATTTTTAAAGACATTCTGAAAATTCAAGATGCTGAGATAAAGTTTAAATTGTAATGGGTCCTGTCTCTTATAGGTTTAGAAGGAAACGAGAAAGCTAACCGTTTAGCGAAGCTGACTTTAGTAGGAGGTATATAAATAAGCATTTCATTGTACTATTGAGAAGTTTTAAGTCAATGTAAGAATGTTTGTCGTCATGACATGTGGAAAGAATATTTTGATTTAGTATCTAAGGAGAAGGGAATTTGGTATCGAAACATTCAGTGTCAGCCTCCACCTATTCCCTGGTTTAAACAAATCAACATGGACCGTAACTCTGTCGTTACAATGTTAAGGTTAAGGTTTGGACACATTCCGTCAAGAATATTTCGATATCTCATGAAAACTACAAATTCTCCTTTATGTATCAAGTGTAACAGGATTGATGATGTCCGTCATTTCTTGATGGAATGTTCAATTCATTATAACAATAGGATGCCACTTGTTACTAAGTTTAGTATTAATATTTGGAATGTAGGTGCATACCACAGCATTCTGGAAGATCCAACATCAGAGTCTGCCAGAATGCATAGCAGTTCTTTTAAATTTAGTTGATAATTTATTAAAAAATATTTTTCTAGTTGTATTGTAAAGTATTTATGAATAGATTAAGATTAGTTACGATGGGACTGGCATGTCTTTTAAGACAAAAGTCCCTTAAAAAATGATCCACCCTATAATAAATAAACTTCTTCAAATTAAAACTTGCTTAACATGGTGTTTGAACTGTTGTCCGGTAAATCAGTAAAGTGCTTTGGGATTTTATTGTTAAACTAACACTATTACCTAGATAATTCTTATTAGCTTTGCTAAGTTCATATATTTATACAGAATTAATACGTCCTCAGGCTATTTCATACCTCGTACAAGTCTCATCTCGACAGTTCCTCTCGGGCGTGCAGCCGATTATTTCATGAAGTTTCGATTCCGCCTCCCGCGTTAGCCTCCGTAAGTGCGCACCCAATGTTTCCGAGCTCATAACTATAACAGAAAATAAGCAAATATTATGGATAAGTTTTATAGTATGTCTTACAAATGACTATGTTATTATTTACAAGATTTTACCTGCTATTGCGCTCACATTTAATTCTAACTATTCCTATTTAGTCATTTAGACAAATATGTTGGTGGTAGTATTATTGTAGACTTAATAAACTTTTATCCTTATAATTTGATTGCGTATATACGTTTAATTATGTGTAAGTGAAGGTTAGAAATACCATACCTTTCAAACAAGAATCAGTTAGCGTAATATAATTTTTATTTATAATCTATCGAAATCGTGTAATCTATTATCGTGTAAGCGATGATGGTTCAGTAGTAGTCGGATTCCACGTCGATGGAGGTACGTTCGAATCCTCCTATGCCACTTCACAATCAGCCAATATATAATTAAACCATAACATAGTGGTAGGGCATATACTAATGCTCTGGCTGTACCCCAACATCTTCAAGTTAGACAATCTTAGGTAGTAAATCACGGACCATATCGTCATTTACCATCAGATTAGATTAAAACATTAACCTTATTATAGTAAGCATAAAAAAGTAATATTCAAATAAATGATTAGAAAAAATAAGAACAATATTGTTGTAATAAATATTCCAACCGTTTTATAATATTGGTACTTCACAGACAGTTCATTTGTACTTCAACTAACACGAATATCGGAGAACGGTAGGAAATTTATTTGTTTACCGAAATGGGTTTGATTGAATTTCGTGTTCGATTTACCCACCCGCAAATCACTTGGAAATTAAGTGAACGGAAAATCGGTAGCTATTTATTAGGGTAATTTGCAATTTGTATCGGAGTTGGACATTTTGACAATTAAATTATCGGCAACGACCGCGCTGTACTGTGAATATAATCATTCATTTATTTGGCATTTCACCAATTATTTTGAGTTGGGTATAAAATTGACATAAACAAATTAAATCTCGTATAAGTAAATGAAACGTAAAGCTTTATAAAATTAGAAGTAATTTAAGTGTCAACGGTAAATGTAAAAAAAATTAACGTACATAATCATACTCGTACATAGCTATTAATACCATTCGTTGCTTTTGTACTGAGACACATCCCAGTGTCTGAGATTATAAATATTATTACATTGAGATTATATGTTAATACGACATATCGTCTTGTATGGATCAGAATGTTGGCCCATTAAGATGGCAGACTAAAGAAGATTGCATGCAGCTGAGATGCGAATGTTGAGATGGATGTGTAAGGGTAACAAGAATGGACAGGATTAAGAATGACTACATTAGTTAAAGTTTGAAAGTGGTACCAGTAACAGAGATTTTAAGGAGCAGTTGTCTGCCCTGGTATTGACATGTGATGCGCAGCGACGAAGAGGATGTTGTGAGAAAGGCATTGAATATAAATATGGACGGTTATATAAGAAGGAAAATATCAGAGACAAAAAGGTGGATGGATTGGATTATCCCATATATTTAGGGAGATAGTAAATGCGGATATAACTGCAAATAGAGATAAATTGAAGAAGACATGTTGCGCCGACCCTAAATGGAAATGGGATAAGGGTAGGAAGATAATGATATATGAGATTGAATGTTATAATTTTCCAAAAAAAATTGTTTTTTTAAATAATATAAATCAAAATAACAATACCTAGCTTTATCTATACAATTTATTATATTTATATCATTTAATTGGTATTAAAATAAAGTTCCTGTCGTATTTTTTTTACCCCATACATATTTTACGTACAAAATTTAATTTAAGTGTTTGTGTTAAGAAATATATTTTTTACCTTAGGGAAAAGTCCTAACGATCAATTGCAAATAGACTTTCTTTACCTTGGAGATTAATTTGCCTGTTTTTCTCTCCGGCTGCTTGTCAAATGTTTGCGTAATTTCTTTCGTTTGAAAATATGGAAGGGAATAAAATGTTTTTATGAATTTGTTACGTTACTAAGAAAACTTGATTCAGTAAGACACTTTTATACCATTCTCAAAATGAGCATTAATAAAGGAGAAAGTGAGAAAGATTCTCTTTTTTTAAATTTTCATATTACGAATAATTAATAAATAACTTTTGAAAAGAATTGCTAAGAAATGTTCCATATTATGATTGAAAAATAAAATAGAAATTATGAAACCAATCAAGGAATATATTGATTTATAAATCAAAGTTAATTATGTCATATGATTTTATAATTTGTTGAATTTTTTTCCCATAAAACTTTTATAATATCATTTTTGTACAAATTTAATTTTTTCACCTTTTTTGTCTAATTTTTTCCATAATATATACAATTAATCTTGTATACAATTTTTTGTCCTCAATATTTGATGTGTAATAATAATGTGAAATAATGAGAAGTTTGAATTTTGCCGCGAATAACTTGTTTTTTTCCAGATTTTTCACCACAAATCACTCGAGCTTATTAAAGGATATTTCCAGATAAAGCGATGTACTTATTACTTATTTATTACTAATTACTTTTTATTACTACTATTACTTATTACTAATAAACTTATTACTATAGCTAATAATATACTCAAGCTGATATTTTCACCACTGTCAATGTCATGATTTTACGTTAGTTTAGAACAAATTTTAATGAATTTTACGTGTCTCCGCGTTTCCATTATGCTTCAGTATATGTACCTTCTATAGTGTTTGCATGCAAATTCATGTATAAAATCATGAATAGTTATGATGCGTAAACAGCAACGTGCAATTTAACAGGTATTTTCTTAGCGAATTTAGTTATAACTGTCCACCATTATATTATTTTATATTTTGTTTTATATATACTTTTAAATGTAGGTTTTAAGAATAAAAAAGAATCATGTAAATTTGTTAGTTTTTTCCGAGTTATAAGCCAATTTACGGAAATGGAGATAGATTGTAGGATCTTTTAGTCAGTTTTAAATAAATTTATTGATATCATTACTGATTACAGCCTATATATACATATATAGCCTAGGACGGTAAGCAGAGTTTAAATCCTTCCATTTGCTACAATCCTCACACACATCTTTCTTTTCTTCTACTGTAATTGGTGCTTTACATGCTCGTCGGTTATGGTTATTTTTCATCTGACCTTTGCGATCTGGTCGAGATACATTCGCCTAGATCGAACATTACCGACTCGTCCAGTCAGCCTTATAGATCTGTTTATAACTAAGATCTGTTTTAAACATCTTTGTCCTTTGTCTTTATAACCGCAACATGAAATATGAAGTAGGTGAGAAATTCATTTTAAAATTACAAAACGAAAGACAATATAAATTGAATAAACAAGGTTTAAAATGATCAAGAAACATTGTGGTTTTATATCAAAACAAAATGGAAAAATATTATTTTTCACAAAATATTTTATCCAACTAACAAGGTAAACAATGTAAGTTGTCCGAGAGACTCCTCCTCGTCGAGGACATGAAGGTAAACTTTTCAAGTTTATCACCTGTTTCGCGTCGTACATCGCTGGTCATTATGTAAGCTTGGTTGACTTTGATAAATTTTCGTGTCGTTTTGCCAATGAATTCGTTAGGAAACTTCTACATAATATAGATGCGTTACTCCCATTTTATTTCGCCAAAATAAAATTAAAGTAATTACCCGATATTCACTGAGTCACTTACGTAACTATAAAAAGCAATATAATAGTTGAAAATAAATAAATAATAGTACACTCTTTTCATGTATTTTTATCGACGAAGTAGAAATTACGCCGTAAGGGCCGTTTCTATTCATGAGTATTGTATTTTCTCTATGATAGCAAGAAAATGTTGTTATGTTTTACGTTCCTCCGTCATCACCATGAGACGTATGAGCGAGATGCGTAATTTGATTTGCATTTGGGAGGGAAAGAGAGAACATTAATGCGGCACGACGAGCAACGCTGACGAGAGCCGTTTGTGGCACATTTCCAGATTGAACGTATAGCCAATAATTTTCAATTCCTCCGTTTTTTAATCAAATTAAAATTTCGGTGTTTTATACTCATAAATATATATTTGACAGCTTTTAAAACTAATTACAGTTGAAAATCACCTTTTTAACAAACTAATATAACACAATTATACTAAATTCGGGATTTTTTTAATTATTCATTGTCTTAAAACAGAAACATCTTTGCCATTTTATCTTAAAATCTCGTCGCCTTTTATGTTTAAACTTTTATTTAATTGTAAAACTCGTAACAGTTCCCAGTTTATCTTACAGCTTATCTGAATTAGTAGTCTGATTTGTTGTATTTTTGTTATAATTGCATTACAATTTTATTAAACTTTTAAAGTTACATAATTACTCTTAAAGTATTTTTTTACTGTAAACAGTTAAATATATATATTTAATTAACTATGCCTCGTGGTTTCGCTCGGACATATAACGTATATAAGTTGCAGTGGAACGAACGCATACAATCCTTTACTAGGATACGCCTGCAATTTGATTTTTTGTGCCAATAAATAATTCACAGTAATCAATTTATAACTTCTAATACGTATTAGTAAAAACTTATAAGACATTGATATTTATTATTTATATTTGATGTCAGTACCGCAGATGAATGATTTGGCCATTATCATTGCATATAAAATTTGAGATTAGATTGTCATTCGCGATATTTTATAGTAGTAACAAAATACTCATGCACTTGCATTTTTGTGTAGAATAGAACAACAATGTGAAATAAAAAAAAAAAAAAAACTAAATCGGTATTAAATTATTAAGGTTAAATAAGTTAGAACAAAATGAACCATAAGTACAATAACTCAAATGAGTGCTTTTACTTCGTTCCATCTATCCAATCATCCGAAAAACGTCCACTGCTGGACATAGGTCTACCACAAAGATCTTCACGACGACCGATTTTGCGTGATCAACATTTAAATGAGGCAAGTTTCGGGGTCTGCCAGTTTATAGGGTTTTGCAATAATATTTTTACAGGCTAGCTTTCTAATTTTATTTACTTATAAATGTTATAAAATTTGTAAATTAACTTACATTGTGTACCTTCTTTGGCGCCGAATTCCATAAGCATCTTCGCGAGTGCCCTGTTAGTGGACAGAACTGCCACATCCAATGGTGATAAACCGTCCGCATTTAGGCTGAAAAATTAGAATATACTTGTTTTATTTATAATTTCAAATAACAATGAAACGTAACAGTGTAATGATTTCTTAAAATGTGTGTAGTTTACACACGGCGGAACTAATAACTTAAAATATAAGGAGATAATAAATCAAACAAAATGTAGCACAAAGGAGACCCCGAATATAAGAAACACTGTATAATGTATTGTCTCAATACATTATACAAACAACGGGATCAAAGAAGTTTTCAATTCAAAAAGTAATAAATATTTTAAACATATTTAACCCCTTGAGCACTAACCTGGCGTTTACGTCAGTTTTCCATTGTTTTCCTTTTGTCTTCCTATTGTTTCATTTTATGGGTAATCGACATATTAATAAAAAATCATAAATAAATATATTTTCTTTTACACGGTATAGGCTTTGACCACAATTTCACCTGATGTTAAGTGACGATGTAGGATGGTAAACACACTAAGCCTAGATACTTGTACTCAAGTGATGCTGCCGGAATACACCTATCGGGTATTTAGCGACAGGTTTTCAAACTTGAGGGTGTTAGCTACCCAGGCGGACCTCATTAGAAAATTCCCTACCACCGTGCTATTGGTTTCCTCTCGATGTTTTCTTTCACCGAAAGCTCTGGCTGATTTTAGAGTCGGATAGTAGGGAACGAACCCGCGTCGATTGACGCGGATCCGGCCATATTACCCGCTCCGCCATCATCGCTTCAAATAATTTTATGAATTTTATCAATTATCAATAGTTATTTTTATGTCATGGATTTTATTTCAAAAAAAAAACTTGTTTTGACTCAAACTATGTCATACTGTAATCTAATAATACGTCAAAATAAATCTAAGTAACAAAGTGGCTGAAGGCTACAAATTTCAGTTAAAATAAATATAGGAGCGAAACTTTGTGTAACAATATTTTGAAAACATTGAAAAATAAACGAATGTTTGCTGATGTTAGGTTCGGAACTATAACACTCCCCCCCCCCCTCAATATTATGCTAGTTGCTGATAAATTCAGATTTCAAATAATGGCAGCGTAGTCATGGTTTTTATGTAGAGACGTGATTCTAAATTGACATTTTATATATTACCACTACATCGGTTTTAATAAACCATACACAATATACTTAATGTGTCGAGTATCCATAAAAATAAGACAATAGGAAAACTTTGGAAAGCTGGCGTAAACGCCAGGTACTTGCTCAAGGGGTTAAATAATTATAACATTAACATTATAAACTTATTTCATAAATTACATTATTTAAAAGAATATCTATATATATATATATATATATATATAGTATATATATATATATATATATATAGATATATATATATATATATATATATATATATATATATATATATATATATATATATATATATATATATATATATATATATATATATATATATATATATATATATATAATAATAAAAGTTTAGTAATAATAAAAATTGTAAATTTTTGTGTCGTACATTTCTGATTTTGGTGAAAAGAATTATTGCAAGAGACTAATAATAGGTAATTAAACACATTTCTATAATTTTTAGAAATTTCTGTCTGTTTGGTTGTGCAGGCATCAATTAGAAAGTACTAAGTATATTTTAAAGCATATTAATTATTAAGCGTAATTATAAAGCATATTCCGGAGTAACATCAAAATTTTATTTCATTAAAATCGGTCAACTCTATCAAAAGTTATAGCAATTTGAATGACACGCGGTGTCTTTAGTATGAAAGAAGAGTTCGTAAATAAATGCGTTTTAGCCTTATTCGAGAATAAATTTATGCAATGATTAAAACTGAACAGAATGACGTAATATAAAGTATATATTATGCAAACAATAAATATCTAAGACATAGTAAAGGTGAAAACAATAATGTGATATTCAATTTTCACAAAATTATCTAGGCATTGTACGAAGGAGTAATTTTATGGAAGTAGTGAACTGAGCTTCAATTATCAAATCAATACGTATAAATATGGCGATGAACACAATATTATTTCATTCTAATTGTTTCATGTTTTGTTTATATTTGATGATACGTGGGATGAAGTGTTATGAATGGTGCAGCAAATGATATACGAATATGTATTTCTGACGATTATCCAAAGATGGTCTGTTTGTCTGTCCGCTTATTAATTTGATCGCCAACCACGCAAAAATTACTGAACCGACTTCTACGAAATTCGGGAGGGGATGGGACGGGCCGGGAAAATATAGGTTGTCTATTAGAATGTAAATGTCTGTATTGCACGCGAGCCAAGTCGCGGACACAGTTAGTTTAATACTAAAATCAATAATGAAAAACAAAATTAGTCTATAGGACCTAAATCGGCGCCATTAGGCTATGTGACTAATAAGCTAGCCACGTTGCAGTAAAAACCAATCTTGCGTTCCTAGGTGGACTCGAACAAACGCCCTGCAAGGTCTTTCTACAAAGCGTCTGCACTTGGCCCCCATAAACACATAGTTTCAACTCCAAATGGCTAAAAACGAATAAATTTAAGTACTTGAGTCACTTGGAGGCGACCACCAAAACTGATGCATTGGCGAGTTTCACAGTAATAACCGGAAGATAAGAAGAAACCAAAATATATGCTTTTATAAGAAAGTAGCATGAAGGCAATGTTAAGCTCCACTTAAAGGGGTTATGAGATAGTACTCCACTACTTCCCAATCCCTCGGTCCCAATTTTATAATGAGTTTGGGTCCTAATCCGAAACTTCAGCACTGGATTGAATGATATTTAGCATGCGGAATATTTATTTCATATTCTCCCAAGCAAGCTCGATTTAAATTTTAATGATTTTTACATAAACCATTTTCTATTTTGCATTGTAAATAACAAAAGATATTTTATTTCCAAATAATATTATTATATAACTACTGAACATAATATTATGATGTCTCTTTCAGGGCTAAGTAACATGTTTATGCAAACAAAAGCTTCGTCATAACCCTGTTTTAAGGGCGTCTCCGAAAAGCTTTACCTTGTACCAACAAGCTAACATATTTCGGGCCAATAATAAATGTTTTCAAAGGGACACTTACCTGTACCTATCCAGGTAGAAACATACTGATCCGTAATTCTACTTCGACTAATTGCAATCTCCTATTTTTGGTAAGTATGCACGTACAATTATACTTCTTTTTTTACTTTACGTCCTGTTTTTTTTTATTCTTTCTGTTATAATTTTAATTTTAAAAATAAAGGTTTTTAAACTTTACAGTCTATTTATTATTATTCAGTTCTATCTCAGTTTCTTGGATTTAGTAGTAAATAATAAATATTTATTTATACGTCGACTTCAAAATCGCGCTGAAAAAATGGCACAAGAAATTTCGCGTGTGAAAGATGCTCTGGCTGTATCTTAACATTTAAACGGATTGTCTTTTATTTATTTAAACGGTGTTGGTTAAATACTAAAATACTTTATAATGTATTCTACTGTTGCCTTTTGTTTAGGAACACAGGATGTCGTGGCTAAAAATCCGCTAGTGCGTGCTGGCCTTTACAATAGACTATGAGAGTTTATTTGTCCATTTATATAGGTTTCTTTGTGTGCCGCAATCATTTATAATACAGTAATGGTATGTAACTCTATTTAGTTTTGGCTATAGGTAAAACCAATCACAGATTAGTTCTACCAAATGCAACGTGTTTATTTGTTACCTGTTAACGTCTACATCCGTCGACTCCAAGATATTTCTAGCCTTGTCTAGGTATCCGTGCTCAACAGCGGCGAATAGAGCTGTAACAACAAAATATACTCATATAAGCATTAATTTAGATAATATACATATGTGTAATATATACCATTAATTGGAGTAAATTGATGTAATAATTAAAAAAAAAAACATACCATAAAATAAATTAATAGTAAACTGACCACTAATATAAAACAGTCTAAGGACAGGCAAAAAAAAATTAAACTTGTATAACGTAAGAAATAAAATAAAAAAAAAAAAAAAATACCATGCAGATGTATGTTAACTTGTGCGATTTTATCTTGGTGTGCGCGCGCATCCTTTTGCTGGCGACGAGTTGCTTTATCGAGGTGCGGGGGGTGAGGGGCACATGCGCTCAGCGAAGGCAACTCCCCCCCGCACCCTTCCAGCAGCACGCCGTATTGGAGCTCTAAAGGGAAATAATAGTAATTTAAAATAATAAAAAGCAAAAAAAAAAAAAACAAAAATTAAAAATGGTTATAAAACAATAAAAAATGTACGTCGCATTACAAAATAAAAAATTAAAGGTGATCTTTTGTAATAGTTTGTATCATCATCACTGCTATCACATTTATTCCTATAAATTTCTCCACTACATTTTTCGTCGACTATCTTAGGCTTTTAGATGCGCTCGCGGCTGTAAATGGCCTAGTGACAGTGTGAGCCACCTATATTATTACATAAATGAGTTTACGTTTTCGGTGAAGTATAAAACATCATGAGTTTTATGGGAATATGTTTTCTAATAATGCTTATCTAGGTGGCTATCGGCCTCAAGTTTCAAAACCATATCCGATCAGACTACCAGTTAGGCCATCCATCAGCGCTCCAAATACGCGTTCTAGATCGGTAATTATTACAACTAATATTGTTTTATATTCAACTTAGGCCCTGGTGAACTTATGAACGTTAAAGAACTACCACCGGTTGGGTAAACAACCCAGTCATCAAAGAGAGCCGGCAAGAGTCAGGATCTGGATTTTTTAAATCTGTTTTTGTTAACTATAGTTGCAAAGTTTATTAGTAGATGCGCAGAGAAGGATGTCATTTCCCGACATCACCATCGTTCACATAATGATCCATCCTATAATATTCTTTAAAAATTAATACTTGCTTGACAGGGTGCCTGAACTTATTGTCCGATAAATCGGTGATGTTCTTTGGGACTTTATTGTAAAATGTATCGTTATTACTCAGAAAATTCTTAATTAGTATAAGTCTGAAACATGGAGTTGTTATGTTTAATCCTTGTATTAAAATTATGCTGGGCATACAGTTATCAAGAATATATTGGGAGGGTAAACATAAGATACTATTTGAAACTATGTAAAAAAATAATTATTAATACAATAGAAGATTTATTATGAGTATTAATTTGATAAACAATTTGAATGACGAATGACGTGTCAGATTGGGAATAACTTAATGTTCGCGACATGGCAATAGATTCAATGTCGGATGTATTGTATGTTAATACGATTACTACGGACCGATTGTTGGCTTAAAGAAATCCATTGAGGAAAGTCTTCGACTTCCTGTCATCTTTGTATGGGATTTACAAGGGCGAGTCAACGCTTAAGGAATTATCGATACGTTGCTAATTTCTCGCGTTGATGGTTTTTTTCTAATAACTAGCATGTATCTTGGTTTGTTATAAAGACACTAAAGCTGATGATTATAAAAGTCAAACGACATATAACACATTGTTTAATGCAGTGGTTCCCAAACTTTTCTTGACAAGGGATTTTTGTTAATATCACGATGAATAAGAAAAATATACTGAGTCAAAATCAAAAATATTTCTTAATTATCTTTTGAATTAATGTGACTACTGAGCTTGCATCTTCTTTACAAGTTCGGTAATTCTGAAAATGATATTATTGCACAGAGCTACTCCAGGGTCGCGCCGGTCTTCCGCGAAATTTGAAATCGGTCACGGATCATATTTTGGATTCTGCGGACAACTGTTTGGCAATCATTGGTATAATATTTTAATATAAATCTTAAAGTGTTTTAATAACTTTTTACACGGTGCAGGCTCAGTGCTTTGACCACAATCTCACCTGATGTTAATTAGAGATAAAAAGATTTCTTTCTATAGGTAAATAAGTAATCAACTTATTTAAATTGTTAACATTTAAAGGTAAATGTAGTTAGCTGCTTATTAAACATAAAAAATAAATACTTAAAAAATTATAACGAAAAAATGACATTATATTCGTAAGCTTTAGTGTAAATTAAAAATGTAGTATGAGTTTTGTAACAATTAAATCCCATCAAAAACAAAACTTGTAAAAAAACCATGTCTCGCAACTTAGTTCTTCTACCGTAAAAAGTTGTGAGATCCATGTAATACCAAGTCGGTTACTTTATTAAGTCCCTACTTAAGGGACCTTCTGTCTTAAGTTATTACGTAATTAGCGAACCTAACAACATCTTATAGTGACCACATCAATATTAAAATCTTTTTTTATTTGAAATAGATTGGCTTGGAAATCGCACTAAACAATCTTATTTAATATAAAATGTATTACTTGTGAGATACATTGTGTTTTCATGCGATGGCCGAGTCACTCTATTTTATTTAAAACATGAGTTTTGTTTTTGATGGGATCTCATTTCTTTTTGTAGATAGTCCTCCATTTTCCTTTCTACAGTATTTCCGAATTCGTTGCGCCTACTTGTACGGGTATGTAAGAAATTTACGATTAATAGATAAACGTGACTTTAAAGTACTTAATTAATTAAAACATTTCATGGGCTTTAACTGTAAATGTAACTTTGTAATCCTATACATTTATATAAGATTACAAAGTTATTTATGAAGTTAGTGTATTTTACACTAAATACTAAATGTATTCGAAATTTGAAGCTTCTATGTGTGTTAGAAGTACCTTAAAGTTTTGATGACCGGTCAGTCAGTAAGTGAGTGACAAAATTCACAATTTTGACTAGTATACAGACTTTAAACTACTGGTTCAATTTGAATGAAATTATAAATATACCGTGATTATACAATACTTGCTTGGTTACTGAAATTGAGGCATCTAGTTTTATCCAGAACTAAGTTATAACTTCGAAAATGGCCTGACTGCTTCGAGAAAAGGATGGTACGGCCGTGCCGCGTTTTTTTTGCTTTTGCTCGACATGGCGCCACCTGCCGGGCCTCCGGATGAGGTGTAGGACTTTTCTAATTCTTTACAAAAAATGAATGAATGAAATGAACGAAAAAAAAAAAACTTTTAAAAAACTCAATTAAAACAATTCTTCTTCTTCTTTAGTTTACAGCAATCTGTCATTTACATACTGAATACCGCCAGTACCATGTGGATATTTTACGAATCTTGTATTCGCTTGCATAGCTTTGACGTCAAAACGGTGGCCATTTTGTTAGAACTTCCTACGAAGTTAACAATTTTTTTTTTGTTTTTCGATAATTCCGGACCTGCTTTACTAATTTTGACTTTGATTTTGATAGCTGAAGTTACATGGCGTAACTTAGGTTCCTATTACTTTCAAAAATAATTAGGGATACGCGTAAAAATATTAAAGCTCATGAAATTTTAAATAACATCCGATTCAGTGTACACAGTGTTTGTATTTGTGAGAAATGTCTTTGATTTCTGTTAGTGGTAAAAATAATTGTAGAAAAATAATTACGAGTTACGTGTTAAAAAAACTTATGAAATTATGAACTACATAGGATTCAATGGACAGTTTTACTGGCAAGTGTTTGAATTTATGAGAAATGTCTTTTATTTCTGTTAGTATCAAAAACAGTTTAGGGTCAATAAATAGTAACTACCCAATGATTACTTATAAACTATATTATGCAGTCAACAATCTTGCAAAAACGCGGGGCGAGCCGCGGGCACACAGCTAGTATAGTATATATTACTACCGGTTGTAATTATCAAGCTCGTTCAAACGGATACCGCTCAATCACTTTCAAGGCAACGTCAATAGCCTTATTCGGCACCATATGATACATTACGATCAGTTATCGGCTTTGCTTACAAATGGCATTACCAAGGCGATATGTAGACGGAATATATAGACTTTAAATTATTACCTTGATTCAAGTTCACGCTCGAGATATTTTTGTTTTGTACATTACAAAAGCGAAATGGATAGTGAAGTGAAAAAAAAAACAATGTTCAAAAACGGGCACTATTACAAATTTTTTAACCATTATTACAAAAAAGTCATTTTTTTTACTATAGGACCGAGTCCGTAAAATGTCATGGACTACATGCCACAAGACATTTCTATAGAGGTTAAGCAATATATTTTAATGCTTGATATTAGCTTATGTCGTGTCCTTGTTTGTAATTTATTAACATGCAGTATTTACACCATATTTATGTAATTTTGCTTGATTGGATATTATGTATATGTAAAGTGTATTGATATTAATAAAACGGAGCAAGAAGTCTGAGATGTCACAAAAAAAAACTACCTGGAATGTTCTAACAAAAAGACCACCATGTTATGAGAAAAAAAAAAATTGAGCCTAAAGAACTTTTATTCACGGCTATAATCAATTAAAAACAACCTAAAAAAACGTACGAAATCGTTTAATACATGTGTAATCAAATCCTGTACTATCAGATTACAGGATGCATGAAAGCAAAACAGGTAAACACCATTTCCAAGTATCCAAACCGTGAATATAGGTATATTATACAGATATAAGTATTGAATTATATGATGACAACCACCATTGTATAATGGTGGCCTCGAAAAACAAAACAATAAATAAATAATTGCCTTGTTTTTCCCACGACTCGAAAATTATTGCGGGAAACAGTACGACATTTAATATTATTTAGTGAAATAAAAATGTTTGATAATTTTCATTAATAAATCTTTGTCTGTAATAAAATCCAGAAAGTAGGTGGCCTATAACACGAAAACTATTAAAGCGATTTATATAATGTTTTTTTTTCCAGAATCATTAATGTTTTTAAGTATATTATGCTTATTGCTGTGCGCCTGCGTCTCCGCTCGCATTTCATATATTCTTCACTGGGTAATATAGTTTTAATATGTCGATTACCCATAAAAATGAGACAACACGAAGACAATAGGAAAACAACGGAAAACTGGCGTAAACGCCAGGTTAGTGCTCAAGGGGTTAATATCTATAGAAAACAAAGCTATTTCTCACAAATTCATGCACTTTCCAGTAAAATTGACTAATGAATCTTTTTTTTTTCACAATAGTTTGTTTTAATTTATTTATGCGGAACCCTTATTATTAAAAAAAAATAGAAGTAGGCTTAGTTACACTTCAATATTCATATAGTTTTATTTCAAAATATACCCAAAAAATTGTTTTATGTAGTGTTAAATTAGTTTCTTAGTTTTCTGCTTGTGACGCCTATACTCAATATACGAAAGAAAATGTAACGTTTTATTATGTTCGTAAACTAGAATAAATAACACTCGATTCCCTGAAGATATCAGGAAAGTACTGACGTATTTACGAGCTTAGTAGAGTACCTGAATAAAGTAGGCATTTTGGAAGCGTCTCTGTATTGTTGCCACAGAAAAAATTGAGACATTCAGTGTTCATAAATAGATTATCACATTTTAATAAATTCTTATTTTGTTTACTGAATAAACGTGTTTATATACGTACATATAAAGTAAGTTAAGAATTACAATAATATACCATTTAAATCATTCGTAATCTTGTTTAAAAAAACAGTATTTGTGCTGTTGCAACTTAAAACTGGAAATGGTTTTCGAATCTTGTAGTGGACGCGGGACTGCATTCCATAATCTTATAGCAGTTATTGTGAAGGAGTTTGCATATAGTGTAGCTAGCCAAGCAGACATTACAAAATTTCCCACTATAATGATATTAATTCATCACCATGCTTTCCTTCACTGAAAGCACAGACTCATTAGACTAAGATGGGAGCAATTTACGCGGAATCCCATCATACTATGACTGAGGCATCATGACTTCAACTTAACTATAGCTTTTATCAATTTATGATATAATTAGCGCTTCGCTTTACATCCATCCATCCATCCATTCAACCGAAAGACGTCCACTGCTGGACATAGGTTTCCCCCAAAGATCTCCACGACGACCGGTCTTGCATCACCAGCATCCAGCGGACTCCCGCGACCTTCACCAGGTTGTCGGTCAACCTTGTGTGTAGCCTGGCCTACCCAAGCTACATCTTCCAGTACGTGGCAGCCATTCGAGAACCCGTCTTCTGGTCAACTGTATTTAGTCAGCTTAAGAAAACTCTATGCATATGAGAAGTCTGAGAAGTGCAGAGACAAAGACAAAGGCATTGACAAAGTCAGGAATAGTGTGACATGAGAAAGCTGTGGTGTGGTAGAGGTTTTAAGTGACCCAGATAGAGAATGGTTTGATTAGTTGGTTCGGGCACGTGGAGTGGATGGATGATAGAAGATTGAGGAAACGAATTTATAAGGCAAGGATGAATGGGCACGTCGGTTTGGGTCGACCTACGCGAACGTATATTGACCAAATCGAGAACGTCATATATAACGGCCAGCTGAAAAGTGCTATAAGCAGCAAACATGACAGTAGACAAAGCGAAAGAGGCGTGTCAAGATCGTAGCTATTGGAAGGATTTAATCTTCTAATCTTTGCCTACCCTCACGGGAGAAAGGCGTGATGCCATGTATGTAAAAAGTACGTTATTATCTGCTAGAAGAAAAGTTTAATAATGGGGAAAAAACAAATCATACTCCTATATGATATATTATGACTCCTATATTAGGTATATAGTCATGCCCGTCAATAGTGACTATCGTGGTTAGTTCACAATAGAAACAATGGCACGGTAATGTACCTAAGTGAAGTTAACACGATTCGTGATGACACGCAACAGTATACGGTAACTCACCTAAACATTATGTATAATAGACATCAGCAAACGAAAGCGTCATGTCACGAAATCAATTTCCAGTACGTCAGGTGAAAGATTCCCATGATTGAGCTTAACGCATTATTGTGTACAATAGCTTCGTCTCTAGGGTATGAAGTCTACGGTATCGATATCGATTTGTCATGGCGTAAACGAGTATCGATATTCACCAACATAATCACAAATATATTAAATGCAAAATTTTATACAAGATAAATAGGCGGAACTACCATAATTGCTATTCAAATAACTGTCAATTAAACATCATAATGATGTAAAAAATCTACTTATGCCATCTCAGAATGTAAATCAACGGTAATTGGGCACAACATCATAATATTAAAACGTGAAGCAAAAACTTTGTACCGCTCTTTTACGAAAATTGTGCAGACGGAGGAGTATGCATTTTTGCGAACTTATAATTTATATAGAGAAGGAGTTCAGAATGCTAGTTTTTTTTTTTTAATTATGCATAAAAATACATTAAATTAATAAAACAATACAGTTCACACATTACCATTAGTTTGACACAGACATACATCTATAATAATCCCTTATGATTATCAATGCGTTATCAATTACATGTCAATTTCAGACTTGACATTTATTTACCGTGTAGACAGAATATTGACTTTTGAGAAGATTTTACTTCAAGCAATTGACAATAAAAAGCAACCAAAATTGTTAGCATTTTTGGGAATTATGGTCGAATTTCGATCATAGGCGAGCACTAGTTTTTATAAAATTGTGATATTAAGTACGAATTTTATTTTATAGTTTAAAGAAATAAAACAACTTCATACGATATTAACTTGATAAAACATTCTGCCCTCTCAACTCTGCCCGTAACTCTGTCTTTTTTTACACGGTATAGGCTTAATGCTTTGATCACAATCTCACCTGATGTTAAGTGATGTGGTCCAGGATGGTAAGCACACTAAGCCTAGAGGTACTGGTTCCCAAGTGATACTGCCGGAACACACCTATTGGTATTTGGCAACAGGTTTTCGAACTTGAGGGTGGTAGCTACTCCAAGCGGGCATCATTAGAAAATATGCCATACTACCATGCTATAGTTTCCTCACGATGTTTTCCTTCACTGGAAGCTCAGGCCGATTTTAGAGTCGGATAGGTGGGGATCGAACCCGCGTCGGTTGACGCGGAATCCGGCCGCACTACCCGCTGCGCCTTCATCGCTTCAAAGTCAATCGCAGTCTGCGTAGAATTTCTTGTTTGTAAAACGGACTCTGAAATTATATGTAAACATTAAACTAAACGTACTTTTCATTAATTTGCAAACAAATTTGCATCATCTCTTTCACTTTAACTAATAAACCATAAAAATGTGTTCCATGGTCGGTTCTAAAATCAATCCAATTTTTTTTTCTTTAATGTATTGGATGTAGATGATTTGTTTTTTTTTTAGAGTTTTATTATATCTATAGGTGTGAACCTATACGTTCTATTTAAACAACTATTTAATCGTAAAATGCTACAAAACTATATATTTACGTTAACAATATTTTCGCCACATATCCGGCGGCGGCGCCTTAAGATATTATCCGCATACACCCGGTAGGACCGTCTCTCACCTGCCACATGTCACATCGTATGGAATGGTGCCAACACAGTCACACTTGCATTCTATCTCTACTAAATTGAACGTTCATGATATTGCCATATAATAAAGTGGTTGATGTGGGAATAATACACAGTGAGAGTGTTTAATAATATAGCGAGAGTGTTTTAATATGTCGATTACCCATTAAAATGAGACAATAGGAAAACAATGGAAAGCTGGCGTAAACGCCAGGTTAGCACTAACGGGGTTAACATCTAACTTTATATTTAACTACCCATGTAAACATGAGAAAAGTTTCTATGTCACTACTATGGGAAATGTAAAGTGCGATGTGATATTATATGTTGGGCTTGCAATTACTAAATTTACAGTGGCTGTATAAACTCGCTTTGGAGAGAACTCAAGGGCTGTTTTCCGAATAATTTATCCTATACAATGGGGTTGAGGGGAGTGGGAGAGAGAGAGAGGGAGAGGTGAGATGTTAAAAAACTGAGATTAGAATGGGTACAAGTATTTAACTAAAGCTGTCATGATATTCGAAATCATACTTATCACATCGCAGTAGACTATTGTTGAGCATATCTGAGTTCTAATGATTGGAAGTTAAGTAACTGCTAAATAACATGCAACTAAAAAAATATCTCTCAATGTATAATAAATGCATTTAATTTTTCAAAGTATCGATATATTAAACTACAGAATGTATCGATAAAAATCTACTCTTGGGTACTGACATAAAGTAACAAATAAATAGTAGGGCAAGTTTATGAACCCTAATTAAAAAATATGAAAAATCCTTTATAAATATTAATAAATAAAGGATTATTTTTTGTTTTAAAATGTTTAAATATGTATATTTTTAGGATTACTTCAAAGATGTTTGTATCACAATGATTTTGTTTTCTGTCATGATAATACAAATATGTGATACATAAAACATATACATATTTATATATCTTATCTTTATGACTAAAGTTTGATAAACTTTGGAAATTATGTGTAAGATATGGTATTGTTTCATAGCTAAAAAGGTTTAATAACCATAAGTACGCCTAGCCTGGCTGCCATGAAGAAAACAAAATAGGAGTGTGAATCGCGAGATAATACGAAGTACTTGTTTGATGTCAATTTTTTTTTTCGCATATTTAATTATCCTTGAGCATATATTATAAAAGGCGATATCTGTCTGTCCTTCTGCTAATGCATATATAATAAGAAAATAATTGATAGTGTTTTTTTTTTAAATATAGCTATATTTTTAGCCCTAATTTAGTAAATATTATGACACATTTCATAACATTTGTAACAAGTTATGATGGTATGGAAAAAGTCAATACTGTACCAACATGATTACCCCCTGGCGGCAACCACCTCAAAAAGGAGTGCAGTCCCTGGATGGAGGGGAAACCCCCTTCATGCAGGAACTGCACCCTCGCGAGGTTGGAAAAGGCGGATCACAACGTCTTCGAGGAAACGTGCCCTGTTCGTGGCAGATGGGACACACTGACCCGGTCGAAGGTGGCGTACAGCTGATGTTACACACAGTGCGATAATAGAAACAGTGGTCCCATATCGACTTGTAGTGACTCGAGAATTCAACCGGGTTGGAAGAACAGGATCACACGATGAGAACATGATGCTATATGATATATATATGATAGATATATATATGATATATATATTTTCAATCCATCCATTCAACCGAAGACTTAAACTGCTGGACATATTTCTCCCCCAAAGATCTCCACGACGATCGATCTTGCACCACCCGGATCCAGCGGATTCCCGCGACCTTCATCATCAGGCATCGGTTCTGCGAGCATTGTGCCCAGCCAAGTACAAAAAACAAAATAAATGCCATTAAAACAATACACATAAATGAACTGATGAAATGTTATGTTAATATGAAATATTTTAATATTGGTTCTGATATATTTGTTATCTGAAACGATGACAAAAATGACATCGTTTTCTCTAGCCACAAAAAGAAAATTAACTTTATGCTTAATTGTGAATACTTGGAAGTAATTATACTGATACATCACTGTTTGAATTACTAGTCTGTTGTTTTATAATTTTACATTTATTAAACTGATGATAGCTCAGTAGTATTATCGCCGGACTACACGTCGATGGACATAGGTTTGAACTAGATGGTTCTGTTCTATAATTAATATGAGCTTTCGTCGAAAGAAAACATTATAATGAAACCATATGGTTGCGGGAAACTTTTTTAATATTGCCCGCTTGGCTAGCTACCACCCTCAAGTTTAAAAATCTGTCGCAAAGGACACATAAGCATGTTCTGGCAGCATCACGTGGACACCCGAACCACTAGTCACAGTGTTTACCAACATGGATCACTTGATATCAGGTGAGATTGTAGTCACAGCGCTAAGTTTATAAATTACAAGAAAAAATATTTAATAATACTTTTATTCGAAAACATAACAACAATATGTTCATAATATATTTAGGTACCGAAAGACACTTTCCTTTTATGATACGGTGCTATAAAAGAGTCGTATAAAATGCCTCAACATAATAATTAGATATACTCTTATCAAAGGTAAACTTATTATTATTAATCTGCAGACTTTAAAGATCATTATGAGTATCACGTCACAATCTAGACAGCAAAACAGCCAGATGACTGGAAATGACTTAAATTTATCATATTATTATGCATGCTATACTATTTACTTATCTATATAGCGGCGTTGACAGCTATAACGCGACACGTCAAAATCGCGTGAGTAACCGTTTACAATGTAAAAACTTCATGGAAGTAATAGTTATGGGATTATATTCTGTATACTAATGTTTAATGAGAAAAACTCTACCCTATCGTTGTATAATTACGTTTTCATCACAAATATTTCTTTAGTTATTGAAGTAAAATTAATGTATTATAATCTACAAATATGGTCGCGAATTCTCTTTAAGAGATGATTTGGTCTTCTATTTTTATTACTCAAAATACGGTAAAATATCTATTTATAAAAAAGGAAAAATATTCACAAAAAACCAATCCACACCAGTATTTTACATACCGATTGATCGAAAAGTATTAGACATGGTTATAGAAGCCAAACCACGTGTGACGCCTAATTGGAACGTATCGAATGGTTAGCTGTTTCAAAAATTTAAAATTCGAATATTTTAGCAGCTCTTTTGTTTTGTATCGGAATTCGGGTCAACGAATAATAATAGTTGTACATTTTTTTCTATGACAAATTATCTTACATAACTTTATAACAATTTTTTTATGTATGAAATGTTTTATGTTTAATAGGAATCTATTAAGTCGCTTTCAGGTTAATGTACGTAATTATATACCGTTATTTAATAATTTATTTACATTTAAATACGTTGAAAATTCAAAAACTATGTCAAAGTATAGAGATAGTATTTATAAAAGAAATATCTCTTTATATACAACCGTGTTCTGATTCCCTTTGCCACAAAACTTCCATTGATTAACTGCGTCTCAGCTTAAAGTTTTTGAAGTACATATTCATTTATTGCTAGCTGTGGTAGGGGTAAGTGTGTGTGTCTTAAACAGACCGTACAAAATATAATTGTATATATGAAAACTTACGTCAATAAATGTGATTCGATGAAACAGGATATGCTCCCGAATATTTCTATTTTGATAAATTTGGCAGAGATTGTAATAAAATTGACGAACTTCAATAATTATTTCGTAAAAAAAAACAACTTTTATCTAGTATTTTAAATTACACTTTCGTTTAAAAAGAACGGTATCTACGAAATATTTTGTTAAGAAAAAAAAAATATCTATTAGGTTTTTAAGTTAAACGAGTTTATGGATTTGGATATTTGTACTAGTTGCATTTGTTTAGTACTAATTTATCATTACGAATAATGACATTAATCCATATTATAAACTAAGAGATGATTGCAACACAGTTAATGAAAAGTTACCTTAATTTTAGAAGTCATAAGTAGGCATATCTAATGTTGATACTTTAAGGTTACATATTTGGTGAAGATATTTTTTTTTAACACAATACAATAATTTATAATCACACTGATACAAATACTAGCAGCATCGGTGCACTAAAAAAAAATCACCATAATATAAACTCAAACGACACTAACTGAATTTAAAAAGAACACTTAAATCGTGTAGTTGTCGAATGTACACTCGAGTTTTAAAAAAAGTTTTGAAAATTATACTGACCGCAAGTCAAAAATTCTAACATGTCGCTCCATTGCAGTATCATGTTGCAACTGAATTGCGAGTGGGTTCGCACGGTTTCGGGCTCTTTCTCGTTTCTTTAGACGTTCGTTAAGCTTGTGTTACACTTTTAACTTTTCTACTATTATTATGATTAGGAATTTTATAATACGAACTTTTTTGGTAAATTCCATACTCTTGGTAAATGAATAGGTTTCGACATAGATATAGTTTGAGATTTTATGTGCATCTAGGTAAACATAACTGTACCTTAATTATACAATAACAATAATTAACTGTACAATAACATTTTTGGGAAATAAGAACTTGAACACCGTAATTAATAACTAAAGGTATTATTGTCTCAAAGTTTTCAATGAAGTATACTTAGATTTCTTCAATAGTAGTTTAAAAAAAATTACATTATTTTAAGTTCCTCTTTCTTTACTTAAATTCTTTGTGCTTTTGTCTACTGTTTGTTCTTTCTATTTTTCTACTATATATATGTGTGTGTGTGTGTGTGGAAACTTGTAAATGGCCTTCTGTTTTTATTGTGTATTTTATGTAATTTTATGCTTTATATTAGCTGTAAGTTTTCCTAGAGCTTAAAATAAAATTGTAACGGCAGTTTCAAAAGTTTTAAATGAAAATTAAAAAGCAGACAATAATATGCTATATTTCGTAGTACTATCAGAAACTTACAACTATTGCATTTAATGTAAGGATTTAAGACGTTGTTACAGGAATATTATAAAACAATACTTGTTTTTTTTAAATAGAAATATTTTTTCGAAAAGAGAAAAGCTTGTGTAGAAATAGAACATAAAAATGAATATCTAAATATTATCTTAATTCCATTAATGCACTTTAATTACAAGTTAAAATATATTAGCCTAATCTTACGTTTTGTTTTTTCTGAGAAAATAAATATTTTTCAATAATATATGCGGATTTAAATAAACACACAGGTGATTCATTGGAACTAATACAAAATTTGATAGTAATTTCTCTTAATATAAATCATTTAAAACTTAGGAAGCACCTACTAAATATACATTTACATTACATATTTAAAAAAATCTTACATTTGATCGCTTAAAGCAAATATATTTATATTTTAGAATTAGAACAATATTGAGAAAAGTAAGAAAAGTATATTAACCGAAATAAAATTTATTTTTATGCTTACACTACAGGAGAGCCAATGATAGGCGTTCATATATTAAAAAATAAACAATGAGATTATTAGGTAGCCGACAAAACTCGCTTATTATTTAAGGTTATGATAGAATGTTATGCAAGATGGTGGTTAAAGACAATAGCTGAGACTTCGAGAGTTTTTAACTTTTGCCTACTTATATAATTAAGAAATCGGATGTTTGTGTTGAAAGTTCAAGATTTGGTTCTCTTGATTGTCTCATTTGTTTGTATTGTGCGTATCTTCGATAAGATTATTATATGTTATAATAAATTAATATTAATTTGTAGTATTTTTCTACAAACCGAAGAATAATAAAGATGGCGTCTTCAGATTGAAGTAAAAAAACTTATTCACACAGATTATATCTTTAAGAAAAGACTATTAGTAAAATTCATTGTGTTTCATATATTTATCACTGCGTTTTATCTATGATTTTTTCTTCATACGGAATCCTAATTACTTACCTAAAATTTTTTTGCTACTAAGATCAAGTAAAAATATTTCTCATAAATTCAAGCACTGGCCTATAAAGAATCGGATTTCATGAGTTTAATTTTTTTTTACACGGATTTCTAATTATTTTCGAAAAATTAAAGTAGCCTAAGTTACGCGAGTAGCTTCAGCTATCTACAAAAAAAAAAATCCAGTCAAAATAGGTTCAGCCGTAACAAAAATTAGCCGGGACAAACAGAGAGATAAACATTTTAAAAGTTGCGTTTTTGGTATGTGTACCCCCCTATTTACCTTCATATGTATTTAGTAAAAAAAAATTATTTTGATATCCTAAATAGACGCTTCAATTTTATTTATTAGTATAGATTTGTTAGTGAAAATTATTTTCAAAATATTTTAGATTCTATAAAATATACAGACTATTTTTTTTTAATAAATTTGCACCAAGAAAAATATATATGAGACATTGGAACCTCTATAATAAAACTTAAATTCATTGTATTTGTGTTTCCAGGACATAATAAATTGAATTTCTTAGTTTCACATAATTAAGTAATGTATTATATAACGCATTAATTTACCTTATTACCTAACAACACAATCTAGTCACTGACCGCTTGTTTATGTTATTCTAATGGAATGAATTCGACGATTGTAATTTTTTTGACATTCTATTAAGGAAGTAGTTTGTTTTTTAAAAGATAGCTGGTTACGATGCATTTCTTAAAATGTATCGTAAAATTTATAATATTAATGAATTTTGAAAAGAACGGCCTTTTACAGCAGTTACAGATTTTTTTTTCTTTTTGCTATTCATCTTAAAGTTGCACAAAACTTTAAAATATGTAGAAAATATAGGTTTTATCTATACTCTACATTATCATTAATAAATGAAATTGAAAGTGAAATGAAAGTGTCTGTTTGTATTGTCAAAATTATTATTTTTTACTAAATAGATATCAAATCAAATCAAAATAAAAAAAATCTTTTTTAAATTTAGGCGCTAAGAAGGCGCTTATGAACGTCTAAAACACTACCACCGGTTCGGAAAACAACCCAGTTGATAAGAGCCAGCAAGAAACTCGATCTGGTCCTTTTTTTTAATATAAATCATTTTTTTCATATAAAAACTATACAAATCATAGTCTTAGATAATGTTAGCGGTAGCACAGAGATGTGGGTTAATTCCAGACATCACTATCGTTCACGTAATGATTCACCCTGTAATAACCTTTTGAGATTAAGACTTGCTTGAAATAATACTTGAACTTATTGTAAACCCGAATACTATTACCTATAAAGCTTTTATTGGACTTACTTAACCTAAAGCGTGGGACGGCCAACTTGTCTTTACTTCTAATATTACAATTCTGACGATCATTCACTAGATCGAGCTTGTCTACATTTTTACGAATATGCATTAAGTTATCGACGACGTATTATAGATATGAATGTATTACGATACCTATAACAGACATATTTTCAAATTTTTGTGTGTCTGTTTGTTCCGGGTACTCTCCGGAACGGCTGAACTGATTTTGACGGGAGTTCTTTTGGTATATAGCTGTAGTTACTTCGGGTAACTTACGGTACTTTTATTTTTTTAAATGATTCAATGCACAATTTTACGGTCAAGTGCTTAAATTTATGAGAAATATTTTTACTTTTTCTAAGTACTAAAAAAATTAGGGTACCGTATAAAAAAACTGATTGCAGTGAAGAATATACGAGACGCGGGCGCAGCCGCGGGGACACAGCTAGTAATTATTTAAATTCATATACAATCTTTATGAAATTGGCACGCGAAATATGAATAAAAATTATTATGTATAATACATATATTATAGTGACTTCCTTAATTTATACTAATAATAGCTAAACTAATGAGGCGTTTATACAGTCCAAGTATTTTTGATTTTTAAACAAGTATAGTAGTTTTTTTTGCGATAATTTTTTAAGATAAATTAAACCCGATTAAAGGTTCAATGAATAACCTCTGTATAAATTATGTACGGTTTATTTTGACCATAGTGAACTTTGAAGGTGATACAAGGTTTTGAAAATAAATTTATCCCAACTTAGATACTGGATAATTATCTTCATCATATGTATCGGAAAATGTAACAAGCATATTTCACTTTTCACCTTCATCAATCCCTACATGTTCCATCAATTCGTTTCCTGTTTATTTGCATTTTTTTTCTCTACCTCCCCATCTGTCATAATCTATGTCCCCGTATACATCATTCGAAAAGGAATCTGACAGTAATTTTTATTACATTATAATAAATTCTTTAGTTCTATAGGATTATTGATAAGATTTTTGTTTTGTTTAGACAATCTCAAATTTGTATTTATTTAGATAACGGAAAATTTAATTTTAAAACAAAACACTGTAAAAATACAATGAACTTTTAAATTAAAACCTTAGACGTAATACCAATACCAGGTAATTCTTTGCAATTTTAGTTGTAAATATAGATTTTCGAGTTTTTGGCAGCCAATGGTGTTGGTTGCAGATTATTTTTGTGTTTAGTTGATAAGTGCATCCGATATTACGTTAATAAAATTGGGGCACAATTCCATTAAAACCATTTGACCAAACAATTGACTTTATGGCGAGACATCTTTGATAACTTGCTACATTAATGAAAAAGCAAAGTAACTCTGAACATAAAATATATGCTCGTGAAAATGACTATAAAAAAAGAACACCATTTTGCAAGTTACCACAAAAATGTATTAGGTATAAAATAGGTTAATATAAAAAAAAAAACATAACGTGTCAGCAGCTTTAAGGTAGATAAGAATTCGTCGTCTGCACACAGCTTTTACAATGCTATTGAATAAGTAGGCGAGATTGACGAATAAATTTGATGACTATGATAAAACGTAATGACTAGTCAATTTAGTTGAAAGCTTCACAAAGCAAATATAATGAAAGTTATAAGACAGTGATTCGTTATTATAAAGTCTGCAGGAAAAAATTTTTGCACACGAAATTCTGATGTCATAGATCATCGAGTTTTAGCGAGAAATGGTAAGGGATTGCCTACATTGTTTTTTTTTTAATTATCTTTATATATATCTACATTTTTCTAAGCTTATTTTATAAATTTCATGACAACTGTTTTATTTGTTTGTTTGTTTTAGTATATTTTTTAAAGCTGTTTAGTTAAAAACGTAATTCTCAAAAAGTAAACCTTTTTTAATTACTGTTATATTATTAAGATAATCATTGTAACTGAATTAAGATTAACACTAGACTAGTCTTTATATTATTATTTTTTTACACGAAATAGGCTCAGTGCTTTGACCACAATCTCATCTGATGTTAAGTGATGATGTGATCCAGGATGGTAAGTATACTAAGCCTAGAGGTACTAGTTCTCAAGTGATGCTGCCGGAACACACCTATTTAGCTACAGGTTTTCAAACTTGGTGGTAGCTAGCCAGGCGGTCATCATTAGAAAATACTCTACCACCATGCTATGGTTTCCTCACGATGTTTTCCTTCACCGAAAGCTCAGGCCGATTTTAGGGTCAGATAGGTGGAAATCGAACCCGCGTTGAATGTCGCGAATCCGGCCGCACTACCTGCTTCGCCATCATCACTTTAATCGGGTAATTATAGTACTTATTCTAAAGGAACGAGAATATCATAAGACCCATTTACATAAAATAGTTAAAACATAACCAAAAAAGAATAAATTATAATTCTTTAACGCCAATAAATTATTCAGTATTACGTCAATAATTATATAAATCTCCAAGTTTACAAGAGATTAAGTACTTGTATAATGAGTTGAAAGCGCTTTCAGATCTCGCGTCTAGTTGAATGACTTGGGCATGAATTTTACAATGGATTTGAATTTTGGATGAAGGGAGCATTGTGATATAATCAAGGTGTAGTTTTAGAGAAGTCAAGTTAAAAAAGTATAGTCATTTGAGACAGTTGACACCCGATAGTCTTGTGGTAAAATATTAATCTTTCCACGTTCTCTTATCTAATAAATATGATTTATGTGTAGCCTATTGTCTATAGATGTAATTTTGTGACAGATTTTTTTTTTCTATCTAGCTAATGCTTTTGAACGGAAGGTCCTTCAGCAGCTTCACCCTGGCTTTGTGGGCGAGTGCTGATGGCAGTCAGCCGCAAAAAGGTAACTAGCACAAAGGTTACCAAAGCGGTACGAACATCGGTTACACGCGTGTTAAAAATTCCTCGGAATCTTAAACCTAGCTAAACCCTACATTTTTTAATTTAATAATAAAAAGAAGGTACCTTACAGGACCTATGTACCTGCGTGTTATGTACAGGAGTGTGTGTGCAGTGTTGTGTATGTAGTGCTTAATGCATGTTCAGTGTTACTGTATCGCGCTGGCAGCGGCGTCAAGAGCCTTCCTGGTTGGGGAACGAAGCAAGTCTTGGATTTGTGAGAGATGTTATTACTGATTTCGAAAGAGATAATAAAAATAATTCTATATCCGTCTGTATGTCCGTATTTAATTCGAAAATAGCTTGACCGATTTTGACGACACTTAGTGAACAGGAACTACACGTTGAGGAGCAATTGATAGTCTTTAAAGTTTTAAAAAAAATTCTCTAAAAATTAAGAAAAATTTATGTTCGGCTTTAACTAAAAAACGGATTGACCGATGTTTATAAAACTTTGTATGCATGGAGCATATGTTAATAAGCGATGGATAGGCTATAAAATTATAAATATCATTTTTGAAAAGTATGTTTTTTAATTATAACCTCAAAAAGTGTTTGATTGATTTTAATAAAATTTAAAGTATGGGATGCATGTGTTGTTCGGTAACTGATTTAAAAACGCAATAAAATCAGGACATTTTGATCAAGACACGTAGAATCCGCTAGTTAAATAATAAAATAATTACTTCCTTAAACTTTTAAGTTTGTGAGAGACCCATTACTATTTATAAAATTTGGAGAAGAGATCAAATTATATTGTTCAATTTTGAACCGACTAATAAAGTTTAATTACACAAAGGATTATTATCTGAAGCGTAGATATCTCGTAATCTTCGGTTTAATTTAATTACTTATAAAGATTTTCGTTATTACTCCTAAGTTAGATTGTAGTGGTTTCAACACTGTAGTGAAAATACTTTTATAACATTTCATTATAGAACATACACACAATCAAAAAATATTAATTTATGTTTAAGAATTTGATAAATCATATTTGCAAAAGATATTTTGGATAGTTTAAATTTAATAATAAATAATCTATAATCTATAAATAATAAATAATCTACACTTATAATAAAAGGCTAACGAGATGAAATCTGTACTTTAAAGATATTCAAGAAAAAATAATATGCGGGGCTTCAGAATTGAAAACAGAACAATTTTTCTGTAGTAAAATTGTTTTTTTTGCCTGTCCGTTTGTTTGTTTAATTTTTTCGTCAATCACGTAAACACTACTGAACCGAATTCGATGAAAGTTGGTAATAACATATTTTATTGCACCCAGAAGAAGAACATAGGCTTCAAATTGTCTTAATTACAAACGGGTAAAGCTGCGGGTACAACTAGTATTTAATAAAATGTATTTTGAAGTATATATATATATATATATATATATATATATATATATAGGATAATTTCCGTACTATTTCAAAATGTAATTTATTTCATATCCCAGGTACATATTAAATGTACGATTTTAATGTAGAATTCTAAATTATTACGGGATTTAAATTTTAAAATGAGAATTTATGTACGTTTACGTATATACGTTTTAAGTTTTTCATATAGAGATACTTTAATTTTAGTGTGCAATAATTAGGGTTACCAATATTGAGTTTTGGATTACGGAAAACCATACGATTTAAACGTGGGCCATGGAATTTAACAAATTTTAAAAGTATTATAAATGTACTCGAGCTTGTTAATATCTGAAATTTCCCGCCTAGGTGACGAATGCATGTTACTGTTGATATTGAAAATAAAACATTTTGTAAAATATCCCAACGTTTAATAGAGAGTTGGATTGTGGTTACGGGAAACTGATAATGATGTATTTGTAGTTACTAATGTAAACAGTTTACTCAGAGCATATAATACAAATGTAAACCCAAGCACATTAGCGATTTACCGGACAATAAGTTTAGGCACCATGTCAAGCAAGTTTTAATTTGCAGAGGTTATTATTAGGTCGATTATTATGTGAGCCATGGTAAAATCCTTCTTCTCTGTGCAACTACTAAAAACTTTTTGTCTATGAATTGTATAGATCTATAAAAACATATGAAAAAAAAACAGATCGAGTTTCTTGCCGGCTCTACTCAATGACGTAGATTGTTTTTCGTTCCGGTAATAGTATTTTAACGTTAATAAGCGTCTTATAACTAGGGCCTAAATTGATTAAAGTAGTTTTATTTATTTTTTTTTTTATTTGGGTCATTCCACCTCAAATCGACCAATTTTAATTTTTTCGTTTGGCAGAACTTTATTAAATGCGATATAACTATTGCGATTTGTCGTGGAATGACCCATTTAACTGATTAAAACAAAAAAAAATATCCGAAAATAGATACATAATAGACTCAGCCCTGATTTGAAGTGAGGTTTTGGTCCAGGATGTTAAACAGAACTAAGCCAAGATGTAATTGTTTTCAATTACTGCTACCAGAACAAACCCATTGGTGATTGGCGACAGGTTTAAAACTTGTAAGTGGTAGCTACCCAGGCGAGCATTATTAGAACATGTCCTACTACTATGCTATGGTTTCCTCACGATATTTTCCTTCATCAAAATTTGAGGCTTATTATTGAGTTGGATAGGTGGGGCTCGAACCCGCGTCATTTGACGTGAATCCGACCATACTATCACCACTTCAAAAGTTATATTAAAAGTTCGATAAGCAATGAATCTAATTACTTAAATAGGTAGTTATTTTTTTTAATCGTCCTCCTAAAAATATTTTCTAGCCCGATTTTACTATACCTATATTATGTTACATAACTTAAATATATCAAAAAAGTTATGTGGTTAATATTGAATAAGTCGACACAAAATGAGCGTTCTTTGCAACTAAACGATTGAATATTTTATAGGAATAATGCAGTAAATAACTGTAGAAAAATATTGTTATTCCTAACTTATCTGATCATCTTGCATTGAGTTCTTCAGCAGCAGTTTCCTATTCGTAAAATTTATTGAAACATTAAGGTAAAACTTTAGAAAAAATAACTGTCTTTACTCAAACACTGAATGTCATAAGTGTTAACACTTCAAAGTTTAAATTTATATTTCAACTAGCTGTGTGCCTGCGGCTGCGCCCGCATTTCATATATACTTCGTTTTAATTTTTTATACTGAACCCTAATTATTTTTGAAAAAATCTAGTAGATTAAGTGGCGCGGGGTACTTTCAGCTATCTTCCACAAAAGGTCCCGTCAAAATCGGTCCAGCCGTTCCAGAGATTAGTCGAAACAAACAAACAGACAAACAGACAAAAAATTCAAAAATTGTGTTTTTGTTATAGGTACCGTACAGTATATACATTGATATGTATTTAGTAAAACATGGCTATTTTGATATTACAACAAACAATTTTATTTAGTAGATATAGATAGACAGAGATAAAATAGTTCGGTACTTTATTCTCCAATGTTTTTCAACTGATTTTATTTACGTTACTTGAAGTTTTTTTTTAACAAAACAAAAACTTTACAAAAATGAGCATTGTAGTTTTTTCTTGTAATATTCTTATCCTTACATTGCTGCATGTCTGTCCATTAGTATACGCAAGTGGAGCTGCGGGCACAAATCTAGTATTAATTTATTTTCTTTCGTTTAGAGTAAGTATTACACGGGTCCATGTTATGAGTATATAACAAATGAGATAAAGAGGTTAAAGTATCGAAATCGTACTAGGTCGAGCACGTCACGATTGAGGAGTTTAAGCACAATACAAACGTTTGCCTTCGTTCAATAAAAAAAAAAACACAGCTTAATCATTTAAACCGCAGTCATCTACATTACGAACATACAATTGTGAGAATATGAATAAAAAAGGTTTTTGTTTACGTACTCAAGCAAGCAGACGGTGACAACGGCAACTTTCTCTCTTTAGGTGGGGTGCTGTACACAAAAGCAGGGTTGACACATCCATGTTGTTGGTTCGGGCACGTGTCGCCCTCAGAGCCTCTGCGCACACGCTTCTGTGACACCAGTTCCGCCATTGATTTCGCTGACTCCGATTTTCCCATCCCTTTTAACTTTTTCTTCTTTTCCTTCCCCGGTGAATGAATGTGCAGGATTGCAGCCGCTTTAGGCGGTACTTTCTCTGGCATCAACAACTCTTTAGCGGAAACACTCTTCTGTTTTTTATTCGTAAACAAATCACTGAATTTTTTTTCGACCTTTCTTGGTCTTTGCGGTTTTAAATTTAAATCTATATCGCCGCTCTTTCTCCTTTGCTTCACTTCCACTTTAGGTTTCGCCATTGTCGATGTCTTCGGTTTGTACGTGCCTTCGATGCCTGCGTAAACTTCTTCGTAATCTTTCTCGCTCCAAATGGGCGCGGTGAACACCACACTGTTTTGTTTAAGCTTCTCTATATTATTTTCCAATGGTTCTTCATCTTTGGTCGATCGCCAGCGATTACCTATCAATCGCAGGGAAGCTCTGACGGATCGGGAACGTCTAAGGCCTCCTTGCTCCCTTTTGAACTTGTCGATGATGGTCTCCATAGCCCTGCGAAGGGTAGAGGGGCACGCGGGGCCCTGGGCATTGCACGTCACGATCGTCTACGCGCACTCTATTCACTGGAACGATAGTAACGTGAGTCGCTTATACCGACGTTCTCTCGAAGCGGCGTCGCTTTAACGAATGACTGCCTGCAATGAACTGGTAAATGGTAGGGCTTGTTTTGAGACCTCGTAGTGGCACAGTGCGCCGTACGAGATTGCCTGATAAACTGCTCTCATTTGCACAATAGTTTTGATTTGATAACGTATCTCTTTTATTTGGAATACGTATTTCACGACAGCCGAGATTTGTGACGTAGGAGATAATTTTTTAAGGTTACCGTTTATATATGTATGCTCGATTTGAATTGTTAAAATTTCACATTCGCATTGTTAAAAATTGCGGGTATAGATATTTCGCAAATTTTGGTTCTGTCGTAATTCGATTTAAAACTATGTCTGAATTGCGGTGCTGATAATTGTTTCTTTGATCGATCAATAAGTTTATTTATTGGATCTTGTTCGAAATTATGATCTATTGTACTATACTAAGGAATGGCTGCTATATTTTATAAAATATATGTTGTGTTTGTATAGAAATTACATGAAGATACATGGGAAAAAGTGTATCATTATGCCAAATAAGTATATTTTATTTGTTAAAAATATTTTGCTTAATTTCATCCATACCGCAAGGTTTATATTAGTTACTAGTATATAAATAATACGTTTTAAATTAATTAAACAAACGAAATGGAATTTAGAGGTAGATTTTTTTCTTTAAAATAAATTACTACATCAGTAGTAAGTATATAATTCCATCTCCAGTTTTTACTTTTTTACTCAAACTCATGCACGAAATGGAAGATTCGCCATGGACGTATCTAAAGTGACTGTTGTGAATCGCCTTTCAAATACGATGATAAGCGATACCAGAAACCAAATTACATGTGGAAACCTAATAAATCGATTTCAAAACGCAAAACAAAGAAAGGAGTCACTCTGACCAGTTTGCATTCACCACATGCATTTTGGTCATATTTCGTTCAAACATATACCCAATAATTTAGATTTTGTTACTGGGCTATCTTGTTCTTATATTCAGAGAATTAGCGATTGTTATGGTATGGTAGGGTAAGTAGAGAAGCAAGTACGTAATCCACCTGCTTTTTATAGCTGCATATAGCTATATCACTTTTACTGACTTCAAAAAGTTTATAGTATGACGTGTTAGCTTTAGACATTTGAAAATTAGCTAGCGACAAATTAGATTTGCTCGATTGGCTGGACATCTTCGCTAGACCATATAAGCGGTATTGTTATTAGTGTTATAACAGTTTGAAGATCTGATTACGTCAATGACTAAAATGCTGTTTATATTTCTTAGCACTATATTGATGGTAAAAGTTATCTCTGTTAACATAAATTTCATGTCCAATTAATTACTCATAATTGTTACATATTCTAAAAGCAACGTCGCTCTGTCTCTGCATTAGTTCGCTTATAACCGACTTACATGATTATTTTTATAAACGTAGATATATAAGATCTGGGCAGGTTTTAGTACATATTTTGTTACACTGTATAGTATTGAGGGTAATAGTGGAGAAAGTCGACACAAAATTTCCTTCCATTGTTTTCTTTGAAATATTTTATTCAAAACGATTAAATATTTTAAGATTTTTTTTACCTATACATACATTTAGGTAGTGTAGGTATAAGCGTGTGGTGCCGGCTAATAATAATTCTACTCTATATCTTCCCGTGGGTGTCGCAAAAGGCGACTAAAGGATACACCGGGGGATGGCCAGCAGCATCCTCTGAGTATCACAAACAACCCGCCTGCCAAGCGTGGCGATTATGCCAAATCACTTATGAACGACACAAGCAGTGGACGCCTTTCGGTTGAACAAGGAGGTGAAACAAAAATAACCGTCAGCACTTTCCTTAGATTGTTATAAACCATGAAATACAATGGAAATAAAATTCAGTGGATATGTATATATACAAAGAGAAGAACCTGTTAGAAGTAAACAGAGCTACTGTCACAACCAGTTTGTGAATTAACCTCAATCGTCATTCAGATGTAACAAAACAAAACAAATGTTTCTGATTGTATTTTTGAAAATGAATAAAGTTATTTTAAAGTAACCTGTAGTATTTAATAAGAGGTCTACTGTGAAATGATTTTTATTTAACCCCTTGAGCTGGGGTTACCTGGCGTTTACGCCAGCTTTCCATTGTTTCCTATTGTCTTATTTTTATAGGTACTTGACACATTAAGAATGATATAGAATAACTGCTTTAAAATTTTTGAATGCTCAGAATACCTTATAGGATTCAAGTTTGTAATTTTTAGAGTAGCAGTTACAATCGTATCGATTATAAGCTATTTTCGTTTGTCAAAATCGGAACATTATTATGAGTCCTAGATTACTTTTAGTTAGTTTCGTAAAATGTTAAATGATCTTCTAAATAGTATAGTTTCATAGTAAAAAGAAGCTATATTTTAATAAGCTTATAAATAAAACAAGGAAATCCCTCGAAAAGGAAAAAGCTTTGGAATTGTATATTATACCCTCATTCTTATTATCTCTTAATCCCTATTCTTAGTCGCTTTTCTTAATATAAAGTTACGATCCTAACTTTTTATATTTTCTGGCTCTCTGAGAGGTTTTCAAGGTTCCAAATATAGTTAATCCCGTATCAATTATAAAGTTAATTACTTATACCACTTGTCTCATATTAAATCTATATACAGTGCAACCTTGATATAACGAAACTCAAGGGAATTAAAAAATATTCGTTATACCGTAATTTGTTACAATAAGGTTTGTTGTAAAGAGGTTATATTAGACTACGAATCGTTTTAATAAGGTTAAAAAACTTGTTTATTAACCTCAACATTACGCAGATGTTCACCTGCTTACCCTGCTAAAGCGAACAGTTTCCACTAATAACCAAAAAATGAATGAGAACACGTTTTAATGAAAAGAAAGTATTTTTATTTCAAAAGAGTTTACACAGTTTTGTGACAAAAAAAGAAACGATAATCAATCATATCAACATTGGCATATAAACGTACGAAATCATCAATGTAATTATGGTAGCTTAGACTTAATATTGTTTCTTTTGGTTAGAGAAAAAGCCATAAATTGTGTTCTGCTTACTAACGGTGCAAGTTATCATATCTAAAGCATAATCCAATTCCATTATAGATTTGACCAGACCTTCAAATAAACCACTTGTTTTTAAGAAATACGCATTAATAATCTAGAGCATTACGAGCATCTTTTATTGTAAAATCAGGTTGGTTAATAATTCTCTCTTCTTCCTCATCTTCTACTTCTTCATTAGCAACTGCCATTACATCTTTAAAACTAAGAACAATTACGAACCGCAATGTTTACATACTGTCATAAAAAGAATTTAACGTGTCTGAACCTGTCGAACATGAATTACTGTTATATAATTAAGTGGGAATTATTGATAGGATACGTTATGTAAAGGTTATAGGTTGAAAAATTCCTAAAATAGAGGTAGGTTAATGCTTTCTATCTATATTCTGCAATTATTCAAAATTCGTTATAAAAAGAATTTGATAAATATATTCGAAATATAAAGGTATATTTTGCATTAGCTCTTATAAACAACTGTAGGGGATTTTGAAAAAAAATCGTTAAATCGAGAAATTCATTATATTGAGGTTCGTTATATTAAGGTTACACTGTATATCTAAATAGCGAATTGAATACGTGATCTTTGTTTTTTCTCCGTCTGGCAATTCATTAATGTTATGAACCCTGGGCTAGGTTACCTGCATAGATAAAGTAAGGAATAGTCTGATTAGGGAATGTCGTGGTGTGGTAGAGGATGTTTAGATAAAGATTGGTTTATCGGTAATTGGTTTGAACACGTGAAGAGGATAGATGAAAAAAGATTGACGAAACAAATTTGCAAGGCGAAGGTGCCTGGGTAAGTCGGTAAAGGTTGACCTAGGCGAACGTATCTTTTTGCTGCGTGGGTCGCGCAGCGTCGCAGTGTAGTGGCATAGATATGACCGAACCTCTCGTTGCCGAGCATGGTGAGAGCTCCTTTTGTGAGCAAGTTTTGTTACAGAAGGAGGCCGCAGGGAGGGAGCGAGACGAGGATCCTTTGGCGGATCGCCCTTTCCATTCTGCCCTCTTGAGCCAGGTACCCGTCCCAAATCTCTTTCCTATGGAGTTCTTGTTTCTACAAGGACCCAAAGAGGTGGAGGGCGGGACCATTTAGCTGGCGTCGGAAAAGAGGGGGAATGGGGGAAAAAGGGAGGCTGCTTTGCACTGAGCTCCTCCCTGAGCGAAAGATAGGAAGGGGCTCGATTCGCCATGGCAGGTTATGCCTGTCATGCCCTTTGGTCGGGCCTGCCGCTAGCACGACGCGGAGTACGCTGTCTAATCCCTTGTCACCCCTCCGAAGCGATAAATGGTACCGTGAGGTTTTAGTGAGTATTTCTGGCGCTACAAGTCGGGCGAGTCTCACATACCTCTCTGGCATCCCTAATCCGGGAGATTTTCGCATTCAGATTAGAGATAACAGAAGGGATGCGTAAACGGATTTTTCCAAGAAAAAAAGGCGAACATATTTCGACCCGATCAAAGATGTTCGAAAGGCCAGTTCAAAAGTACTCATAACCGAAGAGCGTGTATAAAATCGCTCATTTAAGTAAAAGAAGCGAAATACGTTTGTCAGGATCATAGCATGAGGAAGGATGTATTCTCTGCCTACCCTTATGGGGGAGAGTCATGATGTTATGTATGTGTGTAGTATGTATGTATTTCTGAGTGTCTTTTACACTATATAGTTTAGTGTTTGACTTTAATCTCACCAGATGTTAAATGACGATATGGCCCAATATGATAATACTATACCTAGAGATATTGGGTCTCAAATGATGTTGCCGCAACACACCTATAATAGTCATCAAGCAGTGACAGATTTTCAAATTTTCGATAGGTCGCTGGTCAGATTTCACTTTATCACATCGCATCACCATCACCGAAAACTCTGACTATTATTGAGACAACATCACTTTCTTTTGTTCTTAAAATCTTCTTTGATTCTAGTATTTCATCTCAAACACTTTTATCAGTTCCTGACGTGTGTTTTCAAGAACACAAAAAAAGCGTTCATTCGAAACTGTGAATACGAAAGCGTCGAACGATTCCTTTTATTTGTATCGTCAGAAATTCAACTTGTCGGTCTGAATACATTTTCCGAATTCGAACCGTTGCGTGGCCCGATTTATAGCGCTAACAACCGTCCGACACTTCTAAATTCAATTCGACACCAAAATTAATTCGTAACTTTTCATTCTAAAATTCAACTATTTTACCCGTGGACAGGAAATGTAATTTTCTGTTTCCTGTACCATCAATTTTATTTCATAAATAATTATAATCATAAATAATATGTAAAACTGGGTAACGTTTAAGGAAAACAATAATGCAAATGTAGCCTATTACATTTGTGATATCATAAGAGATGTGCTGAATAAAAACCTAATTTGGAGAATCTTATATTTTAGCGAATAAGGTAAGGCCATAGGTCATTGGTTCTGCGAGCAAATTGGCCCGTCTACTGTAACTTAAGTTTCGCAATTCTTCGAATTTCGATTAATTTGGTTCTTCTGCGAAACTCCCCTCATTTCTGATTCGATCACATCGCATCGATTCAGTAAAACTCTGAACATAGCCCTCTCTATTACCCTTTGAGTGACTTCCAGCTTTCTTACGAGGCCTATTTTGTGCAACCACGTCTCAGTGGCGTATGTCATCATTCGCAATACATGCTGGTTGATATTTTATTTAACTAATTAGACATTTAAGATCTATACGACGCATTGAATATAAGTGAAGAATGGACAGTGATAGAAGAATGGAGCAGAACTCAATTACTAACGATAAATGTATAGAACTTTTTATCTCCTTTAAAACTCGCTCCTTAATAAGGAACTCAAGGAATTAATTTCATTACAAATATATAGTTACGATTTTTACATCTGTATTAATATTGACGATTAATTATTAGTATTTATTATTCTCATATAGCATCTCGAACTGAGTGATAACGATAATAAGAATCATACTGCTTGCTAAGATGTAATCTACATATTTTCTCTGCTCTACATTATCTTCTCTGCACTCACAGGAACCCGATGGAAGTGGCCTATGCATTCAGCGAGGTCTATGACGGTATATACTCATCCAAACCGATAGTGAGGTCCCTGAGACTCGAGGGTTACTCGGGAGCGTAGATACGCCCACACCCCACCGATACTCTCTACCTAGTACATACTCAGGTAGAGAAGAAAGCCCTTATAAACAAGGGCTACGGAACAGGGAAGGGGTCGCGAGTCCTGACAATCCACGAGTCGCAGGGGTTGACATTCAAATCGGTGGTGATCCTCCAGACCAAGAGGAGAAAGCTACAGATCCACGATAGTGTATCCCACGCTATTGTGGCCATCTCGAGGCACACGGAGACCTGTGTCTATTATACCGACGTGGCCGACGCCGCAATAGGCCGCTTCATCCACCGAGCGGTGAGCGCACCGGCGAAGGACATAGCGGATTATAATTTCTAGATGGCCATAAAACATGGAGACCAAAAGGTCATACAAGCAATAATTGCCCAAACCTAAACTATGAAGTAACTATGCGGACACGGACCTAGTTCTGCATGGCTTGTTACGACCTTTAATAAAAAAAAAATAAAAAAAATGAAGTAATAATTAAGTAAGTAATTAATTAATAATAACAAAATAAGTGTCTACAAAATAATTTAACATATAGATTATATAGATAACATATAGATATAGAAAATTTAGATGTAAAAAAGAAGTACATTTAAGCTCACATAAATTAATTGTGAAAGAAGATTACTAACTGCATAGCTGCTTGAAATATTATAGGCAACTTTTTCCGACGCAAGTCGAATTAAACCTCCAATATAAAAAAGGTGTGGACCCAAATCCGCAGAAATTTAATTTATATTAAAAAAAAATCTACATATTTAGAACATTTTAGTTCAACGATTGTATAATATACTTACACATGTGTATGACAAAAACAACACAATTAGGTAAGTACCATAAAATTTGGAAAAACCAACAATTTGTTTGATGAGAAGAGTAAGTAGGGAATAAAGGCGTCCAACAAATTAACTTATTAGGAGTAAAATTTAAAGTAAATTGAAGGTAAATTCTTTTAAGGAAATATTAAAAGAACTAAAATAACCATTTCAATTATCGATTTAAATTTACAGAGTTCAGTTTGTAGTTTAATTTTAATCAATAATTCTACGTTTACTTTTGGTAGGTTTTTGATGTTTACATTTCTTTAGCGCCGTTAAGCAATTCTTGGTAGGGGAAAAACTCATAGATTCGCATTACTAATGGAATGTGACATTAGCTATCAAACTGCTTTCAACAACATGAAATTTTTCATAGAAAGTTTTATATATTTTTTTCTTTTTTGGGGCCGTAGAAGCATTTACCAGAGTTTTATTATTTATCTCTGATGGAAAGGAATGTTAAGTGTGATGGCAGGTTCCTTAACTTTTGTGTTGCTACATCAGAAATATAATTTAAACAACAAAAAAAAACAGTCTTTGTCAAAGTTCTGACTTCTATCGGCAGTCCCCATGGCTACCTAGTTTTTTATTTATTAAAGAAAAATAAAATTAATTCTTGTTCGGTGAAATAATTAAGCTTAATTTTAAAAAAATTTTTCCGTAAATTGATTCGTATGTTAATTTTTTTAATGTAAAAATTAGCCGTAAAGTTAACAAAATAGAGTATTTTGTAATGCAAGAAACGACAATGCTTTTTTTTTGTTAATATAACTGGGGTTACAAGTCAGGTAGCAGGTGCTACGTTTCCAAACAAAACGCCACCCTTCGTTACTCGAGTATTCTGAAGTCAAAAATCGACAGTTATTTTTTTTTCTTTAGAAATGTCGTGGCAAACTAATATCTACTTATTGTAAGTGATCATTGTAGCTAAAATTCATTTATTATCGTCTTTAATCATTATTGCCGTAGAATATGGGGCTAGCAAAATTGTACTTCTCTGCGTACTCAGTGTCGTAAGTAACGACTAAGGTACTATGGTACATTTATGGTTCCTAGGAGAAAGTTTCTCGTTCTCCATCTCCGTCTATCAAGCATTCATAAACAATACTCCGCGTCCCATTCCGGCAGCGATCCAAGGCGTGTCTCCGATCCCCAACAGGGGAATCATCTCACAAGCTACCATACTACATAGATTTCGCAATGGATGCTTACAAATTGTAGGGATTATTTGGACCACTTTATGCCGTCTTTATGCTAGCTAATTTTTTCAACTAAGTATTTAAAGTATTCGTTCCGAAAATTCGGTGAAGTTGTCAAGGACCTTTCGGTCAACAATATTAATCAGTTTATAAAAAAACCCAATCAGAAAGTAAAACTGGAAATAGAAACGAAATGGTATATCTTTTAGGCAGGAGTTAGGTTCTGCAAATTACCTGGTAGCATATATATTGACTCCTCAATCCTGTGGTGCAGATAGTATAAAGTGGTGCAGATTTTACGAATATGTATGTTACATAAATTACGTTTCACACAGCATTTACGGAGCGTGTGTTTTAAATCATTTGGCCTCGATGATCTTAAATTTAGTAGAATGTGCATAAAGAAATAGTTTGCTATTCCAAAATACCAAGATGTGCATCTTCTGTACCAATTTTTATTGTCGATAATATATTAAATACTTCCAATCATACTACTGTACCTTTTTACTAAAATCTGACCATGGTTTTGAATTCGAACTGAGAACACCGGTTTGTGATGAGAGCTTAGGCGCGTATTCGTTGGAAAAATGGAACCGGTGTAAGGAGACCACTTGGTTCCAAGAGCACAAAAGAGTGCAGGTTCTGTGAAATTACAGACGAAACCCCAAAGCACATCTTGTGTGAATGTGATCCACTAATAACCATGCGCAACCGAATTCTGGGTAAGCATGTGTTGCTACTGGAAGAAGTACAAACGCTCTCTGGCAAAAAGATCCTACAGTATATCCAGATTGTAGGTCTAGGCAGTGAGCCTTAATAATGTGGGGCGATCACAATAGATATTTTTAAGTCGCATTGATACAGATCTGTTCTAGCCTGCATAGCCCTCCCAGAATAATAATAATAAGGAGAACACTTTGGTACGAGACTCGGCGTGAGCAGTTAGAGTGATAATACCGCTTTCACAATTGATTCCTGTAAAGAGTTATTTTATTCTTCAGAGAATAATACCTTCATGGACAAGTACATAAATTTATTTCATAATAGGTCCTTTTACTGAGTAAAAGTTCTCATGGGTTGAATTATGTTAAGTGTTAGTGATGTTTAAAATTATTTTTCACTAAGTACATCACCAGTGATAACGTGCCAATCAAAATGATAACAATGCTTTATTTACTTATATCATATTATGTACAAACTTAGATGTAAATAAAGAAATAAGAATAGATTACATAATAAAAACTGCGGTTATATTCTTGACGACTCTTATCAATGTTTTACGTTTTAAGAATGTGGTGGTGGTAGCTTTGACATTCGTAATTCCCGTACCAGGATATAAGTCGAATAATGTGAATTTTGTTGAAATTTATGATACACCTTTATCAAACACGCTACGTTTTAGGGGCAAATATTTCATTTAGTTTTTGTCTTTAACAAAATAATGTTTTATAAAAAAATTAGACAAGGAAAAATGTAGAAATATCCTCTACCAATTCACATAGGGGCTAATGTAATTTATATATGTTTGTGTCAATTTATACAATAATTTACATGTACTAGTTACATAATATTCGAACATTTCATTGTTCATAAAACAGTATGCGTCATTACCTAGTCTATATGTATATAATAAACATTAATTGAGGTAAATTATTGCATTGTGGCAAGGGGATTATGAATGTATTATCCTTATTAGGATGTTTTTGAGGTAAGTAAAGATAGACAAATTACCCATGTTATTTATTTGTTCAGTGTTACGATGAAAATAGTTTTGCTTCATATCTAAAAGGGTGTATTATATATTAGGAAAGAAGATGTTGTGTGGTAAATATTGACTACACAACTCAGCGGATTGATATCATTGTGATCGAATAAAAACGTAACGTGAATTTTCAGGATAAAATAATGTATCCTTTTCCAAGTTATTACGATGTATTGCTGTTTCATTTTATAGACATTTATCTCTCGCAATGATCTTTGGTATGTATACTAATACAGTGAACACATAATATTTTTAGGTAATTGCTAATTTGATCTAACTTCAGTTATTTAATTTTTTATTTGCATTTTTATCTTTTACTGTATATTGTATATAGTGTTTAATATTTTGTAGGTATATAAATATATTTATACCGACTAAGGAGTTATGGAAGAATGAACAAAAACGCCTTCAGTTTTTTGGGTATTTTTCATTTTAACAATTCCACTGAACAAAGTGCGAATAAAACACACTAATAAATTTATCTATCATTCTTGGCCATCAAAATATAAATTGGTAGATTTAAAGCTCGCCGTCGGAAGGAATTCAAACAATTGTAAGAATACGATTAATGTGTTAATCTGCATCGCAAAAGAATTCCCGAGGAGTCAGAATAATTGAATAAACGGTATTTGAATAAAAAAAGGGTTATTCATGTTTTTTTCGGTTTAGTAGGTACTTCACACTTAAAAAAAACGGAAAACTAACTCGATCACTTTGGTATTCGTTTGCCTGTCAAATTAACAATCATATGACCTCAGTAAAAATGTAATTTACAAGGTTGGATTCCTTTAACTTTGTTACTTTTCCGTGACATACATTTTTTGAATATTAAGACGTGCGTCTTAATATTTAGGTTAATGGGTTAGTGTATTGAAGAAACACAGCCCAGCATACTAAAATCCCCAACAATGACAGTTTATTGAAACTGAAAGAATGCTTCCGAGGAACCAACATTAATAATAGATAACAAATCTCGAAATTCGGCACGATAGGAATTATTTTGGCATATAATAAACATTAAACCCGAAGATACGGAATTTCAAATCTCGTAAGTTTTCATTATTAAAAGTAGAATATTAAACAAAATATAAATAATATATTTCTAATTTGACTCATATCAAGGATAGCTTTAGTCGAATAGAGTTATTAAAATAACTTTATAATGAGACAAACTCAGTTTCTTCATAATATAAATGCAAGAAGGCAATTATATGCTGGTCATTGACTACCTTCCTTATTTACTTGTACTAGTTTTAGCGCGACGGTTTAAATTTGTCCAAACAATTATTGGAAATATTTAAAAAAAAAATGCTAAAGTTCATCAGTATATACTAAGCAAAAATAAAGAAAATCAATTCATTAGCATAGGACATAAATATCCTTTTTTTTACCGATTTGATACATGCTATAATTATACCATTACACCATTGGTAATATAGAATGTAAGAAGTTTAACTGGTCATTTTATATCTCTTTCACACATCAATAATAAAAAAAAGGATACAAATAAGAATACTTAATTTATATGTTCAAACTTTTAGCAACATTTAATAACTTAAGTAGTTTTCTACAACAATAAACTAAATCGTATAATATGTATATTTATTTTCAATAATTAATCATTTCGTTATCCTTCCTTATTGTTGACACAATAATTAACTCTTATTTATCCTCTATTCACTAAATATTATCCTTATCACGATGAAGCCTCTGTTTAATTAGAATTGTCTTATCTGTGTCACTAAGACTGATTGTATTGGCACTGCAGAGAAGAATCGGCAAGTTTATAAATTGCTTCGTAACAATTAACGTCCGTTGACATAAATGGCTTCATTATTTCATTCATTTGTTTCTGTGATATATTTCGTAAATAATTTTAATTGGTTTATATAGAATTTAAGATTACCAGGATATTGTTTAAAGTAAACAATTTTTGTAAGTGAAGAAATAAAATTCATTAAATGTTTTTTAGAGTAATCCTAAATATTCTCAATGCGATTTCAAGTTACCTACTCTACATCGGCCCGGCGGTAAATTAATAACGAATCAATTACTTTAGCATAGGTGTTTGCGTCATATTCTTTTATATGTATAGGTTATAAAAATTTTAATCGAAACATGACAGTGGGCAATAACGTTACCTTTTCAATTAATTTTTACCATGACCTAGTTTTCCATTATATATTTTCAGATCTACATTAAATATTATATTCAAATATGTGAATAAAGCAACAAGATTACCTACTTTAAACAAATTATTATTTTTTTTTTTACGCATCTAATATCTATAAAAACATTCAAGGACTTTTTTTAAAGTGTTGCAAGAAAATGGCGATAGTGTTTTTGGTACTATTATAATAATAACTTTTAAAAAATTACAAATGAAATGTTTAAAAAAATAGAATCTACGAAAAGCCAACTAATGTAAAAACGGAAAGTCGTTGTTTTTTAAGATGTGAGTATAAGGATATACCTATGTAAATACAATAAACCAATGTATCTATAAAATGTCTGTGAAGTATTAAATAAAGTGATCCCAATAAAATTACTTGAGTATTCAATTTTATGTATTACCTCAGTAAACTCTTTTAATTATATATAATTTAATGAACCTATTCTATTTTTATCTCAAATGTGTCTACTACGTTATATCCATATCGTAATCTTAAAAGCGCAGAATCAGAGGACACGCCGCTTATTAAAATACTAATTATAAAACGGGTTATTATCCATTTATTTCATATATATTAATGTATCGTAATATTTTGTAAACTTTTCACTTTGTATGGAAACAGATTTAGGTCATTGAATAAATTATAGGTAGTTTTATAATTTATTCTTGAATTTATTTGATTTGTTTTGTTGTATTTTTTCATAAATCAAATGTTTGATGCTTATCGATGGTTAGAAAGTCTTTTCTAAAATGAAACCTTATTTTGTACGAACAAAAATTTGAATCGATTTTATTGACTGTTATTGAATTAAATTTTAAACGTATCCTACAGATAAACAATTAAACGGAGTAAAAGGCTTATAGATAGTATCCGTTTCCGTATTTCGAAGGTCTAAAACCAGGCTCAACGAGATCTCAAACAAACCAGTCACGTAACCCATCCATAACAAGTTGACTCCGTAGTCGACCATTCCCCTAATTTTACAAAAAAAAACTCACTGATTATAATATAAATTACACATAATATGTAAATGCTTTATACAATTATCAATTTAGCCACACTTTCACTGTTTGCTTTTGTTCTTATTTCGTGTTCCTAACATGATTATCACTTTGAACAATACGAACATGGCACAATTTATTTCTTTTCATTTATAAAAAAGTTCAAAATCAAAGTTATTATTAAAATGTCGAACGACTACTCACAGTAGTTCAAAACATAACTAACGTAACGTTCGCGTAAATAACCGCTGCAACCCGAAGTTAGTAGCAAAGCTGCCAGCATGGTCAAATTAATATGGCGTCAAGGGTACCAACATGGCGGACTACATGGTCGTTTGAGCTCGTCGCGACACACAACGCGCCGCGGCCCGCGCCAGTCAACGGCCTTTCCAGTAACGAATGGAATCGAATGAACTTCGACGAACTCGTTTCATATACATATTGTACCTGTTCTGCGTTTGCGCCAGTACAGACAGTATTATTTTTCGCATTATGACAGTCATCAGATAATTATTGAAATGATATATAAATATGGAACAATCTTTCAATTTTATCAAAATATTTAAAAGAAAAAAAAAACAGTGGAGCTTGTTATGTTTTAATACAAATAGTATTAATTCAGTATACCGCGGCACGGGCCCGCACTAGCCGTAGATGAAGTAATCAAGTCTCAGGGAAGTTGCTCGTTGAATACATTAAGTAGAGTTACTTAGTGCATTCGAATAGAGACAATGTAAACCTGACATTGGCTATTAACTTTGATCAAATTGTATTATGTAAATTTTAAACTCTGTTTGAAACAACCTTTCTGGTTAGTTCCGCAGAAATTCAAGCGAAATTAGCAAAGCCATATCAAGCAAACTATTTGCATTTATTTTCTCCGAAGTAAGGATTTTATTGGTTAAACTTTTTTGATGTGTATTTTAATTATTCTTTAAATAATTTACACCATGCAGTTTCCTACTATGATTTCAATTGAGAATTGTATAAGTTTGAGAGGAGTTGTTTTGTTATTATTCAATTAACATTTAGCTATATTGCAAAATATTGTGTACTCATAACAACATTTAGTATAAATGTAAAAATATCTTAGAGCATAGTGTATAAAAAAATTCTGCACTTGTTTATTATAATAATCTAAAATGAAAATCAATGGTTAATGAAAGCATGAAAATCTTAAATTGATGAAGGAAAAACTAGTTGATATATTTTTGAATATTGATACTATAATAACAGTACAATAGCACCGCGCTCCGTTTCACGCACAATTGCGTCGCGGTAGAGTAGCATCGACAGTGAAAGCGTTGTTGGAAGTAAGTTACCACTGTCGAGTGTCGGGAACAACAATTATAACGCAGATTACGTAGGAAATAGCAGTTCTAATTAATTATTTATAGGTATAACGTGCACGCGGGTGAGCATAGCGCGCTCAAAGACATATTTTGTTACTGTGTGATCTTATTAGTCTGTCTGGTTTTTATTTGGATTTTAATTTATTTGCTTTATTTTATTCAAAATTCTACTATAATATTGGCTGTCTTGCAAAAACATTACAAGGAAGAGAACAAAAGTCATGTATTCTGTTACTATTTTTAATCTACGTCACTTATATTTTTCCTAATTGTTTACAACTGAAATGTATTAAGAATATTAAATTCGACTTGGCGGGGGCACTACCGTGCTCCCAGATGTTGCTTATAAATTACTACAATAATTCGTTGAAAGATTCTACTAAAATAGATACAATTATGCCAAAACCTTTAACTAAATAAATGTCATATCATAATTTTAACCACAAAACACTGTCAATTTTCCTTAATTAGGTACGTTTTCATTAACTCAGAAAAAGAAAGAAGAAAGATTCAATATTCCTAATTCGACAAAAAAAAATCATCACTTAAATAATATATAAATACGCAACATCTTAACATATTATCTATATTTATTAATCTAGCATCTTAGCAATGCTTGCATCGATATAAGTATATCAGATTTTTGCCTGTACTGTAGATATTGTAAGGTGCAATATAATCAGTTTACCACCGTGTGATAAAAACAATATTCCAACAGAACGATATCGTGTAAATCGAGTGTTATACGTGTCTTCGATAAACGGGGAAAGTAAATTGCCCGTCCCGTCAATCAGACGTTAAATGTTTCCGAACGATAACAAAAAAAACGTTAATTAATAATGTTTGTATTATTTTTGTTACATGGAAACTGTAGAATAACAGAGTTGTTAATGTATGATTTACAAACAGTAGGGCAAAGAGGTCTAATAAGATGACAGTTACTTTGGGCATATAGTCCGTTCACTATAATTTGTCCTTTTACTCCCTTTTCTTTATGTTGCCACTACAGACTGTCATTGGAAAGTCAATCAATTCTGTCAAACCCAAGCGCTGTGATTTTAGAGTAGAAATTAGGGGTTTTTATTGCTTGAATCATGATACAGACGTTTAAAAGTAATGCAAGAGAAATTGAATTAGAGGTTCTTGCTTTTTGTGAAAGAGAAAAAGCAAACAAATCTCCAATTATTCTATTAAATCGAGGACGGTCTTGTGTGTTGACATGTGTTAACAATATTTTCGCCACACATCCGGTGGCGCCTTAAGATATTATCCGCCTACATCCGGTTGGACTGTCTCTCACCTGCTACATATCAGATCGCATGGAATGAGTGTAGAGCCAACACAGACATACTTAAGATCTATCTGCTAAATGATATTGAAATATAATAAAGTGGTGATGTGGGAATAATACATAGTGAGAGTGTTTAATAGTATAGCGGGAGAGTTTTAACACATGACATGCTAGTAAAATCGAGTTGCCATGCCTTTATATTTAAACTACGTGTTATTTGACAAATATGTTCGATTTTGTAGTATGTATTTTGTATTAGGGATATAAGTAGGATAATTACTATCTATCCACAAAGTAGTAAAAAATGCAGTAGTGGCGGGGAAAGGAAAAGAAATTTAGAGATGATTGTATTCCATCGGACATTACTTACCACATTTTAAATTAATACTCTACTTCTCGCGCTCAGTGCAATCATTACATTATGTAATGATTGTTACCTGCTAATGTTTATTTCATTTATTTTCTATGTGACAGATATTTCCGATAAAACCGTTATTGGAATCATGAAAGTAACGGTTGATGCTGCAGCTACTTCCCAATAAAATTAGAACTCTGGGAAAAATACGCACCAAGAGAAAGACTGTAAAATTAGATGACTTCGAGAAACAAAATCTCGAGAAAGATTCATCGAATTCAAATAGAAAAAATGTAGTTCAAAATGGAAGTTATTAATGTAGAGACATGATATTGTACTTTGGAGATACGAGTACATAAAAAATGACGGCAACATGCTTGAACTTGACTAGTGACAGTGATGGTCCTTTAGATCATTCAAATTGTAAGATTATTTGTAGTAAAAATAAAGTATATTTTGAATAGATGTTTTTTTATGTGTTGCATTACTTTATTATGGCAGTTCGCCTAATGTGTTCGAATGAAATTTACCCTATTTAATACTCAAGGTAAAATTTTCTCGAATAATTCATAGAACATGACATTTTCTTTGATGAACACTAACGTAATATTAACGAAACTATTCGTGCTCACTCTTCAGTAGTTATTAAATATTAAAGTTACGTGAGTAATGGCTACACACTGACTTATGAATATTTACATGATTTGAAAATATTTATTTAATGTTGTTTTCCATGTAAAATAAGCCTTGAGAGCTTTTCTTAGTTTAGCGCTGTGTGAAGTATTCGTCAATAGTATTTCTATTTATGTTTCGTTTAAATACTCGAACATCAAACTATAATTCACTTAAATTAAATGACTAATTTTAGTCAATCATAATTAATCTTATATCTTAATTTATCCAACCTTGTCCGTCTATCCTAATTTTTGGGAGGCACAAAATGGGAAAATATGCAGCCCGACAGTCAAGGCTACCAACTCCTGAACGAGGGGACTTTTATTAGTGAGCAGACTGTAGTGAGAAACCTTCATTCACATTTGAGAACGACTGCGCAAATATGTATAGCTCAACAAATTTGTTAGAATAAAAAGTTTTGGATAACACCTTGTGGTGTCATGTGATACATGACATTACTTCTATAATTTCTATGTCACATTATGGTGGTTTTTGATTAAAAAAATGTTATAATATTGTGTGGTAATATTCTAGACAAATTAATTCTTAAAATAATTTTCTTGACATTATTAAACGTTATTTGATTAATTCAGTTGATATTTAAAAATATAAAGTTAATTGTTTGTTTATTTTAATAATAAGAGTTTATAATATTTACATAATTAAAAATGAAATGTTATACGTTAGTAAACATATTACTTGAATAATTTCACTAATTTCTTTATGTTCCTATTAATGTAAACAATGTATTTACAGAAATAAAAATTACAGAAGTTGCCTGGAAAGTTTGGGATACGCTGGAAGGTTTTTTTGCGGTATAAAAAAATATTGTATAAAAATTATTATTATGCATTAAGAAAAATTATACACCAAACGAATTTTAAAACAATTCGTTACACAAATAATACCTTTATACTCTTAACATTACACTGCCTTTGTTCTCAAAGATACGATACGACGTTAATAGATCGTGTGTTGCCGTAAAAACGTTCTAAGAATCGTGCAACCGATTCACAAACCGTAATGGACTTTTACTTGAACCGCTCAAAACAATGGGGACATAAACCATAAGCGAGTCAGGGTTGCCAATATCTAGAGAACCAGGATTTTACGATTGTCAATTATTAAAAGGAGTAATACTTGGTGAGTATTACTGTGGGATGGATTTGTTTTAAAGTACACACCTCTTCTGTGAAATTTCGTATTTGTAGAGGAAATTCTTATCAGCTATAGTGTCGCCTGTAATATGCAGAAATATTAATAGATGATTTTTTTTTCGAACTATTATTATATAGCAAGGTAAAGAATTTCACGGATTATGATCTGCAGGAAATATTGGTAATAAGAATTACAAAAATTCCTCGAGAGGATTGTTGATCTAGCAACATTGAATCCAAAGGATCCAAACGTACGAGCTTTTGGTGCGAGTTTGGTTATACTTAAATTTTTAAATAACTTGCAGTATTTGTTTCTATGCTATGTTCTTTTGATAGCATTTTAAGTGTTATAGTATGGTTATTATTCAAAAGTGAAGTGCATTATAAGTAACAACACAAAAAATCTTTGAGTAATTTTAGATAAATAGAAATTAGTAAAAACTAAAGCTTTATACGAAAACTAAAAAATACTTTTATATTATTCTATTCACGTGACATTTCTAGATGTTGATTTGACAGTTGTCATGAATTAATAAGAAAAATCACTCCTTTGTTTTAAAGAAGTTTCTTGTCAATTAAATATGCGATCTTGTTAGTTACTTATCTTAGTAAGAAATTGTTACGTATTTTTCGTGTAAGAATTACATGTAGTAGGCAAATAAATATGCAAATCTATGAGATATTAATCTACAGTTTTGTGGGTGCTCTATAAAATCACTCATTGTTAAACAAAAAACTCAGATAGTGTTATAACATAATGGCTTTTATTGTATTATCTATAGTGTTAAAACATACAATTTATTTAAATAGTTTATATAATGATTATATCACTTACTTCATTCAATTCAATCTGTTTTAATGATCTTGTTGCTTATTGCTACAAAAAAAGTAGAACAACGCTTTTGAAATACCTAATAAGAGATTTATTCGTATCTCTAACACTATGCATATTTATTTAGTTGACATTTTTTTATATTGGAGCTTTGAATTTCGTTTTAAAACAAAAATTTTTTTTAGTAATTTCCCTATAATTTTTTGAATTTGTATCAAATTACGGCTTCTTTAAAATATGGAGAGGTGGTTCTTTTAATGGTTTTTTATGTAGGTCGAAGTGATAATGGTTTACTTTGTAGTGCGGTCGGATTCCGGATGTATGTTGTTTTTTAAACTTACCTATCCAACTGTGTAATAAGCCTGAGCTTTCGCTGAAGGAAAATATCGTAAGGAAATCACAGCTTTGCTGTAGGACATTTTCTATGACATGCTCGTCTGGATATCAAGTTTGAAAACCTGAGCACCAATAGGTGTGTTTTGCCAGCATCACTTGAGAAACTCTAGACTTAGTGCGTCTATAATCCTGAACGACATCATCACTTAACACCAGAAGAGATTGGGATCAAAAGCATATATAAAATATATTACAATCGATATAATAATAAACTCAGTCGTCGGTGATCTTCTTATATAACGATAAGCAAAAAAAAACGAAGGAAAGGAAAAATAATAGAAACTGGGTTGAAATGGTATTGAAGCGGGCTTCAGTTAATGAGATCTGAGAACTAACCGAGGCTGCTGTAGGGAGATGCAATTTATGAATACGCCAGCAATAATATTATAATCTAAAGAAATTTCTATTTATGAATTAAATACCTCTGGTCTGTGACTTCGGTTGCATTCAGCGATTTCAAGTCTTCTCTCAACTATTGGCTAAATGTTCCCTCTTAAATTTACAATGTTTAAGTAAAACGTGGTAGTAGTGGCGGAGGCAATTTTTTTGTTGGCTTAACTCACTATTTTCCGCAACTTTTGCCCAGAGATACATCTATGACACAAAATCTTTCAAATTAGATCTGTTTCTGTGTCTGTTTGTAATGTGAAAATGATTTCTTTTTACTAAATAGATATGAATTTTTGTCTGTCTGTCTGTTTGTTCCGGGTAATTTCCGGAACGGCTGTAAGATTTTGATGGGACTTTTTTTGGTAGATAGCTAAAGTTACTTTTAATTTTCGAAAATAATCAGGGTTCCGCGTAATGAAATTAAAACTCATATAAAAATTAACTTTAAACCGATTTTACGGGTAAATGCTTGAATTTATGAGAAATGTTTTTACTTTATCTTAGTATTATACTAAACAAAAATTAGAGTTCCGTATAAAAAAAATGCAGAAAAGAATATATGAAACGCTGGCGCAGCCGCGGGCAAACAGCTAGTATTATAGAAGCACTAATGGGGAGTCTATACTTTGAAGGTCGATTAAGTATGATGAATACTCGGTTATTTACATTTAATAAATCATATTATATTGTAAAAAAATATGAACGTTACCATGAATGGAAGGGATAAGAGTTTTGATTACTATTGCTGACAAGGTAAAGTCCAATATATTTTTTTGAACGGGCTCAGTAATTCAGTTCTCAGTTCTCGAGTTCAGATCCAATTAATGGACATACGAAAACGATTCCTTATCTATGGATGAAATTATAATCTTTTGGGGTAATTCATGGATTTTTTTTATTAATCGATAAATGTAGGTAATAAGAGATATAGTACTTAAAAAATGTAAAATACCCATAATAAAATAATTACCTTACATGAAGATTTTTGTTTCGCAAGAATATAAAGATTATAACGTCTAACTAGAATTTTAATAATTAGAAAGGCATTAATTATCGATTGTAAGCCGAACCGTTTGATCTCTTATTCCGTAAACGTTCCGATTACTGCGAAACTATTTAACATAATTTTATTTGAAAGACTATGAATATACATTTGTTTTAAATTGTAACTTATGTATAATTACAAAGGTTAAATAGTTTGGGACTTACACCCTTTACATTATATGCTTCGAGTTCTTAATAATTAAATATTCGTGCGTAAAGAACTAACAGGTATATCTACTTGTAGATAGTAGGTTTTGCAGTAATTAACAATCTATAAATACCGGGAAACATCTTAACCAATAACCTTGGCCTATTAGATATCGGTTTTTTAACTTTGATTGGCTGCCGTCGCGCGCGGTGCTGTCGTTTCGATCGTGTTATTGGTAAATGAGTGGACTGAACTTACTGCACCTATGTAAATGTATGTGTTAGTTGTTTACTTGTATTTGTACCTATAAAAACAATATATACAGACAGAATATAAAAATAACCAACAATTACTATAAATATCAAATAATGTTAAAACAACACACATACAATTGAATATTATTAGTGAACTAAAACAAATTTATGCAAAAGTATCTTATCTATGATCAAAAACGAATTCAATGAACTCGGAAGAAAATAAACACGTAAACAAACAATGATAAAGGAAAACACATCAACTTGATACGTATTAACCTCAGCTGAGATTTCTATTATATACAATATACATTTGTGTATCTATTCAATTTTAACAATTAGAAATACTAACAAAGAAGCGAATAATTAACATTTATTTCAAATAACAGTAAGTAAATATCTAGGTCCTAAATTGTATTGCATATGATTTTCTGTGCCATGTAGTAGCCATAAAGCAAAATCGTACCCCTCGAGTACTAGGTATTGTAAGAAGCAACTGGGGTACGTTTATGGTCTTTAACCAAATAAGACTTCATACCGATCATTGTTAGTTTCCCAAAGCTTTTTATACCCGACTAGCAAATATGGTCCGCCACAGAGACATATTTCGTGGCGTTGTGTTCCTACCTATTTTTTATCGTGTAAAATGCGTTTACGGGAGCAGTCTCCCATATTAGAGATGCCAAGGGAGTATGTGGGACTCGCCCGGCGTGAAGCGCCTAAAGTACCCACGGTACCATCCGCTACCTTTCTTCCTGAAAAACCGGGACACTAACAACTTTATTAGCCGCCCAAGATGGAGACAACCTAGTGCCAGATACCCACACCCCTCCACCCTCCACCATCGTAAGGCTCACGCTAGATTCTGCCTGAAAGCATACATATTGTCTCGTCATTCTAGTGAGCACTACCGTTATGTGGGACTGCATTCACTTAAAGCAAGTGAGTGCCCACATCCTCCCGCAACCTTAGCTTCCATTGTGATTTGTTGAACGAAATGTTATTCTTCGGTACGGCGCAAATTCTGAACCACCCAGTATTTTTTCTGTCCTAACAGACACTGTCATCTGTGGAAGATGTATTAGACCTAGGCTGGTAGGTATTGTTTTTTATTTTCTTTTTCAAGAATAAATTACCATATCCTGTATTTATCTTCGTTATATGTTATAAACGCAACGTTTATCAGTTGACTTATCCGCTATTATGACTTATAACTAGAGAAACTTTCATTCGATTTAGTGTTTCTTTTATTAAGACATTTAAGTAATGAGGAATCATTAAGAATAATAATGATAATAAAATCAGATATAAAACCGTCGTCAGCGCTTTCATTGGGAATACACTGCCTAAACTGTTGAATACAGGAATCATGAAATATGCAAAAACAACCTCCATTAATTTGTAAAACCATAACTAAACATTTTATTATTAAATCTTGTATCTTTTTTTAATGTTAAATAGCTTGTCAATACTTTTCTTAGTCTCTGTAAATGTTTTTTTTACCTGTAAAAGTGTTAATCGGTAATCCTAATAGAAAATGGTCATCAAAATAATTAGGTAGGCTCAATGTACTTATAACATATAGTATTAAATGTTGTGGTATAATATAGGAGAAACTTAAAAACATAAGTAATATTATATTGAATGCTATGAGTGCACCTAATAATTGACGTTTTTTTAAATTGGTTTTAATTACTTCACACTCATGAATAATTATAGATTAGACAAAAATTTATGGATTTACTGATTGTTTTCATAATAATACAATCGAAATGGATATTTATATTTCAATTCAATAATAATCCATATATTGCTTGGAATTAATTAAAAGTACTAATTCAATATGAATTCATTTTTTTTAGGTGCAGAGGTGTACATAATATGCAAACGCAGCCAAAATAGGGTAACAAAAAAAAATATATGTATATTTCGCAAACGCCAATTTTTATAGTTTTCTCCATATATTTCACGGAGACGTGAGATGAAAATGTATGGAAATTACACATAAAACCACTTCAACAAAAAGACTAACGAACCGCTCTTTATGATTTGATTATGTAAACGCGACGTTTGTACAAACATTTCATCAGGAGTACTAGAAATTTGTTTATAATGTACCGCGATATTAAATACGTTATAAAGAGTCCGGGATTCGTGGCTTTTACTCTGGAGCTGCGGAAACGGCCAGACATGATTCTTGGATGAAAGAATTAGACATGTAATAACGACTAGCAAATGAAAGAAGATATTTACTATGCTCTGCTTCAGACGATAACAGAGAAACCCAATTAAAGTATCCAGCAGTGGTCGACGGTAAAAGGTTGCGTTCTCAAGTTGATTCATCAGTCCCATTGAGTATGAAGCTATTCAGGCTTCTATCAAGGTTAATTTGTGATTATCTGGCATGACACGCTCAAAATAATCTTTCATACCTTTTTATGAAGAAATACTACGAAGTCATCAAATGCTTATTTGATTTAAGATAAGCAGAAAAAAATGGTTATAGTAAAATATATAAAAAAAAAATTGTTTGTGTAGTAAACGTTCGATTTGAAGATGAAAATTAATCACAGAACCAAGAAATTCTTTTACAGTAGAACTTACTTGGCTTTAATAAAGTGATTGCAGACAACGTATTTCAGATAAAAAGGATATGCTCATTATCCTGATAAACATTATGTATTAACAAATAAATAAGCACAAACAGTATAATAACTTAAGTTTATTTTATATCTATCAAACTAAGTTTGCAGTAAATATGGGATCCGTAATAGACTTTGAATAAAATATATCTATAAAAACTCTAGTAGTTGGAAGAAAATCTTTAAAACTAAAGCGAGATTGGATCTGACACGTTTGTCGTAAGTACTTTGAAAGTTTAACAAAGTTTAACTCCGAAGAACACTCACAAAATAGCAGGTAGAAGAAACTAAGTCGAAGAAAAAGGTATGGAATAGCATGTATCTCTTCCTATCAAACTAACAGAATGGCGAGAAACTAAATGATTTGTCCAGAAGGGCAACCTTTGTCTATAGATGGTGCACAAAATTCTGTAGTCCAAATCATTCCAAGTTTACTCATAGAAGACTTTAAGCATGTACCATGATCATTACTAACCTCTGTAAGGATCATTTGTGGCTCCAATTTTCTTAGACGCTAACATGAAATACATTATCTTTAGAAGCTTTGTCATTAAATATGAAAACCTAGTTAAATATTTTATCATGTTGCTGTTGGGCGTGTTTAGTTTGATGCCTGTCTGCTTTCACTTTCATTATAAGATTGATGTTATTATAACATATACTGTTTAAGGGTTGGTAGCCACATTATTAGAGACAGTAGTATATATCTTACATTACATTATCTAGCTCGACTGAATTTGTTTATTGATCGTCTTAAAATTTCGTAAATGTTTTTTTTATTCGTGACCGTGTTATTGTATTTATATACTTCAATTCAAATAGATTTTATTACAGTATTTAAAGCGCTGCATGATGAGGTTTGTTGTTCTTTCGGACATCACATCTATTCTTAGGTAATAATGTTTCGTATCAATTGTACTATGTAATGTCAATACCCATTTTAAAATATCCAAATTACCTATTACTTATTTAAAATCTTTATAAATCTATCGAATTTAATTAACATATATATACAAATCATTGCGGAATGTTGATGTTACAAATATACGACGAAAAATATGAATTTGAAGCAATGATGGCGCAGCGGGTAGTACGCCCGGATTCCGCGTCAATCGATGCGTGTCCGATTCCACCTATCTGACACTAAAATCGGCCTGAGCTTTCGGTGAAAGAAAACATCGTAAGGAAACCATACCATGGTGGCAGGGCATTTCCTAATGATGACTGCCTGAGTAGCTACCTCAAGTTTGAAAACCTGTCGCCAAATACCAATAGATGTGTTCCGGCAGCATCACTTGAGAACCAGTAACTCCAGGCTTAGTGTATTTACCAGCCTGGACCACATCATCACTTAACATCAGGTGAGATTGTGATCAAACTACTGAGCCTATACCGTGTAAAAAAAGAGTAAAAATCTTTAATTTAATGTAATATTACTACACAAAAAAAAAAACGAGAATCAACTATTAATCAAAGGAGAAAAATTTGCCGGAATTGCTTTATTTTTATCTATTTATTTTATCTATTAGCAAATTTTAACTTGTTGCTCGAAAGAAATTGCGATTTTAACAAATTTGCTAATTTCATAGATGTGATATGACAATGTGAGAGTCGAATATAATTATGTTTCTCACACAATACAACCCTCTTTTTGGATGGATGCACAGTGCACCACATGTTTGTAAAGGTAACATATGTTGCATTAACGTTCGTTGATGTTAACTTTATGAACCGTTTAAAGTATGATAATTGATAACTATGATTTTATTTACTCGTTATTTTTTATTTATACCCTTATTTATATTATTTATGTAAAACATATGATACCACGAATGAAGCGTATATTCTTTGAAAAAAGGTTAAACATTCATATATTTTTTTCTATATATAAATTATACGTTACTTAGTTTGTATAATGAAAAATTTGCTATTTTTAAGTGATGCTGTCGGAACACACGCGCGGAACGGAACGCACGAACAAAGCTTAAATTCTTTCAGTTACCCTATATGTTTTAGGTACATGTATATTATCAGCGCGTCGAGGTAAATTTTAGTATTAAAATTACAGAGTAATGACATAATACACTCCCGACACCTAATTTTATATTCATTTTAATATGAATGAAAACTCTATTATTTAGACTTTCTGTGAAATGTAGAAAATTTGGGAATTCGTGTGACATAGTCTATACTTATTATAAAAGGCAAACGAGACGAAATCTGTACAAGGAAAAATACTATGCGGGCTTTAGAATCGGCAACAGAACATAGTTGGATAATTTGAAAAATGTTTGTCTGTCTGCTTATAAATTTCTTCATTAATCATGCAAAAACTACTGAACTTAATTCGATGAAATTAAGTAATGACATAAATTCAATCCAAGGGGACAACATGCAAATTGTCTGAATTCTAAGCGGGTAAAACCGCGAGCACAGCTAGTGATGTAATAAATGTCATTAGTATACATTAATGTATTATATATTATTAATTTCTAACTCCAACTGAAAATATTTCAGTTTTTTTTTAAATTGATAGTGCAGTCCTATTTTGAGATTTATAAGTGGTATACTATATCTATCCATCTATTCAACCGAAAGACGTCCGCTGCTGAACATTAGTCTTCCCCAAAGATTTCTAAAATGACCGGTCTTACACTACCCGCGTCCAGCGGATTCACGCGACCTTCACCTGGACGTCGGTCCACCTTGTAGGGGGCCTTGTGTCATTCATAAGGGGGGCATTGCTATAATCGCCACGCTTGGCAGGCGGGGTTGGCGATCGCAGTAGGTATTTGTAGTACTCAGAGTATGCTGCTGCCCATTCCTTATTATTATTCCTTAGTCGTCTTTTAAGAGATCCTCGGGAAGATGTGGGGTGGTACTATTCTTAAACGGCATATAATATATATTACACAATAATATGTCATTACATTTTTCTTCGGAAGCATATACTGATACAAATAAAATTGTTCTCAAGTATTCCTAACGTATTATGTTGCCTTATTATAACATTGAAATTATTTTAAGTTAAAAAGTGGCAGAATGGTAGGTAGGGCTGATATGCCCACCATAGCGGCATGGTATCGGCGCGTTGCATTCCGGGCTCAGACAGTGTAAATCTAGCAGTTAGCAGGGTGGTAATACATCTGAGTAAGCCTGAGAAATGACCACTGTTAAAGCAAGACGGATTCCAGAATCAGCAATTATTTATATAAACCGACTCACAGGCTTTGACCGTGGTTATGGCGACAATCAATAGATTCACATCCAACATCAGACGAAGTACAGGCATATGGAGAGTTCGAAAAAAAAAGAATGAAATTATGGACTGTACTTAGTAACAGCTAAATTGGTGTCGGTCGATTATAATTTCAATGGCCGAAGAACCCATTTATTTTCTATCAATAAATTATACTTATTACTATTCAATAACTCGAGCATTATTGTCCGTTAGTTGACCTGAAATCGTCTGGTTTAGTGAAAGTGGTCGATATCGCTACACACACACACCGTCAACCCTTTAGCACTCTGGATAACTGTGAATGTGGTCGTTAAAGGATTCTCACATTGAATGCGCTTACTGAGCCACAAGATATCTAAGTAACGTATGTAAAAATTATACCAGATGCTAGGTTATTAAAACTAACGCTTTATAAATAAATTAGCTTGTGGTGTTTTTGGCGGGATCTCAGTCTTTCTTAGTTCTTGCAGTATTGCATATGATGTAATATATTATGCAATTTTGGTGGCGTTTTGCATGATATAATTAGTTTTTTATACACAAGTGAAGTGTATTGAAAATTATAACGGGTAACGTTTGTTCTGAGATGCCACAAAAACTTCTTGGAAAGTTCTAAAAAGATAGCCATTATTTTGATAGAGGGTTGACGCCTGAATACAAGGTTTCCGTTCGCCCACAACTTCGTTCAAATTAACCCCTTGAGCACTTACCTGGCTTTTACGCCAGCTTTCTATTGTTTTTCTATTGTCTTATTTTTATGGGTACTCGACACATTAATTAAAGCAACGATTACCATAGCAACGACTACCATTTTCATAGTAAATTGGGTGTGTGGTTGTTGAAATCACGTGATGACTCAGTCAGCCAGTCAAATATTTCACTTTTATGTTTTTCCGTGTTATGTTTTTATGGTATTACGATTTTTGGAAGCTATCAAATATAAATATGATAGATAGACAACAAATAAATATAGATAATTTAATAAGGTGTATATATTATCTAGACAGACCTATGTTTAATTAATTGGCGAGAAATTTTCAACTTTATTGTCGTTCGTATCTTTTCAGATGAGCATTAGAAATATCTTATACCTACTCTGTGGTCTCAACACGTTTAGTCAGACTGATCTCGAAAAAATAAATTCTCAATTTATTTATAACACAGTACCCGTAAAGCTCTAATTCCAACGATATTACAATTAGAATACATTGTAGTAGAAAGTTGATATTTTATTAATAACTAATTAGCCTGTCTGTCGAATCTGAAAATCTATTTGAAGCGATGATGGTTCCAAATCGATTCATCTGATTGAATAAAGAGCCTTAGATTTCATTGAGGAAAATGTCGTGTCTAAAGCAATTGTATGATAGTAAGGTTGTTTCTCACTTACTCTTATTTAGTTTGCTACAAAACTTAAGTTTTCACCAAGTGCCGTTCTGGTAGCAACATTTGAGAGCTACTGCATTTGAATTAGCATATTCACCGGTCTTAAAATATAACATAACTTAACATAAGATAATATTTTGCTCAAATCTCTGAGCTTAAATAGTATAAAAAAGACAGAAACTGGTGAAATACGAAAAAAAAATTAATTTAATTCCATAAAGTAAATACTTAAGTATTCAAACCATATCAGGAATTCCAAATCAAAAGGTATTTATTTGTTTCAAGAAAACAACATCTATTAAATTCAATTTACATATAAGTTCTTATAAGTTAAGGAAGCCAATAATGAATTTTGTACCATGTACATATTACCATGATTCATCACAATTGACTCAAACAAAGCAAATTATTTTAACAAGACCTACCTATATTAAAATTGACAACAATTATGGAAATCGGAAAAAAACATAAGTACATAAAAAAACTTGGCTAAAAAAGTACTACGACAATATAATTATTAACGTACCAAACATAGAAAAATATATGTGTATATGACAGTATGTGATTGTGTGAGTGAGGATGAATACGTGGGATTATTTACTTATCTGCACTTAAACTAAACCTAGTAATAATGTTTATCACTTTTCTTTTATAACTACCCCTACATTCATAAAAAACACATCTACATCGGATGCTATTTCGTTGTATAAATGAGCGCATCTTACCACAACAGAATTACTTGCAATTGTTGTTAGTTCTGGGCTCAAATCATGGTATCATTCATTTTGTCTCGTATCTTTTTCGAATTTTAAAATAGTTAACTCGAACGTTCGTTGTTCCTGTCGTTTATATATACCTCTTAATTATTAATCAATATAATAATAAAAAGATATATCGTGTTTTTTGGTTTCTATTACTTTTTCTAATAAGCTAAATCTTTTCGCTTTAACTAAAAACACACCCACAAATTTCCTGTATATATTAAACTAATATTTACAATTCTCAGCTGAACCTAATATAGTATAAGGAATTTACTAACGAACGTTTAGATACTTTGAATGCTGTTTGCATGCGATACGCGACACAGGTAGCTGGCAGACACGACGCGTTGCTACGCTGGCAAAATATCAATTTTATACTAAGCGATCGTTAAATCAAAAAACGAAATCCTAACGCCGGAATCAAATAAAAATTTCTAATATCCGTCTGCTAAATTTTTATACTAATTATATATTTAAAAAAAATTGTGTATATAAAAAAATGTAGTTTTAACTTTACTTATAATTCTTACATGTATTGTACATGTAATATCGTTTCATCTTTTCAATGCATGACTTAATTGCTACGTTTTAATTATTAAAAAAAATCTTGAACTCAAAGAAAATTTAAAAAGTACATGTATAGTAAAAATTCTTTCGTTTGTCATCCGGTAAACTTTAAGTTTCTTCTGTACATTTTCTTATTAACTTATCCGCTAGTTATTTTAGACAACATTTTGTTAATAATGTTTGCGAAAAATTCTTAATCGTATAAAATCATAACTTAACAGACTGCATATACTTTACACGTAAAACTCTTTGTACTCGAGAAGATAAAAGTTACAGACGCCTTCAAACTATTCAAGAGTACAAAACAAATTTCTTTAACAACTAAGCCTTTCTTCCTGTACCTGATCATTTGTACCCTATATAATATTAGATACCTGAGATTGAGAACAAAGGAAATCCAAATCTATGTATATCTACCTATACATAATCCACTTATTATATAGTATAACGAAGTTTTAGCTTACTAACTTTACTAAGATTCGGATTAAACCTAAATCGACTTTATTAACTAAAGTGATTCGTACTAAGAATCGATACCGAGTTCTCCGTGATTTTACATGATGGTATATTTTATTTTAGTTTATTATTAGTTTTGAAAAAGCTTACAGACTAATATTACAATGCAAAAATTATTTTTTTACTAAATAGATATGAATATCTACGATACCTAAACCAAAAATGCAATTTTTGCAACGGCTAGATGGATTTTGACGGGACTTTTTTTGATAGATAGCTGAAGTTACTCTGGGTAACTTAAGGTACTTTTAATTTAAAAATAATTACTTAAAGTTTATAATTAGTTAGGTTAGGTAGTTTTTAATTAATTAGGGTAAAAAAATTCAAACTCATAAAAAATTGAATAAAATCCAATTTTACGGGCAAGTGCTTGAATTTATGAGAAATATTTTTACTTTATCATAGTACTAAGCAAAAATTAGGGTTCCTCATTAAAAAATGCAGTGAAGAATATATGAAACGCGAACGCAGTCACAGGCACACTGCAAGTATAAAAATAAATGATATTAAAGGTTGGAAGGCAGATTGGATTTTAAAAAATCGTTTATTAAAGCGGTGATAAATGATATTAAAAAAAACGAAACAAACTGTTTTAAAACCATAAAAATCCAGACGGATTTCTAAAAGCAAATGTTTGACGATTAGCGCAGATTTCCATAATTATCCCTATTTATTTTAACAGAGGTTAATTCAATTTAAGTCTCGAATAAAACTCTCGGCGACTCTCGTGATTCAATTTACCAACCAAATGAATGCTTAGCAAGTACATAATTTAATAAAAAAGGGTCTTCTGCATAACCAAATACATTGTATTACTAGCTGGTGCCCATGGCTACGCCCGCGTTTCATATGTTCTTTAGCTGTGAGTGAAAAAATGCCTATAACATTTCATTAATAACTAACCTAAAAAAGTAATGAATGAAGAAAAATGAAAGTTTTTGTTTTTATTAGCGGAAAAAATGTACACAAGAGTAAATTAAAAAAAATTAGAAAAGCGAATCCAAAAAATAAATAACTTTAAACCATCTACGAAAAATTGATAGTAGTCCATCCCGATATGTTCAGTAGTTTCGAGGTAATGGTGCGTCAAAGTAACCCCAGTATATTGACTACTATCAATTTGTATAATATATATATATATATTATTGCTGATTTCATTTCACTACTTCTGTAGGTATGCCAATTTATTAAAACTAAGTGATAGAATGCTTTAAATGAAAAAAACTGTATATTTCTTTATTTATTTATCGATGTATATTATTAATGTAAATAAAAAAATCAAGCAATTACTGGTTCTTTATTTTTATTTATATATAGTAAATACTTTAATATATTATTTTCTTTATTATATTTAAAGTAATTTTATTCAATATTCAATATAAAAATTATTCAACTCTCTAGACTGATGTTAATTTTTGCTTTAAAGTAAATATATGTAGACGTTTGGCACTTACGTTTCAGCTTTATCTTGATATTGTTTTTAGGACTCCAAGTTGAAAACAATCCCGGTATGTCAACGTTACCACGTACACTCATTTACTAACACAAACTCGAGTTTTTTTCGCACACATTACAACAATCGTTCTTCCATTTGCATACATTGTATATGACTTATCTTAGAATTACACTTTTATTCGATTTATCGACGAATAAACATAGTTCTGGCGATAGTACACAGTACAAAGAGCATGCGCTTGGGCAACTGTCAACTGATGTTCTAAGTTACCGCTAGTTGGTGCGTAGCTGTTGGAAAGAGAGGGGTGCACGTCCGGTGCGAGTGTGAGAGAGAAGGCAACATAGTATAGCCTTAAAAGCTTAACCCGCCCGAACTTCTGGCTTGGATTATAATATGCACGCTGCAAGTAGGTATATTGCGTTTCTTTTGTTTTGTTTATGTGCTGATAAATTTGGTTCGCTTCCGCTCTTTTAATTAAGCATTTCGCGTCATATCATAAAGTATTTCGATGCCTTACTTGTAATGAGTGAGTAATTTGATATATAATAATGGGAAGAGGTTTTGTGTTGTGGCTAATATTATAAAGTCTCAGATATAATTATTGATTTTATTTATTGCCAAATGCATACACAGGATTCAGTTGAATTCTTTAACAAATACAGTATTTTAAAACTTGAAAAATTATGTTGTCTTGTAACTTTTAAGAGCCTTTTAAATATGTATGACTGAAAAATGAAGTAAAATTAAGGCCTATTTATAAAAAATAAACAATGAGCAGACATAAAATAAGAGCTAATTAGTTTTTTATAAATTGATTTGACCTTTTTAGTTTTACCAAGTTGAATATTGCAATGTAATTAATCAATCACCTACCTCTAATTATAAAACTACATTATTAAAGGAGTTCAGACAACAACGGAATCCAGTATAAGATGGAGCTGGTATTTAAATTACTTGTACTAATTATCTCGACTCATTTCTCGTCAACAGGAGCCCGTCTATTGGAATTAACCAGTTTGTGAACAGTTATAAAACAGCTGACAGACTATTTACTCCCGTATTAGGACTACGTCGCATAGATGGTCAGGCTATGTGGGTCACAGGCTACTCGGTTATAAAAGCAACTGGATTTTAACTTACAGTTGCTTGTTATAATTACTCTTTTATGTACCTATTTGATTAATAAAAATGATGCTCTGTGGAAGTAATTCAAAAGGACATCTTTCAAAAGAAGTGATAGCTAAAAATCACTTGAAGTGGTAATACCAAAGTAATATCAACTTAACACTTTTATATTTTGAGTTGATTTTAAATAGAAAAGAACTATTACAATGAAGAGTATTTATAATAATAGTACTTGGGAGTATATTAGAGATAATTTGAAAATAGCACCAGTGACAGAAAAGTGAAGGAGTAGCTGTCTGTCTTGGTATGGGCATGTAATGCGCTAGTGGAAGTGAATGTTGAAAGAAAGGTATTGGACATGAATGTGGACGGTTACAGGGGAACGGGAAGACCAAAAAAAAAGATGTATGGACTATGTAAAAGATGTTTAAAAAGGGAATGAATGTCGATATGATTCCAAATAGAGATGAATGAAAAAGGAGACATGTTGCGCCGACCCCAAATAAAATAATAAATAATAACAACCGATACCTGCGGTCCGCTTGCATGAAACAAGTTCATTTCTTGGTGTAAGAAGACACTAAAGAGTTTTAGTGGGTATTCCTGTCGCTTTACGCCTAGCGAGTCCCGCATACCCCCTCTCCGTTTAGTTTGAAAGAGTGGATGCGTGAATGCATTTCTCATTGCCAAAATAAAACAAAATCATTTCTCCACATTATTCTTCTTCTTTTTTTTTGTATATGGCTCCAACGCTCATTTACCATTGATTTTGCTAATATGGCAATCTGGTTACTGAGACTGTTCTTCTGTGGATCTCCTCACACCGGATTCGATCATGCAGTGCAACTCCAAGTATAGCCCTCTCCATTGCCCTTTGAGCAACTTTGACCTATTTTTTTTTAGAAAACCCTAATGTAATAAAATAAATATGTGATTAAACAGAAAAATCCGTTCTACTGTTTAATAGCTTTGTCGATATTACTTTCCTAAATCCGCTTTACAATGATTCTAACTTCGAAGAAGGATAGATTATTTTCAAATTAAAAAAAAGAACGTAAGTGTTATTAAATTACAAAGTTTTACTAAGTATATCTTTGATAATAAAAAAAAAACTGTCCCTAATATATGTAGAAGTATGACAAAAAAATTAATGTTACCAGTCACACAAAAACAGTCAAGTTGGTTTTATGAAGCAAGAAAACGAATATTACATTCCAAACAGTGACAAAGATAATTACCCCAAACACTTATCTAAATTGTTATTAAAATGCTGAAACGAGAAAGAAGTTTCAACAGTGCAAAAAAAAGTTATTACACGCTTGAAGAATATAATAGGAAATTTCGTAAAAATGAGACTTACATAATTTGAAAAAGCTTATTTCAAGTGGTTTCACGAGCAAAGTCAAGGAACTTTGCGAAAACGTGACCTTTTGACATGGTAATGAAACTTTCTTACATAGACAATGTTTACCGGAGGATCCGAGAGGAGAATAGTAAGTCGCTTTTATTTAAGACAAAATTGTAACAAAATTTGTAAATTGTCAGTAGATAAAGAACCGCATCGTTTTTTTTACACATGTATTCTAAATGGAAACTCTTTTTGGCGGTTTTTTTTTTCTAACTGACTAGATGCCATTGTACAGAAGGTCCTTGATAGCTTTACCGCATTTTGGGAACGAGTGTTTAAACCGGTGGTCATCAAACTGCGGCCCGCAGACCATATGCGGCCCTTGAACGGTAATTGTGCGGCTCGCGATGTCGCAATCAATTACGTTAGACAATGACTCAAACCCGGTATACAAAAAGTTTGTGTATTAGGTTATCAAAAATTACTTCATATGCCACACAAAACTATGGGAATTTGGGTTTGAAAACTCAAAAAAATATATTAATTAATAGATAGTACTCCTCACATTGACGTATGTGGTCCTTGACCAGAAAAGTGTGACGACCACAGGTTTAAACACTGAACCGCGAGAGTTATAGCTAACGCGTAAGTGCACGGAAGTGGCTAGTGAGACATAAATTACACGGAATTTACCTAACGCTAAATTAACCGTGGTCAAGGAAATCTTTGGAGTCAGTGGAGTTGGGATCGGAGGACTGTCTGGGCCACTACCGGATGTGGCCACGAAATATAAAGTCCCTGTTTGTTTAGCTCCAAGTTCTGGTATGCTAATTGTCTCATAACTTGAGAATCACTGAACCTTTCATATATTTTTTTTAATTAAATTCTTTGGCCAGGTTTTTAATATGTTATTATAACGTCAACCTACAAAAAAAGTTTGAAGATAACAGTGAATGATGTCGATGCAAAGATGATCACCATTACGTTCTTTAATATAATCTCATTAATCTATTGAATATTTTAAAGAAACAATAGTAAGAATTATATAGAAAATGTTATATGGCTATTGAGTTGCTGGCATATATAGCATTAAATATTAATTTATTATCACCCCATCGTAATATCGACAGGCATATATAAATGTTTACATTCAATTAATTTTAGGTAAACCTTGTCGACATACAACTAATATTAGTAGTTAGAATGGGTGAATAGAAATTAAATTAAATAAATTATTCAATTATGTATGCGCGCTAAAATTAATAATAATATAAATTAATAAATTATGTTAATAAATAATTAGTAACAAGGATTAAAACAAATGAGTTTGTAGCCAGTTTAATTATTATTTTGTATGCATTTTTTTTATATTATTCTACTTATAAATTAAAATTTTGTTAAATTTTTTTGCCTTTTCTATATTATGGTCCAGTAATAAATCAACGAAATATTGTAAAATCTGATGAATTCCAACAATTATATTTGTGGTGTAGCCATCGATAAATTAATCTAAAGGCATAATGGATAATTTCTAGGGGTGACATTCATTCATAATAGGACACGAAAAATTGAAACATTTGTGGACTTTCATTCGTTTTTTTTTTGCAACCCTAAATCATTAAGACTTGGACGGCCAGATTTAAACTAATAAACGTGCCGAACGAACAATAGACTTTAAAGTTTAAGGGAAAGTTCTTGTCAGAGCATTACGTAGTCATAGAATATTTAATATTTCTCTTAACAATTTCCCTTAAGTTGAAATTTTGTCTCAAACTAACTTATCCACGTGCTTGGGTGACTGCTCTTAAGAACTAGGTACAATTTGTGGCTTAATATGTTAGGATGTTTAACTTAAGTTATGAATGCTTTACAACGTAGTAAAAATATTTGTTTGTATCATGATATATTCTGGTTCTTTAGCACATTTTGCTCTTAAACAAATGTAATTTTTCTGCGTCCTACTAAAATTATGTCTAATTTTATTACATGTCTTATGGATGCTTGGCGTCTCCTTAAGTAACTAATTAAGGGTTTTTGACAACTGAATAATGCCGTTAACTTAAATGAGGGATTTGTGGTATTTAGAGAATGTTAACTAGCACAAGGGAACCACAATTTTACGGACCTTGCTTTAAGCTATTATGAGTATGCAAACCCTGCAGGATTTATTTTAGCTAAATTTATAAAATAACCTGTAAAACTTGCGTCTAGTGTGTTACTGTGTCGTTCTGCCAGCGTGTGCAAGAGTTTGCCCAGTTGGGGATCGAAGCAAATCTAATGCACGCACCGGGGCCTTCGACAGCGACCCGAAACGTGTTTCGATCCTCAACTGGGGAGAGTTCAGTACCCGCTGCCATCGCGATACAGTGACAGGAAGATAAAAGTTTAATTTCCATTTTAATTAAACTTTAAACATAACCCATACATTTCTTAAGGAATAAAAATTATTAAAGAACTAGCTTTGTGCCCTCGACTCTGCCTGCATTCCATATATTCTTCGCTTAATAGAGTTTTTAAATATTCATTGGAAAATAATGTTTTGATGAAGCTGTCCATTATTTTGATTACAATTTTACGAATTTTAGTTATTTTACAGGGACCCTTAATTATTTTCCTAAAAATATTGTTATAAGAAAAAAGCAAAAGATATATCTCATCTCACAAATTCAAAAAAACTTGTAAGTAAAACTGACCATAAAATAGATTTTTTGTTTTACTTTTTGAAGTTATACTTCTATTGCCGCGTTAGGGAAAAATTATGAGAGTAAATTTTTAAAATGCGCGCACAACCGTCACGAAAACCCGACACTCTGAAGTTAGCTAGTCAACATACAAGGCGCGCGCGCAACCTTCACGAAAAGCCGACACTCTGAAGTTAGCTGTCAACGTTTTAGTTTTATCTATTATTACGTCAAAGAAGTATAACTTCTTACGTACGTACATAAGTATACACACACACTTTTTTTTACGTGGTCATCCAATTATTTCCTGAAATTATTTCTAATACTAACAGAAAGCAAAGATATTTCTCACAAAGTCAAACAGCTGCCAATGAAACTGTGCATTGAATCGGGTTTTAATTAAAATTTCAAGTTTTATTTTTTTAACACAATACCCTAATTATTTTCGAAAAATCAAAGTTACAGGCAGTAACTTCAGATATCCACCAAAAAATGTCTCGTCAAAATCGGTCCAGCCGTTCCGGAGATTACCCGATACAAACAAACAGACTGGCAGACAGACAGACAAAAAATTTAAAAAGTGTATTTTTGGTATAGGTTTCGTATATACATTCATATGTATTTAGCAAAAAGTTGTTATTTTGATATTACAAACAGAAACTTAAATTTTCTTTATTAGTATAGAAAAGAGTTAAAGAGAAATATTTAGAAATACTTAGAAATATAATTTCTATAAAACTATTCAAAATAATTAGTGTATTGCATGAAATTGTAACTAGCGGTCAATGAGTGGCATGAAAATTGTCGGCGGAGTTATTAAATGCTAAAAAGTCGAGACGTTGTCGATTATAGAATAAATTAAATATTAATCGACCATTGACACTTTACAATGATCGATCGATGGAGACGTAATGGCCGATAATTTTTACACAGGCTGGTCGTGTATCGTGTTTGATGTGTTTATCTAATCTTAAAGGAATTTAAATTACCTACTGCTCACTAGTTTTTCTAAGCGAATTTACTCGATATTTTTTAAGTTTAATTGCAATAGATTTTTCGTTATGTAGTGTATTTATTTATTAAAGAAACGCTATTAATCGGTCAGAGTATTAAAACATTTAAAATATTTTTATTTTCATTTAAATGAGTATTGAAAATACTGAAAAGAACAATTTAAACACGAAATTAAAGTAAATTTATAATAAATTTATACATTATTATACGACTATTGAAATGAATATAAATAATGTAACAATGTTGCTAAAATTAAAAGAAAATAACAGTAAATATAACAGTGTATTATTTGTTCAATTAAGTTGTTAGTTGTAAAAATAAAATATGTATAAATTAAATTAAACTAGCTTCAAATTTCAAACTTCAAATTTCATAATAAAAATATATCTAAAAACAGTTTTAGAAATCAAATGTATGTATATCTTTTTAGTTAACAATTAACACAAAATTTATCCACATTTATACACATTACATACACACGCACACACACACACACACACACACACACACACACACACACACACACACACACACATACACACACACACACGCATACATGTAAACATTGTCTGATAATTAGTTTTTAAATATTTATAAATTCATTTTTGGCTCTTAATTTTATGTATCAGTTTAGTTGAAAATGTATTTTTTATACGACCTGTGAATTTTAATGTAAATAAATAAATAAAATAGCTATGTAAACGGCACCGTATGTATATAACCAATATTGTTAATTATTCTAACTAGCAAAAAATCATTTAAAACCGTTTACTCGTTCTCGAGTTAAAAGCTAACAAATAAAGGACTGATAGATATATAATTTTTAGCTTTTATAATCTGTAACGATGGAATATAAATGTTCTTAATTCAATAATTATCGACGGAATTACTTAAATGATGGAATAGTACATTTTAAAAATAATAACATCTTTAAATACATAGCGATGATTACCTATCTACTTTCAAAATACTATTATGTTATATATTCAACATATTATTTTGACGAATGAAACGAAAAATATTTCCAACGATTTTATTTATTTAGCTTGCAGTCAAGGCTTTAGGGGTGGGTGTCATTTTGGTGTGGGGAGGGGAAGGAGTAAAGGTGAATTATCGTGTTTCACGCATTTTTTGTGTGTGTTTAAATCTAGTAATTGATTTTTTACCATTTGATTTAAAACTTGCTTACAAGATTTTATTTGAGTGGGATTACCTTAATGTAATAACATACTCTACATCAATAAACCAATAATTATTAATAAAATATTTATAATCGAGAATCATTCTAGTGAACTATGTCATAAAATGCGATTTCGCGCTTTTTAGAAACCGCATAACATTAAACCCTTTTCATTTTATACCCGTTTTGTCTCGTAAAAAAGATACTCGTAGAGTTGTAAAAATTTTAATGTGATGGTAGAGTTAAATTACCCTTATTATCCTTCATTTGTATATTTGGATAAATGTACTCGAGAACATAATAAAATATATATAGCAACATGTTATACATATTGGAAAGAGTGAGATTTATACGCGCTTACTGAATTATATACAGCAATAATATTTATTTAGAATTGCTATTAAGAAATAAACAGGCACAGTGTAATTATTTTAGTTTACGTAAAATAGTTTGTTATAAATTGCATATGTTGCCGCTCTGTTAAGGACAGAGGTGTATCGTTGGTTAATATGAATTTTGGTCGTTTACAAATAAGATAAGTCTTATATTACAAAAAAATATAATCTATTTACTTTATCAAAACCCATATATATACCCATAATAATAATCTCACACAATATTTAACTCCATTTCGATGAGCTTGTAGTTAAATGTAAAGAGATAGATAATTATTTGCCACACATGTTTGCACTAGAGTTTTTGTTCAAGCACATAATTTAAGTACTATCTTATAATTATCTAATGAAGTTTAGAATAAAAAGAATAAAAGAAACACAACGCTATTCTACGGAATAAGATAACTAACATATATGTAACAGACAGATGCAAAAAAGAAGATACAATCTTTATAAAGAAAATGATAAATTATATTCGTTGGTAAACAAATCAGTTGAGAAAGGGAGAACCGATTTGGTTATTTTATGTAAATTTATATTTAATTTTTTTATTAGCTCAATTAAGATTCAAAACAATTAATACGTTTTTAAAATTGAAACATTCTTCAAAAACGGAATGCACTTTTTTTTGGGAGTTTTTGTGTGAACATTTATTTAAATGTTAGAAAATCGTCAGATGTCTCATGTACATACTAATAACATAATGAAAGTACTAAGACATATCCGAAATTCACGTAGAATCATTTTTGTTCACTTACGTTGTATTATATTTTTTATTCTTTCAAAACTACCGACCAAGAGTCTGCAGAATCCGGTAAATAATAAACATGTTTATCATCATAGTATGAAAATTAAAAAGTACTTTTCTAACACTCAAAGGAAGATTAGATACGCCGCACCGACTGCTACATTAAAGTTACCGTAAAGGAGTATGAAACACGAAACTTTGCCATTACAAAGTTATACTAGTTTGTCAACCAAGTGTGCTCAATAAAAGCAAAGTGTATCGTTGACTAAAATATTATTTTATTACTGATCTTTCAAGAGTATTCATGACAATTAAAATGTAAAATCCGATCTAATAGTGTTTTACTTTTGCCCGATTAATAAATTTCGAATTATTGATCAATTTAAAATAATGTGTCGAGTACCCATAAAAATAAGACAATAGGAAAACAATGGAAAGCTGGTGTAAACTCCAGGTAAGTGCTCAAGGAGTTAATTTCTGAACGATGTAATCCCCTTGGATACCTAACTTTTCTGCTTACATTATATTATTTTATGAAAAACTTAAGACGTGGTTCAGATCAACAGCGTTAGTTCGTTCGAAAAAAAAAAAAAACCATTTAGATTTTCTGTATGCTAAGTTCGTGTGTGTGTTTTTTAACGAATATTCTAGAATATATTTTAATGTAAATGTACAAAATTGTTAAGTAACGTAAGCGGTATCTAAGAATATTATTCAACATTAACCAGACAGTGAATATATAACGTGCAGGAAACACGCTACGAAGCGAAGGTATTGTACTATACCTTCGCTTACCATGATATTGTATAAATACTAAATAGTAAAATTTAAAATATATTCTCTTAGATATCGTGCCAGTTTTACAGTTAAAAAGAACGATTTATTTATACAGTTTACTTGGAATGAGTTGTTTTAATTGTCAACAAATGTTAACTAGTTGTTCAATTCATGAACATATATTTTTAATTTGGCAACTGCCCTAAATAAGTGTATTGTAGTTTTCTTACTCTAGTAATACTGGTTTCCTTTTCCTTTTTATCTTTTGTTTTATATACGACACGATATATCTTCTGTTACAATTCTGTATTAAAAATAGAAATAAAATTTATTTCTATATAAAGATGTGTATTACTATATAATATACACTAGTCAACAACTATATTAATTGTTATATTATATATTATTATTGTATTATATTTTGAGATAAATTAAAGTATCTTCAAATACCTAGAATTAACGAAAAAATGGTTGTGCCGATCTTGCTTATTATACAAAAAGGAGATGATGACTTGGAATAATAATTTATATCTTATAAATTATATAGGATGTTTCAAAAATTCGAATTGCCGAATTAAGGATAAAAATCCTTAATTAAAATTTAAAAAATCGTAATTAGCGGCTGAGTCCACGTTTCATATATTCTTCACTGCGTAATATAGTTTTTATTTTTTTTTCATGGAACTCTATTTATTTTCCTTAACTTTTTTGTATTAATGGAAAGCAAATATATTTCTCACAATTTCAAATAAGGCATGTATAATTATTTTTGAAAAATGAAAGTAATCGCAGTTACACGGAGTAACTGCAGCTATCTGTCACAAAAACTCACATCAAAATCGATGCCACCGTTCCGGAAATTACCCAAAACAATAGACAATTTAAAAAAATGTATTTTTTGTATTATAAACAGACAATTCAGTTTCATTTATATTAGTGTAAATAATTAACATTCGAGGGTTTTTAGTGACTAAATAGTTTTACAGGTAACTACTACTTTTTTACTGAATTTTACACATTAATCTTATTACTATAACAAAACAAATTAAATAAAAGTTGGAAATGTAACCCGCCAAATTAATACATTTTGTTGACCATATAATTTCCTTATTAGATACATATTACATTATGTTGTGTCATCGCATTTAAAGTGGTTTAGTTATACGACCTTCTTTAACCCCTTGTATAGAAACTTCTTTGAATTTTCATTAACATAAAAAACTAAATAATTCCGCTTTACGTATATATATTTTACTACACAGTTTAACACTTAACAGTATCTTAGAGTTATAAGACTTATTAGGAAATATTGTAACGAATAACTATGAAGCATAAAATAAAAATAATACAATACCCAAATGGTCACCAACTCGCAAAGTCGCCGACCTATTTTATAGGTTAGATATAATAAAAAAAACCCTTATTATTAAAATGAAATAAAATTTGTTAATTATAATCCGTTCACTATAACTTGTCCCTTGACTCCCTTTCCTTTATGTTGGCACTACAGACCGTCATTGGAAAGTCAATCGATTCTGTAAATTCAAGTAGCGTTGTGATTTTAGAGTAGAAATTAGGGGTTTTTATTGCTTGAATCATGTTACAGATGTTTAAAAGTATTGTAAGAAAAGATGATTGAAGGTTCGTGCTTTTTGTGAAGGAAAAAGAGTAAACAAATCTCCGATTATTCCATTAAATCGAGGATGGTTTTGTGTGTTGAAATGACATGCTAGTAAAATCGAGTTGACATACGTTTATATTTAAACTGCGTTTTATTTGACAAATATGTTTTATTTTTTTAGTATATATTTTGTATTAGGGATATAAGTACGATAATTACTATCTATCCAGAAAGTAGTAAAAAAAGCAGTAGTGGCGGGAGAGGAAGAGAAACTTTAGAGATGATTGTATTCCACCGGATAATACTTACCATATTTCAAATTAATATGCTACTTCTCGCAATCTGTGCAATAATTACATTATTATGTCATTATTGTTACCTGCTAATGTTTATTTTATTTATTTTGTGTGTGGCAGATATTTGCGATAAATAAACCGTTATTAGAATCATGAAGATAGCGGTTGTTGCTGCAGCTACTTCCCAATAAAATTAGAACCTTGGGAAAAATACGCACCAAGGAAAAGACTTTAAAATTAGATGACTTCGAGAAACAAAATCTCGAGAAAGATTCATCTGATTCAAATAGAAAGAAAGTGGAGTTCTAAATGGAAGTTATTAATGTAGAGTAAAATTGTACTTTGGAGACACAAGTAAATATAAAAATGACGGTAACATGCTTGAACTTGACTAGTGACAGTGACGGTCCTTTAGATCATTCAAATTGTAAGATTATTTAAAGTAAAAATAAAGTATATTTTGAATAGATGTTTTTTTTATGTATTGCATTACTTTATTAAGGCAGTTCGCCTAATGTGTTCGAATAAAATTTACCCTATTTAATACTCAAGGTAAAATTTTCTCGCATAATTCATATAACATGACATTTTTTTTTGACGAATATTAACGTAATATTAACGAAAATGTACGTGTTCGATCTTCAGTAGTTATTAAATATTAAAGTTACGTGAGTAATGACTACACACTGACTTATGAATATTTACATGATTTGTAAATATTTATTTAATGTTGTTTGCCATGTAAAATAAGCCTTGAGAGCTTTCCTTAGTTTAGCGCTGTGTGAAATATCCTTCAATAGTATTGCGATTTATGTTTCGTTTTAATACTCGAACATCATATATAATTCACGTAAATTAAATGACTAATTTTAGTCACTCATAGTTAATCTTTTATCACAATTTATCCAACCTTCATCATCTACCCTAATTTTTTGGAGGCACAAAATGAGAAAATATGCAGCCCGACTAGTCAGAACTACCAACTCCTGAACGGGGGGACTTTTAATAGTGAACGGATTGTAAATTGAAATCTACAATGGAAATTTCTGTTATGTCGATGTCACATTAATTTTTAGTGTTAAATCTTTATTTGTGAATTAGTTTGTTAATTTAGTTGATAGAACAAAATAATCCGAAAAATCTTTTCTTACTTTTAATGACTCTCACAAAGACAATTAAATTAATTTTCACTCTAAATAAATATATTAAAAACAAAATGAATGTATAATAATATATAAACTGTAGGTTCTAGGAACTATACATTTAATTTTTGTATAAAAATTTTACAAAGGATAAAAAAACCTGCTACGTCTCCCTCCTTAAGAACCTTCCTGGCCAGGCTCTTGTCCGAGAGCGTGTACGTCCCTCGCGCTGCTGGTCACAATCCGAGGAAGACTTCCTTTAATAATTTTCCACCCTTAATGATATCATGAGTGCAGCATCATTCCTCGATATCTATATACTCGACATATATTGTATATATTTCGAAGTAATATATCTATAATAATATCTTAAATCGTATTTTAGACCGATGTTTTCTTTTATTTTACGTCCTCTGTCTCTCTACCCCTTTTTTCTTATTCACACAAGATTCTGTTGTCCATTCTCGACGTTCTAAATATCAAATTTTAAAATGTTTTTTCTTAAAGGCCTCCTCAATTAATCTATTAAAAACTCATGTTAGATTTGCAGAGCTGACGCGTAAGATGTTTTATAGAACTGACAGTTGACATAAATAAACTAATAGAAAACCTTCGTGTATTCTTAATGAATTTAATTAATAAATATAATGAAGATGTATAAATAATAATAATATAATAAATATTACACAACAGTGCTTACACAAGGTGGTATTGTTTGACGTTAATTTGATGTATGCGGTAACATGTTGCTTCTCAACGTATTCGTATGTTAGTAAATTACAAGTGTAATTAACATAAATGATACGAGAGCAGAAACTAAATATGGCGCGCTGTCTAGTTAACCTTGTTCGAATACATACATAATTCGTGATGTTAATGTGCCGTTATAAATCATTGTGATTCATGCTAAAAGTCTGGTTTAGATAATTTACGTTTGTGTGGAAAAGAAAATGGGACTAGTTGATAATTTTATTTTATTCTATTCATTACTTTCATCCGATGTTAAGTGATAATGTAAACTAAGACGGTAACATGCTCAGTCTATAGATTCTAGCTCTCAAGTGATTTTACTAGAACACACTTATAACTCTTTGGCGATAAATAAATAAATCTAATTTTACTAAAATTGTATATTTTTTTATTTCTGTAATTATTGTAAAGTATACCTAAATATTGTAATTTAAAAATATGTGATTAATTACAAGATATTAGATAGATAAAGATAAAATAAAGATTATATAAAGAGACCAATCGAATTTAAATATTTTAGTTTAATTTCATGTAACTCCAATAAACTAGTTTAAAATTTATTTTAAAAATAGAGTCGATTATAAAAAAAATGCGTATCTAAAATCTAAAATTAGAAGCAGTTAAATCTATTTTTATAATACAAATCGAATACTTTTTCGGTAAAATCGTATTTATGACGCGAAAACATAAATTTACTCAAGTTAAGATGCCATATGATTTAGCAGATAACTTATAAGAACGAATTTTTGGAAATTTGAAAATAAATATCACATGTCAATGGACTTACTATCATTCTATACACTGTGACTATAACTTGCCCACTACAAAGCGGCCAGTCTCAAACTCATTATCACATCAAACGCTCCAACTGCGGTATCATCAATAGTTTTTATATTTTACTCAACTTCATACATATTCTTTAATAGAGAATTTGATAAGACGTTAGAGAACGTAGCCACATATAATAAACTAATAAAACTCAACTCAGAATCTAAGTAAGTGGCATTCATTTTAAATGCAAAGAAGTTGATAGTTTATTTTTAATTTGCCACAATATTGTTGATAATACCACAAAAATACAGTATTTGTAAGATAATAGTACTAAAGTTCTCCAAGTTTTTTTTTGATACTGACCACCTTTACTAAAACCTCACCAGATATTAAGTGACTATATGACCCAGTATCGTAATCACAATAAAGATAGTGGTACTGGCTGCCAAGTAATGCTGCCGGAACTCACCTATTAATGTTTGACGACAAGTTAACAAACTTAAAAATTGTAGCTAATTACCCAGGCGGGCTTTATTAGGAAATGCCCTACCAATATCCTATGATTTCACATGATGTTTTGCTTCACCGAAGTCTCAGGCTCGTTATCAAGATTTGAACCGGAAAGCCCGTAGACACGGAATTCAACTACACTACCAACTGCACTATTATCGCCATCATCACGATGATCTTTACGATATTCTTTTTCAACGTTAACCGTTTTGTTAGTAATTAAATTCAAATAAATACATTTAGCAAATCCACGACATACTCATTTCAATTAAATAAAGTCTTGTAGCCACCGTCAGTGAAATACAATGACACCACATGTAATAGCTACACACTCTTGTAACACTACACACACTGTAAAGGGTCCTTTTTTATTTTAGTTACTAGAAAATTTCACGGTTTTTAATTGCAAGTAGAGGCTCAAGCCGAAATTTGTATCGCTTTGGTACACTACTTGTACTTTAACGAAGTACTTTCCGAGTTTGATCGTGGTCTGAAGTATGTGACCACACACTTATGCAACCTCGCGAGGAGCTCAGTCGCTATGAATAACAGATAATGGGTGTGACAGCTGCCATTGCATTATACATTCTCACGTCTTATAACTACGTGTGTATTTATACCTGTACTGTACGTGTAATGCCTCGAAAAACTTAAAGTCCATTAACTCAGGCGCCAACCTTTCACATACGCTTAACTTGGACAAACTTCCTACGTAATGGGAATGATACGTTAGCATTTTTCGGCAGAATGCTTTAAGATCTAAGTCTCAAAGCCCCTAAGATAAATTATGTTAATCAGTACTGACCAGTCTGTCCTCTTGGCGTTTTTACTCGTCTTCCAACAGCGGGTGACACTAGACTGAAGGCTCGGTCTGCACGTATCGGCAACTGTAATGTAGTAGGCTGATTCGGCTCCGAATGCCGGGCACATATTGCCGCTTCGACGACCGAATCGATGCTGGCTGAACGATGTATCTGCCCTGCTGATTCTCGCCTGAGGACAGAAATTAAAAGTTTAATATACGATGCTTAAAAACACTTTTAATAAAATGTTTCTACCTCAGTATGTCAATTTGTTAGCTTCAATACGTTCAATAACCATTGAACTGCTTTATTGTGATAATTTTTTTATTTCATATAGACCTCTCGTACTCGACTAGGCAGTGACCACCATAGACATTGTCATAAATAATCACAGTGATGTGTAGAGAAGCGTCGCGTTCCAGATTGCTGAATTCAGCAAGTGTATATCCAAACGTATCTAGAAACTGACATAATGGTGGTGACTATCAATGAATTGAATTTACATCTAGTATCGTTGCAGTCCTTGGACTGTACTTTATTTAACATCAGAGAAAATGTAGTTAATTTTTTCTAACTAGCTAACGCTGTTGACCTAAAGTAAAGCAGCTTCACCGGTAGTTTGGAGGCGAGTGCTCTAGGCATTCAGCCGCAAAAAGGTAACTTGCAACAGGGTTACTAAAGTGGTGCAAACCTCTACTTGGCTGTACCCGAGTGTAAAAAGTTCTACCTAATTTTGAACCTTTTTTTTTTTTTTTTTGACGGGGGGAAATGCATTTACGCACTACCCTTATCTATTGTATTTGGAGGATCAAAGTCCCCCAAATACAATAGATAAGGGGGCACGGAGTGACGAGCTCCGTGCCAGTGTGGGACTCACCCGGGCGAAAGTCGCCCGGAAATACCCACGAAAACCCCTCGGGGCCGACCGCTGCATTTGGGATGGGGGCGACACGGGGTGGCTTTCGCAAGCACCGCGTCGCCCCCTGCAGCGAACCCACCCGGCCCGTCAGTGCAATGGCCCGGTGGGGATGGAGGAGAAAAGTTCCCCTCCACCTCTTAGCTCGCCTCAGGAGAGGCATGACCTAACGGTCAGACATCCAGGGGGCGGGATAAGTTTCCGCCCCCCATAAGAAGAAAAGGGAAGAATTGTAGAGAGCAGTGGCGGGCAAAGAGAAAAATGGGGAAGAAACCCGCCACTGCTTTAAGAGAAGTAGGTCCCTCCCCTTCACTCATCTTGTCTTAGTCGACAAGACGTAGGAAGGAGAGGGATACCTGAAGAAAAACGAAGGAAGAAAAAGAACCAAGAAAAAGAGACAGAAGAATACGGCACAAGCCTCCACACACACAAACCCCCCTCTACGGAACACGCCACCAACACCCCCAACTTCCACGGCACACGCCACCAACACCCATCCCCCCCGGGCAAGTCTACATGCGGAAGAAGCTCCGCACGTGGCGTGCCCACCGCCCCCTGGGCCTCTTGCGCCTCCGAGGATCCGCCCCAGGATCCTCTTCACGGGTCCTCTCGGCCGCCTCCTTCTGCAACATAACTTGTTCGCAGAAGGACCTAATTTTGAACCTTCTTTTTTTTTTTTTTTTTGACGGGGGGAAATGCATTTACGCACTACCCTTATCTATTGTATTTGGAAGATCAGAGTCCCCCAAATACAATAGATAAGGGGGCACGGAGTGACGAGCTCCGTGCCCGTGTGGGACTCACCCGGGCGTGAAGCGCCCGGAAATACCCACTAAAACCCCCCGGAGCCGTCCGCCGCATTTGTGTTGAGGGCGATACGGGGTTGCTTTGGCATGTCGCCGCGTCGCCCCCTGCAGCGAACCCACCGGGCCCGTCAGTTCACCTAATTTTGAACCTAACTAAGCCATAGATTTTTATTTAATAATAATAAAAAAGGTTCCTTACAGGACCTATAGACCTGCGTGTTTACTGTAGGAGTATGTGTTCAGTGTGGTGCGTGAAATGATTATTGCCTGTTCAGTGTCATTGTATCACGCTGGCAGCGGCGTCAATAAACTTACCCAGTTAGGGAACTGCGTGTTGTGTGCATGATAAAATGTAGTCCTTTTGTTGAGTTCGTATATGAATTTATATTATCTAGTCAGGTTTTTTTAGCATTGTATATTTTTTGATATATATTTAATATATCGAACAAATAATGAAGGTAAAAAAATAAAATGACCACGAAATATTTAATTTAAGCAACATTTTACTTAAAAAAAAACATTGAATATAATAAGTAATACAAAGTATACAGTGAATAAATGCGTGGAATAGAAAATATGATCTAAAAGCGTGCAAAATTCTTACATAATATTATCGCCAAATAATCAATTTATTTTCATCAATGTTTGCCCTCGAAGTAACAAATAACATTGAAAACATAATATGAAAATATTTAATGTGAAAAAAAATATTATTAAAAAAATCAGTTTCAAATGCTTTAAAATTCAGCATAAGATTTTGTCCATTATTCTTTTGCCTTTGACGATACCACTGAATTTGAATTATTTAACTCACATATTCATTTCATAGTAACAAAACACTATTTTATTTTTTTGAATAAATTTTATTAATGTACAAATTGAATTTGGACTACGGAAAAACATTGAAATAAGTTACAATGTACGCACATATTTTAGTAATTAGATTGTCGATTGTCTAACAACTAAATCTGACAGTAACACGTACGTAAATTTATCTATTATTCTTAATAATAATTGGACAGCGATAGCAATACGGTATCTACCTACGTGATCACCATTTTGAGAAAATTACAATTAATCATTTAAAAGACTTTTTTGAATATACTAATATGGAAAATAATAACTTATTGTATCTACATTTTGTTTTTTTTTCTTTTAAATATAACGGTAAATGACGTAATATTTAAATCGGTGATAGAAAAATGTAAATGTACGAACGTACGTTTTTTATTGGAACTGGTTTCACTGTAACTTTTTTTGCTTTAAAAAAATATAAATATTACATTCTGTCACACGACATTATTTTGTAAAATGTACTTTAGTAATAGATTTCGCGTTTCACTCTGTATTCCGTATCAGCTTTCAATTATTAATTGGGAGTTAGGAGAAAAAGTGTACAACTCATTTGTATGCTTTTTAATATTAGAAATTGTATTTTTTTACATAGGTAATTGTAAATGGATTAAGGAAATTACGTACAATTATTATAATATTATAGATTGGCGCCGGGTATGGCGGCGTCGCGACGTCCTCATCCGCCGCTGTTTACCGCCCTATTTGCATTTTAATCGAAGTAAAACTTACTACCTGGTAAGGATTTAGAAACAAGTTTTTGGGGTTGATAAATACACTTTTTTTTTTAAATCACTTTAACATGAACTTCAATTTATTTTATTATACAGGATATATATTTTTGTTTTTGCATACAATTGAAAGCTAAAAAAAATATGTCTAAATGTTGAAATAATTAGCTTCTATATGTTCATTTAATATTTTTTGTTTTAAATTTTCCTAATAAATAAGACGAAACTAACAAATGTAAATGTATTCTAATTCATTAAATAGCTTACTTATATTCAAACTTTTACAATAAACACGTTTAACGTGAAAAGGGATTTTTAACTTTTTTATATTCTTCAAATTGTTCTAATCTCAATCGTTTACGTTCAATAACAATCTAGAGCCTAATTTAAACTTTAAAACGAAAAGTAATAAAGGCAAAATGCGATACATTGGTAATTTTAATGTAAATCAACTTTATTCATACTCTATTATTTGATGATCTAGCTATACGCCCGCGGCCGCTTTCGCGTTTTTATATGTTCTTCCCTGCGTTTTTATTTTTTTATACGGAACCCTAATTATTTTCCTGCTTCTTTTAATAGTAAAATAAAGTAAAAATATTTTTCGTCAACTCAAATTCTTGCCCGTAAAACTGTGCATTGAATAAATTTAATTAATTGCACGCCGAGTGCCGCTTATTCTAAATCACCCACAGCGTGTCTGATTACATTACTATAGTAATCTCAAAAAAATGGTGGGGAACCTGATTTTATCTTTTCTTTTCATCCTCTCACTCTCGACTTAACGAATCCAAATTCTATTGTTTCTAGGCGTTCCAAATATTCAAATTTTAAATGTTGTTTTTTGTACGGCCTCCTCAATAAATCGATTAAAAACTCATGTTACATTAGCAGAACGCGCGGGTAAGATATACTGACAGTTGACATTAATAAACTAACAGAAAACCTTCGGGTTTTATTACTGAATTTAAATAAACGAATAAAATGAAGATATATAAATAATAATAATATTATAAATATGAATTGAACTAAAACCAATCATTACAACACTTCAATTTTATTTATTAGTATAGATGTATAAATTCGATAAAATGTTTCTGATCCACGTCGTTGTTCAATACGGACCTGACTTTCACAAGCCCAACAAAATATAAGAAAAATATAACCACAGAAGAACAACAACTCTTTTAAGAAAAACCCGCAGTGTAGTGGAACAAAGAATACTAATTAGTTTGTTTACTGGTTGTTTCGAAGCTTTTCAATTACCTATTGCGGTTATACTAGATTTATTATAGTAATATACTAACTGCGTTTCATCTTTTTATACGGAACTTTAATATTTTTTTAATACTAAGATTAATTAATTAATATAGTTCTCATAAATTATAGCACTTACCCGTAAAACTGCATTTAATCGGATTTTATTCAAATTTTTATGAGTCTTTTGAACCCTAATTATTTTCTAAAATTAAAAGCTATCTACCAAAAAAGTCCCGTCAAAATCTGTTCAGTTATTCCGGAGATTAGCCATAACAAACAGACACAGAGACAAACAATTATTTTATAAATTGTATTTTTTGTATAGGTGTAGTATATATTTAGTACAAAATAATAATTTTGGCATTACAAACAGACTCTTCAAATTTATTTATTTTTAAATAGTGCTAACATAGATTTGATACGTACTATTCATATGAGAAATTTGTCCGGCATCATGGGTTATTTTATTTATTGAAAACGACACACTACGTGAATAATTTGATTACTACTGCATATTCACCACTTTGACCTTCACTAAGTCGTAGGTCCACCTTGTAGGAAAGGGGGGGAGCTCCCTACAATGTAATTTAAATGAAGAACATTTTTTTTTTGATGTTCTATACAAAAGGATTTTACAATAATTTGTTAAATTTGGCTAAAGATGGACAAAGTTAAGTTATAAGTGACGTGGATTCTTAACAAATCCGAAGTAATAGAAATTGTAACGCATGGTGCAAAAGTTTTATTTACAAAATAAACATTGTTTCAAAGCAATTTCCTTCAGGCCTATTGTTACTTCCGAGATAAAGGGGTGTTTAAACCGTTGACAATAATCGTGCGTCATTTCCAAGCTCCATTGTAGCACTAAGACTTCAGTAAAATCATTTCTGAGTTGAACATCAAAAGTATTTCTTACTGAGTTCATACCAAATAAACTTTTACATGATTGATTAAAATGATAGAATTCTAACATAAAAATAATTCTTAACATTTATAAAATATAAAAACTTTTTTAATGAAACACAATACGGAGTTCACACGAATAAAGAATAAAATTGCACTAAAAAGTCAATTAATACTTTGTTAATCTGATTCGTTAACTTTGAAATCGGTGCCAGCTTACGGATAACAAAGTGGAGTAAATGTACGTCGCTAATTATATTCGATTTTGATTAATAGTTCTTTAAAATCACCCTAGTCCTTTATTTAACTTATATGTAATTGTGATAAAGTTTAGGCAGTTACTGCCATTTGTAAATGATTATATTGGTTAACTCTAGCTGCCACTGACTCCAAAATTAACGAAGCAGATTAATAAAGTAATTATTTATTGACTTTTTAGTGCATTTTTATAGTTTATTCTTTTGAAGTCAATTTTGTTTTTAACGAAACAATTTTTTTTTCTACTTTTTAGTTTATTCTTAGGTATAGCTGTAAAGACTACTTCATAGCTTTGGAAACAAATATTTGAAACACGTTTAAGTGTCTATAATATTCGAGGGGTTTTCTCAATTTTCCTGAGTTCCACTGATCAGATCCTGATTTGGTGGAAATGGAACCACCTAGGAAGTGTATTCGATTAAAAAAAATTGCTAATCGGTCCACAATTAACGGAGAAATTGCGTAACAAACATACAAAAAAAAAACAACAGACGAATTGATAATATCCTCCTTTTTGAAGTCGGTTCAAAATTAACGTTTGAAGCCAATTTGTTTATTAATTACATATCTAAGCAAAAACCTAAGAAATTGACAAGGGTGAGTTGAATACCTTGAGCATTTTATTATAATACCACAATTTTTCCATATATTTCTTATCTAAAGAATATTATTTTTTATTTATTTTACTAAGGGGATTTGGGTAAACAATCGTGTCGTCAATGATATTATATAGAAAAAAAGATATAATTGCATGTCGTCATAACCTAAAAATGTTAAAATTTAAAACTTTTTACACAGGCAATCATCTTACACTTCTCACTTATAAGCTAGATATGGAAATAAAGTTATACAACACTTTAGCCAATCCTCCTAATTAAGTTGGTAAAACGATATAAAGGTAATATACACATTTGAAGCGATTTATTTATTTTTTTTTTTTTTAGTAACTATTGATTTGTTTGTTTTAGTTTTATCATTTAAAGATGTTAAAGACACTAAACCAAGAGGTGTTGGCTCTCAAACGATGCTGCCAGAACATACCTATTGATGTTTGGCGGCAGGTTTTCAAACTTAAAAATTGGTACCCAGGCGGGTATTATTAGTAAATGCCCTACCATAATGCTGCAGTTTCCTCACAATGCTTTCCTTCACCGAAAGCTCATTTTCATTATAGAGTTAGATGAATGGATTCGAACTTACATACATGTCCTACCAACTTCGCCATCATAAAAAAAAGTTCCTCTTTAGACTCAGTTTTAATGTCACCATGAACGAAGTCGCAGGCAGAAGATAGTATAGTTCTATTTTGTTCAGAGCACGAAGAGGTCTTTTAAAGTATAAAATATGTATGTATGCATGTTTGCATCTAATTTATATAAAAATAATATTACACAATATCCAGCTGTGTAAAAGGTATCGAAGGTTAGCGGTTTGTATGAAAATGTTGTTATAAATTTCCACGATCCTTGAACCTGCTTCAGTTATTTAACACTAGCTGTTGTCCGCGGCTGCACCCTCGTTTCTTTATTGCGTTTTAATTTTATACGGAACTCTAATTATTTAAAGTACAAATATATGTCATGAATTATAGCACTTGCCCGTAAGACTTTGAATTGAATCAGATTTCATTTGAAATAATAAAAGTTTAAATTTTTTTACGCGAAAGCCTAATTATTTTCAAAAATGAAAAGTATCCTAAGTTATGCCGAGTAACTTCAGCTATCTACAAAAAAATCCCATCAAAATCCGTCAAGTGGTTTAGGAGATTAGCCGGAACCAACAAACAGACAAAAAGTACAAAAATTGTACTATAATAAAGGATAAAATCTTATTTTTAAGTGTATATACAGAAAGTGCACTCGTGCTGTGAGCTTACCGCATCCACTTTACTAATGAAAGCAAGACTAGAATAATCTATTGTTTTATTAAACGAGATATTAAAACTGTTCCGGTCTTAATGTAACATAAGTATTCAGGATTTATTTATCTGTAATCTATACTTATAATAAAAAAAACTGAAGTGTCTGTTTGTATTCAGTACAAACACACAAACACACAAGTTTAAAAGTAAAAATTATTATTTTTTTACTAAATAAATATTAATGTATATACGATACCTATAAAAGTACTATTTTAAAAAATTTTGTCTGTATATCTGTCTGTTTGTTCCGGGTAATCTCCAGAACGGCTGGACGGATTTTGAAGGGTCTTTTTTTGGTAGATAGCTGAAGTAACTCCGGGTATCTTAAAGGGCTTTTAATTTTCAAAAATAATTAAGAATTCGCGTAAAAAGATTAAAACTTATTATTTTGAATAAAATCCGATCCAGTGCACAGTTTTTACGGGCAAGTGCTATAATTTATGACACATATTTACTTTATCTTAATACTATAAAAAAAAATTAGTATTCCGTATAAAAAAAAACTAAAACGCAATAAAGAATATATGAAACGCTAGCGCAGCACACAGCTAGTATATACATATTAAAAAATAATACTAAAAATTCACCTGTTAATTATGAGAATAAATTCTCGATCACGGATCACGTATCAGACAAAAAACTCCTGGACAGATTTGAATGAAGTATATTGGTAGTATAGAGCCGGAAGTGACATATATAGTACAAACATTTTAGAAAACTTAGCCCAAAATGGATGAAAAAATGAGATGTAATTTAAGGATTCAGTTTTTAATGAAAGATGTAAATTACAGCGTTTTTTTGAAAAATAAACATAAACATTTCATAAATGGGCACAACAATTTATACAACACATGCGATGCTCGAAAAGTTACTAACAGATGTCGCCACACATGTTTTAAGTATAAAAAAAGTATTTCAGACTATTAATACAGAATATTTAAGTGTGCTTTAAAATTAATATCTATCTATATATTCAACCGAAAGACGTCCACTGCTGGACATAGTTCTCCCCCGAAGATCTCCACGACTATATATAAAATTAATAGCAGAATACGTATTGATAATTTACAAAATATTTTATACGGTACAGTCAGACTGTAATTTGTACGCTATAGTTCAAGTTAATATCTATAATTCGATAGAATGTAATTTACAGTAAAGTTTTGTAAGTAAATCTGTTTAAATTGAGTTATATATAGATTTTACTTAATATCTGTGTATCAAAATTTTATTTCACTCGTAATTTTACACACCCCAAATTTCACGCAGGTGGAGTCACGGGGCACAGCTAGTGATTTAGTACAATAATACGGTTTTAAATGTCACGGTTGATATGAGGAATGTATTTTTATCTCATTTTTTATTTGAATTTTAGCACATTTTAAGTTTTTAATTTTTTTTTTTTTTTTTAATTTTTAAGTGTTTAAAAAGCACTTTCCATAAAATATTATTATTATTTCATTTTCTACCACATTTACAATTAGATCGGATAAAACCACAAAGGTAGCGGGATCGACCTACAGTTAACTTAAATAAAAATTGTAAATGCTTGGGTATTTTTTTGTTGTAGCACGGTAAATTATTAATTATAAGGTGATATTGTGTGAAGGTGTTATTAACAAAAAACAACGACGAAAAACACTCAGAACGGCAGTAGTCACACGCAATGTGAAGCTATTTCAAGTCGTACGTTTTTCGTTACGTAATTCCGTGTCGCTTACACGCACACATATAATTTTTTTTGGCTACAATGTTAAGCAAGTTTGTGTATGAAACTATCGCTCTTAGCGTTATTGCACTATACCTCTGGATACATCCGAATATACACTTGCTAATCGCGAAAATGTATTACTGTGATTAATTTTTCATAAGCGTGCGATAGTTGTGATACAGTTGGCCTTTATTACCTTACCACCTAATTAAATATGAAGAAACTAACTAGAATTTCATGTTTTATTGCATGTTATAGATTGGTATTTAAGAGATTGATATATTCATCAACTAGCTGTGTACCCGCGGCTGCGCCCGCGTTTCATACATTCTTCACTGCGTTTTTTAATTATTTGATACGGAACCCTATTTATTTTAGAAAATCAAGAGTATATTAAGTTACGCAGAGTAAAAAAATCCAGTCAAAATCGGTTCAGTTATTCCAGAGATAACTCAGACAGACAGGCAGATAAAACAGGCAGACAGATAGACGGACAGACAAAATTTTTAAAAATTGTGTTATTGGTGTAGGTATCGTATATACATTCAAATGTAGTTAGTTAAAAATTGTTAATTTTGCGTTAACTTTATTTTTACGATAGATGACTACGAATAGTAGGAAGCACAGTACAGTTCGTATTCAGTCATAAATTGCCACCACAGACGAATAATTTAGAACCAGTCATGCGTAAGTACCTATTATTATCTCTAGTGTTCAAACCGGAACAGAGTAACTCGAATACTGTTGCTTTGCACCAATCCTTCCGTATTGATTTCTTCTACTTAAATGGCTTTCGACAGAATAATTTGTAAAGCTGTGCACAAATTTATAGGGACGCTTAAAATGAAGATAAAAAAACGCAAAATAATAAAAATAATGCATGTAATCTTCATGCACGGTAGAAGTTAAACCTTTTGTAACTATTATGGTAATTATTACTAAAAAACTGTCGTGATCTGCGGAAGTTACAAACGCCTGCCAACAACGCAGCTCCCATGAGAGGTTCGCGCAATCCGGTGCGTCATTGAAATTATCGTCGGTGTCGGAAACCGAGGCACCTGTCGACAATAGAAAGCTACAACATATGCACGCATAGACCTTAATACAAATAAATCCCAAGACGCTACAAGAGATTCCTCGTCCGAATGACGGCCCGCGACAACAATCAAGGGACAACCATACCACACAATGAAGGACCGGTACTTTGCAATGTACTACGACGCAACTACTGTAGAGGGCAATGCGCCCTGATCAGCTTCTATGGCTCCGTCGTCAGAGAAGCGTGTGAAGACCTCTCCGGATGTTCCAAGAAGTCTTATGTAATTTATCGAGGTATATTTTCTGAGTTAATTCTTGAAATTTTTACCGTAATGGCTTCTGTTATTTCATACAACTTTCATACAAAAAATCGCTTAATGTGTCGATTACCCATAAAAATAAGACAATAGGAAAACAATGGAAAGCTGGCGTAAACGCCAGGTTAGTGCTCAAGGAGTTAATATTGAAGCTAAACTATATATGTAACTAAAGGAAATAACGTATTATATAGGAAACTATATATAAGCTATACATGTGTTTAAGTGACACATAATTACGTAAACTCTAGCACGCAATGCGGTTTTTTAAGGCCTATTTGAAATACTTTCACTGCGCATCCGGCTTCTGCCGTTCTAAATGTTTTAATTCTATGTTTGTAATATCTTCACCACTGTTGATTAATGTGATTTATTAAGGCAGACTTTGTACGTTCTGTATACATTTATTTGTTATTTACGCGTTATCTCGTTGGCATTTCAACGCAAACTCTCTAAGAAGTTTCGTCTAAACTTGCATAATCGTGGGACTTCTCCAACCCTTTTGGGGTAAAGTTTCCGTGCGCAAACGAGGCTTTATTTAGCAAATACACCTACATACAATGTTCAGTTAGAACGGAGGTAGAATGTTAATGGTTGCGAAGTTTATTTGCGAATTGGTACGTTGTTGATTTATTGATGAGTTAGTGGACAATGTATTGAATGAGGGAGTTTGAAATTGTGGCTGCAAACTATATTTAAATTGCTTTGTACACGTTTATTCTAAATTGGCTTACAGATTTGATTAAAACCCCATCTGATATTAAGTTATGATATTGCCTATCACGGTTTTTACGGCTTTTTTATTTTATCGAAAATTTATTATAGAGTATGATAGCTGAATTTAAACCGACTTTCAACGACGTGATGTCAGATCACACTACCACAGAGCCATTATTGCTTCAGTGAATTTGAAAACAGTATATTTGGCACACATAAAAAAAGTTGTTTGTGCATTTGATCGAACCCATCTCCGGACATGTATTTCAACGCGCTGAATCCGAATTCGAAGTCCGTTTGGCCCGGTCACGTCCTCTCTATTTCAGTAAAATGCAAAATAAAAACAAAAAAGGCAAAAAAATTGCGAAAAACTTAGAATTACAGCAGTGAAAAAAATGTGGTGGAATCGGATCAAGTTTGGTTTTTATGCATTTCAATCCAATGGTTCTGAATCTGAAGGTTAATTATCCCGTTGAGCAACCAACATTTGAAAAATTGGCAAAAAACTGAATTAATTGAGATGAAAAAAATATTGTCGATCCAGATTGAGTATAATTTTTATGTAACATCTTCCACTGAATCTGAAGTTTATTTGGCATATTAACATTATGTAAAAATATAATTAACATTTATAAATATGAAAAAAAATCTATTAAAAGGATATGCTAGCGGTATTTATTCTATATAAACGGAGTTCCCTGTTTCCTCCCATGATAAAATCATTATGGTAAATATTTTCTATACGAAGTTATATATATCCATCATCGCTATGCTCGTAACTTTTGATTTTTTTCCATTAATTAGTTTTTTTTTTTTAAACTAAGGAGCCTTTAAAAATGAAAAAAATGTTTGAGTTTTACCGTCATTTTCAGCATTTTACTCAAATCGAGGACGCGACCGGACTAAACGGACCTCAAATTCGAATTCAACGGGTCGAAATACATGTCCGTAGATGTGTATGGTCAAATGCACAAACAACTTTTTTTTTGTGTGTTGCTGTGTGTTATGTAAAAATAATACGTTTGAATATAAAACGAAATAACACAACATCTTGTATAGCTAAATAGTATAAAAACAACGTCGATTTCCGCGTCTTTTTGTTTATTTATCCGTTAACTCCACATAAACCACGAAACGGAATATCATGCGGTTATTACCTTGTGTTAAATATTTTTCACAGAAATAATGCAATAATGTCGCCAAAAACTTACGTAGGCAACATCTTAAGAGTAACCTTTTTTTCTTGAAAACTTTAGTAGTAACTTATAAATTACAAGATGCATATATGAATTGTACATTTTTCATATACAACTTATAATTTCTAATACATAAATGTAGGTGCTAATTAATGCCTATATTTCATGTCATTAATACCTATAACAGAAATAATAAATTAAGTTACAGTTTAACAGGTCAGGCGTAATTAAAATACATTTTCACCGTAAATCCGGATAAACAAGCCGTTCACCCGGTCACGGGGGATATATCCGGTTTACTGTGTCACTGTAACCTGACCCCGGATATACAGTTACAGTGGACGCCGGCTACCTAAGAATAAAGGGGTCACTGCGAACGAGATTGACAGAATGACGTAGGACAATTTATACATTCGTCAAGATTATATCCTTTCCTTACAGCGTTTATATTCCGACTTATCAAAGAATTATTATATTGAAAGATGGCTCAGTTAGTGATATGGAATAATTCCACGTTGATGGTCATAGGTTCGAATCCATTTATAATAACCCCGACCTTTCGTCTAAAGAATACCTCGCGAGGAAGCCATAGTGCAGTGATGGGCCATTTTCTAATAATGTCCATCGTCAAGTTTGAAAACCTATCGTCAAGCAACGATAAGTGTGTTTCGGCAGCATCAATTGAGAATCGGTTTTTGTAGGCATAGTGTGTTTACCATCTTGAACCACGTCGTCACTTAACATCAAGTGCAATTGTGGTCAAAGCCCTGAGCTCATATAGTGTAAAGAAAACTTTTTATTGCCCGCAATGCCTAAGATAAACCGTAGAATACAAGATAATGATCTAGAAAAACTTATTTTTACCATCATCTTAGGATTTAAACTCATATAATCTGATGGAGGATACGATCACGTTTTGGCGTTCAATATCGGTATAGATAAATGCTATATATTGTTTGTGGTTATTGCTACTGACATTCAACGAAGGAGCGTCTGCTTCGGCTCGAATTATCTGCTTCAGCGATTTCGTTATAGCATGTTATAGGACAAGTTATTGTTATATCTGTCTTCTCTCCTATATGATATATCATTCAAACACTTCTGATTTTCATTAATCCTTTTAAAATTATATTTTATTGATAGACTAGCTGTGTGTCCGCGGATACGCCCTCGTTTCGTTTGTCCTTCACTGCGTTTTAATTTTTTTTTATACGGAACCCTAATTATTTTCCTCAAATTTTTTTTAGTACTAAGATAAAGTAAAACTATTTCTCACAAATTCAGAAACTTGACAAGAAAACTGGTTTGAATCGCATTGTATTCAAAATTTCATGAGTTTATTTTTTTTTTTAAGTGGAACTCGTAATTGTTTTAGAAGTACTATAAGTTTTGCGTAATTACTTCAGCTATCTACTAAAAAAAATATCCCTTCAAATTATGTCTAGCCGTTCCGGAGATTACCTGGGATAAACAGACAGACACACAGACAAAAATATTAAAAATTGTATTTTTGGTATATGTATCGTATATACATTCATATCTATTTAGGTAAAATAAAAATTTTTAACATTTGACACTTCAATTTTATTTATTACTTTAGATAAGTTTAAAAAATTAAACTGATGTAAGTAACTTAACGTGCAAATAATAGGAGTTTACATGTTTTTTTATTACTGGTTACTAATAATCGTCCTCGAATTATTCAAATATCAAAATTTTAAATTAGTGAAATATACTTTGTTATAATGTTTGTATTATTAAATTAAATATCCTACCAGCATGCAAAACAATAAAATAAAAATAATCAAGTAGGTATTCAAAGTATGGTTGAAAAATGCGTGAAACTCGATATTCCCCCGAATATGACCCCCTGCCCTCAAAGTATTTGGCCGCGCCTGGTGTGTTTTAGGGCGTTTAAATAACACAAAGGTACCCCAATGGCATAAGAAAATAGAAATAAAAAGAAATCAACTTTACATATTTAATTTTATGTCTGCATAGTTAAATGATTATTTAATGGTGGTAGGGCATTTTCTTATATGCCCATCCTCAAGTTTGAAAACCCGTCGCCAAAAACCAATAGGTGTGTTCCGGTAGCATCAATTGAGAACCAGTTACTCTAGGCTTCGGATGTTTACTATCCTGGACCACATCGTCACTTAACATCAGGTGAGATTGTAGTCAAAGCACTGAGTCTATACTGTGTAAATGTGTTCATCACCCCTACAATCGCCCCTCCCCCAAACCCCTCGGACTGTCACTGCTATAAGCGCTTACACAAAACTAGGTGAAACTGTCGAGAATTATCAATTCAGTTCGAAATAAAAAACGTAATAAATATTGAATCGAAGAAAAATATTATAAGTTCAATCAACGATTAAATGTCACGATATCCCCACGTGTACCACGAATACATTTTATAGCCTGAATATTAGTTTCAGATTAGATTTAAAATAGCGAATTGAAAGGTGTTTACCGATATACGAATTCAAAAGGAAAACGCTGCGCGGTCGATTTATGATGCAGTTTTGTGTATAGAAATCCAATAGAAATAAAATTGAAAAATGATTTTGAAATGATTATAAAGGTTCTTTATTAAAAATTTAGTATCAGGATGTAGTAATAAATCTTTTTTTTTTAGATCATTTTAATAAATAAATTTCATAAAAACATTGTAATGATGTATATTATCCCACGAATGGGGTCATATCAATCACAATGAAAATATCAACGAGTGTCGTTCGATATATCGTTGCGGTAAATATATGGGTACGATGTCGTAAACACAAAACGTAGATATTAGTAAAAAGGTATGTATTTTTGTCAATATTCAGAGTGGGTGTGAAGCTACATACAGTATATTATTGCATGGATAACAAGGTAAACCGACCACAGTTAAATAATTTCGACGTTAGGAGTTTGTCAATAAATCGAATAGTGTTAAATGGTGTTTACACTACAATTTGTAATATCACAACGATAAAAAAAAAAATGTAACAGGCAAATTTTAAGTACATAAACAAATTACTAAATATCAAACTCGCAAAATTACTGTTCGATAAAATCAAACACTTGAAGCATTCGATAGGCAGAGCACAATCTAAAATCAGCAAGTAACACCGCTTCATTAAGAGACGAACAGCTCTTGTGTTATGATTCAATCTCGTATCGAGTTCACGATTCGTCGAGTAATTTATGTCTACATTAATAATAACCAATGATTTCATATTGACTCAATAATTTATTAACGCTTCGTTAACATATTCTTATAAATTTTAAACATAAATTTATAAACTCACGTTTTAAAGCAAAAGTACACAAGTAACATTATTTTTTTTTTTCAAATACAAGGAGTATTTGAAAAGAAAAATTAATGTTACTTGCATTTAATTTAGTTTTTTTAACAATTATATTATAACAGTTTTTATAACAATATTAAAATTGCTTAGTGCTTTGACAACAATCTCACCTGCTGTTAAATGACGATGTGGTCTAGGATGGTAAACACACTAAGCCTAAAGGTACTGGTTCTCAAGTGATGCTGCCGGAACACGCCTATTAGTATTTGGCGACAGGTTTTCAAACTTGAAGGTGGTAGCTATCCAGACGGGTATTATTACAAAATGCCCTACCACCATGCTGTTTTCCTCACGATTTTTTCTTTCATCGAAAGCTCAGGCTGATTTTGGATTTGGATATGTGGATTCAAACCCGCTTCCATTGACGAGGAATCTGACCGCACTATTCACTGCGCCATCATCGCTTTAATCACAATAATCAAGTCGATATTAATTATTTAGTTGATTTTTAATTTAAGTTAAACTTCTATGATTTTTTTTATGGTTTTTTTCCGTTTTAAAACGATACAATTTGTAGCTTAAACAAAAGTAAATAGATATGTATCTCAGAATATTCATATATTTTAGTCTTAAATAGAATTATATTAGTGTAAGTAATGTGGTAAATTAATCTACAACAGCGATTTGCAAAGCTGGTGGCGCGACTTTCATACATGTTATTCAGAGCTACGTAGAGCCTTTAGCCGTAGCACAGACTACATTATCTGGTATTATGATGGCGACTGGGGTAGAGTTCTCATTTGTCGGCATTCGTCATCAATTTTAGATTATACTTAATTTAACATGAATTGTAGTAAGTTTGTTGATAAAAAAAGACAGGCGTAAAAAATGATATTTTCCGTAAGGGGGTTATTATAACGTTAACTGCGCCCTTGATTTCAGTTGTATATATAATTTACTATATCATAACTACTATATATACTATATATATAACAAGTAAATACAATATTCTTAATGTAATCTATAAAAATAAATAAAATTCAATTTTATTTGTAATATGTATCTATAACAGTTTTTTTTGCCGTACGCGAGGCTTTAGAATACCACCATCCCTCTTTCCCATCCTGTGGGTTATCGTAAGAAGCGACTGAAGGGAAAACATGTGACGGTTAACCACCAAAAATAGCATTCTCAACGAGGGTTGACGTCAGACAGGCGACCGAAAGTAAAATAAATAGCCAAAACCTAAAAGCAATATGGATTCGAGGAGGAAGACAAGTTGCACAGACCCCATTTAAAAATGGGATAAGGGTAGGGAGATGACGATGATAATAGAGTCTTAATTGAAAGTTCTTTGTCTAGGGGCTGTGTAGATATAATTGACTTTGTACCGATAATTATGTACTCGATCGCTCAAACCGTCACTCGTTCCCGACGGGCGGTCCGTCATCCGTCAGAGTTCGCAGCCACCTCGTAAGTTATTCACAAGTTCAGCCGAGATGTAGGTATCACTTAAACGCTCGATACAAAAATACATACGGCTGATGGATTAGTACTGGAGCCATGCGGTATTTGAAGCTTTACTTAGATTAAATTCGAAATGAAAATATGCATTTAATATTTACTTCGTCACAATATAGATATGAATTAATTTTTTTTTACAAAATAGGTTTTACTTATAATTTGATTATGTAATGTTTACATTGTATTATAACCGTATTATTTGTATCATTCATAGTAAAATTGGAATACTATAATTTAATAATAATAATAAAATTTGAAGTAAACTACAAATATATAATATAAAAAAACTTACTACTGTTAGATACGTTGTCAAAATTTATGACGCATTTAATGTCGATAAAGCCTTGTTCAGCTTGTCCTATGACAAAATTGTCATAGTTCTGGTATCATTTGGACCCACGCCAATAATAATGGCCTTAAACAATAAAGAAGGAACACACATGACTTACAGTAAATCAAGAATTATTCTATCATACATTAAAAAACAGTCATTCAAAATCACATTTTTGAAACCATTTTATGATTCATAGTGTATGTAGTTGAAACCCAGACACGAATTCAAACTTTTATATATGTTGACATAGATATATATGTATAATATCTATACTGAAACTCGTTCGTGATTTTAAAATATATTCTTTAATTTTTCCATATTTTCATAACGTTATATTTTAAACTAGCTGTGTGCCCGCGTCTGTGCACTCATTTAATTTAACACATTCTTCACGTGTTTTAACTTTTTATACGGAACCCTTAATTTGTTAAACTTACTACTAATATTAAGCAAAGATATTTCTCACAGATTAAAATACTTTTATTTATACTTTGTTTACAATTTGTATAAAAACGTGGATTTAATGCCTGAGGCATTCTCTACCAGTCAACCTTAACTAGTATAGATTAAGTTGTTTTTGTAGCTCCTATAGTGTAGCAGATCTTTATTTCAACCTGTATCGCAATAATAATTGAATTAAACCAAACTGTTATGTTCGAAAAACTCGATGTACACCTACAAGGTTTTGCAGCCAAACCGGCATCATATGTATTGAATCTCATAGCTCTACCTAGCTCACAGGTTGTGAGTCCATCTATGCTACCTTAAGGTGAAGTATAGTGTGACAATATGGAAGTAATTTTAAGCCACTTAAGAAAGAAGCGTCAGGTATATCTCAAGCAATTCTTTTAAAATTTGATAATGGTATCTAGCCAGACAGGCATTAGACATTTCCCTAGGTTTCAGGGAAGGTTTTATAACGAAGTTCTTCACAAAAAGCTTACTCTCGTTCAGAATTAAAAAGGTGGATTTCAATGGAGAGGGTTATGCTTCGAGTTTCACTGCGTGATCGAATTAGGAATGAGAAGATCTGCAGAAGAACTAAAGTAACTGAGATTGTCCCAAGAATTGCTAAACTTAAGTGGCAGTGGGCTAGGCACATTGCTCGCAGAATCGATGCCCGATGGTGCCAACGGGTTTTCGAATGGCTACCACGCACCGAAAGACGTAGCGTAGGTAGGCCATGCCCCTCACAAGGTGGACCGACGATCTGGTGAAGGACGCGGGAATCTGTTGGATGCGGGTGGCGCAAGACCGGTCGTCGTGGAGATCTTTAGGGGAGACCTATGTCCAGCAGTGGACGTATTTCGGTTGAATGAATGGATGGATGGAGATACAAAATGAATGAAGTTCTCATCTGAAGTCAATAACAAAATCAAATCAAAAATCAAATGTGTCTCTTCATTGTTATTAATAGTAAAATCACAAATATGTGTATATATAAACGTCAGTTCGCAATCAAAACAATTAATTTAAGCAGTTTACCTTTCATATTAAGAAGGCCACAAGTTGTAAAGGGAAACACGAACTAGTTTCGGCTTTTAATGAACACCTCGGTCTGTCTGACGCCTAACTTTCTAAACCCTCCTCTATCCTAGCTAAGTGAGAACAGCTAGTACATTTAAGTTGGTTTGACCCGGTTATTACAAATTGCCGACGGCCCGGTGTAATTATATTTTAGTGTATGCATTTTAGCCATACCGATCACGTCTAAATAATCGAATTATTAATATTCAATCGAACCAACAATTATTTCGTTCTAGGGTAAAATTATGGAGATATTTTTTTTTTGATTATTTTAAAACAATTGATACAAAATTGATCCATCAATTGTTTTTGTTCAGTTGGACTGCCAGTCGAATACAATATATCAAATCCCTTGTATTTTTATAATATTCGCTTCTATCCATCCATATTATAATGCGCAAAATCTCTCTGGCTTTCCAATTTAATTCATATTTTAATGATATATATACATAATATTCTGTGCTTGTGTATATGACTAAACTACTTCTAAACGGCTAAACCGATTTTAATGAAATTTTTTGAGTCCATTCCTAAGGATACGAGAGTGATTTAGGTTCATAATTTGGTCCAATAATTTTTTTTATATATGAAACGCGAATGAAGTCACGCGTACATCTAGTATATAATTAAATATTATTTTTTTTTATTACATGATTATTACAGACTATAAATGTAATTCCTGACCAAGTTGTAATATATATTAAATGAACAATTTTTAGGTTCGGATTACGTATCGATTGACGTACGAGTAAGTTCTACACTAATTACGCTATTTTACAATGGGTTTAATTAACTTTTAGTGAAAAAATAACATCGTAACAGATTATTTTCTGATACCCGCCTGACTAGTTATCACTAATCTATCGCCTAGTACTATGTACTGTAGGTGTGATTCAACGGGATCACTTTGGTGAGGTTGTATTCTAAGTGTAAGCATGTAGTGTATAAAATAATTAAAAATTATTTATTTACGTAATTGACGTGTTTGTAATGGGCTAGATCATATCAAACACGTCTTAAATAAAGGCTAGGGGAAAAGAACTCATAACCGTCGAGCATGTATGAAAGTAGAGGAAGTGAAAGAGGTGTCAAGATCGTCGCAAGTGGAAGGACGTAATTTCTGCCTACCACCACGGGTATGTATGTATGTTATAAGATTTTATGGTTAAATTACTACTAAATTTAATTACATTCAATACAACACTATTATTATGTAGTGTTCTAATTTTATTGTGTAAGTAATTATTTTTTCTCAAGAATTCCTTTCTCTTGAAATCACGATTAAATTTATTGCTATAATTATACCCCAGTTACTTAATTCAGATCCCAAGTGAAGTTTATTTGGTTAATTAAAATAATAGATTATATTTGGATAGATATTCTAATTTTATACGATATAAGAAATACATAGAATTATTCGGTATCAAAAGAGGAAATTGAGAAGGAGATTGTACAAACTTAGAGATGATGATTATATGAGATAAGGTGACGAACGAGAGATTGCTTGAACACACTAAATAATCTAGTGTTAGAGCTCTTTTAAAGCAGAAGAGATTGCACTGGCCATCCCGCATGCATCGGATGAAGCTTTAATGATTACTTAGGAAAACACTTTTTAAGAAAATAGTGTGTGTGAATCCTGTGTTGAGAATTAAAGATATCATGAAGTGTAAGATGAAATAATTTGACATATATTTTTTAATTTGGAAAATTCTGCACACAGACTATGGTCGTTGGAGTAAATCACTGCATATGGATTCCAATGTTTATGACAATACTTTGTTGACGGCAGGAATCCAAAAACTCAAGAAGCGTTATAGTTAAAAGTTAATAACTCGGCGTCCATTAACAATCCCCAAGGGCCTATCTGCTAGCGGTGCGATTGCGATTGTGGATCCTGAATTGGTTTGTTCAGCATTTAATTTAAAAAAAAAAACTAGACATCCATAGAACCACGAAATTTTGGAAAAACTGTTTTTGAAATGTTTGAACTATGGTATAAGTTATTAGAGTTTTATAATTTGTTAATTGTCATTGTTAAGATGACATTTAACATTTGTCCAGTTTTACATCTATTGGTGCTCCGAGTAATAATTATGTATATTTCCATATATAATAGTTTATTCATAACCAAAATACTTGATAGGCTGCGTAAGTATAAATTTTATTAATTATGTCTGAATGTCAGCACTTAAACGCCATCTTATATTTGACATATTGTAGCATGTTCACGGCTGACGTCATACCATTTGTAATCGCTCTATGCCGTTAAAGAAGTTTTTCTTTAACACTTTTCTGTACTTCTATCTGTTTAAAAAAAATGTACAATAGAAACATATAAAGACGATACATAATTACAACGTTCAAACCAAACATGGTTTTCTATAATAATTTACAACATTGTACTGTAAATACGTATTCATAAGAATTATTATCGTTAATTAAATATAACCATTTCTACGTAGTCGTAGAACAATTCTGATAACAAATTATTTAGAGAGCTACGCTGAAGTTTTAGACAGAAAAACCGCCACCACAATGGGTGTGATTAATGTTTGCTCATTCGTCTAACGCTACGCAAGTGCTACGACGTGCTACGCGGTTACTACGCTCAATTGCGCTACGAGCACCGCTTCACGGTTGCACGTTTCTGATCGATGTTAGTTTATTTTGTGCAGACTTCGTTTGTTTTAGAAACGTGACTGACTCTATAGTATATCTGTATCATTGTAATGTAAACTATTTTTTTTACTTATAGATTATGAAATGATTTACAATGATAATTATCATATGAAATTCCAAAGGTATTCGCATTGAATCCTTAATAATAACATTCGTGATAGTTTTTTTTTTTACTGAAAATTTCTTTAGCGATTCTCGGTTAGTGAAAAATGTATGGATTTGTGTTACCAATATTATGAGATCAGTCGTCAACATGCTACAGTATGTCAAGTATAAGATGGCGTTTAAGTGCCGGGGCTCAGAGATAAATAATACAATTTAAACTTAAACAGCCTATCTTATGTTTTACTTATTAATAAACTATGTAAAAATGTACATAATTCTTAGTTGGAGCGCTAATAGATGCATAAACCAGACAAATTTAATGTTAAGTTACGTTAATAATTGTACTTAATATATTAAAGACAAGTTAATTACTCATACTATAATTTAACTATGATTTAAAAAATCTATTTTTTCAGTGTTTTGAGTTTTCACGGCGGCGGCGATCCCCATCATGCCTGCCTAATTTTTTAAAACAAGCTCGACAAAGTGAGTCCACTTCATCATTCAAAAACATCATTGAAAAGCCAATAAAAAGAGAACCTTATAAAATGGATTGTTTTTGATTTGTTTTTCCAAAACCTCCTATTTGTTCAAATTATGTATCTTTCAAATACTAAGGTATTGATGATCGACTAGTGACATGAGAATGTCATAGTCATGGTTTTTTTTTGTGAAACAGGTATACAAAAAGTCATTTTTACTTATATAGGTTATTGAGATTTTTTAAGGAATGACATTTATTTCTTATACAATATATAATTTATTAAATAAAAATCGGTCTTGTAATTTTAGTTAAATCTAAACATACGAACAGACACACAGACCAGCACATCCTCTCTCTGCTCTTCTCCCATTATTATTTGGGATCGGCGCTACATGTCTTCCTCTTCCCTTCTACTCGTCCACATTCATATCCAATACCTTTCTCACAACATCCTCTTCCTCCCTTCTTATTGCATGACAGACGTCTGCTTCTTACCCTCTCTGTCACTGGTTTCAAACTTCCTCTAATGTATTTATTCCTAATCCTGTCCATTCTATCCACACATTCATTTCACATTCACACATTCAACATTCTCATCTCGACACACACAGACCAATCACAAACTTCAAAAAATGTCAAATTTTACAGCAGTCGTTTTCAATAAAAATAAAAACATGTAAATATAGTCAGAACCTGTAAATAGAATACTAGAGCCCATTGAATATATTGTGTATGACAAAATGTACTAAATTACTCACCAAATAAATATTCATAATAATTACAAATGAAACAATTTTGGTTTGAAGTTATTGACTTTATCACAAAGGTTTCCCATATTACGTTTCACATTTGTTTACTTATAAGTAATGTCTTTGTTCCGGATCGTAGCATATAACATATTCGTTACGTCACCTCCTTTGTAATGGTTATTTCGACCTTAAAGGCGAACAAAACGGGGTTACCGTATTTATTGATGTGTGATAATCACAAAATATTGTTGGTAAAATACATCATTTATTTATTCAGGTAAAAGAGATCTACCTACGTCTCTTTAAAAGATACAAATTTTATTTACAGTCGTTTGGTTTATTAAATTCTTTGTAATAATAGCTCGATTACGACTTTCATACTACGACCAAAATGTGACATAAGAATTTAATCTATACATTTCACATGCATTCGTTAATTCAAAACGATTCTCCCAATTAATTTTACATTTGTTTGCCTGTAATTATTTTTGTTATGAAATGTGCCATTTATGTAAGTATTTTGTTCTATGTTGCTTCATTATGCTTTTAGCGCTGCGATACCACAAAATAAACACAATAGGGTATACGTCATAAGTTTTAACTGTGGGAATAATATTAAAATATACCATTGGGTGTATACTTTTTGCGACATAGTATTATATGTGTTCGTCTTACGAGATAAAAAATAGGTTAGAAAGAACAAACAAAATAATAAATTAATCGCTCAAATACCAAGAAAAAATTAACAATAGGAAAAAAATTGGAAGCTGGCGTAAACGCCAGGTTAGTGTTTAACCAGTTAGCCAGGTTTTTATACCTTTAATCGCCTTTTACGACACCCAAGGGAATATATGGGGTGACACTATTCTTGACCGGCATCACACGGCAGCACGGTTAGGTTAGGTTAGCTTTAACGGTTAATAATTCGGATACACGCTTAATTAATTTTTATATCTTACTTTACATTACTTTATGTACCTAATAATTAAAACATATTATTTTTACCCTATTGTAAAAATCTATGAATTAAAAATACATTTTAAAGAGGTGCATTTGATTCGTTAACCTCGGCTTTCAGCCTTTTGAAGTTCCTTACAACTCCTCAACAGACCGTCTCTTACCTTATTGTCGCTTCTTACATTCAAGCTAGTTGTTCGTTCGACGATAAAAAGAAAATCAAGATTGAAGTTTTTTGATAGCTAATCACACAATAAAAACACTTGCCGTTCCCAGCTGAGTCGGCGTGGAGTATCAACAACCACATCTTCAGGGGTGCTACGAACTCCTTGAGTAAGAAGTCGGGCTAGTCTCGATCCTGCACTGCTTGTGGTACTCGATACTGAGCCGCGAGGTGTTGGGACCCTGCAATAAAAGGTAGCATACGTATAATATTTTTTAAACCCATGATGACTCAGTGATAGTATAGTTGGAGATCGTCTAATTCACTTGAGTTCAAATTAAGATTTTGATTGAAGGAAAAAGCTATAAAACCATTGTGGCATTATCTAACGATTGCTTGCTGTTGCTGGCTTAGGAAGGTGCGGGAGTACAGGTAAACCGTGCAGAATGATTTGCTCGCAGAAGGAGGCTACAACATTCTAGACTCTGTCGCTGCCGAGCATGGTTAGAGCCAAAAAACATTTTTTTACTAAATACATATGACTATACATACGACACCTATACCAGAAAAGCAATTTTTAAAATTTTTGTATGACTGTCTGTTCCTTCCGGGTAATCTCCGGAACGGTTGGATCAATTTTGACGGGACTTATTTTGGTAGATAGCTGAAGTTACTGCGCGTAATTTTTAATTAAAAAAAATTGGGGTTCCGTATAAAAAAAATTAAAAGGCAGTGAAAAGAATACATGAAACGCTAACGCTGCCACGGCACACATCTAGTTAGAAATAAACTGCGCACGAATTTTGCCAAAATACACCAATGAATTACGCTCTAAAGATCGAAAAACGACTGGCGTGTGAATAATATGGTAGGTAGGTACGCATGTATAAGTCTAAATATATTGTACATAAATCATTTCCAAGTATCCGAAGACTTTATCCAACCATATATACTGAATCTGGGAAAGTTTTAATGAAAACAACATTCGGTAGTCTCTTCAAGGATGCTTGGTCCACTTTTGTAGTTCTCTTGAAATTAGTTCTAATACAATGAACATTTACTTAAATTATATGCTGTGAATATTGTTTTAAACTTTGATATAACCGTCTACAAAAAAAATAATAACATGATCAGTTTTTACTGTGTTTAAATGTTACTTTTGAAAACACAAATTTTATTAGGAATATGAAAACTATAAAAGGCATAAAAATTTACAGAAAGGCATAAAAATTTGTGTATAAAGATTTTTTTACGAAAATAGATTAATATAGAAATTTAGCCCCAATAGCAGCAGTGGGATCCTCGAAGTTATTTACTCTATCGGTTTTATTAAGCCGGATCTTATTGGAACCAACGATCCAATATATATAAGTGTGAAATACCTTGATCAAATATTTGATGTATTAGATAATATACAGTAATATGCTGTATCCAGTTTTTATTAAAAAATAAATTTATGATCTTAACGGCACGTCTAAAATTTTAAGACAAACTTTGAAATGCAGCTACACTGAAGCAACAATAAATCTTAACTATAGTAAGAATTAACATGAAATTATTATATAAGAAATTAAATATACATATTACTAATACAAAAATATAATTGTGTATGTGAAGTATTTTATTCCAGCTAAGAATACTTCATAAAGAACGATTTTCATGTAATAATTAAAATGAAATTTATTGTCTATTTAATTGTAGTTACGACGATGCCTGTAACGATAAATCGCGACACTGTTAGTGTTGTGTATTGTGACTATAATAAATATAAAGACCAAACGGGGGTATTTCATCAAAAAACCTCTCAACTCGGCAGGTGACGCCGCGCACCGCCAGTCAGCCCGTGACCACGGTTGGTGAAACCCAGCCGAAACGTCGGGATAGAAAAAAAAAAAGCAAAGGTAACGCGTGAAAACGCGTTTAAATTAACTACATTTAAATATGGATCGCGAAAACTTAAAAAATTACATTTTTGTGTATATTGGCTCAAATATTCATTCAGTCCGGTAGCAAACATTTGCCAATTTTATATCCAGAGGCTTACCGCTACTTAGTTGCGAGATAATTTCACTTTATTAGTGCCAGTTATGAACTTATTAAATTTTGTTACGCGATTATCATGATAAAGTTAGACGCCTAATTGATATTTGGTTTTCGATGACTTTAATATTCCTTTAAATTTTTATTTTGTGACAAAAAAATTTAAAATTGACCGTCGGGCTTGTAGGCTCATTGGTGACGAGAAACTGACAAGTGTATAATTGCAACCATTAGAACACCAACAAAGAATCGCTTCCCTTGTCGTGTTTATCGGTTGCACTTTGTCGATTGTGCTGAAGAGTTGCGCACCAACTCATCCCACCTACTCCCTTATATCTGAGAACTACCAGGTACCGTATGGGTTTTTATCCATACATTGTGGAAATTCCATTCATTCGCACGAAGTGTTTTGCCTCTTCGTTTATAATGCGAATGAATGAAATAAGCTACCTGCGTCTATGTTTCCTAATTCCTACAATATAGGGGTCTTGAAAAGAAGAGTGAATCCGTTTTTACTGAGCGATCGCGTACCATCGTCGGCCAAGGTGTGTGGCCAAGAGTCGAGTTAGATAAAAAAAAAATTACGTGGTAAAAAAACATGAAATTGATTTTGTTATGGATAAACTTAAAATCTATATAACTGACTTTAAAAATTGTTTCGCCTGTATAAAGCTACACTATCAGCAAGTAAACATAATCTTCTTTTAAATAAGAGATTTCTATATTACCGTGTGAAGCCGGGGTTAGTCGCTAGTTTAAAAATAAAAAGAGATTGTGACGAAATACTAAAATGAAACTTAAAAAAAATTATCACTTATTTATATAACCGTTTAGTCTTAGAATCATTTTTTAAAGTCACTACTAAAACAAAGTTAAAATTTCGAATGGGCACTGGTTCGAACTAGCATTGTTTCGTTTCAAGAGTAGTTCTGGTGTAGGGCTTGAAAGTTTTAATTAACACAAATTTTGAACAATACAGAAAAGAGGAACCAAGTATATTCTAGGTCATTTTAATTTTTGAGGCTATTATGGCGCAGCTTGTACTGCTGCCCGATACCGTGTCAATGGTCGTTGATTCAAGCCCACTTATCTAATACTAAAATCAGTATTTATTGGTAAAGCAAAACATCGTGAAAAAGCCATAGAAAAAGTCGTGAAGAAACCATAGCATGATCGCCTACCTTTTTCTAATAATGTCCGCCCTCAAGTTTGAAAACCTGTCGCCAAATACCAATAGGTGTGTTTTCGGTAGCATCACTTAAGGTTGCTCTTTGGTGCAATGATGGCGCAGCGGGTAGTGTGGCAGTATTCCGCGTCAATTGACGCGGGTTCGACCCGCACCTATCCGACTTTAAAATCGGCCTGAGGTTTCGGTGAAGGAAAACATCGTGAGGAAACCATAGCATGATGGTAGGAAATTTTCTAATGATGCCCTCAAGTTCGAAAACCTGTTGCCAAATACTAATAGGTGTGTTCCGGCAGCATCACTTGAGAACCAGTACTTCTAGGTTTAGTGTTATTAGCATCCTGAACCACATCGTCAATTAACATCAGGTGAGATTGAAGAACTGAGCCTATTCCGTGTAAAAAAATACCTTGAAATTATTGTCACGGTAGTCGGTAATCGGCTTTGGAATATTATTATTATTAACATAAATAAATAAATTAATTAATTAATTAACATAATACTATTTTGCAAATGAATGTCACTGATATCTTTTTTAGTGTATTAAATGAAAATTGTATGTTCTGTTGACTTTTAATTAAACCGTAGTTTTAATAAATATTAAGCAGTATCGATCTTTTACGGGTTCTAGCTTATTTGAAGTTATTGCAAACGTAAAATACATTTTCGAAGATACTTGATTCAAATAAAAATAAAACAAAAAGTCCTAAAGTGAGGTATTCAAACTCTCAACGAAAATAAATATAGTATGATAATGTCGCGCTGTTTTTATGCCTTTTGCCAGAATTTCTTATAATAAAATGTCTAAGAAACTGAAATTTACTTATTCGAATTCAGCTTTTTTATACATTAGGCAATAAACATCTATATTCGCAACGTAAGTACATGGAGAAGATAGACCAGATTGTTCGGTTTACGAACATAATTCATAACATTCTTAGTTTACACCATACTTTGATAATTAGAAACATAGCTTTTTCATTTAGACTCATCAGCAGTATAAACTATTTACCACCACCGTACTTTGAAAGCGAGTAGAATGTATTATTTCGAAATATTTAATTTTAATTCGATATTGTGATAATATCAAATTGTGATAAAATTTCACGCAATTGAAATTAATTTTATTACATTTTTAATAACTGTTACGTTGATTTCAACTGTGTTACTTGTGATTTTTATCCTGGTGAATGAAAATGGTTTACAAAACTTACAGCCAAATGAAAATAAAATAATCCAGAGCCATTAGAACATACAAAGATGCTCCAAATAATTTGACCGTACATTGTTAATACAATTAAATTACAATCAAACTCTGCCTTTTCTTTTCTTGTATATTATTTATTAATAATCCCTTAAAGTGTCGTGTACCCATAAAAATAAGACAATAGGAAAACAATGTAAAGCTGGTGTAAACGCCAAGTGCTCAAGGGGTTAATAACCAGTTATTCGATAATAGTAGTTAACAATAAAACCATTGAAACTATAGAGAAGGCTTCCAAATATTTAGATGGTTGTATTTATTCTAGATTAGTATGAGCGTGAGATCCGCAGAACGAATCAGAAATGAGGAGATCCGCGGAAGGATCAAAATAACCGGCATTGCTCGAAGAATTGCCAAACTTTCTTTTTTTTACACGGAATAGACCATTGCTTTGACCACAGTCTCACCTGATGTTAAGTGACGATGTGATCCAGGATGGTAAACACACTAAACCGAGGTACTGGTTCTCAAATGATGCGGCCGAACACACCTATTGGTATTTGGCGACAGGTTTTCAAACTTGAGGGTGGTAGCTACCCAGGCGGGCAGCATTAGAAAATGCCCTACCACCATGCTATGGTTTGCTCACGATGTTTTCCTTCCCTGAAGGCTCATGCCGATTTTAGTGTCGGATAGGTGAGAATCAAACCCGCGTCGATTGACACGGAATCCAGCCGCACTACCCGCTGCGCCATAATAAGTGGCAATGGCCTGGGCACATTGTTCGTAGAACCGATGCCCGATGGGGCCAACAGGATCTTGAATGGCTGCCGCGCACTATGAGACGCAGCGTGAGTAGACCCCCTACAAGGTGGACCCACGATCTGGCGAAGGTCACCGGGTACGCTGGATGCAGGTGGTGCAAGATTGCACGTCGTGGAGATCTTTGGGGGAAACCTATGTCCAGCAGTGGACGTCTTTCGGTTGAATGGACAGAGGAGTGTGTGCCTATGTCAGCATGTAATTTTGTGTGCATATTCCCATGTGAAATATACGGTAGGTAATTTACAACGACACGATACTTTATAAAAAAAATCCGTATAATTACAGGCGGCTATAGTTTTAGTGACTTCAGCAAATGAACTGTAGTCAATGCAAAATAACATTTATTTGTTTGTTGTTAGTTACGTATTAACATGATTAATTCTGTACAAGTACCTGTTGTTATTAATTGGTATGATGTTGGTACAACTGATAGTCATCGATATATAGCTATACTTATGATTGGTGTAGCCACTGTTTGACGGTAGGTTGCATCTCAAAGCAGTCGCCTCGCTCGACTACTCCGCTATAGAATTGTGTAGGCTTCGGACACACTGAATGAAGTTTCGAATATTTTTTATTATGTTAAAATATACGAACATTGCCGTGTGGTGCCGGCCAAGAATAGCACCTCCCTATACCTTCCCGTGGGTGTCGTAAAAGCCGACTAAGGGATAAAAATGAGAGAATGGGCAGCAGCATCCTCTGAGTATCACAGAAACCTACTGCAATCGCCAACCCGCCTGCCAAGCGAGGTGCTCATGGCAACGCCCCCCTCATTGGAGGAGACCTATATCCAACAGTGGACGTGTTATGGTTGAATGGATGAATACAAACACAAGCTTTGTGGCCGCAGCTCCGTCTGCATTTCATATATTCTTCATTACGTAATATAGTTTTAAATAATAATTAGAAAATAAGATTGTAATGATGCTGTCCAAATTGAATCACATTTTATTGACAATTTCATGAGTTTTAATTTTATTACTCGGAATTCTAATTATTTTGCAAAAATAAATGCAGCCTTAGTTAGCGGAATAACTTCAGATATCTTAGCTAAGCCGAAACAAATAGAAGAAAGACGAACACGAAAGAAACATTTACTTTTTTATATAAATGGTTAATCTTTTGCTATAATTCTGCTTAATATTAATCAGCGAACCGGTAAGAAATAATTAGGTTAAGCTAAGAGGGGGAATTTATTCTGAAGTGTAGTTTGATGATGATTGAGTAGGAGTGACAACATCTGTTCAAATCCTATCTTATAATATAATGAGTCTACGTTTCCAGTGAACGACAGCATCGTAATGAAACCATAACATAGTCGAAGGTCATTCTCCACAACTTCATTTAGTCAAAAATCTATATCGAAAATTTCAGTAGCATCGCAGTTTGAGGGCTATACTTCTGGAGTTTAGTGTTACCACCTTCAACCACATCGTCACTTACAATTAAGTGAAATGATGATCAAAGCGCTGAGCCTATACGATATAAAAGGGCTGAAAAATTTTGTAGCCATGATGGCGGGTGGTTCGGCCCGATCCCGCGTCGATCGACGTGGGTTCGATCCCACATATCCAACTCAAAAATTGCTCTGAGCTTTCGGTGAAGGATAACATCTTGAGGCAACCATAGTACGGTGGTAGGGCATAGGCGTATCAGCCGCAACCTCTAACATGATCAGAGACTTTGATCATCTGGTTTCTTTATTCACATAAGTATTTCTTTTATGTGTACGCTATTTCCTTCAAGTTTTTCATATTTACTAGATTGTTATATTCATATTTTCTATTTTAGTTTCATATTTGTTTACTCTTAGTTATTTTAAAATATAGTATTTTCTTATTTTTCTTAATTTGCTTCTTTTGTATAGCTTTAATTGTGTTTCTTTCTATTTATGTTTTTGTCTCTTTATATTCAGCCATGCTTTCTGTTTACTACTGTTCCTTGTTTTATGTCTTATGCTCGTCCATTCTTATTTTATTTCCTATTTTTCTATCTTCTTTTATCTATCCTTTGTTCTTATTTTTGCAACTCAAGCTGATTTACGTATAAACCATCTTCCTGCAGTTCCTTTTATCCTGAAATCCTGCGTCAGATCATACGGTTGGCATAATGTGGGAATATTCGCAGAATAGTCCCTATCATTTCCTGTTTAAATTCTGATGCAATTTTCTTCCATCTTTCCCATTCTTCTTTCCTCCCGTGCTCTTCCTTCCAGTAACTTCCTTTCCTATTTACACCTTAGTTATTAATCCCCGTCCTCTCTCATTCACTCCTGACTTCCATAATTGCTGTTTCCTTTTCCAGGGCTGTGTGGCTGTTCATTCTCTTCGCGGCGGCTACTCATTTCTTCTTCTCGGACCGGCTTGTGATCTTGTGGTAAGTATTCTTTTGTGTTTAGGTTTATGTCGGTTTCCTTTTAGATGTTGTCCTGATTCTTCCATGACGTAAATGGTGTATATTCACATGAACATTTCGCAATTTGTCTGCCTTCATATTTCGGTTTCCTCTTCTTATTTTGTTGGATATCTTAAGAACGATGTAGTTTCGAGTTTCGGTTTTTTGCTCCGAAGAGGGAGGTCCGCCACACAGACCGTAAGATGATAGTTGCCTTCACCGTCATCATATAGTTCTTCTGTATTTTCGTCGTGGAGCGTGTGGGAAGGCGGAGCTTTTTGTGTGTTATTTTCCTTTACTTTGCCTTGTAGGGGGACCTTAGCAATAGGCCACCGTTGCCCTTGCCAGCTCGTCCCACTTCGCCCTTATGGGGCACCCATGACTGAAGGCGTTGTGGTCGATGTCCTTCCGCTTTGCCAGCGCACAGTTGCAGCACGCAGGTACTGCACCTGCAGCAACCGCCTGGCACTCCGCCTTCAAGTGGTGTCCCCCACAGTGGCTACACCTTGGCTGGGTTTCGGTGCAGTGTCTTTTCCCATGGCCAAATCCTAGGCACATAGAGCACTGCACCAACGGTGACCTGTCCTCCACTTTCAGTGTCTGGAGGTCAATTTTAACTGTCCTTATCTCTGTCATCCGTTTCCATAATTTAGGGGCCACTCTTAGGACGATCTTGTTTGTGAGCGGATTTCTGCCGGGAATTCTATATAGGATCTGCATCTTCGTATCTTTCTCGCTCATCTCGTCAAAAACTCTTCTATTCTGTTTTCTTAGAGCACTTGTGATGTCTTCGTCCTTATGGGCCTTTAGTACTCCCGTTATCATGACTAGAGGGTCCTTGCTTTGTACGTCCTCCACTACCAGGTTCCCTTTATACTTCCTAATTGTTTCCTTAACTTTCTCTTTATCCTGCTCCGTTTTGCAACCTATAATTATCTTCGCTTCCCTGGCTTTCCTGACCCTTTCGAACTCTATTCCACCCTCTTTTGCATTTAGCGCACTTCTCACCTTTTCTAATACCTGCTCTCCAGTATCCATGACGTCAGTAGTTGTGATGGCTACGGAGTGCAGTGTCTCCCTCTCCGGTTGCTTGCCGCCGGTGTCAGTAGACACTACACTCGCGTAGCTCATTTTCAGCTGTTCATTTAACGAATTCTTTTGGTCGTCTATCATCTCCCTCAGACTCCCTATTTCTTTGGTACTATTTTCTATCTGCTTTGAGTGTTCTTCCATTTTTTCCAAAAGTTTTTTACTTACTACTTCCAATTTTTCACGTTCCCATTTCGTCTGTTCTTCATTTTCCTTGCTTACCTCCCTAGTTACTTCTGTTTGCGCTTTCGCATTTTCCTTCCTTCCGCCCTCTATCCTCTCCTTTTCTGTCTCCTTAACTATATCATATAGTTTGTTTAAGCACTCTCTAATGCCTACCTTCAGTTCGGTTTTTAGATTGCGCGAGTTTTCTAGGTGGTCCCTTGCTATAAGCAAATACTTCCTAGCTTCTTTTACTCGAGCGCAGTCTAACAGAGCTGATCGGGTAAAAGTGGCATTATTTATACAGGAGGGGCTTTCCCTGGCGGATGGGATACTAGACCGAGAGGGGGGAGTCCTGTGCATGGCTGTTGTATGTTGTATGCTTTGTTGAGGTAGCGGCGTTGTCAATCGTACGTCTGATTGGCTTATAACTAATCCTGCGGTCAAGAGACCTACAGGGGTATTTGTCAATAGACGGGAATAATGTATAATTTATCTATTCTGGACTAAATTAAGTCTAATTGCTATTGAGATGTGCAGTTGTGTCTGTGTATAGTGCAGAGCACGCTTACACAATCTATATAAATAGTATTATACCGGTATAATATCCGGTGTTTCGGTGTTTAGTTTTCCTAATATTGAGGTAGCACCGACCAGTGGTGGAATGGGAGCACCCAGCAGCGACTCCGCCGTGGTTCCCCGAGGAACTTGTGCAGGAGTTCGCCCTTTTGATGTTCCCTACCCTAGTAGGTGCGGGGGGAGGGGGGGGGGGGTAGCAAATGTGTAAAAATCCGAAAAAAAAAAAATTTCTATCTATTCTATCGACGCAGCGCGTCGCGACAAGCAAATTGGAATGTGAGCCAAAAGTTTCCGTGGAAAGCCGGAAAATTTATTCGGGAAAAAAAACTATGTTTTAATAAGAATTTTGAATTTTAATTGTGTTTTCTCTGTTCCAGGTCAGCCCAGCAGCGACTCCGAAGATCGGAATGCGTACCAGGGACTTCACCGGAGCCAGATACAGCAGCAATCGACCAGAAACTACAGGTATTTATATTAAAATCGAGTATTAACTTAGAAAAATTTCGTAGAATAAAAATTTAGAAAAATATGGATAAAACCCCTATATATCACTCTATATAGCAACAAGGGTGCATATATATATTAGTCTTAATATCTATGTACTTAGTACGGGTCAATATAAAAATTTAAATTTTTCCCATCAGGTTAGATTGTGGTAAAAGCACTGAGCCCACATCGTGAAAAAATATATCTACAAAAAGCGACGTTAAGGACCAATAAGTCTTGTCCTTGTCCAGCTATTATTTAAATATTATTTAAGGTTAGCATTATGTGGCCGTTACCAATCTGAAATTTAACACCTTAATTATTTATTTACGAGTTTATATGCTATTTGTTTCAAAAATAGTTGAAAAAATATTTTGGGCTGATTGTATCCACACCTTTACAAGGGCAAAATGGACGATTCGTAACCGTGTCACTCAAGTGCATGCACACCCGCTAATATACACAGACGTTATAGAGAATCTTGTCCAACAACTACATGTTATGAGTATATTTTTATTCATTCTTATATATTTCTTTACTAAAAATCTGTTTTTTAAGTTAAATGTAACTCAGGAGCAGACGTTACTATACTATGAAACATTAAAAGTTTTTTTAGAGTAATATTATCTCCCTGCCTTTATCCCATTTTATTTGGTGTCGGCGCAACATGTCTCCATCTTCCATTTATTAAATCTACAATCACTCCCTTTTTAAACATATCATCTTTCACATAGTCCATCCATCTTTTCTATGGTCTTCCCCATTCCCCTATAGCCGTCCACATTCATATCTAATAACCTTTTTCTTCCTTAATTCTTTCTTTAATCCTCTTTCTCTCTGCGCACACATGTCTATACCAAGACAGGCACCTGCTCCTTAACTTCTATCACTGTTACCACTTTAAAACTTCCTCTAATGTACTCATTCATAATCCTGTATATTCTTGTAATTCCACACATCCATCTCAACATTCTCATCTCGGCTGCAGGGAGTCTCTTTTATAATTCTATGAAAATATTTGAGTAAAAAAACTGTTTATAATTTGTTTACTGATAACTCTTTAGCTTGTCAATAACCACTTACATTCACACACCTGACACAGCCTTTAAAATTGTTATCTAAAATAGTTAAGCTTACCTAGCATACTCAAGGAAGAGGTTCAGACGCTAGATCAGCATAAAATAAAGTGAGGTACGTGTGAGAGAACAATAGGATAGTCTAGTATTGCCTCTCACTTAATTCATACGTTTTATTCTTAGGCATCTAGAATCGTCTCACAATAATGTTGATTAGTTATAAAAATCTCACATCCACTAACTTGCAGTTTTATTATTAATTCATTCATACAGTCTAGCACCGATTGAACTAAATTTAAGTTTTAAATAGAGAGGGAAATAGCTACTAAACAAAAAAAAAATTGACAAACGCAAAATGTAATTGTCGTTACATATTTATACATAAATACTTGAGATTCGAAATATACGTAGATTAATATGTCGATTACTTATAAAAATGAGGCAATAAGAAGATAATAGGAAAACAATGGAAAACTGGCGTAAACACCAGATTAGTGCTCAACGGGTTTAGCACCTGAATCAAAAATACTTTATTCAATTCATGCCCTTATAAATGTCAAAAAGCTACCACCGGTTCGGACAACTACCCGGTCGAGAAGAGCCGGCAACAAACTTGATTGAAATTTTTATTTATTTTAATGCATCGTACGGTATAAGAGTAGTAAGTGAAAGGGAAATCAATATGGGACGATATAACCAAATCAATACAACCATTCATAACTCTATAGAAGATGATTAAGTAAGTTATACGATCCCTTTCTATGGTACTTCACGCTTTCAGTCTATTATTACTATATTTAAAAATAATATTAGGAACCCCATAATGCCAAGGATGGCTGATAAACCAGAAATGTCAACTTAGCGTGTCTGATTTGAAATTTAACTTACGTTACTTACAGCACTTGCTTGTTGGCTACATTTTTTCCAAGTATTTTTTTTCATGTATATTAATAAACAAAATAAAGTGTCTGTTTGTAATATTGAAATGTAATTTTTTTTCTAAATACACATGTATGTATATACGATACTTATATAATACCAAAAATACAACTTTGAAAATGTTTAATCCGGGTAATCATCGAAAAACCGGAACCGATTTTGGCGGGATTTTTTTTTGGTAGATAGCTGAAGTAGTACTCCGCGTACTTTTGTTTTCGAAAATAATTAGGGTTCCGCGTAAAAGATTTAAAACTCATTCAGTTTTGAATAAAATACACTTCAATGCAAAGTTTTACTGCAGGTACTTATTTGAATTTGTGAGAAATATCTTTGCTTAATGCTAGTAGCAAAGAACTTTTGAAAAATAATTAGGGTTCCGTATTAAAAAAAATAAAACGCAGTGAAGTGTATATGTAAGGTGGGCGCAGCCGCGAGCACACAGCTGGTTATAATATAATAAGGTAGATGGATTGGAACCTACATTTGTCGCTAGCGTTGACTAGCGACAACATACACATTTATCTTAACATGTAGATACATTTGAAATAAGTAAATAAAAACACAAGAGAACAATCTTAAATTGTGCAATTGTAACACCATCTTTCTTATAATCCAAAGAAATATACTTTCAATAGGAAGTAATACAAAACTTTATGAAGAAGTTAATTCTACTCTAGAAAGTTTAAAAGAGTTTCTTCAAAAACTTCAGCGTGTTTCTAAGTTCGAAGGTTTTCCAACTGAATCTGAAATGAAGCCTTAAATAAACCAAACATTTATTGCATTTCTTCCTAATCCAATGTTAATAAAGTTTACGTTGTTGAAAAATAACTTCCACAAATAAAGTTCTTTTAAATTAAATTTTAAATTTAAAATGTTTACTAGACTAAAACTGCCACAACTCTATATAGAGAAACTTAAGGGCATCTCCCTTAAGTTAAGAATATTAGTATTGTTTAAGAGTAAACCAACCCGTTTAATCCGTTTGCAAAGATATTAAGGATATCTCATCCATATGAGTCAATAAAATTGAAGTGTCTGTTTGTAATGTCAAAATTATTCTTTTTGCTAAATAGATATGAATGTATGGTATGCGTTACCTACAACAAAAATACATTTTTATTTTTATTTTTGCCTGTCTGTCTGTTTGTAATGGGTAATCTCCGGAACCGCTGGATCAATTTTGACGGGCCTTTTTGGGAGATAGCTGAAGTTACTCAGGGTTAATTAGGATACTCTTTATTTTCGAAAATAATTAGGGTTCCGCGTAAAATAATTAATTTCATAAAAATATAAATAAAATCCAATTAAATTAACAGATTCCCGGGTAAGTGTTTGAATTTATTATAAATATTTTTACTTTATCTAAGTAATAAATTTATTTAGGACAATAATTAGGGCTTCGTATAAAACAATTAAAACGCAGTTAAGAATATAAGAACGCAGGCGCACCCGCGGGCACACAGCTAGTGCACTAATTAAATTGTAATTTCTCAAATACATGATTCTTAATAATATCAAAATATCCCCAAACAAACAACCAGCATTCTCTTCTTCGTAATATTAATGATAACTATAGTTCATATAACTATAACTAACAACTAACTAATGTAAGATATAGCTGTTGGTCTTCCAACAAATAAATAAAAAAAAAATAACGCTCTACCAAAATGGCGGTTATTTTGATAAAACTGCCAAGCAAGTTTTTACGGCACCAAAAAATTTATGTTCCGGGTTAATATGTCTAATACACATCATTTGTGCATACTAACTTGGCTTATAATTACGTAAAATACACACATAATATTCGGTCTATTAATTCAAAATGTGTTAACAACAATTCCTGCAAAACAAGATCCCACTAAAATTGTATTCTTCCTAAAAAGAAATTGATGTATAAAGCAAAACTCCAGAGGTTAAATATTACTACTACTAACTACTATTGTAGGTTAAAATTCAAATTTCAATAAAATAATACAAATTTTGTGTACCAAACACAAACAGATATCACAATAAAGTTCCTCTGTATCTCAGACGTAGAAGAAAACATTTCTGCTTCAAGGCGCGCCTGGTTTTCCATACAAAGGACATTCGCAGTATTCATGTCATAAGTTGGTATACCGCCGCCGGCGATGGAGACTTCTGACTTTTATTCCGAAATGTTTGAAATGGGAAATCACATAAAGGTATTTTCTTATACTTCTTTGATGGTAACAATGAATGTAAATGTGCATTTTAATTCATTTCATACTACTGTTTTTTTTTGTGGCTGTTATTTATATATGTTCAGCGTTTTGAGTTTTGAGATTGATCGTAATTAGATGTAATTTTATTTACGTTTGAACTCTCTATTTTATGTTCAGACTTGACAATCATCAATCACGTTCTCAATTAAAATCGGACGTAATTCGGGCTATGTACTGATAATCGGTCCATAAAAAGATTATTTATTTATTTTTCTTATCTCAAAAAAGTCAATGACTTTTTTATATTTAAATTGTTTTTAAATTAAATATGTATTGAATTAATGTACAATAATATTCTAATAAGACAATAAGTTTGTTGCACGATATCCTTTCATATTACTTTGCGTTTATGGTAAAATATGTAAAATTCGAATAAAACTCGATATATTTTTACAAAACTTTATACACACTCCAATTCTACAATATTAATTAATAGGTAAATACTTGTGTATTCACATGAATTCGCATGTATTTCTACTAATATTATATTGCTTGGGGTAATAAATAGAATTACACAACACATCCTTAAAAGCAAACGATGACCTATCAATGTGAACCCGACATTTATATATTATGGTCGATAGATTATATGGAATAAGCAGACGAACGAACGTCGACGGAAATGATATAAATCGAGATAGATGGTGCAAATCGGTACCGAAACATATCAAATGATTGCAAAAGTAAAGGAAGATTCGCACTTGCAGACGAAAACGAAATAACAAAATCGGTACGTATGTTATTGCTCAATACTTCACTTCAATGTAACCTAATAAAAAAACTAAACAAACATGTCCGCCGAGTTATGGAAATCACTATAGATTAAAATTAGTCGTGATTATAACAAACTTCCCATAAGCATATTCTACTAGTTGTGCATTGGTAATTTTTTTATACGGTATGGGTTCGAACACAATCTCATCTTCTGTTAAGTGCCGATAAAAAAAACGCTAAGCTTAAAAATACAGTTCCTTAGCGACAGTTTTCCTACTTGAGGGTTGTAGGTAACTAGATAAGCATTAAAAATGCCGCATTACCATACTTTGTTTTCCTCACAATGTTTCTCTTCACTGTGGTGGTTTTTATTTGTTAATTATAAACGTGTAATTATTTAACCAATATTGCTTATATTGTAAATGATATATTACTACGGTCAAGTATAAAAATATAATATAATGTAATAATAAAAGAAAATAATATGGAAATACTTGGAGTATTGCTAAGAAAAATTTTGAACGTTTAGATCCTCCCCATTATAACAATTGTAAGCAAAGTTTTTGTCCCCCCTACCCCATATGGTAACGTAAGCATCATTCTGAAAAAATAAAACGAAACAGTGTAAGTAAACTCAGTCCCCGTGTCATTAAAAAAAGCAAACACAAATACTTGCCACGAAAACTTCCCGGGTAACATTAGTTTTACTAGACCAATGAAAAGTTGATGTGTAACATTAGGAAAAAAAAACGACATTAATTTGACTCGAATTATGTATTCACATGAAGATAAATAAATTTACATTTCTATTATGTAAGTGTAGGATTGAAATGTTATGAGGAGAGACGAAAATCAATTATTACAAAAGCGTTAAATATGATTGTAATGGATATAGAGGAACACCGAAGAAGGTTGAAGCGATTATGGCGCAATTAGCAATGTGGCCGGATTCCACGTCAATAGACGCAACTTCGAACCTATCTATCCTAGTTTAAAATCAACTTGAGATTTCGATGAATCGGACTCTATGCATGTTACTGTAGCCAAATTATTCTCGTGTGGTGTGAAGGGGATTGTTTCAATGTGTTGGGATATTGAAGTGTTGATTTAACGAGTTTCATGTTGTACAACCGACCGAATTTATTGTACCACTATAACAATATTTTTGTTGGTTTGTGTTCGTTTGCTAAATTAACTATAGGAACTCAGTAGTAGTATACCAATTGTAATTGTTCCCATAATGAGCCTGTGCGTTAAAACTATATATAAATCTGCAAACAATTCAAGATATATTTCACCTCTGTTTGTCAACTGGTTTTATTTTTTGTTCGATTACTAGTTTTTTTTTAAATCAATGATTACATGGTCGAATTTTGAATACAAGTCTAGTTTATGTACAATTTATTTTATTGCCTGTATCAGTGGAATTTTGTATAGTCTATGACTATGTATTGATTCTTTGTGATGATCGCTTAGTTTTGTTACACTTTAATCTTTGTTAATTAATAGTATTCAATATTCGACTAATGAAGGCGATACATTGCGGAAATCCATTATAAATAATATAGATGATGAATTCCGCGGAATTAGTAAAGTAACATCAACCCTATAAATTTTAATATTGTGTACAATTTGCATACAAATTGGTAGCCCCTCAATGGGCAATGGAGACTCTCATGAGGGTAATAACTGATTCAGACGTAAATACTCCGCATTGAGACCGTCAATAGTTGTGGTTCAATAAATAATAGAATAGTCCGTGTAACGTTTACTTGCGATTGAAATAAAACGATCAAAGAAATGTACTAAAGATCGATCTGCATTCGATATTTTGACGATATTGGAATCTAATGAGATCTTTTTATTCATTATCTTCTTTAAAGGGTTACAGAAAAGTCTGAGAATATATTATTATGCTGGCTAGAAGCGTTCTTAGCGCATGTTATTTAAAAATATTTGTGTTTGAGATACGAAATTTGTGTTTCGTACAAAAATAAATTGATTTAATCGAATTATTAATTCTCGTTGTCCATAAATTTCTGTCATCTAATTGATCATTTAAACCTTTATAATGGAACCCTATAACCCTAACTCTATAAGCAATGTGGAGGTGAAAATGCCTCCTGCGGGTTTTCTGGGGCGACATTATTTCCGTGGAAAAACTTGTGCATATCGCGGATAAAGCTGTAGTCTTTTGATAGGCAGTTTCTGACTAAAGGCCTTACAGTGTTCAAAATGTAAATAAAAAAAAACGGATCTATAAAAAGGTTTTGAGATGTGGTAAGGCTTTCGTGCGCGCCTGTGTCTTGACCACCAGGAATACGATGAAAACTTCGCTATATAGGCTCAAAAAGGCGCCCCGCGTTCTAGAATTTGCAAATATGAATCCATAGTTACTTCGAAGTTTTAACCATGGAAGTTATAGGCTTGAATGATAATAGCATCAGGCGACACATTCTCATCTATCTATATTTGTTTTCTGAGAGCGTATTTACATCATATGAAGCGCAGTCATTATATTGGGCAAGTATAAATAAAATGGTTAATATAAAAGGACGGATAATCGGAGATATAAAATTGACGCGTAGAGAGTTCTATCATGATTGTCACGTTTTCAATGTCGCATGTCACGCGCTTCTTCTATTTAGTCTTGTAGCGTGTTGAGACGTGACTGCTCAACTTTGAACTTTCATAACATAAATGTGATATGTCATGGATTTTAATGGAATATTCTTACTTGTTTTATGCAATATTTCTATACTGAAAAATTATTATGTATTTTGTAAAAAGTTGTTGGCGAGTTTTTTTTTTACTTTGTGTACAAATATAATTTCAATAAAATCGCGTAAATATTTAGAGAAATGTCAAGAGTTTCTTAACAGCATAGGGGTCTGTTATGGTTTTAATTATTTTCAAAATATAAAAAAACACTCTTTAATTTTAATTCAAAATAGAAATTAATTAATTATGTTAAATTAATATTATAATTATCACTTATTAATATCGCATGGATTCTTAATACCTAATACTGTGAGTCTAGGCAGTTTTAGCAGTGTGAGGTGATCACAATATGTCACAATGTCGCAGTGATACGGGACTACTTCTAGCTGCATAGCATCTTTCCGTAATATTTATCAGCTGAGTGCCTTAAATACTTGACAATAGTTGGATGAAGCTGTCAAGAAATTATTTTGGGAAAGAAAGTCAAAATAATAATAGTACAAATACTCCATAAATTATAACACAAAGTCGTTATTATGATGTGAATTATTACATCACACTTCATGGCACTTGGCTAATTAAATAATTTAATGAATTAACTAAGCTCAGGCGAAAATACGAATGCCCTAAAATACGCAAAGAAGCGAAAGAAAAAGTATCAAGAAATTTCAAAACTGTCACGTTTAGTCTATTTATCAATTGTTGAATTATCAACTATAGTTCTCAACTTTGTTTTATTTTTAAGGATTATTGTAAGATGTAGTTGTCAACTGTTGAATTATTCTTAAACTATATTTTACAAGCCATCTGAATAGATAATCTGATTTTTTTCAAGACAAGATCATAGCAAAGTTTGTACCTATGGTTGATATAAATATGCATCTCTGTCTACGTTACGTTATTATAGATTTTTATAATTAATTATTTCATATTGAAGCGATGATGATGCAGTATATAGTGTGACCGGATTCCGCGTCAATGAACACGGGTTTGAGGTCACCTATCCCACACTAAAATCAGCTTGAACTTTACGTGAAGGAACATATCGTGAGGTAACCATAGCATTGTGGTAGGACATTACCTAATAATGCCCGCCTGGATAGCAACCAACCTCAAGTTTGAAAATGCCAAATAGCAATAGGTGTGTTCCGGCAGCATCACTTGAGAACTAGTACTTCTAGACTTAGTTTAACACCCTGGACTACATCGTCATTTAACATCAGGTGAGATTGTGTTCAGAACACTGAGCTCATACTGTGTTAAAAAAGTTTTTATTCACGTAATTTATTCAACTGTAAAGTCACTCGTAGGATATGTAATTAATTCAATATGTTTTTATGAAAATGAATTCCGCAGCGCTCTCAACAAAGAATGATTCCGGGAAAACACTTGAATGGAATGATGGAATGGATGGAGTAATTGTATTCAGAGCTTTTTATAACACGTACAGTACATTGGAATTTTATTAATTGTGCATAGGCTCAGTGCTTTGACTTTAATCTCAACTGATGTTAAGTAACAGATGTAACCGCACTAGGCCTACAGGTTAATGGCTGTCGTTTGATACTTGGCAACAGGTAGTATACTCAGGCGGGAATCATTAGACAATTCGTTGCCAACACGCTGTGATTTCCTTCACGAGAAGCTAGGAGCCATCATAGAGTTGGTTAATTGGATTTGAACCAACATCTATTGGCGCGAAATCTATCCACACTCAATAGTGTTAATAGAATTATTCGATTATAATAAAATATTATGAGAAGAAATAGAATTAATTCTAGAATTTTCAATTTTTATCAATGTGAGACAAGGCTAAAACGTATATTAGAATTAGGCTCATATTTTTTCACAGGTTTAAAGGTGTTAGTATTTTATGTTACACCTAACATTAGGTGAGATTATAATCAAATGCGATATTAACAATGAACTATATCAATTTAGAAATAAATACTTTACTTTTTGACTAGAAAATGGAACGTCCATGAATATTAGGTACTATTACTATCCACTTCTTGTACAGTGCTTTCATTTATTCTACCTATATACTACCTCGATATTACTATTCGCGATATTATGTACATCGAAGAAGATCAAATTATTTATTAATACTACTCATACTATATAAAGTGGAAAATTCCACTAGCACCGGCTAGTAAATTCCATTTGCAGTTCGAGCAATTAATTAATAATATATTGACATCTGACTATCTGTATTTTTATACGTACTGTCATTCATATTAACCGAAATGTGTTTCAATAGTAAAACAGAAATTAAATTAACAACATGAAAATGGTTATAACAAATAATTACGAGAAAATACCTTAAAGTATTTATGTTTGTAAAGAGTGATAACAGAATAATTGAGAGAAGACACATAATGAAATAAAGCGAAGTGAAGATAGTAAATAATAAAAACAAATTACCTATAAAGTTCTTTTAATAATCATTAAATAACACATTTCTCTTCAACAAACAGTAGCAAACAGTATATTATGAGAAATATCCGCCGTAATTTAGCCAGCCAATTCAACAAGCCATGTACGCTTCGTGTGAAGTAACAGGATCAATATATAATAACAACTAGACAAGAATAGTGTTCCGTTTTGTAGCATTTATTCATAGCGTGTTTACCATCTTGGACTGCATCAGACGAAATTGTGGTCAATCTGATACGATCTTTTTACAATATCGGAGCGCGAGTATACGATCCAGAGATTTTTCCGACGGTTTAAAAGCCATACGATTTTTTATCTGATGTATATTATACACAAAATAAATGTTATATTTAAATAAGACACCATTATCCTGAACGTATAAACGTCAATTAATATAACCTTACCAATACCTTACCTATAATCTTAATTATATGTCTCATAACATAATCTGAGATTTAACTTTAGCAGCGAGCATATATTCATTGGATTTAACAAAAGGGTTCACCTATAGACTGTAGCTAAGGTAACAAAGTACTTATCTATCTAGATGTCAATCAGATATACGTGGGCTTATATGATGGAGATCTAATTCGATTTATTAGGGGTACCTACTTCGTGTTTTGTGTGTATATTATATTATATTAGCGCAAATTACACGAAGAAGCGATTAGTCGAAGGATTTTTTGGGTTTTACTTCTATTAAAAGAAGCTTGGCTAGTATTAAAATATCATGTTTTTTCATAAAATGATATATTCGTTTTATTAGTAGCATTTGGAAAAGAGAGACTTATACATATTACATCTTAACATTTCTTTCTGTTGCTGCTGTTATTACATATAACTGTTGCTGTTGGGTTTGTTTCTTTTTGCTGCTTAGCTACAGAAATAACTAATGTTAGATAAGCACTGAAATATCTATAATAACAAATATAAAATAAATAAAACCTACACGAATCGTCTTACGTTTTTACAAGTACACAAGTAAGCACGCATCGACGATCCCGGAATCCCAATCCCCATCGCAGCTCTCTTAGAGAGAGATAGTAGTAGAGGTTATTTATTATATTCACAGCAGAATATTCAATTAAGTTACCAATAGCAATATACTGCGAAAACTTGAATATAAAGGGTTAATATCAATTGTACTTTATGAGCTCTTTAGTTATTCATTTAATTGGAACACCAACAGAGTACGTACATACACAGATTTACATGATAATAAAACTCTATTATAAATTAAGATAATGTAAGTACTCTAATTACATATAATTAGCAATATAGATTTACAAAAACAAAGTATAAATTAAAAAAAACAATAAAATAAAACAGGACTTTGTGATTATGAGTTTTATTAAAAGTGTTACAAATACGCCAAATAGGCGCTTATTTGCCTAAATTTGTACGGATTACGTTAGTGGCGAAAGGTGCATACATATGTGCTGCATTTGAGATTAGGGCGTGGTATCTTGAGTGAAAAATTATTCAAAATTTCTGAACTGTCTGTCAATCATACCATTTAGTAACTTGTACAAAAATAATATTTCGAACAAAGAACGTCTAGCTTGAAGAGAATGTTAATTTTTATCGACTTTAATATCTCCATGTAGCATCACATGAGACTCAACTATATTTAATTAATATTTGATTTTTTATATTTATTTGATTATATTTTAGTTTTAATTTTGTCTTATTAGGTAATATAATATAAATTATATAATCTTTATATAAATATAGATAAAGATCGTTATAACCGTAAGACATCTTGTCACTTGGGCCGAGGCTCAAACGCCAAGCCCTGAATTATTTATTACTCCGTGAATGGTCTTGTTGACAGCGGAATTCCCGGAAAATCTCTATAATGGAGATAATGTTGAGTAGATTTGCTTGCCTGCTACATATTGAATAAAATCATCTTTATTTTCCATCAACGAAGTCTCGTGTCTTATTGAATTAAGATTGATATTCAAAAGGTATGTAATATACATTGTTGATTAGCAATTCTTAAGAAGGAGTTGTAATTCCAACACACTGTTAGTGTCATCTTTGTTAAAGATGTATCTTGAGCTTTCGAGATTTATTAGTACTACATAAATAACGAAAAAGCCGTTAATATAAGCAGAAGTGTAAATCATTTGGCAATCACGAAAGTTTATCAACAATGACACTTGAAACAGCAGACAAAAATACACGAATGGATTTTCTTATCATGTACTTACATCGTTCAGCTATTCATAAAATAAATACCAAAAACTAGATAATAAAAATACATTTGTAACAGAAATAGAGATAAAAAAAAAACAGATAATAAATACAATAATACCAAACCCTTTGTAAACAATCACCTGACGTATAAAATACAATAACTCACGAACGAACTTTGATAACAGGTTTCGATAGGCGACTTTTTATTGTAATAATCGACTTTGTAACAATACAAATTGATTTGTAACAATACAAATCACAACCACAGCTTGCTATAACATTAAAATCACTCTGTAAAAAGGACTTAACTGATTATTATTTATTGTGTCGTTAAAAAATAGACCATATTAAAGGGTAATAACAGAACAAAATAAAATCTAATGAAAAATAGGTTACTTATAAGCATTAACTTATAAGAGATAGAGCGCACAATGCTAAAACATGGCGTCACCCTATACGTGCTTATACGTTCTCTACTAATATTCGATTTGCGTGAGGAAACCATAAAATTAGGCTGAGCTTTCTGTGAAGAAAAACATCGTGAGGAAATCATAGCATGGTAGTAGGGCATTTTCTAATAATGTCAGCCTGGGTAGCTACTAACTAGTTTGAAAACCTGTCGCCAAATACCAATAGGTGTGTTCCGGCTGCATCACTTGAGAATCAGTCTTAGTGTGTTTACATTCCAACACCACATCGTCACTTAACATCAGGTGAGATTGTGCACAAAGCACTAAGCAAGCCTATATCGTGTAAAAAAAAAGAAGAGATTGAGCATCCCATTTGATTTTTAAAATGTTTAAAAAAAATTAAATATGTTTTGTACCTCAGTACCTATTATTATGGGAAATATTTTTTTTTTTCGGTATAATTATTATTAATAATATTTATTATTGTAAGTCTGTTATTTTCTTCAACTTAAACACCAGTGAATTACCCTAACATGATCCATTATTTATTTGGGGAATTTGCAATTTTTTTTTTTATTATGACGGGTTAATGTTACCTCATAATAAATTCTATTAGTCTCTTATATAGATAAACACTTATGATTTGATTTTGTTGTATTCAAATAATTCTATTCCGAGCCCAGGTTCAAGGAAGTAGGATAACGGATTGAAAAAATTAGATTAATATCCGATTTATTACTTTCATGTGTTGATAGAAGTTTTTTTTAAAGATTATAAATCATCATCAACATCTTACTCTTATCCTATACTTTTACTAGGGTGACTTTTACAACAAATTGCCTCTTTCAATCTTTGTTATTTCTCATCACAACACACATCTTCATACATTCCTTCCAAATATTCTTTGGTTTTCTCTGTATCTTTAACTGTACAGTTTAATACTTAACGATCTGGTTAGGTTACTGTTACTAAGTTAAAACACAATTTTATCCCTCCTCATGCTATTAAATTTAAGTAAAGATCTATAACAATTATTAAAGCCAAGTTATATAAATTCTTATTATGCATTAAAGAATTTTACAATAAAGTAACTTTAAAACAACCATGACAGTAATTTCAAAAGATTAAGTTAAAATTTCGTATTTATATAAACAAGTTAAAAATTGATTCCAAACGAAACACACTAAATCTCTTAAAATATACAGTTATTGCCGTGAAATTAGATTTTTAATTGATAATAAACTCCATCACTAATTACTTCAATAAACAAAAGCTTCTCCGCTACGATACAAAACTTATATAATAATTTACTTTTAACTATCTAAAGTTAAAAGATCTATCTATAGTACAAAGTTATCTTGAAATCAAAGCTCTTGGAAATTGGACATTAGATGGTCTACGTGCCTAACAAATAAAGTGCTAAATTTTACGAGTAAATTTAATGTTGCCGTAAAACAGCTCTACAGGAGCGAGAGTGAACTATGTAGTTTAAATCGAGTCCTTATATTTAGATCATGCTATGGAAGAACTGTTGCTATAATAAAGTAAAAAAGTCTATCAACTTAGTAGTATCAACTGCTCGCCTATAAACTAAATTTTTACTATCTTAATACTCACTACCTCATGCATCTAAAAATACATACAATACATTTTACAAATCTACGCTAACCTAGGTTTACTATGTATGACATGAAATATTTGTTCCTCTGATATGCAGTAGTTATGTTTAGGAACTAGCTTCCGCTTTCTTATTCTTTATTACAAGGCCATTTTTTTTGGGGTGTGGTAGGGTTTGCGACCACCATCCATATCGTGAAAAGCCCGTTATAGTGAAACAATTCACCACTTTCATGTTTCAGGATCAGTCAGTGTAGTTAACGACGTGGTAAGACAATTGAAGTTGTCTGGAGTCTAACTGGATTGTTTGTGGAAAACACTTCACAGTGGCAAGTAAGAGGAGTCGCGTTCCAGATGTATATCCAGACTTGCCTGGATGCTTTTGCTATAATAAATATCGTCCGGCATGATGTTGGCGATTGTCGATTGTTTCTCATTTATCTACATTCGCCATCGTTCTTGGAATAAATCGAACGGATCGAAACTATTTCATCTTCAACTATTTTTGTTCACTATTTTTTGTGAGATGTCGGTGCTTAAAATGTTTTCTGATATGCCTCATAAAATTGAAATTATTAAAAAAAACACTATTTATTTATTAAAGTAAGAACAAATGAAATACGTTTTTATAACAATTCTCATAGCTCATTAATATTCTGAATATCAGCTTCAGTGAACTTAATTTAAAACTGTCTATCCGACTCGACGACCTCTCTTGAAACAGCACATTGAATACAAAGTCCTGTATGTACTCAATTTGATATCTGAATCTATTTGTTATATAATATTTATAGAATAATTTCATTCGGAAATCCAGACCTTTCCTTAATATTAGAAAAGTTTCAGGCCATATCTATTCGTCATTATATAATTATGTCTATGTTATATTTCATTGGCCAACAGTGGCCAATCTATTTTTGAATATTTGCATGAATATATCCATGTATTTTTATTTAACACTAGCTGTATGCCCGCGGCTGCGTCAGCGTTTTTTATATTCAGCGCCTTAACTTTTTATACGGAACCCTAATGATTTTCCTAAAAGAAATTTTGTACTAAGGTAAAGCAAAAATATTTCTCATGAATTATAGCATTTGCCCGTAACACTGTGCATTGAATCAGATTTTATTCAAATATTTAGAAGTTTTTTTTACGGGAAATTCTAATTATTTTCGACAATTAAAAGTATCCGGAGTAACTTCAGCTATCTACCAAAAAATTCCCATCCAAATCGGTCCAACCGTTCCGAAGATTACCCATTGCATACAGATAGACAGACAAAAAATTTAAAAATAGTGTTTTTGGTATAGATATCGTATATACATTGATATCTATTTGGTAAAAAAAAATTTGTGACATTACAAACAGACTCTCTAATTTTATTTATTAGTATATGTTTAATGAGATTTATTCATGTCGCCGAGCTCGTAAAAAAAAGTTTTAGGTAATAACTTACATGGTTCGCTATTTAATTAAAAGATAATTAATTTAATCATAAAGTATTCGTTGAAATATGTTCAAAAAAATTAATAATAACTTTCAAGTATTAGTTTTGTATGAAATAAAAATTACCATTTACTCTACCAACAATCGTGTCTTATAATCATTTAAAAATATTTTAAAATTATTGTTATTCGAATTCATGAAGAGTAGCGTATTTCAAAAAAAATAAAAATAAGAACATTTTCTAATACATTATTTATTACTTTCTCGCTAAATAAATATAGTAGAGAAGAATCACGGATTTTCTATAAAGAAAAAGTAAGGTAAATCCAATGCCAACGCAGAGAGGTAACGGTGCAAAAAATTACGACCCTTACTACGATCTCACGATTGTAAACTGTATTGTTTTAAATACTATGTCATTTTAAAACATTAAATGTAAGAATAAAAGTGACTTTAGTGATAACATTAAAAAAAATGATTTTCTTTTCAAGCGAGTCTAATTAATCTTTTTAAAATACGCTCACTGAGGACCTAGGCATCATTATTTTTGAAGTTTTAGTAAAGATAAATAATTAAGTTAATTTTTTATCCAATTATCTTTAATACAGGGCTTTTTTGTTGTCTACATTGTTTTGAGTCGAAATATAAAAGTAGTATTTGTGGCACGAATACAAAAAATGATACATGATATCGCAGACTTCAATTACAAAATTATGTTGTACTATTGTTTGGGTAAGAACGGTTACAATATTTTTTCCGATAATATTTGTCATTAGTGAGTGTAATTGCTTATTCCGTATATATCATCAGATGATTTCTTCTCGAGTTAAAGGACACTAGTAAGCATATAAACAGAAAAATGTAGCGTTATAATATGTTAATTGATAATGCCTATAAGCTGATTTTGAGAGTCCTCACGAACAGACTAGCACGCAGACATAACGACTTTCAGCCTCCCGAATAAAACTACCTCCAAAACGGATATACCACCGTAGACCACATTTATATACTGCGCCAGGTTATAACCTATCCCTTTGCTTAGGGTTTGTGGACTAAGAAAAGACTTCGATTCGGTCGAATTCTGGGCTGTACTGCAGACTCTCCAGCGTTGCCAAGTAGACATCAACGCATTGAAGGTTCTATATGATCCTTCAAGAACCTATACCTCTGAATCGCAGGTTGGCGTTAAAATGAACATCACAAGATGAAAATCATGTCAGTGTCAATATTGTGTCGGTTCCTATAAAAGCTGGTGACTTTACGCTAGAAAATGTTGAGTTATGCATAGCTGGGACAAAACGTACAATTAGGTAGGTCCGACTTCAAGAAAGAGCTTAATCATCGAATCTAAATGAATACTTGTCCGAAATACTGCTCTATCTATAAGAGATCCGCGGAGGAAACAAAATTTTGGAAAGACATTACCCAAAGAATTGCCAAACAAAAGTGGCAAGGGGTTGGGTATATTTTACGCAGAAACGATGCCCGGGTTTTCTAATGTTTACCACGTACAGGAAGATGTAGCGTGGGTAAGCCCTTAACAAGGTGGACCAATGACCTAGTGAACGATGCGGAAATCCGCTAGATACGGGTGGTGCAAGACCAGTTGTTGTGGAAATCTTTGGGGGAAACTTATGTCCAGCAGTCCATCCTCCGCTTGAGGATGTTTTAATTAAATGTTTAGTAATTAGATATATGTCTAATTTGTTTTATCGACAATTTATTTGAACTATGATGATTGCTCAGTGGTATTGAAAATTACTGCTAAATTTTGACGCCTAACGTGTTCTGTATAGATGTGTTCTGACAGCATCGCTTGAGAGATAATATCTCTAGATTTACCGTATTAAATTAATTAGTAAATTGTAGTCAAAGCACAGTACCTAAACAATATGTAAGAAAAAAAAATACACTTGATAACTATTCGTTAAAACTGTAATAATTAAAAGTTTTCAGTTTACATATAAAAAAAGAACATTTAATAGATAAATAAATTATAGTATGTAAAAGTATGTTGAACACCTTAGTAGGGGATCCATAGGTTAAAGTAATTTGAGGCCGAGCCTACAGATGTGACCTGGCTTAACGAATATACGGGTAGGTGGGATATTTCAAAATGAAATTAATTTCAGCCTTCCAATGTTATTTGGTCTCTCTCGTAAACATGTCGCTATGTAAAATAGCTCCTTTTATATAACCGACATTTACTTTTTCTTTGTGTTGAAAAATAAAGTGTCTGTAATATAAAAATTACAGCTTTTTACTAAATACATATGAATGTTTATACCGGTACCTATACCAAAAACATAATTTATTATTTCTCTGTTTCGACTCATCTCCGGAACGACTGGACCAATTCCACCGGACTTCATCATCAGATAGCTGAAATTAAGGGGTGTAACTTTGGCTAATTTTACTTTTGGAAAATAATGAGGGTTTTGCGTAACATAATTGTGTGAACAAAGTTCATTTAAATGGTCAGTTCTATTGGCAAGCATTTAAATGTGTGAGAAATATCTTTCCTTTCTGTTAGTAGGTGCAAAAAATAATTTTCCGAAGGCCGCCGGACGGAGCGGAAGAGGTTATTGTTAGAGGGCAGGAGGCAAATGGCGCGGCTTCTACGCCTTTTTCAGCTAATCGGGAGGCCCTACTTCCCTCTTTTCTTGACGTCTTATGGAAAGACAAGAATACAGAGTGGAATGGATAGGGGTTCTTTGGTTAGCAGTTGGACAAGAGGGAGGGGTAGCTGGTACCAGGCTGTCTCCCCCTGCACGAAAGACAAAAGTAGTGGCTCGATGTTTGAGCCTGCCGCTGGGCGACGCAGAGTGTGTCAGATTAATCCCGACCCCCCCCCCCCCCCCCCCCCCAGTAAGGCGGCAGATGGTACCGTTGGTTTTATTGGGTATTCCCGGCGTTTCACGTCGGGCGATTCCCACATACCTTCCTGGTATCTCTAACCCGGGCGTAGTCTCCGGGATTAGAGATGGCAGGGACTATGCGTAAATGCATTTCCCAAAATAAAAAAGGTACCAAAAATAATCTAGGGCCTGTACAAAAATTGGGTCTATACGTTTTTTTATTATTGTTTACAGACCATATTACGCAGTGAATAATTGGGTGTAATAGAAAATTGATACACGGCGGAACCGCCGGAACAGCTAGTATAAACTGGTAAAAACGATGAACCAATAGATTCCTAAAAAGTATTATTTAAGTGGTATTTTGACGTTCATTGCTTTATTCTCAAAGCCTAAATTGAATAAAGTGTATCTAAATTTGATACTTTAATTAGACCATTGTCCATCATTAAATTAATTGCACTCATCTAAAATCACTTTAAAAACAAATTTCCTTTCCTTTTTTTTTATTTAAAGTCGTCCGAAATACCCGCTCATGATACAAAAAGAGAACTTGCAATAAACACAATTCTATATTTTATTCTCATCTTTATTATATTAACCCTCTGAGCACTAACCTAGCGTTTAAGCCAGCTTTCCATTGTTTTCCTATTGTCTCATTTTTATGGGTAATCGACATATTAATATAATTATTATCTTTAGCCTGCGGTTTCATTCGTGTGCAAAACATATTCCAAATTTCGAGATGAAAGTTAGTGCATATTTTTAACGATAATAGTACATTAGAAAGCCGAGACGAAATCGATTATAATAATAATTTATTTCATATTTTATACATTTAAATTACAGAATAATTACAGTTGTGATATGTAGATCCACATTCAAATATAGCACGTTGACGACCGTACTAGTCGTCAGAATGTATCACGGAGTTCAGTTACTGGGTAAGTTAGGAGTATACATAACTATATAAGTCAAACGAAGTCATCTCTCCATTCACTTCCTTTCTAAACATACGATCTTTCACACAATCACCGTCCAAATTCATATCCAATACCTTTTTTACACAATCCTCTTCCTCTCTACGCATCACATACATTATAATATATGTTTATAACCTAGCAACACAGAATAATACCGTTTGATGCCGGCTATGAATAGTATCAGCCCAAATCTTCCCGTAGGTGTCGTAAAAGGTGACTAAGGGATAAACTAAGGGAAGGGCAACAGCATCCTGTGAGTACCACAAACACTTGACTGCGATCGCCAACTTTCTGCAAAGCGTGGCGATTATGGATGGATCCTCCCCCTTATGGATCTTCGGTGAAGACCTATGTTCAGGAGTGGACGTCTTTCGGTTGAATGGTGGGCTACACTTAGTAACTTAGCAAGCTTTTACGGCAGCGATATCGACGTATTATCGAATGTAAAATGTCGAAGCCTTGTCGAAATGCCTTGTAAAATGTCGAAAAATACACATGAAAGCCCTATTATTAACTAACTCACATTTCCGATTTAAAACGTTACTTCCGTTTGAAAAGAGATCAGAAGTACTCACCATATCGCGAGTAAAGAAATTTTACTCCGAAAATCATCTTGCTGAAACAGTTTAATAATTTTAATAATAATAGCAATACGTACCTAAGTGCAATACCGTCGGGTCGGTCTTCACTCGCGATACTCGTCCTCGGCGAGCAGCCGAGCCGGCTCGTGGCGGACTTCCGTCGCAATTCATGCGTTTCTGATTCCTCTTTGCTCGTGAAAGAGATACGCGGCGCATGAGCACGGAGCCCGCATACTTTATGAGTCGACACACCACGGCAAAGGAGTTGGCTTTGGCTGAGATCTGTAAAAAAAAAACAAGTTCTTAGGAATCAGTTTGTAGCAACAGTAAGGGCGTAATACTTTGCTTAGGTAGTGTCTGGGCAATGATACATTTAAATAGCCATCAATAAGAATGTAAAAGTAATGTAATGTGGCAGTGTTTTGACGTTCATAAGCGCCTTATCAGGGCCTAAATTGAATAAAGAAATTTTGAAAGTTTTTCACATTACTTTAGAATATTATTTATTCATTGTTTCTTGGCCTGTAAATCAAATCATGCTTACTTTTAACAGTAGATTACCCATATTGGTAACCCAGACGTGATCAGTTCGGAATTTCAAAACTTCACATCACCACATACCGTAACAAGACGTACATGAAAAAAAATAAGATGATAAATCAGGAAGATAAAAGGAATCGCCCCGCCATATTATTAGATAATGATAATTATTGATTCGAAACTGATTTATAATTGTTTTCTAAGTTTTAACATTTTTTTTTTATTTAATAACATATTTAACGTTTAGTAATAATAAAATCCATATTAATATGTAGATTACCCATAAAAATGAGACAATAGGAAAACAATGGACTGCTGGTGTAAACGCCAGGTTAGTGCTCAAAGGGTTAACTGACTAAACCTCATTAATAGCTAATAAACAAATGAATATATTATATATTTATATGCAAGAAAAAGTCTTAGATTAGCAAGCAGATTTAAATAAGATAATTAACAAAATTAATACTTTATTCTTTTAAACAACATAAAAGCGATGATCGCGCAGTGGATAGTGTGTCCGGATTCCACGTCAATAGACGCGGGTTAGAGCCCACCTATCCAATACTAAAATCAGCCTGAGCTTTCCGTGAAGGTAAACATCGTGAGGAACCACAGGATAGAAAATTTTCTAATAATGTCCGCCTAGCTATTACCGGCAACATCACTTGAGAACCAGTAGCTCTAGGCTAAGTGTGTTTACCATCCTGGACCACATCGTCGCTTAACATCAGATGAGATTGTGGTCAAAGCACTGAACCCATAACGTGTAAAAAAACATATATTTATATGATATAAATAGTCATAGGCATGTTATGTACATTTTTTTAATTATAAGAATGTAAAATAAATATCTAAACAAAAATTGTAAATTAAAAACGCTAATTTTGTAAAAGAAATCTGTAAAGACTCCAAGATACACGTATTGCCTCTAGTTTAGGGTCTACCGTCAAAACAACGTATTTTTTAACCAATTAGTAAATACACATATATTTTCTATTTTATCTATAAAACAAGAAGTATGACAAATTGTAATTTTCTACAAAACAATGAAGAAAGTAAATAATAACTTTGCTGTAAAATATTTGAAGAAGTTTCTTAGAAGTACAAAAAGAGTTTGGAATTTGAGTTCTATTTCACCTCACTCTTTCAAGGGAGCACCCTGATGGAATAATCTTATAACAAAGTCGTAAAGTAAATGTCTCGGCCCGTTAATATCTTACAGTGAAGCAATTAGAGACAATTAGTGTAACGTATAATTGAGGGGAAACAGTAGAATAGGGACCAATCTCGGCTAACAAATTTAAGGCACATTTCAGCTAAATTATTTTATTAAATAATAAAACTCGAGAGTGGCCGTGAGAAGGCATGACGACTGTAAAGAACCTCACTGGGCGGACTGGCTAAGATATAGGACCTTAACTTTCAGGTTTAAATAGGTTATCTCGGTTGATGGTTGTTTCGAGAATAACATCTGTCGTAAAGCCGGAAGAAGACTCCAGGATATCATCATTGTGGCTTCGCTGAAAATGCTACACAGTCCCGTATAGAATTCGACACTTTGTGATATCTCTTGTACGTGATCGCAGTTCATCTCATGTTTGAGACAAAAGAAGAGAGGACGAAGAGAAACAGAGAAAGAGCGGGACACCTTGCGGACATCCCATGGTTGATAAACTAGGTACCATGCAGGATAACCCTTGGCCGCCATAAATGGGCATGCTTGCGATGGATTTGGACGTATTAGACCCGTATGTAGGGCATTAAAGCTCTCTCCGAGGTTTGCACAAAGTTATCGAATTACCTCTGATTGCGGTGAAGTCTCGAGGAAGGGTCACATCTGCTAAGGTTACGAATGTTATTGCCAAGTCTACTGCCAATTTAGTTTGGAAATTGTTCGGACAATGTTGGTTACTTTGGCTCTTTTATGTATTTCCTTATCCCCGATTCGATCACGCCGTGAAACTCCGAGCATAGACTTCTCCATTGCTCTTCAAGAATTTTGAGATTTCTTATTAGCCCTTATTCTCAGTGCCGTATATTATTACTGGCAACATACACTGGTCGAAAACATTTGCCCTGAGACAATGCGGTATTTCGGTCGAAAAGATTCTGTATGGTTTCCAGAACTCGACGATTAACCTCTGTCTTGAAATTGCGAATGTGTACGAAAATTATTCCTGCGGCCCGGCCACATATATGAGAGGAACATTGTAGGTTTATACTGAGTAATAATGTTTTATATGGTAATCCTTTTGAGCTTGGGAAGGTACTTATGACAAAACAGAATAAAATCATACTGACTGAAAATCCCAAAGAACATTACCGATTTACCTGACAATACATTAAAGCACTGTGCCAAGCAAGTCATAATTTCAAAAGGTTTACACACCTCTCTGTGCTTCCGCTAACATGACTATAATTTGTGTAGTTTTTATATTAAATTTTAATATATATAATATACATATTAAAAATATATAAAAGGAACCAGATCGAGTTTCTTCTCGACTGGGTTGTTTTTCAAACCGGTGGTAGTGTTTTGACGTTCATAAGCGCCTTTTTAAGGCCTAAATTGAATAAATAATTTTTTGATTTGGATTTTTGACTGACTGAAGATTAATATGTTGATTACCCTTAAAAATTAGACAATAGAAAAAACAATGGAAAGCTGGCGTAAACGCCAGGTTAGTGCTCAAGGGTTTATACAAAAAGGCAAAAAATAAATTATAAATTATTTCCATGACATGCCTTGAATAGGTAAAGTTTATACGACTCGAGTAAGATAGACCACAATACACGGCGATTATATTGAACCGATCCCGAGGGAAATAAGGCTACGATAACAGAACGCCTACAATTCGATTTATCCTACTGATTTTAAATTATTTCGACTGATAATATAATCTCATAAATCAAATAAAATTTATATTAAAATAAAATTCAAGAAAACATAGATATTGTAAATAATTTGACTTGTCTGTTTTAAAGTATTGAATTTTTTTTTATTATTTCAATCAGGTAAGTGTGACTGTGAGATTTTCATTAAAAATGGTTTCAAAAATGCAGGTTAGACAAAACCTTCTTTTTATAACTTTGTTCGACATGACGTGAAATAATAGAGATTATAAATAGGAAATGTATCGCAAATTCATTCAATGTTGTATTTTAGATATATTTCATTCATTTGTAATTCATGCGTTTGGTGAAAATTGATAAAAAAAAGCGCTTGATTTTGAAAACCATATTATGAATAAGTAGCAGCAGCCTACGCCGAAATTCATGGTACTTAATGACCTCACGCTGGCTACTTTTTTTAGCTAATTGCCCTACGAGCTCGCCCCACAAATTCGATGAACTTGGCATGATTCCTCAGGTCATCAGCATACAGAATCTTCGCAACAAAATTTACACTGTGTATTCTTATTGCTCAATGGCCAATATTTGAAATTTCACAGCGTGAAGGAATGAGGAGATCCGCAGAAGAACCAAAGTAACCGACTTTGCCCGAAGAATTGCTAAACTTAAGTGGCAGTGGGCTGGGCACATTGCTCCCAGAACCGATGCCCTATGGGGCCAATGGGTTCTCGAATGGCTACTACGCACCGGAAGACATAGCGTGGATAGGCCCCTCACAAGGTGGACCGACGACATGATGAAGGTCACGGGAATTCGCTGGATGTGGGTGGCGCAAGACCGGTCGTCGTAGAGATCCGTGGGAGAGACCAGACGGCGTCATTCGGTTCAATGGATGGATGCATCGTATTTTTGTAGGTGATCAGTAGATACATTTAACAATTTGAAACTATTCATAAACACGATTCTCTCCTCCAATATCAATTTAATAATAAAAGTGTAAATAATGAATCGAATATTCAATTGTATTCATATACTTTCTTAAAAAAATCTTTTACAATAGTGTAAATTAGAAATACATTAGTGTAAACACATTAACGGATAAAGTATGTTATCCTTCTCTCTAACAGCACTCCCTCGAAGGACCTAATGCAAATACTCTTTGTGAGTATATCCGAAGCCACTTGTATCCCCCGATGTACTTTAAACAAGGGAAGGTCGACAGGTGTACTTTGAAAATAATTTATTTTAAACAAGTTAATGGAACGTATCGAAGCAGAAACGTATCTCCTTTTCGGAGAGTACAGGGTATCTATATGAAATTTACAATGCAATTTAAAAGTATAAATTTATCCTTCGGTTATTTTTTTTACCACTAAAGTGGCAAACAGGCATGCGTTCCGTCTGGTGGTAAACTGTCACCACAGCCTATGAACGCCTGTAAAAACAGAGGTATCACGTGCGGGTTGCCAACTCTTTAACTATACCTTGCTACTCACAATTTGTTTCTATATTTACTAAGTTAAAACTTGGCGAAATATTTAATTTGTAATTTAAAAAAGATCATACAAATAGTTTCAACGCTTCTCTATTTATATAAAAAATAACAGACAGACAACAAAATCGTCGTTACCTTTTATAATATCTAAGGATAAAACAGTATTAACACATATAATGATAACGTTAACTAGACGCTGCTGTGTTAAATCCGGACATACATACACACAGGCAGACAACATTTTTTTTTTTTCAGTTTCCAGACGAGTAACAGTTAAAATATATAACGATTTTTCTACAAAAAATGGAATGTATAGACTAAACTTCAGTTTCATTATTAGTATAGATTAATATATCGTATTTAGTACCAAAAATAACATCAGTTTAACACGTGCAAAGATTTATTTATCAAAAAAATATTCTTTTTAAATTAAAGGTAGCTCAAAAACAAACATTACCGTAGTATGAACATTAAAAGTAATCACCAATGTTCGTTCAGATGACGCAGTTCGACCATAATCATTTTACAATATTTGAATTAGAAAAACTGTTTATAATTTTTTACTTATAACTCTTAACCCCTTGAGCACTAACCTGGCGTTTATACCAGCTTTCCATTGTTTTCCTATTGTCTCATTTTTATGGTTAATCGACATATTAAGCTCGTCAATAACCAGTTACATTCACACACCTGACACAGTCTTTAATATCGTTATCTAAAATAGTCGAGCTTGTATAGCATACTCAAGGAAGAGGTTCAGACGCTAGATCAGAATAAAATAAAGTGAGGTACGTGTGAGAGAACAATAGGATAGTCTAGTATTGGCTCTCACTTAGTTTATAGGTTTTAGTATTAGGAGTCTAGAAATCGATTCACAATAATATGAGTTAGTTATAAAAGTATGACAACGACGCATTTCCAGTTTTATTATTAATTCACTCTAACAGTCTAGCATCGATTGTACTAAATTTTAAGTTTTAAATAGAAATGGTCCTGATGTTAAATAGCTATTAAAGAAAAAAATTCGATTGACAAACGCAAGAGAAAAAAATAATGAACTAATTTTTTCTTTACGTATTTGTCTATATACATACTGGTTACGCCAGTTTAATTTATTAAATTGTAATTTAATATTGAGTTCGCTGGGGAAAATGGAATGTTACTGTGCCTTGAGTTTGGTCGAAATTTGACTGGCTCGACACGGCAACCCTACCCCTCCAACCCCTCTTTTCCTCTTACCCCTTTCTTCGAACCGCAAGAGTTAGTCAAGCAAAAACGCCTTACGTGTCGCACGCGCACCGCACTCGCGAAATATAGCACAGGCTGATGAAGAAGTCTCTCTCGTCTTGGGATTGCCCGGACCCTCGCCCTCATCGCCACGTCGACGCTGGGAGAAAGGACATCAACTCCAGGTACTGTACATTGTATTTTTCCTCAACGAACTCGATTAAGTAGGGACACCGCCATCTTAGGATTACAGTCCATTAGGCCGCGCGCCGTACCACATACTAATAAATAATATTGAAGTGTCTATTTGTAATGTCAAAATTCATTTTATTTATTAAATAGATGTGAAGGTGGTATTGTATATATGATACCAATAGCAAAAATTGTTGTGTGTCTGTTTGTTCCGGGTAATCTCTAGAATGTTTAAACCGTTTTTGACCGGATTTTTTTTGGTAGACAGTTTTCGCAAATAATTAGTTCTGCGTAAAAGAATTAAAACATATGGTAACGCCACCTAGTGTGGCTTCCTAATAGCCCCACCCCTTTCCCTGTCGTGCACTACTTCTGTGTCAACCGCACCCGCGCATACACTATATTTCGCAACCCCACTATACATACTTGTTCTCCGACCGCGCCCGCGCCGCCACGAAACAGTGGTGGATATATTTGCTATACCGCTTATAACATAAACTATAACCGCATACTGTGGTGACGTCGAGTGTTGGCTAAAGTGTGTGAGGTGTCGGAAGCCCTTGTGTGTTATCTGAGGCTGCTTTCTACTACACGTCGTATCGTCGTATCTACACGTCGAAGGCGCTTGCTGCTGCTGAGGAACAGGTCAGTGTATGTCTTCCTTGTTCCCGCATCTACCACGCTTCCCTTGCCGTTTTGGCCTACCGCGCCAGCTCGAGGCGTCTCCAACATAAAAATTGGAAAAACATCCGATTCATTCCACAGTTATACGGGCAAGTGCTTGAATTTATGAGAAATATTTTTATTTCGTGTTAATACTAAGAACAACTTTTTTAATTAATAACAAAACCGACTTCAAAAGAATAAAGTATAAAATGCACTAGAAAGTCAATTAATAATCACTTTATTAATTTACTTCATTGATTTTTGTATTTGGAGTTATGTGTAAGATGTACGTAAAGGTAAAATTACAGTAGCGATATAGTCCATTCTTGCGACTAAACCTAAAATTAAAAAAGTTTATGTTCAACTTTTTACTATAAATATGTACTTTTAGGTATAGCTGTGAAGCCTACTTCATAGCTTAGGAAATGAGTATATGAAACAAGTTTGTCTATAATATTCAAGGGGCTTTCTCAATTTCCCAGAGTTCCACCGATTAGATCCTGATTTGATCAGGACCATCTCGGGAGTGAACTCCTTCGACTGAATATTTTGCAAATCGGTCCACAATTGACGGAGAAATGGCGGAACAAACAAAAAAACAACAGACGAATTGATAACCTCCTCCTTTTTGAAGTCGGTTATATAAAATTAGGAAAATAATTAGGGATCCATATAAAAAAATTATAATTAACGCGGGTGCAGCCGCGGGCAATCAGCTAGTATTAATTAAAATTTGATCTATTTTTGACTGTCTCCTGTTCAGTAATATTAAGCAGAGCTTTTACAACCTCCCCCCTCCCTGCTCCTCCCATTTCACAACGTAATAATTGTCAAAATCTTGGTGAGTAGATAAACGAATAAATATCGGTTACCTAATCACCATTCAAATTCCCCTCCGACCTCCAGTCATCAAAAATAAGTAAACCACAGACCCTCTCGCGACCCTTAGTACTTGATCGGCCCTTTTCACCAGACTCCGTTTACAAACGACTAATAAAAGTTAGAACGAATATCTAAATAGTCGTTCATACGTACTTAATTCATTTTAATTCGATGTCAAATTAAATTTCACTTTCATCAATTCATTGTCTAATAATTACAATAAGATTATTATCGCCCCTGAGCATCGCAAGGTTCGATGGAGCGAAAAATTTAATGAATCCTTGCCGTCGAGGGGTTTCTACTCGAATCCTACGCCTACCAGTGTACGAGTATACGCTTTACGTTTTAAATCATACGTTGTGTGACACTAGACATAATGAGAACAGGACGAGCGTGTGACAGTCAAAATAATTGAACTTGAAGCGAGGATGGCTCATTCAAAAACTTACACTTAAATCTTAGAATAAGTTACAGAATTTTGAAAACGAAAATGTTAAATTACTCTCGTCTGATGTTAACTGACGATATGGTGTAGGATAGTAAATGTTGGATATATTGTACTTTGTGAAGTGGCAACACAGATGTAGTAATCGTGTGTTTTGTAGGCGACGTGGCTTCCAACATGTCTGTTATTGTAGTCTAATAAAATTTCCAAGTGTTATAACTGTGATATATTATTTCATAACACAACAACGTGGATAAAGTATTTTACAAAATCCTTAACAGTAAACACGTTAAGTGTGGAACTACTCACAGTGAAATACCTGAATCTAAGTGCTTGGTGATAGATTTTCAAACTTGACAGCGGTAACTAGTAGCGCGAATATTAGAAAAAGTGCTAGCACCTTGTTAGGGTCTTATAACGTTGTTTTCCATCTATATATAGAGAAGGGTAGGTGGATTACTTACCACATTACTACTAAATAGAAAAAAAGGAATCAATCATCATTAATGTCTGGATATACTATTGATCGAAGGATCGCGATCAGGACTCGCCAGGAGAATGTTGCGTTCATAACTCTCTTCTAGATTACCCATGACAAAGAGGTTGGGTCATTAGAAGACTTACATTAGATCATGTCGCTCTAGCATGGATCAGCCACTTGGTGGAGTGGAACAAGAGAAAGCTTTGAGGCCAACAGAATATTACACTAGAAGTAATCGCTAGTGTTGACAACCTCGTGATTGCACGCGATCTATAGGTAGGAGCGCCTTGACAACTTCGTTAGCAGCCTCGCAACTATAAAAGCTAAAGTTGAAAAGGCCGGACATGTTGGTGTACGTTCATCTCCAGAATATTACACAAAACCTAACTAAGGGAGCCAGACAGAGCAAGAGGATTATTAAACTATAACAATCAATTTATAATTAAATTCATAATCCTTGTTCAACTGCCTCGGTGGCGCAGTTGTATTACGGTGCGACTGCCGTTCTAAAGTCTCGGTTTCGATCCCCGGGTCGGGTCAAGTGGTATTGGGTTTTCTACTCAGTATCATCCCGGAGTTTGGAATTTATGCCCGATATGGCGACAGGCTCGCCCCCTGTCACATCTGGGACGGAACTAAGCTCGGCAAAATGTGGGTATAGTTTGCTAATTCATTTCTGCCTAACCCTTCGGGAATAACAGGCATGAGCTTATGTTATGTTATAATACTTGTGAAAATAAATCTATCCAAACCAGAAGGACCAGAAACGTTATTGTGTAGCTAGTAAATATATGAGTATATAAATAAATAAGAAGAAACTAAATTAAAGTACATTGTGGTTTAATTAAGCTTCTGGTTTGAATATAATTTAATTAGTAAGTGGTGGTAGGGTTTTTATAAAGAAGAAAATGATTGTTTTTTCGATGTATGGATTAATGAAGTTTTACTTGGTAAACTTTCATTTTTGTATTGTAAAAATATTTTTAAATAAAAAGAAATAAATGTCAATACATTTATGCAATCTTACGCAGAAAATTAACTTTTCGTAAATAAGATCTATAGAAAGTTGCTGATAAGTTAGTATAAAATACTTTTTTTTACTTTAAATTAATTTTTTTCTCATCGATGGTCACTTTTGTAACACAAGCCATTGGTACTATAAAATTGCGGCAAATCATAAAATCTAACACAGACTAATAATCATTTTGCGCTAAATTCATTTTCTCTTTATATCAACAAGCGCTATATGAAATGTCACTCATAAGATACGTTCAAGTGTATTAAATACGTGGATATCAAAATATATGGAAGTTATTGCCGAGTTTCAATAAACATTGACACGGCCGGTCGGTCGTCGATTCAAACCAGCTCTCTCCTTGACGAGGGTCGACATTCCCTCTGAATACAGAATTAAGTGTATTCGTACGATGAACGTTGGTATTTCAGCTTTTGGTTTCCCACGACACAACTTCTGACTTGTAATCTTATTTTTTTTTTTTCACAAGGCGATGTTATTCCATAATAAGAAACCCCATTATTAACTATATTTGCATTTTAATCAAAATTTAAATTAACCACCATATTGCTTTTAATAAATACTTCTCATTATGATCTTCATTCTCATGCCCTGTTCACAACTCACTTGGGTTCGGCGCAGTATATTTTCTTCTTCCATACATCTCTCTCAGCCGTCATTTCATCATTGGCTCCTATTGATTTCATATCTTCCCTTGCATAGTCTATCCATCTTTTTTCTGGCCGTCCTCTCTCTCTCCATCCATCAACATTTAAAGACATCAGATTTTTTGTCACATGTGTCTTCTCAAAATATGCCCATATCAAGTCGAACGATTTCCTTTCAGCGTTTCTATCACTGGTTCCATTTTCAAACTCCGTCTAACATTCCTGACCCTGATTATTTTTGTTACGTCACACATCCATCTCAACATTCGCATCTCTGCTGCACGCAGTTGTTTTTCATCCATCTTCTTACAAGCCAAACACTCCGATCCTTATAGTACAGATCCTTACAGGTCTTATAACGGACTCATATATTCTGCCCTTCAATTTAACGGCCATCCTTCAAATATTATAAGATAACTTTTTGAAACAATAAAAAAATCACAATTTTTTAGCAAAATTATGTCCTAAAAAATACTTCGTCATTTTTAATAAATACATAGTTAGCAATTTCTTTAAAATCGCAACTAACGTTAGTGACTATGTGGTCGGGCATAGTAAACACGCATAAATACATCTGTAAGTGCTTGGCGAAATAGTGTCAACTTTAGTGTCTTAACTAACCAGACGAGTATTCGAGAATTCATCATGCTAATCTCAGACTTACATGAATAATATAGAATAGATAGATTCGATGTACACTACGAAGATGTAATAGGCTATTTGTTTTTTTGGATTCCATTAATCCTTTTCTTTTTTCGATTTACACTTATGTTCATTTTTTCCGCTAATAAAAACAAAAGACTCTCGATTTTATACATTCATTTTTTCATAGGTACGCTGTGAAGAATATATGAAACATGGGCGGAGCCGCGGGCACACAGCTAGTTATAAGTTTATAGATGTAAATTTCTTAGAAAAATATATTTAAAAATATTATACCTACTGTCAATGACGAATATACGTAATAGTTTTTTATTACATTAAAATGTCTTTTTCATAATTTTAAAAGTATGTTTTTATTCAGTTTCGTTTAGTTGGTCAGACGGATTTGAATGAAGTTATCCTAATAATTTTAGTAAAGAGCTATTGACCTAAGGAATCAATAACACTACAACTATTTTACATAAATAATAAACTGATATACTGTAATAAATACAAATTAGGTATATTCCACTCACTTATTTAAAATTGAAAAAACTTATGGTAGGCGTATAGTTTCAAAACTGATTGTAACTACAAAGCTCTTTTATTTTATAATAAGTTCGATCTCCTGAAAGGTAATATATATATATATATATATCAACAAATAACAAATTTTTAAACTTACAATATTACTAATGAATTGAAACATTCAAAATACTACGGATATCCTTAAAAGCCATTCATTGCTCTAAGAATGTTTTAAACAGTCGAGCCGATCCGGTCTTCGGACGAGAAAGTAGAACTTTAGCGATTAAAAATTAAACAATAGCTTATAGCGAATTAACTCGACGGAAAAGCAGGCGTTGAATCCTGTTTATATTTTATGAGTTTACTTTTTTCTAAGACCTTTTTAAAACAATTTAAAGTAATTTATATACTTTTTTAAACCAAATTGAAGATTTTAATCACTTAAATAAATGATCTGTTCTTATAAGTTCAAATATGTTTCAAAATAAAGTCAATAATTATCTATAATTAGAGGAACTATTAAGCTATATATACATACATACATATGCTCACTCCTTTTATCCCCAAAGGGTTAGGCAGAGGTGAAATTGCGAACTACACCACCTACATTTCGCCGAGCTTAGTTCCGTCCCAGATGTGACAGAGGGCGAGCATGTCGCCATATCGGGCACAAATTCCAGACTCCGGGATGATACTGAGTAGAAAAACCCAATATCACTTGACGCGACCCGGGGATCGAACCCTAGACCTCAGAACGACAGTCGTATGTAATACAACTGCGCCACCGAGGTAGCATTAAGCTATATATAGTATACTCAAATTTTGTTTTTATTTATTTATTTACATTAAAATTCACAGCTCGTATAAAATAGACATATAAACTAAACCGATACATAAAATAAAGAGCCAAAAAAGAATTTATCACTATTTAAAACCTAATTATAAGACTATGTTTACATGTGTGTATGTATGCGTGTGTGCGTGTGTATTAATGTGTACATGTATGTTTGTGGATATATTTTGTGTTATTTTCCTACTAGAGAGATTTTCATTTGGTTTCTAAAACTGTTTTTAGATATTATAAACTGTTTATTCTTTTATTTTAGCGGTCACTCACCAATCACGTCATCTTTTTTGGCAAAATTGGTCTATTTTTGGTCCCTCTGCTCCTTTGTGATATATGGTGTGATTTTAGACTAACGTTCCATGCAAAATCACATGTATTTTTAGTACAAATTATTATAAAAGTTTTTCAGGATATTATTACCTTTAATTTGTTGAATGTATATTGTATAGGCTTATTCCTTAGATTACAATCTCACCTGATCTTAAGAGACGACGTGTCCCAGAATGGTAAACACACAAAGTCGGAACACACCTATAGGTATTTGACGGCAGGTTTTAAAAAACTTAAGGGTGGTAGCTACCCAGGCGGACATTATTGGAAAATGTCCTACAATCATGCAAAAATACAGGTATAACCAAATTTCATTGTGGAAAATTTTGGAAATCGCAACGGCGAATCAAGTTCAGTCGTCAGTTTTCGGTTTCGTTCAACGAAAAAAATAAATACATGTAATATTTCACTGCAACCTCCTATGACTACAATGCAACTACCTATGATTTTTTTCGAACCCAAAACACCCGTTCCGAGCCTCAAAATTATTAATAAACAAATCCCTTGTGTTAGAAAATATGATTCTATAAAAGTCAATTTAATTTGAAACTAGAAGCTCTTTTTTAAAGATGACTTAAACTAAAAAGGTTTAATGTTTTTCTATAAAATTTAACTTTAAATTTATTTTATGAAAAACATGTTTGACGATAACCACGTTGAGTATCCACAAACTGCCAGTAATTTACGAAGGGCTCACAGGAGTGAAACGACTTCAAAAGATTTTTATAAAATATGGGTCCTCTAAATCTTTATGTTTGTGGTTTCCTCGGCATTAATTTGATGTTACGTTATAATTAGTGGTTTATACTACTCATTATTATAATATAAACATTTAAAAAAATAAATAGTAAAAGTAATATAGATTATACAAGACAATTTGACTAAGATGTTACGTGAGTTAGATGTGTTACCTATCTATACTATATATTGATACTGGTAAGCCATTGAATATCGTGTTAACCTGTACGGTCACCATTTTGAGGAAATGGCAGTTAAACATTTACAATTTTTTTAAATAATATGGACGATAAGAAGTTACTTTAGATATTGATCCTGGTTTTGATTTTTATTCACCTATCATTTTATTTAAAGCATTGATAGGTATAATGAAATTAAAATCTTAAAGTATGCTAATGCGAAATGTTTTTATTAGAAACTTTTTTTTAAATTGAAGTATTACATTATGTCACTCGACACTATTTTGTAAAATGTTTATTATATGATCTTGCGTTTTACACTAAAATGTCGACTTTTTATTTACGAGGGTTGACATTGTATGCTTATTAGCGTTCATATATAAAGACTTAAAGAGGTAACTGTTTTTTTTTTTTTAGGTAAATATTTAAACGCACTGAACCGATCTTTATCGTCATATAATGGTATTTTTTGTATTATTTTGCATTACAAATATTATAACATTAACTGATAAAGTACCAACCTGTCGATTAAGCCAGTTCCAATTGATAATTTTTTCTTGGTATTTGAGCGATTAAGAAAAGAAGACTATAAACAATCACTTACAACATGGATCGTAGTGGAGGTTATGTCTATAACTTAAAACATTCTAGATCAATATATTTTAAACAGATTTTTTTTTTGTTTAGTAGCCATTGAACAGCTTGAATGGTATCAATACAACAAAAATTGGAATCATTGCGTGTTTCGGGTTCATAGAAAAATTACTAAGAATTTTATATACAAGGCTATTCTTATATATCTTGTCGGCAATATTATAACAGATACAAAAACTTACCACGTACACAGACAATAAGCGTTCATTCGTGGATGTTAACATCGGCCCGAGGATATTATTCTTCTTAATTAAGTCAATAATCTTGGTATGTGTTTCGGCAGTAGTTATAACACGCCCCTTCGGCATGCAATAAAAGCGGCGTGAAGAACTTTAGTACTTTTATTATGAAACCCCTATGGGCTTATATCGGTTTTTTTCTTATTTCATATGTACTTTAAGTAGAATTCTGTAGCCTTATACACTTTCAAACTTCTGTTCTAACAACTGAACTGATCAGAATCTAAGTAAAGTGGAACCAAAGAAATCAAGTCTTCGGCCAGTGATAACTTACGGTACTGAGACGTGGTCACTTACAATGGGCCTAATTGAAAAGCTTAAAGATTCACCGCGTGATTGAGTTAGAAATGATGAGATCGGCAGAAGAAGCAAAGCAGCTGACCCGAGGAATTGGCAAACTAAAGTGTCAATGAGCTGGTAACATTAGTCGTAGAACCGATGGCCGATGGAGCCAACGGGTTCTCGAATGGCTGCCGCGTACCGGAAGATGCAACGTGCAAGATGCAACCGACGACCTGGTGAACGTCACGGGAGTCCGCTGTAAATGGATAGCGCAACATTGGTCGTTGTGAAGAGCTTTGGGGAGGGACGTGAGTGAGAGGGAGAGTGACCGTCTTTCGGTTGAATGGAAAGAAATCATTAAAACCTCGAGGCCGACTAGATCCATTATAAGGACACGTTAAGGCGTGTTCGGAGATTAGTTACAATATATCTAGGGCACTCTAGAAGCTTAAGCCTGCATGATGATGCCAATTTTCATTATCATCTATCAACGTTCTTAGACTGATAACAGATAAATTATGAGGTCGAATAAAAGTATTCAGATCTTATCATCATATTACCAATCGGTTGCAAGAAATGCTTTTATCCGGTTTTTTTGTTTTTTGTCTCACTTGTTCTTCAACTTACCATGTATCTCCAAGTCATATCTGGCTAATTAAAGTTATTATTATTATTATTTGTGAAATGATTTTCACAGTAACGTAATAGCATAGGTAATAGTAATATGTTAAATAAATAATCTTGCTCAAATTACTAATTAAAATTAAAATGATTAATCAGAAACGAAATCAATTTAAAAATAAATGCTTTGTTCAATTTAAAATGAACGTTAAAACACTAACTACAATAAGTTCCGAAAGAGATCATCAGCCACCGTAAAGAATTATTAATATTTTTTTTTTTTTGTTCACCTGCTGTGGTGTTTGTTGCTTAAAGTCATTCATTATAATTTATTTCATAAAAGGGATCGGAAATTACTACAGTAAATCAACATCCTTTTAAAAAAAGTAAAACTTGTTTCTGTAACCTTTGAATTTACCACCGTGTCTAAATTTACAAACGAGAGGCACAAAGAAAATATAAAAGAAGGATATTTCGTATTCTTTTGAAAACGCTTAAAGTTTTTATCCTAAGCCGCAACCTTATCTAGTAAAACCGTATATAGCTCTGTTACCATAATCGCAATTCTGTTTAACTTGCACACCGCCGTAAGCCGTAATAATGACCAGACTGAAATAAACATTTATGAACAACGTTGCGGTTATTTTCATCAAGTCATAAATAATCGATTTCAGAATGCGGTATTATTATTATGCTCGACGATTTTAGAATTTAGTAAGTAATTATACTCGGAATTATTTAGAGCCTGCGGTTTGCGTATGAATAAATTATCGATTCATAAATGTTATTCGAATGGGTTATTATTAATGAATTCGGTCAGTTTCGAAGTAAACTGCATCATATATCATAGGATTGGCCTTAAATGATAATAAACATGCAGCAATCGAATGATACAGCATTGTTTAAATTTTAAGTGGAAACATAATATATATATATATATATATATATATAAATGTAATGGGGTCCTTTGAGGCATCATCAACTCAAAACTACTGAACATATCGGGATGGGACTACTACCATTCGACGTGGAATTTTTCGTAAATGGCTGCAGTTTATTTTTAGATTAAATTGACCCTTTCTCATTTTTTTTTTTCGATTTACTCTTATGTACATGTTTTTCCGTTAACAAAAACAAAAGACTCTTATTTTCTTCGTTCATTTCTTTTTGTATATATAATACATAGATTCGTAACATCAAAAAATCACAATAGATTGGTTTAGTAGAAGCCTTTCCCTAATTCTGAAAAACATGACTTTTCATATTTTTACAGAATATTTTAGCATAAAAACAGGACACAGTACAACAAAGAAATATAGTAAAACATAGAATTTTACTGATAGATTACAAAAATTGCACGTCATAACAATCCATCCTGGATTGCAAAAAAAACAAAGCAAGATCTGCGAAACGGAAAGATTGACAACCCTAGTATCTCCATGAAATTTCATATATCAGGAGCATACGTAAAATTCTAAATATTTTATACTAAACTTAGGATATTTTTCTAAGCAAGAAGTCTTATCAGTACTCATATAACATCCTACCATTCAGCAGAAACTGATTTTAGCGAGCAAAGTTATCTTCGCCATCTATCCAACCGTAAAGGCGTCTACTGCTGGACTAGGTCTCCCCCCCAAAGATAAGGGGGGAATTGCCATAATATCTACGCTTGGCAGGCGAGTTGGCAATCGCAATAGGTGTTTGTGGTCCTCAGAGGATGCAATGCCCATGCCCTGGTATATCCCTTAGTCGCCTTTCACGACACCTACGGGTAGATATGGGGAGGTACTATTCTTAAGCCGGCACCACACGAATCTATACGAATAAATAAAATAAAAGTGTCTGTTTGTAATGCCAAAAAAAACACTTTTTTTCTAAATGCATACGAATCTATACTCAATACCTAAACCAAAAATACAATTTTTTACTTTTTTGTCTCGTCTGTTTGTTTGATCAAGCTAATCTCCAGGACGGCTGGACCGATTTAGGCAGGACGGAAAAGAAGATTATTTATTTATTTAACACTTTTTGCACACATTTATGTACAAAGGCGGGCTTTATGCCTTAGACATTTTCTCCCAGTCAACCTTAGGGTGGTGAAGAAAGTAACAAAGGTAGGTGCAAAACTAAGTTATTCCGCGTAACTTAGGCTACTTTTATTTTTGGATAATAATTAGGGTTCCGGGTAAAAAAATTAAAACTCATAAAAATTTGAATAAAATTCAAATCAATGCACAGTTTTAGTGGCATGTGAGTATGAGTATGAAAAATATTAGTGCTTATTAAAAAAATTAATTGAAGTAATTAATGAAGTAAGTTCTGTAGAAAAAAAACAAAGAAATTGTAAAAAAGTTTACAAGTGATTGTTTTGTGTATAACATTTTTGCTTTCTCTTAGTAAAAGAAAAACTTAAGGAATATAATTAGGGTTCCGTGTGGAGCGAGCGGAGCTACGGGCACACAGCTAGTACAATATAACACCGGCCACACGAAGCATATTTGCTGAGAGTATATAGTAACCATATAAACTCGCTTGAGCAATTTCTAACCTCTTTTTATAATCGAATAAGTCGTTATATCCGCCACCTGCAACCGATTAAAGTACCCATGATCGACGAGTATGTATGAAAGCGCTCAGGAAAGTAGAAGACGTGAAAGAGGTGTGTCTAGATCGTAGCAAGTCGAAGGACGTAGTCTTTGCCTACTCACCATAGAAAAGCCGTGATGCTATATATTTGTGTGTGTAAATGTGATACTTTATAGCCTAATACCAAATATATAATCTGTATAGTTGAACTTTTGTAGCATTAATGGACGCGGTTTCCATCCCACCAATCCAACTCTAAAATCAGCCTAAGCTTTCGGTGAAGAAAAACATCGTGAGAACCATTAGGTAGGGCATTTTCTAATAATGCCCCCCTAGATAGCTACCATCCTTAAGTTTCAAAATCTGTCGCCAAATATCAATAGGTATGTTCAGGCAGCATGACTTGAGAACTAAATACCTCTAGGCTTAGTGTGTTTACCATTTTGATCCTACTCGTCACTTAACAACAGGTGAGATTGTGGTCAAAACACTGAGCATTTACCATTTAAAAAAAACTGAAGACGTTCTTTCTTTTTTCGATCTGATTAATTCTGTTGTGTTGGCGTAAAGGGCTATAATAATAATTCAATAATACAATTTTTATTTCAGACTTATTCCATTTTTTTTATAAAAGCTTCACCCGCACTTAGTGGCGAACGCTCAGAGGACTCATCCGAAATATGGTAACTATCACAAAGGCACTGCAATAGTATAAACTTCAACTTAAGTTAAGACAGAAATGAAAACTGGAAACATTGGAAAACTGTATTTTAACTATTATATTTTATAATTTATTCATTGAAATTAATAACAAATATAGTACTAATATAAAATAACTAGTAAATAAAACATTTACTAGCGCTGCTAGCCTACAGTAATACTCCTACAGCAATAATTATCTACATTTTTATTTAGTTTATTCATAATCAAAACATACGATAGGCTGCGTAAGTATACATTTTAATTTTATCTCTGAGCGCCAGCACTTAAACGCCATCTTATACTTGACATACTCGTATTGTAGCATGTTGACGGCTCACGTCATACGATTTGTAATCGCTCGACGCCGCTAAAGAAGTTTCCACTTTAAAAGTTTTCTGTTTTTCTATTTGTTTAAAAAAAATCTACAATACAAACAAACAAAGGCGCACAAAAACAATATGCCACATATTGAACTATGTCATAATGAGAACACTCAAAGCAAAAAATCAAATAAAGGTACTCTCTTAAAGAATAACCATAAAAATCTAAATTGGTTCACGACTTAGAAGCCAACTGACGGACAGACTGACAAAGAAATATGTCAAAATAATGAAGATTTATGTAAATATTTATTAAAATACCCCTTATGCCTAATAAGTCCATCGAAAGATGGTAAGTATGCATATAGGGCACGCAAAATGTTGCCACAAACTAAACTATAGCGTACCGTACTAACCGTAATAATTTCCCTTGCGTAGCTATTAAAGTTGATGTCAGTTGCTATTAAGCGATTAAAATTCTAATATTATGTAAATATAGCTCGCCGGGGGAAGTTTACGCATCCATTTGAATCAGCCAGTGCTATGGACGTACCCTTTATCTATACTAATAAATAAACAATGAAGTGTCTGTTTGTAATTTTTTTTTAAAACTAAATATATATGAATGTAGACATGATAACTATACTAAAAATACAATTTGAACCAATTTGAACGGGTTTGTTACTCCGCGTAACTTAGTGTACATTTGTTTTTCGAAAAGAATTAAGTTAGTTCGAGCTACCTGGCTGTTGGTAAACGTTGCGTTTACTGCTGCGCATAACACCCTTACAAGTAAATATTGAATTGAAAATGATTTTAAAAAGTGTTTTTATTTTGTCACTCAATTTAAATACAATTAGAAATATTAATTTCTTTGGCATTTTTGCCTTTGATATATTAACTTAAATAACATGAGACAAAGTAAAAGTAATCATTAAAATAGTTGGTATCTATATTGCAAATCTCTACTAAGATTATATTAGAACAGCCTGAAACTGAGCCACATCTGTTTACATCCGTCCTCGTGCCCTAATTCCTCGGAGACGTGAAGATTTAAGACTAAAATGTAAAATTACAGAGAGCTGAATAAATTCCTGTTGAATTGTTTGAAACCTACGGAGCTTAACATAGCTTAGGGGCCGTACAATTATGCTACGTAAGCATCTATGGAGAGGGGGGGGGGGCGGAGTCTTATGTTTACTATTGCTTATAATAGAGAGGGTGTAAAAAATTCACAAAATATGCTTATGTAATGCTTGTACGGCTCCATGTAAACTTTGACAAAATTATGACATAATCGTGTTAAGCTGACGAATATCTGGCTGATTCTGCTTTAAAAGTTTGAGAATATTGCAGTAACTACGCATAAATTAAATCGTGTAGAGTTTGTTATGATTTTTATTAGACTCTCTTCCCTTACTTAGCAGTCCATTTGTCTTTCGGTCCAACTTACTATGTGTATTTATTGCTGAAAACGATTGAGGTGACGCTAAAATTAATATCAAACAAACACAACCTCATATCACAGTGAAAACTAAGAGTATACGTTAAATAAATAGACAAATAGGTATGGTCCCTCATTCTAAAAGGTGCAATCACTGGATAAGGTTTTTTTTATAGAAATAAATAAAAGAGAAGCACGTCGTTATTACCTACAAGGGTCGACACTCAAAAAAAGGGATTTATCGTTGCATCAATGAATACAGACAATGGAAACCGAATACACTAATTTAGAATTGACGTTAAGAGAAAAATTAAAACTTTCTAAGATATTCCGGAATCCCTTTTATTTACTGTCTTAGCGGACCATGGACCTACTTAGTGAGTCTAGTTGAAGTTTAAGCATCGAAGCGAAGAACAAAAATAGAACCATAAACTATCTACGATGGAATAGTGAATACTAAATAGTGTAGTTTGATAAACGACTAGTCATGTGAGTGGAGTTCAAAAAACCATATTTATCTTTTACATTAAAAAAATCTTTTATTCTTTAAAATAAAAATAAATGTTATAGTAACTGTGAAATAACTTTTAAAAGCCAATAAAAAGTTATGAAGTAAAAAAAAAAACGTAACTATTAATGTAGTTTGAAAAAAATAACAAGCTTCTATTCTGATCTTGCTTTTTGACAGTTAAAAATGGTCATATCTATTAATCGTTAGATGTTTCCTCATCACATGATGACAAAAAAAAATCCTTTCAAAATATGCCATCTTGTACTTGAAATACTGATGCATGTTGACGGTTGACGTCATAGCATTGGTAACGCGAATCTATAAGTTTTTACCCTACCGAGAATCGCACAACGCCGCTAAACAAGTCTTCATTTCAAAAACACTTTTACTTATTTTTAATCAGTACGCCAAGTTATACTGTAGTTGTAAAAAAGTAGTATTGTAACGAGTACTTTTTTGTGTAAGTTTTTCCACAGAGTAATGAATGCATCAGAGTGATTTATTCCAAGCGTCCAACCTCGGTTGAACATTAGTCTTGAAACACATGTACTGTGCGACATTACTGGCTGCCGGCTACTGGTTGCCGCACCATTGCTGCAGTGTTACTCAGAGCTACAAATTTAACTAAATCACTTTTCATTTATCAAATTTTGTTACGTAAACCTTTTTATTTGGATTTTCATTTGTTTTCTATTTTATTTAAAAATAATTTAAAGTGTATATTTTTTTTTTAGTCGGCCATTCATAGACATAAATGTAAATAGCTGTACGCTACTGGCTAAGAATAGTGCCCCCCCATATCTTCACGTGGGTCTCGTTAAAGGTGACTAATGGATTAACAAGGGAATGGACAGCAACATCCTCCAAGTACCACAAACCCCTTTTTTTTTTTTTTTTTTTGACGGGTGGAAATGCATTTACGCACTACCCTTATCTATTGTACTTAGGGGATCAAAGTCCCCCAGTACACTAGATAAGGGGCACGGAGTGACGAGCTCCGTGCAGTGTGGGACTCACCCGGGCGAGAGTCGCCCGGAAATACCCACTAAAACCCCCCGGGGCCGTCCGCTGCATTTGGGATGGGGGCGACACGGGGTGGCTTTCGCAAGCACCGCGTCGCCCCCTGCAGCGAACCCGCCGGGCCTCGTCGTGCAATGGCCCGGTGGGGATGGGGGAGTGTACACACTACTCAACCCCACCTCTTCGCCCGCCTCCCAAGGAGGCATGACCAAGAAAGGTCGGTCGGCCGGGGAGGCAGAAAAACTGCCCCCCCCATAAAAAGGGAAAGTTGGGACAGTTCAGTGGCGGGCAAAGAGAAAGGGGAAGAAGCCCGCCACTGAGAAGAGAGATTCTGAGTCCCTCTCCTTCACTCATCTTGTCTCCAACGACAAGACATAGCGAGGAGAGGGATGCTCAGGAAGAGAAAGGGGAACAGAGAAGAAGAACAACACAAACACCAAAAACACAAACAAACGCAAATATACGGACATAGTCCAGCAACAACCACCGGGGCTCCTACAACCTTAGGAAGCCCCGGACATACCGAGCCCACCGCCCTCTCGGCCTCCTCCTCCGCTGAGGGTGCGCCAACGGGTCCTCCTCCCTCAGCCTTTCGTCAGTCTCCTTCTGCATCAAGATGTTCTCGCAGAAGGAGGCGACGACCCTCCAGACCTCCTCGCTGCCGACCATGGCTCTAACGACGGTCGGCAGCGAGAGGTCCTCCCCCACCACCGCCACCACTTCGCGGCGCGGCACCTCCCACGCGGCGCACTCAGCCAGCGTGTGGTGCGCCGTATCCTCCGCCGCGCCGCAGTGGTGGCACACCGCCGACGGCTCCCTCCTGGCTATTTTGTGCAGGTACCATCCGAAACAGCCATGTCCGGACAGTACCTGCACAAGCCTAAATGTGAGGGAGCCGTGTCTCCTCCCCACCCACTCCCGGAGGACCGGACGGATGGCGTCTATGGTTGGTCGCCCATAGCGCGCATCCGCCAAGTCCTCCATCCACCGCCCAAACTGTTCCTCCCTATACTCCATCCTCAATCTCCTCACTTCCCCCGGTGTAAGCGGAGCCCACCACCATCCCTCCTCGCTGCTGCGCACCGGTACACAGCAGCGAGCACCTCCGCTTCTCGCTCCCACGGCAGGGAGCCGGCGAGCACGCAGGCCGCCGCTACGGACACCGTGCGGTATCCGCGTATCGCCCTCAACTCGACCGTGCGCTGCGCAGCTTGCAGCACACGGACATTACGGGAGTTGAGGGCGTCCGCCCACACGGGTGCCCCATAGGCGGCCATGCTTCGCACGACCCCTGCGTGGAGCCGGCGGCACCTATGGCCAGGCCCCCCCACATTCGGGAGGAGCCGCCCCAGTGCCGCCGCGGCACCGGCGATGCGCGGTCCAAGTCCCTTAAAGAAGTACCACAAACCCCTGACTGCATCACCAACCTACCTGCCAAGGGTGGCGATTAGGGCTTTTGAGGGAGATCCATGACCAGCGGTGGACGTTTTTCGGTTGAATGGATGTAACTAGTTTAAAGGAAATTTTATGTTTAGTCATATAGGCAACGTAACCATCACGGTGTTTTCATTCCCCGTGCACTGATTTTTACAACTATTTATAATTTCATTGTTGCTTACCGAATTTTGACACTGTGGAGAATCGCCATTCTACTAGTCTAAAATCACGAAGTCGTTAGAAACGCAAAGAAATGTTAAACTATTCGTATAATTCTATACTTTCTCGGGTAAATAGTACAAATGGTAAACTAGATGCTAAATAAAAAATTTCTATCATCACATGAGGAACGTGCAATTGAAGACTGAATACATCGTTTCATTGCTATTAATAAAAATGCGAACATTTAGTAGCCAATTTTCCACATCACTAAATTTCATTAGCCTGCAATAAACATTAGGAACCTTATCAATCAATTATTATGGCATATCCAAACCCTTTCCTTAACCTAGTATCATGTAAAAACCAAAGTTGTCGTTAGCTCTTTGGCATGTTTTGACTTGCATCATCTATTGTTCCATGTCCCAGTTTTTAACGAGGTCGCCTATTTGTTTTCAGAAGAGGTATCGCTATACCTTCATTGAATGCTTTTAGATTACCGGCTTTCATAAAGTACTCAATACAACTGACAATACAGAAATATACTAGCACCAGAATGTACCAACACGAAAAGACTGATGTCATTTTTTTTTTAATTTATGCTTGACTCTATGACTGCCTCTAGCTGATAGAAAATGAATTTTAGCAAAAACACTTTTCAATTTAACCTACAAACTAGACGTATATCTAGATGCATATCTTTAAATGATTCTAGAAATGTAATATTCTCTTAAGCGAGATACGTACCGCAACAAGGTTTTCAACAAAAAAAGTAGATGTCGAATTATCTATATATATATATATGTATATATATATATCTATATCTCTTTCTTTCTGTAGATCTGTATTTAAAAAAACACTGAATTCACAACTAATGGGACTATTATAAAATTATATTTATAATTATCGCTTCACCGCTATGCTAAAAAGGATACTCATATTTAATTTGAAATAACTTTTGGACCCTTATTCAACATAAAACGTTTACAAGTTACGTTGGGTAGTTTTTAACGGTGCATCTATATACACAATTTAATATATACATATTAAATGAAAATGCCTATGAAAATACCAAAACAACCAAATGTTTTCTTAAAAAAGTATAAACGCTACTATAGTTTAATAAGTTTCGGTAGAGATTTATTATTATAGATATGAGTAAATACCGACTTCATAGAAAAGATTATTAATAATTAACGATGACGTTACTCTTATGACATTATATATTTAATTATAAACACTCCTCAAAGTAAATAAATAAATAAAAATGTTACCAAGGAAGTTAAAAATATCCGCTGTCTATAAATTGTGAGAGTCGTTTTCCGCAGCGCCCACCGGTTTGTGGCTCACTCCATTATACGGTTCATGAAATCACTCGGTCCCATGGTCGTCATAATCGCGTTGGACTCCAGCCAGCGCATTTGCATCGCATGATACATTATCCGCGCTGGCACCGAATGACACGGGTTAAAATTGTATATTTTATTCCAGAGATACATGTAATAATAATTGTTTCGCACCGCCATCTGTCGTTTTGCGTAATATTAAAACGATGTTTTTTTTTCTGTTAAAACGAAAACACAACAAATTGCATTTGTCACTTTTGTCTGATTATATTGACACGAAGATACAAATTAAAAAGAATCTATATTAATAAATAAAATTGAATTGTCTGTTTGTAATGTCAAAATACTTTTTTTACTAAATAGATATGAATGTATATACGATCCTCTAATAAAAACACAATTTTTAAAATTGTCTGTCTGTCTATTTGTACAGAGTAATCTCTGGAACGGCTGGACCGATTTGGACTGAACTTTTTTCTGTAATAGATAATTAGGGTACTTTTGATTTTCGAAAATAATTATAGTTGCGGGTAAAGAAATTAAATAAAATCCGATTCAAGGCACAGTTCTACGGACAAGTCCTTGGAATTATGAGAAATATTTTGCTTTATCTTAGTAGCAAAAAAAAATTTGGGTAAACAATTAGGCTTCCGTATAAAAAAATAAAATGCAGTGAATAATAATAATAATACATTTTATTGCTGCTCTTTTAAAACACGCGTGATTTATGTATAGTTAATTTATATTTATAATTCTCAGCAAAAATTTATTTATGCCTAATAATAATACATTGTTTTAACAGATAAATGAACTGTGTTAATTATAAATCGAAAATTAATTATTATTATAGTTCTTGAGGATATAGTGAAAGTATAATATAAAATTAAGCCAATAAAATTGAGAATTTATTTCAAATAAATGAACCTCTTTTCACTTTATCAAAAGAATTCGGGGGAACGAAAAAAGTTTTCCGTTGTTTAAAGGATAGGAGTCTGAACTAGAAAAGGTTTTATTGAATTTGCATTAAGATTTGTGAACCTTTAAAAGTAACTACCAACTATACCCTTTAAAAAAACCTTACTCCATTATTTTCTAGAGCTTTATTCTGTAACTCTTTCGTCTCAGAACTTACATCTGTCTACATAAACTCTGGGGTATATTTCTGATTGACTGACTTTTGAATTTATTTCTGCTTTGTAATACTTAGAACATGAAATTACAGAGAATTTTGCGAATTCCATTTCTGTCCACAAAATTCAATAGTTCTGTACTTAAGCGACAGTGACTATTTTGGTGGCGATGAAACGATAGTTATCAATGATTCCAATCTTATAATGAAATCTGAACTTTTTTTAGAATTATCATATATCATTTCCTTCCATCCATTCGACCGAAAGACGTCCATTGCTGGACATCCCCTAAGAATCTCCACAACAACTGGTCTTGCGCCAGCATCCAGCGGATTCCCGGGACCTTCGCCAGGTCGTCGGTCCACCTTGTTGAGAGCCTATCCACGCAGCATCTTCCGGTACGCGGCAGTCATTTGAGAACCCGTTGGCCCCATCGGACTTCGTTGTTACGACCAATGTGCCCATTTCCACTTATGTTTGCCAATTCTTAATATATCATTTCTTAATATTTATTTATGTATGCACTACCATGATGTATCGTCAATAGCTTAATGTATTTCTTACTGGCGTCCTAAATAATCATGTTATTAAACTACAAACTGCAAAGTGTCTTTAAACTATTACCGGTGTTTTTCGACATCTTCCACAGTAGAGATGTTATCAAAGGCTTACAGTTGGAGAAGAGCCAAATTCGAATTCTCTGCTGTCTATTACAATATTTGGCTGGACATTACTACGAAGCTCATAATGTATTAGTAGTAAAAGACACGAATGATAAAAATATTTGTCCATTCGTTAGGTTCAATATTATAAAATCGAAATTTCATATTTTATTATTCAACTGATGAAGGCTTTACTTTGCGGAAATCCATTATAAATAATATCGTAGATATTAAATCAATTCAAATTTAAAGCATAGTAATATTGACCATATTATTATTTAATATTGTAAGATAATATTACACTAGTAAATAAAATTGGTATTATTTTTACATGGTGTAGGCTCAGTGCTTTGACCACAATCTCACCTGATGTTAAGTGACAACGTGTTCCAGGGTAGTAGACGCACTAAACCTAAAGGTAATGGTTCTCAAGTAATGCTGTAGGAACACACCTATTGGTTTTAGCGACAGGTATTCAAACTTGAGGGTGATAGTTACCCAGGCGGGCATCGGTAGAAAATGCAATACCATCATGCTATGGTTTCCTCACGATGTTTTCCTTCACCGAAAGCTCAGGCTGATTTTGGAGTTGGATAGGTGGGATCGAACCCGCGTCCATTGACGGGGGATTCTTCACTGCGCTTCAACGCTTCTATAATAAAATTCTCGTTACTTTTACTTTAATATTTTTGCATACTCCACTTCTCCAGTTTCGCAAGTGAATTCTTTAGAATTCTTTACAGATTCTTTAAAAACAAATTCTTTCTTAGAACGCTACGATCCTTATATTTAATTCTACATTTTTGTATTGTATTTAGCAACTTTAAAACAAGAAACACTCTTATAGTCTATTTAAAATATACCCTTTGTTAGTTTTTCTGACCAAGAAGAATGCTTCTTTAGAATGTTCATTTAAAGGTACAAGCTTTACATTGGTTAACTAAGGAGTCGTAAAGTTCAGGCGCGTAATAATTATTTATCAAAACATTATTGTTATTTGTCAAATTATTATTTTTTTTGTTTCTGGTGAAAAGAACTCAAAAGTCAAATAAATTTCCTTTAACTTGCAAACATACATAATTTTCTTGATAAACAACATTTAAACTATTAACATACGGCCCTAATCTAAGAATACTGTAACGGAGTGTATGTGGATAATCAACCAACCCTTTATTACGTAATGGGTTACAATTGTCAAGTTTCATGACACAAACAAATTAGAATGCTGGCCTTAAACTATAAAATATTAGGGCATAGCCTTCGTTCACAGTCGAGGTGAATTATATTTATGAGGGTTATGTTTTGAAGACACTTATAAAATTATTCAGTGCTCTTTAATTTTGAAAAATATCTCGATTAAATAATTTATCCAGATTTCCTTTCTGCTTTAGAAGTTCGACGTTTGACCAAAATCTGTCTTAATATCTTCCAATATGAAGTTCAGATTACTAAAACTGAGTCTCGTCTCGTCTGTCTGTTAAATGAATAAACTTATTAGTGACTTGTGACACATTTCCAACTAAAATCGAATGTAAGTGGGTTTGAAAGTATCCATTCGCCAAACAAAATATACGATATTTATTAAGATTTAAAACGAACAATTTGAAAAACATAGAATCAGATTTATAAATATTATTACGCACAATTCAAATACTCAATCTATACTAATACTAATAAATAAAATTGAAGTGTCTGTTTGTTATGTCAAAATACGACACCCATAACAAAAATACAATTTCTTAAATCTTTGTCTGTCTCTGTTTGTTCCCGGTAATATCCGGAACGGCTGGACGAATTTTGACGTGACTTCTTATGGTAGATAGCTGAAGTTACTCCCGGTAACTTAGGGTACATTTAATTTTCGAAAACAATTAGGGTTCTGAGTAAAAAAAAATTAATACGCATAAAAATTGAATAATATCCTATTCATTGTACAGTTTCACGGACAAGGGCTGGAATTTATGAGAAATATTTTACGTTATCTTATTACAAACAACAAAAAATTGGGCTTCCGTATCAGGAAATTAAAACGCAGTGAAGAATACATGAAACGCGGGCGCAGCCGCGGGAACACAGCTAGTACTTAATAAACTTAATATATTTTACTAGAGTAATATCGTTTGCAGCGTAGTATTATAGAATTCACATAATCATCAAATTAACAATGAAATGTTACAATAATTATGACTGGTAGACTGTCTATTATTGACTTATAACACTTGTAGCTTGCGATTCTAGCGATATGCATCGCTTCACTGTCCAATTTAAACTGAACTGACTGGGTCGATCCGTGGTGCTCTCATATTGTGAAACAAAGGGGCACCAGAACGGCCTAAGAACTTAAAAGGTCAATGACTTCATTTATTTTATTGGATTGTTTTTTTGAGTATCGGGCACACAAACGGATTGCTTTATCTCTATCTTTCCTTTTCTTTCAAAGGAGCTTGCAATATGAAGATGAAATATCTTTCTCTATTTATACAACCAGCACGATACATCATTTGATTTTGAAAACGCCGTGTATCTAAAAATATTGCATCCAAACTTTGTTAGTCGATGACATATCGTACTGTCTGTTATTCGTGTGTCTAAATAAATAAGCATAAAATTATATCACATCGATAATTTTAGATATAGTAGATACACTGAATCATCGTGATGAACAAGTGTGAAGCCATGACACCCACAGCAAATCTTTCGGACCACCGATTTTGGCAGACTACAAAGTTGCGCTTCGAATCCCATAACTCATTTCTGTATTCATATCCTGAATTTGATTTTATTACATAACTAGCTCTTTCCGCGGCTCCGCTCGTGTATCATATTTTTATTGTGCTTTCACAATTTTGCTGAGTTTCAATTTTTTTTACTCGGAACCCTTAATATTTTCCTATAATAAAAGTAATTACTCTTTTATAACTTCAGCTATCTGCTAGAAAAAGACCCGTTAAAATCGGGCAAACAGATAGATTAACAGACAAAAATGATTTTTTAGTTAGAAATATTCGTTCATATGTTTTTAGTAAATAAACTGTTATACTCATATTAAAAACATACACTTATTTAAAAATCAATTGTATAATAGATCTTTCTGAAATTTCGTTTTTGTACTTCCAATCTATATACAATCTGTACATTTAAGATATTTAAGAAAAAATACTATGCGGGGCTTCAAAACTGACTACAGAACACATTTCGACAGTTTTAAAAATGTTGATCTGTCTGTTTATTAATTTGATCATCAATAACGCACAAACTACGTAACAGAATTCTGTGAATGTTGGTAATGACATACATTGAATCCAGGTGGAGAACATAGGATGCAAACTGCCTGAATTCCAAGCCGGTAAAGCCGCGAACATAATATTAAATACTGCAGTTTTCCACCAAATGTGTATTTCAGGACTAACAAAGTACATACTGAGTTACCATATACATTTTTATATTGCATACATAGATTTATATAGCAAAAATTGACTTAATTTTTTTTTAAATTAAAGAGTCTTAATATTCCATCATTTTTAAACAAACCTGTATTATTGTAATTTAACGAATTCCTGGACCATTTTCTCTATACGATTAGAAAATATGTTCAGATAAAATATGTTGGACAAAGATAATTAGTTAATTTACATAAAAGCTATATCACGTGACTCCTGTAATGTCAGTTTTTTGAATTGTATTTGATTGCCACATAAATCATTCATAGGCACATTTCAATCGTACTTACTGCAATTTAATATTGTGTATCACTGTTTATATAACAACGAGCTGTATGCCCGTGGCTCGGCCCGCGTTACATATATATTCTTCTCAGAGTAACTTCAGCTATCTGATAGAAAAAGTCCCGTCCAAAATCGGTCCAAGCGTTCCGGAGATTAGTCAGAACAAACAGATAAAATTTTTAAAAATTATGTTTGGGATATAGGTATCGTATTTAGTAAAAAGTTGTTGTTTAGACATTACAAAAATACGCTCTAATTTTATTTATTTGTATAGATATAGATAGATAAAACCTTATTCTGTTCAAAGATCTTGACTGAACCAATTTTAGTGTAGTTTTTAAATGTATACAGAATTGAAGGCGTGGAATTATATAAGCTGCATATCTACTTATTTCTTCTTGTTCTTCTTTTGCGTGGTGATAAACTCGCTATAGTGACCTAACGTGTTTCGCGATTAACCTGTATAACTACAATAGTTTTTTTTATTTAATTACCAATAAAACATATTACAAAAAATATACATCTATATAGTGCCACTTAAACCTTCAAGGTTTATCTGTAGCACTTATAATTAAAAAAAATCGGTTACAAATATATAAGGTAGTTAGAGTTTTTTTACAAACAGGATAAGGAAAATTTTTTAAAACAAAATTTGCAAGTTTTTATATTAATCTTGTTGCGTAAGGATGTAGGATGGCAAGGTAATGCTGACTATCAACCGATTCTGATCTACCAACTGTCATCATTATTTTTGGACTAAAATTAATTTAACTAGTTGAAGCGCTGATAGCACAGTTGGTAGTGCTGTCGGGTTCTGCGTCAATGAATGCGGGTTCGAGCCCACCTGTCCAACTCTAAAATCAGCCTGAGCATTCGGTGAAGGAAAACATCGGCAGGAAACCATAGTATGGTAGTAGGACATTTTCGAATATTGCCCGCCTGGGTACCTACCATCCTCATGTTTGAAAACCTGTCACCAAATACCAATAGGTGTGTTCCGGGAGCATCACTTAAAAACCAGTACCTATTAGTGTGTTTATCATCCTGGGCCACATCGTCAGTTAACATGAGGTGAGATAGTGATGAAAGCGTTGAGCCTACACAGTATTAAAAAAAACATAAAATGAAGTGCAGCCCTTTTGCTGAGCTCGAATAAAAAACAACCCTTTCTTTAGGGATGAAGCATTAATAATAAAAATATATCTAGTCCAAGAAGCATACAGGCTAGTACAAATTTTGTTTTAATCTTAAGAGTACTAATTAGTTCATATGTTAACGGAAAAAATACTTAAATTGATTGATCTATTATACTCAATTGTTAGATATATAAATAATTAGCTATAAAACTTTTACATGAGAATGAATAATAAAAATTTAGAATTTAAAACCATACTTGTATCTAACGTTCGTGATACGAGCTAAATATATGTAAGCCTTTATATATATAAGCCAATCCAATATCATAAGACTTATTATTTAAGTCGACTTCTTTAATTTATGATTATTTTTTCTATTTAAAATTATAATGAAATCTTACTAATATTATTTACGTCCGTAGATAAACTAAGCAAGCCGCAGAGTGTAAAAAATAATTATTAGTAAATACTAAATATATAATTACATTCTTTTTTTTTTAAATTTCAGTCAAAGTGTATTAAGATATCAACATTTACAAAGAGGTATATAATAACGTTAACGCGTTTCAAAGACTTTTTAAAATACATACCCGGATGTTGAAAATGGCGTGCTAGTTAAGTGCACAGACCGGAACAAAAAATGAAGAGGAATCGTTAGCAGCCACGCGAACAGTAATGGAAAATTTTCAAAGATGCTATAAGTGCTAACGTATATATATATATATATATATATATATATATATATATACAGTGCCTATTGTACTCTATTTGACGATGTTACTACGAGTTCTCAAAGTAGTCGAATTCCAATTTTATAATTCGACGTATATAATTTTATTTATTTATTCTTTCCATTCTATTATATCATTAGTACTTGTGACGCCGGCTATGAATAGTATCGTATGGGTGTCGTAAAAGGCGACTAAGGGATACTCAAGGCCTTGGGCAACAGCATCCTCTGAGTACCACAAGCACCAGACTGCGATCGCCAACTCGCCTGCCAAGAGTAGCGATTACGCACGCCCCCTGTCCCCTTTTGGGGGAGACCTGTGTCTAGTAGCGAACGTCTCTCGGTTGAACAGATGGATGCATGTAATTAGGTTTCATTTAAATTTGGTCTTATTTGGAAACAGTTGTCAGCTGTGTATATCTTAATTTTACACTGTGCTTTAAACACAACCACAGCTACAGTTATGTCACAAAGTAGTCCAAGATGGTTAGCATGCTAAGCACACAATAAGTGATTGGAGATAAGGCTGGAGATAATCGTAAAGACGGTAAATATCTATGTGTGTACTAGAAAAGGTCCTACACATTTTGTAACATTTCATAGCATATTTTATCTTAAATTAATTAACAGATAATATTTTCCATTTAAGTTAATATAGTTAGTATGTTTTATAATAGTTTTAATTCTCTAGACGTAACAAAGAAAATATGATTTTAAAAAAAAAAAACAAGCGATAAAAATTATGAGTTAAAATAGTTACATTTTAAGTCAAAAGTCACAATTTTATTTTTATAAACGAAACTAATTTTTAGACCATTTTTCCTAGTAAATGTAATAGAACTTTAACTTTATCCTTATTAACCTAACATAGTTTCTCACTTTCGCCTTTTACGAACGAAATAAATGGTTTTTAAGGTACAGCGCGGCGGCGGCTTCGAGACCCTTTTTGGGATTCCCATTTTTAACCTCTGTTGTGGCTGCCTTAATACGTTTTATCAACGAAAGTGGAATGAAAAAGGTTTTTACGCTAAATATGTTAATTTTACACAATGAGATCTGGTACCTAATAATTTCGATTATGCTTTAGTTATAAATACTCATTTTAATAGATATGATATAAAATCAATAACACTCTTGGAAATTGTTAACCTTTGCAAAAATCATTATTTTCTTGTTTTTGGAATACTTATCCAGTAACTTCTTTTTGATTAAAAAATAATAGTTGTTGGTTTGAAAAATATAAAAAAGGTATTTAAAAATAAATCTTTATCTAAATAAATAAAGATAAAATCTTTCATTAATACAAAACGTTTGTAAAAATGATAATGATATATTTTTTGTATTTACTGCGTGTGTATAATGTATGTGTGTGTATGTAACATGTATATATATATTCACCTAGTAGTCGAATTTGAACGGGAATTCATTAACTCATGTGGTTTCTTTAATAAAAAAGCGCAAGAATTAATCCCAAAAATTCTTATATAGTTTTGTTCGTTTTGCGTTTTCAGTTGCTTGAAAACGTTTGTCCTTCTTGGAAGTAAACATTCTGTATAATCTATAAATGAATGTCAAGTCTACAGCGTAACACTACACTAATATCCATGGTGTTTCAGTAAAGATAACAATTTTTCTACTTGTTAGTACGAAATTAATTATAATATAGTATAATATTTACCAGTGGTACGCTGTGGATCAATCTGCGCTTGGAGTATGGAGAAGCCGGGTGCTATGATAGCGGCGGGTAAAGTTCGTGATCGCAGCAATGGCGGTGGTACACGACGACTTCCACCACCCCCAGCGCTTCAGCCGCCGCCGCTGCTGCTGCGGCAGCACTGGAACAAACGCATTATTTGAATACATAAATACTATCAAATATAGAGAACGTCTTGAAGCGTTGATGACTCAGCTGTAGTGTTATCGGAAACCACATCGTTGGATGTAAGCTCGAATCCTTTGTCTATCTGAGCCCATATCAGTTTCATCTATCGATGAAGGGAAACATTGTAATGAAGCGATAAAATTTTCTATAGATACAATAAGACTTTTTCTAATACCCACTCTTAAGTTTGAAACACTTATAGCTGTGTTCTGGCCGCGTCATTTGAGAGCTAGATAGTACTTCCAGGCTAAGACTGCTTACCGTATTGGACCACAAGTTACTTAGCATTAGATTAGATTGTGATCAAAGCGCGTTCTTAAACAGTATAAGAAAAGTGCAAAAGACAGCGGGGAGACTTTGAAGCGATGATAATGCAAGGAACCTACCAATTCAACCCTATAATGAGCCTAAATTTTTGGTGAAGGATAACATCGTGAGGAAATCATAGGATGGCGGTAGGATATTTTTTAATAACGCCCGCCTGGGTAGCTACCACCCTCAAGTTTGGAAACCTTACTTCAAATACCAATAGCTGTGTTCCGGTAACATGACTTAGACGCCAGTATTTTTTTTTAAAGTGGGTAATACATTTACGCATCCCCCCGCCAACTCCAATCTGGGAGTAGAGTCTTCCCGATTAGAGATCCCAGGGAGGTACTTAATACTCGCCCGGCGTAAAGCGCTTGGAATACGCACTAAAACCCACGGTATCATCCACCGCCTACCTAGGTGACGGCACAGAATTACATATTAACCTGTAAAGTTAGTATGGCTCGAGGATGTTGACCACATTTTTACTTAATATCATATGAGGTTGTGGTCAAAGCGTTGACCGGTTAAATTAATTTTCGCAAGTTGCTACAATAAATTTTTTAAGTCTAAACCCATGCAGGCTGTCTATAAATTACAAATATAAAATATTTTACAAATAAGACAAATACGTATAAATACTTTTACTTTAACTTACTTTCACTGCAAAGAGCTTATTAAAATATTTAAGTATATAAGTACATAAAATGTAAAGTATTAATATGAGTTTATTTAAGTACATTTTTATAAACTACGGTTTTTGATTTCCCGTCTTTTGCAAGACATAAAAATTCGGTATTAATCTACTTTTACGAATAAAATAAACAAAACAATGACCCCAACTAAAGAAAAAAAAAATTTAATACCCTAACCCAAAATCTTAAAGTTATTTGTATGTCACGAAGAACATTAATTAAATCAACAAAAAATCGTGTAAGCAAATTGAATTGTAATCAATTTTCAGTGAATAATAATAATGAATTTGCAGCGGAAATAATCAGTATTCGCATGAGTCTTAGGCATATTTCTCCACCTACATCTCGCTGCACCACCACGCCGTGCTCCTCTCCCCCAAGCTGGTAAAACTTTTGCATACTTTGAACGTCATATTTATTTACATCGAATCAACAACCTAAAAATAAGTTTCAAGCTTCTAGCTCTAAAAATGACGATACTTCAATACAACTTTTCATCCCCTCTTTCAAGCCCCTCCAACCCTTTTTTGCCATAAAAAGTAGCCTATGTCCTTTTTCAGGCTCTAGAATATCTTTGTACCAATTTTCATTTAAATCGGTTCAGTAATTTTGGCGTGAAAGCGCGACAAACAGACAGAGGTACTTTCACATTTATAATATTAGTCTGGATTAGTTAAATATTTTTTGGCCTATAATTTTTCTTTATTTCTTTCCCCCTCGAGCATGAACCTAGCGTTTGCGCCAGCTTTCAATTGTTTCCTATTGTCTAATTTTTGGTAATTTGGTACATATTGGTAATTTATGTATTTATTGTACTTTGAGCAATTAACACTTTTGCTGAATTATAATTATTGTAAGATTTGCCTACGTCAAGGGGCAATTTAAGTTTCTATAAAATTAGTCTATTCTAAAACTTGAAAATAGTATAATTTTGTAAACCAATAAAATTATTTTTTTTACTATTACATTTTTTATGTATTTTTTTTCATGTACATACTTGTATGTTACTTCATCTAGATGTGTTTTTATATGAAGTGTTTTTGTCATTGTTAATTATTTATTAAATTCCACGATATAATATGTACATTATACATACTATTGAAATGACTACTGACTCGTTGAATAATTTAAAAAAATGTATTTAAATAAGAATTAATAACTATAGATTTTCATAAATAAATTATTATATTAAAATTACGTTCCAGTAAAGCTATAATCAACTTGCAGTTAAGTACAGCGAGCTTTATGCAGGTCTAGGTATTTTTTTCAATTGATATTAGTTTGTTTTTACACCGTCACGGCAGAGAAAACTTATTTGTTGAATTCTAATATATTACGATAATATTACAAGAAAAAGTTCTGATAATTTGAAAAATCTTATTTTCCATCTTGTGAGCGAAGCTTAGCAAGCAATTTCAGGATTTAGTTCCAAACAATTCAGGTCAGGATGGCACCTAACTTTCGGGGTTAAATTATATCTTTAAGCTCAACTTCTTACATGACTTAGATTTCCAATATTCGTTTAGTATGACTTTATTAGATTAGCGTTCACATCGTGGTCAAAATTGTCATCAACTCATAGTTACAAAATTTTTATAAAATGCACAAAGAAGGATAGCCTTAATAGCATTAAAGCTAGTTAATAGGTACTAAATACTGCTTTTAAAACGATGATGGTGCAGTTGGCTAACTTTGCTCCCACACACTCTCCGGGTCTCCCTCAGGCGGCGACCCAAGACGTGTCTCGTTCCCCAACTAGGGAGGCTCTTGACATCGGCGCCAGCGCGATACAGTGACATGAGCACTGAGCATGCATTGAGCATTACACGCACAACACAACAGCTCACACACACTCCTGCACGCAACACGCAGGTAGAACATATGTCCTTTAAGGCATTTTTTTTCATGTTAAATAAAAAAGGTAGAGATTAGCTAGGATTAAAATTCCGCGGGAGTTTTCACTCTCGGGTAGCGGCTAAGCCGAGGTTCGTACCCTTGTGCTAGTTATCTTTTGCGACTGAGTGCTTTCAGCACTCGCCCACAAAGCTGGGTGAAGCTGTAAAGGCCCTTCCGGTCAACAGCATTAGCTAGGTTAGTAAAAAAAAATGATGTCGCAATTGATAGTGCGGTTGGATACGTCAATACTGCGTCAATGGATACGAGTTCGAGCCCAACTATCCATTCTAAAATCAGCTTGAACATTCGGTGAAGAAAAACATCGCGAGACCATAACGTGGTGGTATTTTCCTATAATGCCCGCCTGAATAGGTAACACCCTCAAATTTAAAAACCTGTTGTAAAATACCATTGGGTATGTTCCGGCAGCATCACTTGAGAACCAGTTCCTCCTGGTTTAGTGAGTTTACGATCCGGGATCACCTCGTCACTTAAGTACACGTGAGATTGTGATCAAGGTACTAAACCTATACAGATAAAGGAGAAAAGGTTCTGAACACATTTATATACTGTATTGTTTGTGAGCAATAAATAATTAGCTAATTATTAATAAATCACGTAAAACATTGAGGACACTTATAAAAAAGTCTTTTTAATGTTATTATTTATATTTTGCCGAGTATTTCAATTCTTCTTAATTTGACAAATGAGAATTATATTCATCAGCCTTTTGGGACAACAATGAATTGGCTTAACATCGGATTTTATATTCAAGAAATATAATGACGAAATGAAATGGTTTTAAGTAAAGAAACTTTATTCATTAATTTTGAGAAACTAATTTTGCGAACGAATGAATTTATTGAGTCAAAGTAATTATTGCCAAATGATTTTGTGAAATCTTTTAGAAACGTTTAAACGAAATTTCCCCTCAACCCCTGACTAATTTGGCATCATACCTGAGGTGTAAACTAGGACTAAGAGAGCTTTTTAATTAGGTACAGCTGTCAAATTTTACATATAGTATATGCTAAAACACTCTCGCTATTGTTATTTAACACTCTCACTATGTGTTATTCCCACGTCACCACTTTATTATATTACAATATCAGGAACGTTCACTTTAGCAGAGATAGTCTATTATGTCTGTTTTTTTTTCTCTAACCTAGCTAATGCTGTTGACCGGAAGGGATTTTCTTCACCGAACTTTGGGGGTGAGTGCTGAAGGCACTCAGCCGCAAAATATGGGCTCTACAGAGCCTTATATAGTCATTACATGCGATCTGACATGTGGCAGGTGAGAGAGGACCCCGCTGGATGTAGGCGGATATTAAGGCGCCGTCGGATCTTGTGGCGAAAATATTGTTAACATATACTATATATATATATATATATATATAAACGAAGAAGGGGTTGCCGTTATGCAAACCATTTTTAGCTTAAACACACCCCATGCCAGCGATAAATATTTTTCAGTTGGCAATAAATAGAATTCCAATTCCATTGTTACGTAAGCCTTCTATACAAAAATTCAGCTTTCCCGTCCTAGCTTAAAAGGTTCGGTTATTTGTTAAATATCGCGAATGAATTGTTTGTTTGTTTGTTTTTTTTCGCTATACGAATATTAATAAATCATATGTTTATTTTTAACACAAAAAAACATTATTATATGGTTTTAAATGTATTTTCGTACATTTTAAATTCGTATCTATCGAACAATGTTTGTGGTCGCATTATTATGTGCAATACTCAGATTCGTTGCACTGGGGACATTTATTACTATGGTGTTATCCATTGTAATATTATGAGCAACGATTGCTGTATTCGTTTGTTTTGTAACATTAGTTTCATTAACATTGACACTTATTCCATCATAACGACGAGATTCATCGTTTTCTGTATTATTATTATTTGTCGTTTTATTCTGTTTACCACAGAGTTTGATAAGAGGTTGACCTGGAAAGTAAGTAATTTATTGTATATTATTTATGCAGACCTCATACGCTCACACTCAAACTGATTTTTTTTGCTAATTTTGATGTTTTGTCAGAAATTGATCAAATTGATCAGAAATTGTAACATGTAAAATTAGCAGAAGACTGCTCTCAATAGCAATTTTCGTGACACAGTTTTGTACTAGAAACGGTAATTAATATGCCAGAAGTTATTATCCGTTACAGAATATTTGATCTGAGAGACTTTCATACCAGTTGTATGATTTTAATTTGATAGATTTGATAGATCTTTCACTCATAGTACCTAAAAGAAATATATAACTTTAAAATCAAACGGAACTCTATTAATTTATACTTCATACTAATAAATATAATGGAAGCACCTTTTTGTAATGTGAAAACAACAATTTTTTTGCTATACACATATGAATTAATATACGATACGTATACCAAAAACACAATTTTTAATTTTTTTGTCTGCGTGTCTGTTTGTTCCGGATAATCTCCAGAACGGCTGGACCGATTTGGACTGGATTTTTTTTTACGAATATTATTTTTAGAAAATAATCAGGTTCCCGCGTAAAAAAAATTAAGCTCATGATGCTACGTATAAAATCCGATTCAATGGACATCACCATCAAAACATTATATTACAATGGTTATTTAAAAGCTATATTATGCAGAGGAGAATATATGAAACGCGGACGGAGCCGCGGACACACAACGTAATGTTCATAAAGCAGCATGTTTATTGATACATAAAGCTCACTTTCAGCCTCTGTATCGTTTTTGTTTTAATGCATTATCACCACTTAATATAACATTAAAGTGGCAATAAATTTTATCTGGTTTACCATTGAGTCACGTTACAGAGTTATTCAATGTAGCATGACTTTATAAAAATCCATTGAAATGATGGTAAAGTACATGGTCTTACCAACAAATAAATTATCAAGTCCAGGTATATAAACGGCGCCTTCCGCGACACCTAAATCCAAACGAGCTTTCCCCACATTAGATATGCCAGTCGCATCCAAATTTAAACTACTTTTACCTAAAACAACAGGGATTCTTTATTTATATCCACAGCACTTTTAATTCTGCAGGGAAATCTATTGTCTTTATTTAATCTCAAATATCTTTTAAACGTATACAATTCTGTATATTGTTTGTATGTTTACAATGAATTGTTTGTTTAATCTTCTCTTCAATATTAGCTAAGGGAATTCGTACCCTGGATTAATTACATGAATGAAAATTGGTATTCACTGAATGAATTGTTTAATTATACTAATAAATAAAAATGAAGTGTCTGTTTGTAATGTCAAAATATTTGTTTTTTTTACTAAATGGATTGTTTTAAACAACTTGTTTTAATTTTTTTTTAATTTTAAATTTTTGTCCGTTTGTCTGTGTGTTTGGAATGGGTAATCTCCGGAACGCCTTGACCGATTTTGACGGGATTTTTTTTTGGTTGATAGCTGAAGTTACTCCGGGTTACTTAGGGTACTTTTAAATTTCGAAAACAATTACGGTGCTGCGTAGATAAAATAAAACTTATAAAAAAATTTAATAAAATACACAGTTTTACTGGCAAGTGCTATAATTTATGACAAATATTTTGACTTTTTCTTAGTAACGAAATGTTTTTTTTGAAAATATTTAGGGTTCGGTATAAAAAAATTAAAACGCAGTGAAGAATATATGAAACGCAAGCGCAGCTGCGTGCATGCAGCTAGTATACAATAAGTTTTGATGTACCATTTTTTAGTGTTTTATCTCATTTTAATTATATGTAGTAACAAATAGATAACATAAATGGGTATCACAAAAAGATTCAGCGCAGGATATGTCTGAATAGCATCACCTCCATACATATTTCTACCAAAAACCATCGATGTTAATGGTGCTTAGTTAATTTTTATTTGCTACATCATAATAAAATTAAAAAAATCTAGAATTTTCTATATTTAATTAATTACTTTTAATAAACGAGAATAAATAACACAACTAATTAAAAATGCGTGAGATATAATAAACATTTTAAGGGTTTTAATTAATATTGCAGGCATGAATTCATTATTATTTATGGTCAAATAAACCGGTTTTATAATTAAACCTTATAATTAAAGTCACTATTACGAGTACGTATATGAAAATAAAAATTGATGTATACTATGTAAATTAAATTGAAAATTTTAAAATGTTTAGTGTAGTTTATGTTAATGCGTTTGCATCGAAACAAAGTTTAAAAAATATATCTTTTTCATTTAATCGTAAATACTATTGCGTAGTGTAAAACAGAATTAAACAATTAAATGTATAATTTAATAGAGGATAATTTTCTTAATAGAGGAATGGGCCCTTGGTATAGTGAGCAATAGGTGCTCTTAATAAATGTACTATTTAATATAAAAAAGTCATGACAATCTTCATTTGTTTCCAATTTATTTACGAAGGGTTACATTCCGATTATTATTATTATATCAGATAAAAACACAACTTTATTGTTTTGAAAGAATTTATATAATACAATTACGTATTATTTGGAATACAAAGTCCGATTAAGAAAACTGTATCGTAAAGCAAATTTTATTGAAGGTAGACATTAAATTTCAATGTAGATACCTTTTAGAAATCGAATAATAACAAAAGCCTTCATTAAAGGAATGAAAAAGCGAATACATATATGGAAGAATTATCAATTTTAATGCTGTTAGTATGATAATTGTTTCAAATGATTATAAACGACAATAAATGATTAAAGGAAATCGATACATAACTGAATAGGTGTCCAATCTATTGTAAGGGAATTCTCATCGTCTACCATATGCATACAGTGTGCAGCTACTCACTACTTATATGGCGGACAAAAAGTGATTATTTCTGAATAGGCGCTTATGAATGTCAAAACACTACCACCGGTTCGGAAAACAACCCAATAGAGAAGAGCCGGCAAGAAACTCGATTTAATTTTTTTTTATTTATATACTTTTTTATTACAACTAGACAATTCAATGATGACAATTCATAGTTGTTATCATTTTTAGCGGAAGCATAGATAGGGGTATACATTTTAGCCATTACTATCGTTCATGTAATGAATCACTTTATAATAATGTTTTGAGATCAAAGCTTGCTTGACACAGTGCTTGAAATTGTCAGGTAAATCAGTAACGTGCATTAAAATCTCATTATAAAAGCTAACACTCTTACCAAAAATGCTTTTATTTGTCTTACTGAGCCTACTATAAGTAACAATCAGTCTTCATAATGCTAGCTAATTTAAATAATACTAAGAATTCATATGGTCTTCATAAAAACCGAACATGTATTTTTTAAAGAATATTCTAGATGTTTTTTTTTTTTAACTTAAATATAATGAATTGTTACCAAAAGTTCCGAATTTAAGAACCACATCAACTTCACCAACTGCACTGATACCATTAGCTTTTAACTTTAAATCCATATTAGTAGCTGCTAAATTGTCACATTTGTTAGATTCTAAATTATTGTGATCTATTGTTTTATCGGATTTTTTCTTCTTTTTTTTTCTCTGACTTCTTTCAATTTTGCTTCAAGCTGTAAATGGCGTTCTATTATAACAAATTACCTTAGTCGAGGCAAACATATCGTAAAACAATTTACAGGTACACATACCATATCTAACAGGACGTCCTTTTGTTCTAGAAAGGTCTCGTTTACCAAATCACTTCTTCGTTTAGGGTCTAAGATTGAATTAAAAGGCAATGTAGAATTTGTTGTGAAGTTGGCATCCACATTAAAAGTATAAAAAATCTATATCAAAATTAAAAAAAAAAATGATTAGAAAAATAAGACGATTGTTGTGAAGTTGAATGTCATAATAGAATAATAATAATCTCTAATAGAAGTTTAATGAGATATTATTATTACAAAAAAATATGCAATTACCAGATTTTATTGGTTAGGTCTATTCATCATCATCTCCCTACCCTTTTCCCATTTTTATTTGGGGTCGGCGCAACATGTCTTCCTCTTCCATTCCTCTCTATTTGTTGTCATCTCCGCATTCACTCCTTTCCTAAGCATATCATCTTTCACACAGTCCATCCATCTTTTCTTTGGTCTTCCCTTTCCCATGTAACCGTCCACATTCATATCCAATACCTTTCTTGCAACATCCTCTTTCTCCCTGCGCATCACATGTCCATACCAGGACAAACGACCGCCTCTTAACTTGTCTGTTATTGGCGCCACTTTCAAACTTCCTCTAATGTACTCATTCCTAAACCTGTCCATTCTTGTTACCCCACACATCTATCTCAACATTCGCATCTCAGCTGCATGTAATCTTCTTTCGTCCGTCACCTTTATGGGGTAACATTCTAATCCATACAAGACCATACATACATATTATTTAAATTTAATTAAAACTTTTAATAATTTTTTTACGCTGTAATATTTATTTATCAACAATTGAATAACGATTCTAACTTTAAGTCCATATTTTATTAACAAAATTAAATATATTTCTTGATATATGTAAAAAGATTCGCTTTAGAAATTTAAATTAATGTTTAAAGTTCATTGCTAAATCAATTAGTTTTCAAAGCCTGATAAACTGAATGGTTTTTGAAATATAGTATACACACACATACATATATAGTAATTGTTATAGCTCATAATATTTGTTTTAATTATGGTCATCTGTAAAACATCTAACTCTATATTTATCTCTATAGGCAGTTTGTATATATTTCTTATCTCTACGTCTTTCCACTTAAAAGAAGTATATACTGCCTAAGTTGTTCCTAAGCATCAATTTTCAAATAATTTTTTTTGTAATGCGTCGCAAATTTTCCATTTATAAAAAGACATATATGTTAGCAAGAAATATTATCAATTCTATGTGACTTTTTATTGATTTTGTACTAAACACAAAACTCTATATATTAGTCAAAGTAAGGTATAATCAGTATACTACGAACCAAGATCATAAAAGGTAAACGCCTGCTCGCCATTTGTATGTTTTAGTGTTGGCATGAAACAAACCAATAAGACCGGTAACGTATCGACGATTTTACGAGCAGTCCCGCAAATCGACGTTTAAGATTCGACCGAAAAGGAATCGCGTCATACCTTGCCATGCCACGCCACGCCACGTGTTTCGGATACATGAATCTCATTTTACTGCAAAATATAATCCATTAGATTATTGTAAAATTGATTGTGTTTCGTAGTGTTTATACATAATTATATTAAACAAACGTCGACCTTAAACTCAATATTATATGATTTATTTTAAACGACCCACGCGGATGAGGCCAATATAACGTTTATCTAGATAGTAGCTACTAATTTATAATACAGTTTAAGGTTAACATAATTATTTAGAAACATAAATAACAATCTATTTATCAAAATACATCCAGAATGAGTTCTATGAGCATATTTGATGTCCAATTTATAAAATTGTAAAATAAAATTTGATCGAATGCTATTAAAAATATAGACTAGTTTTTATCATAGATGAAAAATTTGGACGTTATGAACATTTTTAGAATAAAATGAAATTGGATATTCAGATACTAAAATGAATATTTGAAAATATACCTCAACCATTTACTTTGAGTGTTCATGCCGCCGCATCATAGGTACATTCATAAACAAAATTCCTATAGCTGGTATGATTTTGTATATATATGTTTATCGATGTAGTAAAATTAAAAATGTAATTAAAGTCTGCCTGAGTTTTCAAAGTTGTAGATTTCAGATGTTATCCAAATGATGAATATTGTTTTTGGGTTTTAAATTGCATTTCTGTCTTATGTTTAAACTTGTATAAATCGTTTATGTAAAAGATCAATCCAATTGCGTATCAACGATCTTCCGTAGCAAGCATTACGTCGTGTGAGTGAATTTTATCCGAATTACAACAAACATATTTGAATTAAAAGTGCATTTTATCGTTTGCTTGCAATACGAATGACGCCAATACGCATTTGTACAGAAATAGGAATATTATAAAACGACAATTCAATTTGGTAATAAAAGTGAGTTCCTTCAACCGATATGTAATTTTGCTTTGAATGCAAATACAATACAATAAATATGTTTATTTATGAAGATAACATTGAAATATTTATACCATGTCATAAATTGAAATATTCAATTGTAGATAGATACGTTTAACTAACGCTTAATATTTAATGAATATTTCATCAGAGAATCTTTCCTGACGCTTAAGTCCCATTGAGAGTATTTTCATAATACACTGTTCGATAGAATCAAAATCAAAAAAATATTTTATTAAATTCAAGCCCTGAGAAGGCGCTTATGAACGTCAGAATACTACCACATGTTCGGAAAACAACCCTCAACAACAAGAGATGATTATTATGTATGTATGTATGTATGAAGAAATATGTAAATATATTTTTATAAAGCCTATCCAAAACTTAATTAAAATATTTTTAGCGAATGCACGGAGAGGGCTGTCACTTCTAGACATCACTATCGTTTACGTAGTTGTTCACCCAGCAAAAAATCTCTTGAAATTAAAACCTAATTTACATAGATTGTACCTAGACGTATTATCCAGTAAATTGGTAAATCGCTGTGGAACCTTACTAGACAACCTGACCCAATTACCTAAAAACTATATAAAAGTTTACCCAATACCTTTAGGCTGGCTGCTGGAAAGAGGGAGGCAAACAGGGCTGCTCCGTCCCCTTAGACGGAAGATAGGGGGGGGGGGTGACCCGGCATGGCAAGTTATGCCTGTCATGCCGTTTGGTCGTGACTTCCGTTGGGGCGACGCTGACCATGTTGCTCAATCCTGTTTCGCCCCTTCCAAACAGCGGATGGTACCGTAAGTTTTAGTAGATATTCTTGGCGCTCCATGCCGGGTGAGGCCCACATATCCTCTGGCATCTATAATCCGACAGCCAACACTTCCAGATTAGTGTTTAACAGGTGGGGCTCATGCATTTACCACGTAAAACAAAAGGATCAATACAATTTAGTATACTGAAACATCAAATTAGAATATTTTTTGACGCGTATTCCCTTTCCAATATTCAATAAAGAAGCCACTCTATATACAAACCGCACCATTTATAGCTTTATCACGAAAGTATGCAACAGATGCTTCGGTTTAAAGTGTTATGTATATGACATGAAAAAAAGTATATACATTTAAATTAAGAATTATTATTTTTAATGAAACAAAAAATTATTTAGTAAAATGAGAAATGAAAACGAAAAAGCGATTGAATTTTCTACTAAAATACTTTAATTGTAAAATTCTATTTACTGTTAAGATAGAACTAAATAGCATGCAAAAATTCTGAAAGAAAAATATCATGGAATCTTTACATATTTTAAAAGTCTCATTTTCAGTCTGTGCTTTAATTGTTTTATATGATACCTCTTCAAGTATTATATTATGTATACGCTGTGCCCGCATCTTTACCCGCTTGGAATTTAGATAATTTGTCATTACCAAATTTCATAAAAAAATCGGTTCAGTAGTTTTTACGTGATTGTAAACTATTAAACTAACATTAACATAACTTTTAAACCATCTAAATGTGTTCTGTCGTCGATTGTGAAGCTATGCATAGTATTTTTTACTTAAATATCTTCGATCTACAGATTTCGTCTCGTTAGCCTTTTATTATAAGTCTATATTATCTGACCTAGCTTTGTTTTATTTTTATGTTGAATAATATGTTAATCAAATGACCGTAATCACATTATTTCGCATTAGCTTTCTTAAACCGTCCAATATTTAAGAAATACAAGAGAACTACTATGATGATTAGAAATTATAACAGTGTACGAACAAAACCCAGAGGAACAGTTAGTGAAATATATATCAAAACAAATTTAATATTCGCATTTCACAATCGAGATCATAAAACAAAAGTGAACAAAAAAAAAAACAATAAAGCAAATTGCCGATATCGAAGTAAGATTTCAAAGGGAATATTACTGTTGCTCGAAGGCACGAACGAATGGTGAGTGAATCTTTTTGTCGAATAAATATATTCTTAAAACATCGATATTAAAACTCCAATTCTTATTTATAACTTTTAAAAACTTCCTCCGTCGCCGTGTTCAATAAAGGGAATTCGGAGGTAATAAAATACTTAGGTCACTCTTGAAGAAAGTTATAATAATTTTAACAATACTTTTATCGCACTTCCAACATTGTTTATAAGTTTCTTTGCATAGTAATAGCTTATTGTTATGAATCACTCTGAAAGAATTGTATTTCTTCTGTTTTTAATGTTGATTTTACTCAAATTAAAATATACTTTGTTTTACGTTATTGAGGTAAAATCGCAGATTATGTATTAAAAATTTTCATTATCATTTGAGCTATTGAAGTATAACGTATGGAACTTCTAATTCGATCAGAAGTCGTGATAGATACATAACACGCGTTAAGGAGAGAAGAATGATTCTGTTCTCAAGCAAATAAATGTGTAATATTTTTAATTCTTTTTGACCATAATTTATCAAAGTTTGTAAAAAAAAAGCGTAAGGTCACCTATAATAATTGCATACAAAAACATTACCTCAATATCTTAACTAGTACTAATCTAAATTATTCAAAGAGAAATTCTGAAACTTTAAGGCTATAAAATAAATTATAGATGAATCAGCTGCAATTATTCGTGACACTCGTAGGCTGTTTGCAAACAGTCATAGGTCGCGACAACAATAAATCATCTAAGCTTCTACCGGCCATCACGAATTCTCTGGTAAATCTCGGAAAAATGGAAATTTCATTTTACATCAATGGTGAACCAGGTAAAAACATATCGAAACTATTATATAAATAGGTAAAATTGTTTTTTTGGTTGTAATGGATAAATTGAAAAACCATTAAACCGAATTTAAAAATTCTTTCCCTGCTGAAAGCTATTAAGATGATATGCGAGCGACCTTTATTCCATACAAACGTACTCCACTGTTTCCTCCCTGGATAATATAAATTGTATTATGTATTATAGAAAGATTTGTATATCAAATAATATATATTACACCACCGCCATGCCCGAACGTTTTCATTTTTTCTATAAATTAGTTATTTTAGAAACTAGAAGCCTGTGAAAATGCTTGATTTTTACTGTAATTTTCAGATGTTCGTCAAACAAATTTGATAAATAAAAACAAAAAAGCGAAATGTAGAATCACAAAGTATTTCTTATTTTATACCTGAAAGAAAGTTAAAAATCGGTTCTATTTTGAAGGCGGAAACAGGGTACTATGATGTTATGTTTTTCGTCTATTGTGCAGAGGAAAAATCAGCCCGAGCTGCAGTTGACATTCGTGCCTTTCGTGTTTTATAATTCTTTCTTTGGGGTGCAACGCGACAGCAATAGATTTCTGAAATACTTTTACAAATACTTTTGAAATTCGTTGCCGACCGCATATTCTCTTAACTATTTTTTTAATTAGAGATCTCTAAAAAAACTAGTAACCAAGAAATACATGGTATTAACAATTTACTAAAATATTCATTTGTCTTGCTATCTACTCATACAAAGCCATGTCGAGTCGCTGGTCTATGAATTACAATTCTATATATGTATATATTATTTATCTATTAATGATTTTTTTTCAGATCTAACATTGAAAAAAGGACAGCCACGCAGTTCATTCTCGCCCTTCATGATGCCAAAGCGCAGTAGCGTTTTCGATGAACCATGCCCTTGTACTAATCTTCGTAACATTAAAGACTCTTTCTTTACCAATCCTTCGGAAATTATCAATAAAATTTTGCAAAGTAACGATTTATTCGCAAACAATAATCCAAGAATTTCTACTTCGTGTTGCGATACTATAGAAAACGAAGATACCGTGTTCTTTGAAATAATGCCAAATCAAGAGAACATTATCCCAACAAGGATGAATTCGTTCCCGCCTTTACTTTTCGACAGTTTGATCCCGACTCGTCAAGTTTCTCCTATAAAATCGAAAGCTGTCGAAATCTTCTTGTATCCTAAAAGGAAAGATTTGACAACCTTTCAGTACTCTAAGCTGTTTCCAAAGAAAGGCATTGTTGCTAAAGCCGGTATACAAATCGTTGGAGATAAAGCGATGAAAAATGATGTTAAAATTATTAACTCATCCACTTCAGTTAAGAAGGACTTGACTGGTTCCAATAAAAAAGACATTATTATGAACGAAATAACACAGAAAGCGAAAGAAGAAGAAATTACTAAATCCAATATATTGTAAACATGGACATATGTTGTCAAATTTTAAAAAAGAATTACTGAAATTTGTGTTTTATTTTACTAAAATATACTACAAACTGTATGTGTTTCAATTTTCATCCGTTAATGATAAATATCTTTTGCAATATTATTCAGTGGTATATAGTTTATGATCCACATGTGGCAAATGTATATAATTTCTAATATTATGTAGAGTTTCCGAAGATGTTGACCACAATTAGCTTTTTAGCCATACGATAAATCATGTCTAGCTTACTTATTTCGGGAAGACCCAGCCTACCGGGTAGCAAAGAGTGTTACGTCTAAACAGTGTTAGATTCTCAATGACTGAAACCCATTGTTTCTATATCCAACTAGGTATTTGGCCAAGGAGAACTGGTTTTGCATTACCTCTAATCCCCGGCAGGTTTCGACCCATATTATTGAGGACCTTATTCTGTATCAGAGTGGGTATTAAAAGAACACCTCGGACTGTCCAACGAATACTAATGAGCTTCAAAACTTATGTTGTGAAAAAAAAAAAGAAAATTACTAGATAAAATAGGTATATCTTCAAACACATTACTGTCCTAAACTTACTCGATTTGTTGAGTTTTAATTCAGTGAAAACGAATGTCACATGACGCCAACCCGCCTATCAAGCGTGGCGATTATGACAATACCCCCTACTTATAAACTGGGAGAGACCTATGTCTAGCAGTAGACGTCTTTCGGTGGAATGGAACTACATATTAAATTACTGAGCACTAAGAATTACAACTCAATCTATTGAAATCGCAATCTATTGTTAGCAGGCCTTAGCAACGCGTTTTTAGCTATAAACTGCAGTGGTCATTCAATATTAGGTAATTATGTCTATTTCGAAAGAGTTTATACCAATAATAAGTATTCGTATTAGGTATGAGTATGGAATACAGAGGAAAATCTTTCAAAATTGTATCTTTATATCCGCTACTTACCCATAGATGTGATAGAGAACTGGTAAACTAATCACGTCTCATTGATAACTGATATAGTAAAATCTAGGAAAAACTAGCCCCCAACTTATTCTTTGTGAATCAACAATAAAAAATCATAATCTCTCAACTGTGCTATATTTATAACGCTGTCAGGGAAACAATGAAACAAAGTTGACAATATTTAACTATTAGTTACACTAATGTAAATGTAAAACAAAAAAAAGAGAATTATAAATCAAATTGCAAACGCACGTCCTGTCAGCTCAGATGAGCAGAGCAGCACCATGAAGTAATTAGGTATTTCATCCAGACTTTAAATACGTTACTTCAGTCTTATTTTGCATAGATCGCTCGTTTCTTTCTCTTTTAAAGCAGAATCGGTTTTTGTCAAGCGTCGGTGGTTGGTGATCACGGTAATATATTCCAAGGCAAAGAAAAAACATGCTGCATTCGCGTTTTCTGTAAACCAAGTACGTGAAGCGAATACCAAATTTGTATATGTATCTGTAAATAAGGGTAGCCTTATTTACATTTGTATAAGCAGAGAATATTATTTGAAGTAAAGGAAATATTAAAATTACTAAAAGCTATTTACAAATTTTCACGGATATTCTCTGAACATAAACAGAATTTCAAACGCAAACTTATGTTACGCACGGATTAACTTAATATAATTACACCGTGTTCATAAAAAATATAGACATGAGGGACTATCTTTGTGTAGAATAAACGTTAAATTAGGGAGTCGTTACTTTAGCAAGAGGGTAAATTTCACAGCATTTTTTAGGTTATATTTTCAACAAAAAATATTGTAGTACGTAAATAGTATTTTGTAATATGTGAGTATATTTTGCATACTGCATTTTCGGTAACTACTTTAATTTCTGAAAATTTTTACAATGCGGCTCAGTCTAACCCATCAACAACTATTCAAACTATACACTTTGCCTACATTTGCGCCATTTTGGAGGGCTTTCTTGTTCTTAGATAATGGCAATTTGTGTACAAACAATTTGTGTCAGTGTCATGTAGGTAAGATGTATTTTCAATATTGTTTCAGCGTTACCAAGCTCCAGCAAAACGGTGGCCCATCCAACTGGAAATTTCCATGGAGCTTTGACGGCACCTCAGAATAAATGTTACGTGTTATTTCCAATAATAAACTTAACATGCACACAATAACCAAACTATATCGCACAAAACGCAACCAAGATTACATAATATAGAGTCAAATACACAAGTTTAATGAATTACAGAAAATAACTGCTACATGACAGACATAAGATACCCCCAAAAACTCCGGAGGGTTATGTGGACTCTTATAGCTAGAGACTTTTTCAACTTTCCCGCCATATGAGACGTTCTTCTTTTTCTTGACCTTTATTCTCCATGACCGTTTTATCGGAATATGCAAAACTTCAAACCAAATCTGTTAAAAATACAATTTATAAACAATACAGAACTCTGATGATAAGTAACCTTGACTTTTTTTCCTCAGAGGAAGTTCAATTGGATATATAAATTTGTATGATTAAAAAAGGAATTTCTATATACAGAACTCTATATACTGTGTAGGCTCAGCGTTATGACCACCTAATGCTTAGTAACAATGTTGTCCAAGATCGTAAATAGTGGCATTGCTGGAACACACCTATAGACAATATTTCCAAGTATAAGAGTGATAGTTGGCCAGATAGCCCTATGACCATGCTATGGTTTCGTTACGTTGTTTTTCTTCATCAAAAAATTAGGCTTAAGTACACAGCTACAATAAAACAAAATCTGTACTTACACAAAATATGTACATTAAAAATAATTCGAAATTCAATACCAAAATGAGTTTTCTACGATTTCTGTAATTTTTGTCGGTCTGGCTGTGGGCAAAACTACTGAATTCGGTAAATTTTTTACTCGTGCCGAGATAAAATCTACCGTGTGTCTATGACTCTGTAGACTAGTTTACATCCTTCTGTTATGAAAGAGACGGAAAGAGTCCTTTGGTTATACAAATATTCGATTTTAATATATACTTACTGTTTCTCTTTCCTCTGCTGTCGCTTCTTCTTGAACGCCCTCTTAACCCTCAGTAGGAGAAAGGCTGCCCTGTCGATTGTGAGGACTGAGGGTCGCTTGGCGGCGCTCGGCTCGTCCATGCTTTCCTCCTCTGCAGGCTCATCGCACAACCTCAGGCCGAGCCATCGCTGTTTTGTGGTTGTACGCGTCTTGACGACCGTTAAGAACGACAGAGAACCGCGGGTCTACGTCTTTATTTCACAAGAACATTTTTTACGTCTTTTATTTCAAGACACTTAATAAACTATTTACATTTATATATCTGTAATTTTAATCACTTCACAAAACACTGTTTCATTTATTAAATCATATATTACACAGAATTTTTTAAACTGTTTACACTCCACATAAAATCTTAATTACCTGTAACAAACAATAATTGAATTGAATATTTACATTATATTAATCGATGTTACTACATACAAAATTGTCATTATATTATGCATAATAATCGTTGAAAATATGCTTATATGGTATAAAAGGTATTGCTTATATATTTGTATTTGTCTACCAGATAGTGCGATTGGAACTCGAGAATAACTGAGATGTAATATATATGACAAATAAAATTACTTACGATGGGCCTACCACAAAAAATCATTATCATAAATCTTTCAAGCAGTCCCTTTTCTTCTATCTCCTCTTGTTTTTTGCTATTTTACGACTGCGAAATCTCTATCTAATTTACTGTCACGTTTGTCCCACATAATGGGCTACTGAGGAGAGGCTCTGGACGAAATTTCCTTTAATAATATAAAGCTGATAGAATGTTCTCGAAGGACGAAAATTAATTTAATATTATAATAAGAACCAACGACTCTCGAATTAAATTAGTTTCAAGTGATTACTTTTTATTTTAGTTGTACAATTATTATCTATTTGTAAAACATATAACACGTACTATAGATTTACCAATGTACCTGTGTATTTATATGCATACAATACGTTGTGGACTCGCCTAAAAAATCTGTCATTTTTTAAAATTATTTTTTACAGTCTATAATTTTACAGTTTATTTCTTTTTGGTTTCTATATTAGTGTTTGTTATATAAATCGTTTGAAACCCACTTAATATTAGTTGACGATGTTTCCTAAGAAAAATGAACTTCCAAGTTATGCAGCCGGGAACATATGCGCATGTAGGTAGCTCTGTTGCCACTTAAAGGCAGTAGCTAATCAAAGGGGCATTTAAAGATAAATACAATAAAGGTTCCAGGTTAATTAATGGAAGATCTGTTTTTCTTTCCAGCAAAACTGACGGATAAATTAGCTAACCTCTAACGTGACACGACAAATTACTTCATTCATTGGACTCAACTTGATTCGGAACCGCATTCATATTCAATTATATTGATTGTAGAGTTCTCAAAGCCGTGTTTTCATTAGTAATCATTCATTTCTAACAAAAGTGGAAAACGCCAGTGGAATGAAGTAATGAATAATCCTGCATTCCTATAGATTATTCGGTATTTGAAAGCGATTGTGCGAACGACTTGGTTGTAGAGCTGTCACCTTTCTTAGTAATAGGCTATATTAACCAATACATTATTATACAGGGTACATTATTAAATCCTATGTTGATACTGATGACGCGGAAATACTAAAACAATCTTTTAGAATATAAAATCTTATTATCTTCATATTTAATAATCTTATTATTTACTAGTTGTACCCGTGACTTCGCTCGCATGAAATTCAGACATTTTTATTCTAATATACAACCTATATTCTCGCCCGCCCGTTCCGTCCCGTCCCGTCGTACCATACCAAATTTCATATCACTTTTTTCGTGATATCGATTAAACAAACAAAATGTATCCTGAGGTAGATTCTGAATCCCTACATAGTTTTTTTTTTCAAACGTCATCAATTATATAAAAAAATCTCCAATCTGTAGATTTTGTCCCGTTAGTTTTTTCTTATAGGTATAGGTTATCTATGTTCTTGTTATGTTCCAAAACAGGCTAAATTAAAAAAAAAAGTATAACGCCACATATAAATAATCGTCAGAAGCACATATATAATTTGCTTACGTAATCACCATTCATGACATTTAGTCATTCGTGTCATCAAAAATAAAAAAAAAATGAATCGTCCATTTATAGTTACAGCGAAATAATATTTTGTTCCGCGCCATATTTACCTATTGATATAATTAATTGAAATTTTGAATTGAATGAATGAATTATTGAAAGATTGAAATTGAATTGTGCACCACTTTCATAAAATGTCTCCTTAATACAACGGCTAAAATGCTTAGATATTGTATAAAAAATATCAGAATATTATTTTCTCATTATATCATCATATCATGTTGCCCAATTTTAATTAATCCATCAATTTTTTGTTCTCGAATAAGACTAAAACGCATTTATTTACAAACTTTTCTTTCATACTAAAGTCGCCGCGTGACATTCAAATTACTATAACTTTTAATAGAGTGGACCGATTTTGATGAAATAAAGTTTGTAGGTTACCTCAGAATATGCATTTTAAATATACTTAGTATTTTCTAATAAATAACTGCACAACCAAACAGACAGACAAAACTTTTCTAAAAATGATAGAAATGTGTTAATTACCTATTTTTAGTTCCTTGCAGTAATTATTTTTACAAAAATCCGAAAGGTACAGACACGTGAAATTTACAATTTTATTATTAGTATAGATATAGATTAGTTTAGATACCCATCATAGTAACACGTATTGGCTCATCACTTTCCGGGACCAACAATTGTATATAATTGATAATTGTATGTAATTATATAAGGAATGCGTTTACGCAAGACCGTCCCACGCGAGGGTAGGGCGTGGAGTATGGGCTAACATAAAAGACCGCAACTACCCACTAAACCCCGTCCTATAATTGACCGTCGTCTACTGTCAGTGAGAGCGACTCGGTACCGCGATATCACTACCCGGGAACACTTCCGGACGGATGACCTAGCCATGAAGGCCCCTAACCGCGGAAGAGGTAGTCCCGGCCAGACTGCCTCCTAGACGACATCCCCAGTGCAATGTAAGATCGGGGCCCCATGGTTTTTGGCAATGAAAGTGTATATCTACCTAGAAGCTTTAATTGTGGTAGATGTAGTCTGGCATGATGATGGTGACTGTCGATAGATTCACATCTATCAACGGTCGTCATCCTTTTCCCACCGTATTTGTGCAGTCATTTAGCTAAAAGTGTTTGAAAAAACATCACATTCTATAATGCTCCAATAGTTTAATATGATGTAGTGATAATATACTCCCTAATCCACAGCAAGGCTGTAATAAAGGCCCTTTCGACCAACAGCATTAACGATTCAGAAAAGAAAAAAGTGATAATATAGTTTGCGCCATTTACAAACGTGGGGCAGCAATGGCGTAAGGAGACACATGAACTGTTGTTATTGTTTTGCTCAGAAATACGTCCCGCGCCTCATCCCTCACCTCTAACCATACCTTAAAATCGAACATCACTCGGGGTCTATTTACGTGACGTGCACTATACTTAAAACAAATGAATTAATACCTATTTATAATTAAGGCTGCACGTCTCGAATTATTGTCACGAAAAAGCAGTACGGTTAATTGTAAATAGAAATTAACATTATTATTTAATAAATTACTTATGCAAGTTTGCATCATCACGAACTCGAGAACGGGATCTCGGTGAACTTTCGTTAAGATGAGCCTTATGAATAATTCATTCAAATCCAATTTAGAGGACGTCCGGTAAACATAAAGGTATTTTTAGACCGTTCGTCTCTGTTAAAGTGAGTTTAACTTGATTTTACAGGACATAAGTATTAAAATCTACATAGATTTTGGACACAGTTCTATTCGTTAAAGAATTTGCACTTTTACGCTAAAGTTTTTTGAATTGAAATATGGCATAATTAGCAACGACATTTATTAATGTTTTTTAAGCCAACATAAAAGACGCGCCTTTACAAATTGGCGCTATTATAACAAAGATTTGTGGATTCACGAGTTTACTTTAATTAACTAAATTAACAAAATATAATATTAAAATAGAGAGTATATTTATCAATTTAATTACACAAACCTAGACAGTTGACAATTTTTCACGAGACAAACATGAAACGTGTAAACAAATTATAATAATGACTACAATCTACGGCCTCTAGGTTTTATTTAACGTAACTTTAAACAAATAAAGTTAATTAGTGTGTATACTAAAAGGAATTTCATGTTTTTTTAATAATATTTAAAAGATCACATGACTAGTATAGAAAGGTGGTAAAACGTAATATACTTATGTTAATTTACTAAAATTGTAATTATAATATAAAAAAATATTTAAGTGATAATACTTTTGAAGACAAGTAATTATTTTTGGTACACTTTTTTAACTATGTTATTTAATAACAGAAACTATTAGCAATCAAACAATAATTCAGATTAGAAAAGTAGTCATATCACATAAATAACAGATAATATTTTTTTTGTAAATGACATATTTTGTTCGCAAAAAGTTGTTTTAATAATCGAAATCGTTAAAAATAATTTTCTTTGAAATATGAATCTAGAAAATCGTATCTTGAACAAGTTTCAAAAGTAAGGAACGACTTGAATACGTCATCATAGCGCGAGAAATGAACTTAATTTTGTGCGATTAAATTTTGTTACCACAAATTAATGAGCGCTCTGAATTATTGAAATAAAATACCAAATATATACAATATAAAATTATAATATGAATTATATATTGGTATAGTGAATATATTATTCGTTTTATATTGGTAGGCGGGTTGGCGATTATAGGGGGAGACCTATGTCCAGCAGTGGACGTCTTTCGGTTGAAACTAGGATGCGCTCCTGTGGATCATAATTTTTTTAACATTATAGGCTCAGTGTTTTGACTACAATCTCACCTGACGATGTGGATGGTAAACACACTAACCCCAGAGGTGATACTACCTAAGTGGTACTGCCAGAACACACCTGTTGATATTTGGCGACAGGTTTTCTAACTTGAGGGTGGTAGTTACTCAGGCAGGTATTACTTAAATTACCCTCCCACCAAGCTATGGTTTCTTTGCGATGTTTTACCGTTCACCGAAAGCTCATGCTGCTTTTACACTTGGATGGGTGGGTTTGAACCTACGTCCATAGGCCCGATATCCGACCGCACTACCAACTAAGCCATCATCGCTACAATTTAATAGATTTATTTTACACTATGAAATTATCAGTTTAAAAAAGCAATTTTAAAAGTGAAGCTTCTTGAACGACTATTTGATAATTGAATGAGAACCAAGAAATGACCGAGAATGACATTTTAAGGACCCGTCACGTTCGGGCACATTTCGTTACATGACAGAGAAGATAGATATTACGTAGGTAGAAGGTGAAATATTAAATAAACGGAATATTTCAAATGAATATTACATTAAGTACATATATAGTCTTATTCTTTATTTTTTAAGACGAACCGAACCGAACCTGTATCGATTTTATACATCTTTTTAAATCCTTTTATTCAATAATTTATATATTCTTTTAAATTACGATATAAGCTATTGACACACAAAATTATACATTCAGTTTAACTGTAGATTTACAGTGAATTATCATCACAATAACATCATCATAATTAATGCTCTTGTAGCTGATACAATCTTAAATGTAAATATTATGGTAAACATACATACATAACGTCACGCCTCTCTCCCATAAGGGTAGGCAGAGATCCACATCCTTCCACTAGCTACGATCCTGACACATGTTTCGCTTCTTCTACTTTCATAAGCACCTTCATACACGCTCTTCGGTTACGGATACTTTTGACGGCGGCCTTTCTTCAGAACGTCTTCTTCGATCTGGTCGACATACGTTCGTCTAGGCTGACCCTTACCAGCTTGCCCTGTCACACTCGCCTTGTAGATTTGTTTTGTCAATCTTTTTTCATCCATCCTCTCTACATGTCCAAACCAATTAAGCATCCCTTTCTCTATCTTTACTATTCTTTACTGTATCTATCATTATGCTACGCATAAAATATTTTTAAAACTTAGTTTTAAAGGTAATTTCTTTGGTTATCTCTGCTTAATGACCGATTCTTATTTTTTTAACCTAGCTAATGCTGTTAACCGGAAGGGCCTTTACAGCTTAACCGAACTTTGGGGGCGAGTGCTGAAGGCACTCAGCCGCAAAAGGTAACTAGCACAAGGGTTCGCACCTCGGCTTGACCGCTACCTGAGTGTGAATACTCCCGCGGAATTTTGATCCTAGCTAATCCCTACATTTTTTATTTAACATAAAAAAAAGGTTCCTAACAGGACCTATCTATGTACCTGCGTGTTGCGTGCAGGAGTGTGTGTGCGGTGTTGTACATGTAATGCTCAATGTATGGTCAGTGTCACTGTATCGCGATGGCGGCGAGGTCAAGAGTCTCCCCAGTTGGGGAACGAGACACGTCTTGGGTTGCCGCCTAAGGGGGACCCGGAGAGTGTGCGGGAGCAAAGTTGCCCGCCAGTCCCCGGCGGCGGGGCTTAATGGCTGCGGGTAAACTATTTAATATATAATCGATACGTTTTTTGAGAGTTCTGTCTCCATATAAGTACATTGACTTCGTACGTGTAAACTTTAGTATTACGTCGAGACAAACTGTTAAGCAGAGAATGCGCTATCGTTAAGTTATCTCTAGTTTTTGAAGAACCACATATCTCAAAGCCAATATGGTTCATTCATTAGCGACTTGGTAATAAAAGATTGATTTTTCTACTGAAATAAAAGTTTGACTAGAACGCATTATATATATCGCACAATGATAGCGCTGTGGTACATCAGACAACGCCATAATAATTAATAGACAATAACAATGTAGAATTTATTTATACAAATTAAAAAAAAAAAACACATTGAACGCGTGTAATAATTATGAAATACTGAGAAGATAATAAAATAATTATTGATTTTCTATAAAAAGTTATATTATTACAAAAAAATTAATTTCATTAAAATCTACGTTCTATAATCGTATATCTCTTTAAATCGTGTGGTGCCGGACAAGAATAATACCATCCCATATCTCCTCGTGGGTGTCGTAAAAAGTGACTAATGGATAAACCAGGGGATGGTTAGCAGCATCCTCTGAGTACCACAAACACCTACTGCGATCGCCAACCCTCCTGCCAAGCGTGGCGATGATAGTAATCACCCTTTCTTATGGTCCGCCGCATGCGAGTGGCGCAAGACCGGTCGTCGTGGAGATATTTGGGGGAGACCTATGACCAGCAGTAGACTTCTTTCAGTCGAATGGATAGATATCTCTTTAATAAACAATATGGTGATTCGTAGTAAGTTAATTTTGATACATATTTGTATAATAAATTGACTTATAATTCGATGATAAATTCGCATAAATATATTCTATGGCCAGATTTTAGCATATAACTTATTGAATTAGTTAATACCTACATGGTAAACGTATTACAAAAATGATCCCAGTTGCATTTCTTACAATCTTAAACTAAGCCGTCGAATATTTTATTGCTATAATACTTATGAAGTATAGAAAAACTCATATATACTCACATCTGATCATTTTATAACATACATAATCTGTATAAATAAATAAATAAACAAGTAAATTTGTAGATAATAACGTCTTTTTCTCGGTAGAAGCGTATGAAGCACCCCACAATCTATCTCATTCTCTTCCACGTTAAATCCTAAAGGTTTGTGTGCTTGTGTCTTTTCAAAGTCGCTTTTCGTTTCATCGAATTTCAAATCACAGTGGAGCTAAAGAAGTTTTGACTACATGAATTGGTCCTGAGATAATTATGAATAGTTGTTTTCGTAGCATAAATTAAAAAAATGAGTGTATTACTTTATGCAGGCTAATTTCGAAAGCAGTAGGTAGTGCGGCGGCCGGATTCCACGTCAATGGACGCGTGTTATAGCGCATCTATCCAACTCTAAAATCAGCCTGAGCTTTCGGTGAAGGAAAATATCGTGAGTAAACCAAAGCATGTTGGTAGTGCATTTTCAAATAATACCCGCCTTAGTAGCTACCGCCCTCAAGTTTCAAAACCTGTCGCCAAATACCAATAGGTGTGTTCCAACCAATACCAATAGTACAAGGAGTCTTAACTAATTTATCTCACAATACACAAGAATAAGTGACAGCGATTTTCAAACTTTCCTCCGTCTCCCAAACTGAGTGGACACAATCTTATTTGTCTAACAATAACTTGTAATATCGGATAAAAGTTTGGGTGATAGTGACATTAAAAGGGAATGACGTGCACTCCGAAAAACTTTAACGGGGTTTTTTATGATAAAATACAGTAAACCGCAACAACGTAGAGATGTACAATAATTTGTATAGACATCATAAAGTAAACATATTATGTTCACTACAAATGAAGTAAAACAAACTGATATGTTGTTACATTTTAATTTTAATAAATTCCATAAAAGGAAATGTTATAAAATTAATTTAAAGTTTTCAGAATTCATTCAAAGTAGTAGAACGCAAAGAGAATAGAATACATTGCATTAACATGTAATAATTATACAAACGTATATTTAGTATAGAAACCAAAACTTAAATATTGTTTAAATATTAAATAGCTCAGTTAACTGTACTAGGAACTAGCTACAGGGTTACCGTACCAAAGTGGTACGGACGTCGGCTTGGCCATTATCTGAGTGAATAAATTCCACGGAATTTTGAACCTAACTAAGAGCTACATTTTTAATTTAATAAATAATAGGTCCCTTACAGATTCTATGTACCTGTGTCGGAGTGTGTATGCAGTGTTGTGTTGTGCGTGTAATGCTTAATGAATGTTCAGTGTCACTGTATCGCGCCGGCAGCGGCGTCAAAAGCCTCTCCAGTTGGTGAACGAAGCACGTCTTGGGCCGCCAACGTAAGGGGACCCGGAGTATGAAGCACACCGCACTACCATTGATCCTTCAGGAATTTATAATATCACCTAGGAGAAATTGTATTAGCAAACGTGAAATTTTATTGTATGTCGCTTAAGTAACAGTCACCTTTATTTTAATATAGTAGCATAGACAACCATGCGAAAGCTTTCATTTGTAACTTCCCCGAAACATTTTAAATTCACTGAAGACATCTGTTTAAATTTACTTCTATGCGACGTGCAAATTTCAATACATTCAAAGTTTTAAACGGTTTTTATCCAAAACTAAAAATAACAACTGTTATACTTTATTAAATGAGATATTGATAAAAATATATGATGTAGGTGTAGATAAATATTCACTATCTATATTACGTTACAATGTCCTGAATAAAACCATAAATGTCCATCCGCATGACACAACATGGCATTAAATTTAACACCTGAGCGTACCCTTTATCTTCCAAACTGTGTAATAAAACAACGTACAATATAAGGAAATAAAGGTCTCATTATTGATACACATACAGCCTCAGTATTAATTTTCGAAACGATTAATGAATCTAGACCGATTTGTTTGTTTTTTTTTTTAAATATAATATATTTTGTAGAAATTATAATAATAAACTGTTTTAGCGGAAGCACAGAGAGGAAGCAACCGGCTTGTTTAAACTTATTGTCAGATAAATCAGTAATGTGCTTTGGAACTATGTTATATGCAGAACCTGACACTAATACCTAAAAAGCTTTTATTGGACTTACTAAGCCTAAATCAAGGACCGGCTAAACTCACACGATTTATACTCACAAGGAATACTCCTTATGTAGGACCACCATCATAATCACCATCAAATCATATTTATTTCAGCCGAAAAACGTCCATTCCTGGACTTAGGCCACCCTTCAAAAACTTCTCAGTAACCTTAAACCTTCTTATGAGGCACATTGTGATCAACCATCCTATAACATATATTATCCAATGAAACAAAATATCAAATTATTTCCTAGGCTGAAAAAACATCTATGATTTAAAAACAGAATCATATAAATTTAGTCACGGACAGTCTATCTGTCATTATGAAAATGGTTTTATTAAACCTCGATATTGTAAAAGAAAGATCGTGTACACAGAGTTCGCGTGTCAGAAGTGACATTTCTTTGGCAAGCTTAATCAGTAAAACGAACTATTAGTAAGAAATAAATATCAGAGACCGAAAAAAGTGATAAATAAAAATACATGTATGCCCACTATCTAAAAAAAAGAAAAGATAATCCTTTATTAAAAACAAATATTACGAGAAGAAAATAATCATTCTTTAGTCAAAAAGTTATATAATTTTTATCTCTTTCTCTCTCACAATACGTACTTCTGTCCGTTCTTTAATATTCCAAATCGTAACGCTTATTACATACTGACGCTTGTATTCTGGCGCTCATGTCATTGTGTGACGCGACCTTGAAATTTTTGTCCCCGTGCCTCCTCTGGCAACGGCAATAGGGGAGACTCCTGCAGTCAGCGTGATACAGTAACACTGCAAGCACCCCAGCATTACACGCATCATATTTCACATATACAGCATATCACACACAAGTACATGGGTTCTGTAAAGGACCCATTTTTTGGTTTAATTACAAATCATAGGCATTAGCTAGAACAAATTCCGGGGAATTTTTCACTCAGATAATGGCTAAGTCGAGGTTTGTACCACTTTCCTTCCAGGTTCCTTTGCCCTAGTTCCCTCTTTCGGCTGAGTACCTTATACTCTCACTCCGAAGTTTAATGAAACTGTAAAGGCCCTCCTACGGTTGATAGCATTAGTAAGTTCTTGAAATTTTAATCTCAATCCGCGCAAGAAGTTTCACATCAAAAACCACGCAAAAGAGTAGATACGAACAAATCACAGAAGCAACATAAAAATCATTTAGAGTAAATAATTATGTCTATTATAATTTATTTCAATTTTTCAAACCATAACTAGTGTGTAAATATTTTATTTCTTCTAACCATAACGACTTCCATTGATGAGTATATTATGATCGGTTTATTATTTCATAGAACGCCAGCCCTAGTGCTGCATTTCAATAAAGCTGTCCGCTATAACCGGTAATTAAATATTTTAATCAACGCATAACGTCACAAAAGATCGTAAGCACTGGCTGTCTTACGGAAGTCAATATCTATTATACGACTTTTGATAGGGGTGACAGAATCGAAAATAATAACAAACAATATTACTTAGACACCTTGTTTTTCGGATTTTGAAAGCCATGATTTTGGAGTGAATACTATAAATAAATAAGTAGGAAACAATGATCTCTAATAATGCCTTTTCATCTACAAGACTTCGCTATTTAGTTCTTTCTATCGTAATATTCTAGTCTTATGTTTTGTCTTCATATTATGTATGGCGTTTTACTACTGAAGTAGAACTTCTTTGCTTGCGACGAGAATATGATAAGCGTCGAGCGGAAGAACATTAACGTCACGATTTTGAATACTAAAGGACTGGTAAATATATAGATAGTGCGAGAGAAAGAGACAACAATAACAAAGATGCAATCCTTTTTACTATGGAATTATAAATTTCTTTGATATCTATTCCTTAATAATCATTTGTATTACAGATTTAAACCGAAGTTTGTCAAAGAATTTTCATTTCTGATACCTGTAAACTTTACAAATATTCTTTTTCATTACATTATAAATCAGTTTTTGCCCCTAACTTCATCTAACATTAAGAGATAATAAAGCCAAAGAGTAAATTATTATATTTAGAAAGAAGGAAAAAAGCTAAAATTTATTTATTTAATGGAGTATTTCATCTCGTAACCCATTGTCTCAAAAGTAGTATCCATCGAAGAAGTAATTAAGCCAACAAGTATCTAAAGTAAAACCAAGAATTATCTTAAGTATTTGAGCCTAAAATCTGAACTTAGTTTCTAGAATTTAAGGTGATGTCAAAAACTTATGGTAATAATAAGGTTATAATGGGTGTAACTAAGTCAATCATCCTCGATCAAGACATCACCAGAATAAGCTTAAGATATTTTAAATATTTTATTACTATTAGTGCCAACCATATATAGATATTAGTAAGGTTCGTTCTCCCTAAATATGATGCCGTTAAAACGTACGTACGATGGAGATTTTACGTTGTGTTTTATGACGGAATGCACTCTAATTCGAAGTGTGTTATATGATGCGAACTCGACGTTTTTTCATCTTCGTATTAAGGTTTTGTTTTCTAAAACTTGGACGGGACCTTTCATATAATCACTAAAGCATACTTTTTTCCATTTTTATCCTTCTTTATTACTATTTTATAAGGTAAAGTTTCTCTGCGTTCGTGTTCGTTAGCGAGCTTAGAACTCGAGAACTACCGCATCGATATGTACGTGATTCTAATTTTAAATTATATTAATGTTTTTTGCTCAGGTTTTAGTAGTATAAATCCAAAGGAAGCAATCAAAATTTGCACATTATAGATGAGAAATATAATATACATAATAGCAATACAAAACATTCAAATGTACATATGAATTTTGTGTTATTTCTATAGTCGAAAACAAGCAAAAAAAAAAAAAATTAAATAATCAAATATTCCGAATACTTTTAAAATGTATCAGGTTTTTATGAACATTTATATGTCAGACTCATGTTGCAGCTTTTGACTTATTTTTCTTTATATACTAGATATGATGTTACGATAGTATCCAAATTGGTGAACATAAAAATATAGTACCATAGGTCTATCCATAAAATATTGTCACTGCTACTTCTACATATATTGTATAGCCTATAAAGTGTCCTGGCTTACTCGAAAAAGCGAAATAATGTACAATACTCTGAAGCATTTACGCTTTTACTTGTCACTGTTATCAATAAAAAAATATGAAATCAACCAAAAGTGAAGGCATGGGATCCAAAGTACAATATTTGAAAGACACAATTCTGGAAGAATAGATATTGTAGCGAGTGACGCCACGGGCACAACTTGTTACATAGTATAATCTAATAACAACATTGCCTTCATACAACTTTGGGAATTTTCTTTCGCCAGTAATATTGGGTTCATATTGGCACATCGAGTGATATTGTCTCTTTCAAAGATTTAAAAATACTTTATTTAATAAGACGCTTATGAATGTCAAAACGCTACCACCGGTACGGAAAACAATCCAGTCATTGAGAAGAACTTGCAAGAAACAGGATCTCCTTTGATATTGTATATGTATTTCGTTGGGAAGTAGACGGCAAGCCGATCGCACGTAATCACCCGCGTCAACTCATAGCTCAACTGTTCAATATCTTAAAGTCTGAGATTCCCAAACGTTTTTGTTCTTAATTTAAATTAATTATGTTTCGGTGCAAAACTTGCGACGATGTTTCACCAGATGGCATTCAATGTTCGATGTGTTCGAGTCAGTTTGACTTGCCCTGTTCCGGATTAACAGAGGTGGGCTACCGAAGACTTGGAGATAGAAAAGCCACATGGAAATGCAATTCCTGTAAAAGTGCAGGAACAACTAAGGCACCCGTCATCGCCGCTGGTACTGCAGATATTGATCAAATTCTTTTGGAACTTAAGGGTTTGTCATCTCAGATGTCATCTCTGCCAACTTTGGTTCAAGATGTTAAGTTAATTCAACAGGAGCTTGCGGGTCTAATATCATTGAAAACGGAACTAACTGAAGTAAAATCGTCGATGGATTTTATGCACTGTGCAGTTGAAACACTTTCAACCAAAGTGTGCGACATTGAGCAGCAGATTCTTGACCTTAACAAAAATAAAGAACATATAACACATTTACAGCAACGTGTCGAAGCAATAGAAGGTGCTCTCCGGGAAGGCGATCAAAGCTCAAGAATGAATAATATTGAGATTAAAGGCGTTCCAATAAACTAACTCCGAAAACTTATACTCAATAATCTCTAAAGTCGGCGATCGCATTGGAATGAAAATTACGAAAGAACAGATTAACTACCTCTCAAGAGTGCCTATGCGCAGTGACAGTAATAAGAAATCCATTATAGTTTCAGTGCATAACCGATATCTAAAGGACGACTTTGTAGCTGCAGCAAGAAAATGTAAGTCTCTTACACCCAAGGATCTTGGACTTCCAGGGGAACACAGAGTTTATATAAACGATCACCTAACCTACCATAATAAAATCCTACTCAATAAAACCAAATTATTGGCAAAAGAAAGGGGTTTTGCGTTTGTGTGGGTAAAGGGATGCAAGATTTTTTTTAAGGAAAAATTCCAGTTCACCAGTTTTAAGAATATCGTCAGAAAGGGACTTAAAGAAAATTTTAAATTAAAATTATTTTGTATTGTTGCTTGCTCAAAAAGTTTGAACATCGCTGTTCGAGTTAATTACTCTATTGTGCTCGCTAATGTAAGTCACCTTCATATTTGTTTACATGTCTCAGCTCACTCAATTTATCTATACTAACTTTCTTGCTACCGCACTTTATAATTAATTTTAAATATTTTTATCGTACAATTTATTTTATGCTTTTAATTTTACACTTTATTACAACCAATTTAATATTGTTTTTGCTCAGTATTTCTACTCAATTTTTACTAAAATACCTACAAAAATGATTTCGATTTTTTATCAAAATGTACGTGGACTTCGTTCAAAAACAGCTATTTTCCTCAGAAACATTTGTATGGAATCATACGACGTCATATGTTTAACTGAAACTTGGTTAACCGATTCCTTTGATAATAGTGAATTATTCGACAACCGATATATTGTATGGCGGCGCGATCGAGACTACTTAAATACAAATCAGTTGTTGGGTGGCGGTGTACTGATAGCTATTAAGCGTGATCTAGCTGCTGACCTACGCTCCGAGTGGTTCTCGTCAGCAGAGGATATTTGGGTGACCATAAAAGCGCAAAATAGGAAACCGAAGTTTTATTACAATATACATCTATGTGTAGTGTATATTTGTAACCAAAACCTAGGTAATTCAATATCAAAGCAACTAACTAATTTCTCTGATAGTTTAACCAAAATTGTGCATCATTATCCCAACGATGAATATATTATCTTAGGAGATTTTAATATGCCTAATTTAAAATGGTATCTAGCTGATGATGGTGTATCTTACTTTCCTACCAATATTCAGGGCGAGGTCCAAACAAATTTTTTAGATAATCTTACCACATGTCACTTGCTGCAATACAATTCATTTACTAATATAAATAATCGGATTTTAGATTTAACTTTTTCTAACACTAGCATCTCAGTTACAGATTGTATGGAACCCTTGGTACCAGAGGATCCACATCATAAAGCTTTAACTATATCTGTAGATTACACTGAATTTCCCACCTTACCAAAACGTCCACATGTTAAATTTTTATACCACTTAGGTGATTTCGACTCGATATCAACAGAGATCAGTCGAATAAATTGGCATCATGAATTTACCTCAAAATCCATCGAAGATGCGGTTTCCTTTTTCTACCAAACTCTATATACCCTACGTGATAAGTTTATTCCTAGTAAAACTACGATGCCCACCAATAAATATCCTTGTTGGTATAAATCTGCATTAATCAAAGTCTTAAAGGAGAAGCACAAATTTTATACTAAATTTAAAAAATATAAGAATGTTTCTGATTTCAATTCGTTTGTTACATTGCGGCAGCGTGCTAAGCATATGGAAAAGGATATGTATCATGAATATATATCTCAAGTTGAGAATAATATTGTAAAATCACCTAAAACGTTTTGGTCCTATGTTAAGAATAAGAAAAAATGTAATAACTATCCATCTGTATTGAAATATGAACAAGTTTCTTCTGATTGTGGTGAGACTATCAGTAACATGTTTGCCCGATATTTTTACTCTACTTTTTTACATAGCAATGATATTATTTCATCGCCTATTGCCGATCATTCGACATCTATTCGTAGGTTCTCCTCCAATATAGACTCCATCGAAATTCTCTCTCACGAAGTGGATAAATTACTAAAGTCTCTTGACATTAATAAATCGGCAGGACCAGACAATATACCTCCTGTTTTCATAATTAAGTGTGCAAATAGCATGTCTGTTCCTCTATGTCTATTGTACCAAAGATCTCTTAGCATTGGAGTAATGCCAACTATTTGGAAATCTGCTTTAATTACTCCTATACATAAAACAGGTGTCAAAGACTTAGTGATTAATTATAGACCAATATCCAAACTCTGCATTTTTGCCAAAGTTCTAGAAAGAGTTATTTTTTAAGCAACTCTTTGCCACTCTCAAACACTCACTGAGTGACCATCAACATGGATTCATTAAAGGGAGATCAACTACCTCTAATCTTATTCTATCAAGTGATTACATATCTCATCACATGTCTGAGCCAGGCCAAGTTGATGTAATTTATACCGACTTCAGCAAGGCATTCGATAGAATAGACCACAAGATATTACTTCGCAAGCTAAAAGACATAGGAATACATGGTAATCTATACAGATGGTTCTCATCTTATGTGGAGAACAGATGTCAAACAGTAGTGCTGAATGGTTATACATCCTCACCTATCCAGATTCCTTCAGGAGTTCCGCAGGGATCTTTATTAGGACCTCTTCTTTTTAATATTTTCATTAACGACATATCTATCTGTTTTACTAGCTGCAAAATCCTTCTATATGCTGACGATCTCAAAATTCTACGTCCCGTAAAAACTATATCTGATGCAATTTCTGTTCAAAATGATCTAGAAAGGTTTGAAAACTACTGCTTTTTGAACAAATTAGACTTAAACGTCGGTAAGTGTAATGTAATAACATACACTCGCAAACCCAACCCACTAATTTATAATTATACACTCAAAAATACTATACTAACACGAGTTAATACAACTAATGATCTTGGCGTTATCTTTGATTCTAAACTAATTTTCGATAAACATGTCGATCACATTACTAACAAAGCCTCGAAAGCATTGGGTTTCGTTTTCAGATTGTCCAACGAGTTTAAGTCCATAAAAACCTTCAAAGTCCTTTATTGTTCATTTGTTAGAAGCCAACTTGAATATGCCTCTCAAATTTGGAATCCAAGTTATAATATATATATTACTCGCATTGAAAAGATACAAAAACGATTTCTTCGTTATCTCCAGTTTAGATCAAGTATGTTTGTGTCTGACTATACATTGCGTTGTAAGAAACATCATATGCTTCCATTGTATGAACGGAGAAAGATAGCTGATATACTTTATTTATTTTGCATACTCAACGGTTATATTGATTGTTCGGAGATACTGAGTAAAGTTAACTTAAGTGTACCGGCGGTGCAGTGTAGAAAATGTAATATGTTTTACAATTCATTAGTTAGAGCTACATACAGGCAGAACTCATATTTCATTAGAGTGACCGATAGCACAAATAAAAAGTGCTCAATGAAGTAGACTTCGATTTCTTCAATAGTAGTCCTAAGAAACTGAAAAATATTTTAAGTTCCTCTTTCTTTACTTAAACCTTTTGTGCTTTTGACTGCTGTTAGTTTCATTCTATTTTCTGTTATATATATATATGTGGAAACTTGTAAATGGCCTTCTGTTTTTATCGTGTACAATTTTATGATTTATATTAGCTGTAAGTTTTCTTAAAAGTTTAAAATAAAATAAATAAAATAAATAAAATATGAAATTAAAACTCAAGTTGTGAACAGACAAATACACAATATGAATAAATGAAACGATAAAAGAACTAAATTAAGTTATCATAAGTGAATAGATAGATCACGTAAATTCAATTCTACTGAAATTGTAAGGAAAACAACACATTTCCTACGTCGTAGCCAAAACGAGCAACGACAATCATCGAATAATTGAATCGAAACGAACAATATATTATTCTGGGTATTCCTTTTCCGTACCGTTCAGTTTAGTTTGCTCCTCGTTTCCGTTAAAAGAATTACATATAGAAATCCTTATGAAAGAAAAAACGAGAAACGAAACATATGATCTAATTTGTAACTTCATACAACTCAAACTTGACCTTTCCGGTACCGTATATAATCAATCGATACATAAAGTGTACCAGAATGTAAGCTTATACAACCGTCATCAAAGCAGACCTTCAATAGACGAGAAACAATTACTAGTAAACATCTCGGCTTTCGGTCAAAGTTACTTGGTATTTTTATATGGACTAGCTAACTGAAAATGAAAGACAGTTCGAGCCATTAGAACTCTATTCCCACACTACGATATGGTAAAAGATCTGACTGTCATTCTTTTTTGAACTTTAAGTAGAATTTACCACTTATAGATGTCGTTGTTTCGTTTCAAATATCACGACTAAAGTCACTCGATATATACTAGTTAAACCTAAAACGTCACCTTCGATGGTTAATGTCGTTAGAATTATTTTACCTCAGTATTGATAGCTGCGATAATAAGGCTGGACCTTTCGTTGCCTAGGGTGGTTAAAGCCATCCTCGACAGCGAGGCGACCTGGCAGGTGCAAGCATGTTATGCTGCAGAAGGAGGCTGCGGAGAGAGAGCGGGAGTCGAACCCCGCGGCGATACGGATGAAGCGTAAGAGGTAAGAGGTAAGGAGGTAAGAGAGTGGGCTTCGTCCGCGTTCTCCCACCTCCATGAGTTAGCGATCCTCTTTCTTCATCTGGCTTCTATTATAGTACAGTTGCACGAGAACATGAGCTACGAGGAAATAGGATCCGTAAATGCATTTCCCTACATAAAAAAATAAAATATAATGGTTGCAAAAGTGTCTTTGTTTATTTTCCTTTGTATTTTTTTAAGCAGTTTTACTCCTTGTAGATGGCGCTAGTTCTTGTTGCCCTTCGTTGTCTTCGATAACTGATACGTAGTTAAAATTAAAAACTTATGCAATCTTAAATTTACATAATGAAATCTTATTAAATGTCACTTGTTCAAACGTCTACCACTAGAAAATTGATAATTTATTTATTTTTTGAAACTGATTAATGCTTTTAACATAAAGAGCCTGAACAGTTTCAGCAGCCATTAGAACATAAAATCATATCAGTTATAAAATACATACAGAGCATGTCTTCGATCGCTGCTAAAAGGGGGCTTGACCGATTCGAACCTAATTTTCAGATTAATTCCGATTACATTAAATCCAAAGATGGTCTAATTTTCATTTGATTACATTTTTTCATAGAGTTTAATAATTCATAACAAAATTATTAAATTATTAATCAAAGACTATACGTATCTAGCAACATAAAATTAAAAAGTTAACAAAATGTTAAAACTAGTTGTCGTGTAATAATTACATAAAAAGGTTCTAGTAACAAAACAAGGACAATACCGAATCTCATTTAAGTTTAGAGCCAACATCAGCAGTCGTGGTCACATACCCGAGTACTTTCAGATTCAATTTACTTTTCCATTAACAAATTCACAAAGAAATTTTAACACAATCAACTCGCTTTAACGTATTTTAAACTAAACCAGGAAAGCCTTTGTCGTGTCGGTTTTGATTGTTTTATTTAAAAGTTATTGTTAAGTTTTAATTGTTAAACAACTAGCTTAGTACGATTAACAGATTTTGAATTAAATTTAAGTGAGAGATGTTATTGAGACTTGTTAAAAAGTATGATCATCTTTTCTTAATCCTCAGACATGGAAACATCATTTATATTTAAAAATTTGAATTCTTGATTTTTCATGTAAGTAGAGTTTTTTGTAAATTTACACGGAGTATGGATTCTGTGGATTTGTCAAAACTCCCTTGGCCTCCATTTTGTTAAAGCACTTCAGTAGAAAAATAATACAAAGTTGACTCTAAAGAACTTATATACATAACTGTAATAAATACTTAAAATACTTAAAAAAACAGTTATTATACATTTTAAGTGAAATAGTGCAGTGAATTGATATAAATAGAAATAGAAATTGCTTGAATTTAAAATTGTCTCCTTTTACGGCCTATTCAGTTCATCTCATCAGCCTACCCACACTTCTATGCTCAGTTCTGGGTATCCACCGCCTTACTTCATCTGCCATCTTTTCTTCGGCATATGTTGTCCATCCACTTCCATTTCCTATTAGCAACGACTGTGGCAATGTCAGTGAGATCTCACATAGCATGCTCCATCGTTTTCTGGGTGACATGCAGTTTATAGATGACTTGCTGTGTGACCGTCCAAGTTTGGACCCCATAAACCATCACGGGTAAAACACATTTTTCGAATACTCTGCACTTCAGGTTAAAATATGTAGGATTCTAAGTTTTTAGTCATATATTTATTCATTTTCACAGATACGTAAGTTTTCTCATTCAAATTTTAAATATGAACATGTGCACAATCTAGATATAAATCACTAGGGTAAAGAGAAAACCAATATCGCCACAAAACGCACTTCAAGTCGCACGGCCAAAACAATAGCGACACCTAGTGCGTGACCGACACAATAGATTCCTTTTACGCTCCGCCATCCACTGCACTCTGCGATAACCGTGTTCTAAAGAACGCTTCAAAATAACGAATAAAGATGTGTTTATATAGATTAAAAATAAATAGACAACAATGTTTCTGTTATCTATAATAAGTTGACATTACTTCTAGTTCCCTGTAACCAAGAATATTTTTTTTTATATGTTTAGAACTTCACAAAAGGTTTTTGACAGACACTTTGTAACCCCTAAACGTTAATTAGGTATAAATACTTAGAATAATCCTGATTGAAATATTAAATGACTAGAAATTTCGTTCAATACATTCTTATCCTTTTGACTTTGAGCTCAAATTTATCCCACGAACTTAACTATTGTTTGTTATTTTTTATTATTTGGATGAAGTATTGTATAGGTGTAAATTACATAAAGAAAAACTTCTTAATTGGAGAATCACTAACGGAAGTTTCGAGAATCCTTATTAATTAATTTATTATAAACCTTAAACTTTATTATAATTAATTGATATTAATTAATAATTGTATTATAAATGAATAGAGAATTTAATAAGTCTATTAGATTTCTTTCGCCATCCCACTGTTCCTTTTGATTATCAACGAGGAATTCAAACTTATTTCTTATAATTAGTGTGATCTGTCTAGCTTTATTATATTAAGTAACGATATTATTACGATAGATAATAACAAGGGGCTTAAGTTTAAGTGTTACGTAAATATCAATGGAGGCGGAATGACTGTACTTTGCTTATTTTTCATAACATGGGGGACGGGGTGGTCTGAATGATGATTACATAAGAAACGTTGATCTTTATTTTCTTTTCAAATTATAACTATGATTACGTAATCATGGGGAGTAAGAATTTTGCTTACTATTACTGACAAGGGGGGCGGAAAATAAATTTTCTACTGACGTAATACTTGAGAGGCCTTCAATCTGAGCTTAGAAATGAACATTTCAAATATAGATGTTGAAACAAACCAAAAAAAAGTCTAAATGAACATTTCAGTGTATTTAGCAAGCACTAAAAAAACATAAGAACTTAATTACACCTAGAGAAAAGAAAATGACAGTAATGTCTTAAACCGCACGTTACTATTGTTTGTACGTTCTTTAAAATAATTACCAAATTTTGTCAGTCAAGGCTCTTCAATCATTAATTAATACAAATCAATGGTATTAGTTTATTTAACGATTGACGCTGTATCCGAGCCCGTTAATAGATGTCACTTAAAGCGCTTGATTCAAAATTTAACAAATTTTTCTAAGGTATCAAAATGATTGTTTTTTTATAAGCTATTATTCCAGTGGCTTCAAGTTAATATAGGCCTCATGAAAATTATTAAATAAATAAATAAGTATTAAAATTAAATAAAAATAAATATTAAAAAGTTATCAAAATTATGGTGCGTAAAAACTGCACAATTTATCCCTCGCAAAATATATGATTAATAAACATATTGGACATCATATTATTGTCCAACTATCGGTCGATGTGAAATTCAGTTTTCAAATATTTTTACATTGAGACTCAATATGGAATCGCTAAATTATTCGAGATAAAAAAAAATGAAACCACATTACGTCAAAATGGTGGCAATATATAAATTGTCTAGACCCTAGACAATGAATAGGACAGAGTCAGCAAAAATTTAACAATAAGAAAATCTTTTGCTTCCATACAATTTTTAAACCCCAGAATTATGAAACCGTTTGTGGTTCGGTTAAAGTTATAAACTATTAAATTTATAAAATAGCTTGCTATTAGTGAATAAATTTTCTAAATTTGAAACTATCTCCCACGTACAAACTTCAATCTTCAAATTTTGTTCACGTTTTTGATTTTTCAAGTAAACTAAATGTGAGCTGTCCTAAATATATCGTCTGGTACATTCTCATCTTAGCTTTACCTTATTGTAAAACCTAACACTATGACCTAAAAACTTTTATTAATCTTACTCAGTCTGAAACATGGGAAGGCTAATATGTATTTATTTCTGGTACAACATTTATGCTGATCAGCCTTAAGCTTGTTTAAATTTTTCCGAATGTACATTAAATTATCAAGGAAGTTTCGGGAGGACAAAATTAAGATTCTATATTCGTGAAACTTGTTCTTAAGTAATTTGCGAGATTGCATATTGTAAAAAGTATGTAATCTAGAATAATTATAATAAATTTCTAATGAGACGAAATCTATACATTGAAGAGATTTAAGAGATTGAAAATACTATAGAACACATTTCGAAAGTTTTGAAATTTTATCTGTCTGTCAGTCTGTCTGTTTATTAATTTGTTCGCCAATCACCCAAAAAACTACTTAACCGATTTCGATGAAATTTGATATGGTAGTAGTTTATACTCTATAGTAACATCTAGCATATATGTTTTTAAACATATATGTATTTATATAATTAAAAGCATATGAGTTAATAATATATTGCTAGAGATAGATTGCATCTAGAAGGAGAATATAGGTTGTCTATTAGAATACAATTGTCTGAATTCCACGCGAGCGATGTCACGGTCACATCTCGTATTAATATTACTCGAATCATAATTTCGGACAGTATACATGTATTCTGTACTCCTATATCCAGAGGAAATTGCGTCCGCTGGTAACAGCCCTCTAGCGAATAGCCGACGGTTAGTCCTAACAAAGTTCCAAGCCAATTTACTGTCGACTATAAATCTGGATTCATTGTTTCGAGGTATTTTTCTTTTGGAGAAATAAAATTCGAGACAAAAGCCGTTTCACAAGCGCTTATTTTTAATTTGTGATAATTTTTAAATTGTATAGGCTCAGTGCTTTTGACCGTAATCTCGACTAATGTCAAGTGACGATGTGGTTCAGAATGATAAACACACTAAGCTAGAGATACTGGCTCTCAAGTGATGCTCAAACCTGAGGCTGTAGACGCTAACCAGATGGCCATTGTTAGAAAATGCCCGATGATTATGGTATGATTTCCTCACAATGTTTTGCTTTACCGAAACCTAAGACTCACTAGAATTTAATAGATGGGTTCGAACCAACGTTTATCGCCACAAAATCTGACCGCGCTACTGTGTTGTCATTGCTTCAAAGATATATATTGTATAAGCCACTTAAACCTAAATCTCACCTGATAAGTGAGACTGGATCCAGAGTTACAACAGAATTTCAAACTTGGCAGTATTTAAATTGATCATAAAAATATGAACGTTAAGAACAAGATAACGGAATTGTCGTAGTACGAACGGGCATTGTTTTTATCAACTTAGAATCGAATCCTAAGTCCTATAATGATCCAAAGATTTCGGTGAACGAGAAACATATATTGAAACTATAAGCCATTTACTAATTAATGCCTGCTAGGTTAACTATGACTTTAAGTTTGAAAATCCAATCCACTACTTATAGGTTTAGAACGTTCCCCATCTTGGCCTACATCATGATTTGAGAACCGATGAATGTAATCTTTATCAAAATAGTAACTATGTCTTTATATAATACGCATTAAAAATTGCCATATATATGATGCATATAGTGTATACAGAACATATTACATAATTCTGTATTTATGTCAACAAAACATAGCATTCAGATAGGTATTTGCATTGCAAACGCTCAGGGGTGCCAGCCAACAAAATCCTATTTTTATTTTCTTGTACGCGGATTAGTCTCTATGCTTTTGACCACAATCTCACCTGATGTTAAATGACAATGTGGTCCAGGATGGTCTAAGCCTAGAGGTACTGGTTCTCAAGCGATGCTGACGGAACACACCTATTGGTATTTGGCGACAGGTTTTCAAACTTGAGGGTAGTAGTTACGCCGACGGGCATCATTAGAAAATTCCCTACCACCATGCTATGGTTTCCTCACGATGTTTTCTTTCACCGAAAGCTCAGGCTGATTTTAGCGTCGTATAGGTGGGGATCGAACCCGCGTCGATTGACGCGGAAAACGGCCGCACTACCCGCTGCGCTATCATCGCTTCATTCATTCATTACGTATCTGGAACGTAAACGAATATTCGGTCATAACTGTTTTAATTATAAAAAAATGTAATTAATCATAAACCAAACATTTTAATCCTCATACCTTTGACGACCTTTAATTATGAAAGAAGGTAACTGCATAGCTGCATGAAATATTATAGGCATTTTTTTCTTACGCAAGTCGAATTAAACCTCCAACATAAAAAAGGTGTGGATCCAGAGTCCGCAGAATATGTTTTATTTTAATTTTAATTACTGGATGCAAGTTACTGTAAAGCTGTGGCTCCGAAGCCAAGCACATGTGCTTCTACTATGGAAGGGAGAAGAGGGGATCAAATTAAATATGTATCTCTATCTGGATCTGTAGTCTCCTTTAACCACCGTAGGTTTAGCGCTCTTGCCTCTACAAATTACACGCTGTTTATGTATCAAGTAACAGTCCAAGTCCAGATCCTTAAGACTTTGTTGCCTTTGTCGTCTAAATCTACCAATCTCCCATCGCAATCCTAGCTTTAAGCACTCCCCCTAAAGGCTCTAATGACCTTTCCAGTCAACAACAGTCAGTTCCAAAAAACTATTTTTCTGGACGTAGTATAATCGATTTTATTTAAAATCTTGATTATGGCTTTTTTTTTTTTTTTTTCTTCGGCATCTTAGAAAGTTAAATCGTATTATTTCCATTCTAATTATCAATTTATTACAAAGAATCTACTTTCTTTTTCCTAATGAACATGTTTTATCGATTATTGTTTTTACTAATTGATCAACGGTTACTATCACAACGGTTACTGAGGGTGTATGGGTGGGAAGGAGATAACTCCTTCATAAATCCTTTAATCATTTGTATAAACATATTATCAAATAAAACCGAAGAAAAAATGTTTTGTTTAGAATTTGTGTAAAGCGTGTAGGCACATCGCGAAAGGAGTAACTATGTAAAATTTGAAGTCATTCGGTTCGGAGACCTCGTGAGTTGTATTTCGTTCATAGTACACACTATAAATAAATAGATTTTAGAAAAAGAATAAATAATTTTAAAAAGTCACAAATTTTGTTTTATTTTGTTAGCAACCCTAGAATCTCGTAAGTCGTCCTTAACGTAGGCCGGTGTGCTGTCGAAATAATGAAATTCCATTGGACGGTCGGAAAACCATTTTATTCTGCTATTATGTCGCTTTTATACAGCTTCGTTTTGAATGTATAATCGGAACATTCTCTGTATACTATATTTTATTTATTTACTGATTTATACTTACATGGCTTACATGTAATATCGGTGATTAATATTTTATCGTTCACCGTGTAGTATGAATACCATGCTAATTATATCTTTTTTTATGCCACGAAGGTAGCAAAGAGGTATACGATCTCCGTAAGCCGTCGATGGTAAGCCGTCGACATGGACGCATACACAAAAAACGCGTTGGCGACACTTTAGAATATTTTGATATGAATTTTACTAACTACTATAACAAACTATATCTTTATTATTATTATTTACAATGAATACGAGAAAAACGTATTTTTTTTGCATTACTATAAGTTGGCTTTTTTTTTGTAAATTGTTTATGCTTATTCCCTTGAATAAACGTAACGATGAATCTTAGGTTCCAGTCCTCTAATAATTTGAAAACTATAGTCAAAAGCTATTATAGATGAGAGTGCATACAAAAATATAGTTTTTTCGTTTTTAAATAATTAATATTAAATAATAAATAAATAATATTCAAAAATATTTTACCATTCGTAGCACCACAGAGAAGTTACAAAGTTCAAGACTGTAGAATAAATAATAATAAACTTTATTGAGAATATAAACAATAATTCAAAACGATAATTAGGTCAATAGAAAGTTCTAAGAAATGTTATATTATTCAAATGACAATATACAATGAATAATAAAACATTTTTAATGCAATAGAAATTTTCATAGTGCACGTGCAACCGCCAGTCAACTAACTGCAAATAGAGCGTAAAAGATGTCATCGAAAGACTTCTTTACTGGTACAGATCTGTCAGAAAAAATCCTGTAATATTTCCTTTTTAAATATTTTAGAAACGTGTCTTTATTATAATGGAATGTATGTTCTGTACATTTATATTTAAATCACTGTGAATCGCTTAGGAGAATCATATTTAAGAATCAGAAGTTCATATGGCATGGCAATTCTAAAAGCTAAAACGAATTATGTTAGTGTTCATACGATAAGAAGTCAGTAGTAGAGTGCTTGAATGCCCATCCTATCCTATAATGAGCTTGAGTATTCGATGAAGGTAAACATCGTGATAAAACCAAACACAATCGGGGAACGGCCAAGCCGAAGTCCGTAGCACTTTGGTAACCTTTGTGCTAGTTAACTTTCTGCGGCTAAGTGCCTTCAGCACTCGCCCTCAAAGCCCCGGTGAAGCTGTAAAGGCCCTTCCTGTCAATAGCGATAGCTAGTTAGGAAAAAAAATAGTGATGAAAACAGTGTAAGGAATTTTCTAATTGCCCGCCTGGCTACTATGATATCATAACTATTAGTCTCAGATTGTAATTATATCACAAAACACCACATGAAAGTCAATTGCAGACCGCCGTGATAGGTACGACTGACGATTGATAACCGATCTCTCGACGATCGTCACTGTTTCTGAATTCCATTTTGCTTACCATCAGGCACAATGTCGTCACTTTGCTGAATTGCTATAAAAACAAATTTAAAAACTTCTCTAGGATATCAATATATTAGATTACAATACCACCTGACTGATAACGCCAGGAGACATTTTCAGCGGGAACCGTGTCTTCACAAATATAGAGTGGGGTGACCTCAAGTTACAAGGAGTAAGAACTTATGAACAGCGAGTGGAAGTGACTAGATGTGGAAAATCAAAGAATGTACAGTGACTAACTTTCAGAGAGTTTTATGTCCAGCAGTAGACTAGTAGGAGCAGTTGATGTTAATGATGATGAGGTAAGTTTGTGATCAAAAGCTAAACCTATACATAATAAAAGAACATTATCAAAATACAGAGAACCTATTACTAACGATTGTTAATCTGTTAATTATAGTAATAGAATAATTATAGTCGCTGATATACCTAGAAATGATCTGGTAACTAGATCAAGTATCTTTATTGCTGGATCAATCACAAACGAACTCGACGAAGGTCTAAAAAATATTGTTTTAATTTTAGCCACGGTAAACACTTTAAGGCATAATACGAAATCGATAGAAACTGTAATGAACATGTAATGTTTTCTTTTCGTAGACAAATGAAAAACGTGACAGCCGGGGAGGAGCTCATTAAAAAATCTGGCGCGCAGCACGTCCCATCAATACGAGATGACACAAATGCCGTACCTTTGTAGCGTCGACACGTACATTTAACAACACGTTTAGGTTGTTTGAACCGTGAACTTGAAACTCTGTAAGTGTGCGTCATTTGAAACGTATTTAGTAAATAGGAAACATGTCTTGTGCAAAATATATCAATACTATTTCCCATAAAAAGTATTTAATGCAGCAATCAAATGGATTTAGTTTGAAATCGTTCGTATCAACTTTAATCTGTAATAATATTAATAAAGTGAATAAAACATACTTATGAAAAGTTTCAGATAAATTAGAAAGTAAATAAAAAATGCCCTACCACCATGCTATGGTTTCCTCACGATGTTTTCTTTCACCGAAAGCTCAGGCCGATTTTAGAGTCGGATAGGTGGGGATCGAAAGCACGTCGATTGACGCGGAATCCAGCCGCACTACTCGCTGCGCCATCATCGCTCAAACAGAAATGTATTTTTACAAAATAATTAGTCTTCGTCAACCTAATTCTGTGTACTCGGCCTGTAAAAAAACGAGTATTCAAAAAACGGAAACAATAATTAGCACCCGTCCGTCAATAATGTCTGTCATGATTTACTACGTTTAAATGAACCCTTAAAGCTGTCGTAAATAACCTCGAAGATATATTTTTTTCCGACGAAACAGAAACTGCGCGCTAACCCTTTCTCGACGTCGAGGACCACTTAAATCCGATCCGATATTGCTTCCGGACAAGGAATTCCGATGACCTCTGTGAAATTTTCAATTTTCTTCGATTCCCTCCTCTCTTCATGTCTTTCGGTGAATTGTGAGTTCATACAGATTTTACTTTATGATTTTGTAATTTAATATCGAACCTTAATTGGACGCGAACTCAAATTAAACTTCAAGAGGTATTTCAAACTATTGTTTTTAAATAAAACTTTACCATTTAAAATATAATACTATGAAAAATTAACCATTAAATATTAGGGTCAGGTTTATGTTATTATACAAGATTAAGAAAATTGCAACCATATCAAATGCAAAGTATAGTGGAATAAAAGAATTCTGACGATATTACCTAAAGAATAAGATACTGGGAGGCTGATTGATAAGCTGATAAGCAAATTTATTATTGCCTTTGCTTTGGTAGGAGTGCTTTACCATCCTGCATAATATAGACATAAAATCAAACATTTAACCTTATTGCTTACACAAAAAAAATTACAAGACGTAAAGTCTTAATAAGGGCACAGTTTTCTTATATTCTTACTCGTCAACTATAAACCCGACATTGACAATACCGCGTCGTTTGTAGTTTCCAATGATCATAGTCTTTTTATTATGCCATCACCGAAATTATATATCATTAACTGGGATTATTTTTAGACTGTTTCAGAAAAAGGGTAATTAAATCAGTCACCTTTACCGACTTTTACTTATTATTTAAAGCCATAAAATAGACCCATTTTATTTTGTTAACTGGCTGATCTGACCTGAGGTTCCTTGGCAACTACACCCTGTGGTAAAAAAGATCCCATATAGAACTCATGCTACCTTCCATTTAATATGCAAGGTATGTGTGTACTTTCATGCGTGTAATGCTAGCGTGCAATGTCACTGTATCGCGTGGAGGGCGGCTCCAAGAGCCTTCCCAGTTGGGGAGCTAGGCATGTCTTGATCCTCTGCCGGAGGTAAGCCTGGATAACGGAACGGTGGTTACGCAGACGTGGGCTTGACCTTGATAGCATTATCTATCTGTAAGTTGGTTTATAATTCAAAACTAGAAAATAATATAATTTCTAGATAGGAATAGGGGAATAGAATAGGTTATGAAAATTATAATGAATTAAGCTTACATCAAAATAATTACCGACATGTTTTCAAAATAAAGCCTCTGTATTGATATATTTGTATCTTTATTATTAAGATAATATTTTAGTGACTCTTCTATAAATATAATAAGTAGTAGGTCGTTCTATTGGAAATCGAAGTTCGATATAACACATATCCTTGAATTTGGGTTCACTAATTTAATAAAATTTCGTATGCTTATCTTTCATCATACTCGAATGCAAAGAGAATATACAATATACAATAATGTACGATTTAGAATAATGGTGGGAATCTCGTCTCACGTGGTCGTCACATTAGACCCGTGTCAAAGTTGACACGTTTGTATCGGAGAAGGCTTGGGCGAAAATAAAATGTTCCAGTAATTGATACCAAAATAAATTCATTGTTTCTCCATCGTTTTTTGAATGGGTATAAAGATTAATTATTTTCGCAGTGTGTTTTCAAAAATATTTCTTGTTTTTTTGTATTTTTAGAACTATTTATATCTATGCTGTTGCTATTCTATTATATTGTCTATTTATATAAAAGAACGACTAATGTTCAAACCTCACTAAGGCCAATTAGTGCATTATTAAATCTAATTTTTCTAAAATGATTTCGGACTTAATAACCTATTATTATTTATATACAAATATGCAAAGGTGTTTCTTCTCTGTTTAATAGACGATTTATATTTTCTTTTTTTTTTGGTAATTATTCATGAGTCTTAGTTTCACCAATAAAAATAGTTTGAAGGAGTTATTTCTTCTTCAAATTTTGGCTATTTGTGGTATTTCGATCACCGAGCGAACATTAGTTAACATTATAAATTACTTATTTATACTTATTTATTCAATATATCATTAGTATATTTTATAATGCAAATGTTCATTACGACTGGCAATACGACAATACCACATAACCTGCCTATTGTTATACGTCGCAGACAAGTACCGGTGCCGCAGCCTCATCCTACTCCTAGATAAAAATAATTAATGACCACTTTTTTAAAGAATTGCAAAGATATGACATCGAGAAATGTATCTACTCTTTTGATACTGGCAGAATTGCACATATATTCATGGCAAATAATATGAAATAAAGAAAAAACATTTGAGAGACACTCCTCCAGTACAGTTATACTATATACTCTTAAATTGAAAAGCATAAAAGTCTTCATCGTAAATAATTTACACTGAAAGTTTATATGATCCATATAAAACCGCTGTAAAATTTCCTATGATTTTAATAACTTTATTAGAAAATGTGTTAATTTATTTTGTAAATCTACGTATCACATCACTAAAAGCTATAAATAATAAAAATAACTGTTACAACAAAACTTTATCATTTTAAAATTCAATCAAAATATATAAAAATTATTAGTACCGTATATTACTACTATAAATTAATATATACTATAAATTAACATTCCATTACGCATACTGAATCAAAAAATATTCTTCTTATAGGTACACCGAATATGATTATGTATTCGCATATAGAAAAATAATCTGTTTGAGAGTAAGAACTGAGTATCTCGAATAACCATATTTTACTAGATTTTTTTTCCATGTTATCACTGAAAGCTAAGGCATATAATTGAATGCGTGTATTCAAACCTACTTCAATATCAACGCAGTATCCGAACACACCACCACTGAACCATCATCGCTTCTCAAACATACTCTTAGTTAACATGAGATAAAAACTGACATTTAAAATTCATATAATCAATTTTTTTTACACCGAATTGGATCAGAGCTTTGACCACAATCTCACCTGATGTTAAGTGACGATGTGGTCCAGTATGCAAATACACTAAGCGTAGAGTTAATGGTTCTCAAATGATGATGCCGGAACACACCTATTGGTATTTGGCGACAGGTTTTCAAACTTGAGGGTGGTAGCTACCAAGGTGGACGACATTAGAAAATGTGCTACCACCATTTTATGGTTTCCTCACGATGTTTTCCTTCACCGAAAGCTCAGGCCGATTTTAGAGCCGGATAGGTGGAGACCAAACCCGCGTCGATTGACGCGGAATCTGGCTGCACTACCCGCTGCGCCATCATCGCTTCGAAGTTCAAAATTTAAGTTACAGACGATTTAATAATATAAAATTGGAAAGTATTTTTTCTCAAGCGAGCTCTGAAAATAAATAAAAACGACCTAAGGTTGAGCGTTCATTGAACGAACTTGTTAAATTAACCGTCCTCCGCATATGCTCAACCCACCGATGGTTTACCGTAGTTTAGATATATTTAATTTGAAGACGACTAAATAGAGAATGCAGTTTTTTATAAAGGTACCACGCTTATACGACGAATATAGGGATTTCATACGTCAGTCCTCGCGTAAATGAGCCGATGATGGTGCAGTTGGTAATGATGTCGAATTCCGCATCAATTAACGAGGGTTCGAGCATGCCTATTCAACCTGAGCTTTCACGGAAAGAAAACAACTTGAGGAAACCATAGCTAGGTAGTAGGGCATTTTCTAATCATGCCTGCCTGGGTAGTTACCACCCTCAAGTTTGAAAACCTGTCGCCAAATACCAATAGGTTTATTCCGACAAGAACCAGTACCTCTGGGCTTAGAACCTTTACCATTCTGGACCATATCGTTACTTTGCATCAGGTAAGATTTTGGTCAAAGCACTGAGCCCAACTAGTTGAAGGAGGAATGTGAATATGACTCATACCAATCGAGCGCATCTCCTTGATCCCTCAGAATCCGATTGTCAGCTGGTTTAGTTTTCAGGATAACTCTGAGATTATTCCAGGACGGACGCACCTAATGAGCATCACCTAGTGACTTGTCCGTAAGCGCGGACAAAGGAGAGACTACTATCAGAGGGAATGGATCTGAAGCGATTTCCTCGTAGGTCCCCACATTTTTTTGACGATTGGTATGCATTTACCCACTACCCCTACCAAATTCATTAAGAGGATCCAAGTCCCCCCAATGAAAATGGTAGGGGGGTGTGGAGGGACGTCTCCACACCAGTGTGGGGCTCACCCAGCGAGAAGCGCCGGAAATACCCACTAAACCCCCCGACTAGGCCAACCTAACCTAACCTAGGTTAGTCTTAAATTTGTATTGAAAATCAAATTATAAGATTGTTTGTACAATTTGTAACATAGAATTAAGGCTTTAACACACTGCACCACCAGACAAAATGCGCAGACACGAGATGAATTGTCAGTCAGACACCGCATAAACATAACCATATAATAGAAATCATTTAGGAGTTTATCGTTCATTGAAATGAAGTTATAATTAGCTCGACGTTTAAACTCATTTGAACACAATGAAATTGCGTTGAAATTTAAATTCACACGATAAAGACAAGTTATTGTATTATTAAACTTATTTTGTATTGTGTTATTAAGAAAGAGGCCATCAGAAATGATATTTAAATTAAGTGAAGATTATTTAATCGACTATTTCATTTTATAAATAATTGCTACTCATAAAATAAGGTAAATAAATTTATACTAATAAATAAAATTGAAGTGTCTGTTTGTAATGTCAAAGTGTTTTTTTTTCACTAGATAGATATGAATGTATATACGATACCTATACCAAAAATACATTTTTTTTTATATTTAGTCTGTCTATCTGTTAATTCCGGTAAAACTCTGGAACAATTGGACGGATTTTGACGGGACTATTAAAAATTAAAACTCCTACAAGATTGAATAAAATACGAATTAATGCACTATTTTACGGGTAAGTGCTTGAATTTATGACAAACATTTTTACTTTATTTAAGCACTTAATTTGTTTTATTAATGTTCCATATAAAAAACTCAGTGAAGAATATATAAAAAGAGGGCGCAGTCGCGAGCACAGAGCTAGTTTTAAATATAGCTTTATTACAATTTGCGAAATGTAGCCTCACTTACATTCATGGAAACTTATGCACGGTTGTACAACATACACCATGTAACAACTATAGTCTAAATATCTGGATAAATTCTTCACGACAACTCAATCAACTAGATAATTGTCTAGTCTAAAAAAAAACGTCTATTTTTATTAACGATATAAATAATTCAACCCCGTCTCTAAAACGATCTAAATTTTCGTATAAATAACAGAAACAAAGTACAATATTGCCAGGGGTATATGGTACCTACTCGTAAATTGCGTTCAGCTAGCTAGACAGGGCCGAATGGTCAGTGACCTGTGTCATACTGGTAATTTGCCTTGAATTTACAGACTTTTAACCCCTTGAGCACTTACCTGGCGTTTACGCCAGCTTTCCATTGTTTTCCTATTGTCTTATTTTTATGGGTACTCGACACATTAATATATGGGGAGACGTGAAATATTGTAATTAGAAATATGACAACCTATAATTGATTGAGAGACTGAGTTTGTGGTCGATTATAGGTTACAATATACTGAGACCACTCACAATCACGTCGACTTTATGCTTGTTATTGCTTCCTCGTCATATGAATAATTCTTTAAATACTTCATATTTTAGTGATCATATTATAACATTTGAGGAAATAGGTAATTCTTTATACTCTGTAGTGTCTGTTCTCTCTAATCATATACTTTCGATCTATTACAGAAATTTTTAATTGTCATGATTAAATTTATTTTATCATTTTGTTGTACAAAGAACTTACATCCAAAAGAACACTTACGGTCTCACTTAAATTTATGTGCCGTTTCATGTTTCATTAACCAACTTCAAAAAGAAGGAGGTTATCAATTCGTTTGTATGTATATTTTTTTTTGTATGTTTGTTACTCGATTTCTCCGTCACTGGAGGATCGATTTGCAATTTTTTTTTAAATCGAAGAAGTACACTTGCGAAGTGATTTCCACCAGATGACGATCTGTTCAATGGAATTCAGAGAAACTGAGAAAAACCTCGAATATTATAGACACTTACACATATTTCACATATTCGTTTCCAAAGCTAAAAAGTATGCTTCATAGCTATTATACCTAAAAGTACATACTTAAACTAAAATGTAGAAAAAAACTTTTTCACTTAAAAACAAAACCGACTTCAAAAGAATAAACTAGAACAATGCACTAAAAAGTCAATAAATCATTTTCAAATTAATCTGTTTCGTTAATTTTGGAGTCGGTGCCAGCTAGAGTTAACCAATGTGCTCATTTACAAATGGAAATAACTGCCTAAACTTAACACTTATTTGACTCTTTAGTGCATTGTTATAAAAGTATTTTTTTAGGATTTCTTTAACATTGTTTTTTGTCGTAATTAATAATTTAAACTAATTAACCGAGAAATCGTAATACAATAATAAATCTTTTAATAAATTGACCTCTTTTGTATCTTATATCAGGTCAGTACAGTGGATGTATGCGACAATGCCGCGGCCTTGAAAATGTTCAAATTTGATGCATTCTGCACATTTTATAGTTTGTAAAAAAAATCCTTTTGCACTTGATTTCAAATTATTTAATGTTGGTTGAATTTAAATTTAATTTCATTAGATAGAGAACTCATGTATTATTTTTAATTATTTATTACTTTTTCGTATAGCGACCATATCGTCCCGAAAGGGTTAACAAATTAATATAGTCACGACAAAATTAATATTTATTTAGATCTAACCTAGCTATTATTTTAACTTTTTCAAAACTAAGTTCTGTTAATATAATACCTTAAAAAGCCAATATTCGATTAGTTCCCGAATATTATTATTAAATAATAATTAAATATTCTATAATTTTGAGTCCGAACACACTCCATCAAATAAAATGTTAAACATAGTTTGGAACTATCAAACTCTTTTTACACAAAAGTTTTGTGATGAGAATAAAAAGAATACATCAATAGAATTAAAACACTCAGAACTGCAGTAATTGCATGCAGAGTGAAACCATTTTAATTTAGCCTTAAAAGGACACGCATGTCATTCGTTACGTAATTTCGTTTTACCTACACAAACATTTATATATATTTTTGGTTTCAATGTTAAGCTTGTTTTTGTATGAAACTATCACTCTTAACGTTATTATTCTATGATAATATCTAGGACTTGTTTTTAAATAAGCGTCTTTGTGGTAATAGAGTTATAAACTCACTAACGAACAAACGTAAATAGAAATACGTGGTTAATTTACCTTACATAAATATGTATTATTATATAAATACATCAAACAACAAAACCATCGTTGATGGGCGTAGGTTCGAAATCTACCCTATAATGAACCTGAGCTTTAAATGCAGGTGGACACGATGAAATCATAGTGTAGCGATAGGAAATGTTATAATTTCCGCTTTACTAGTTGAAAAACTGTAGGAGTGCACCGGCAGAAACTTTTGAGAGCACCTCTAGGTTTAGCCTAGTCTTACTAAACATCATCCCTTTTTTTTTTTTTTGACGGGGGGGGAAATGTATTTACGCACTACCCTTACCTATTGCATTAGTGAGACCGAAGTAGTGCATTAGTGAGACCGAAGTAGAAAAAAACATCATCACTTAACATCAAGTAATAAAACTTTAAATTCTACGATATTAAGATAAACAAAACTATTTAATTAGTAACTTATACACTAAACTTTGCGGTTTTTGTGGAAATCTTTGGGGGAGACCTATGTCCAGCAGTGGACGTCTTTCGGTTAAATGAATGGATAGATGGACACTAAACTTGCCTTATTTAAGACTTAATATAATTAATTCCGGCTTTAAATATTACAAAACGGTAAAATCATATAGTTAAGTTAACGATTGCTCGTTTATTTAATAACGTTGAATTCTTTAGCTACCAGATCCATTAATGTAGATCAAATAATAATTACAGTTCATAATGAACCCCAATCGCTTAAGTAAAAGCTTTTAAACGTGTCCTTTACTACGGACATAATGGAATTTGTTAAAGCTTATTATATAAAATGTATCGTGCGGTTTTAATTCATAACTATAACACATAAGTATAATAGAAATATACATTCGTTCAACTTTTAAAAATCTATACATCGATAATTTATTATATGTATAAATACATGTGAATGATTTTTTTTCCTTTTAAATCCACCAGAGCGATTTCTATCGGATTTTTTGTCTTATGATATTAGAATGAATATACTTGTATATTTTTTTTCCATCAGAAATTTTATAAAACTAAAAAAAAACAAACGATAACTACGTAGGTCGCAGTGAGGTTTCAGCCTGTAAATTAAAAAAAAATCTGAAAAACGAATCTTTCAAATTATTATTGAATTTCTAAATTTAACAAGAGAAAAGCTGGGAAGGAGAGCTAGTATGTTATAATTCCGTAACTTTAATATTAGAGCTTAATTTTTTTTTGCTAACAGAGTAATAATAAGAAATGGTATACGCCATTTGTAATATTTTACAAAGCATTGATTCTTCTCGTTTCCTAATTGATATATATATGAAGAGATGACGAATTCGAATCAGACTATCCTATGCTTTCTCCTCTATGAATGAACCTGAGCTTCCAATGAAGGAAAATAGCATGAAAATTATTTTTAACTCCTTGAGCACTAACCTGGCGTTTACGCCAGCTTTCCATTGTTTTCCTATTGTCTTCCTATAGTCTCATTTTTATGGATAATCGACATATTAATTGTCTAGTTTGATAATCTGTCGACAAACGTCAATAGGTAATTTGCGGTAGTGTTATTATATTTTACAGCCAGTAGATCTCTAGGTTTAGCGCGTATATAATCCTAGAGCGCATCATCACTTAAAATCAAATATTGCATTCAAAGCAATGATCTATACAGTACACTAAAAAAAGTTAAAGCATCCATTATATCTACTTCAATTCCTAATACAAAGTTTCGACCAAATATGCCTACCCAAATAACTTTTCCCGACATTCGTAATCCCTCCAAAGGTCACATATCCAATTTATAAGTAATACATTGGATAAGTCTATAATAATATAATATGTTACCAAAACACTTAACTTACATGAAATGTAATAAATTTCTCTTCTCGCGTAAAAGAATATTAAAGCTAGTGTAAGTACAAATTGATACAGGTGTTATAAACTTGGAGTTTGTTGGAAAGGTCTACCTATATCTATATATATTTATCTATATCTAAGTCATTTGAGGCCGTTTTCAATGTTTTAAATTTATTACATGAAGTTTAGAAAATGACTTGTCGGGCATTTTACAGTTTTCGCTCGTGACAAATTATTTCCTTAACCTTTTCCTTAACGATCAAATCATTAAAGGGACTTTAACCAATGTTGTATTATGTAATACACTGTTTTTTTTTTCGAACCTAGCTAGCGCTGTTAACCGTAAGGGCCTTTACAGCTTCACCGTGACTTTGGGGGCGAGTGCTGAAGGTACTCAGCCGCAAAAAGGTAACTAGCTCAAGGGTTACCAAAATGGTACGGACCTCGCCTTGGCCTTTACCTGAGTGTACAAACTCTCTCGTACAAAATCTAAACCCTACATTTTAAATTTGGCATAAATAAAAAAATAAAAAACATTTTCATGTTTACCTATACTTAATAGTAATAAATAAAATTTAAGTATACATATGTTTGTATTGTCCATTTTTTTTTATTTATTAAATAGATATGTAGGTCGTGGGAGTCCGCTGGATGCGGGTGGCGCAAGACCGGTCGTCGTGGAGATCTTTGTGGGAGACCCATGCCCAGCAGTGGACGTCTTTCAGTTGAAATGATGGATCGATGGATGGAATAAAAATTTGAATAAAATCCGATTTAATGCACAGACTCGATAACTTAGAATTTTTTTATTTAGGAAAATAATAAGGGTTCCATATAAAAAAACACAGTGAAGAATATACGTAACGCGGGCGCAGCCACGGGCACACAGCTACTAATGTAATAATATTAATCGATTAAATAACTTCTACTAAATACTGCTTTTTATGCTGAATATCAGAGACATGTTGATTTTTGAAATCTTACGATAAAATCGTTTCGTTATTCATTACACGGTCTATACTGTTCAGAGATATGTCATGTTTTGAAATAGAATTTACTAGCAGCAACATTATAATGCAGCATTTATTATTAACTTTTTGGATAAACTATGTTTTATTAATAGTGATGTTATATTAAATGTATGTATATGGTATCAATTCTCGGAGCACATTTTCAATTCAGGTCAACAAAAAATCCATGAGCATTTTTTAAATTAATACGATCACATGCGACAAAATAGAAAATATGGTATAATTTTTAATTCATTACAATAATACAAAAACAATAAATTACAAAATAAGAACTTATGAAGATAAAACTTATTATATTTATTATTATGTCGATAAATCGTAGAGTACATTACGATACGTGTCGTTGTTACAACATTGAAATTTTGACATCCTTACATCTTATACCTTAAACTACTATCAAATTAAAATCTAGTAATAAAACAAATTGATTTAAATAGTTTTCTATCAGGCTTTCAAGCGGTTATATCAAAAAGGACGCCAATTTTGTTTTATTTTATTTATTTATTCAATCACCAATAAGGTATAAAATGTGTTTAGCTAATTAAAAAATACATTTGTATTAGAGTACATGTTAAATGTAACCTTAATTAGGACCGCATTATTTTTTGTGAACAATAAATATTTAAGCAACAGTAATATTCAGTTTTTCTAAGTATATCTAATCTAGTCTAATCTAATCTAGTATGTTACAAATAATATATGTATATAAAAAAAAAAACAAACAAACAAAACAAAAATTAAAATAAAAAAAATAGAAGGAAGTGGAATAACTAAAGAAACTAAATTACTTTTAAAGTTATTAAAATAATTTTAACATCAAAGACTAAACAATATCGAAGACGAATTAGAAGGAGATTTATTCTTACTTTTAATGCCTAAATTAATATTAAATTCGTTTAAAGTTAGATTTATATTCATGAAAACTATTTTGGAATATATCAAGATTCGTGGTTTATAAAATTTTCTATTGAAGACTTTAAAAAAGTGAAATAAATCCTAGAAGTTGTTTACGATAACCAAATAAACTTAAAAGATAATAAATTCAAAATTGCCTTCAAAGGTCACACACACAAGTCGATGTGTGACTGCCCTGTAGCTGTTCACGGTAGACTGGTGATCACGGTTGATCGCTATCTACTGATTAACATTGATAAAACATTGACGCAAAGTAATTTGAATGCGATTACAGCCACTATATAGCCTTTCTAAATATGATTTATATACGTTGCGAGGACGACAATAACAGAGGCAAAATCAATATTTACAAATGTGGTTCTTCACGTTTTTGTTTTAGTTCCAGTACGTATTACGAGCTTAAATACTACCAAACTAAACTACATTTATGTTTTATTAAAAATCATCGTAAACATCGTTCTACTCCCGATTTGTTATTTAGGGTCGGCATAGTATGTCCTCTTCTTCCATACAGTTCTATCAGTCACCTCTTTTACTTTCAAATCTTCCCTCACACACTACATGCACATTTTCTTTGAACGTCCCTCCATCCATCAATCTTCATTTGCATCACCTTTTTCGTCACATGCATTTCGTCTTTTATCAAAAACATGTCCTTGACAAGACAAACGATTTCTTTTCAGTTTTTCTATTCCTGGCGCCACTCTTGTCATGCCACACACCCCTCTTACCATTGGAATCTTTCCTGCATGCAGTCGTTTGTCATCCCTCTTATTACTAGTCCAACACTCGGCTATGTCTTTCATTTATGTTTTTTTTTTTAAATAGACGCAGATTATTTGGTTAGTGTCACTCACTTTTGTTAGTTAGAAATTTGACGATACTATAGATCGTTCTGGTATACTCTACATCTGCAAATCGTCTTGCAAATACGCTGTAAAAATAATTTAAATAGTTAAAGTGATTCGACTAACCAGACCAGAATTAACAATGACTACTAATAATGCTTTACTCGCAATCATTTCCTCACCAAAAGCTATAGTGAACAATTGTAGGATTGAAATGGGAGCACGATAATTCTACCACTGAAGACTCATCACTTCAAGTAATATTTCCGTCATTAAAAATAAGCAACCCTCACTTAATAAGTCGTAATGTAGCTTAAGATTCTAAAGACGCCAAATCTAGACGCAATTAATGGTTATTAATTGATGATGCAGGAACACATCTATTGGCGTTAGGTAATAGATTTTTACATTTGAACTTGGTAGCTAGTCATGCGGACATTATAAAATACTGTACCACCATGCTATTGCTTCACCACGATTCTTTCGTTCCTCCAAAGCTCAAGCTCATTAGAGAACAGAAAAGATTAATGAACCTATTTCTATCAAAAGCGATATCTGATCACATTACCATCAGCAATCATTGCTTGCATATTAATTCAGGGTTATGGCCTAAATAATAAGTTAAATAAAACAGGTATATCGTAATAAATATAAAACTATATTATTATTACAAATAAATAGATTTCCTTCTGTTAGATTTGTATTTCGATTGCCACACGAAAAGTTATTTATATCCGTCCTACAATTCTGTAACTAATACATTAGGGAAACATTACACCTGCGAGATGGCTGCCTGTCTGCTCATAACAATATCAGTGTCTAGGAATCAACCATTACTAACATGAAAGGTCAATCTGTCTAGATTTCTCGTATAAAACTTTCCAGTGCTGTGAACTCTCAAGAAGGCATTCAACTTTTCTAAGGTTAAGAGAAATTTCTTTTTTATTTTTACTCTAATTAAAAAGACTGCTACTTTTTGTCTGTTTATGGGCACAGTTTGATAAAATACTCTCGTTATTTACAATTATTTTTGTAAATTATTTTTTCGTTAATTATCATTATTTAAGTCAGTATCTTATATTTACTTATCATTTTAAATTCGATGTTTTTTTGTATTTTTTCCAAGCTTAAGGTATTCGAGCAATATTCCTATATCTGATACTAGGATCTGATAATTCGTCCCCATGATGGTAGGTCATTAGTTCTAAACCATTCCATATATTTCAGAGATTCGATAAATTATTAATAATTAATATTTCATCTGACGTAAATCTATATAATATACTCTCAGTTGCACTAAAGAGAGTTTTAAATTCATATGAAATTAATTTAACGATTTAAAAAAAGCGACATCTGGATGTAGTAAATTTTACTACAATTAAGTATAATCGACAACATAAGTATTATTACAGTATTTACGTCTAAAATTATATTTATATTTTCTTCACTTGTTGAAAATAACTTCTTACTTTCTCTCTTAATAAATCAAAGTCATCTAAGCTGGTACGACTCATCGCCCGAGACGGGAGTAACGAGCGAAAATACAGCGACAAGGAAATTAAACAAGGACCTTAATCAAGCCTTGAAAAAACAAAACGTTTTTTATGGATTTTTCCGTTCCCTCACCATTGTAAGAGATGTTCTGAACTGAATGGAATGGGAACTATTATTGTCTGAACACAGTACTCGAGAGTGACTGCTATGAAAATTGAATCAATCTACGTCGCGGAATTACCGAGGACCAGATTCGCAATATTTCTTCTTCTAATAGACTTAAATCAATCTCTTCTTACTTGTCTCTATTGCCGACCTAAATGCTAAAATGTGGAATGATTGAATTTGTCCATTATGTTTTATCCGATGGTTATAATTATCAAGATTAGACCTATTAATATCATTTATTATATCTTTAAGTAATTAGGTTATGCTATCAATTTTATCCGTGTTACATCCGTGGCATTGCCAATCGGGATAAAGATAATTGAATAGTAAATTTAGATAAAATATTTTCTGGTAATTTTTTTTTAAACATTTCTATCTCTTACATTTATTTTAGTGTGAAATATTAAATAGTGTACCCTGCCAGTTAAACGGATTCTTATGCCGTTGTGGTAAACGCGAATAACGTTTAAAATTTCACATCTCTCGGGTGTCTCATTAAGACCAACTTCTTTTATCTATACCGCTATCAATATATTATATCGTAACCAATAGGATCGAATTTTTTGGTTGTTTCTTATAATGCTGCGAATGACATTGGATATTTTTTATTATTATTTTGTGTTAGAAAAAAAAAACGCTAACTATACGGATCATAGTGGGGGTGTTTCCCCGATTTTTCTAATATAAACGTAATATCTAGTATAAATCTATGTATGTTTTATTAATAAATGTTTTACTTTATGATTGGTTTATTTCATTTGTTTTTTTCTCTTAAAAACAGAACGATGTTTGCAATTACCAGATGAGACGAGTAAGCATTCACCCATTCATAAAAAAACTGTAGAACTTGGATCAAATAACTTTAGTAAGGTCAGAGAATTCCAAATTGTCTGAAGCGAACCAAACTTATTGATTGAATTGAAGATGCATGAAGAAATATCGATCCCGAAATATGAATATTAAAATTGAAATTGTAATAAAAAATAAAAGAACATTGTCTATCATAAATACTTTTACTGTCAGCCCTTTACAGTATCCTCTTTGATGTCATTGTTTAAGGAATATATGAAGAGGCCTTGCAATTAACATATCGATACGAAAATGTTCAGAGTTATTTAAAAAAGAACACTGGCCATAATTTTTGTAACTCACGCGAGCGGAGCCGCGGACACGGCTAGTTTGTGACATACATGAAATAGATTATTTAACGTATTTTAACACTTTTTGCCACGTCAGTCCCACAATAGAGGAAAATCACTGAGTATACGACAGCTGGATGCGATGCGTCGTATAACAGTATTATATTTGAATTAGCGATATCACCGGCCGGCAACCGTTTATTCCTACGAGTCGCTGTCAACCAGAATTATTTACAACTCGTAAATTACATGCGTAGTTATGGAAAGATTGTATCGTATGTTAACACGGCCCATGCGTCAATGAAAATGTAGTACCACCATGCTACATATTTTGACATGTAAGCAGAGAAGCATAGTGCATTGACCACAATCGTCACCTTAGAGACAATACGATCAAAAATTGTAAACACAGGAAGCCTCGTCTCAAGTGATGTTGCCGGAGCAAACTTATAGGTGTTCGGTTATTTTTAGACATCAGTGTGGCTAGCCATCTGATCGTTACAAAAAGTCCTACCACAAAACATTTCATCGCGATGCTTTCCTCCATCTCAGGCTCATTATTGAATTGGATAAATGGATTTAAACTTACGCCCATCGACGCAATATCTAACTATACTACATGATATTGTTGGAAATTATGCAAAGTTGTCGACTTTAAGAAAGCTTTCGCTATTCCATCCATCCATCCATTCAATCGAAAGACGACTACTGCTGGACATAGGTCTTCCCTAAAGATAAGGGGGAATTGCCATAATCGCCACGCTTGGCAGGCGGGTTGGCGATCGCAGTAGGTGTTTGTGGTACTCAGAGGACGCTGCTGCTCAAACTCTGGTTTAACCCTTAGTCGGCTTATACGACACCCACAGGAAGAGATGGAGTGATACTATTCTTGGCCGGTACCACACGGTTTAGCAATTTGAATAAATTAAAGTGAAAAAGTAAATAAAGAATATTCAACCAAAGTGCTTTAAACCAAAGTCATCTTGCGAAATTTTCCTTCGCCGGTCAAATTTTCTTTCTATCTAAATACACCTAATAGACGTTTGTTGACAGATTTTAAAACTTAAGGATGGTAGCTGGCCAGCCAGATATTAAAAATTGTGGCTCTCCTTCTATTTATTCTTTAAAACTGTCTATTTAAAAAACTCCTAGATAAAACTTTGATAAGATTAGTTAATTTAAAAAAAGATAGCATATACTTACCTGCTTTTTTTACTTTTTTACTACTTGCACTCATGTTTTTTTTTTTTACAAGGTAATAAGCTCAGAAGTATATCTGAAGTAAATCGACCAGGGATATAGTTAGGATAAATAATAAATCAAATCAAAGGAGAAATAAGAAAAAAATTGTGCATCGATATTTCACCAGTCTCATTTGATACGAGTATCTACAGGATTTATTCAATGATATGATTAGGGTCAATTTTCTCTTTATAGATAACGAATTCCGCCTCCAGATACGTCTTCACGTTCCTTCGCAGAGAGTAATGTCGATTGCGGTTTAAGCTAGCACTGAGCCTGTAGCAAATGTTGCTAGGGGACCTTAGGTTATGTAGGATGATAAAATAAAACTCAAGTTTTAACGTTTTCATTAGAGTAAATTTAGAGATTACACAAAAAAGTGCCGCAGTAATCTAAGCGCAAAGCTTTGGTGTAATTAAGCAACCAAGAGCGCTGGTGCAATTTTAATGTACATATGGAAAAAATAAATATTGTTTAATAAGTAAATTTTGGCAACACTAAGCAAAAACCACAAATAATTTAGGGAATTCTCTTTAAATTCAACACAGTTGCCATGATTGTGTTTTATATTTATAAGTTAAAGAGGGAATAAATTTAGCAAGTTCATTTTGATTAGTGGTCGGGGTCCAAGGCTTCCTCTGACCGTGTGGACACCGGTGCATGCACCGCCGTTATAGGCTCAGCGATTTGACCGTAATCTCTTCCGATGTTAATTGACGATATGGTCCAGGATGCAAAACACACTACGCCTAGACCTCTACCACTACTGGTTTAAGAACTACCAGAACACACATATTGGTGCGTGGTTTTCGAACTTGAGGATGGTAGCTACCCAGGCGGAATGTCGGACCACCATGCTATGGTTTCCTTACGATGTTTTTCTTCACCAAAAGCTTAGGCTCATTATAGAGTTGTATAGGTAGGTTCGAATCTGCGTTAATCGATGCGGAATTCGACAACGCTACCAACTGAGCCATCATTGCTTCAGTTCTTACTATTTCAGTCCCTCGTATATTTGAATAATGTAAATATAATTTATTTCATCGAAAGACGTCCACTGCTGAACATAGGTCTCCCCAAAAAGAGGGGAATTGCCATAATTGCCGCACTTGGCAGGCGCGTTGGCGATCGCAGTAGATATTTATAGTGCTCAGAGGATGCCGCTGCCCATCCCTTGGTTTATCTCTTAGTCGCCTTTTACGACACCCAAGGGAAGATATGAGGTGATACTATTCTTAGCCGCCAATTCATTTAATTATTCAATCGCATAGTAACTATTATTACAACAAATAAAATGGCTATAAAGTTACGCACGTAAATCTGATTCATATTTATTATCGAACTTATCTGCTCATATTATGATTTATACCAGAGTCTGTATGTAGTACATAATTTAACAATAAATTTTCTTCACTTCACTTGTATGTCAAACTTCATCCGGTAACAAATAATTGACGTATAGATCAAACATCATACGTTTGAGCTGGCATTTTATAAACAAACTTGTACCGCTTCAACACCTGAATTATATAATACTAGCTGTCCTGCCCGGCGATTACTGTATTATATTAGGTTAAAAAAATTATTGAATAATAATTTATGGATCGGAATGTACGATAAATATTTTTATATAGTGCTATGTGCAGGAATGTATGTGCAGTGTTGTGCGTGTAAAGCTTAATGCATGATCAGTCTCACTGTATCGCGCTGGCAGCAGTGTCAAGAGCATCCGTAGTTGAAAAACGAAGCACGTCTTAGGCTGCCACCGCAGGGGTCCAGGAGTGTGTGCGGAAGCCGCAGTTAGCCACGCATCCCCGGTGGCGAGAACAATGATTACGCATGCGTGGGCGCTGACACACAAGTATACGCGGTTGATGCGGGAAGATCTTATTCATGCTAGTGATGTTATCGTCGGGTCGGTCAAGATGTTACGCGGTCGTCGCATCTTTGGGATCAGGTTGTGCGAATACGAGATGGCTTGTACTGTGAGGGGTTCGGGTGTATCTCTGCGCGTTCGAAGAACGCAGTTTTGAAAACAGACTTGATGGTGGGCAGGTTCAGATCCCTGTATATAACCACATTTCTCTGAAACCATTGGGCGCCTACAACTTTCCTTACAAAACTATTCTGAATCTTTTGTAAGGTATACATCTGGGAACCCCTGAGTTTTGGGTCATAGAGTAATAATGCTTAAGAGTAATAGTTTCGTTTAAAATCTCGCTTAATATTGAAGACAGAAATATATAAAATAAGATATGTCCTTCGCAATATTATAAGAAACATAAGAAAAAAAAGAATAATCAAAATCGTTCCAGTGGATTTAAAAAAAAATACTCGATCAAAAAACAGTTACATCTTTATAATGTACTCTGCAGTTTTACACGCGTAGTTGCTGTTCCCGTAAGATTTTCTGAATAAAAACTATCCTATGTCACTCCCCGGATTTCAAACTATCTACTATATCAATCTTTCCTCTTACAATACAAATCTTTCCTCTATAATACTAGTGTAGATTAATTTATATTTAAACAGAACAATATTTAAAATAAGCGATATCGTTAACTCTGTTAATGAGCTTCGTACTGCAATAACTCAAGTCACACGAAACTGATTTATATGATTCTGTTTTAAAATAATTGACCACATTATAATATATATTTTGTTTATATACATTACATATAGGAACATAATAGTTATAAAGTGGAAAAAAGGACCAACAGCATTTTCCCTTACAAAGCATTACCTAACCCAATGAACGTTTAAGAGAAAATTAAGTAAAATAAATTCGTTTCCAAAAATGAATTTACAATATCAAATTAAGAACGTTTCGGGCAAAACCTGCGTCTGTATAGACAAACAAAACCTTTATTTCTTGTATATATATAAATAATAATATTCATCAAAACCTGAAAGTCATCTTTTAGATTTGGAGCAATTCATTCTCATTCATTGACGATCGTCGCTTTGCAACAAAACCTCATTGCGAATATTGAAACTTCTTTGTGCACCATGCAAAAAAAATTGCAATATCACTAAAATTATAATAATTTACACGCAACAAACACGCATACGTCGCCAATCACGTAATTGCGCGCTATCTACGCGTAGAGTCTGGATGTATTCGTAAGCAGCCTTGCAACCCACGTGTTCCGAAGAGCAAACATGTCTACGCACGTTCTCCTCCAGAACATAGCCCAGTTGCACGTCAGACCTTCCGACAGACGGAAAGGAAGATATAGAGACTTGTTACTAGTATATAGACCTCAGGTGTACAATCTCATACTCCTGTCCTCGCCTAGCTGAGTAGGTAGTTTAAGAAGGGTAGTTTTAATACCCGTACATATCCAGCTGGATAAGCACCCAAAATAACTTTGAAATTACTCCACAAGCGACGCACTTTTGCGCTTCACCCAGTGATTTGTTCTTTCGACAGACCTGAGCGATTTCTCCATGTCGGCAATTAGTTGTATGCTAGTTAGTGTTGTTTGATTATTTTAAGGTAAAAAGTGTAATAACTTATAGCCATTGTAATTTGTAAGCTTAAAAAAAACTCATAACCAAGCGCTAAACAGTATAAGTGGGGTGTGAACGAGTGCAAGAAATAATGAACATAGCATTATCAATTTAGTACCAGTTTTTCTATTTCAGCATAAACTGTTTCACTACAGTCCATCCAGAGAACCGCATGAGGCGAGTAATACCTTCCAACTCAGCAACGACTGTAATTAATTGTGGTCATTCGTTTAGCCTTTTGTTTCTCTCGGCGATTTTTCTAAACCATTTGTTCCACGACGTACGGGTTAAGCGATCGATCCCGAACAAGTTCAGGTTGAAAATTGTAATAATGCCAATTTGCTATTTTATACTTAGAACGTTGAATTTACTGTATATACGTATTAACTAGCTAGTCCCGTGACTCCAACCGCTTAGAATATCGTGTACAAAAAACGATGATTAAAAAAAATAAATGCGTAAATTTTTAACTCTGCATTAGTTAACAAGTTGAGCTTCGCCTTTTGTGGCTGTCTCTAATTTCCGGAACGTAGAGCACACGTTCTGTGAATATTTCTTAAATATTCCAAGAAAGAAGCATTCTAAATTTTACCATAAAGTACAAACATCTACTAGAGATTTTGTGTTATTTTTAAAAACAAAAGAAAAATGTCATCATCTATGTCATCTTTTCATTGTTTATTAAAACAAAAGCCATTCATTACGATACGTGTAAGCGACGATACTTTGGCCAGATATCTCTAGCATACGTATTTTCTACTGAATGATGTCGAATGATAACATTAAAGAAGAAACACTGGCAATTTTTTACTAAGAGGAAAGGAAATTCTCGGGGTTCATATATATATATATATATATATATAATATACATTAATTGTAGGTTTTATAAATCTTGTTGTTCTGTACAAGAGCTAAACAATAAGACGATTTGAAATTAGCTTTTCAACTTCTTGCATAAATTCCATATTTTTTTCATTTTCACTCGCCATATTGGGAATATTTGTAAGAAATGTGACTTGGCTGCAACTAGTCGCCCAAGACTCGTGTGGGATATTTGTACTTTGGGATATTTTAACTTAAAAGGACATGCGGTCGGAAAAGTAGGTATTTCAGAAAATATATTGATATCGCGTTGCGCCACAAAGAAAGTATTATAAAAGTCCAAACGGAAAAATTCAACGCGGGCTGATTTTACCTATGCAAAATAGATGAAAAGTTCATTTCTTAGTACCCTGTTTCCTCGTCAAAAACTGAACCGATTTTTAATTTTCTTTTAGTTTTAGAATAATAAAGACTTTGTACGTTTTGCTTATTTTAATTTCGTCCATCGAATTTGTTAGACGAACGTTTGAAAATGACAGTAAAAATCGAGCATTTTTTTCGTTTTTAAAGGCTCCTAGTTTCTACAATAACTAAATTATGGAAAAAATCAAAACGTACGAGCATGGCGGTGGTGGATATATATCATTCAATATAAAAATATTTACCATAATGCTATTATCCATGAAGGAAACAGGGGACTAAGGTTGTATGGAATAAATGCCGCTAGGATATCATCTTAATGTATCCAACACATTTAAATTATAAATTCATACAATATAATAATTATGGAAATTAGTTTATGAAGATAATCCATTTATTTCTAAATAAGAACAGAAAATTAAATTAACACAAACGAGTTCCATATATATTATATCGTCGAATTCATTAATTTAACCACACGTTTATTCGGTACGTTAACAAAAGGTAGAGAATACTTTATGGGAAACAGCCACATGCAGAAAATGAAAACCCTTCCGTGGATGTACTTAAACCACGTACTCGTTCGTATAATGTCTCTCAGGCTGGATAAGGCTGTAACTAATTACAGCAGTTTATTCGGCCCTTGTTTCCGGAATAATAATTAGATATCTACTTAGAAAAGTTTTGCGCGTACTAATTTTGTATAACGGATAATGTATGGATTGTTTACTCTATCGCATCCAAATCATTACTGAAATTACAAAAATGCCGATGGTTATTTTTATGTTATCCGCCGCTTCAAAGGATAATGTAAGGTATTATTGCAGACGGGACATTTATGGATTGTGTAATTCACATCACCTATCAATTTACATATTTTTTCATGAGCTCTCAAAAGTTCATTGCCCCATACATTTTGTATGGCAATAGTAACCCCTGAAGTTATTTGTTTGTCAACCCAATTGACTAACTATTAATTGATTTACAAGCAACCAAATAAGTTCTCGTCCCATGTACCTAGTTCTATTCAGTCAACTTCATATTATAATATTATTATGCAAAACCAGTTTAGGCTGTTATTGTCTACTAAAATTGTTTACTATGTCGCGGGTCGCACAATTATCTATTCAGGGCCGCATGAGGCTCACAGGCCGCAGTTTAACGATCAGGGCAATGGTTGTTGAGATCATGGCTCTATATCAGCGGACGTCACACTTTTCTGGCCAAGCGCCACATTGATCAATGTGCAGTACATCTGTAATTTTTACAATTAAAAAAAAAATCTGTCTGTCTATTTATTCCGGGTAATCTCCGGAATGGCTGGACGGTTTTTAACGGGACGTTTTTTGGTAGATAGCTGAAGTTACTCCGGGTAACTTAGGGTACCTACTTTTAATTTTCGACAATAATTAGAGTTCTGCGTAAAAAAAAAAATTAAAACTCATAAAACATTGAATAAAATCCGATTCATTGCACAGTTTTACGGGCATGTGCTTGAATTTCGCAAAGGTGAAGGTCGCGGGAATCGGATGGATGCGGGTGGCGCAAGACCGGTTGTCGTGGAGATCTTTAGGGGAGACCTTTGTGCAACAGTGGACGTCTTTCGATTGAATGGATGGCTTGAATTTAATATAAATTTTATTACAAAAAAAATATGGTTCCTTATAAGAAAAATTAAACGCAGTGATAAACATATGAAAAGCGGGCGCAGCCGCGGACTAACAGCTAATTGTAAATAAAATTCAATTCAATACACAGTTTTTCTAGCAGGTATTTAAATTTGTGAGAAATATATTCGCTTAATATTAGTAGCAAAAAAAAAAAGGAAAATATTTAAGGTTTCGTACAAAAAAATTATAACGCAGTGAAAAATACATGAAACGCGGCCGCAGCCGCGGGTACACGGCTAAATAAATAAACTTCAACACCATTCTATCGATCATCATGAACTTCGGCATCTATTTCTTTTAATGTATAAGCTCATTGCTTTGACGTCACTGATGTTAAGTGACGATGTGGTCCAGCATGGTAAACACATTAAGACTGGAGGTACTGGTTCTCAAGTGATGCTGCTGGAACACATCTATATTGCTTGCCAATAGGTTTCCAAATAGCTACCCAGGCTATTAGAAAATTCCCTACCACAGTTTTCTCATGATGTTTTTTTGAAAGCTCAGCTCAGGCTCAGCTCAGGCTCAATATAGTATTGGAGTGGTGAGTTTGAACTTACGTCCATCGACGCGAAATTCGACTGCACTACCAGTTGAGCCATTATCGGTTAAAACATTAAATTGTACCATATGAATTTTTATATTGTACTACCGATCACCACAAAAATAAAATATTTATACACGTTGGCAGAACAAAAAAACTGCCGGGTTCAAATGATCAACGAGAAATACTAATGGTGTTTATAAAAATATCAAGTTACCTACAACACACAACTAAAAGCCAGCGGAATAAGTTCAAGCCGATATTCGATTCCCGGCACCAGTAATAATGACTGAGCCGTTTCCAGAACCCGGCGAGTTTAATTAACGATCACATGTCCCATATTTAATGTTAATCCACTAACGTAGATTGTATGTAAAGTTATGAGATTGGTGATTCGTAAAGAGTTTATAGTTTTATTATTATTATTATTATTTGTATGTTTTTTACTTTAGCGGGTTGAGCAGTTCTCTGTTGGGCACAGACTTATAGATTCGCGTTACTTATGAAATGTAAAATTAGCTGTTAACCTGCTGTCAACGACGTGCATAGTTTTGTAATTCATCTGTGGTGGAAAGCAATGTTAAGTATGATGGCAGATTCCTAAGCTTTTGTGTTGCTGTATCTAAAATATTTTTTCCTAAATGCCCTAAAAAATGTTCAAGTCGAAACGATTACTACTAAAATTATTCCGTTGTTTTTCAAAGTTTTCACTTCTGACGGCAGTCCCCATGGCTGGGTAGATTTTTTTTCATTTCACGCTTGCTGTATCCTGATTAATTGTTACTAATTCCACGTTTAATCTGATTTTTTTCACTTTAAAAGAAATTGATAATTAGATTCTTTGAAATGGTTGAAACTAATCCTAACTATTGTTTTAGGTAAAATACTGATCATCCTGGTGGTTATTTTTTTTTGTTTAAAAAAATCATCCGCTCCCGATACTTTTTTGACTGCATGTATTTTAATTACCCAGTGCAATCAAACTTATATTAAATATAACATAAAGGCCTATTTATAATTTAAAAACGGAATTGTGTAATACGATTTAGTGGTCCTCGCCAACTAACGTATAGACAAACAACGCGGCATCACCTTTTAATATTCATAGGGGTAATTTAAAATCACCCTAATAGTAGAATAATTATAATAATTGAAAAAATACCATAGATCTGTAGCGTGTAAATATAGTCAAAAAGTAAAATATTAATTAAAAATAAATAAAATAAAATCGTTTCAAACGTTAACTTATTAAAAACAACAAAGCGTATCACAAATGTATTATAAACAAAGGACGAAAAATTACCGAAGCCGAAAGCTTAAATGATAACCTTTTCCTGTTGTTTAGATAAAACAAAGTAAAATATCCGTAAATTTAACCAGAATTACTCATTCAAATCCCGGCCTAATTAAGGAATTTTATTCTACAATTTAATTCTAACTGAAGAAATTGTGTTATATAATGAAAATTAGTAATTTTTAGCGCCGGGTTTGGATGCGAATTACGTAACCCTTTGTAAGGGCAGTGTTGGTTTAAAACAAAATTGAGGTCATTCATTAATCAGGTGATGTTTTTTTAGCAATTTCTTAACCTTCCTTTCCCTCTACCCGATTGATCCGTGGTTTGGTTTTAGACATCGCACCTTTATTGATATCGCACTGTATTCCTTTCACGTGATTAATGGACGATTCCTTTGAGCACTACTATTAGGTACTATATTATTATTTACTATTATTATTATTATTATATTAGGTCTACCTAACTTCGATTGTATATAATTTTTTAATATAGTTAAGTATACCATTTAATAAATAGCGACGGCCACGGTGAAATCGACCGAGAGGTGAAGCGGAGAATCAAGTCAGCTTGGATGAAATGGCGACAAGTCTCATGCACCACTTGTGACTGTAAGATGTCCGATTATAAGACCTGTCATACTCTATGGATTGGAGTGTTGGGCTAGTAAGAAGATGGATGAAAAACGACTGCGTGCAGCAGAGATGCGAATTTCAAGATGAATGGGTGGATGGACGAAGAAAGTCATAACTATAAAAGTTGAGTGTAGAGAAGTAGAGGACCCCCAAAAAAAAGATGGATGGAGTGAGGGAAAATATGAAGGCAAAAGATATGGTGGTTGATTGAGACGTATGGAAGAAGACGACATACTGCGCTGATCCCAAATAACAAATTGGAAGCAGGACGATGATGGTGGTAACGGTAATTGAATAAATCCATCCATTCATTCAACCATAAGGCGTCCACTATTGGACATAGGTCTCCCCCAATAATGGGGGGATTGCCATAATCGCCACGCTTGGCAAGCGGGTTGGCGATCGCGGTATATGTTTCTGGTACTCAGAGGATGTTGCTGCCCATCCTCTAGTTTTTTTTCCATTAGTCGCCTTTTACGCCAACCACGGAAAGATTTGGGGTGATACTATTCTTGGCCGGCACCACACGGTATAATAGTTTTTTTTTTTAAATATTCAAATTGAATAAATAGCAACACGGTTTTTTTTATATGTAAATTACTCGCTGACCCAGCTAACCTCGCCTTTAAATCAATAAAACCATTCTATACAAAATATATGTATGAGAAAATTAATTCTGTACATAATTATTCTTCACGAATTTTTCCGATGTTTTAAGATTTATTCTGATGTTCGGGGCAGAATCAATCCAACAACTCCAACATCATAAAAATCGGTCGAGCCGTTTTTGAGTTATAAATGGTGTAAATAATCCGACTTTATATTACATGTAGACTAGCTGAGTGCCCACGACTACACCCGCGTTTCATATATTCTTCACTGCGTAATGCAATGTTAATTTTTTTTACATGAAACACGTTTTATTATTTTCCTTAACTTTTTTTTACTAAGAGAAAGCACAGATATTTCTCACAAATTCAAATACTTGCCAGTAAAACTGTGCATTGAATAGAATTTTATTGATAATTAAATGAGCTTCATTTTTTTATTTATGTAAAACTTAAGCGAACTTTTATTTATGTAAAAATAAATGTAGCCGTAGATACGCGGAGGAACTTCAGCAAAAAAGGTCCAGCTGTTCTGGAGATTACCTGGAACAAACAGACAGGTAGACAAACATTTAAAAAAATGTATTTTTGGTATAGGTATCGTAAACACATTCATATGTATTTAATAAAAAAATGTTATTTTGATATTACGAACAGACAGATTAATTTCATTTTATTTTACAGTTAGTATAGACTAGTGTTAAAAAACAAAAAAAAAATTGATCAATTACATAACTAAGTTTTATCTTTCTCAAGTTTAAATTAATAAACTGGTTTTGATGTTATTCAAAATACGTTATAGAAATTCAACGAAACAAATATAGTCTGTAATATACTTTTTACTACAGTAATTACTTATTAAATTCTACTCGGTTAAAGTCAATCAGCTACACTCCAGAGTTATTCTCGTTACTAACACGTTTCCATGAAATGAACAGACAATGAACGGTCATTGTGGCCCAAAACATTAATACAGGCAATCTCATAATGACTTCAGAAATGCAATATCATACATACGCATCATACCGTAAATTAATATTAAAAAATCCAATTCAACAGCATTAGACACCGAGCTATTTTTCATAACAGGTTAATCGAAATAATTTGCCCCTGTAGGCGCAGTTCGATGAACCTTGAGTAATGGCTTCCGCAGTAATCCGCAATTTTTATGCCCCACACCTTTTTCCGTACCTATATAAATAATTCTCACATATTTATCGACTTATTTCCATATTCCATTTTTATTAATCGTTTTCCTTTTTCCATAAAGTATAAATATGCAAGTGATATACAAGTTAGTTAAAACTTAAAGTGTTGCTACACATAGGAATCACGGCATAAATCACTGCGGTATGTAGAAAAATCTAAATTTCCGTAATTTTTTACGCAAAAGAAATTGTAACAATAAAAAAATAACTAAAACTAAATGAAATATATGTAGGTACTTTGGTATTAAATGACACTGATTCGTACCACAAATGAAATCGACTTAGCCGATCGAGTCGAAAACGTAGAAAAGCCTGTTGAAAAGTACCCATAACTGTCGAGCATGTATGACGGTAGAATATCGTAGCAAGTGGAATGGCAGTCTCTGTATACCGTCACTGGAAAGAGGCGAGATGCTATGTATGTATATAAACCAAAGATAAAACAATTCATGATATTTTTCACCTCTGCGTATCGACCGATTTCCTTTACTTTTTATCTTTAGTAGGTATTCATAACTTTTAGTGTTGTCAATGAAAAAAAACATTAAAAATAAAATTTCAATAGTAATCCTAAATACGCTTTACGTTACGCCCATTTTGACAAAAATATAATAAAATTTCTAAAATTTATTATGTTAAATCGCTAACGGAACGAAATGTATATAGCTTTTCTTATCTTTGTTATAAGAGAAATGGAGTTACTTTGACGCACGATCACCTCAAAACTACTGAACATAACGGGATGGGAATTTTTCGTAGATAGTTATAGGGTATTTGTTTTTGGGATTCCATCGACCGTTTATTTTTTTCAATTTGCTCTTAGGTTCAGTTTTCCTTCTATTTACTCTTTTGTACATTTTTTCCGCTAATAAAAACAAAAGACTCTCATTTTTCTGCATTCGTTTGTTTTTTTTAGGTTATGTATAAATGAAATGTTATATGCACTTTTTCACTCACACCCATAGAATATATGAAATTCGGGCGGAACCACGGGCACCAGCTAGTATATATATATATACATTTATTTACTATAAATATTTATTTCATATTTTCTTAGAACTACGTAAGCTGGTTTACGGAACTACAGATATACGTTAGCTTCCATCACAGCACGAAGAAGGACGTTTGCAAACTCTTACTTTGCTGTACCTTGCAGATGTGGAATACACTCTCTGCAAACGCGTTCCCTACGATATCAACTGTCCTTCAAAAGAAACGTGCAGAACAATTTTAGCAGGCTGGCATCATGGCGAACTTTTAAATTTTTTGCCCGTCCGTCTGTCTGTTTGTTTCGGGTAATCTCCGGAACGGTTGGACTGATTTAGACGGGACGAGTGTATACAGTCGCGTCGAAATATTGTATGGTTTTTTTTTCAGAAAATTAATATATTATCTTCTATACTAATAAATAAAATTGAAGTGTCTGTTTGTAAATTCAAAATAGTTTTTTTTTTAAATAAATAGATATGATGTATATGCGTTACCAAAAAAAAAACAATTTTCTCAATTTGTATCTGTCTGTCTGCTTGTAACGGGTAATCTCCGGCACGGCTGGACCAATTTTGACGATACTTTTTTTGGTAGATAGCTGATGTAGTACTTTTACTTTTCAAAAATAATTAGGGTTCCGTGTAAATAAATTAAAACACATAAAAAATTAAATTAAATCCGATATAATGCACAATTTTACGGGAAAGTGTTTGAATTTATGAGAAAGATGTTTATTTATCTTAGTACTAAAAAAATATAAAAATAATTAGGGTCCCATATAAAAAATTAAAACGCAGTGAAGAACATACAAAACGCAGGCACACAGCTAGTATCTAACATAATAAAAATAAACATCCCCGTTGAAAGAGATAAACCTTTAGATTCTATTGATACCAAAATAAAATTCAAAATTATCCTTATGCCTTTATACGAAACTTTTACTAATGTAACAAAATAAATTTTAAAATAAACAACGAGATAATACTGAATTGAGTTAATTTAGTTATATATAACTCTAGGATAATGAAACATGTTTAGTGCAAAAGTTGCAAGAAATCTTTTAAGGAACAATTTCTCTTTGTCTTATTAGCAATATTTCAACAAAACAGATTCAAAGAACGCAATTATATTTTCAAAGTATGATGGTTTAGTAGCATGCATTCGGCTCCACATGTTGAAAGAAGTAGTTTCAAAAAAAAAAAAATATATGTCTGTGAGTTTTATGAAATTGAAAATTCGTGTTCAGATTTCCTGCAATTGTTAAAGAAGTTATTAACTGTGTTATGGAAAGACACCAAGCACCAATCAATGTGTCGAGTGGATACTCTACTCTATAGTAGCTATCACCCTCAAAAATGTCGCTACGCGCGAATCTCTATCAGTATTCTATTACTAATTGATATTTCGCCATTAATTTTCAGCGTGAGGTTTTTTAGATTGCATAGGGTGATTCAGGAGTGGTAATACTACACAGACGCGACGCTTTAGCCACAATCTCACTTTATATTAAGTGACCATATCCACGATATGAAACACGTTAAGGCTCTATTAATCTTAAGAGAGCATACGTAAATCTTAAATATAATAATAATTTAGTAAAGATAGTACAAGACAGTCTTCTCCTCGTTCAATTTTAGTCAACCGATATCCTTTTTTTATCTAGTGGTTATTGACGAGCTTAAGTGCTTCACTAAAAAAAATAATCTGAAAGAATACTTTACACCCTATAAGAAAATATTTTGTTAGCAGAAATAGTTACGTATTTTCACAGATACAATGAACGAGTTTAAAAAGGCAGAAAATAGGCTGAAATTCATGTTATATGTTTTCCTCGGATTTTCAATAATGATTGCAATCGTATGTCAATAACTGGACGAGAAATAGTAATAATAAATTCGCTAATAAATTTGCAATCATAAAAAAACGGTAATAAAAATCATTGATTGGTACAATCGCGAACTAAATGTTCAAATTTTATAACCATAACAGTATTTAAACTGGGGAGGTGGAGCTATAACTTTGGAGGGTTTTACGCTTTATAAAATTGGGTTTAAGTTTGAATTCTGATAATATTCTGTTTAACTTTATGTATAAATGTGATTTAAATTAATTCTTATCCTTATATCAATATAATAGACAAAATCTGTCCGTTCTTCTTTAATTTATACTGTGTAGGTTCCGCGCTTTGGCCACTATCTCACCTAATGTTAATGATGATTTGGTCCAGAAACACAATAAATCTAGATACACTGGCTCTCAAGTGATGCTGCCAGAACACAGCCATTGGTACTTGGTGATAAATTTTCAAACTTGCTACCAAGACTTGCATTAATAGAAGAAAAATGCTCTACCAATATGCTATGACTTCCTCAAGACATTTTACGTCACTGAAAACTCAGGCTCATAATTAATGAGTTGATGATCATAATTGATAGGTGGGTTCGAACCTACGTCCATGAATGTGGGATCAAATGACGACAGCCGACAGATGAAGATCAATCGACTGACGTCATCATCACGCCGGAACACGGCTAAAATCTCTTGATAACTTTCAACTTTCAGATTACACGTCTCGTCAATGTCAGTTTTTATAAATAAATAAAAAATCTAGACAACCATATTGCCTGCCGACAGAAGGGAAAACTTGAAACACTGGAAAAAATGTTTTTTAATGTTAAATTTTATAATTTGACATTTAAAATATAACATTTGTATGGTTTTTTTGCATCCATTGGCGTTCCGAACAATAATTATGTAGTTTATTCATGATCAAAAACTACGTTAGGCTGCATAAGTATAAATTGTATTATTTATATCTGAGCGTCTGCCTTATACTTGGTACACTGTAGCGTAATGTCAATAGACGTCATAACATTGGTAACGCGAATCTATAAATTTTCGCTTAAAAAATTACCATTTAATAGTCACACTTTGACAACATTTCCTACTGTCTAGTTTTGCTTCCTTATTTTATCGTCCAGTGTAGATTACTATTTAGGAGAAATAATTTTTCATATGGCCACGATTATCTTCATTATATTACATTGTTACATTCGCGGGTAAAGCAAACACCGTATATTGATATAAAATAATGCATTGTCACAGACGGAGACAATTCTGTATTCGTGCTACCAATACACGATCAAACGTTATGTAACTATTCACCGATTGCACTAATCATTTATTCGCGGCTCTCTGGTAGAAAATCTTCTGGACGTCGCTTCTATTATTAAAATTCCAAGATAAAACATTGTTTCTAGACTTTTTGAAGTAAAAGAATTTTGGATACAATTCAGAAAAAAAAAAAACTTCAACTGAAGTTGGATTATACTAGTAAGTTCTTACATTGATTATTTAAAAAGTAAAAATTGAATTTTAAAGTAAAAAAAGTTTCACTTCAATCCCGTGTTAAGTTCTCCAATCCTAAAAGTTCTGATAGTTTTACTGAAGTGTGTTTGTTCCTGGTATATTTACAGTTTGCTTAAAAGGGTCTAGAACGTTCAGAATAAGTTGAATAGCTCTATTTGTCGTATACTTAATGGTTTTTTATTACTTCGTTTAACGCGTATTGCTTTATAGTTTAACACTATGAGTATCTTAATGAGATGCGCATCTTAATTTATCATACAAGATGTAATGTAACGGAGAAGTAAATAAATCATTAGGGTAATAATTATTACGTCATTCCGTGCGCTATTATTGTCTTCGATTCGAGAACTATTTCGAAAAAAGAAATCAATATACTCAATACTTCTCTGTTACGATGGGCTTCCAAACTTTCCAAGTTCCAGGAATATAGGAAATTGGGTTGAAATTGTGTAACATATTATACCAAACGATTTAGTTGTACGCTGGATTCCCTCAGAAACTGTTAATAAAAAAAATCTCAAATTTAGACACATCTAAAGAACGAAAAGAGGTCAAAGGTTTTGGCCCTTTCATCTAAAAAATATGAATCGTTATCACATGAACAGTCCATTTTAAAAAGATCTTTTAAATCTATACCGTTCAGTCACTAAAACAGATCTTTTTAGTTCAGTCGATCTGTGTACTTGTATACCTTATAAAACGAAACCCATCGTTTGTATCAATACAGTTCGTAATTTATGTAATGAAAAACGAGTGTATACAGTCACGTCGAAATATTATATGGTTTTTTTTTCAGAAAATTAATATATTATCTTCTACACTAATAAATAAAGTGTCTGTTGTAATATTTTTTTAAATAAATAGATATGAATGTATATGCGATACCTATACCAAAAAAAAAACAAATTTCAAATTTTTTGCCTGTCAGTCTGTTTGTAATGAGTAATCTCAGGAACGGCTGGACTGATTTTGACAGAATTTTTTTCGGTAGATAGCGGATGTTACTCCGGATAACTTAGAGTACTTTTAATTTTCGAAAATAATTAGGGTTCTGCGTAAAACAAGTAAAATTCATAAAAATGTGAACAAAATCCGATTCAATCCACATATTACGGGAAAGTGCTATAATTTATGAGAAATATTTTAACTTAATACTAATTTTTTTAGGAAAATAATTAGGGTTCCGTATAAAAAAATTAAAACGCAGTAAAGAATATATGCAACGCGGGCGCACACGCAAGCACATAGTTAGTAATTAATAAATTATTTTTTCATTTTCAAACTAGTCGTATCTGTGACTTCATTTGTCTCAAATGCGTAACAATATTTAAACCTGATCAAAGAAAATATTTATTACTTTTAAAAAGAACCACATATATTAGTGCAATTTTTCTCGAGTTATAAAATTATTATCGGACAGAAAAACAGAAATAATTTGTACATTTTTGTGACAATATTTCTATTTATCTTATGATATAATGTAATTATTCCATTTTTATTTCAGTCATTACTCTGTTTAAATTGTGGACGTGAATATATAGATACATTTTAGAGAATCTTTGTAGCAGCGACCACTAAATATAAAATATTATTCGACCACTGCTACTGTTGATGGGAACGATGTCCACAGTGCACAGTGGGCTAGGCAGCAAACAACCGGGGACAAACTGGGCTTACACCTCTGAATCCTCCCTCACCAATACCAGAGAACGAGAAAACTCCACTGACCTGGTGGTGACTTTGGTCCAAGACCTGGAAGTCGCGAGTCATATATCCAGCGTAGCCCCGTCCACCGATACAAATATAATTTTCGACACACACAAAAAGTTTGAAAACAACGCCCACAATCTATTTATTTATGCGTCCGCGTGGCGGTAATCGAAATATTGCGAATATTAAATGGACGTTATTCAAAAAACAAATTTGTTCGGTACGACGCAAGTTCAAAAATGTGCAATGTAATGGTATACCGTGCGGTAAGATATTTTTTCAGTGCGATGAGGCGATTGGTCGAGATCCACGTGCATTTCATTGGTTGCAGCGCATTCAAAAAGCGCGCGCGTTCCAAATCAGAGAATTCTCGTCCCCGATATCGGTAAGAAAAGGAATTAAGTAGTGATCGGCCCAAACAGTCTTTTTTTTTTACACTAGAGCAAATGAATACCTCGTTATATAGAGATTATATTAACAATCTCCTATCTATAGCATTTGAACAATATGTTTCTAAGAAACTAAGCTAATATCCGACGTTAATAACGGAATACAGGATTATTTCGTACTTTACCTTTAACTTGATCCTAATTTAAAAATGTATAAAATCAGAACACAATTATTCCTCCAATAACCAATACCATTAAAATACGACGGCATTTAACAATGCATATAAATTATAAATATCACGCCACATTATTTTTGTCTCTTTCACAAAATGTAATTTTCTTGATTGGAAATTCGCCGATAAATACAGGAAGACTAACTGAATTTCGGGTAATTACCTTGCTTTTGTTACCAAAAAAGATCAAAGATAACGTATCTATACTTACTTGTAAAAACATCTTAACCTATAATTGTTACTTTTCATTAAATCATAACACTTTTTAACCTGATTGTACGAAGACAGATGTTGAATCTTACCATGTTTTTATAAAGATTACAACGTATCGTAAACCTGTTAAACATTGATAGAATAAAACGTATCTTTAATATCTATTAAGCAATTTAACGATGTGTCTAATAATAAATTTCGATCGTTGTATCGAAAAATCAGTTCAATCTATAAATAGCAACTGTATAGATCTTTCTGGATTGTTTTGAAGTAGTAACATTGAACACTACGTGCTGTGGCTTCATTTATAAACCAAGACTTAGCCGATCCACAGTGTCTACATCGCTTTGAAGAAGAAAACATATCATCAGATGTGATTGAGGCCAAGGCTCTGAGTCTATAGCATTGCACTCTAGCACCCTAGGAACAAAGATAGACTTATAGAGTAAACAAATATAAAACCAGATAGATATGTAGAAGCACCTAGGTAATTACTTGGTAATAAACAACAAAAATCATAAAATTAACAAATTTGATACTTTCATCACTTGTACAAGTTCAGCTAAATGACTCGATTACTGAGCTTTCAATATTATATGGGATACCTAAAAGTGCTAAATTTACAGTATTCTCCTTTGCACGGTTTTTTTTTTACGAAAAACGCATCACAGTGTAACGTTACTGCCCATTACGTACTGGAATCAACCAATGAAAATCCAACAGTTAGCGGCAATTAATCTTAACTTAGTTCGCGATAACTGTACATATGTTAAAAGTCCATCATAGAGACACGTAAAAGCGTCTCTAATTCCGGTATCAGACAGTGTATATCTAGACCTACCTAGATAGTTTTAACCGTGGTAGATGTTCCCAAGATGTATAAAAGTTCAAAGTTGCTCAAAGGGCAATGGAGATCCGCAAAAGAACCAAAGTAACCGACATTGTCCGAAGAATTGCTAAACTTAAGTCGCAATGGGCCAAGTACATTGCTCGCAGAACCGATGCCTGATGGGGCCAACGAGATCTCGAATGGTTACCACGTACGGGAAGATGTAGCGTGGGTAAGACCCAAGACAAGGTGGACCGACGACCTGGTGAAGGTCCTGGATGCGGGTGGCGCAAGTCCGGTCGTCTAGGAGATCTTTGGGGGAGACCTATGTCCAGGAATGGATGTCTTTCGGTTGAATGAATGGATGAAATGTACCCAGGCATGGTGGTGGCAACTGTCGATGAATGATATATCGACATACTGTACTTTATGTTAACAATATTGTCGCCATACTTCCGGTAGTATCAAGGTATACTTCCGGTGGGGTCTAGCTCACCTGTTAATTTTTATGTCGTATGGGAGTACCATATAAGACTGGGTAGAGCCGACATACGAGTAGTTGAGATCAAATTGTTAAGGCGAACACTCCTGGTATTCTAATATCTCTTCTGGTATACAACGTTTACTTAATATACATATATTGCGAGTGTGTAACATTTATTTAACATCAGATTAGTGGTTATTTAAAACGAACCTATCTATAGGTGATCATTTATGCGTCAGATAAATTTAATTATTGATTGCGATAACTTTTAAAACTTTGTCAAAGTTACGACAGATGTTTACAGTTCAATAACGACTTTTATTCTAGATAAAAGTTTTCAAAGAAAGTATCATACTTCGGCTATATAATAAAGCATAATTGCTGTTTAAATTTTGAAATAATGCGAATTTTACTCTTAAAAAGCGACGTGTATGGTATACGTCATTTGTCTGCCGAACAGTACACTCGTTAGAAGCAAAAAAATCTTTAAAAATATATTAAGTGAGAGAGAAAGAGTATCTTAAAATCATTGCAAGTTGTCAACAACATCAGAGTAAATATTGCCCTTTTTATTACACCTGTTACTTTGCGCAACATCCTCTTTCACACCATAACGTTCCCTTCACACTATTTCTTACTTTATCCAAAATTTTCATTACATAATAATAGTATATACTTCGATTGATTAAAACATAATTTCATAATATATTTTTCGTTTCCAAATAAAACGCTAATTTCATATGTAAGGACTTAATATTAATCACTGTAAAGGTAAACCTTTATCAATCATAATATGTAACTTGAATAACTTTACATTATTTTGCCATCGAAACTAAATGCTTTTGAAATGATGTTAAGCGATAATCTGGTCTAGGGTAGTAAACATGCTAAGCCTATAGCCAGTGCTTTCAAGTGACGCTGCCTAAACTCATCAATTATACGCTTAGCAACAAAACTTAACGGTGATAGCCAGCCAGGCGAGCATTAGAAAACGGATAAACAACACGCTATAGTTTCATTACGTTATTTCCCATAAATAAAACCTCAAACTCAATCGAACTCATCCATCGTTGCTTCTTTAGTCTCATCATAGTTTATAGTAAAGTCATCATCATTCTCATTATCAGCTTCTCAACTCACTTGGGTGAGCGCAGTATCTTTTCCATTCCATATGTCCCTATCAGCCGTCATCTCTTAATTTAATTCTTGTTCATTCAAATCATTCTTTACAGTCTCCATCCACGCTCACATTCATATTCATTACTATTTTATCCACATGCCCTGCCTCTTCTCATATGTTTCGAGTCAATGGTCGCGGGTTCAAATCCACCTATCCAACTCTAAAATCAGCCTGAACTTTCGGTAAAGCAAGTGAGGAAACCATACCATGGTGGTAGGGCATTTTCTAACTTGGGGGACCTCGGTCTCACTAATACAATAGGTAAGGGGAGTGCGTAAATGCATTTCCTCCCGTCAAAAAAAAAAAAGGCATTTTCTAACAATGCCCGCCTGGGTAGCTACCACCCTCAAGTTCAAAAACCTGTCGCCAAGTACCCATAGGTGTGGCCCGGCAGCATCACTTGAGAACCTATATCTAGGCTTAGTGTATTTACCATCCCGGACCACATTGTCACTTAACATCAGGTGAGATTATGGTCAAAGCACCAAAGCCTATACCGTGTAAAAAAAATACATGTTCATACTATGACACAATCTCCTTTCAACTTTTCCACCACTGGTGCCACTTTCAAACTCCCCCTAATACATTAATTCCTAATTATATCCAGTCCTGTCACACTACACCTCCATTCGCATCTCAGCTATATACAATTTTTTCTCATCCATCTTCTTATTAGCCCAGCATTCCGATCGATACAGGTCTTACAATGGGTTTATATATCTCGATTTTTAATATGGTTTATAGTAAAAAACCCATGAATACACGATTAGATGTCTCTGGAGTAGGCCTTTTCCCTTGACTGAGAGGGATACATGACTTTAGTTTAACACTTAAACTACAAATGAGTAATTATAATAATAATGTATCGTCGTACTTTATTAGCCACCTGAGGTGCGCTGGCGATCTGGTATTGCTAGCCCAAAACAGTCCAGAACTAGAATACATGATAAACCCACTTCAAAAGTCAGACATAGATATTAATTTCAGTAAAACGGACAAATGCATTTAAAACTCAAATAAAAGTCGACAATGTTTTAATAGAAAATGTTGAATCCTACATCTAGCAAAGAAATCTTCTTTCATAAGCAAAGCAATGAACAAGAAATTGAAAGAAACATAAAAGATCCATGGGAAAAAGTTTTGTAGTCTGAAGGAAATATTTATAATCCAATTGCCAGTTAAAATAGTCATTGTCAAAGTCAAGGTCAAGGTTATGGATATCTGTCACATATAAACTCACATACGCTTGCTAAACATGGAAATTCTGCTGCCTGGCAACAAATAAAATAATTCTCGGCAACGTAGCACGTATTCGTGCTTAATGTGTCGAGTACCCATAAAAATGAAACAATAGAAAGACAATAGGAAAACAATGGAAGGTTGGCTTAAGATTAGAAAAATTTTAGTTTAATTATTTTTATTGCTTGTTAAATTTATTTAAAAATAAAATAACCAAAACCCAGTTTAATTAAAGCAAGTACCTAATCACCGACAACAAACACTTATAACAAAATGTTTAATTAGGCCTTCATGTTAATTACGAACCGCAAAACTTTTGAAATTATTATTTTACCAGTATAATATGTTATGATAACTATTCAAATTTACGTTCGTTAATTTTTCATAAGGCACATTTTTCACATTTGTAAAGGTTACAACAGCAGATATAGCACCTATATGTCTGTTTATACTCTTTTTAATAGGTAGCTGAAGTTACTCCGGGTAACTTAGGGTACATTTAATTTTCGAAAATAATTACAAACAAAACAAAATTCTTATTACAAAAAAAATTAGGGTTCCGTATAAAAAAATTAAAACGTACCTAGTGAACAATATATGAAACGCGGTCGCAGCCGAGGGCTTACAGCTAGTTTGTAAATAATATTAAAACAGAAAATTTATAGTCCTAATAAGATTTATATATACATGTATAAGTATAATTTATTAAGTGTTTAAATATCTAAAAAAATCTTCATTTTATACTTCACAAAAGAATATAATCAAATTTACGACTTTTTAAAACTTTATCTCTTTACATTTTTAACTAGTTTTAATTTAACGGATCACTTATTTCATCTCACTTCGTTTCTCGTTGATGGGTAATAATTTACTTTATTACACTGTATATATAAAACAATAAATTACATAAAATTAAACTATCACTTTTTAACTATATTCTGCATAGTTGTGTATGTGCCGAAGATATTTTCTTGTTTTTTCCCACAACTGACTGTTTGTGGCAAGTGCTTAGAGCATGCAGACGGAAGGAGCAGGCCTATCTCAAGATCATGATACGGGCCTCGGCTTGGGCTGTTAGCGGAATGAAAATTCCACGATGTTTATACTACCTATCCGGAAGAATTACGCATTATTACTGACCCCTCCCCTTGTCATCAATAGTAATAAAAGTCATACCCCTTTCCCCCATAATTACGTGACCATTGGCATAATTATAAAACAAAATAATTAAAGTATCTACTTGATTTTTAATTATATACACATACTAGCTGTGTTCTCGCGGCTGCGCCCTCGTTTCACATGTTCTTCACTGTGTTTTTTTGTTTGTAAATTAAAAATATTTCATGTCATAACTTCAAGCACTCGCAAGTAAAACTGTGACTTGAATCGAATTTTATTGAAATTTTTATGAGTTTTAATTTTTATAATTTACGCTGAGTAACTTCAACTTTCTACGTAAAAAAGTTCCGTCGAAATCGGTCAAACCGTTCCGGAGATTACCCGGTACAAGCAGACTGACAGGCATAAATTTTAAAATTGTATTTGATTATATATGTATCGTATATATATTCATATTTATTTGTTAAAAAAATATTATTTTGACATTACAAACAGACACTTCAATTTTGACTATTAGTATAGATAATTCAATAGTGTTGAAATATGAACTGGAGAGGCATGCAAACGTCAAAAATCGATAATGAGACCTGTCGATAGTGGACAAGGTATACCAAACATCTAATTTTATAAACTTAACGAGTAATGAGTAACGAGTAGAATATTAATTATTTTTAAAATATTATCCTTGCATGAATAGTGTATAATAATTGGTAAATGCAACCCGACCGACCGTTATTATTTTTGTTACTGTTTAAAATTCTAAGCACGCCCGGACATGATGTCGCCTGTGATATCGTCATTATGACTCTCCTAAGTATCCACTTACCGGTCTATAGTCCTCGGCTTGTATATCTTAGGTACGGTAAGAAAACTCCTTTGAAATCTCGATACTTTGTTACAAAGTAAAATCCGGTAAAGTATCATTTTAATTTCAGTCTTCTTTTTTGTTACTTTAGTGATATTATTATATACGGATATTTTTTGTGTATGTGCTAATAATATTTTAGTGTTTTTCAAATAACGTGAAATCGTTTCTGTACATAAATTATGTATTTACATTGGATTATAAACACTAGGCGCTTTCATTGCCCATGGCGTCTAATTTCCAAGAGTTACAAAATTCGGAAAATGAAAAAAAAAAAAAACAATCCTAGGCATTATCGAAAATGTTTTTTTTTTATTTTTCAAATAATTAATCATTAAAGTATAATAAATATTGCAATAAAATTGCACACATTTTTTATTTGCATGCATGATATGTACATTTTTGACAATGGAGCGGTTCTAAAGTTAAATTTGGCACTGACACTTACTTTAAATCAACAGATTTTTAATACACATATTAGGCTGTAGTAATTATGACTTATCTATGTAAACCATTGCTTGTCTAGTAGTCGGGATTCGAGTAATAACCATTTTAAAAATTTAAAAGCAAAAAAAAAATGTTTTAATTATAAGACTAAGGGGCCGTCCAAGAATTCCCTAAACAAAATTTTGGTCGTTTTATTTAATAAAACATAGAAAGAAGTAATCTATTTATTTGTACCACACAACACAATACAGATACACGGAAAAAAGGATAACTACACTAATATTTAAAAAATACAAAAAACGGAATGTTATGAGGGAACAAATAGGCTCAGTCTCAGCATTATAACTGGACTGAAATCATAGGCTAACAGTACAGCGCTGGTATTCTGACATATTCATAACAAAGATAATTCAATTTGACAATTTCTACAACTCTGTACCAAAATATAAGATCGATTACTATTAGTCGAGAGTAACGTTTTTCCCGAGTTATTACACTCAGTTAAAGCAACTCCACAACGACGTTGTTTCTAAATAAACGACGCGAACAAATCGCTTACTTCGTTCTGTTTAGCATAATTACTCCGTGAACGTATATATATCTCGCTTCAACACTAATCACTCTCGAAGAAAATGTCAGTGAAGAATGTGTCGAAGAAAGTGACAGTAAAGCAATCAGATTGATCATAAAACAATTATGAATTAAAAAATAATCTTTAACCAATTAAATTTAAAACAAAATAAAGTTGTACCGAAATATTGAGTATAAGCATGATTTTTAAAAGTGTTTTCAAATTTATAATTTTAATTATCATATTGGATTTAGTATAACGACATTTTATTGTTGTATTCTTCTGAATATACCCTATCATTTTATACCCATATCTTAGGGATGCATAAAAAATAACTGGTCCGCCATCTTAATGAATCCGCCATATTAGATTTAGAATGACGACACTCAGTTAACCATGCATTGTCATCAATCCTATAACGAAATTCCAGCTTAATATGTTAATTTCAAATTCAGTTGTAATTTTTTACCAATACTAACAAGGCAAGTCCAAATAAAAGCGTGCAAAATGTGATACACGTTGCTCACCTTATTAACACGCGCATCTTAATTTTCATACAAAATATAACAAGACGTAAAAATCAATTTGTTCATATATTTATGTAAAGGGAAACTAAAAAGGTAACATTAAAACTTAAATTAAAACATAAAGAACAGTTGGAGCTATTTACAAGTTTTGTTCTATATATAAACATAAACACAATTTTAAACAGTAGAGAGGCTACGCGTAGATTAAATTAATATTACAAAGATAAGTAGTAAACAGTCTTGTATTTAGTTCACCAGACTGATTAGTGTGACTTCCGCCTCCAATAGTTTCAAAATTCTAGACTCCAACCTCATTTAAAAAATGTATAACACAGGTACTGCTAATAATTAGTTAGTGGGGCCTGGCCTAATCTGCATACTGAGTAATAATGAGGTGTTTGGAAGAATAAGATGACCGAGCCAGACTTTGGAGGAAAACGCCTGTCCTAAGGGCCAATCATAAAAAGAAACTCAATTACCATTCAATAACATTAGCATATATGTATACGCCCTCTGAGAAATTCAGGTGTGAATAAAGTGATTATAATATAATTTAATACGTAGAAACTGTCTGTAACTGATAGAATATTGTCTAGATAGTATGGTTATCCCCATATCTAGCCGTGGACGCCGTAAAAGGCGACTAAGGGATACACCAGGAGATAGGCAGCAGCATCCTCTGAGAAACACAAACACCTACTGCGATCGCCAACTCGCCTGCCAAACGTGGCGATTATGACAATTCCCGTCTTATCTTTGGGGGAGACCTTTGGACGCCTTTACGGTTGGATAAATGGAGTATGGTTTGATAGGACACGTAATTCACAAATCCTAAGACTATAATCTAACAGAAGTAGTCGTATTAGAAGGAAAAGATTGTTATACAATATTCTTGCTTTACAGTTTTTTGCAGCGTCTTGATCTGCAATAAGGTAAACCTTGTTTTTCAAATGAAAAATTCTTAAGCCGCGTTGCGCGAGTTACGGTAGGGGAAAAGCTTGTAGATTCGCGTCACCTATGATGTCAGCGATCCGTCTTCAATAATATACTACAGTCCGTCAAATATAAGATGACGCTTTGTATTACCACATATAAATTATTTTCCCATTAATGCCCGAATAAAATATTCGAAAGAAACAATTACTACTAAATCATTCCGTTGCTTGTCTAATCAAGGTCATGGGTAATCAATTAAACTCAAAACTGTAGTTAACTCAAAATTATTAAAATCACTTTTAAAAATAAGTTTTCATTTCTATCTGCATTCCCCATGGCTGCCTAGTTTGTTTTTTAATTTGTTAACATGCAGTGTTTGACCTTATATTACCTAATTTTGTGATTTTAACACTTTGTTTGATTTCTGTCCACAACTGAAGTGTGATGTAAATAATGAAACAAACACAATGTAAGATGTCTCAAACACTTAATGAAAAATTATAACAAAGAGCCGCCATTTTGTTAGGAGGTTGCATGAAAAGTGTTCATGTATAAAGTATGACGTACTTGGCAGTATAGGCTAGTACCCTTAGCCTTTTCCTTAGAAAGGAATGCATGGAACCAAAAATTTTTTTTTTTAAGTTACTCAAAAAAATATATTTACAATATGCCATATCAACGAAAGCAGAGTTCACAAATAGATAACATTAAAATCATTTACAACTTCCAAAGAAATGTTGACGACCCCAAAAAGATTGAACGTCAGTAAAATGCTCGTAAACTTTTTCAGGGCTCAATTCGAACACGCCGCCCGCACCTTTGATTACTCACGCACAAAGTCTTTTGTCCTCTTTTATTTAGTTAAACACACCAAGGAAACTCGATTCATCTGCCTTTATTACAGAGTTGGACTTTATATAAGATTTATGAATTTATTTACTATCCATTACTGATTAAATGATTATTTCTTCTTTTCTAAATAGTATTTATTATAACTGTGAAGTGAGTTTGTTAATTTGTTACTATTTGACAGTTGTAACTACTCCGATAATCAATAAATGTTGTCGAGGTTGCAAAAAAGGGTAGTATCTCTTCCATCCAAAAACAAAAGTACTATTCTAAAGGTATAAAAAAAAGACTTTTACTACGAGAGAAGCCGAGTGTAAAAACTAGTAATCAATGTTTTAATAACTTTACATTTTAAATTTAAATATTTGATTTAGATTGGGTTAAATTGTTATTTAAAGAATGAAAAATTTACCCCACAAAAACAGATTTAGACACCATAAAATCTAAAAAGTTGAACGAGTCGATTAAATAAAATGGTTTTTAAATAGTAGTAGCCACAGTAAAGGATTATCAACTATTATTAGATCCTTTATCTACATTCTTAAAACTTTCTTCGTAGTTTTTTGTATAATAAATTAACTAATAATGGTCACAAGCTAAAGGGCAGCACAATGATAAGGATCTCGCCTCTGACTATTAGCGTGTATGGAAGTCCACGAACTAATCCTAATTAAACCTATCTAAATAATTTTACATCCTTCCATCCATCCATTCAACCTTTGACGTTAAATGCTGGATATAGGTCTCGCCCAAAGATTTCCTCGACGACCAGTTTTACGTCACCCGCATTCTGCAGATTCCCGCGACCTTCACCAGGTCGTCGGTCCACCTTGTGAGATACCTTTTTTTTCTTTTTTTTTGTCGGGGGGAAATGTATTTACGCACTACCCTTACCTGTTGCATTAGTGAGACCGAAGTCCCCCAATGCAATAGGTAAGAGGGCACGGAGGGACGAACTCCGTGCCAGTGTGGGACTCACCCGGGCGTGAAGCGCCCGGAAATACCCACTAAAACCCCCCGGGGCCGTCCGCCGCATTTGGGATGGGGGCGACACGGGGTGGCTTTCGCAAGCACCGCGTCGCCCCCTGCGGCGAACCCACCGGGCCTCGTCCGTGCAATGGCCCAATGGGGATGGGGGAGAATACTTCTCCACCCCACCTCTTCGCCCGTCTCTCGAAAGAGGCATGACCGAAACCGGTCAACCATCCAAGAGGCAGGATATACTTCCTGCCTCCCAATGAAACACGAAAAATGGGACAGACAATGACGGGCAAAAAAAAAAGGGGAAGAAACCCGCCACTGCTGAAAAAGAAGAAGAATGAGTCCCTCTCCTTTACTCATCTTGCCACACCGACAAGACAAGCAAGGAGAGGGATACCCAAGTAGAAGAAGAGAAGAAGAATGGTCCCTCTCCTCTACTCATCTTGTCTAACCGACAAGACAAGCAAGGAGAGGGATACCCAAGAAAAGAAAAGAGGAAGAAGAAACACACACACAACACACACACACACCAAACAACCACAACCGCCAAACACCACAACAACCACCAACAACACAAAACCCCCACGAGACACCCCCCTCCCCCGGGCTCCAACGTTCGTAGGAAGCCCCGCACATACCGTGCCCATCGCCCCCTCGGCCTTCTCCTCTGCCGAGGATCCGCCAGCGGGTCCTCCTCCCGCACCCTCTCGTCCGCCTCCTTCTGCAACATAACTCGTTCGCAGAAGAAGGCGACGACCTCCCACCCTTGTGAGATACCTAACCATGCTGTTATCCGGTGCGTGTTAGCCATTCGAGAATCCGTTGACCCCATCGGCAACGATTCTGCGAGCAATGTGCCCAGCTCTCTGCCACTTTTAGTTTAGCAATTCTTCGGGCAATGGTACTTTGGTTCTTCTGCGGATCTTCTCATTCCTGATTCGATCACGCAGTGAAACTCTAAAGATAATCCTCTCTATTGCCCTTTGAGCAACTTTGAGCTTTCTTATTAGGCCCATTGTGAGCAACCACGTGTCAGTACCGTATGTGATCACTGCCAATATACACTGGTCTTTCACACTTTCGTCTTGAGACACTGCGTTATTTCGGACGAGAAGGATCTGCGTAGCTTTCCGAACCCATATGTAAAATTATTTAACTTTTTTTCCTAATTCCGTATAGATTCAGAGCATTGATCATAGTTTCACGTTATGTTAAAAGGCGATATAGTCTAAGACGGTATACATACGAAGCCTATACATACCGACTCTCGGGCGAAGCTGCTGGAACATCCCTATTGGTGGTTGGTGACAGGTTTTTAAACTTGAGGGTGATAGCTACCGAGACGGGCATTATTACAAAATACCCTATGCTATGGGTTCCTCACAATCTTATTAAATTTATGTAGGAATAATTTTACACAACTAGTCGAAGTATGTGAAAGGTTCCTTATACAACCTGCATAAGTGTACACACGGTGTAAAGCAGTGTAGAATTAAAATCATTGAGAGTATTATAATTTCTTTTCGATATATAATAACATGTAGCGCCCTTGCTAGAAAATCGAAAGAACTAAGTCAGACAAGGAAAAAAAATATCATGAGTTTTGGCGGCATCTTAGTTATAATTATAATATAATTTACGTTATTTGGCTGTATAACATGTAATTTTGTTGACATTTTACGTAATATAATTTAGTTCACATTGCTCGCAGAATCGATGTCCGATGGTTCCAACGAGTTTACGAATGGATACCACGCACCGGAAGACGTAGCCTGGGTATGCCTCCCACAAAATGGACCTGGTGAAGGTCGAGGGAATCCGCAGGATGCGGGTGCCGCAAGACCGGTCGTCGTATAGATCTTTGGGGGAGACCTATGTCAAGCAGTGGACGTCTTTTCGATGGATGTACAAATGAAGTATATTAGAAAAGATAAGACGAAACATTCTGAGTTGTCAAAAAACACCTTGGACAGTTGAAGCAAAATAACCACCATTTTGTTGGTGCATTGTATAAAGTTAGAAAGACTTGATATAATTATACCCAAATGACACTAACAGAATGTGTAAACGCAGTTTCCATGAATTTAAAAGAAAGAAGAACGTTTCGGAAATTATCGGAGTTTATGGCGATACCTCAGTCTGTCAAGTAGTAGCTGTTATATTTTTATGTTAATCCAATAACTTGTGATATTGGCCCCTATATTATATGATTTTGGGGGTAATTTACGTTATATTATTTGATTATTGTACACAAGTGTATTGAAAATACCTTTATTTTTCATTTATTATAAGGTGCCAATAAAATTTCACGCAATGTTCTAAAATGTTTGCCATCATCTTTCCAGAATGTTGATACAACATTGTACTTCAGAATAGACAGTATGGATAAAGAATTATCATATCGCCTGTCCTATTGGACGAATAATTTTACTACTACTGGAAATAAACTAATATCATATTAGAAATAAACCAGATCGTTAATACATCTCTGGCGCTTCTATGAAAGAAATGTTACAAATATAAGTTTATGTTGTGCGCTTTGGCTGGCACATTCTTGAACAATAGTAAGTGGGTACTCTTGAAATGGTTCGTTAATCTTACTTTTATGTTATTGTCACCTCTTTATGGTTCGAATAATATATTTTGATTTTATTATAGCAATAAACAACAACATAAAAACATATATTTCAACGTAGATCATTTTATTTCAGTTTAACGACAATCTTTACATATAGATTTTCGGTACAATATTCTATATTAAATATTTTCTAAGTGTTCTTTTACATGATCCTGAACATTTTTTTTTAACCATATTAATTTCTAAATATTGTAAACATATTACCTACCTATATGAAAAATATATAATCCGTATTTATAAAACTATTAAAAAAAAATCTAATAATATAAATATGAAACAAAATATACGAGTTTATGTTTTAATTTCAGATCTCGGCGAATCGACGCAACTCGGCGAGCCTAGTGGACTTTCCAGTATATTACTTTACTTTTTGTGGTGGACGTTAGCCTTAAGAGGATATGCAAGCGGCATTTATTCCATACAAACGTAGTCCCTGTTTCCTCCCTGGAAATAGCATTATAGTAATAGTCTGACAGGTCGGTTGACTTTTGTTTAATCTAAGGATACTGTCATTTCAGCAATTAGCTGATATTTGGTAAATCGTATGTGATTTATATGACGTAGTAAAAATATAACCAGTCGTGTCAATCAATTGATTAAATCCAGTTCGAAATGATTTTTGTTACGAAATGAAGTGAAGTGCCAAGAAAAGTCCCTTTCGTGAAACAGAGCGTTAGATAACTGTCACGTATTGATATTAAAAGTTGGATATAGGAGATAATCATAAGCCTATCTAAATATTCGTTACATTTCATGTGAAACAGCCTTTAAGAGTCATTTTAGAATATCAAATCTGATTTGTTCGATAAACCTGAAACAACATGCGTAATATTACTTGAGGTCAATATCTTTTCTAATGAATTATAGCAGAACTGATTTTGGAAACATATTATATTAACCCCTTGAGCACTTACATGGCGTTTACGTCAGCTTTCCTTTGTTTTCCTATTGCCTTTCTATTGTCTTATTTTTATGGGTACTCGACACATTAATAATTATTCAAAGCAAACTTATGCCCAAAATTCAGGTAAGTGGGAGTGTGAACAAGGTTTATGCAATGCTGTCTAGAACAGCACTGTTTAACTTCGACCTAGTTAGATATATTGCGATCTGCTAAGGCTTGCTACCTAGATCTACTACCTGGATATCCTGTAGGAGTTTTTTAGTAGAATGTCTGTACCTCTTCCAGGAGCTATGTATGCTTAACCAGAATTCAATTACGTGTCGATATTAATGGATCACACTCACACAAGATGTGCTTAGGTGTTTCATCCGCATTTTAAAGAACCTGCACTCTCTAGTGTTCTGGGCACCAAATAATTTAAAAGTAATTAAAATATTTTACTGAAAAATACTAACTTATTTGAAACAGGTAGTCGGCAAAGGAAATGAAGTTAGTATTAAATCCAACGTTTAAAATTTTGCACCAACCCTTTTATTTAACTTTTGATAACAGAAAATATTATACGAAGTAATTATTTTACGTGAATTGTTCGTACAGGGTGTCGTTGTAGTACCAGCAGTGTGTACACAAGTATAATAATATGTTGATGCAATACGGGTGCCTGTCACGGGCAGAAATTACGTTATACGGGTTAGAGGTAGGGACCGCATTAATATGGGACGGCCCTGGCAGTGACGTATTCAGGCACAGTATTAACACAGTACAGTAGAGCACAGTATTTGTATTTACACACAAATTAAAATTAAAAATTAATATTATTACAATGAAGGATTTTTTGACGGGGGGAAATGTATTTACGCACTACCCTTACCTATTGCATTAGTGAGACCGAAGTCCCCCAATGCAATAGGTAAGGGGACACAGAGGGACGAACTCCGTGCCAGTGTGGGACTCGCCCGGGCGTGAAGCGCCCGGAAATACCCACTAAAACCCCCCCGGGGCCGTCCACCGTATTTGGGATGGGGGCGACACGGGGTGGCTTTCGCAAGCACCGCGTCGCCCCCTGCGGCGAACCCACCGGGCCTCGTCCGTGCAATGGCCCAATGGGGATGGGGGAGAATACTTCTCCACCCCCCCTCTTCGCCCGCATCTCGAAAGAGGCATGACCGAAACCGGTCAACCATCCAGGGGGCAGGATATACTTCCTGCCCCCCAAATTAAGGTTACCTGCAAATCTATATTAATTCATGACAATAATTAGTAGAATGGTAATGCATTTTTGAACGTGTGTCTGGGGGTTTTGTATTTGCGTGTAATCAAATCAAAATATTAAATCTAATGTTTTACTTTTATAATATACTTTAGATATTATGACAAAATATTACCATCTAATTTACAAATAATTCTAATTCAAAATCTATGTCATAATGCTTCTTTTTTACTAAGTAGATATTAATGTATATACGAATGTGTAACCTATATCAAAAATACAATTTTGTTACATTTTTGTCCCGGTTAATCTCCGGAAAAACTGGACGGATTTTGACGGGACTCTTTTTAGTAGATTGTTGAAGTTACTCCGCGTAACTTTGCATACTTTTTCTAAAATAATTAGGGTTCCCTTTAAAAAATTAAAACTCATAAAAATTAAATCAAATCCGATTCAATGCACAGTTTTACTAGCAAGTGATGGAATTTATGAGAATTATTTTTACTTTATCTTCGTAGGCAAGTACAAAAAATTTGGGGAAAATAATTAGAGTTACGTATAAAAAAATTAAAATCCAGTAAAGAACATATGAAACGCGGACGCAGCCGCAGGCATACAGCTAGTCCTAAATAAACGCAGCACAGAACTTGCATATAATTTCTTCAATAACTCGAGCCCAGAACTGAACACCGTAAGCGGCAATTTACCCGCCCTTCTTTGAGTTCTTGCGATTAAATTCATAAATTTATGATTTATTCTCAGCGCATATATATTTTGTATTGAAAACGCTAAATAGAAAAAAATACATTTATTTGCACATAATATTACAAAAGGTTCGAAAAGTTTATTTATTAATAAATAGAACTATATACGCTTTTCATCGCCTAAAATCACCAAAATATACGAGTCTATTGTGTTTATTTAACCATTACCTTCTATCTGGATTGGTAATGGTATGGTAATTTACAAATCGCTGGTATTATAACACCTAAACTTTCTCTCAAAAATCAACAATGATTCCACTTAAAAGTAATTATTGTCACATCATCACTAATTCATTATTAATCACATGTGTCATTTAAAAATATAACATTAGTTTACATTCTTGGACAATGGTCGAGCGGCAGTGAAAACAGTTACATTCATTGAATCAATAAACATTGGGACTGCTGGCATACGCTGACATTGATACGCCGGTATTCGAAGTGCAGGTGAGGTGATTACCACAAATTCTGTATACTACCGCAAATGGATGGAACGTTACCGCATACTACTGTAAATTTCCTCATTCACCTCGACTGTTTGTGTAAAGTTAGATTACGGTACAGGTATATTCGCCTATTTCTACGGCAAATGCTATATTGAGGCCATTTAGATTTCAACACTATTGTATTTATTGTTCATTATAACTTGTTTTAGTAAGTACATAGTCTTCTAATACTCATAAGTACTATTTTATTATAAATTTGAAATAATGTTTGTCCTTAATTAACTTTCGAATGGTTTCATTAGTTCTAATGTCTAAAACAGAAATCGGTTATCTCGTAATATAAAATACTAGAACATAATAGAATATAGCAAATATAAAAAAAAAAAACAACATAAAACAGGATAGAATAAGTACAGGACAGTACATAATGAAACGGAATGGAATAATATGGAACTGAACTGAATTTCAACCGCTTGGTTTAAATTATAGCTACATACTTACATATGTTATTAAATTTAAAATACATACATAAGCCCACGCCTGTTATCCCCGAAGGGTTAGGCAGAGGAGAAATAGCGAATTACATCACCCACATTTCGCCGAGCTTAGTTCAGTCCCAGATGTGACAGGGGGGAGCCTGTCGCCATATCGGGCACAAATTCCAAACTTCCGGTTGATACCGAGTAGAAAAACCCTATACTACTTGACCCGACCGAGGATCGAACCCGTGTCCTCTTCAACCTTTACATAGCGGACTTACCAGACCTAAATCCGAAACCGAAAGACGACCCGCTCGAACGAGTGGCGGCTAGTAAGGTTCATTTAGGTCTCTATGCCGATGACACGGTTATTTATTTTTCATATAGACGTAGAGTCATTCTCAGATCCCGCGTCCAAAAGGCTGTTAACATCTTAAGCCTTTGGTACAAGAAGTGGCGCATAGCGATTAACCCGGGAAAGAGCACCGCGATTATGTTCTCCGTAGAGAAATCTGACCCTCCTCGTCCAGTTACTTACCTAGGAGTAGAGATCCCATGGGCAACCGAGGTCAAGTACCTCGGTGTCACACTAGACACCCACATGACTTTCAAACCTCACGTTTTGAAAGTCAGAAACCGTGCCAACATGGTTATGGGACGTCTTTTCCCTCTCTATAACGCTCGAAGTAAGATGGCCGTCCGCCATAAACTTACATTATATAAAACGGTAGTTAGGCCCATTCTCACGTATTGTGCCCCTGCCTTCGCTTACACAGATCTGGCCTCATTCCAAGTGGTTCAGAAACGCTTCACCAGGCAAGCCGTAGGTGCCCGGTGGTACGAGAGGAATGTGAACGTCCACAGAGACCTCAATCTACCATCCATTCACTCTGTTATCAAGTTCTAGTGTCGCGCATTTTTCGATCGCGCATAGACACACCCGAATCCGCTCATAGCGAAAGCCGTCGCGTACTCCTCCGACCCGCTAGCTCCGAAACCATTTCGGAGACCGCATAACGTTCTCACCGATCCCGATGATGATATCACGTGCGAAAATAGGATCTTTCCCTTTCAACCAATTCAGTATGCGTGCCAGCGCCACGCCCGCGTAACCGCTGTTCCCGCCGCCGAGGACAGGCGGCTAATTTTGCTGCCGCACGCTCTAGGGTCCCCCTCAGGCGGCGACCCAAGACGTGTCTCGTTCCCCAACTGGGGAGGCTCTTGACGTCGCCGCCAGCGCGATACAGTGACACTGCCCATGCATTGAGCATTACAGGCACAACACTGCAAACACACTCCTGCACACTACACGCAGGTACATAGGTCCTGTGAGGAACCTTTTTTTTATATTAAATAAAAAATGTAGGGAATAGCTAGGTTCAAACTCGCGAGAGAGTTTTAAACTCAGGTGACGGCCAAGCCGAGGTTCGTACCATTTTGGTAGCCCTTGTGCTAGTCACCTTTTGCGGCTGAGTGCCTTCAGCACTCGCCCCCAAAGTCACGGTGAAGCTGTAAAGGCCCTTCCGGTCAACAGCGTTAGCTAGGTTCGAAAAAAAAAAAAAAAAAAAAGATCGAACCCGAGACCTCAGAACGGCAGTCGCACCGTAATACAACTGCGCCACCGATGCAGTTCAATTTTAAATATGGTATTATATAATAACATTGCGCAAGTTGCTTATTCATATTCTTAACCTGACAACACTAGATCTTCATATTAAACAAGAAATTAAATTTTTATCAACGAATCATGTTAGATGACATCTGTGAAAATGACATCAAAAGTTTATAAGCATTCAAAATATTTTTCTATACATTTGATAATAAATTATAAAAATAACTGATTTAGAATATTATATTAGATTTAAATTGAACCAACAATCAAACCCATAGTTATATAAATTACTATATTTACATTGTCTACGGATACTTGAAATAGTGAACGTGGAAATGTAATAATTTCAGCTTCCTTGGTTAAAATAGAACAAATAAACATATATCCAACCAATAAACAGAGTATAATTTTATAACTGATCGTATAATAGTAATATGAATACGGTTTCTCACGCATACGATATCGGAAAGTATGCTTGATACAATTAACTTAAATATAACCCATAGTATCAAATTACCCATTAAAATTAATTTAAAAATACTTTAAGGTTTACGAAAATCCCACAAATGTTCTTTTTAACTTTTTTTACCGATTAATCTTATCTTTACATCTTGCATTTTATTATTTATTACAGGCATCGGCTTATGTTTAAATTGCTATGTCAAAGAATAAAAACTTTGCGGACTTTGGGCGTCCACGAAATTAGGTTAAGGACTAATGTATTTCTTGTGGTTTTACACAGTGATTTAACTGGGGTTTTTTTTATTTTCGTCGAATTATTAGAATACGTATTGATATATTTCTTATGTGCTATAAATAAACCAACGTGACTGTTTAATTTTTTGTAGATATTTAACATTAAATATGGAATGTTCAAACTAGAAATTAAATGCTTTGCTGACCAATCACTATCTACTTTGGTTACAATCGCACCACAAATTAAAGTGTCAATATGAACTAACCTGGTTAGCACGATAAACATGTAGGTGTTGGCTCTCAAATGATGCTACACAGGAACACATCTATAGATGTTTGGCGAAAGAATTTCAAATTAAAAGTGGAAGCAATAAACTGTTTTCAAAAAATTCCCAACCGTAAACTATGGCTTGATTACGAGATTTTCTTTTACCGAAAAGTCAGGCTCATCTATACTAATAAATAAAATTTAAGTGTCTGTTTGTAACATCAAAATAATATTTTACTAAGTACATCTGAATCTATACCAAAAACACAATTTTTAAAGTTTTGGTCTGACTGTTTGTACCGTTTAATCTCCGGACTTTTTTGGTAGACAGCTGAAGTTACTCAGCGTTATTTTTCGAAAATAATGAGAGTTCCGCGTAATAGAAATTTAAACTAATTAAATTGTGAACAAAGTACGATTCAATACAAAGCACTATCCAAATATTATTTTCCAATGATTACCTATTTAAACGATATTACGTAGTAAAGAATATATGAAACGCGGGCGAAGCCGCGGGCACACTGCTAGTTATCGAATATAAGTTGAATAATTTTTGGATTTGAACGTAAGTCAATCGACGCGGTTACCACACTACCACTAAACCATCGTTGCCTTATTGAGTTATTAAATTTCCCACATACAAAAAAAAAACATAAACTTCCCACGATACCTATCCACAGGATTTAAATGTAACCCCTAAAATAATAATCGTAACGACAAAATAAAATATTATTATCATTACAAAAACGTATAGTGTGAAACGTCTTTCAAAACGTTAACGATAATAATCTTGTATAATAATTTTAAAACGATTTATGTTATGCAATTGTAATAATAATTTGTCTGTGTATACAAATTTGTAATTGAACTGATAACCGCAGACATATGGAAGCCGATCGCTCGGGTCGAGGTATGAACAACTACGTTCAGTGGCGTAACTCTTCCGTCTGAGGCCCGTAGCAAATTCATTAGATCAGGGCCCAGTAAAAATCGTCACTTTGTAAATTGATTTGAATAAATCATTAAAGTAATCACTAGTAAGTAAGCGTGTAAATCTTTACTTGTGTCTCACTTTAATTGTATTTATAATTTTTACTAAATTTTGTTATAAATATTAGGATTCTTCTAAGCTCGCGGGTCGGGGCTCCATCGGACCGGGGCCCGTGGCATTTTGCCAACTCTGCCACCCGTTAGTTACGTCAATGACTGCGTTATGAAAACATAGATTGATGAGAATTTCGAAACTAAATTTTACATTGCAAGATTACACTAATCTTATCTTTCCTTTGACTTGGGATCATCCCTGATGCTCAAATGGGGGAAAGGGTTTGGATCAAATGGCACATCGATGGACGCAGGTGCGAAGCCATACAACTCTATAATTAGACTGAATTTTTGGTGAAGGTAAGCATCATGAGGAAACCATAGCATGATTACAAAGCCTTTTCTAATAATGCTCGTCTGGGTAACTACCACCTTCAAGTTTGAAAACCTGTTTTTCACAACAATTTTCTATTACAATGTATCCTATTTGTAATATTCGTGAAGTTAGGGCTTTACGGGTAATGTGTTATAAATAAACTGAAAATTTGTTTACTCGGGATCAGTCTGACTAAATGCGACGAGACCATAGAATAAGGGTATTTGTAATAATTAGATATTTCTAAAGCTCTTCTGGTTAGTCCTACCCTTAAGTTGAAAATTTCTCGCTAAACAATTATATATGTGTGTTTAGGAACAATTAAATATAAGGTAACTGAGGCCTTTTTTTTTTTTTTTTTTTTTTTTTTTTTGACGGGGGGAAATGCATTTACGCACTACCCTTATCTATTGTACTTAGGGGATCTAAGTCCCCCAGTACACTAGATAAGGGGCACGGAGTGACGAGCTCCGTGCAGTGTGGGACTCACCCGGGCGAGAGTCGCCCGGAAATACCCACTAAAACCCCCCGGGGCCGTCCGCTGCATTTGGGATGGGGGCGACACGGGGTGGCTTTCGCAAGCACCGCGTCGCCCCCTGCAGCGAACCCGCCGGGCCTCGTCGTGCAATGGCCCAGTGGGGATGGGGGAGTGTACACACTACTCAACCCCACCTCTTCGCCCGCCTCCCGTAGGAGGCATGACCAAGAAAGGTCAGTCATCCGGGGAGGCAGAAAAAGCTGCCCCCCCATAAGAAGGAAATTTGGGACAGTTCAGTGGCGGGCAAAGAGAAAGGGGAAGAAGCCCGCCACTGAGAAGAGAGATTCTGAGTCCCTCTCCTTCACTCATCTTGTCTCCAACGACAAGACATAGCGAGGAGAGGGATGAAGGGTAACTGAGGCCTGGGGAATAAAAGCAATTGGAAAGCTTCTTGGCGTATTTCACCGACAAACGAACACCGTGCGGGTTTTAATCAGTAAGAATCTAACATAACACAAGCCTTCGCTATCGGCAAGATTCCCCACATAAACAAATATATCGTTTTATTAAAACATTAGTATTTACATTATAATTACAAATGGCACTTTCAAAAATAATTTCCATAACTCCATTTCATAATTTTATAAAATAAATTTTTACTAAATCTCTCGTTTAATTTAAACTCCAACATCGTAGTTAATTAAATCGCTTGAGGGTAATAATTAAAAATGTTAGCTTTGAGGTGATTCCAAATGAAACGCAATTTGTTGCAAGCCTTACGCGTCCTTGGGAAAAGGGAAAACTCACTGATCTGCGGTTAATGAAGATGAATCTTAGCAGAGTAAAAATCATTAATATAAAAAATTAAAATAATTAGGAGGTTATTTATAAAAAGTTACAGTCATAGGGTTGTTTATCTAGATATATATTTTGCATTACCGGTATTAAATACTTTACCGATCTTTAAATAGAATTATTTATTTAAATAACATCTACCACGGCTAAAAACTACAGGTCTAGGTAGATCTGAACATAAATTTGCTGATCTCAAATTGTGAATATGAGTGGTGGTCGCGATCTAATCAAGTACGAAAGCCCTACCACCCCGCATAGATAAACTAAATACATATATGCATAATTGCACACATTATTTCATGAAATTTCATACACTCCTAAAACCCAAGAAGAGATGTATATCGCCTTTGTTCCGGATTTTTAGCTGATTCCTTTTTTTTTAGAATTTACTAAATGCTATTGACCGATAAGGTCTTGACAGCTTCAGCGAACTTTTGATGCAAACTAAAGTGGTATGGCTCAGGCCACTACCATAGGCATAAATTCCGCGGAATGGTAGCGTAGAGAACCCATGTATCTGCGTGTAGTGTGAGGTGCAATTTGATTCCTGATATGCTAGTGCATGAAAGTGTCTCTGTGTTACGCTGGTGACGGACACAGAAGCCTCCCAGCTGGGGATCGGGGAACGTCCTGGTCCTCCCCCGGAGAAGCCCACAGGTTTTGGCTAAGTACTTCCAGCAATCGTCACACAAACCTAATGAAGCTTTATAGACTTATGTGACCAGAAACATAGTAATATTTTTTTTTTTGCGTTCACAATATTACAAGAGTGTATACAATTAATTACTTAAATAAATATATGTGTAATAAATCTATAATTAATTCCAAAGTGTATGTTGTTATTTATTCGTTAAGAGCTAACAAACAAACGGCTTGTACCACCAATGAAGCCAATTGATCCCAATTGTGTCTGATTGAATCGAAAACATCAAAGAGATTATCCGTTTAATTAATTTAATTAATAGTACGTGCGTAAAACAGTTTAATTACAATTATTTTTGATTACAGATTATTATTTACAGATACGTTCGCCTTCTGAACTTATTTATACACATATATTGGCTATCATTATCGCTTCATTCTATTCATATTTAAGGTTAGCCTGTAAGTAATTCGTAGTCAAAATTATTAGTTTTTTTTAAACATAATAAAGGGCTTAATTCTTCATATAAAAATATAGCTAATCTGTCCCTTCAGAATAATGAAATATACAGTAAACGTTGCCCAACTTTAGATAATGGTTAGCGATCTCATAAAGAGAAACTGCACGAAAAAGGTCGGAAACATAAAAGAATTCCTACGCGTGAAATCCGCAAAAACGAACACTTCAACGTTACAGAAAAGACTTATATGCCCGTGGAGATTGCAAAAGTTTAGCTCGAAGCTTTCCCTCATTATCACGTACTACCGAGTTGTTGATTCTTCTACTAATCGTAAACTTTATGTGGTACAAGAAAAAGTACAAAAAAAACCAGGCAGCCATGGCGACTCCCGAAAGAAGCGAAAAGTCGAGACTTTGGTAAAACCGGTTTTTATTTTTAAATAAAATTATAAACACAATTTAACATATAACATTTGTCTGGTTTTTAAATCTATTGACGCTTCGAGCAATAATTTCCATATAGTTTGCTCATAATCAAAACATACGATAGGTTACGTAAGTATAGATTTTATTTATTTAAGAGTAATTTTGTATTATTTTACTAATCCTTAATGCTCCAATAAAGTGGCAGCCATTTGATAAAAACCTTTCAAAGGATGTATTTTGACATCTCAATATTCACGCTCAGTATAATTATTTTCAATAATTATAAAGTCATCTTCAACACAATAATCAAACTATATTACACAAAACGCCATCAAGAATATGTGATATAGAGTCAAACACACAAGTATAATGATCTAAAGAAAATACTGTTACTCGACAGACTGAGATCCCGCTCAAAAACATCAACTAGGATGCGATGAACTGTTACAATCTCAAGATTTTTGCTATGGTACTTAGGGTTTCGGAGTGCGCGGATGACATAATTTAGGGTAATAGCATCGTTTTATCAAAGAGTAAACGAGACAGATTTACTCATATCTTCTTATTTATATGTCTAATAAAGATTATTTTCGGCGGTGGGCTAAATTTGCTCTGATCTCTAACTGGTGAAGCTCTTGGACTTGCTATCAGCATGGTACATTGACTTTTCATATACTGGCAACACATCCACTATCATTTTCCTCGGAATTCACTGATTAACCTTCGTAACACTTTGGTGCCATTGTACTGGTTACCACTTTATAACTGAATAACTAAGCGCTGAAGCTCGAGGGTGAGCTGTCAAGGGTTCAAAGGGTTGACCAGTTCGAAAAAAATCTAAGCACATTTATGTTTAACTAGCATTGTGCCCGCGGCTGCGCCCGCGTTTCTTATGTTCTTCTCTGCGTTTTAATTTTTTTATACTGAACCCGAAATATTTTTCTAAAAATATTTTATAATATTTTATAAATATTCATTAATTTAAACATTAGCCCGTAAAACTGTGCATTGAATCGGATTTTTTTTTTTTTCATTTTTTTATGAATTTTAATTTTATTACGCGGTACCCTAAATATTTTCGAAAATCAAAAGTAACGTAGGATACGTTACGCGGAGTAACTTCAGCTATCAACCAAAAAAGTCTCGTCAAAATCGGTCAAGCCGTCCCGAAGATTAGCCGGAACAAACTGTAAGACGGACAAACAAAAATTTGAAAATTTGTATTTTTGGTATAGGTATCGTATATATCGTATATACATTCATATTCAATACAAACAAACAGTACAAACAGACACTACTATTTTATTTATATATAGAGTATTAAGCTGATTTTCTCTTATCCACACACACTTAAAGAACGATCATGTAATAAATCTCCGCAATCTTACACAAATAAGTCCCTTAATTAACCGAAATGAGTGTGAGGTAGGACTCGGGTTCTTATTTATAAAAATGTCAGAAGAAATTAAAGAGAAAATCATTACATTGGACATAATGATATAAAAAATGTTATTTTATTTTATAGATAAATTATTTTATTCCCATGTTAGTGAAAAATTATTGAAATGACCTTGTGCTTAGAATAGTATCGTGACGCGAAAGTCAAATGTATACCTGTATTTATTTATAACTTATCATATACTATACCGGTTTTTTTTTTTGTTTAGCATAAAAAATTGAAACAATGAATTTTATGTTGGAAATATTCGTAGTTAATTCGAATTAAATATTCGAACAAAAGGTTCATACTCGTAAACACGATTGTTAATTTCTATAGTTAAATATACTCATAATATGAAAGGCAGAGACACAAGAAATATAATCACCTCTAAATTAGTTAAATAAACCGCAGATATTAAATAGAACGGGTATTACAAATTCATAACGAAACTCCGAAAAATTGAGTCATCGTAGTTTAATTTCGAATGTAGATTATGTCCGACAAAAATATAATTTTCAACCGAAATCCAAACTGTAATCAGAATGTTCGATTTTCTCTCTTTACGCCGAAAAACAGTAACCGAAACTGTCACTTTTGGAGTGACAAGTGAAAATTCATTTGTGAAAAACCAAACGATAAATACGATACGATTCTAACTGAATAATCACGTGATGGTTTCAGGAACTTTTTAGGCCCCCAAAAATCACATGTATTTTTGGTACCAAGTGTTTTTTATATTCTAATTTAATTCTGGGTAATTGCGGAAATCGTGTCCCCAATCGAGTCAAGATTTTTCGATTCAGAAAGCGCGCGTTCATTGAAATAAGAAATACACGTAATTAATGGACGATCCCTTATGATTGAAGCAAAAGGTTGACACACCAGTAACTTTCGGCATCATCATGTCCATTAAGACTACTTGGCACCCAATTTTCCTATGGTAACAATTTTTTTCAAGCATTAGAAGTCGCTTCAACACGACTATTTATAAAACTCAAACTAAAAAAAAAACAAAAGATTTTTATATTCGAACCAATCCGAAACTGCATTTCGACGCTTCATCAAATACGTCTCACATAAAGAAGAAAACAATCTGTACAAAAAAAATTAAATCGTGAATAATTAATAATGTACCAAATCTTACAGATAACAGCTAAATTATTTTAATCTTTTTTTAATACAGGTAATTTTGTGTTGTACGAGTATGTCATCGGAGGTAAATATTTACTTCATATCGAACATTATGGATTACTTTGTTCATATTACACAGATACTTATATATTTTTTTCAATGTCTCTCAGGTGATAAACCAGCTAACGAATAGATAGAATACACAAAGAGACTTTAAAATAGTGTAAGATAGGAAGGAATTCGATGTCAAAATCAAAATAAAAAAAAAACAAAATGTGTCGGATTCTAAAGTTTCCATTGATCGCCACAGACCACACACACTGATTAAAAAAAATTGGTAGTTATCCTCTTGTTTCTATTGAAATAGGCTTAAGTTTAAAACAAAAAAAACATATTCACAGCAAGATAATATTACTGATATCAGATTAGGAAACCTTTCAATTAGTAATCAAGTTTTTATATCACCTAAAGTTAGTTTTATGTGTATATAAATTCACGGTTGACTACCAAAGACGCTGTAAAAGTAACAGCAATATTAACGGTTACTTACTAATTAAAGCTCTCTGCTCACTTATTTTTAAAATAAGTCAATTATTTTTCTTGAAAAAATAAAATTTCAATAACATTTTGTTAAAATATAAATTAACTTATTATGTAGGTATAGATTTCAATAAACTAATTTTTAGTTAATTACATTATTTTAACTCACCTTAAAAAAGTAGAAACTTCAAAATAAAAACAAACTCAAATAAAGAAGTAAAACAAATCAAACTTCTTCAACCGATTTCGAACACTTTTTCGTTATTTTTTATAATTACAAAAAAAAAATCAAGTTGTAAAACACACTTCCGAGCACTTATCACGTTACAGTAGCACGCTATATAACCGTTCGTATGATTCGAATTAGTTCGGAATAACGTAGCGCGGGAAATCGTTCCCGAGCGAGCGTACGAAAGAGTCTTTCAGTCGGACTGGAGGGCGTCGCATCTCAATGGACGCGGCTCGAGACACGCTACGCTCATGCGCGTTTCTCGTATTATTTTTATACGAAACTGACTTTCAGCTTTTTCACGCTTTAGCTTGGAAATGTATTTTCGTTTATAAGTGCACTCAGAACCCGGTGGTTTATACTAAAAAGTATGGTTCATTTCATTTCTTACCAGGTTATACAGCTATTTTATAATTACAGAAATTGTTTTTTTACCAATAATACAGAATTAAACTGCAACTCGCAGTTGAACAATTATTATATTATATTCCAACTTCCCTTTTAGAGATTGAAAAAAAAAACAATCTGTAATATATTTATATACGAAGACACAGCAGTTTTTATTTTGTTCGTGTATATTCCTTATTTCCAGTGGACCGATTTTGATCGGATTTTCTTTGTCACTTTATTATTATTTTGAATTACAAATTATAAAATGCAAATAAAATTTAAATTAAATTAGTAAGTAACAACATGTATCTAATGGGGGTTCAGTACTTAAAACAAATGTGGAATTAATATTTTTTTTACATTATTATTTAATATCCTATTTTTCTAATATAATCCCGGGTTATTTGGGATATGCTTTTTTATTTTTGCAAAATAATATGTAACATAAAATTATTAATTCAAAGCAAATGTATTTAATTTTTTAATACTATTAAAAATATTAATTCCGTTTAATAGGTGTACCTTGTTGCTAATAACAAATAATTTACTGTTCTACCATCGGCATTTTGTGATAAGAGAAATGATGCGACGCAATAACTTTGAAAATTAGTTACACATTATTGAATTAATAATAAAAATAACTGAGTATGAAAATATCATATATGTTGTTTTTTAGTTTCATTAACAATCTGACAGTTCTAACCGGCCTGTAGTACAGATATACTATAAAGACAATAAAAACTCATAAGTGCTGTTATCTATACTAATAAATAAAATTGGAATGTCTGTTTGTAATGTCAAATTTAATTTTTTTCTGAACTAAATAGATATAAATACGATGCCTATACAAAATATACAATTTAATTTTTTTTTGTCTCTCTGTCTGTCAGTTTGTTCAGGGTAATCTCCGGAACGACTAGACGGATTTTGACGGGACTTTTTTTGGTAGATAGCTGAAGTTACTCCGGGTAACTTAACTTAACTTAACTTTTAATTTTCGAAACTAATTAGGGTTTCGCGTAAAATAATTAAAACTCATAAAAAAATTAATAAAATCCGATTCAATGCACCGATTTACGGGCAAGTGTTGGAATTTATAAAAAATATTTTTACTTTATCTTAGTAATAAAAAAAAAAAATTAGGGTTCCGTATAAAAAAAAAATAAAACGAAGTGAAGAATATATGAAGAGCGGGCACAGAGCTACTAGGTAATATAACTTTTAATAATTAATAAAAAAATTCTATCTTCTAATCTAAATTTATACAATTTATTTTAAGCGATTGTATTATTCTCCACACATTTACTTAATTTAACATAATCACTATATAATTAACGGTGCTTTGGATTTATTTACATTACAATAACTTCTTCGTATAAATTGTCGGGTCCGACAACAGCTCTCTCTCCACAGCCACCTTCTCCAGTATAACATGCTCGCAGGAGACCACCACCTGCCAAGTAGGGATGGCGATATAAGATCCATTAATCGATCTTTTGGACCAAAAAAATCAATTTATAATAATCGATATCTAGCACTGAATCATTCCTGTGAATCGATCTTAAAACCTAGGAAATCGAGGTTAATTTTTTCTGGTTCTAAAAGAACCATATAATTATTTACAACTAGCCTTCCCGCTACTCCGTGCGCGTGTACTTACGTGTTTTTTGAAACGACGATTTTAATAAAATACAGATACACATTCACATGTTCTTTATCACATTCGACTACATCGTGTCTTAACATCAAGTAAGATAGTGGTCAAAGCGCTGAGGTAATTTCAGTTTTCATTTTTATAAATCGTATATATGAAAGTAAAAATACATTTAGTGCAAACTTTTTGCATTTTTACAATTTTAAAATAAAAATAAGCGATTATAGCCGGTAGATCGGTCGGTACTTCGCCGATGGACGTAGTTAGAAATTCACCTTTCCTATTCTACAATGAGCCTGAGCGATCGTTAAAGTTAAAATCAAATAATATATGTCTGTACTCGTCAAAAAGATCCATAGAAGCTCCGAAGTCCATCATCAGGTCGATCAATTCAATTCAATGCTAAACTGTCATTACTAAACACAAAAGGAGCTCAAAAACGAAATATATATCTCCACTTTCTTCTATGTTCTTCTTCTTCTTCTGTCAAACATCTTCTGTCAAGAAATCCCCTTGGAGCTTCGAAGCTCATCATCAGGTCGATATATTTAGTATTGTGGTACTGTGGCGATGCAGTGCATAATACTGTATCTGCTATATAGTGTTTTTTTTACACTATATAGGCTCAGGTTTTTTACCACAATCTCACCTGATGTTAAGTGACGATGTGGTTCAGGATGGTAAACACACTAAGCCTAGGTACTGGTTCTCAAGTGATGCTGCCGAAACACACCTTGAACTTTTGTTTTTGAACTTCTTCTTGTACACTGTATGAGAACAGTACTTTGACCACAATCTCATCTGATGAAAAATCAGTATACCTATGTTTTAGTGCGACAGGTTTTCAAACTTGAGGGTGGTAGCTACCCAGGCGGGCATTATTAAAAATGCTCTACCACCATGCTATGGTTTCCTCACGATGTTTTCCTTCACCGAAAGCTAAGGCCGATTTTAGAGTTGGATAGGCGGGATCGAACTCGCGTCGATTGACGCGGTATACGGCGGCACTACCCACTGCCCTATCATCACTTCCAGTGTATAATAATATACAGTCTATATGGCATGAACTACAAAATCTTGACCGAATAATATGATTTCTTGAGTACTTTAAAAACAATAATGAAATTCACAAAATTAGCACATTATTAGCCTTATATTATTTTTATTCACATTACGTTAATAGCAAATGTATCAAGTAACAATCAAACAAAATTTGTGAAATTCTGGATTAATCTATAGGAATAAATAAAATTGAAGTTTTACTAAATGAATGAATGAATGTATATACGGTATCTATACAAAAACAATTTTTAAAATATTTGTCTGTCTGTTCATTCGAGCATTCGTAACGGCTGGACCGATTTTGACTGGACTTTTTTGATAGATAGTTAAAGTTACTTCGAGTAACTTGGCTACTTTAATCTTTCGAAAATTGTTAGGGTTCCGCATAAAAGAAATAAAACAAACAATTTGTGGAAAACGACAATTCAATGGTCAGTTTTAAGGGTAAGTACTTGAATTTTTGAGAAATATTTTTACTTTATCTTAGTACCAAAAATGTTTTGGGTAAATATTAGGTAAATTAGGTTTACGTACAAAAAAAAATAAACCCATGAATTTTTAAACAAAATATGATTCAATGGACAGCACCATTAAAGCATAATTTTCAGATGATTATTTACGCACTGAAGAATATATGAAACGCGGGCAGAGCCGCGGGCACACAGCTAGTTTAACCTATAAGTACAAATTAACTTCATACATAGTACTTTTAATGTTTCAAAACAATTTAACAATTACAAAATTGTTATAACTCCATATATGAATAGCCGTTGAAAACATATATTTAAAATTTTCCTTTTATAATTATATGAAAACAATTTAGGGAACGTACTCAAGTTACATGACCGGTTTAAGGGCTTGGGAGAGAGGTCTTCAAAATACTACACTCAGTCACAGGAGCGAGGGGGTGGCTTAGGTTTTTGTCACGTAGTCGATTTCGGCGAGAGAAATTTCTCACTTTTTCGACCTATCTTTGAATATGGCACGCAGTGTTTAGTGCTTCTTAAGCTAACAGTTGGCCACATGAGGTTTTGTGTGTTATTGGAGAAATCGTGGAGTGGTTACATGTCAGGCCGTCGATGAAGAGGAAATGACTAAGTCTGAAAAAACTCCTGAGACTACTACTGATCAATTATGTATCCGAGTGGATTACTGCTGCGAACATACTCATTGAAGAGGTGTTAGACGGATATTAATGTAATTAAACAGGAAACCATTGTTGTTCTCGTAAATTAAATTACGGTAGCATTATATTGAATATATTTTTACATAAGTTTTTCTTCATAATATTTAATTTACTAGTAATTATAAGCATGCATGAATTAATAAAGACGATGTGTGAAATTATTTTCTTTGGTTTCATTTTCTGCCTGCGTAATGACATAAAATTATACATGTCAATACTACGTAAAATCTTTCGGGGGGTTCTTGGTCACGAATGGTTACCGAGGGCTCAGAGGGGTCGAAATATCAAAAAAATAGGTCACGTAGTATGTGGAACGTTCCCTTATATAGGTTTAATTTTATTCTAGTTTTGTTAATTTTACTATTTATTGGTGTTGTTATTATGCGTACATTTTATTATTGTGGTTTTTAATGTGAATCTAGATAAACGCTCTTTATACATTATGTAAATACATATATGTGACAAAATGTATCCTAGATGTTACTAATAAGTATAGATTAAAATAATATATAATTTCATGCAGTTCGATCCAGTAGTTTTTTTTTTGCGTGATTGGCGAACAAATTAATAAACAGACAGACAGACAGACAAAAATTTGAAAAATGTGTTCTATGAAATGTGTGTGAAATGTGTTCTGCGTTCGATTCTGAACCCCCCTCAAGGTATTTTTTCTGAAATATCTTCAATGTACAGATTTGATTTATTCACTATGAGATATTCACTTAATTAATTAAAAACTCAAAATATAGCTTTGATCAGTTTCTTTCGCTTGTTTGTGACATTAAAAATGTATTTTTGTATACAATTAATATGGCAGGCATATGGGACGCTTACTACATCTAGAGTATTTAAGGTGTACTGCCAACCATAAATTCTCTTCACTTTGATGAACCTTTAACTTTTTATATGCTTGTAAAAACAAGTCTAATTATTTTAAAATGATAAAAGATTGATTATTACATTGTCCCTTTTGTTTTATCTGATATGGATATACCTATAAATAGGCAAAAATAAAAGAGTTTAGTATCTCTTTCTCCTCGGTCTGTTTTTGTTTAATTTCTATTGACGAGCTTTTTGTGTTATCAATAATTTCGGAAACAGATTTTACCACAAATTTTGAATAATTGTTGATTATTTTCTACTTTCGACCAATAGAAGAATACTAGTTACGAATAAAAAAAAAAAATCGAAAACAGATCGATTTTTCTTTTAGACCTCGATTTTTTTGGGAATCGATTCATAAAGCTTTGATTCGAATCGATTAAAAAATTGATATTTTTCGGAAAGAATCGCCATCCCTACTGCCAGGTCTTCTCGCTGTCGAGCGTGGTCTTAACCACACTCGGTAATGAGAGGTCCGGCCCCACCGCCGCCACCACTGTGCGACACGGCTCATCCTCAGTGGCGGTCTCCTTAGCCCCACCGCAACGATGACAGGCGGCGGATGGCACCCTCCGTGTAGGTACCCTCCGAAGCATCCATGCCCGGATAGCACCTGGACAAGTCTAAATCTAAAGGTGCCGAACTCACTCACATACCACCTTTGAAGGACCTGACGGACGGCGTCTGCAATATAGCTACCGTAGCGCACATCCACCAGGTCCTTCTTCCACCGCCGAAAAAACACTACCTCTACCCACACTCACACTCTCATCCTCATCCTCTCAGCTCTTAACCTTCGACAGGCTGAAGCGGACCCCGCAAGAATATTGCTGGCACGTGCGTCCCCGTCTATACTGTTGCTCCGTAGACGGCCATGCTCCGCACGACCCCTGCGTAGAGATGGCGAGATCTCTAGCCGGGCCCTCCCGTATACGGGAGAACTAGCCCAGAACTGCCGTTGCACCGGCGATGCGTGGTTCGAGCCGCTCAAAATTTAACTCGAACTGCCATCGACCGTCCAGGGTGAGATCCAGATATTTCATCCAGGTCCCTATCCGGTGCCTAACGACCGAAATGCTCACTCCAGGGGCGGTCCTCACCCAGGGCCATGGAAAACCAGGGCCTTGGTCTTATGGGCCGCCACCTTAAATATATTTTTTTAAAGTAACGGTAGATATTTTTGAAGTTATACTTCTTTAGGCGCGTTATGAACAAATGATGAGAGTGAAATTTTAAGATGCGCGCGCATCTGTTACACAAAATTAACAGTATGAAGCTGTCTGCTTAACCGCTCATTAAGTCTCGAGAAAAAAGCTACCAACAAAATAGAAATTGAACCTCGATATTAGTCGCGCATGTTGGTACGCTCGTCACCTCTGATCACTGTTTTCATATTTATAATATTTATCAACATATTTCTAGTTTATTTAAAAAAAACTAGATATTTTGTGTATATAGTTGTTTTAAAGGTTGTTATTGAATGTATGAAATAGGTTTTCTAAAGTTTATATGCAAAAATAGTTGAGTGATTCTTCAACGCAGATCCCAACCTTGCATAATATAAGAATCCACCAAAAAACGATTTGTGGATTTTTTTGCGAATGAAGAGATTAATATTCAAACTTTCTGTTGATTGGTAAATTTTAGCATCCCGGGCAAATACCAGGCTTGCAAACCAAATTTTTTTATAATAAAGAACATAAATCCCACTGCTTGTCTTCATTAAAAACATTTTATTTCAAACCAGGCCTTGTGTATAAAAATAAACTACAACAAATATACATATATATAAATACACTTCAATAAATTAAAAGGCAATTTTACGTTTGTAACATATCAATTTAATATAATTCCTATAAACATGACCTCCTATTGAACAATAATTCATAAACCCAAATATTACACTGAACATTATAGAACGTATATAAAATAAATGTACGTAGTATGTATTTTTTTATAACTTTATTAATGTAATAATAATTAATGAAGGTGTAAAAAAGTTTTCAATGTAGTGTTTTGTATGGTTTTATTTATTTTATTTTATTTTTAATTCAGACCGGTTGTTCCGGTTTCGACAAGGAGATCGGTAACCGGAAGTCGCCGACCTCTAACGTGTTAAAGAGAAATGGCGACTACTCGATGGAGTTTGTTTCCTCTTTCACGAAAAATTCAACCACTTCTTCAACCGAGTTCGCAGTATCGGTGTCCAAACCGTCCGTATCGACGTCTGTAACAATTAATATAATATTAAGGGTTAAATTGGTATTTTTTGGCGGGATATCAGTCTGTCATGTGGCAATCATTTTCTTTACATTTATTAAACTTATATATTTGACTATATATCATGTAATCTTGGTAGCGTTTTGTGCGATATAGTTTGGTTATTGTATTCAAGTTAAGTTAATTATAGAAGCTCCATGGAAAGTTCGAATAGGATAAGCCACCGTTTTTCTGGAACTCAGTGACGCTGATACAAGATTGATAATACATATTACCCACATGATACTGGCACAAATTGTGTGTACACAGAATTGCCATTAACTAAGAAGAAGGGTTAAATTCCACTTCCATTCATATCAGGAACGAGTTTGACCATTTGCCTCCAAGCAACTATAAGTATGTTTCGGCATCACCGCTTTATACTTTAGCTCCACTGCACATCTCGACTGATCAAGGACGCCAGTTCGAATCATCTTTATTCAACGCTTTGATGAAAAAGTTCGGCATAACGAGAATACGAACTACGGGGTATCACCCGCAAGCTAATGGTCAAGTGGAAAGATGGCACCGTTCATGGCGCGCGGCACTACCACAAATTGGGTTGAAGATTTACCCACTGTTTTACTTGGGCTAAGGAACGCACTAAGAAGTGATAATAATCTCAGCCCTGCCTTAATGACGTACGGAACAACACTACGCATGCCATCAGATTTTTTTCGTACCGACTCAGGCGAAAATCGACGATGCAGACTACGTGCGTCAGCTCTCGGAGACCTTAGTGTCACTCACACCAACGCAACGACCATCAGCCAGTCATCACACATTCATCCACAAAGATTTGGCAACATGTACCCATGTCTTTGTTCGGAATGACGCCGTAAAGAAGCCTCTCACACCACCTTACGATGGACCTTTTGAAGTACTTGAACGACATACAAAGTATTTCAAAATTCAACTACCATTACGCACAGCTGTTATCTCGCTAGACAGATTAAGACCGGCTTACACACTCAGTGAAGTACTACATGGGAACGAGCGCAACGGAAACCACGATGGCCTCCACAAACTCTCGTCAAAATCAAGCCACAGTGGACTCGAAAACAAACCAGCCTTACGTCATTCGAAGCGGTCGCGTCGTAAAGAAGATCGTACGCTCCGCTTGAGGGGGAGTGATGTAGAGACCTCATCAACATCTAACGGCACACTAGCGCGAGCCGCGGGCGCACGGGTTACATATATTTAATACCTCGTATGAGAGAAGTCCGTGTGTCCCGTCTCGCTCGCACTCTGCATGGTTCTGATTGACCACCGTAATCTTTGTAAGCCCTACGACTAACGAGGGATCTTTTAGAATTTAAGTTTCACTATATGTCCTCAGAATTAATCAGAATCAGAATTATAATCAATTAATTAATCATATAAGAATCAGTTAATAAATAACTTTCAACGTGTACCACGACTTTCCCTCCAGTCATCCTTCAACTAGCGAGAAGCAACTAAAAACTTACAATCCCTGAGTTCGAGTCTGCGGGGTTTCTGATGTCGTTCCACTCTTGCGCCTTCGCTTCCCTGTACTCCAAATGCTTCTTCATCTGTTCAGTGCGCTTCGCTACCAGTTCCTGAAAATAAATTACAATGTGTTAGTAACAATAATAATAAGATGTAATTGTTTTTATTTTCCACGGGGGGAGGGAGGCGGGGAGGGGCGGTAAATTTACACGATGCGCGCGCAAGCGTCACGTAAAAACGACACCCTGAAGTTGGCTGTCAACGTTTTAGTTTTTTTCTATTATTACGTCAAAGAAGTATACCTTCATACGTGCGCGTGCATAAATACACATACTTTTTTTTTCTGATATGTTTCTTAAAATATATGTATATTTCTATCTTGGGAAGATTATAAACTATTTTTTTTTTATTATTACGTTCCATTGGTCATTTTAATACATTAAAAAAAATACAGACAAGTATGTGGATCGTAATTTTTTTTTTTTTAATTTAAATCTAACCCGGTCCAACTGGTAAACAAATTTGACAGGAACTCTATCAATAATAGATTGATTAATGATCTTATGACAAAAATAAATACGGAGTATAATTAAATAAATATATATTAATTAAATATAACTTACAAATTATGGGCTGTTAATGTATTATGTCGCGTATGTATGTGGGTCGCTCACAATGGGCCTAATAAAAAAGCTCAAAATTGCTTCAAGGGCAAATCTGAGTGTTAAAACTCCCACAGAATTTTAATCCTAGCTAATCCCTACATTTTTTTGTTTAGCATAAAAAAAAAAGGTTCCTTACAGGACCTGCGTGTTATGCGTGTGCAGTGATGTGCGTGAGCAGTGGTGTGCGTGTGCATTGGTGTGCGTGTGCATTGGTGTGCGTGTGCAGTGGTGTGCGTGTGCAGTGGTGTGCGTATGCAGTGTTGTGCGTGTGCAGTGTTAAGCGTGTGCAGTGTTGTGTGTGTGCGGTGTTGTGCGTGTGCAGTGTTGTGTGTGTGCGGTGTTGTACATGTGATGCTCAGTGCATGGTCAGTGTCACTGTATCGCGCTGGCGGCGACGTCAAGAGTCATCTCAGTTGGGAAACGAGCCACGTCTTGGGACGCCGCCTTGAGGCAGACCTATGTCCAGCAGTGGGCGTCTTCCGGTTGAATAGATGGAATGTATTATTATATACCTTGCTGGCCTTGCTACTGCGCATACGATCCTTGGACTCGAACTGCGAGTAGTACTTCTTGAGGTTCTTCTTGATCTCCTTCTGCAACTTTTCGGTCAACAGCGACGGCGGTCTCGGCCGCCAGTGGAACTGAGCGAAACCTTCCTTCATCACTCTGGAATTTATTAATTATAGCTTTTAATAACATCATATATTATCACATCGGTTAAATTTAACAAAAAAAAATACCAACGGTTGAAAGTCTCCAGAAGTGACTGCTTTAAACTATTGTGAAATAATAACATCACTTCTTTATAACAATTAAGATTTTAATTCGAAATGAAGTGATGATGGCGCTGTGGATAGTGCGGCCGGATTCCGCATCAATGGACGCGGGTTCAAACCCACCTATCTAATTCTAAAATCGGCCTGAGCTTTCGGTGAAGGCAAACATTGTGAGGAAACAAAAGCATGGTTCTAGCGTCTGGGTAGTTACCACCCTCAAGTTTACAATCCTTTTACAATCCTGGACCTCATCGTCACTTAACATCAGGTGAGATTGTGGTCAAAAGCACGGAGCCTATTCCGTATAAATATATTTATTTTTTAATGATTATCTGATTGGTGATTACGTAATTATATATTATAATATAACAATATTTATATATTAACTTTAGATGTATTATTTTTTTTTTTCAAAAATCATGGCGATTGTCTTGCTATTATTGTTAACAAGGCACTAATACTTGAATGTTCTCATGCGTTATTTTTTTTTTTATAACAATTAACAAAAAAACAAATATGTAATAACTACCTTCTAATGATTTTCCCCTGGAAGGACCAGATGTAATAGCCGCAGTCCATCTTGCACTTGAGAGAGGACACTCCAGTCACCACATAGCGTCCAGTCGGATCCCATTCGATGCCCGACATCTGTGAGATAATTACGAAAATACTGTTAAACGAGCAAGAAAAACTGTGAACTGTCCATTAATTACGTGAGCCATTTTCGGCAATTTTTCGACCGTACCTCTCCCCCCCCCCCCTAGTGAGATTTCGTAAGATTTTCCTCAAGCTTTTTTTTTTTGACAGGGGGAAATGCATTTACACACTACCCTTACCCATTGCATTAATGAGACCGAAGTCCCCCAATGCAATGGGTAAGGGGGTGCGGAGGAACGTCTCCGCACCAGTGTGGGACTCACCCGGGCATGAAGCGCCCGGAAATACCCCCTAAACCCCCCCCGGAGCCGCCTACCGCATTTGGGATGGGGACGATACGGAGTAAGCATGGCAATCACCGCGTCGTCCCCTGCGGTAAGCCCACTGGGCCCGTCCGACATCAGCCCAATGGGGATGGAGGGAGAAAGTCCCCCTCCACCACCGCGACGCCCCCTGCCCTAATCTCACGCGACATTCTTCAAAATTTATGTTTCGACTGTAAACGTTTTAAATTATTGGGAGAAAAACAAAAACACAACTTGTCCTATTACTTTTATTGAAGACTGGCAATACGCAACTATCAACACTAGCAATAGCGAATAAGTCATAACCCTATTGTGTCAGATTTGCTCATATCTTATTCTAGAAATAATATTTCACGCAATTTTACACTTTTCTGTAAGAAAAAAAAATTACGTGATATTTGCTAAGAACTCCCCCTCCTCCCCTCTAATGAGATTTGGGAAGATGAAGCTTGACCCCCTCCCCCCTAGAACATCTTACATAATTAATCGACGTCACCCGATTTGTTATTTAATAACTCTCAAATGATTGAATCGAATATAGTTTAATCGAGTAAAAGACCGGTTTTTATTTATTAAATAGACGAAATACAAAAGAACTATCATAGAACTAAGAAGTCTACCTGAGAATAAAATTTAACCGTCTCATAAAAAAACCGACCACAGATAAAGGCTGATCAAAGGAAACAAAATTAATATTGATCAAAAATAATGAACTTATAAGCATATTAATTTTATCCCAGTGAGAGTGTACTATGCTGGAATGACGTCATACTTAAGGGTTTCTTACAAGTTCTATAATAAAATTAATTAAAGGACACCCTCTGGAACCCCTACAGAAAAATCACAGATTTTTTTTAATAAACTAATACACTAATCAATTAACTCAATAAGTAAACACAAATTAATGAAACAAGCAACATTTTAAGAAATAAAATATCTCCTTACCTGGTAATGGTCGCAGACGTTCATAATAGTGAAATCGTTAGTGTCCAAAAACTCCAAAGCTCCACCGGTGAGACCCAAGTTGGCGAGCACTATGAACTGCCCCGAGGGTGACCAGAACAGATGGTTGAACGGCTTCCTCTCGAACTTCTTGCGCAGAGTCGGCGCCTGCCCGGTGTTCACTTGGTAGAAGCTGATCGAGATGTTCGCAGGGTCACCGTGGATTATAGCGAACTTCGACCCGACCGGTTCCCAAGCGAAAGCCTGCAATGGGTGTTAAAAAAAAGCCATTGGTGAATTTACAAACGAACTACCTTTGTTCACGACTAGCTGTGTGCCCGCGGCTGCGCCCGGGTTTCATATACTTTTCACTGCGTAATACAGTTTTTAATTTAATTTTTTAACAAGGGACCCTAAATATTTTCCAATTTATTTTTGCTACTAACATTAAGCGAAGATGTTTTCTCACAAATTCAAATACCTGCCAGTAAAACTGTGCATTGAATCGGATTTTTTTCCAATTTTTATGAGTTTTAATTGTTTTTAAGCGGAATCCTAATTATATTCGTAAAAATAAAGTACCCTATCTACCAAAAAAGTCCCGTCAAAATCCGTCAAATATAGTAGTAATAGTAAATATATCCGTCAGTATAGGTCTCGTATATACATTCATATCAATTTAGTAACAAAAAATAATTTTGACATAACAAACAGACACTTTAATTTTATTTATTTTGTTTATTAGTGTGACTCCTCGGTGTTGTATTTATTTAATTAAAACCATTGGTCAAGTATCAGCAATGTTTATCGACAATGTAATGAAATTTTAATTTAACCAAATTTACAAGACCAGCAATTGGACTAAATATTTAAATCAAGAAAATAGCCTCCAGCAATGATGAGAACACTGGAAATATATTTTTTCTCGTACTTTTTAACACCATCATTAGAAAATGGTGGTAGGGCATTTTCTAATGATGCCCGCCTGGGTAGTTACCACCCTCAAGTTTGAAAACCTGTCGACAAATACCAATAGGTGTGTTCCGGCAGCATCACTTGAGAACCAGTACCTCTAGGCTTAGTGTGTTTTACCATCCTGGACAACTTTGTCACTTACCATCAGGTGAGGTTATGGTCAAAGCGCTGAGCATATACCATGTAATAAAAAGAACACCCACAAAAAGCACATAATATAGTTCTGATAAAAAAAATAATTACAGACTCAAAAAAGAATACTAAAAACTTGATGGTTCTTACTAATAGGAAGGGATAAAGAGATAGCATTTGGTAATGAAATTAACCATTTAAAGAAACATCTTAAGCTTTATACTAAAAGAATAATATTATTAACACTTTAATATACCATAAAATGATGTACCATGTAATAATCTACATAACCATTTATTTGACAAAGACTATTAAAAAAGAAACTCGCCTGTATGGGTTCCTTAATCTCGACAGAATCAACGGGTATCTCCTTCTCTCTCATATGGAAAATTTCAAAATTATAATACATCCCAGAGTATTTTATATCATTTTTGTCCTTCTTCACTTTAGAATAACGATCGACTTTCACACACAGATAGTCGCCACTCTTCTGCCAGTGTATCTTACAATCGGCCACGGAGAACAAATTCTTGGAACGGATTTCCGTACGATTGGGTAGCTCGAGTAGAGTTACCCTGGCAGGGACATCTTTATCCTCGGCGACCCAGTAAGCAACTATGTTGTCAGTTGGCGACCAGCTAAAATCTCTGTAAAACAAATAAAAACAATTAATAATCCAAGCAGGTGTTATGTACCTGTAAATCTGATTTTTTTTCTTAAGAAATACTGTATCATATTTTATAAGAAAAACACACAAAAAATATTCGAATACTAAATGTTGTTGGAATTTTTTTTATTTAAGTATAACCACACAGAATGAGAGTTCCGGCAACACCGGTTCACATCACTACACTAAGTGTAGCTTTACTTTTTAAAAGATGGTGTTTCTTTATTGTATAGAAATGTAGTAAATTATTGTATGTCCGTAATTATGAAAAATAAATAACCTACATTGACACATAAAACAACTTTATCAACATGAAATCTGTGAAAGTTTTCTATTGGTAGTTAATTTTAATGGTCTAAGTTTCCATTGTAATATTTTAAAGGTATTTAAAAAAAAATGATTTACAAAATTGCTTATTATGAGTTTTTATTTATTATTACTGATTTTAATTCATATAACTTTAAATGATTTCCTCCACATAATATATGAACATAATTAAATTTACAAAAATATTTAATATTCAATGTTAATTGAACATGTATATTATAATTATGCTAAGGATTAAAATGAAGGATAGTATAGGATAGGATAGTAGCAATTAGCTTTGTTCATAAAATTTATATTTTAATGTATGCCATATATATGAGATATAAAAATAGTTTTTTTTAGTTATGTCACTCAGTGAAAGTTGTATTACTTTATGTGTCATTAATAAATATATTCAATCATTTTAAATATGTATAAAAAATATAATTTATGGATCAGAAGAAAAAAATTAATCAAACTCTCTGGGACAGACAAATTACTTCATCAGTTTCTGCAAATAGCATTATGGCTTAAAATTAACCCCACCTTATTCCTGGGATCTTAATAGACTTCTTATCCAACAATCCGAATCCTGGTGTCTCATATATTGAAAGGACATCGGCTCCGAGCCGAGCGAAGAATCTATCGTCTTTACTCCAGCGGAAGACAGGCCAAGTGACATATTCATCTGGTGGAGGAAAACTACGTTTCTCTTGTCCCGTCCTGTTTGTAATTTAGTATAATTAAATGTAAATGAATAATACAAACAAGGAAAGTTAATTTACTATAATAGAAATAATATATTTTAAAATTATAATAAATATTGTTACACAATTATTAAATTATTTTAAAAATTACAACTTATAAATAGGTAAAATCTATTAAAATTTATAATCAAACTTTACTTTGTTTCATTGCTCCCTACACTTATTGCAATTGATTGAATATTCAATATAAGATATGTATATCTTTTTTAAAGTTAGGCATGGACTAGATAAAATTCACACAGTCACTTTGTAGTTTGTGTTCTGAATAAATAATGATCTTTGTTCATTCTTTAAGTGAAATTGACTATTGTTTTCTTGTCTATAGTTTATATACAAAATTATATATAACAAAAATAACAAGTCAAATCAATAACTCTTAATAAAACAAAATCTAAGTTTCTAAATAACAATGAAATATATTTATACATACCTAATATCCCAAATAATCAACTTTTTATCGTCACCCCTATCACCGCTTGGAGAGAAAGTAACAATATAGTTTTCGCATGGCGAAAATGAAATAAACCTAGCTTCAGGGTGATAAAACTTTTGGAACTGAGAGAATTTGGGTCCAGCCCACAAGGCGACACCTCGCCAATGGAAGGTGGCCAGGTATGTACCCAAAGGTGACCACACAGCGTAAGTTTCAGTCCAGTTCTGTGAATAAAAAAAATTATATCTAAAGAATACTAAACTAAGAATATTTGTTTTATCAAAAGATCCCCAAGAACATTACCGATTTACCTGATAATAAATTCAAGCACTATGTCAAGCATCTCTTAATTTCAAAAGCTTACTCTACAAGGTGGATCAGTATGTGAAGGATAGTGATGTTGGAAATTTACACCCCCCCTTTGTGATTGATCTGCTAGCAATATTTGTAACTATGATCTGTATAGTTTTTTTTATTTAAAAATAATATGTAGTATATTTGAATTTATTAAAAAAAGTAACCAGATTGAGTTTCTTGCTGGCTCTTCTCGGCTGGGTTATTATCTAAACCGGTAGTAGTGTTTTGACAATTATAAGTACCTTCTTAGGGCCTAAATTGAATGAAGATTTTTTTGATTTTGATTTTAACATTACATTAGCATTTGCCAAAATAATAACTTATTATAACAACTCACCGGCCTTTCTTGTAACATCAAAGGTTCAGGCAATGCATTCTGCCACACCTGTAGACTGACCCCTGTACCAATGCCAACCAGGAACTGGTCATAGGCATCTGGATCCATCAGATACCATTGTAGGTCTGATTGTACTTTGAATGGCTGGGGTGAAGGTGGCTCCCATTCTTTCGGAATATCCGAGTACCTTAGGATTATAAATTATCATATTTAAAAACCATATAGTCTCTTAATTGAGATTAATAGGCAAACACAAAAAGTATTATCATCACAAGTGATCAGAAAAAGTGTCAAAGTGAAAGAAGTCAAGTGTCACTATTATCAATTAGTTAAAATTAAACTAAGCAATACAATCTTAGGTTGGTTCTAGTAACGTAGATCAATGATTTTTTTTAAATAAATTAAATTAAGGTTTCATAATAATTATTATATCTTTATAGTTTAAGACTTATTAGTAAAAACAATTGATCGAGTAGAGGTTACACTTTTTTCATTGTTACAAGCTATTTCAATATCCAAGGTAACTATTAAATAATTAATAAAATATAGAAATAATATTAACACCTAAAACATACCATATATCAAATATAAAACCTATTAATATCTTCTCTAGCATATTTAAACTATGTTTATTAGAATTCATTTAAAAGTTAATAATAAGATGAATTATGTAAATATAATAATTTTAACACAGAATTACAGATACATTAAATGTTATCTATATAACTTATTTCTTTCATCCATCAAATAATTTAAAGCAATTGATATTCAGTGTTATAATTGAACTATCAACTTAATTAACAATAAAACAAGCCTTATTTCATGACATATGAATAATTTTGTATTATATAAATCATTTGGGTTAAATAATATATCTTGCATAATCAACTTTCAAATAAATGACTACAACATTTTTTGTATTGACTGTATAGGACTTATTGTAGTAGTAATGCAATAAACTATAGTCATTGAAACATAAAGAACTTGTTATAAATTGGTATACTCACTTATTAAAATCTGTGAAAAGATTTACTAAAAATGTATGCTGCTTATCTAATTTACAATTATTTGTCGCCTTCACCGCTTCAGCAGCGTTCTGAGGATTGGTATATTCTAAGAATATGAATCCAGTCGTGGCTCCACTTTCAGTTGTTGGGTAATATTCATTGACAATCTTCCCAAATTTGCCAAAAATCTTATTTATAACGCTCTGAAGTTTCTCGAGGCGCTCGGGCCCGACCTGTGGGCAGCCATCGACAACGATCACATTCTCGTAACCATCAGATTCCTTTGGCTTTTGCTCCAACAGGTCTGCCAATAATTCTGCAACGTCAAAGTTAGGTTAGATTTTATGACTTTCATTACGGAGCACAAAACAATAACTAAGCACTTATTTTGTATCGCTGAAATTTTAGAATAAATATATCATCAGCTGTGATTGGTAAAAATAGTAGCAAACTTCAAAATAAAGTTAGAATAAGCGTGGGTGACGCATATGGCCGGTTACTAGTATCACAGAAATGCCTACCTTCATCGGGAATGTCGTCGACAAATCCCTCAGGATCATCAAAATCAGGCTCTTCGTCATAATTTTGCTCCTCATTATCACTCTGAGGATTTTGATTCACTTTTTCATCGCCTTTTTTCTTAGCCATTTTGACAATCTAACATGTAGTATAGGAAGACACGCCATTAGTGACAGAGACATATCATAGATACTTTTTTTTTCGATTTTGTGCGTTTTATTCCTATTGTTGCATTTTTAACAAATTTAAATTTTACTTTTAATATCAAACTCTTTAAATACTATTATCAATAAAAATAATAAAGCTTAAATAGTTTACGTTCAATTTATACAGTTATAATATTGTCACATTTCCCCCTAATGTTCTTAACCGATGTGTTTCTCTGGACTAAATTACAAGATCACTGCGAAGGAAGTCGTGGTCAGAAGATATTATACAGTAGTGGATTACGAAGCTTTAAACTTTTTTAGGTTTGATTTGGTTACATGTTAAATACATTACTCTTTAATATAATTTTAATCGATATGAAATGTTTTGTTAAAGTATACTATATTTAGAATGATAATATGTTTCCATATTACATGTTATTACAATACTACATGTACATTTCGAGAGAAAAAACAGAACAAAACGAATAAGAGATAGATAACAAAAATACTAATATACTCTGTTATGAGACATCCAAAATGGCCGTCGAAAATAAATTCCCGCTGGAAATTAATATATTTTAAAGGTATGCCATTAAGTACGATTGATGTTTTTTAAACCGAAACAGAGGCGGCTCAAAATGTAATACCTACAGTATGTAACGCTAATTTTAAATAAAATATGTAAATGCTGAGGTTGAACGATAAAACTTTATTTAAGTTAACATTCTCGTCATTGATTTCCTGTCATTAAATTTTCCAAATTCATACGTAAGTATGTAAACAACTATATACATAAAAAAACTTTTTAAATCAAAAACAAACCGACTTCAAAAGAAGCGATGATGGCGCAGAGAGTAGTGCGGCCGAATTCCGCGTCAATCGACGCGGGTTCGATCCTCACCTATCCGACTCTAAAATTGGCCTAAGCTTTCGGTAAAGGAAAACATCGTAAGGAAACCATTATAGCATGGTGGTAGGGCATTGTCTAATGATGCCCGCCTGGGTAGTTACCACCCTCAAGTTTGAAAACCTGTCGCCGAATACCAGTAGGTGTATTCCGACAACATCACTTGAGAACTAGTACCTCTAGGCTTAGTGTGTTTACCATCCTGGACCACATCTTCACTTAAAAACAGGTGAGATTGTGGTTAAAGCACTGAGCCTATCCCGTGTAAAAAAAATAAAAAAATCTACTATAAAAATGCTTTTGAAAGTAAAAAATCTGTTTCAAGTAAATAAATACTACTTATATAAATAAACTTTATTAATCTGTTTCAGTTGACTTCAAGTATCCTTTGTTTTAATATCTTTAATAGTTTTGAAATCAGTGCCAGAGTACGGATAATAAAGTTGTGTAAATGTTCGTCGCTATTATTTAAGTTTATATGTAATTGTGATGATGTTTAGGCAGTTATTTTCATTTATAAATGTGTACATTGGTTAACTCTAGCTAGCACCGACTCCAATATTATTAATGGTATTAAAACAAAGGATATATAGAAGTTAGCAGAAGTAGATTAATAAACTAATTATTTTGAAGTCGGTTTTGTTTTTAATTAAAAAAAAGCTTTTTTCTTTCCATTTTTTAGTTTAAGTATATACTTAGGTATTGCTGTAAAGCCTACTAATAATTTTGGAAACGAATATATTAAACACGTGTGAGTGTCTACAATTTTCTCGATTTCCCTGAGTTCCACTGACCAGATCCTGATTTGTTGGAAATGGGACCACCACAGGGTGTGTACTCCTTCGATTAAAATTTTGCAAATCGCTCCACAATTGACGGAGAAATCCATTAACAAATAGACACAAAAAAAAAATAAAGACGAATAATTGAGAACCTCCTCCTTTTTGATGTCGGTTAATGACGGGCAATAGACATAATTTGAGTAACAAATGACAGTAATTATTATGATTAGGTTACCTATTAACGACAACATAATTAGTGGTGTATCGAAAAATCCTCTATAACTAGATTTACGGTGATGAAAGCCACGGCAGTAGAGTGTGGTGGTAGATTAGACGGTCGTCTGTCTTTCACTCCCACTTTTATTGGATCTTATATTGTTATCTCCTAAATTGTTTTTGGGGATTCCATTCAGAATAAGTGTTGACACGATATATGATATCTTAACTTTGCCCTCCCAATACATCTTCGATAACTTAATGCATATTCGTAAAAATTTAGACAAGCTAGATCTAGTGAATGATCGTCATAATTTTAATATTAGAAGTAAAGACAAGTTGGCCGTCCCACGCTTTAGGTTAAGTAAGTGTAATAAAAGCTTTATAGGTAATAGTATTCGGTTTTACAATAAGATCCCAAGTAACATTACCGATTTACCTGATAATAAGTTCAAGTATTATGTCAAGCAAGTTTTAATCTCAAAAGGTTATTACAGGGTGGATCATTACGTGAACGATAGTGATGTCTGGAATTATCCCACATCTCTGTGCTTCCACTAACATTATTAAAACTACGATTTGTACAGTTTTTTATATGACAAAAAAAAATTATATATATTATATTTATTAAAAAAAAGAACCAGATCGAGTTTCTTGCCGGCTCTCTCTTCTCGACTGGGTTGTTTTCCGAACCGGTGGTAGTGTTTTTTAGACATTCATAAGCGCCTTCTTAGGGCCTAAATTGAATAAATAAATTTTGATTTTGATTTTGATAGCAAACAACAGCGTAGTTATTTGTACTCTATAGTTTGTAACAGTTTAAAAATATATCTTCGGTTTAACACGTGCAATTGAAAATATAATCGAAAAGAACTCCAATAAGGGAAGCGACAATCCGATAAAAGCGATGGTGATGATCAAGAAATTCTTTCAGTGCTAAGGATGCCTTCAAAATTAACATTTTCCTTGCAATTGTATATCGGTTAAATTCCCGAACTGAACCTTCGAAAATTTTCGTATAAGAAAGTATTCAAAATTTTTTCCCCCTTTAAATTTAGAGGAATGAAATGTGAAGTGTTAAAATTATGTGCAATTATAGTATAGGCGGCGATTGGATTTCGCCTATAGGCGGCACATTTGTAAATCTGTCTCGGAGAATAAATATGGTTTATCAAATTTAAAAAGTCTTTATTCAATTTAGGCCCTGATAAGGGGCTTATGAACGTCAAAACACTACCATTGGTTCGGAAAACAGCCCAGTGATCGAGAAGTACCGGCAAGAAACTCGATCTGATTGTTTGTTTATATATTTTATAAACCTATACAACACATTGTTACAAGCTTTATTGGTAGATGCACAAATAAGGGTGTAATTTCCAGACATCGCCATCGTACACATAATGATCCACCCTATAATAGCTTATGCAAATTAAAACTTGGTTGACATGGTGCCTGAACTTGTCCGGTAGATCGGTAATGAGTTTTTTGGGACTTTATTGTAAAATCTAATACTAATACTCTTTTCTATTCACTCTTAGACTATTTTTAAGTCGAGGCCGTTTTTAAATAAGTACACAATACGACTTTAAATTAATAATTTTTTTACATTCGCATTCGGGACAGTGACGTCATATGTTGTAAGAACGCGTCTCGTTGGCTGTGATAAGGGTAGCATTTGCGACCGACGGTGCGATGACGGGTCACTGCACATGAAAATTGAGGTCGCGCAATACGTGCACGTTACTACATACCAGTACGTTTTTCTATACGTTGGTACCTACGTGTCAGAGCACATAAACGCAAAGGCATCCATTCGCTTTTATTGTACTTAGTTAAAAATTTGTCTAGTTGTCAACGTTCTAGGAAATAACGAAAATAAATATCATAAAGTTGTGCATAACTTCAAGTACCTAACTAACAATTATGTAGTTGATGATAATAATATAACCTTTTACAAAAGAGAGTACAAAATACTCGAGGACGACTACATATATTTATTCAAGTAAAAAAGTACATTAAATATATAATATACAATATAATTAAATATTACAAAAGTAAATAATAGTATAATTATTACTATTACATAAAATACTATAAATAATTACATTAATTAAATTAAATGACGGGAAGGTTCCCAGAAGACGACTTGCGAGTTCCTTGAAAAGGTTATGAACTCTCAGGCTCCACGGCCACAGAGTCTCGACCCCAAACCGTACAAATATGTATTCCTCACCATAGGCAGAATGATTGCGCCCCTTGAGATCCTCCCCTGATGTAGATGCTGCGCCGGCCTTCAAAGAGGTAACTAGAAGCTTTGATGATGCTAAAGTATCGACACAAGTAGCATACAAAAGGCATCTTCCAAGGCATAAGGTTACGCAATTGGGTTTACACCCATCGGATATTTTGCCATCGTGACACATTAAACCAATAGGTTCCAAGTTGGCTGGTATATTAACACTGGCAAAAGCCCGAAGTAAAACGTCATTAAGGGATGTGTGGCTGAAACAATTAATAAAAATTATGAATAACTGAAGGTGAAGGTATATGTTGCGTGTGTCAAATGCTCTATTAAAGGTCAAAATGAAATAGCAACCTTAAAATTATAAATTATACGCAAAAATGCGATATAACTGAACAAAAAATAGAAATAAGTATATAAGCACTATGATAAGAATTATGAATAAATAAAGTTCCGACAAAACAAAATATAATAGAACAAGAGATAAGAAATAAAATAAGGATTGTAAATTAGAAATAGGATTTAAGTAAATATAAAGATCCGACATAATCACAATGCAATAGGAACACATAGATAAGAAATACAATAAGATTGTAAAATAGAAATAAGATGAAAACAATAAAAGTATCAATAAAATAGGGGAAAGCCACAAAAAAAGTAAACAAAACTCGAATTATGTCTGAGACGTAAGGGAAGTAAATAAAAAAAAAAAAAAAGGGGTGGTGTGACGCGAAATACGACCTACTCTTTCTACAAGCCAAACCGTAATGCCCTGCGACTTGACTATACCACAATAGCAACGATGTGAATACACCCACGATACCCCTAAACGTACGCAGGGGATAGTCTGAATGTGTATTGTCTAATTTATTGACAATATTCGGCGACGGCAATACCTTGAGCCAGAGGCTTGACTCCCACACACTGTTATAAAGATTATTCCGTACTAGTTTACAGAGCGGCTCATCCCAACACCTTTGAGAGTTTACAACTTCAGGACAATTTGATTTTTTGCAGGCTGCAATCGAAGCATTTTTTGTCTTGCGATAAATCAGATATTTCAGAAATATTCAAATTTAGATAAATTATTTAAACCCAGACTTTTATTACAAACCGCCGATAATAACATATAAGGATGATTTGGAGGACTTAAATAATACTAATGAAAACGTACCTTTTGGATAATAAATGCGAATAAACTTTTAATTTTTTAATCTCCTCCGTTAGCAAAAATAAGTACCTATGTTAACGTTAGCAAAAATCATAGAGTCAAATATTTAAAATTCATAAAGATATTCTGTATGACAGGAAAAGTATTTATATGTGGATTAGAGATCTCCATTTCCATACTACTCAATACAGTATAACAAGATGCCGAAAGGCGTCGTAGGCCAGTAGATTGCGCTGATTGGTCATTCATGTATGAGTTACCATTTGTAAAGTCGTGTTATTAAACAAAGATTTTTAATCATTAAATAAAGTGAACTGCATTCTTAACATTTCTTATCAAATCCCATTATGAGTTTTATCTCGGCATTCTCTTTTTTTTAAAGTGTCAGTTTGTGGGTACCTATACCTACATACCTTGTATGTAAGCTTGTGCAAGCAAAGAACCATGGTGAGCTGGTTTCCATAAGCTTTGCATTAAATATTAGGCCACATGTAGATGCTGTACTCGACATTGATTCCAGATACGTAATCAGTAATTTTTGGGGGTCCTTATTTCAACGTATTTGTATTGTTTCTGTTGAGCATGTTATAAAATATCCGAGCTGAAGATAATAATATCGTGGGAAAAATAGATGGCAAACGTTCCAGAGAAAGAAATGAGATTGTTTTTTACTATGGAATCAAAAATGCCCGTGGCGACGATTTATATCAAGTTACAGAAGAAAAAGTATTACATACTAACGCTGGTCCAAAAATGTTAATATACCAAGTCTAGAATATGAATATGGTACTGGAGATTTATCGTAAAATTTGCTAGAGTAAAATAGAAGGTGCTTGTGGTTAATGCGCTGCTATACATCACTGAGACAGTTTCATTTCAAAAGATTTCTTTCTGATTTCTCACGCTCAGTAGTAATTAGTACATATTAGCTTTTTTTCCTGTTTAAAACTTCTCTTAGGCTTATTTTAGATAAATTTAAATTTCTTGTTGAATTAATACAAATTAGGGTTATTTACTTTTATTATATGCTAACGCCATATTGAATTATTGTATGATTACTTCAGTGAATAAAAGTCAATCCGCCATCTTTATTTACCTTTATTATGAAGTTTGCCATCCAAATGTAATTTTACTTATTTATTATAATGCATTTATCTTCTAGCAGAAAAATGATAAAAATTAAATTTTCTTTCCAATGAAAGGCTTAATGCCTTATAATTTTCTAGTAATAAATACCTACTAAATTAGCATCAGATATTATAAACAAAATATAGAAGAACATACATACCTCAACTCTTAAAAAATAATGAAATAAACATAAATAGCCCAATGTCCATTTTTAATTTGTTTCGATACGTAACTGGTTATTTTAACTAAACCACTAGGATTTAAACATTACATCAGGATGGGTGCTTTGACTGATAAATTGTTGCAAGATTTCATTAGTAGGTAAGTCCTGTATTGTTTTTGCAATGTTTTTTTTTTTTTTATATTGCGTATAAGTTCAGACCTAAAGCTGGATAATCGATTGATAAAGGCTATACTTCGCGTGAATTCATAGTAAATAATATGGTTGTGTTACTGTACTTCAAATGATTTGCAGCTATGACGTCTTTTGGAACCTAAATTCTTTATACTAAAATGATTAATCTTCGTTTTTTTCTTTTTCAAAATTATGCCACTACTTACATAATCATGAGGGATGATTACGTATGAGCTTTGCTTAATATTCCTAACAAAGTCCACCCCCCTTTGCTTACCTTTTATTTGGACGAGCCTTAACATCAGAGGAAGTGGAAACATTTTGTGAATTTAAAAAACTAAATGTTTACATATTTCTGATTGTGGCTGGTAGTACCTAGCCGAGTGGAGATTACAAATAGCTAGCTATATTACCTTGCTTCATAGAGATGTTTACTCACGCTCCTTTCAGAATAGATTAGGTGGATACGAAATATGATTAGAACCTACGACAATTTACGCTATAACCGACTATACTACTGTTGGAACATAATCACTTAGCATATTAATCCCTTTAGTTTAGTTTAGTTTATTAACCGCCTTCAAAGAGAAGGTTATCCATACGTCTCAATTTTTTTTTGTATGTTTGGTACACTTCTTATCTCTCTATTGTGGACCGATATGTAATTTTTTTTTATTCGAGGTAGTCCTATTATTACCAAATCTGGATCTGATCAGTGGATCTCAGGGAAATCAAGAGAAACCCTAGAATTCTACAGAATACTTATACATTTTTATATATATTTGTTTCCATAGCTAATCAAATGCTTGCATTTTGCAGTCACCATCTTATTTTGCTATCTGATGATGGAAGGAACAAAATTTTTTGTTGGTCTACTTAATTTATATACACAACAGTGAATAAAAAGTGAAGGAAAACAATCAAATTAATACTTCTCTAAAATTAATTTTAGAGAAAAATCAAAAACTAGCTTCAAAGCTACACCTAAAAGTAAATACTTAAACTAGAAAGTAAAAAACAAAACTTTTTTAATTAAAAACAAAACTGACTTCAAAAGAATATACTATAAAAATGCACTAAAAATAAATTAATAATTACTTTTATAATCTACTACTGCTAACTTCGATATATCCTTTGTTTTAATACCTACTATTAAGCCATTACCATTAAATGTGCAAAAAAAACGCGCAAACACCGGCAAAGGAAGGAGTTCCTATCCTTCCGATGCGGACAGACTGGGCAAGTAGATCAGGATTGCCGTCATGAGATGCCACACTGCGCCCTGTATGAAGATAGTGGCAGACAGGCAACACTATTACATAGGGTCCATGACTCATACGGGACCATCTCAAAATCGTACACCTCGAATTGACAAATTAATTAAAAATAGACAATTTACGAAAGCTTAAAATAAAATAACTTCCTTCTTAAACACGAATTAAAAATAAGTATCCCCTCACTCTAAATATAACCTCCCCAAGTATCTGGCTGCGACCGAGCCTAATCGTGACAGGTGTAAAATTAACATAACCTATATGACAAAGGGTTTGCCCTACGTTGTGTCACCTACAGATAGGACGAAGCGCAGACGGCCAGTTGGTTGGATTTCAGGAGGCACAATCCAGCGCCGTCCGTTAGATGCCATACTACCGAAACATGGTGGGAAGGTTCATGGGGCTCGACTATCTGTTTTAATAGTTTCGGCCGTCTGGGTGACAGCTTCTTGTGTACCGTAGTGGCTTTTGACTGTAGTTTTGACTGGACCACCTATCCCGCGTGGGCACGTTATGGCGGCAGTCTCTACGCCGTATGGCTTTAGTGGATATTTCCAGTAACTTTGTGACACCGAGTAAAAAAAGAACACCCTAACTTCCTAACAAATTTTGCGTATATCATGGGCATTTGGGCCCAGTAATAATAGTAAAATTTTCTTTATTTTTTCGTATGCAAATATAATGATTATAAAATTCACCACACTGAGTTCTAAAGTATATGTAACTAGCTATGTGCCTTTGGCTGCGTCCGCACTTCGTATATTTTTCACTGCGTGATATAGTTCTTAATTTTTTTTATACGGAGCCCTAATTATTTGACAACTATTTTTTTCTTCTAAGTACTAAGCAAAGATATTTCTAATACCTAAAAATTCAAATACCTGCCAGTAAAACTGTGCACTGAATCGGTTTTTATTTCAAGTTTTATGAGTTTTAATTTTTTTACGCGAAACTAATTATTTTCGATAAAATAAAGTAGCCTATAGTTATGCACAGTAACTTCAGCTATCTAACAAAAAAAGTCCCGTCCAAATCGGTCATGCCATTCCGGAGAATAGACGGAACAAACAGAACACAGACAAAATTTTAAAAAATTGCAGTTTTAGGTATTGGTATCGTATACACATTCATATGTATTTACTAAAAAAAACAGGCACCTCAATTTTATATTACCGACATTAAACTATGCTATTGTTCAGGCTATGGTTCTGTTGTCTTCCATTATACATTCGAAACAGTTTACGCTTTAATTGTGTTAATTACCTTTTGCGACGAGTGCCTTCGGCACTCACCCCCCAAAGTTACGGTGACGCTGTAAAGGCCCTTCTGGGCAACAGTATTAGCCAGGTCATAAAAACAAAAAAAAACTACGCTTCAATTTTATTTACATATAAGTATACATGAGGTTTACGTTTTTAAACAGCGCATTTGTTAACAATCATTATTGAAGCAGTGCTGACGCATCGCGCGATCAATTCACATCGCATATGTGTACCAAAATATATAGGGCACATATTTTACTAACGTACGAATATTCCCATTGTGCGAAAAAATAACACTGTTTGTTCGTGCAAAGACGTCCAATTACGACGCCGCCGTTGGGACTTCATTTAATAGGTTAACCTTCACAATAAATGTTTGTAACAATACAAATAGAATTATTGTTGTTATTAATATAGGTAATAGCTAGCAGGTACCTATAACGTTAGTGTTTACCATTTTGGGCCACATCGTCACTTAATATCACATGAAGTTGAGATCATAGCGCCGCACAGTTTAAAATGAAACAATAATAATAGTATAAAAATATCATAAAGTACCTCCAGTTTCTATAATCGTAAATTATCTATATCATAAAACTATATTGCTATTTCCTACCGCTTCATAAAAGCATAATGATGTCACCTTTGTTTTAATACTGGTACGTGTATTCACTGTATATATTATAATAAACCTTCAGTTTATTGTTGTTAATACTAAATATTCATTAACTATTTATAATTTTTATGGTATATATTTATTATGAAAGGCGTCTGTCTATTAGTTATTTGGCTTATAATTCGAGAACTAGGTATGGAGATGACTTATTTTTGAAGGGAAAACTTATTTAGCCGCGTTGAGGGATTCTCGGAAGAAAAAAAACTTATATAGATTCGCGTTACCGAGAATGTTATGAAGTCAGCCGTCAACATGTCACAGTGTGTCAAATACAAGATGGCGTTTATGTACTGTCGTTTCAAAAATAAATAATATAATTTATATCTACCTATGTTTTGATTATGAATAACCTATATGAAAATGTACATAATTATTGCTAGGAGCAATAATTGATAGATGTAAAAAGTAGACAAATATCATACATTAAATGTTAGGTTATGTTAATAATTTCAGGTAATAAATTATGAAATTTTAACATTAAAAAATAGGTTTTTCAAAGTTTTTTTTAAATTATCCTAATGCTTAGGGAATTGTGGTAATCGTAAGAGCTTTGCTTACTATTCCTAAAAAGGAAAGAGGAGGTTGGAGGAGAGGGGTCACATAGCTCACGTAATAATTGAAGAATCCTATATTACAAAATATAAACAAACATAAAAACTATATATAGCGAGATAAGATATTTCAAAAAGTCGAAAATTTCGTGACACGATCCCGGAAGGGCCAAGTGCTCGCTGGACTTACTAAGAAGAAACTGTATTACTGTAAGGTCAATCTATGGAATTTTTCTAGAACTAAAATCCAATCATTTCTAATTTCGATAAATCTTTCAGATTTAGCCTAAGTAATTCATGAAAATTGGTTTGTTGGCCTTATTATAGCTATACCTACTTTCTTGATTAATTGTCTAACTATGGGTGAAAACCGCATCAAAGACGTTAGCGGTAGCTAGAAGTTAGCGGATCAACATACAGATAGACACAGAAAGCGACTTTGTTTTATATACATTGTCATATATATTTAATTATGTTCTTACAAATGATTTGCTAGAGCACTTTTGTGCGATTGTACCAGTCAAAATAGCCAATCATTAATCATGAAGATAATAAAATAGTGCTTAAACAGCTTCACCATGACATTGGGGGCGAGTGCTGAAGGTACTCAACCGCAAAAAGGTAACTAACACGCTAATAGAATTAAAATTCGAATATATGTAACACGTCAACTATGTTTTTAACGCACCTACTTTGTTACTCTATGGTTTTTAGGTTATATTCCATTGTACCTATCGATATAAATGTTTGATCTCGAATTGCGCGTCAGTCAACGAAGGCCTATTTGCATCGTCGCAAAAACAAACGGCGAGTCGAGAACGAACAGCTTGAGGCTCAGTCAGCTCAGTACCTTCGCTCTCGTATTCGTGAGGCGTCGTGTTCTCCGCGGTGTCCGCCCATAGATAATTAATACACACATAAGTACATTTATCAACACGCGCTAAGGTAATAATATTCGACAGCCAGATGAAATTGATTTAAAAAATATTTGTTTTAAAAACTGTTACTTTATATAGAGTTTTGTCGTGTATGTGAAAGTTTTTTATTAATACTTTTAAAGTAGGCAACGTGTGTGTGCTTATGACAAGTTTATTATTTGTTTTCATTTGAAATGAAACTTGTGTTGTGGCTATTTTATTTTTACTATTTAGATTCCATTGTAGCGAATCTCAGTAATATTTTTACTTATGATTTTTGTTACAATAATTTTCCAGTACTAAAGTAGGTATATTAAAGTTTTTTTTTTATTTCCACATAAAATATGTTTCTTTATACATAGTTATATGTTTTACAACAAACGTATTTTTAGTTTTTAAACTTGTTGTGGTTAAAAAAAGCAAAGAAAAAAATTACTAATACTAGAATGACGTTGAGTAGATATCTATGTAGATAATATAAACATTCGTATTATGTAAGTGATAACTAAAACCACAATATTATTAACTACATAATTTATATTCATTATTTCAATAATGAGAAGAAGAATTCTTATGTTATTATACATCCTCATAGGTACTTTTACCCCTATGCCTATACTAATAAACAAAATTAAAGTGTCTGTTTGTAATGTCAAATTATTTTTTTCACTAAATAGATATGAATGTATATCCAATACCTACTTATACCCAAAGTACAATTTTTAAAATATTTGTCTATCTGTCTGTTTGTTCTGGGTAATATCCGGAACGGTCGGACCGATTTTGATGAGACTTGGTAGATAGCTAAAGTTACTCCGCGTAACTTAGGGTACTTTTGATTTTCGAAAATAATTAGGGTTCCACGTAAAAAAATTAAAACTTATAAAAAATTGAACAAAATCCAATTCAATGGACAGTTTTATTGGAAAATGTTTGAATTTATGATAAATATTTTTATCTTTTCTTAGCACTAAAATACTTCAGGAAAATAATTAGGGTTCGGTATAAAAAATTAAAACACGATAAAAATAATTATTATATGAAACACGGCCGAAGCCGCGAGCACACAGCTAGTTATTATATAAAAGGCAACGTCTGTCTGTCTGTCTGTCTGTCCGTTAGTAGGCTTAACTCGAGAACTACTGGATCGATATATGGTCCTATTTTATTTACAAATGTGCTATTTGGTCAAATTATGAAGATTGGAAAGTGATTATTATTTAATACTTTATATGAATTTTTATTGAGTTAAATAATGGAGAGGTCTATGCTCAGAGTTTTTCTGCGTGATCGAATCAGAAATGAAGAGATCCGCAGAAGAACCAAAGTTACCGACATTACCGGGAGAATTGTCAAACTGAAGTGGCAATAGGCTGACCATATTGCCCGTAGAACCGATGCCCGATGGGGCCAACGGGTTCTCGAATGGCTACCGCGTACTGGAAGTCGCAGCGTGGGTAAGCCCCCCACAATGTATACCGATGACCTGGTGAAGGTCTCGGGAGTCCGCTTGAAGCGGGTCGCGCAAGACCGGTTGCCGTGGAGATCTTTGGGGGAGACCTATGTCCAGCTGTGGACGTCTTTCGGTTGAATGGATGGATGGAAGTTAAATAATTAAATATTTAAAGCATATATAATATAATGGGTAATATAAATAGTACATTATGTATAACCTAAAAGTAGACAAAAATATCTATTATAATTCATATTTTTAGCCGACAATGGGGTGGACTCTGTTTTACATAGTCATCCTTACTACGGTCGTACGTGGCCAAGAAAACCAGGAGACATGCCTGTCGACTGATGAAAATCCTTACCTACTCTTCGGATCAAAGACTGCTTATATCTTCGCCAGCCAAGCTACCCCGAATCTCAAACTGCAGAATATTCCGGGTAAGTTGTATGTTTGTGTAATTTGTGAAAATTCCATGATATTGATCTATACGAGTATATTGGCCATATGGCGGAAAAGGAAAAAATCAATGTCCCTTACAGGCCTTATGTAACTGCGTGTAATATGAAATCTGATACGTAATATGCTAACGGTCAGTGGGATATTTAGGTAATCAATTACCCAGGAGCAAAAATTAAGGCCCATATCATCTATACTATCAATATTAATAAATATTGTCTGTTTGTAATGTCCAAATCCATTTATTTTACTAAATAGATATGAATGTATATACGATAACAACTTAGACCAAAAGTACACTTTTTAAAATTTTTGTCTGTTTGTTCCGCGTAATCTCCGAAACGGCTGGACGGATTTTGACGGGACTATTTTTGGTAGATAGCTGAAGTTACTCCGGGTAACTTAGGATACTTTTAATTTTCGAAAATAATTAGGGTTCCGCGTGAAAAAATTCAAACCCATTAAAAATTGATTAAAACCCTTTTCAATGCAGTTTTACGGGCAAGTGCTTGAATTTATAAGAAATATTTTTACTTTATCTTATTACTAAAAAAAATAAGGTTCCGTATAAAAAAAAAAAACGCAGTAAAGAATATATGAAACGCGGGCGAAGCCGCGTGTGCACAGCTAGTCCATATTATGTTCGATAACCCATGTTTTATACAAATTATTTATACGAAAGAGTAAGGTAATAATAAGTATTGTAAATTTTTTCATAAAACTCTAGACGGTTGAATGGATGGAATCATCTCTTATGAGGAAATAATCAAATTATCTATAAGTCGTTTCATAAAAACTTAAAAACCATTTCTTTGTCGCGAATTAAACTTTACAAATGGACTATAGACTAAAACATTTAAATAGGTACCTACTGAATTTCAATTAATTATTATTTTTACCAAACACACAAAATACTAATCTAACATATTATTTCAAACTATGAGCTACTATTTATTATACCTGCGCTCCGTTACACTAAGTAGTCTATATACAATGAAGGTAGCAATTAAACAATTTTAAACTGAACAAAACTACACAATAACATTTGTCGTCTATTTTAGTCTTTATTCATACTGTACATAAGGTCTTGATAATGACAATAGCTAGTCTACTATAATATTATAGGTATCATTTACGGTGCCGCAGTGCAATTGAAATAAAATCCAAAAAGGTTATTAGCCTCAATTCAAAAGTGCTACTCACTATCACAGAGATCGCGAATACATGCCGAAACGGTGTTCTTTTTTTAATTACTTTAAAAAAAGTTCTATGTTTCTCTAGATTTTTTTATTTCAAAAACTAATTACAATACATTTTCTTATTTATTTGTTGGAGCATTATATATTATTTTATCTTTATTATTATAAGTTGTAAATAAGCATATAATATTTACATCTATTAATGGTATATTTTTCTCAGTCACTTTAAATTAAGTATCGAATTTTAAGTTAATATTTAGCACTTAGTAGTTATTTTTGATGTCGCTTGATTTTTGTTAGTAAATGCATATTGTCCTTCATATTTTTTTAGAGTTTTTGGTTGGATCTCAGTAGTTCAGGTAGTTCGTTTTAAAAAAAATTAAAACGCTTCAAATCAAATCAAATATAACTTCATATTGCAAAAGTGTATTTGAAATAATAATGAGAATATTTTAATCATTCCAAACAAGGTATGAGTAGTAAATGATAAAAATTATATTTATTGATAAAACTGTTTGTCTAAACATAAGCTAAGAGAACATTGTAGCTCGTATTTTAAATTTTCTTTCATTACAAATACGAGTTGCAATGTTATTCTTAGCAGCTTCTTCTTAAACCTTAGAACTATGAAAGCATGTGTGTGGCTTGTTAAATTCCTCGTTTAACTTTTGAATTAATTATAAATAATGTCAGAATTACAGCACATTGTTACGCAGCGAGAAAGTTAAACAAGTTTTTAAAACCTAAATTTGAATTTATTACCTAAAATATACAATTACTCGAGGTTGGAGTCTGGATATAGAATGAAATGTAATGTTTTTTTTTTTGACCTAGCTAATGCTGTTGGCCGGAATGGCCTTTACAGCTTCACCGAACTTTGGGGCGAGTGCTGAAGGCACTCAGCCGCAAAAGATGACTAGCACAAGGGCTACCAAAGTGGTACGAACCTCGGCTTGGCCGTCACATGAGTATTCAAACTTACTCGCGAGTTATGTTGTGTAGGGGTTAACAATATTTCTTAAAGACTGACTACTTAAAAGGAAAACACTTATTTAATGATTTTATGAGAGAAGGAAGCAACTAATTATGATTTGAAACACAATAACACTAAATAAAAGAAGTTGATAATATTATAATGGGTTTACTTGATATGTGTATAAACAAATTAATAGTTCAATGAATTATTAGAAAGTTACAAACAAAGGATACAATATCATAGTAGACTTATTTAATAATTATCACTAACAAATTATAATATATGTATTACAAACATGTTTATGTATATGGTATTAGGGTCATAACATAACCACATGAATAAACCAGTGTACCTACCTATTGTTTCATTACAATTTACTAACTTTGTTCAGTACAAATCACATACATTGTTAATTAGCCCTTGCGTCACCGGTGTAATTTATTTTAAACTTTTATTAGAATGTGTCAAAATCTGGAAACAGTCCAAGGTTACAGCGTGGCCCTAACGTAGTTAGTTTACGGTCAACATGTAATCGCTATGATATTAGGAAACGCGTTAATTCAAGCTTTTTATACGTTAATAAATTTCCGTCCCACATTTTGCTTAAAGCATAGAATTAACGCAGCATGGATGAAATGGCGACAGGTTACGGCTACTACGTGTGATCCGCAAATCCCCTTTAAATTAAAGGGGAAGATTTACGAGAACATATTATAATACGACCTGTCGTCTTGTATGGATCAGAATGTTACCCCATAAAGGTGACGGACGAAAGAAGATTAAATGCAGCTGAGATGCGAATGTTGAGATGGATGTGTGGGGTAACAAGAATGGACAGGATTAGGAATGAGTACATTAGATGAAGTATGAAAGTGGCGCCAATAACAGACAAGTTAAGAGGCGGTCGTTTGTTCTGGTATGGACATGTGATGCGCAGGGAGAAAGAGGATGTTGTAAGAAAGGCATAGGATATGAATGTGGACGGTTACATGGGAAGGGGAAGACCAAAGAAAAGATGGATGGACTGTGTGAAAGATGATATGCTTAGGAAAGGAGTGAATGCAGAGATGACAACAAATAGAGAGGAATGGAAGAGGAAGACATGTTGCGCCGACCCCAAATAAAAATGGGAAAAGGGTAGGGAGATGATGATGATGATGATTTTTGCTTAATACTTATTTATAGACTTTTTTTAATCTTTATTTTGAAAGAGAGTATTTATAGACTTGTTATAATTTACTAACTGTTCTCAGTATGCGATGTTATTCCACGGATTTTTTAAGTGAATAACTTTTTAGCGGCATTGATACCAATGCTATGACGTCAACTGTCAACATGCTACAGTGTCAAGTATAAGATGGCGTTTAAGTGGTGGCACTATTGTGATGCCACATCTAAATTATTTTCTCTTAAATAGTTATTATAAATTTATTTTAACATACCTTTTGAAGTTACAAAATATATAACTTCATCACCCCATGGTGCCAATAACTTAAGTGCCCCTATAAATTCAAAATTTTATTTTTACATCTGCAGGTGACATATTAAAAGCTTTCAAGCAATTAAATTTAAAACATACGCAAGACATATGGGGAATGTCGGTAATGATTCTCCAATCCATGATTGTTAATATTTCACTGTATTTGGCAAACATATTTAACGGATGCACAGCAACAGGCACTTTCCCTAATTTAATGAAAATAAGTAAAGTGGTACCCTTATTTAAATCAGGTTGCAGAAGTAGTCTCGAAAATTATAGACCAATTTCAGTACATCCATCGATTAGTAAGATTTTCGAAAAGATTATGCTTAATTAGTGAGTTGAATACTTTAGAGCAGAAAAGATTTTAGATGGTCGGCAGTTTGGTTTCACGAAATCAAAATCTACCACTGACGCTGGTGCAACGTTAATAAGTCATATATTGGGAGCTTGGGAGATCTGGCAGAACTGAAACTAAAATATTATGGTGTTTCTGTAACCTCTGTCTCCTTCCTGGCCTCTTATTTAACAAACCGATGTCTTAAAGTAAATGTAAATGGGGTTACCTCCACTGGATCATTAGTTAGAATCGGTGTTCCGCAGGGATAGATTTTGGGACCGTTTTTATTCCTGGTTTATATTAATGACTTACCGCTAATGGTTAATAACTCAGCTGATATGGTTGTTTTTGTAGACAATACTTCACTTATATTTAAAGTAAAAAGAAAAACACTCAGATGTTAGGCTCTTAAATATTACACTAGCAAACATTTCTAAATGGTTTGCCTTAAATAATTTACTACTTAATACAAAGAAAACGAAATGTATAAAATTTATGTTGCCCAATGTGCAACATATTGCTTGTAAGTTAGAGATAGAAGGGAATTTAGTAGGCTTAGTGGACAAAACTCTGTTTTTAGTTATCACATTTGATAATAAGTTACAATGGGGTTCGCATATTAAAACTTTATCAGGAAGGCTTAGTTCCGCTGCTTTTGCCGTTCGAAAAATTCGCCAGTTGACGGATATTGCTACTGCTCGGATAGTCTACTTTGTTTACTTTCATAGCTTAATGTCTTACGGTATTTTGCTGTGGGGTACAGCAGCAGAGGTAGGCACCATTTTTACATTACAAAAGAGAGCTGTTCGAGCAGTATACAATATAGGACCTCGTGAATCTCTAAAGAACAAGTTTCAAGAATATGATATCTTAACTTTGCCCTCCCAATACACCTTCGATAACTTATGCATATTCGTAAAAATGTAGACAAGCTCGATCTTGTGAATGATCGTCATAATTTTAATATTAGAAATAAAGACAAGTAGGCCGTCCCACGCTTTAGGCTAAGGAAGTGTAATAAAAGCTTTATAGGTAAGTATTCGGTTTTACAAAAAGATCCCAAGTAACATTACCGATTTACCTGACAATAAGTTCAAGTAACTTGCTTGGAAGTCTTAATCTCAAAAGGTTATTACAGGGTGGATCATTACGTGAACGATAGTGATGTCTGGAATTAACCCACATCTCTGTGCTTCCGCAAACATTAGCTAAGACTATGATTTGTATAGTTTTTTATATGAAAAAAAAATGATATATATTATATTTATAAAAAAAAAGAACCACATCAAGTTTTTTGCCGGCTCTTCTCGACTGGGTTGTTTTCCGAACCGGTGGTAGTGTTTTTAGACGTTCATAAGCGCCTTCTTAGGGCCTAAATTGAATAAAGACTTTTTTATTTTGATTTTTTTTTGTATTTTATATTTGTTTTGAATTTATTTTATTTTAAATTTATCTAAAAAAAAAAATAATTTATTTATTTTACTTTTGATATTTTGACGCGTTCTTAAGATAACCGAGCTAATTTAAACCTTAAAAAAACTGCTTTTCCAACCTTTCGAGTTTTCTCTTCTGCTGGCAGTCCCATGGCTGATGAATTTGTTTTTGCATTTTGATCTTCGCGATTGTACATATAACAAGCCATGAGAGTTTCCTCACAATTATATAAACAACGGTGTAGAAACGCATAGAGGAACAACATACATACCTAACAAAACAATATAAAAAAAACTTAGCAATATATTGCAGTACAAAATTATCTAAAAAACTTTTTAAATTAAAAACAAAAAACCGTCTTGAAAAGAATAAATAAGATAAAAAAAAATAAAAATTAATAAGAAATGGGACTGCGTCGGAATTGTACTCCTTCGATTAAAAAAAAAAAAAACCAAATCGGTTCACAAATGACGGAGAAATCGAGTAACAAACATACAAAAAAAAGAATATACCGTCGGTCGGAACTCTGTTAACCTTTAGCTTGCCGTTTAATAGAGTATAGATGCGTGACCCGTGATTTATTTTATTAATGTAAGGTAATTGCCTGACATTCAGCCGTCATACAAATTTATTATATTACAAAAATAGATCGCATCTCCGTACATATAGAAACATCTTTGGTTTAATACATTTATTCCTGTTACCGTTAATCGTTCGTGTTACTAATAGTCTGAATGATTATAAATGGTTCAATCTAATGCTCGAATGAGAGAAACATAATAAATATTTACATAAAGTCATATATAAGATGAAGTTATAAACCATATACTTAGGTACGGGTATAGAACTCATTTATATGCACAGAGCTTAGCAGTTTTCCAATAACGAGCAGCCCAGTTGTCGCGTTGTGACCTAGATGTAATATATTCTCGTGCACGATACAAACGGGAAACTCATCCCCTCATATTAATTACATCCGCTTGATATAATTACAAATAAGATGTCTTTCTTTTGACATCAGATGGTCGGTAATTTAACCGCGCTTCCTCTGATTCTGTACACGTATTTATATTACTAAGGTGTTATTAAAATTATTAATATACGCAATAATAATGCTTATGCTGAGTGGCGGTTTCTAGCGAACGTTAAAAAAGCACTCTTGTAAAACAATTTGCAAGCCGTATTATAAAAGACGGAGTTTTTTTTAACGCTAAGTTTGTTATGTTAAGTAGAGTTTTAACGCTTTTAAAGAAATCACTCTTCACTTCAAGGGTTGCCATAACTTAACTTTCAAACACAGGATTTTGAGATGAGAATACTAAGAAAGTCCGAATTAAAAACTGAACTCTAAAAAAAATTGCACGTAAATTTGTTATAGGTCAAGTTTAAATCAGAAGGCAGCTTTAAAAAAATACTAAGTTACTTAAAAACATCCTAAAAACAAATACCTGTATTCGAAAAAGAGTGCTGATGCCAACTCCAATGCATACTAAAATGAAAGTTATTTAAAATTGATGATATTTAGTTTTAAAAAAACATCATCAGACCCGATGCAGAATTTAATTTAAACTTACCTACTTATAAATAATGTTATGTAAGCACATAAATAATATCGTTTAGAGTAAATACATATTCTTGGAAAATATTCAAACATGTTTATTGCGCAGTAAAACAACATTCCGTCAATTGTTATTACACACAAATTAGAGGCGAATTAAGTCAGTGCAGGATCTTTAAGAATTACCTAATTATTAAGGCGAAAACTTCTTTAGCGACGTTAAACGATTCTCGGTAGGGGAGAAATTTATAGATTCGCGTTACCAATGCTATGACGTTAGCCGTCAACATACTACAGTAGTCAAGTATAAAATTGCGCTCAGAGATAAATAATAAATGTATACTTTACGGAACAAATCGTATGTTTTGATTATGAATAAACTATGTTAAAATGTAAGTAATTATTGCTCGGAGCGCCAATAGATGTAAAACCAGACAAATGTTAACTGTGAGGTTACGTTAATAATTTCACTTAAAAATATTATGAATTTAAAGATCAAAAAAACCGTTTTTTTTTTCATAGAATCTAGTTTTTACAGCAGTCGGCAGCCCCATGGGTGCTTAGTTTTTCTTTTAATATTACAAACAGACACTTGTAAGTTTTTTTTATTTATATAGATATACATAAATGCTATATAGCCTTCCGTGAAAAGTATCGATCAGCACCATAACTATAAGTTCGTATAGCGTTTACAAATTAGCCTTAATAGTTAACGAGAAACATCAATCGTGTGATTCATGAGGTCACCGCATTACGCCTCAGGTCCACGGTATTTATAGTTCCTATGAACAAGCGACACTCCCCTTGACAGGTCAAGGAAATCGATTCTGTTCCGAGATTTTTACATAGATGATTTCATTAACTATGCCCGTTTCTCATCTCGCGTGTTATATTTTCAATTTGAAATGCAGGTTACGTTTATTCCATACAAACGTAATCCCCGGTTTCCTCCCTGGATAACGATATTATAGTACATATTTTTATACCATATTATATATATATATATATATATATATATATATATATATATATATATACCACGGCCATTTCTCTACCACTTGAATTTTCTCATAAATTAATTATTATATAGAATAAAAGCCTTCAAATATGAGAAAAAAGTGCCTAGTTTTACCGACGTTTTCAGACGTCCGTCAAACACATTGGACGATGTAATAAAATAAAAAAAATCAAAGTCATAGTTTTTGTTAATTTTTCAATTTTTTTCCAACTGGATTTCCTTTTCAGTTTGGTATATTTTAAAATAAATACGAGTTATCATTTTAAATATTTAACTACTGATTTTTTCTATTAATTCACTTTAGCAAGCAAGTATGTAAACATTGATCTATTTTTTACAAAATAAGTAATTAAAAGTAAATACTGCTTACGTAACCACTATTCAGACACCCCCATCCTAATGACCTCATACTATGTATGTATTTAAGTATGTAGATATTTCAGGATGTAATGTGACTGCCATTTGGCTGCTAAGCCGGCACGGGTCACACAACCCGGAGGCGGACGAAATAATAGAACTACAGAAGCTGAGCGATCTCAAAGAAAATATCGTTAATAATTATAAAAATGGAAACTTCCGGGACACTAACGTAAGTGAATTTTCTTTCTAAATGGAAATCTTCTCAAGGACTACATTTTTTAGCTTTTACTTTGTTCTTACTCTACGATTTGCTAATTGACTTTTCTTTTACAACTAGGAACATGTCACTTGGAAAGAATATTTTGATGTAAATAAAAGGGGTTTGGTAAAACAATCCAATGTCGGCCTCTTCCAAACCCTTACTTCAATGAATGTAATTGAAGTAGATAATACATTAAGATAAGTTTAAGACTTCGCACAGGGCACTATCCAACGGGAAGTTTTATACACCTCATGAAGGAAAGATAACCCCCTAATTGTGATACAATGCGGACAAGTTAACGATGTTCATAACTTACTGATGAAGTGTACCAAGATTAGAACTGAGAGAGAATTGTTATTGGACAATCTAAATTTAAGAAATCTAGCAGAACCTTGTTCATATGATGCTGAATAATTATAAGATTTAGTAATATTAACTCACCATCAATAGCCTTGATCAGAACTTTTGTAGAATGGGGTACAATAGAGCTAATAAGTTCCGTTGAATAAAAGATTCAAAACAAAAAAATATGTTAATTGCTTAAGTTACCATGAAGGGAAGGTTAAGTGTTTTGTGTACTTTTTGCTGACAAAGGACAGTTTAAAGTATATAAAATTTTACTGGTAATATCATACTGTAACGGCCTCTAAATGAAGACACGTCAATATTGATAGTTACGCACATAAGGAAATAAGAATAACAGACAATGAAAATCTCAAGTATATTTATTAAGTATATTAACATAATTGGTTAATAAATTATTCCAGAAGCGCATTTGCACTGCCGACTTGAATCTACTTCAACGCTGGGCGTGGAACAATAGGCATAACTTGACGTACGCAGGTGACCTCACCAGTGACGGATATATGTCAACACAGCAACTTGCCCAGGCGTGGCGAAACAAGTATCCTGAACTGTTTTCACCGAATAGACATAATTATTTAGTAAGTTGCACAATATAAATTATTAATTACGCTTTATACGAGTGATCAAATAAGATGTTATAGGTTATTTATATTAGGTTAATTTTGAAAATTGTCACGTCGATTAAGAACAGTACAAGAAATCGTCTATCAACGGTCGCGCCATCATTGTGGTGAACTGCAACTAACACGGCACGAATAACACAGTAACATAAATACACATACACATGCATAAACGCACATAAACATCCATCATATATCTTGTAATATGACTTTAGATATTAACCCCTTGAGCACCTTCCCGACGTTTACGCAAGCTTTCCATTGTTTTCCTGTTGTCTTTCTATTGTTTCATTTTTATGGGTACTCGAGACAATAAAATCTATTTCATGCCACCATAGATCACTCATAATAAAAGTGCTAACTGGCCGAAGTTATCAGTCGCCTTGTATATGCACTCATTCAATTATGTCTATGAATATTTATGAATAATATGCTTTTCAACGCTTATAATACATAAACATTGAAAACACTCTAATTGTAAATTATCAACAAAGTTAAATTATTATAAAATGTGAGTAAATGTATGAGACATTTTTTTCATATGCCCACCGGTTACTCGATATATTGTCTGTAATGTCTACGGGTGTGGTACACGAAATCGTGTTTTACTAACCTATTGACATTAACCCGTGTGGATTTTCTGTTAAAATGTGGACCGGTATAAAGGCGGTTCCTCACGGTTTCTTATATTTAAGCGATAACAATACTATGTGCCGAGTTAATATATAAAAAAGATGTATAGTTAAAATAAAAGGTTGCAGCTATTAGATAGTACGTAAATATAACAATATGTTACGATTTAATAAAATCATACTAGTACCATATAATAGTTAAGTACTTATATCTATCACTTTACATAGGTATTTAATTTAATAATATTAACAAGTATTCACGGCTTCGTATTTATCAAATAAAAAAACTACTTTCTATCCGCTATTATTTAATTAACTATTATTCTTATTTATAATTTGCATTAATTTTATATGTTCGTGATTGTTCTACATTTAATTGTAATTATTATTTGTTCGTTTTAACAGAATTGAAGATAATTATAGATATATTAAATTATGTATGATTTTTATTCCGTTATATTATTATGATGGAATATACAATATGCGGGTGGTGCATAACCGGTCGTTATGGAGATCTTTGAAGGCGACCTGAGTCCAACAGTGGACTTCTTTCGGTTGAATGGATGGATGGATGGATGACGATATGTAAAATACTATTTGACATAGCTATTAATTAATACCCTCAATTTATTTTTAACTTTTGATTAGATTTTAAAGTGACCTTTTGAGGCCAACTTGAAATGCCTTCACTTCGCGTACGACTACTGCCGTTCTGAGTGTTTTCATTCTATGTTTAATACTATTACAGTTCAAATTCGTAAACGATCAACGGTCAAGTAACACGTTCAGAGCGTTCACAGAAGGACTATTCGGGGCTCAAGCTGAAGGCGTCGATGTACCACGAGACAATGACGAGAAACTTCTCACAGTAATAAAACATTATTTTTTTAAATAAAAAAATTCAGTGCTTTGACCACAATGACTAACCTGGTTTGATCCTGAAATGGTAAACATACTAAGCCTAAAGGTACTGGCTCTCAAGTGATATAGCCGGAACATACCTATTATTTTGTTACAAGTGAAATTCTTATAACAATCTGTTAATAATTCTATACTATTTACCTTTAAAATACATAATACGCATGCATTGCATCCTTTTAATCGTAACCGCTTTGATTTTAGCTCTGTCTACGCAGTGTTCTACGTAACTTTTACACAAACTTTAGGAAGAACGTCTCATAATTATGTATGGAAAGTTGAAAAAAAACCCTCCAAAATGGCGTTAGCGTTGCCAATGGTTACGGTATGAATATAGCAGTTGTTGACAGATTGAACCCAAAATGGCGCTAGCCTTTGTTATTTATATTTGGGCTAAGACTGTGCTAGGAATATAGCAGATAACCTAAAGAACTGGTGTGAAATTTACCCTCTAGTTACAGTAGCACCTAACTTAACACTTTTCGATGGACACTTTTTCTGCACAGAATAATTCATACCTTTATTCTCGAGGAAATAATGTAAAGCGTTTACGTAATCTCCCATGTTCACTAGATGGTGACGCTTGTACCACTTTCCTGTAAAGTTCCAGGAAAAAAACATACAGAAGAAAAACCAGATCGAGTTTCTTGCCGGTCATTCTCGATGGCTGGATTGTTTTACGAACTGCTTTTAATTAATACAAAAATACAGAATGAGTGCACAAATAGTTTACAATGTAATGACAATATGTATCGGTACATAAGCTTAATGTTTTTCGGCGTCTATCATAGCGTCCTTTAGCAGAGAGTATCTAATAGAATGTGAAATGTTGCCAGCCTTAAATTATATAGACTATTAAAGTTAATGAGTTTTAACTCATGAAAATATGAAACGTAATAATATTAATACAAGAAAGGCGGAACGCCACACAGGTCACACTAATATTACATAAAAGAAGTAATAATGATACTTTGACATTTAAAAAATAATTAAAATAGATTAAACTAAATTAGACTTTAACCTTTAGAAAAGTAACTAGGTACCTAATAAATTTAAATTTAACTCAAGCTATTTGAACAGTGTGAATACTTACTAAATAAAAATTCATATAAATATATGTAAATAAAAATTGATGAATTTCTTTTGTATCATTTATATTTCAGCCATATAAATTTTGTCCCGCTTGGACTAAGGAAGTCGGTGAAAATAACAATACCGAATTACAACGAGATATTTTTGAATCTAAAATGGAATTTCAACAGGTACGATCGTTTATAATTAATATTATGTTGTTCTTAAATTTATGGGATATAAACAAGTAACAGACTTGATATATTAGAGAGCATCCATTAATCACGTGAGGCTTGAAAAGGGGGGAGAGGGTGATTGTTATGCAGTGAAGTACAATCACATGTGAGGAATTTTTCCTTTGGTCGCGCGATGTCTACACTAAAAAAGGGTGCGTGCAGGATTTTCTATAATTAAATTCATTTATACCTGTGTTTGAAAACCATATTCTAAAAACTTTTCAGATAATTGGTACCCAAAATTACAGGTTATTTTTTATTGTAAAATCTGACCACGTATGTTGACCTTTCAAAATGGCCAAAAATTTTGCCACCGTAATACTTCCAACGGGTATTAGAAAGTTGTTAAAACCTCACGTGATTAATGGACCAACCCTTACATATTATTAATCCTTAAAGAAATCCAATACCTACTCATAGTTATTTAACTTTGTCGGCAGATGATAAACGACATTTCCCTAAGATTAGGATTCAATCACGTGATTCAGAAGGAAATAATCTATCGTATATATCAAATTTGTCGGTACAATAAAGCATGGGACGTGACGCAGATATCACCATGGTGTGCGGTAAGTTTATAATAGGTATTTATGTCCTAAATAAAATAAAAACAAACATAGGACTGTCGGCAGAAAAAAAAATCGAAACTTTCGAAAAAACTATTTCTGTAAATAAAATGTTATAATTTGTTCATTGAATTTAACATCTATTGACGCTCCGAGAAATAATTACATACATTTTCATATAATTTATTCAAAATAAAAACATACGATAGGCTACGTAAGTATACGTTTTATATACATAAGAGCAATATGGCGCAGTCGGTAGTGCTGTCGGGTTCCGCGTCAATGGATGCTGGTTCGAGCCAACCCACCTATCAGACTCTAAAATCAGCCTGAGCTTTAGGTAAAAGAAAACAGCGCGTAAACATGGAGGTAGGGCTTTTTTTAATGATGCCCGCCTGGGTAGCTACCACCCTCAAGTTTGAAAACCTGTCGCCAAATACCAATAGGTGTGTTCCGGCAACATCACTTGAGAATCAGTACCTAGGTTTTGTGTGTTTACCATTCTGGACCACATCGTCACTTAACATCCGGTGAGTTGTGATCAAAGCATTGAGCCTATACCGTGTAAACAAAAACTCAATTTTACTTACTAGTGTAATATTATCTTAGAATATTAAATAGTGTTACTTTGCTAATTAACGCTTCAAATTTGAAATACACGATGTTATTTGTTAAAAGAATTATTATTGCTGAGAAGGGGGGGGGGGGGAATCAGAAATGTCTACAATTCTGTTGAACGGGGTTTCCTTTGTTTTTACCAAATACATTAGGCTTTCACGAAAGAAGATCTTAAACGGCTCGAGTATGCAGAGGATTTGGACACCTACTACAGATACGGATACGGGTCAGAATCGAACCAGAAGGTCGGTTGCACTCTCATCAAAGACATGATGGATCTCTTCACTAAACATACAGAACATGGTAACTTTTTTAATTTATAATTATTGGTTAATTAAACAGCCTTTCAAAATTTTTTTTTTACTTTTTTTTTAATGACTTTAATCCCTAGGCGAAGATGAAAAAACGACAACGATTCTTATTGTAATTTTTTAAAACTCATAAATTAGTCTTAAAATTTTATAAAAATTAGGAATTCACTAGAATATATTTTTATTGAATTGAAGTTCTAAAAAAATATCTATCCAAAATACAGGTATGACTATTATGAACGTATATGTCTATGTATGGGCGCAAAAAATTTAAACAAGCTTGTTTTAATATGAGCCGTTTTGTAGACTCAGTAAAAAATAATAAAACAATTTAAGATAATATTACAATGAGTATTATTTACCAAATCGGCGAAATAAAACACCAAAAATAGAGGATATCATGTTGTTTTCAAATAAACCGCTCTGTTGTAGTTCCAAAACAAAAATGTTCCAGAATAATAATAGAATAAATATTTTTTTAATCTTTTCCCTTTTAAGTCTTGATTTGTTTGATTAATGGCCACCTTCAAATGAGAGAGAACGTTTGGCAATCCTAATCGATGCTCGACGTACACGGACATAGAAGTTACATTTCTGCATGAATACTTTAAATGATTACATCATATGCAATACAATGTCAACTCTTAAATAGAAAACAAATTTTTTGTGTCACATATAATAATAATAATGTATATTTTACAAAATAAAGTTGTGTGATATAATGTAATATTTCTATTTAAAATAAAAGCAAATAAGGTTAGAACGAAAACAGTTTCCAATAAAAAACATCGCGTGCAGGTTCAAATCGACGGTATAAAAAACAGTGAAATGTGTATAATAATTTTATAATGTTTCTATATTATTTAAAAAGGATGCTTTAATGGTTGCAACACACAGTGGCCGGGTCGGGATTCCACCACTATGACTCCATAGAAGACATCGCGTCGACGCGAGACGAGGGCGAGGCGAGCGCGACCTCTTCGCTAGCGTCTCGTTCTGACCGCTGTGTGTTGCAACCATAAATCATTAGCTGCAATATTTTTAAATGATATATATCTTATCTGTTTCAATATTTTGCTTTTATGTATTTTTGAATAAAGCATTTCTGGTTTTTAAACGTTTATTAGATGAACCACAACAACCGCGCGCCTTGATCCACTTCGCTGAAGCTCCTATGGTACTGATGACGCTTATGGCGATGAATTCCCATCGGGATCCCGTCCCTCTGACTGGCGACAACTACCACACGAACAACATACAAGCTCGCAAATGGACTACATCGACAATGTCGCCTTTCAATGCTAACATAGCCGCTGTATTATACAAGTAAGTCCTTAGGGGTCATTCAATTATTTGGTAGGGGGTTATGCTTTACTTAGTTTTGATAACATGGCAGACACTTATTAATCTTCTTTTTTAGTTAAAAATTAAGTCAATGCTTACGTCATTATTCTTGCTATTGCTGGCAAGTGGTAGGTGGGAGTAGCAAAAATGATCAAAATTTGACTTACGCAATACTTCAACAAACCCCTAACGTAACAGAAAAGAATGTAACATAGCAAAGAGTACACGTGTCAGAAGTAAAACTTCTTTAATCATTTTTACTTTAAATAGGTCAGACCAATTATTTAAATTAAATAAAAATGTAAATCTTAAAGTACGGATAGTGAGGGTAGTGAAAGAGAATTCGAAATCATAAACACGCTATACGATTTAACTTTAAAATTATTATTTTCCCCCTATTTGTGCTCCATTCTATATTTTGAGGAAGTGTGTAACAAGACTGTATTTTAGTAAAATAGGCATACATAAATTTTCCTAATTCTCGATGTCTAATATCTAAATAACCCTCACTTAATCTGTCTTACGTATTTAAACCAAAGATTGCAAAAGAAGTTTCACTTCTGACTCGTGTAGATACTCTGTACACGTGTATTGTGTTGTGTGTTTAATTTATCGGTGATCAACTCGATCTTGAGATTTCATCTAAGAAGACTAAAAATGACACAAGATAACAGAAGGTCGTCATTTATTAATGTCAGACTTGGCTGCATGGTCTAATACCATTGCCTGTATCTTAGAAAGGAATAAATGGAACAAAAAATATTGAAGCAATGATGGCGCAGTGACTAGTGCTTCCGGATTCCTCGACAATGGACACGGGTTCGAGCCTATACAACTCTAAAATCAGCCTGAGCTTTCGGTAAAGGAAAACATCATGAGGAAACCATAGCATGATGGTAGGGCATTTTCTAATAATGCCTACCTGGCTAGCTACCACTCAAGTTAGAAAACCTGTCGCCAATACCAATAGGTGTGTTCCGGCAGCATCACATGAAAACCAGTACTTCTAGGCTTAATACATTTACCATCCCGGAACATATCGTCACTTAACATCAGGTGAGATTGTGGTCAAAGCACCGACCCTGTACCGTGTAAAAGAAATAAAACATTTTTAATACCCTTACAGATGTACATTAAACGGAAACTTCCAAATCAACGAGCAACACCAAGTTTTGTTCTATGAAAACGAGAGACCCATGTACTTAGACGGCTGCAAAGTCGGTCTCTGTAATTGGACTTACATCAAGAATAAGTTCGCAGACACGATCGCTAATTGCGACCTTGAATTCTGTAACTCTGCGACGAAAGCCCAAAGCGTTTTCGCCATCTTTGCGGCTTTGATTATTTCCCTTATTAGATTTTATTAAAACGTTACAACACACTAGTCGAATATTTGAGCACAGTATTTTTTCTTCTTCATTTTTATTAATGGCAACTGTATGCATAACGTGACCATTTATTTCTTTAGCCAGAGCGGGACGCTTGCGAATTTTTCTGAAAGTAAAAAAAACTTAATTTATCCATCGTTGGTTCAAATATCAAGACAATGACAACAATTAAATGAATCATATAAATTGAATTAAACCAAGAGGTTACAGTCTGGGTTATAGATTTCATTTATAATTGTTAGTATTTATCTATTTTAAGACATCCATTTAAAATTTCGTCTGATAATAATTAAGTGGGTATTATTTTATTTCATTTGTGTTCAAAATTAGTACATTTTAACTCTCCTTGTAGACAGACAATCTAAAAACAAGATTATCCCGCACAACGTGGGACTTATGGTCACATGATGTATACACGATTCTGCCAATGAATATAATTGTTATATTTTTCTAGATTTAGTACAAAGCCTCTATAGGGTCTGTTCGAGTATTAGGTACGTAAGCACCAATTGTGATGGTGGCATGTTTATGGTATGCTTATTTATGATGACATAAATGAGGTCGAATGATGATTACGTAAGCAATGTTTACTTAGGAGATCACTGCTTACTAAAACAGTCAAGCGGCACGAGCGATTAAAAAATATTTAAAATTCGACCCACTATCAAAATGGCAGATTATATCTAGAACTATTACTTCCAATACACTTGTGCGTAATATCCAGATTATGTCACGTAAAATGTTACCTAATTTGCACAATACAGGGTCAAATAACGCAAGTTAATGAATAAAAAAATTAAAACATGACAAAATTTCAGCTAAAAACTACCCTATGCATATTTTATAGTCTAGGCAACAAGTGTCTTTTAGGTTAAAATTTATTCGCCGTCTCCTAAAAATATGCTTGAGGTGTCATTCGATTCGAAATCGTATGGAGAGAGTTTTAGAGTTAGAATCCACCGGGGATACATTTTTATCGCGATTTTTCATTAAATTGTTAAATTTTACATTGTTATTAACAGTTTATGCCAAGGACAAATTAAAAATTTAAATCTTTTTACAGATTTCAAATAACTCAAATAGTTTTTGAGATATAACCAAAAAACCAAACCCCTTTTTTTCTGTTAATTGTTTATAACTTGTGTAATTTTAACGAGCGCATTTTAATTTTTTCAAAAACTTTCTACATACGTTTCCGAATCGAATGACTCCTCAACCATATTTTTAGGAACCGGCGAAAAATGTTGACCTATTAAAGGCACTTGTTGACTAGACTATTATGGCGTTATTAAATATATATTATGTAGATAATATGAATAATATTATACTTTGTTGTTTATTAATATAGGTACTTTTACGTCCCTCATTCAAAGCAAAGCATAAACAACTTAGCTTGGAGAAATATTTCCTATGTTATTTTGTATCAACTGAACATTTAATTTAATTACAAATTTTAATTTTATATCATGAATAACCACAGATATCATGTATAGTATGTATGTATGCACTCTAAAAATATAACAATTAACACGCACGTTCGTACTTATCAACTCCTAAATACAAAAGTAAAATCTTGTTATAACTTTATATTTATGGTTTTCATTTTATTGTAAATCTTTGACTTGTAGAAACTAGGGATACTTTTAAGTAAGGAATTATAAATGTTGTATTTCCTAGATTTAAACGTTTTGAAAATGCTTTTAATCATATAATACTATCAAGATTAATTTTAATAAAATCATTAATAGATAATAAACTAGCTGCAATATTAATTTATAGAATGCAAATTCAATAAAAGTAAAAAATTAATCATATACAGTAGACTAAAAATATATTCAAATAACATTTATAATTAAATTAATTAGAGTATAGGTTTCTTATTTTAATTACATTATATTTGTTTATAATTAATTAATATGAAGTGAGAATTTTTACATAGTTTATATGTTTTATCATTTAATTTATAGAATATCTTGTTGTGTTTGTAAATACATATTATTAATAATTTAAGAGGAATTTATTTATCTTTATAGACATTGTTTATTTTTAAAAGTAAATGGGCATTTTAAAGCGATAGATATATAACCGCATATAAATTATAACCATGTTTTAATAAATTATTCAAAATTTTATATGTATTCAAAATGCACAGCCTAGTTTTTATTACTTAAAAATATTATGAATGTTATTATTTCGAAGAATTATACGGTATTGTTGTTGTAACTCGCACTAAATAGAATTTATTAAATAGTTGATTTAATTTGTATGTCGTTTTTTTGTAATATATCCCATGAAATAATACGATTATTCTTACACATTATAAAAATACAGTCTCTGTTTGTCTTAAATATGAGAACTGTTGAACCTATAATATGCATAATTCTTTTCTTAAATGTAAATATATATATATATATATATATATATATATATATATATATATATATATATATATATATATATATATCTGTTAGTAAATATGTATGCATAGGTAAATTAATATACTAAGACAATTTCATTATATTTTTCACCGCTTTTAACTGTTTCTTTTTTTTTTAGTAGCTTTTAAAATATGTCTGTAGTGTGTGTATAAAAAACTGGAAACACTACCATCGAAGTTTTCAAATACATTTGCTCGTTATTTAATAGAGCTGCACCATTTTAGTTTGTACTAGCTGTGCATGCGGTTTTACCCGCTTCGAATTCAGAAAATTTGCATTCTGTGTTCTCCCACTGGATACAATATGTCATTGCCAAATTTCATCGAATTCGGTTCAGCAGTTTTTGTGTGATTAACGAAAAACTTGTTAAACAGACAGACAACATTTTTTTAAACTATCGAAATGTGTTCCGTAGTCTATTCTGAAGCCCGCATAATATTTATTATAAGTACAGATTTAGGCCACCTGGAGTCACTCAGACGTACAATATGACCGCACAATTTGCTTGTGATGAAGCATGCGCTATGATAAAAGGAAGAAATAAAATCAACACATTACAATTCGATGTACATAATTTTATTATTACAACTTGTGTTATCACAATAGCTTTATTTTTATGGTATATAAAATATTACAAACACACATTCAGTCCACTCTATTTTAAGTGATCTTATAAGTGAAACACAGGATATAGCATACCTACCGTCAAACGTTTACAACCAAAATGGCTTCAGATATGCAATGCATCTGAAGCCGCTTTTTATTTTTTCTAAAACATGCGTCACAACTTTGGCAAAGGCATCAAATTCGTCAGCGTTAGCGAGTACAGAGATAAATCATAGTTTTTTGGGCCCTAGGTTAACTGAGTCTCTGCGGCACAACCGTATATTGGGAAATAATTCATAGGATATTTATAGTTTTTATGTTTTATTGCTATAAGAGGCCGTCCTAGTTTTATGCTAGCTTATGCTACACATTTATATGTGAAACGGTGGGGTATATTCTTTGCGTCTTTTTATGACACGAGAGGGGGGGGGGGGGGGTTTTTTGATTAATATGTTAATGTTATAAGGAATATTTACTAATTAATTTTCGTTTTTAAAGTGATGTAAAAACTTCTTTGGCCGCGTTGAGCGATTTTTGGTAGAAGAATAAATTCGTGTCACCTACGATGTTAGCTGTCACCCTATAACGACATACTACAGTCTGTTAAATATAAGATGACGTTTAACCCGTCGGCTATTGAACTTGGCGTCGGCGCTCAATTTCTTGACAAATGGCACTTGACATTTTGTTTTTATACACAGCACTTGAAACTTAGATTCAAAACACACAATCCGACACTGATACAACAATTATTTAAAACGGTGGTCCATTATGTCGAAATATGGACAGGGAAATTCACAGGAGTGAAATCCATAGGTAATGTAAACAAAGACATTGTTTGCTAATTAATATATTTTTTTGACGCTTTTGTATTGCCATTAAGAAAATAACTCCCCATAAATGCTCGATGAAAATGTTCGAGTAGAAACGATTACTATTAAACTATTCCGTTGGTTGTCTAAAAATAAGGGGGGGGGGGTCATATTTTTTGTGACAAAATATTTCTAGGAGGGTGACAGAAACTGTGACACAGCGTGACAATAGGGGAGGGGGTAAAAAAAACCTGATTTTAGCGTGACATATTTTATGAACGGCCCCTAAGGGATCGTTCTAGTATTACATAAGCAAAGCTCTTACCTTGTTTTAATTCTCGATTAATTCGTGAATAATTATAATATTTGTAATTTATACAGTTATTTATCCAACAATAAATTTATTATTTCTTTCAATCTCGTAACTTCGATACTTTTAGTTAAGACTATTTACATGTATATGATACACTTGTGACGCAGTCTAAATTGACAGGGATTGACTATACCATTGATTTAACTATAAAAAATTCATTGGTGAACGGTAATGAGATTGAAGCCGGCGATGAGAAGAATCACATGTGATTGACCACGTCAACCGTTATCAATTGCTTCAACCCTCTGACGTACGCACAGAAGAGTGATATACACGCAAACAATTTTAAATTAAATTCTCTCTAGGGAATTTACAGGTATTTATTCGGTACTAGTACCGAAATAACATACGTACAATGCAAAAAAAAAAAACTAGGCAGCCATGGAATTGCCGACAGGAGTGAAAGTTCGAAAGTATGGAAAAAGTCTACGTCTAACTTGAATCATTTGTTAACATTACGTTAGGGTAAAACATAAAACAAATAATAGCCTGCGTAAGTACAAATTTTATTATTCATCACTTAAACGCCATAGCATTGGTAACGCGATTGTATAATGTATTTTCCCTACCGAGAATCCCTCAAGGATGCTAAAGAAAAATTCACTTATAAAACGTATCAATTCAATAAATTAATTATAAAAAGACACCGTTGTTTCATAGATTATATATTTAATGATGTATATGAGATATGAGTTTATATTTGAGTCATATAGTATCATAGGCGGCTATCTACAATCGCCAACAAAAAAAACGGTAATATAGGTTTAATTTTTAAATTTTGCGCTACTAACTTCATGTCGTCATATAATTGAATTACCTATATATAAAATACACTTTATATACATCAATCATCACTGTTATACTTTACAAAGAAAAAATACCTTTTTTTCCACTTTGCCAAAAAATGAGTTCAAGTGTAGATTAGCCACTTCTATATGACTCAATTATATCACTGATGTGTTATTTTATTAATTCACATGTAAGAAAACACTTCAATTTGATAACCTATCTAAGAACTCGGATCACTGAGCACAATCATTATTAACACTGCTCGAACTGATATTCCGCGTCCGTTTACCAGCACCGCTGGTCGATTTATTCTTGTGTCTCTTTTTATTATCACTGTTATTATCTTCCTCGCTGACACTGTTACACCTTGGCTTCGGGCTCAGCATAGTGTCCGAGCTGACCGAGTCCCTCTGGGACTTCTTCCGTTGACGTTTCGGTATGCTCTCGCCCATCAGTGTCTCGTTGAACGCCCTCTGTTTCGCCTCCCAGGATAGATTCTGGCGCTGTATCACTTCCGGGTACTTCGCTTCGAAGGCGACGTCCGGTGGTATCAGCAGCTCCCAGCCGCACCGGGGGTTGAACTTGGCAACGGATCTGATGATCTCCAACACTTCCGCCGGTGGGAGCCGGACCGCTGCGGTCACTTTACGCCGGTCCACGTACGGGTGTTGCGTGAACAGATACAGCTGGAAAGTGATAGGTGGTGAAACGGGGAGAAAATTAGTAGTAGTGCGGCCGGGTTGCACGTCAATGGACGCGGGTTCGAATCCACCTATCCAACTCTAAAAACAGCCCGAGCTTTCGGTGAAGGATAACATCGTGAGGAAACCATAGCATGATGGTAGGGCATAACCGTCTGGGTAGCTACCACCCTCAAGTTTGAAAACCTGTCGCGAAATACCAACAGATGTGTTACAGCAACAACATTTGAGAACCAGTACCTCTAGGCTAGTGTGTTTACCATCCTGGACCACATCGTCACTTAACATCAGGTGATATTGTGGTTATAACACTGAGTCTATGCTATCTAAAAGAAAAATAAGCACCCATGGAGAGTGCCGTCAGAAGCGAGATCACGAAACGTTGAAAAAACTGTTTTTTTTTTTATTTTGAAATTAGCAACAACAAAAAAATTAGTACGAAATAAAAATAAAACACATTTATAAAAAATTAACAAAATTAAAATAAGTATTCAAGGGAAAATATTTTAGATGCCTCAACACAAAAATACCATCTACTTACATACTTACAAGACCGTCTTATACTTGACATACTGTAGCATGTTGACTGCTAACATCATAGCATTAGCCATGTTTCTCCCCAGCCAAGAATCGCTCGAGATCGGTAAAGAAGTTTTTACTTCAAAAAAAAAAATACTAAAGAGAAGAACTAACACATAGTATAAAGCATAGTGTTCGTGGACTTACTAAGTGATCCCGTGCGGCGCACATGAGTCGCGGCGGTACGGGCGCGGCCCGCGTGTACATGTCCGCCGAGCGCGGCGTCCACAGGCCGCGGACGCGCAACACGCTGCTCCGCTGAGCGCGGACAGTAGAGCGCTGTCGCTCAGCGGACCCTCCTCCGTACGCACTAGCGCGCGTATATCGTTAAACGTCATCAGTTTCGCTAAAAAGGGCAAACAAAAACTTCTTTTTTTTTCTAAACTAGCTAATGCTGTTGACCGGAAGGGCCTTAACAGCTTCACCGTATCTTTTTGGGGGAGTGCTGAAGGCACTCACTCAGCCGCAAAAGGTAACTAGAACAAAGGTACGAACCTCGGCTTGGCCGCTACCTATGAATAAAATTCCCGCGGAATTTAATCCTAACTAAACCATACATTTTTTATTTGTTAATAATTAAAAATAGGTTTCTTGCAGGGCCTATGTACCAGCTAGTTATGTGCACGAGTGTGTATGCAGTTTTGTGCGTGTAATACCTAATGCTGTATCGCGCTGGCAGCGGCGTCAAGACTCTTTCCAGTTGGGGAACGGAGTACGTTTTGGGCCGCCACCGGAGGGGGACCCGGATTGTGTGCGGGAGCAGAGTTAGCTGCCTGTCCCCGGCGGCGGGAACGGCGGTTTTGCGGGCGTGGGCGCTGGCTCGCAGGTGAACGAGATTTATGAGGAAAGATCCTATTTCTGCGAGTGATTTTATCGTCGCGGTCGATTAAAATATTGCGCGGACGCCACCTCTTGTAGACGGCGCGCAGGACGGGCGAGTACAAAACTTCTCTTTGAAGTGGTAACTTGTTATGGAAGGGTGAAACGCTTTCGTTACGTAACGCGTTACGGCGCCCAGTCCGTCTGACTTCCCTCTCTCTCACGCACACGGTATGCAGGCTCCTCCTCTCTGACTCTAAGCCACAGCGCTAGCCGTATTTCGGACAGACGCTTCCCTCTCTCTCTACTCTGTGCTTAGTGTGCGATAGACATATACTGTTGATTAAATAATCATACTAAAAAAGTCTAATGGACATATTCAAGAATTGTAACTAGGAATAAAATTATTTTAAATCAATAAAAGATTTTATTAATAAGTAACCTTTCCTTACATTATCATATTCATATATCCAAAATTTAAGTAATAACCTAAAGCTTTTCTGAAGTAAAAAACTTCAATATTAAATAGTTCAACTTAGATTAGTTTAAGTTATCACCTCTATAGGGCGTCCCGTGACGCACCCTTTTTTTTAAATTCTTTTGCACTAATTCGTGGCCGCTTAACATGGTATGAAGTAGAAAGAGCTCAATGTTACCCAATGAGCTATGCTCGGACTTTTACTACATGATCGAATCGGAAATAAGGAAATCTGTAGAAGAACCAAAGTAACCCAACTTTGCCCGAAGATTGCCAAACTTAAACGGCAATAGGCTTGGCACATTGGTGAAGGTCGCGGGAGTCATGGAGGTCTTTGGGGAGACCTATGTCCAGTAGTAGATGTCTTTCGGTTGAATGGATGGATGGAAATTTCTTAATCCTTCACATATTAAAGTGTTTTTCTCGTTTATCCTGTCGCATTTTTGTTTCATCGGGTTTCAAATCACAATGATTATAAAGAAGTTTCCATCCATCCATTCAATATATATTACACAATATTTTATATTTTCAGTCTCTTCTCTTTGTGGGATTCTTTGTATCCCCTCCCCATTCTCGTCAACTAATCAATGTACACACAGTGAGTCTAGTAGGGATATTGCACTTATACTTCCATCTAATTTTTAGACCTTAAATTATTTTTGCTACTAACAGAAAAAACTGGCTAGTATCTGACTTTTTTCATAATGGCATGAGTTTTTTTTAAAGTAGCCTAAGTTACTCCTTATAATTTTAGTTATCTGCCAGAAAAAATCACGTCACAATAACTTCAGCCTTTCCAGAGATTAGCCAGAACAAACACAAAAATTGTGTTTATGTTATATTATTATTCAAGTTGTTATTTTGATATCATCCACAGACACTTTGATTTTATATATTTGTATACTATAGATGTATAGATAATAGTAAAATTTATATTTACCACTGATAAGTATCTCTTTTAGTTGATCTTGTGGTGTGGCACGCTTCGTCTGTGCAATCTGAGCTTCCTCAGCAGGCGGTGCCGGCACCAGACTACGTATGTACTCCTTAGACCTTAGGGTCAAAGAAGATCCATCAGACGATGTCGCACTAAACAACTTCAATTTCTCCAACTGGAAAAAAATATGCAAACTTCAAAATAATCAAGTAAAATATATTAACTAAACTCATAAATTACATAGTCGGATTTCGGCTCAAAACAGAAAAAAAACAAAAACTTTAATAACGCTCCCTTGTGGGCGTTTGAGACTTTTAGACCCCAGAGAAATATAGCGCGCATTGAGATTGCGCAGGGGGGCGTGGGCAAATGAAAAATATAGTAGTCTAAAAAAGGCAAACAAATTAGATGGGGGGTATCCTAGAAAAAAAACTTTCTCAAAGTGGGCAATGAGCAAAATAAGGTTGAGAAACTGTGACATAGCGGCTTTAACAGTAGTAGATGTAGCCGGGCATGATGATGGTGACTACTGATTAATTTTCAACTATCGTCAGTCATCATCGTTATTGGGCTGTACTTTATTTAACAATAGAATAAGAGAAGTAAGGAACAGTAACATTATTCTCTATTTAAAAAAATGAATAAGAAGCAGTTATACAATTTGAATTCAATAATTTTGATTTACAAATTATTTCACTGTGTTGATCACATAGGTAACTGTAGTCAGGATTTAAAATACGATACTGCTCTGGCCAGTATGTAGACATTTTTACAAGGTACTAAGTAAAATTTCCGATCGAAAGGTGTGATAGTTTTTTTGTAAAGACAATCACAAAATACATTATGGCGGGGGATAATAATAACAATTTTCATATTATGCTCACCTCTGCATGATCAGTCCCTGAAGCTCTCCATAATGCATCGTACCATGGTTCTTCAGCTACACGTTGCGAGATGGTCTCAAATGATTTTTCACGCGCCTTTTTTGCTAGTTCCGTCTCTTGTCGAGCAAATTTTACTGTAACCTAAAAAAATAACTGTATCTAAAAGTCCTAACACACACGCGAAGCGAACCGCCTACTTGATACGGCGGTCAATCAAAGTTATCAGTCGCCTTGTGGGAAACTTAGGTAAGGACATTATTATTGAAGTGCAAACAGGGTTATCTATCAGGTTTTTCATGAAAAAAAAAATAATATAAAAAGTGAATAGCACCATAAACTTCAAAAATCGAATAAAACATTGCAGAAAAAATAAATATTAAAATGTAAAATAGATTAATTTCTAGAGTGATTTGAATATTCAATACACTCTCCTGTGAACCTCGGCTTTTTAGACATGTCGCTTTGTACGTAGGGACCGTCGATATTATAACATGGAAAATCCTTTTGTCTGTCTGTCACTTCCCTAAAAAGATTTGTTTTTTCGTTTTTCGATAATGACGTCCATACCTAACTGTGCCCCGAAGGTAACTGAATCTTCAGTCAGTCCAGAGTCTGCAACACTATGCACCCCGTTTCGGTACTCATGTCTGTTATGGGTTTTATTTTCACAAAACAAATTTGACATATTAATTGATCCAAAACATCTGATGGCTATTTAATTGATGAAGGTGTTAATATGTGGAAATTATTAAGTTATATATACCAGAATAAACCAGAAAATCAAATTGTTTGATGACTATAAAAATTGTGTAACTTTCAACTGGAAAACTGAAGCATTAGGAACAAATTTAGCTTCAAACCAGTAGTGCTGTTACTGTTATTTGCATAATCATCATATAGATACATAGAGACAGAAATACACCTAAATGTATCCTACATATTTTAATAAAACAAGTGTCCACGTAATAATCAAAATTACTGTATTCATTATTGAAAATGTTATATGTATAGATTATACTAAATAAAAAGTTGCAAAACAAAAAACAAGACAATTGTTTGATAAATAGTGGATTCTTTGGATTTGAGTTTTATATTTGGCATTTATAGATAGAAGATGTTGGGAATTATGTAAACGTTAATTTCTTAGTAAAATTTTCACTTACCTGTTGTGCTTCAGGTTCTTTATCTTCATCATCAGAATGATGTTGAGAGTTATTTTCATCATGTTTACGCTTATCCTGTTTATCATAGTATGAATATGAAGGTCTCATTTGAATGATACCTGAAAATCATAACTCTATATTTCACTGTGAAGAAAATCTTGGAATATAAATAACATAACTGTAAGATTTTATGTTAAACTAAGTCTAGTATTTCAACAATTGAAAGTAATGCTACAGTTATTATTGTTGTTCTACATTTTCGATATAAAAACACATGGAAGTGTTTATTGTTGTAAAAAATAACTGTTATGTTATTTTAACAGAGTAGCAACACTTAAAATTTAAGGTAAAAGCAAGCAAAGTGAACAAATAATGTTTACATTTTAGGTAACTATTCATAGTCACTAGGACATAATTGTATTACTAAGGACATAACTAAATTTTGTGTATGAAAATTAGGTTTAAAAAAGAAATTTGGAGGGCTTTGAGTTTTTGTAAATATTTTGTATATATTAGATAAATTTTACTTTAGGATAGATAAGTAATATTTTTACAAGTAAAGAAAGCAAAATTAATTACATAAAATAATATTATAACACATAAACATCAACCTGAACATGGAACTTTTATTAATAAATAAAAGAATATATCAAATTAAATCAATAATTTGAAAGATTGCCTTTCACATTTTCAAAAACATTACTTCTTTTGAAATTTCGTACTGAAATAAAGAAATCGGTAATGAGACATACCTCTAAACAAGTATTTTTTTTATGACCAGAAAGAAAACATCACCTTTGTGTGATTTGTGTCAAAGTACATTTACTTACATCATTTACTTTGGGAATCTGTCTAAACTGAGGAAATGTGTCATAAAATGCTAACAGATTCCTGGATGAGGATGGGAAAGATAAATATAATTTGAGGAAAACCAACATCACAGGATACCAGAATTCTTTGTAAATTTTTTATTCTTTAGTGCACATAAAGTACATTAATAACTAGATGTGTCATATACTATCGACTTCTCCTATGAGGCTGGCATAGCAACCAGGATGCACTGAAGCCTCATTAATTGTATAGATTACAAAAAAAAAGAGAAATCAGTTACTAAAAATGTATGATAAGTCAATTTTGGTAAAATTACCTTGTATAGGGGTACAATGCAGTTCTTGATCTTGTAATATAGCAACTGCATAATGTTGAGATTCCATACAAGGTGTGCTGCTTTCATAAACAATTTTATCCATTGTGCCATTACGAAAGTACTGTGATTTATCCTTCTCTTTTATATGCCATGATGATTCCTATTCATTATAATGTATAATGTCATGAGGCCCCCAAACTTAATATGCTTTTTTTTTTTATTTTTAACTCAAAGTCAATGTGAGATATTTATATTTTTTTTTTACTTACTAAGTAAAAACATAGCATTGGTTAAACTACTCTTGTAAACTATTTACTAATTAATTTATGATTTTGTAGTTATATCAAGATGACAAAAAAGGTATCTAATCTTTATCGGGTTGGATCTTAAACCAAGTTGCCTGAATTTAAAGGTTCTGAGAGTTCAGGGAGGTCAAGATCCGTCTCATGCGTGCCCATATAATTATCACTGCCAGAAATAAATCTAGATATTTTAAAAATTTCATAAAATCTCACATATAAACGTAAAAACTAGCAAATGCGTGTAATGGAATGGAATTATTGTTACTTTGGGTAAGTTTCTTATGGTCTTTTATGCTACAGCTGTCAAAACATGTGAAACTTAACACAACTGCTTGTTTGTGTAAGTTACTGTGCTTTTTCATGGTTTTTCCCATATTTCGACAACTACGCTATGTTTTGAACATCAACGGTGTGATCAACGGTGAGTAAGGTTAGTTTTAGAACAAAGCCAAAACAGATTAATCACCAATTATTCATTAATAGCTATTTAAACAATGGTTATGAGTCCAAATTGCACCATGCTGACATGTTTATCTTTTATTAATTTTAAAAAAAACTAAGCTTCTCCGGTGTGAGGAAAAGTGGAGGGCAGCTCCACTACCTCCCACCATTCCGGCGACTTGATTTAAGATTTTAACATTTTCATCATATAATATTGAGCTATTATTACCTGCCGACCGTCGGTGTTCAGAGCTATTTGCTCGCCTTTAGACGGACAGTACTTATCGCTGTAAGTATCTAAACCGACTTCAAGCCGAACCAAACGGTTTTTTTAGGTTTTATAGCTGAATTAACAACTTTTACATCATTCCAGTCTCTATTCGCTGGTCTAACTGGGTACTGGTACACATAAAGGTTTCGAGCCAGTGCCTGTGATAGAAACACAGGTATCTGAAAAGTTTCATAATGAAAATTTTGATAAAAAAAACAGTTTTTCACACAACAACATAACCTATTATAACAGGTTGTAACTTAACATATTATTATATTTTACCTCTTGTACTACAGGATCTTCCTCTTCCATTTTTAGTGATATAAAGTTTTGTTTAAAATATAAAACATACCAATAAAATGAGCGCACTTAATAAAATATACAACATCTGTTCTTTAATATTTCTGTATTTTGAATTCAGGGTCTCCAGATAAGTTTTCGCAATTTTCCCATTGCAGACAAAAAAAAAAAAAAAAATCCCCAAAATGATACTAATTCGAAAACTTTTCCCCAAATATGTAAAATTAGGTATTTCTTATAATAGTATCGTTTTTTTATCATTAATAAAAGCGATGAATACAAGATCCAAAGGCACAACATTGAATTATTTTTCTAATATCTTCAATGTTCTAATAAAATGGGGGATATTTCTTAGAACCATCCAAAGAGTTTCTTTTACATCACGGATTTCACGCTCCGTCTTATTATTTTCAATACACGTAACTTGAGCACAATAACTAAACTACACACTTAACATACCACCAAATAAGCGTAAGATAGAGCCGAATATTGCAAGTTAATGAATTAAAAACAAGGTTCACTTCAAATCAAAATCCCGCCAAAAGAATCCATGATATTATTAGATAATTATCTATTATCAGTACTGTCAGCTTACAAGGTGTTGTATACACAATAATATTTCACAATCTAGTTTAATTTTTAAGATAACATAATGCGACATAAAAAGTAAGGAAAATGGTATGTATGTAGATGACACATTTATTCATATGACACAATACGCACAAAGAGATGACATAGAAATCGAATGAGACATAAGGCAAAAAAAAAATCAGCTTAGGTTAGATGAAATTGCGACAGATCCCTGGTCTGATTTGTGACTCCAGGATGCACCTTAAATTGAAGAGTAGGATCTATAAGTCTATTATAAGACCTATCCTATTCAATGGATCAGAATGTTGTTGGTACAAAGATGGATGATAAACGATTGCATGTAGCCGAGATGCGAATGTTGATATGGGTGTGTGTTGTCAGAAAAATGGATAAAATAAGAAATCAATATATTAGAAGGAGCTTGAAAGTTTTATCAGTGGTAGAAAAGTTAAAAGGTTCTCATTTATCGTGGTATAGACATGTTATGAGAAGAGAGGAAGCGCATGTCAATAAATTAGAAATGAATATGAATATGAAAAATGGAGAACGTTAAAGGAAGTCTAGAGGGAGTGTGTATGGAATAATATGAAAAAAAAAAAAGAAGTAAATGAAGCTATTATGGTTGATAGTGACGTATGGGAGAACAAGACATACTAAGCTGACCCCAAGTGAAGGAACCGGACATGAGAATGATGATGATGATTTATTCTCAAAATAACATTATATAGTAACATAATATTACGAATGTATATTAGTATGTGAAATATAGTATAAATATTGTATCAATGTTAACATATACACTCACACTATCTATACTATCATACTACTCATACTATCATTCATTTAATATAGTATATTAAAAATATTTATTTATTCAAAAAGTAACCACAATTACCTTTAATTCATGATTTATTATTTTAGTCTTAATTTTATTTCTCTATTTTAATATGAATAATTTAATATTGTAATCACAAATCGATACTTTGTTTGCAAGCTAATCAGTTTATTCCTTGTTGGAAATTCTTTTATATAAATAAATAAACATTTCATTATAATTTATAACGGGGTAAAGCAATAATTATATTTATATCAATTATAAGTGACTTGACAACTTCATCTTTGTGATAGTAATATACTACATCAGCAATGCTAGGCAGTTAAAGTACTTCTCCAATTTTCCCCTTACAAAAATTACTTTCTCCGAAGATTTCGTTTCACTAAAACGCCCCAAAAAATATTTTTCCCCACAATTGCGAAAAAAACCTCCAATCTGGAGACACTGTCTGTATTACTATTTGACAGTTCACAGCAATAGGATTTTTTTATTAACTTGTTTAATAGCTCTGGGTACAAGCTTTTTTGAACCTAGACATTACTACTAGGTATATTACGTAAAGTTATTTGACAAATGTTATTAATCTAATGTAATCATGGAGGGTAAATGAAAATAGAACTGTTTGTGTATAAAAATTAGGTCTAACAAACAATTTGGAGGGCTTTGAGATTTTGTAAACATTTTGTATACATTACATAAATTTTACTTTAGGATATGTAAGTTATATTTTTACAAGTAAAGAAAGCAAATTTAATTACATTAAAGTAATTCTGAGTAAATAAAAATGAATGATCTAGAAGATTTCATGGAGTCAAAGGATACATAGGTTCGAGTCACCTTTGGAGGAGAAAGGAGGTTTGTTATTACAGGCTGAAATTTTAAAAGAAATAAATATATAATATCTGTACAATTCATTAATGTCTACACTGCTTTATGCTTAATTCACACAATAATTTTCTGATTACTTTGTTTTAGAATAATCATTACAATATTAAAGGAACTGTAATATTAATAGTTAAGAGAAATAAATTACGTTACGCCATAATGTCCGATATGATAATAAATGGTACATTAATGCCTCGATAAGTATACTTTTTGTATTTGCTCTCTATTTTCTATAATTATATCTAAAAAATTTTTTTCAGATTCCGTCCCGGTTGATAAAAAATGGAGTGAATTAATAAGATATAATATTTTTATAATGAAATTAGTTGAATTCGTAAGTATTCAATCATTCAATCCTATTCAAATAAGAACCTACTTCTAATATATTATACTGATTTTACATTCCTTGTAGGGTATATCACTTGTAATCACTTTATTGCCAATGCTAATACCAAAGCCACAGGGGCATATGTATTGTATTTCGACCGGTCCTACATTAGTAATATCCTTTATGTTTATTATTCTTTATTTACGGAGAAGAGTGCCATTATTTATGGAGAAAATGTATTTATTTTTTCAAATATTATTTACATTTGGTGCATTCATTCAATGTTTTCTTTTAAATCTTGTTAGAGTTTGGTTATGGTTAATTTATGGAGTATTTTATTTTGCTCTACTTACGGCACTCTCTTTAGATTTATTTTTGATTGCAAATGAAAGAGGATGTACTTTTAGCTGCGCATAAAACTAATTTAATATATTATATGAAGTATAACTATTTTAGTAATTAATAATATAATATACATGTAATTGTTTTTTCATGTCGTTTTCTTAAATAAAATACTTATTGTCACGTTATCGATTTTTTTTATAAAAACCGGTGCTACAGTACCGGTTCATAATAATGACCTTGACCTTATTCTACATTTGACAGATAGGTACTTATCAATATCATTCACCAAATATTTGTAATTTTAAATTTTGTATTGATGTATCATGTATAGGTTGCTGCTTACATTTATTTAATACTCAATAATAATTATTTTTTAACATCTTGTAACATAATAAATTGCTTGCATAAAAGTAAAATGTTTTAAATTGTAAGGAATATTTTCCAATTTACATAGGTAAGGTCTAAATTATTTAGTGGTCCCATCAATGATTGTTAATTTTAGGTTATATCGATGCTCCTAATGATTATTCCATTCGTATTAACGGAAGCTGGCATCATACACTGCTTGGCTGTCGCTCCAACGCTCACGATGTCACTAATGTTCATCGTGCTTTACTTAGTGGATCAAGTACACGATTTAGCTGAACAATTATACATAACTTTACAAATAGCATTAAATTTACTAGCCCTTGTTAGTGTTTTTTTAAGTAAAAACCCATCCGATGCACTATATGGTTTGTTTTACTGTCATCTATTAATTGCACTCTGCATTGATCAATATTATGTTATCAAAGAGCGTGGTTTTATACTATTCAAGTGACATAACATTATAACTTTCCTAGTAATTATTGAGACAGGTTATTGATTGGTACTATTAAGTATGTTTTGTTAAAAATGCTGCAATACACTACAGTAAATTTTATTTATTAGTATCATTATAATACCTATTAATTGAAATAGAAGCTACTGTAGAAGTTCATGTACAGATTTGTTGTTGACTTTTTTAAAAGGAACAGTGCTAGAATATCCTTGTAGCAGGAGGTAGTGAATACTAGAGATTCCGGAAGGAAATCTCCACACCTATGCCCAAATAATACAAAAACAAATATATATATATGCCCTACACCTAGTCATTCTCAGTGTGGGCGCTGGTAATACTACTATTGTACAGGAAGAATATTATACTGCTAGTAGACAACAAAAAGCAACAGAGAACATTCTTTTTTAACATTGTGATGATTAAATACAAATGATTTATGTAGGAGATGATTTATTTAGAAATATTCATTTGATAAGTGTTATTTTTAAATTAGTTCATGTTAAGTCCTGAAAAGTAATTTTGTAAATATTTTGTTTCATTTACATCCTAAATTTTAATAGGTGCTTTATGGCACTGATAGAAAAATCAAAACCATTCTTAGGTATGAATTTTAATTAAAAATTCGGATACTGGATTGAACAAGTTGAGTAAAGCAATATGCCTTAATATAAAGTTATTTTCTAAACAAATTAGTACTGCCTGGTTTAAAAAAAAATTGATATGTTTTGCAATGGCATGATTATACTGTTTTGTTATTGTATTTATTAAAATAAATATTTCATAGCAAAATACCATATAAAAATTATTAATTCCATGTTAGTTAAATCAGAACTTTGAGAAGAAAAGTACTATTATATCTTTAAAGTTCCGCACGCTTCTTTATTGGTGTTATTAAATTTCTATTTCTGAACTATGAAATTTTATTATTATCTATAAAAAAGTGTAAATTCCAAAGTGGTAAATATGAATATTATTAGAAGTGAAGTATATTTGTACTTGAAGAACCTATCATATGAATACAGTTAATGACTATGAGACAACTATGCACATTTTGAAACATAAATTAAAAAATTCATTACATTATATTACTTTTAGGTAGTGGCACTACTTCTCAACATTATACCTTACATTGTGCCACCGGTGGATACACTGGCTTGCTTCGTCTCTGCTCCTACGCTCATGCTCTCCACTCTGGTTATGATCCTCTACTTAGTTGATCAAGTCCAATATGAAGCTGAATTATACTATGTTCTGATTGAATTTATACTTACAATATCAGCTCTTATAGATCTGTTTTTCATTGGAAAAATGCAAGGAGCTATATATGGATTATTCTATATAGATTTAATTATTGCATTCTCTATGGATATATACTATATGAAAAAGGAAAGAGGCTGGACATTTTGATAAATAATATGAAAGTGTAACATCAAAACGTTAGTCATCATAGCTATTGGAGTATAACAGGAAAAATAAATTGAGATTATGTGAATATTTCGATAAAACATCCTGTTTATAACATTTATAATGTGTTCTACAATCTGTGATATGTGTAGTATGAACTATTTAAAATTTGTAATGTTACGCATTTTAAAAGTGTTTTTGAGATTTTTAAAATGTCTCATTACGGTGACGTTATGTGAATTTTTGTGGAGCGTCTTAGTTATATTTTTTTTAACTATACTGTGGACTTATAAAGTTGATGAACATGTTCAAATTATCTCCCCGAACCCTATAATACTTTGGTGGACTATAGGATTTCCAGGGAGCAGAGAAACAAAATATTGTCCGGACAATATAAAATGTGACATATTTTCGAATAACAATACAGCTGTATCACACAAAGTGGATGCTTACTTGTTTTACGGAAGCAATATTAACTTTGATAATCTTCCTCTGCCTAGAGAATCTAAAAATATTATATGGGGTCTTTACCATGAAGAATCGCCAAGAAATGTGGAGGAGCTTATGAATGAAAACTTACTCAGTTTGTTCAACTTTTCATCGACATATAGTAGATATAGCGATGTACCTTATCCATTACAATATTTGGAATCAATTGAAGATGTTATAAGCACACAATATTTTGTTTCAACATCAGAGAAAAATAAGTTATTAAATGATATTTCACCAGTGATGTATTTACAGAGCGATTGTGAGACCTCTACAGAGAGAGACGCTTATGTCAAAGAGTTAATGAAATTCATAAATGTAGACTCTTATGGTGAATGCCTGAATAACAAAGTGTTGCCGAAAAAGTTTCAAATAGATTACTTGAACAATCTAAATGAGGACGAATTTTTGCGTTTTGTAGCTAGATATAAATTTGTTGTGGCCATCGAAAATGGCATTTGTGATGATTACATAACTGAAAAATTTTGGCGAGCTATCAAAGTGGGTGTCGTACCGATTTACTTGGGCTCACCATCTATTAAAGATTGGCTTCCTAATAATAAATCTGCTATACTTTTAAATGATTACCCAACACCAGAACTAATGAGCAAACATTTAAATAAGTTATTGGAAGATAGTGTACTATATGAAGAGTATTTAGAACATAAAACTAAAGGGATTATTAAAAATAACAAACTGTATGAGGAATTCAAAGTGAGACCATATCAAAAAAGCTCATTGTTGGTAGTAGACGAATTTGAGTGTCTAGTATGCAAAAAAATTACACAACATGAGAAAAGGTAATATTAATGTAAACATTGTAAATAAAAAACACTACGATTGTCCTAAACCCATATCGGCATTATCTATAAACGTAAACCCATATAACAGTTGGGTATATTCTTGGGAAAGCGCAATGAAAAAGGCGGACCAAATATACAAGAAGGTTTTGAATGAAAATTAAGTATATATTTTTGTATTACGGATATATATTTAACAATATATTTTTTTACATTTTTTTATCACCCGTTTAATCACTGATAGGCCTTAATGAACTCTATCTAACGGCGTAACTGGCATAACTTCATAATGAAGACCTCTCTTGACCACGTGCGGTATTGTTTTTTTGGGACCATTCTGTAAATAGAGAACGATTTTAGCATTAGAAGTCTTGTTCCTAAAAAGGACCATGAAGACTTAAAATTGGAATTATGAAATAAATTGACTACATTAAACATTATTTCAATATTCTTAAGTAGGAATAAGAAATATTAATAGAATTACCCCCATTGTTATCTCACTAATTAAATAAATAATATACTTACGATATACAGTCTATTATGGGGCAGACAGATAGGCATAGAGTGCATCCAGTACAGTCGTCTGTTACTTGAGGAAGATGCGTCTTTTCGTCGAACCTGTTCAAGAAATATGTTCTGTAAATTACCTTTCAAAGCACTTTAATAATTTTACTCTTTAAACAAAACTTTTTTAATTAAAAAAAAAAACCGACTTCAAATGAATAAACTATAAAAATGCACTAAAAATTAAATAAATTAATTACTTTATTAATCTGCTTCTGTTTACTTCAATATATCTTTTGTTTTAATATAGTTACTAATTTTGAAATCTTTGAAATAAATATAAAATCATACAATAAAAAAAAATCAGAAGAATTGAGAACCGCCTCCTTTTTGAAGTCGGTTAAAAAGAAAACCAGCATGTATGTGATATTATTGCATTTTCTGCATTGCCAAATAATTAGTCAGTTAGCTTGGCAATAATAAATATCTATCTATCATAGAACTGTTTCGAGTCCAAAATTGATAAAAAGTACTCACTCGATAGCTTGATATCCAGAATCGTTACATGCCATGTAACATTTCCCACAGTTTATACACATGTCCTGAAAACATGGAAATAAATCAGATTTTGAAAATGAAGATGTCGCGTATTAAAATAGTTTAAATTTGATAAAATCCCTTAGGTTAGAGTACGGATCCGGTGGGTTCGCTACAGGGGGCGACGCGGTGCTTACGAAAGCCACCCCGTGTCGCCCCCATCCCAAATGCAGCGGACGGCTCCGGGGAGTTTTAGTGGGTATTTCCGGGCGCTTCATGCCCGGGCGAGTCCCACACTGGCACGGAGTTCGGCGCTCCGTGCCCCCTTACCTATTGTATTGGGGGACTTCGGTCTCACTAATACAATAGGTAAGGGTAGTGCGTAAATGCATTTCCCCCCGTCAAAAAAAAAAAAAGGTTAGAGTACGGATATGTCATCTTCTGTCCCTGTAAAGTGACAGTGCTCATTTTACAAACTAACGTAACGTTCTATTGGAAACAGACAGGGATTTACAAATGTGCCGCCTATAGGCTGAATCAAATTGCCGGTTATCCTAAATATCACATACTTTTAACGCTTCACTCCTTATTTATCTAAATTTATAAACGAAAAGAAAAATTTGGATACTCTCTCATACGTATATTTTCGAAGATTAATTTATGAAGTTAACGGATAAAGATGAAGATAAAGAACGTGTATTTTGATGGCAATCTTAACAGTGAGAGGAATTTCTTGACATCTACATCGCTTTCATTAAAAAAAATACAGCCTTCGAAAATTTGCCGCCGCAGGCTATATGGATAAATATAAACTTGATGGAAATTACTAGAAGAAACAAATAAACTTACGTCATCAATTAGTGCCACAACTTGCTTCGTATTGTCCAGATGCTTATAAGTTCCAACTCTTGGCAAAGCGCTACCTAAGACATCTTGGATTCTTGGCACTTCTAAATAGCCGTTCGTAGTTCCGTTACTTAAGTAGGTAGGTATTTTATTATCTTGTAATATATCTGAATTTAGTCGGATCTCGTGGAGTATTTCTTCGCGTTTTTTATAATATGGCCCAAAATGCGCTAGTACCTGTAATACAATTTCGTACTTTCTATCACGAGCATATTTCTAGGAATCGGTGTAGGCCAGAAAAAAAATTATTAAAACCCATTGAATTTCGTAACAATATTTTCACTAACTAAATTTCGCATATTTTTTAAGAAGGTAATATTTTGCATTAACAATTACGAAAAGGGCATAAGAAAAATAAAATTACAAGCTTTATACTTTCAAAGTGCTAATGTTTTCTGGTATTTCCAAAAGCTTCAAAAAATAATTTGTACAGTGCTACATCTTTCTCGTCTGTAGTTTTACTCAACTAGCAGCTCCCCGCGATTTTACGTAGTTCCCGTTCCCGTGGGATTTTCGAAATAAAAACTATGTCACTCCCTAGATTACAAATTATCTCCATACCAAATTTTATCCAAATCGGTTCAGTGTTTTTTAAGTTTATTCGTTACATACAAAATTACAAATCTTTCCTGTTTATAATATTCGTGTAGATATAACTAATACTTACCTACTTATAATATATTTATCTCTAGTGGTACCTATATAGCAAATATATCATTGACAAACTAGTCTCCATGATTTAGGTTGTCAACTTATAAATATAAAGCAGATTTAAAATATATGAATTGATTAAAGCGATGATAGCGCAGCAGGTAGTGCGGCCGGATTCCGCATTAATCGACGTGGGTTCGATCCCCGCCTATCCGACTGTAAAATCGGCCTGAGCTTTCGGTGCAGGAAAAAAGCGTGACGAAACCTTATATTGGGGTTAGGGCATGACCATCTGGGTAGCTACTACCCTCAAGTTTGAAAACCTGTCGCCAAATACCAATAGGTGTGTTCCGGCAGCATCACTTGAGTACCTTAGTGTGTTTACCATCCTGGAGCACGTCGTCACTTAACCTCACGCACTTAATCTCACATCAGGTGAGATTTTAGTCAAAGGGCCTAACCTATTCCGTTGAAAAAAAATACAAATATTGTTCCTACAAAATTATAGCTAATAGAGGCAATTGAAGTTTATAAACATTGGAATAATATGAACGAAAACAATTACGAGAAACAAAGTATATAGATATCGAATTTAAAGATCAATTTACCTTTCCATGTTCGTCGTATAAGGTCTGTACAGGTTTTCCCTTCTGGTGTTTGAAACCGGGCGGCGACTGTCCCGTCCATCCGTTGAGACCCAAAGAACGAATGTACAACAGGGCTTTCAGTCCTGTGATGTAATCGTCGACAACTGTGAAGTCTTGATTCTGTACAGCACTGCATATCTATAGAATATCGAGCAAAAAATTAATCGCAGTATTATATTGTTACCTGCTTTTACAACAATGAACTGTCACAGTTAAAACGTGAATGGGTTTAAGGGGTTGGTGTCGGAGAGGGAGCGGGAGCAGACCTCTTCGCACGAGCAAGGCGGACCGGGCGCTGGTGCCGGCAACGATCTGAGGCCGCCATGAGATGGACCGTTGGTTGGTCACCCATTTTTTTGCTAACCTTAGGGGGTAAGGGGCGGGGGCCCTGACCTTCCATTGCACTGGGGAAGCCGTTGGGGGACTTGTCTTGGTTAACCGGGACTGATCCCTAAGGGAGTAGGTACCTGGCCTTTGGGCTGGGTCATCCGTCCGGGGGTATGTCGCGATGCCTACTTGGGATCCCGTGTTACTCTCCTCGTGTGGCGGTAGAGACGGTCACTCATAGGGTTTTAGTGGGTAGTCGCTAGGGCCCTTTTCCCTAGTGTTAGTCCTACACGCACTCTCTGCCCCCGCATAGGAGGACGGTGCCTAAACGCATTTCACCATGTAAAAAAAAAAAGGTTGGTCACCCATGGCAGCCATGCCACTACGCAGAAGGGGAGAGGCGCATCGTGCCGTGCGCTTCCCCATAAGGAGTTAAAGAGGGGTCCAATTGAACCCTCGAACAGTTCACGGGACCGACAACGGCCGGGTCGAACGATAGCAGTATAGACTACAATTCCTGCTCCCCGGCTAAAAAGGTGTGAGTAGGCACCAAGGAGATTTAGTAGGTATACCCGCGGTCCATCTCAAACCGGGCGAGCCTCTCATACCCCCATCCGTTTAATGTTGAGAGGGAGATGCGTAAATACATTTCACCTTGTAAAAAAAGAGGTGTTTGTGTAATAAGTGCTGTGAGGCAACAAGCAGATCTAAATTATGACGACTTTCGAAAGACGACGCAGAGAGTGCTGAAAGTATTTGAAATAGATAACGTATATTCTCTGAGAGAACATAAATACGAACTTTTTAGTATTTATGGCATCTAAAAAACCTAATTTTTCGTGATGAATGGGGACCGTTAAAACCATGGATTACTGTGGGTCTGAATGGTGATTTCGTTAGCAATATTTAATTACTTATCTTCGCATTATTTTGTCAAAAGTGTAATATTTTACTTGAGTAATACTGAACATACGACTGAACCGATTTTGATGAATGAATGAAATCGGTCACATTTTATTTAATGACTTCATTATCATGCACTCCTAAACATGTTACATTATATATACCTACACTGATCTAATCGATTTCCGGGATAGAATTGCGATTTTGAAACTGTTTTCTCTTTCTAGTCCAACTTCTCAATGTGGGTAATAACGCACCTTTGGGGATGTAGAATAGCCAGAGAAAAGTAGAGGGCAAGCCGTGGGCATATTAAAAATATTGTCTAAAAAAGGGGAAAAGAAGATTTAGACCTAAAAGGAAAGAAAGAAAAGAAATTTGGCAAGTGACGACTGAATGTTATCTATCTACGCATATTTACCTGTACGACAGGTGCACCGCACATTATAAACTGCAGTGCGGATTCTGCAGAATCAATCCCACCGATTCCCAGGATTGGGAAACCCGGGAGTCTGTTACCGATAGCGGAGACGGCGCGTAGTCCCATCGGTCGCGTTGCATTACCCGATAGTCCCCCATACGTGGTATGCTTTTCACACCCTGTGGGATAGTACATCTTAAACACCTTTCTTCTTCATTGTTATTCCTTGTAAACTCTATTATTATGCCTTGACGCACTAATGAATAATATGTGTTGTTTGTATAATATGTATTTGGAAGGCAGAATGGTAAATATGTAGACGATGTCTTTCTTAAATCTCGTAATCTCAATTAACTTGGAAAATTCAGTGAAGTCAAGTCTTTAGTAACTTGCACAGAAGACTTTGAAAAAAATGTAAACTCTTAAAGTGATAAACATGCATACGATCCATCTGATGGTAAGCGGTCACCGTAGCCTATGGACGCGTGCAACACCAGAGGTAGCACGTGCGCGTTACGAATTCTTTATAAAACTTTCTCACACTCCTAAACATTGTCCAATCTTCAAAATAAATTATACTTGCTAGACAATAAAAAGAATATATTTTTGATCCTTATATAAATTATGAGGAATATAACCACAAATATCAAAACACAAAAGTGCCCTTCATATAACTTCGATAAGTATGTAGTTATAATTTTTTGTATATTTGTAATCTTACCCACTGCTGGCCATGGAGTACCATCAGCTCTGACAGACATCAATCCAGATACGGTGTTTATAGCTGATACTCCACTTGCTCCACCTTAACAATTAATCGTTAACATATTTAATTAATTTTCCCTACCTAGGAACATTCATATCTCAGTTTAAACCATCCCAAAACATTAAGAATTCAAATTTTAAAATCTTTTAAATTCAAATTCAGGTTGTTTTTAAAATAACAACTTCTTTAGCCGCGTTGAGCCATTTCCGTTAGGGTAAAAACTTTTATTCAATTCGCATATAATTTTAGCAACGCCATTAATAGGATTTACTAAATTGCTATAAAAATACCATTAAACAATTTAACAATAAAATCTATCTTAATATTATTGTTGGGGTGCGAATTTGGTCCCACCTCCACGTGGTGCACCCTGGGCAATGATCGACAGTGTTCTCTTAGGATTACTGCTGATCGTTGGCGAGGAGGACCAACCCAATCCAAGGTGTTAAGTGAACCGTGCCGAGGGATGCGTGGCTGGGGGGGAGCCCAGTCGTGAACGGTACCTCTCTGATACCGGAGCAACTCAGAGAGTAATTTTTGCTCTTCCACCGACATGCGGGGCTCTGTCGGTGGTGACCTGTTATTTCCCTAGCTTATCGTGGGAACAGTATGGATGAAAACATCATACCGTTGAATTTTAATTCCCTCGTTGACGCCCTAGAGAAATCTAGTGACGTCAGTTCTTCTGGGACGGAGGGAGATAACATCTTCCCAACGCCCAGACTAAGTACCTCAAAAGCCCAGAGGATAGATCCTAAGGCGGAAGTTGCTTCGGCGACCTCAGCGCCCACGGAGACTGACTCTGAGGTAAGTAAAGGTAAAACAGTTGCGGTTACAGGCGGTCCTGTTTCCTCTACCTTTACAGCCTCTGGGCTGGAAGGGTCAGCGCCCCTGGCGCAGCATATCCTTCCAAAGCCCTTAGGTAGAGGAGGTTACAGAGGAGGCAGGACTAGGAAGACAGGCGGAATCCAACCTCGAGGTGGACTTACTAGTCCCCAGACAGGCAGGAAGACCGCCGGTTGGAAACCTTTACGCAAAAACCAATAGCACACATCAGTGGTCATGCGAGGTTCCTCCAGGTTAACCTCCATCATGCTGTTGCAGCGACGGCGGTACTGGAGAAATGCTTCTCAGGGGGCATTGTGGACCTCGCTCTTATACAAGAACCCTGGGTGCGCAATAATACAATTTTGGGATTGAAAACCGCAGGGAGTGTTTTTTTTTGCACACAACTGCGGGACTAAGCCCAGAGCTGGTATAGTTTTTAGCAAAAGAACTAACTTTCTACCTGTTCCAGAGCTTTGTTCAGATGACCTGGTTGCGGCGTATATTAATCTTGACGGGTGGAAGGGCTCCAAACTATTAGTTTGTTCAGCCTATCTACCTGGAGAGAACAGTAATCCCTCAGAAGAGCTTATGCGGATTGTGGACTATGCGAAGAAACACAACGCTGAGCTGCTGGTGGGGTGTGACGCCAATGCTCACCATACTACTTGGGGTAGCAGTGACGTTAACGCAAGAGGAGAGTTACTTTTTGATTTTATTACAACTAGTAACCTAACTATTTTAAACAAAGGATGTAAACCAACCTTTGTTACACGTGCTAGACAAGAAGTCTTAGACATAACATTCGCCACTAACAATGTAGCTAGGCATATTATAAACTGGTGTGTAAGTGACGAAAACTCTATGTCTGATCACAGGCATATTAATTTCGAACTCTTATTTTCAATAAAGAGTCAGAATGTTCTATATAGGGATCCCAGGAATACCTCATGGGATACCTACAGGGATACCCTAAGGTCTAACCTGGAAACGCTCCCTAAAAATATTAAGACAATTGAGAGTCTAGAGTTGGCAACTAATGCTCTCACGGCATCTATTACTGATGCTTATGAGCAGAGTTGCCCTCTAAAACAAAAGACCTCAATAAGGCAAGTTCCCTGGTGGAACTCTAAGCTTAAAAAGCTTAGGGAAAAAACTAGGCGGCTTTTCAATAGGGCCAAAAACACAAAGGAGTGGGAGCCATACCAACTGGCCCTAACCAAATTCAATAAAGAAATTAGGAAAGCGAAGCGGGCTTCCTGGAGAAAGTTCTGTGAGGAAATCAATGATACGCCTCATGGAGCAAGAATTCACAGGGTGCTCGCTAAGGACAAACCTAAACAAATAGGACTCCTTAAAAAACAAGATGGGACCTTCACTTACAGTGAAAAGGAAACCATGGAGCTCCTTACGTCAGTTCATTTCCCAGGTTCTGAGAGACCTACTTCTAGAAGACTGCCCTCTTCAATAAGGCCTCAATTAGAGGACTGGCGTAGAGCGGCAAGCTTTATAATACCACAGAGTGTGAAATGGGCTATAAAGTCATTCAAACCATATAAAACAGGTGGAGAGGATGGAATTCAGCCTGTGCTATTACAGCGAGGTCTTGACATCCTCACACCTGTAATTATTAAGATTTTCAGGGCAAGCCTTGCTTGGGGATATATACCTGAACTATGGAGAAAAGTACGACTGCTTTTTATACCCAAGGCCGGTAAAAAGGATTACGCTATGCCAAAGTCCTTTAGACCAATAAGCCTTACATCTTTTCTTCTGAAAACTATGGAGAAGATAATTGATAGAAATATTAGGGAAGTGGTACTAACCACAAACCCTATAAGTTCTAAACAACATGCCTATAGCAGAGGAAGATCCACTGAGACTGCCCTGCTCTATCTTGTAGATAGAGTGGAGAAGGCATTAGAAGATAAGGAAATTGCACTATGTGCATTTTTGGATATTGAGGGCGCTTTTGATAACACACCCATTAGAACACTAGTTCATGGGTTAAGTGTTAAAAAGGTAGATTCAACCACTATAAAGTGGATTGAATCAATGCTCTCAAACCGTATAGTTAAATTAACATTGCATGGCACTAATCATGAGGTGGTAACCACAAGAGGTTGTCCACAAGGAGGCGTTTTATCGCCCCTGTTGTGGACCCTAACAGTGGACCAACTCCTGCATAAGATGGAGGAATTAAGGATTGACGCCCAGGGCTACGCTGATGACCTGGTGGTAGTTGTCCGAGGTTTCTCTCAAAGTACAATTTCGTACCTTATGCAGAAAGCACTAAGTGTCATTGACAAATGGTGCAAGGACAATGAACTGAGAATCAATGCAGACAAAACTGTCCTAGTACCATTTACCAAGAAAAGGCGTCTTGACCAATTGGTACAACCTTCACTAAATGGCAAGACAATAAACTTCTCACCAGAGGTCAAATACTTGGGTGTTATTCTCGACCAGAAACTGACCTGGAATAGCCAAATTGGATATATAATTCAAAAGGCTAAAATAGCAATGGGGATCTGTAGTCGAATGGCCGGAAAGCGCTGGGGTTTACACCCCAGGCTAACCATATGGCTTTATACGGCAGTTGTCAGACCCATAATAACATACGCCTGTGTGGCTTGGTCCAAAAAGGCACAACAGCAGTCTGTTTGTACCCGATTAGCTTCAGTACAAAGAATAGCTTCTATCTTAGTGACAGGAGCCATGTCGACAGCCCCTGGAGCGGCTCTGGATGCTCTGTTAAATCTGACGCCCCTTCATCTACATGTAGAGAAGGTGGCGAGGTTGACGATGCACAGAATGTACGCCCTCGGGAGGAGACAATGGATATCCCAGTCCATGAGATCTTTCTTAGACTCAGTGATAGAAACACCAATTTTAGGGATGATATCAGATATGATGATTCCTGAAAGTAATCTTAAAAAATTGTATGATGTCGAAATCCCTCCACGGGACTCCTGGTTAAACAGTGAGATAACGTGGAAGGAAGGCAGCTTACTGTGGTTTACCGACGGGTCCAAAATAGGACTTAACGTAGGCTGTGGAATATCGTTCGGATAGGATGCAACGCCCGACGCCTCGAGAGATCGAGGCGCGGCGGGCGGAGCTCAGTATCTCGATCGTCCTAGAAGGGTGGGAAAGGCGGTTGGAGAATCCAAGCGCCGGGGTCGCTACAGTGGAGGCCGTTCGGCCCCACCTTAGGGACTGGTTAGGGAGGACTCACGGAGTTCTGAGTTACCGCCCTTACGCAGGTGCTGACGGGGCACGGGTGCTTCGGCAGTTACCTGAATCGTATAGGAAGGGAACTCTCTCCGTGTTGTCATCACTGTGCCGGCGGAGTCGTCGACGACGTCGAGCACACGTTGGTCGTGTGTCCCGCGTGGAGGGAGTCTTTCAGAGACTTGGCGTCCGACGTGGGTAGGGTCCTCTCCTTGCCGTCGCTCGTGAGGGCGATGGTCGGGAGCTCTAGGGCTTGGGCGGTTGTCTCTTCCTGTTGCGAAGCCGTCATGCTCGCAAAGGAGGAGGCAGAGCGGGAGAGGGAGCGGGCAGCGCACCCGAACCGAGCGAGGCGTGTCTCACGCCGGGGCACCGGACGCAGCCGTCCGGGCGCCCGTCGAGGTCGCCAAGCCTCGTAAAATAATTTGACGTCGGACCTCCCGTGAGGTATGGCGTTGCCAGGGCCTCTGCAGAATACATGTATAATGTGCTCCGGAGGCCCTGGCATCTTTGCGCCGGTTAGGGACGTGGAGTGTTTAGTCAGTCGGCTGCGGCCAACCTGACACACGGACACCTAAGTCAATTGACTCGGTGTCTATGGTCTGTCGCGAGGATCACACGTGTGCGAAAAACTGGGTTTTTCGGCGCACGTCCGAGCGTTCAACGAGCAGATTTAAACCACGTTAAAAAAAAAAAAAAAAAAAGGCTGTGGAATATATGGAGAGCGACCTAAGTTTAGTCAAACAACTAATCTTGGTAGTTTTTTTGCCTCCATTTTCCAGGCAGAGGTATACGGGATTCTAGAATGTTCCTGTATAAATCTGCAGAAAGCCTACGTGAACCATACAATATATATCCATTCGGATAGTCAAGCCGCTCTCTTGGCACTGGCTTCGGACGTAGTTGAGTCGAAGTTAGTTGCAAATTGTGTGGCAATGCTAAACAGCCTGGGTAAGAATAACAGGCTGATTTTAAGATGGGTCACAGGCCATGCAGGAGTTCCCGGCAATGAAGCTGCGTATGCGCTTGCAAGAGCAGGGGCTATGGAAACACAAATTGGGCCTGAACCATTTTGTGGCATTCCAAAAAGCCTAGTTCGACTGACCATAAGGGACCAATATACCTATAAGGCTATAGAATTCTGGAATAAATTGCCAGGACAAATTCATTCCAAAGAGCTCATCAGAGCATTCACTCAGCGCAAAGCTGAAGAAGCCCTGATGCTCAGTAGGAATCAGCTACGAGTAATAGTGAGAGCACTAACTGGGCACTGTTGTTTGGGCAAGCATATGCACAACATCGGTGTCCAGAACACAAGAGAGTGCAGGTTCTGTGAAATAGCAGACGAAACACCAAAGCACATCTTGTGTGAATGTGATCCATTAATACCCATTCGTAACCGAATTCTGGGTAAGCATGTGTTGCTTCCTGAGGAGGTACAGACGCTCTCTGCCAAAAAGATACTACAGTATATTCAGGTTGTAGGTCTAGGCAGTGAGCTTTAGCAATATAGGGGCGATCACAATAGATCTGACTAGGTCGCAGTGATACAGGACTGTTTAAGCCTGCATAGCCCCTTTTCGAATAATAATAATAATAATATTGTTCTTAACATATTCTATTAAAAAGTGATGCAAATTATCAATACTATCGCATGCTGTAAAACTAACATTATGTGTAAGAAGTAATTAAAAAAGAAATCAATGGTATTATTAACTTACCTTCGTATGCAGCTACAGCGATGCTAACAATGTCTGTAATATTTGGTGTTAGTTTCACGAAGAATGGAATTTTGATCGCTTTACGCACCCACTGCGATATGCCCTTCACTAAAACCGGATCCTGTGAATACAATAATCGGTACACTTCCATCTGATTCTGTTTTATCGTCAACACTAATATTTGTCATTTTTAGAACATTTTGCTAATAAACTGGTGAACTAGGTAAACCTATATCAATTTTTGCCATTCTATAAAATTTTCAGTTGTACCGAAATCAACTAAATTCAACTAAACCGTCAAGTGATCAATTTTCTCATTTTATTCGGCATCTAAGTCACCATAAACTTCTTTCAGGCCGACAGCAAATTTACCTATCCATAGCGATGTCTAATCTTATATATGTTTTTTTTTTAGTTTGAGAAGTACACAAATGATAATTTCTTATTAAATTAAATTATTTCATCTGGAGATTTTCAATCTTCGTCATCGTTTAGATTATTGTAAATGTACTTTTTTCGTGTCATCTTCTTGGACACGTTGGTTGATTACAATATTTACAGATAAAAGTACCTCCGAACCTAATATAATTAATTAGGGAGATATAAATACTAAATATGAGTTCTACTAAACAAAAGTTAACCTACTTGTCCACAGGCTAGGCCCATTCCAGATTCCCCCATGCCGTGCGGGCACGACAGATTTAGTTCTAAAGCATCCGCACCAGCTGCTTCCGCTTTCTTGGACAGTAGTGTCCAATCCTCCTCATTGTATGAACACATTATCGAAGCTATAATTACCTGAAAATGGAAAATTTCGATTTACAATTCTGTACAAGTTGCGTGACTACATATTGGATCCATTAAAATTCCGTTTATCCAGTAAAAAGTTTTCATAGTATTTTTTTTCACATTATCCATACTCTCCACTGACGTTAAATGACGATGTTATCCAGGATGGTAAACACATTAAGCCTAGATGTACCGGTTTTGAAGTGATGCCGACTGAATATGCCTATCGAAATTGAAAATTCAAACTTGATGGTGTTAGCTACCCAGGCGGACATTGTTAGAAAATGCCCTACCGCCATACTATGGTTTCCTCATGATGTTTTTCTTCACCGAAAGCTCCAGATTATATTATAGAGTTGAATAGATGGGTCTAAATAGCGCCATCATCGCTTAAAATTTATCACACGTTTTTAAAATAGTCTCTTAAGAGGATATGCTAGTGATATTCAATCCATACAAACGTAGTCCCCTATTTCCTCTTTGGATAATAGCATTATGGTAAATATTTTTATACCAAATAATATATATCTACCACCGCCATGCCCGTGCGTTTTGATTTTTTCCATAAATTAGTTATTGTAGAAACTAACTGACTCTGAAAATGAAAAAAATGCTCGATTTTTACCGTCATTTTCAGACGTTCGTCAAACAAATTTGATGAATAACATTAAAAAAAGCAAAACGTAAAGGCATAGCCAAAGTTTTTCTTATTCTATCAATGAAAGAAAATTAAAAATGAGTTCAGTTTTGCAGGAGGAAACGGGATACTACGAAGTGATGTTTTCGTGTATTTTGTATAGTTACATCAGCCCGCGCTGCAGGTGTCCCTTTTATGTTTTATAATTCTTTCTTTGGGGCGCAACGCGATAGCAATAGATTTCCGAAATACTTACTTTTCCGATCGCATGTCCTTTTAAATACTTGTATTATTTTTTATTTAAATAATTCCTAAAAATTAGTTTACAATACATTAGCAAAAGATATCTATGGTTAATACTTACTTTATTAGGAAAGTCTTTCTTCAGTTCCGTTACACTCTGACACCAATATGCTTCGCATTTCTCCGAGATGAGTTCTATATTGAGGAAAGATCCTTGTCCAGGTCCGTAATTTTCGCCGGATGTCACACCACGAACTATACGAGGTGACACGTTGGTAACCATATCCTTAATAATCGAGACATAATAAAATGAAACTGTCTCATTTTCAAATTATATATCTACTATTTGAAAATCCGGCTTCGCTCGGGTGAAATGTGACTCATAATACATAATCTTTTACAAAATGAAGGTAGATAGGAACTGTAACTTCACTGATACGTGTGAATCGGCCTTAACGAACTCAAGATGACATCCGAGTGGACAATATGACGACTGGCATTTGCACCATTAGAATTTAACAAAATACTGCACAATCCGAATTTTAATATAATGTGTTGTGCGTGTGATATAATGTGTGTGGGTGCGATATAATGTGTTGTCGACTACAAATAATATTTTTTAATGTTTTATTATTCAGGTAAGCTTTCAATCGAGTCTACCGTACCCCTTGACCGAATTATTAAACATACAAAGCAATAAAATTGATGTGTCAAATTGTAATATCAAACTAATAACATTATACTAAAGACATAATTATGAATGTGTGTGTATACGGTACTTATATAAAAATCACAATTTTTTATATTTTTATCTGTTTGTTCTGGGTATTTTCCGAACTGTTGGACCGATTTTGAGGCGTAACTTAAGCTATTTTTACTTTTAGAAAATAGGGTTCTGCATAAAAAAACTTATAATAGTGGAAATAAAATCCGATTCAATGGACAGTTTACTGGCGAGTATTTGAATTTGTGAGAAATATCTTCGCTTTTTATTAGTACAAAAATAATTGAAGGTCTGTACAAAAAGCAGGATTCAATATTTTCCAATGATTATTTGAAAACGATATATTATGGCAGAGAAGAATTGTTTGAAATAGAAAATATGATACGCGGGTGGAACTGCGGGAAGAGCTAGTCCATGATAATAATCATTCAATAGTCCAAATTACCTTGTTAAGAGAAAACGTCTTGGTGACAGCGAATCCCCAGCCTTGCTCGAATCCCCTTCGTATCATGGCGGAACTGGTTGTAGGCGGAGCGCTGGCTAACCCGAACGGGTTCTCAAACTTTATACCGCACACCTCTACTGACAGGTCGATCTCATCTATCGGGCAATGGAATTTTGGTAGTTCGATAGGCGAGTCGAATGAGATGCCCTGTAGATGCCATTAATAAAATTATTACTAATAAATGTGTCAGCTTATTTCGATCTACCTTCATATGTGAACTGAATTTTTCGATTACGTAGGTAGCTATAATAATAAAACCAAAAGAAGTAATCGGCTAGGAAACGAAAATTTGTAGGCAATTTTACGTGCCGCGACTAATATATTTGAGTCAAAATATTGGTCGTCATTTGTCTTCTGACATACAAGAAGGTTTACCTGCTGTGGCGCGGTTGTTAAAATGAAAATAGTATGACAATTAAAATTACTTAAGTTAATGTCAATCTTGTTCTTGTTAATGTTCTCGAATAGCTACCACGCACCGGAAGACGTAGCGTGAGTAGACCCCCCACAAGGTGGACCGACGACCTAGTGTAGGTTGCGGAAATCCGCTGGATGCGGGTAGCGCAAGACCGGTCGTCGTGGAGATCTTTGGGGAAACCTATGTCCAGCAGTGGACGTCTTTCAGTTGAATGGATGGTAACTACATTATGATAAAAGCCGTATTAAGAAAAAAAAAAACTTACTTGTAAATAACAATGCATGTACCAGGCAGCGGATTTGCCGTCGTTTACAGACTCGACTGTCGTCTCGGCGACTCCAGCTAAATCGCCTCCGACAAACACTTGCGGGTTACTGACGCTTTGCATTGTCTTCTCGTCCACGTCGGGTAATCCCCAACGGTTGAGTTTCACCCCAGACATCGATTCTTTTACTAAAAATTACACACGCAATAAACATAATTCGAAAGTATAGATATAAATCCCCGGCCTGGCCGCCATTTCGATGAAGTAATCTACTGACATTGAACACTCAGTAAGTAAACCTATCTAATGGAAAAAAATAATGTAAAAATAAATCACATTATAATATTTTTTTACTAACTGCATTATTTCGTTGCGAATTACTTCAACAAGCATTTTCAGCAACTTCCAGCGCATTACCAATTTGCGATTATTATACTTTATATACGATTTTATAATCAATCATTTTGAAGAAACGCAAGAGATTTCATTAATAAATATAACAATAAAAAGTTTGCTAGCGTCATTGCTCGCATTTAACAGTAGTGTGATTGACCACCTATCCTTATAACTTTTTACATATAACTAGGTACCTAATTAACAAATTATATATCTACCAAAACCGGAGAATGTACTTATCATAAAAAAATAGATCATGTAAATCAGTTTGATGTCTCTCGAGTACCTAATAAATCAAGTAGCGGGTATACAGAAAGTGTTGCCTTTAAAAAAACAGTTTGTTAAAGTATCTTTATATAAATAGACAAACAATAAAGTTCAAGACATTTTTGTCAACCTGTCATCTCTGTTTATAAACTGATTTTCTTTGACAGGTCGTTGCAGTATTTACGTTTTCGTTTTCTAACCAGCTTTAAGAGGTACAGAGTTTGGTATATTCATTAAAATAAGTAGGGAATTTCTAATGTCATCGAAAGCGAGTTTTCAAAAAACACCTATTATCATTGGTCTTTAAGAGAACCTTTCAAAAAACCTAGTATTTATTATATTTAAAAAAAACGAAATACCATCAACGTCGTATAGTCCAGAGCCGAAAGCGGATATGATAAAGTTAGCTTTCAGCTGGAGAATTTGATCAGGATCCTCGATCCACTCCCCGTCGTCCAGTTGTTCGGTGCGGCACATTTTCAAACCTGCAATCTAGTAACACATTCATACCTTTAGGTACTATATTTATTACTGTAAAAATAAATTGACAATACAACTGTCAAATCAGAAACAAATAGGCACACTCGGATAATATATTATCTTGGCGCGAGTTTGGCCTGTCATGTTGAAGTAGAGAGTATGACCGATGGGTTTGACGGATTTTTGAATGAATGAATTCATAAATTTGTCAACAACTACCTTGGAACGCTTAACAAACGGCTACCACTTTTTTGGGCTTAGAAGATAAGTAAAATAATACGAAGTTAGGCCTAAAGAATTTGTATACAGAACCGTAATAAATTATAAACAACAAAACAATCTTTTTCAAAAAATATTTTTCTTGGATTTAATTACTAAGTGATTGATTAGTTCTTTCGTGACATAATAATTGGTTAGTTATAAAATTAAAACTGTATTTTTTAAATTTGTCTGAGTATGTTTGTATTTTTAAGTAGCAGTAAAAATAAGTAAGTTATATATATATTTAGTTTTTAAAAACTAAAAAAAACACAACTTAAAAGGAAACATTATTTTATAAATATGGAGCGTTCGTTCTATAGAGTTAAAAGTTCATTGGATTATTGTAATTAAAGAATTTGTAATAATTTTAAAATGACAAATATATTGTCAATAAAATAATTAATTTGATTGTAAAAAATGCGGTACTTACAGGTCAAGCTTGAACATAAAGCTTGTAAAAAAATATTTAACAGATTAATGACAACTCATGCTTATGTAAAAAATTGTTTGTATTAATTACCTTTCCGTCTTTGACTACAACTTCTTGAGGTGACATGAACGGGACGAATTCACATTTTTCCTCTTTAGCAAGGTCCACCTAGAATTATGTAATTACTTTTTAATTAATTATCTGTGGAAATGTCAAAACTTTTGTATGAATGTTTACTATTTGAAGAGTTTTGGTGGGATCTCAGTCCTTCATGTAGCGGTTGTTTTTCTTTCATTCATTAAATTTGAATATTTGACTCTATATCATGTAATCTTTTATGTGATATGGTTTAGTTATTGTGTACAAGTAAAGTTTATTGTAGAAGATAACGCGTAAAATTTATTGTGAGGTGCCGATAAAGCTCCATGGAAAGTTCTAGCAGGAAGAGCCACAGTTTTGCTGGAGCTTGGTAACGCTGATACAAGATTGAAAATACATCTTACCTACATGACATTGGCACAAATATTTGAACACAAATTGCTAAAATCGAAGAAGAAGAAGAATGTTTACTATTTTTTGTTTTCTGACAGGATCGCTGTTTATACTTCATCTATCTATACTTTATAAATAAAATTTAAGTCTCTGTTTGTAATATCAAAATAATATTTTTTTACTAAATACATTACATACGAATGCATATACGATGCCTATACCAAAAATACAATTTTAAAATTTTTGTCTGTCTGTTTGTTCCGGGTAATCTTGGAAAAGACTGTACAGATTATGATGTGACTTTTTTGGCAGATAGCTGGAGTTAGTCCGCGTAACTTAGGCTACTTTTATTTTTTCGAAAATAATTAGGCATCAGCGAAAAATTAAATCTCATGAAATTGTGAAAAAATCCCATTCAATCCAATTTTACTGGCAGGTGTTTCAATTTGTGAGAAATATCTTTGCTTTTTTAACCGACTTCTGTCGGTTTTAAAACTAATTTCAGGAACATTATTAGAATTCTGCACACACAAAAAAAAAAAAAAAAACTGAAAAAAAAATTCAATAGTCAGTTTTACTGGCAATGCTTGAATTTATGAGGAATATTTTGTAATTTTAGTACCAAAATTTTTTTAAGAAAATAATTAGGTAAAAAAGTAAGAAAAGACACTCATGACATGGAGAAAAATACGATTCAAGGACCAGCACCATCAAAACATTATAATTTAAGAATGAATGTGAAGAATATATAAAACGCGGGCAGTGCCGCGGTTACACTGGAAAAATAACAACAACACGAACTGGTAAATAACTGTAAATCTGTCTGTACATTAAACACATTCCAGAAAACCCCCTCGGGAAGGCTTTTCAATTAATAACGGGAATAATAATAATAATAGGTGCAAAAAGGGATTTATATTTGTATGAAAATAAATCATGTTATGTACGTTTATTGTTACCTAATTTTGTTGGAGTCAGTCATCGTTTACTAATACGAAATTACTCGCGAACGGAGTCGCGGGTACATATATATACATAAATATTTAACTGCACCACTTTGGATTAGTATAGTATAATGTGCTAGAGGCATTTTATTTGTAGGCTTAATTCACTTTATCCTCATTATTTATTCAATAACGTAACAAAATATATACCAAATATTATATGCACATATGTACAGGGTGGAAGGGGGCCGCTCCTGAAAACGGAGACAGGGGATAGTACTGCTGACACCTTTCGTGATGGGTCAGGAAAAAACTCAATCCTGATGTTTTTTTTTTTTCAAAACACAACGTTAGATTATGATTATTCGCGCTTCGTCATGTTAGTTCAGCTAAATTAAACGATAATTACATAAAAAAAATTAATTGTGTTACTAAAAAAAAAAAAACCAGCAATGTAATACAAAATCAAAAACAGCTGACGCTCAGGTCAACGGCCGCGCGACTCGCACCGCCCAGGCGGCGCTTCCCCGCCCCCGCGTCCCGCTCGCGCGCCCTAGTGCTAGCAATCGCACCAATACTATTTACAAAACTTGCCTAAGTATCTGACTTATCTTCTTAACCTACTATTTTCCACTGTGCTAGTCTATACCTAGCCACTTTCATTCGATTACTGATTGAATAGACCAAGTACCAGGTTTGATTGCCCGCTAATCAGAAAAAAATTACATAAATTAAATTTTAACAAAGATAATGTTATTATTCTGATGTATTATGTTATGTATCTATTAAGATCAGTTCAATACTAAGAGTTATAAAAAAAATGTTTGAAATACCTTACCGATCTAAATCCTCCGTGGCCTTATGAGGTGCGGTTCAAATTATGCTCCATTCATTTGAAGGCAGATTTGGGCTCAGCGTTGCGTTTCCTCATGCAGGCGGGGGCATCATTGAGGGGTCTTCGACACAGTCCGCACGTAGTTTGTCGAAAACAACCACGATCCTTTGGCGCATTTCGTTCCCGATTATAAACTCTTTCTTTCACATACCATAGAAAAAATCTAACGGGGTCAGATCAGGTGACCGAGGTGATCAAGCGTATGGCCCTAATCTGCCGATCCAGCGATCACCAAATAGCTCGGTAAGGCGCTCACGTACGAATCTCACGACGTGGCCACGATATTCAGCCAAAGATAGGTCGTCTAAAATGTCTACCAACTTTTTATTTATAAAGTTTAAGTAACGCTGTCCGTTAAGTCGCTGTGGCAGAAACACACTGGTCCTAGTACGCGATTCTTAAATAAGCCTGCCCATCGGGTTTGGTGCCTGGTTTGTCGAACAGCGTACGGGTTCCTCTCAGAATACACGTGTGTATTTCTTCGGTTCCACATGCCATTTCTGGTAAATGTTCCCTCCTCCGTCCAGACGACATGCTCGATAAAACCAGGAACACGTTGTTGCTGGTCTAATAACCAACGACAGAAGACTTGCCGGCGGTCATGATCGCCGGGTACTAAAGCTTGCACTTTATGCACTTTGTGTGGGCGCATTCGGTTACGCTTTAACACTTTGTGAACTGTCCAGTGTGACACACTTGTTCCATTTCAACGCCTTAACAATTTAGAGACACTTCGTGTACCTAAGTTCGGATTCCGGCGAACGACATCTTATATGCGCTCCTCGGACCGTTATAAACGTACGCGTTTGGCATTATTAAAAGAAAACCGTAATAAAAACAACATAAACTTAACAAGAAAAAAAAGTAACAATAGAATAATAACAACAAGAACGAACGATTAATCGAATATAGTTTAGCTCACGCGTCGATGAAGGTCAAAACAGAACTGTCTCAAAACTAAAATTAAAAATCAATCCAGCCAAAACGCGCGCGTCCTCGCGGTGGACGTTTTGATCATTTCCACAGATCAATAAACCGTTAAGACATTCGCAACTATTATTTTATAAGTTTAGGTATCCCTACTGACTAGTCATCTAATGGAATTTAGAAGTTATAATTATCATTGTAGAATACAGTTAGACAATCAATAGTACCCTGACGTAACAAGAAGCTCGTTACTACAAAAATGATATTGAAATTAATAAATGTATCTAATTGGGTACTCACGTACACAATTATAAAAATAATATCATCGTTATCTTCGATTTTGTACAAGAAATTATTATTTCTAAGTTCACATTAATTCCAAACACGATAGACAGCCAATTAATCTATTCATATTAAATTTTAAAAATCTTTTACTTTATTTTAATTATTGTGATTGCCGCCTCTATTTCCTAACATATCTTAGTAGGTAAATTGCGGCAGCGCGCAAATGCGGGATATCAAAAGTACCGCCAAAAGTTTCGGGTCCGTTTACCATACACACGCCGCCGCCGCTCACACTTGAGCAAAAGTAAAAGTAGGGAGGCGATTTTTCAAAAAAAAAAAATCGATTATTTAATTGAAAATCGAGGTCCTAAAGATCTATCTCTAGGTAATTGACCATTTTTCGACTTACTTTTTTATTCATAACTAGTATTCTTCTATTGGTTAAAAACTAGATCATAATCATCATTTTATGGAAATTTGAGTAAAAATCTTGCCGAAATTTTTTTGTTGATAACATTAAAGGTCGTTAATGGAAAAAGGACCAATTTTTTATAATTAATAATATTTAGCGTTATTTTTACAAGAATATCAAATTTAAAGTTATAAAATGAAGAGATTTTAGGATTGGCAATACACTTGAAATATCCAGATGTAGTGAGCATCCAATTAACATTAAATAAGTGAAAAACTTTCTTACATTTGGAGGTACATTCCGAATTGAAAATAATTTTATGGTTCTAATCTAATTCCGATTGCCTAGTTTCAATTATAAATTTAATTAAAAAATAGTAGATATCGATTATAAAAAATCGATTTATTGGTCTTTAAGACCGATTCATCAATACCCCGAAGTGACAGTAGCGTAATACTGTTAACATATGTACGGACCAGACCGCGGACATGGTATGGCGGGCGGCCAAGGTCATCAGTCGCCTAATTAGGGATGGGATCTTTTCCGAAGAAGATCGATTTTTGAATTTAAACTTGATAAATTGATTCACAAAACACCGAGGATCAAAAGGTCGATCTTTAAAAGTAGTAAAATATCGATTATTACAGTATCCTTTTTGTTTTCTATGATATGATGATTATCTGCAAATAGGCAAAGATGAAACAGTTCAGTGTCATTTTTTCCTTAGTAGTTTAAGCGTTCTTATTTTTTTTGTTTTAGTTGCTTTGACGACCTTTTGTGCAAAAAAAAAAATGGAAACATTTTTTGCAATGAATGATGATTAGTCTAATTTACGGAAAGAATACTATTTACGAATAAGAAGTGAATAAATCAAGTCAAAAAAAGATTGATCTCTTGGACCTCGATGTTTTGTAAATCAATTAAAAAAATTGTTTTTTTGGAAAAATCTGTTTCCTATCCCTAATTTGGCGACTGACGACCTCGGCCGCCCGCCATACCATGTCCGCAAGCTGGTCCGTACACGTATTAACGGGTTAATTGTAGTACAGTAATATTTAATGCACTGTTTTGTACCGAGCTAGATAATTAGCAAAATAAGTTTTTAGATATGTATTTTTAACCTCCGACGGACAAAAGGGGTATAATTTTGCGGTGTTACAGTCTGTGGCATTATAGTTCGTAAACGTTTGAATTGATTTTGATTTCGTTTTTCTTGTTTGAAAGATGACGTCATCGAGTGTGTCCTTAACTGTTTCAAGAAAATTTATAAGCCTTTTGAAAATTGAACTTCTTTTACAAGGCTTACAGAGTTGAAATTTTGTATTCTGTTATGGCTCCACTCATTTACGGTAGAGTAGGTATATCCCAGTGAATAGGTTATAGGTACATGCGGTAGGAATGGATCTCAATCATCAGTTTTTTAGTTTAAGTAGTGACAATGACTTAAACTTATTAAGTGTCCATTTTACGTTACAAGATCATTTAGAATTAACATTCTTACTTCGTCATTGCGTAGTTTTGCAGAGAATCGAATACGGGACTTGGCTTTCTCAACGTTGAGACCATATTTACCTCGAGATGCATGTGATTACAATTTGAACCTTATTTCATAAGGCCACGGAGGATGTGAAATAAATACCTAACATCATACCTACCTACATAATGTTTTAAAATAACTTAATACTGAACTAATTTGAATAGGTACATAACTAAATACATCAGAATATAAATTAACATACCTAGATGATGGATTATTAAAAGCCTATCTCTGTTAAAATGTAATTTAACTAAAAAAAATTAAATAGCGAGGAATCGAACCCTGTACTTGGTCTACTCAATCAGTAAATTCGAATGAAAGTGGCTAGGTATAGACTAGCACAGTGGAAAATACTAGGTTAAGTAGATAAGTCAGATACTTAGGCAAGTTTTGTAAATAGTATTGGTGCGATTGCTAGCACTAGGGCGCACGAGCGGGACGCGGGGGGGGAGGGGGAAGCGCCGCCTGGGCGGTGCGAGACGCGCGGCCGTTGACCTGAGCATCAGCTGTTTTTGAATTTGTATTACATTGCTGGTTTTTTTTTTTAGTGAAACAATTAATTTTTTTTATGAAATTATCGTTTAATTTAGCTGAACTAACACGACGAAGCGCGAATAATCATAATATAACGTTGTGTTTTAAAAAAAAAAACATCAGGATTGAGTTTTTTCCTGACCCATCACGAAAGGTGTCAGCAGTACTATCGCCTGTCTCCGTTTTCAGGAGCGGCCCCCTTCCACCCTGTATATGTAGGTACGTCGATTCAATGCTTCTCGAATTATAAGCATACTAATAGACAAACTGATAGAGGGACGTTGCCTTTGATAATATTTAAGGAAAAAAAACTGATCACGAGTTACGTTGAACTTGAAATATTTGAATTGTAATAATAATTGTCGGAAATTTGTAGGTTAGGATGTATTTAGGGGTTACGGGTATAAATATGTTTATGATGAATAGGGTTGGTACCTCTTCAGGAACAGCTCGTATATTGCTAAAACCTTTCCTGAACACGACGTAGACACGCTTGGCTCCACAGCGAAGCGCTGAAGTTGCACAGTCGAATGCGGTATCCCCCGCACCCAGAACAATCACGTTTCCATACAATTCCGGTAGAGCAGACTTACACGCACACATACCTACAAATGTATACTTTTTTGTAGTCTCAGGTACATTGACGATAATCTCATCTGATGTTAAGTAACGAAGTAGTCCAGGATGGTTAACACATTAAAAAATAACCGTCATCTTTTGTGGTATTGCTGTTAACTTTATCACTGATCATAAAGATTATATACCTAACGCCTAGGGCAAGAATTGCCAAAAAAAATCGAGCGTGTGAGCTTATTTACAAGCTCACAATAAAATTCAAATTCTTTAATCAATTTAGGCCCTGATAAGGCGCTTATGAACGTCAAAATACTATCACCGGTTCGGAAAACAATCCAGCCATCAAGAAGAACCGGCAAGAAACTCGATCTGGTTTTTTGTTAAATGTTTTTATATAACTATACATTGTTACAAGCTTTATTAGTAGATGCACAGGGAAGAGTGCCAATTCCAGACATCACCTTCGTATCCATATAATAACCTTTGCAAATTAAAACTTGCTTGACATAGTGCCTGAACTTATTGTCCGGTAGATCGGTATTATGCTTTGGGAAGTCCCAAAGCAATCCGTCGTCTGTTTTATATACTTGATCTCCAGAATTGTTTATAAAGAATTAAAAAATGGTCCTGTTTATGTTCAACTTTATTGTAAAATCTAACATTATTACGTAGAAAACTCTTATTCGTTTTTCTGTCTGTCCTGCCTGTACTAAGTTTAATACTATTTCTCAAACCCTGATATGATAATTAACATAAACAGGACCGTTAAATGTTTTTAGACAGTTCTGGAGGTCAAGTACATAAACGGACTACGGGTCGACCCAGGCAGTCCAGTTTGAGTTTCTTCATCATAGCAAAGAACGAAAAGAGTATCACTGTTCATCTTAAGAGTGTTGTATAAATTGGTAACATATCTGCACGTGTGTATTGTATTACTTTTCGTATACAAAAAAATATTTAAAAATATTATGGAAAATGGATTATTCTATCGAGGACATTGCTCACCTTTTTTACTGCCTTTAGAGACGAGCGGTAAAAAATCTTTACTCGTAAAGAATCCCATTTCCTGATCGAGGCCTTTGAATATAGGAATGCTTTTCGGTTCAGGTAAACCAATTCCGAGGAAGACGGCCGCGTGGCCATCATTTAATAGACCCTGAAATATCACCAAATGATTTATAATTCATTTAGAATTACTAATTAATTCGCCATCGTTCCCTCTATTATAGTTATCACAAATAAGTGAGGTAAGCACCAACAGGGACGAGGGGTATATTACTTACTCTTTTTAATGGCGGTGGGAACGAAGGGTGTTGAATAATAATTACATAAGAGTATATGCTAGCGGCATATATTCCATGCAAACGTAGTCCCTGAATAACAGCATTATGGTAAATATTTTTATACGGAATAATGTATACCCTCCCCCCTCCATGTCCGTACGTTTTGATTTTTTCCACAAATTAGTTATTATAGAAACTAGGAGCCTTTGAAAATGAAAAAAATACTTGATTTTTACCGTCATTTTCAGACGTTCGTCAAACAAATTTGATAAATAAAATAAAAAAAAAAAGCAAAACGTAAAGATATAGCCTAAGTCTATTCTATCAATGAAAGAAAATTAAAAATGGGTTCAGTTTTGGAGGAGGAAACGGGATATTACGAAGTGATGTTTTTGTCTATTTTGCATAGGTAAAAACAACCCGAGCTGCAGTGTCCGTTTCGTGTTTTATAACTCTTTCATTGGGGCGCGACGCGATAGCAATAACTTGTGTTGTAGTGCCCTATATTGCGTGCTTTTAGTGGCGTTTTACATGGTACAGTTTTTTTTTTGGTGTTATGTACAAGTAAAGTGAATTGAAAATAATGGCACGAAGCATTTATTCTTAGGTGCCACGAGAATGCATGGAACATTCTAGAGGGATTGTCATCGTCTTGTTAGGGTGTTGATACAAGTTCAGAATAGGCGGTATGGACAAACTTCTCCTAGCCTGTCCCATCGGATGAATATTTCTTCTACTACAAAAATTGTGCTAATGCTTACATTATTATTCATCTCTGATGCTTACGTAATACGTTAACAAGTGGGGAAGGTTTTGGTTTACTTTGTTCACTATTGTTAACAAGGAGAAGGGGCAGAGACGTCTTTACCTATAGTGCAGAGTGTGCTGCGCACACGAGCGTAGAGTTTTAGGGGGCGCCGAGCGACGCTCGCGTTACTTACAAAGATGCGTCGCTCGGGGCCCCAACCACCTCAAAGACCCTGCGCCTGTGTTATGACCGACACCGAGAGCGGTAATGGTTAAATTGCTTCCGGACACCATAAATTGCATCCGAATTGTCGTTTGAAAATATAACTATTACATTTTGACCGCCTACCTAGTAGATGGCGTCAGGATATGTATTGGTCGCACACGGACGCTACAAGGACTAAAGCCGTTTCTGAGATGGGGCATAGAAAAATATCTATAATTTTGCTTAAGTATGTATTAATTGAATGGGCTGTAACATGAATCTTTTCCAAATATCTTATGCAAATTAAGAGAATTTGATAATAATTAAAGAAAAAAAAAAATTACACAAAATTGATTACTCACGTGAACTGTTAGATCTTTGGTAGAAAGCTTCCGTCCGGTGACAAATTTAACGCCTAGATTTTTAACAAGATCCACTTCGAATTGAACTACGTCGATCGGTAGTCGATATTGTGGTATTTCTGATGTACTGAAATGTCATTCATTTGTCCTCGTAACACTGCGTGATTTGTAATAATCACCTAAACTTTCAAATCGACTAAATGAAAGTATGGTGATAGAATATTTTAATTCTATTACATCACTAACTCAGGTAAATTGATTTTTATCTTCTTAAAATTATTTATAATGGGTTGTACATTGGTCAAGTGATGTTTTATTTGCAAATTTGTGCCTCTCCTCCCCTGGTGTTACATGGTGTGGTTTCGAATCAGTAAAATATCATAAAGTTTTCTTCTCTAAATATAGCCTCATTTCATTCTGTACTTTTTTGGGAATCGTTGCTTGGCAACGGCAAGTTACGGGCAGATGACTTTTTTGGTATATTCATCGCCCATTCCACGATAAAATAAATACATGTGATATCTCAATGCACAATGTTTGCCCAACTTTGATTTATACGGGACCATTTCGAGCTTGACGTAATTAATGAACATTTCCCAACTATTGAACGGTTAGTTGAAATATACGAAAAAATATTTTTTTTTCTGGACTAAGGCTTGATTAATTTTAAGATATAGCTAAGTGCATTTAGTCTCAAGTTTACGCAATAACGATTTACGACGCTATTGTGAAATTGATCGTAAACCCGTAATCTGGGCAACATACCAAAGGTAATAAACTCAATCAAACAATAAACTCACAAAAGTTTTGGTAAAAAATATGGAATTGATTTCCACATAAAATTTATATATTTACCTCAAACCACCTAAATATTTTTCTTTCTCATAAACAGTGATGTTCTTGTAGCCCAGTCTGGCTAGGAAGCAAGCGCAACTGATGCTGGCTGGTCCTCCGCCAATCAGAGCTATCTTCTGATTTCCGCCTTTCGGTAGAGGCTTATTTTCCGGATCCAAAGTTTGACGAATACCCATTTTCATGAAAATCTACATGGACAAAATTAGTGGTTATTAATATTAAAAAAATGGGTATAAAGTTTCTTTCTTATGTTTACAATGTATCAATCAGTACTCTCATATCGAATCAGCAAATGATATCATATTACCAATATGTATTTTTATATCTTACAAAACAAATAATATACAAAGATAGGAACTGTTTTATTTAACAACAGCGATTCACATGTCCTACCTATTTCAATATAAAACATCTCCTTTGAACCAGTTTTTTTTTAATAAATCGTGATGTCCTTTCATAAAGAAATGTCTGTATCATGAATACATAAATTAATAATTATATTTACATTATTGGTTTGATTACGTTAATTATGATAATGATAAGTGTTTTTATTACATATATATACTCGTATATATACTAGTATACTAATTGTGTGCCCAAGGCTGCTCCCGCGTTTTCATATATTCCTCATTGCGTTTTAATTTTTCTAGACGAAACCCTAATTATCATCCTAAGTACTAAGATAAAGTAAAAAAAAAAATTCATAAATTATAGCACCTACCCGTAAAACTGTGCATTGAATCGGATTATATTCAAATTTTTATGAGTTTTTCTTTTACGCGGAACCCTAATTATTTGCTAAAATTAAAAGTACCCTAAGTTACCCGGAGTAACTTCAGCTATCTACCAAAAAAATCCCGTTAAAATCGCTACAGCCGTTCCGGAGAGTACCAATCAACAAACAGACAGACAGAAACATTTTTTTTTATTTTTATTTTTGGTTTAGTTATCGTATATACAATCAAGTCTATTAAGTAAAAAATAATAATTTTGACATATATATACTAGTTGTGTGCTAGTAGTTTCATATATAAAAAAGTAACCTACTAAACTGTTTTGTCTTTGCCTATTCATATATAGATACTTACATCAACAGCAAAATGTTGTAGACCACCGATATTAATAGCGCCTTCTTCAGTGGCGTGCAGGTTGCATCCGCCCACACATAAGTCGCTAGTTGGGCAAACCATTCCGCATGTAAGTCCTAAAGGATTGTCGGAGAGAATCGCTTTGGCGGCTCCATAATAGTTCTGAAATAGTAAAATAATCATACTCATCGATAAAGTGAAGTCTAGTTCATTCAGAAGGATATAGGCAGCGGTGATTTACACAAAGTGTAGGGAAAGTTCGTGGAGACATTCTGATTGTGGATTTCTAATTAATTTGGAATATTTACGACCTACACTCGGCCCTATATTTACAAAACTTAGTATGTAGTTGAAGGTTGTTTGGAAAAACGCAAAAGCATCCCAAAACCTGGGCACAAAACGTCTATCGGAAGACACGAATACTTTTAGGCAGTTCAAACTGATTTTGTCTGTTCACTCGGAGGGAATTCGGCAATTTTCTGCCGAGGATTCATCTTTGTTATAAAAGTGTGGGATAATTTAAGATGTGAATATTAATTTACCTTATTAGCAATGCTAGTTATGAAACTCTTGACATCGATCTGCGTAGGGCATGACTTTTGGCAAGGTGCATCCGCGCACTTGAGACATCTTGCCGCTTCTTTAAGAGCTCCGCGCTCCGAAAGGGTCGTGTGTTTGATGTCGTCGAAGTTCTTTGTCAGCGTAGGACACGTCTGGGAAAGGAAAATCAATGTAGGTAAATTAAAATATTCCTAATGAAGCTTCAATAGTTTCTATAATATGTATAGTTTTCTAAGGTTGTTTTTTGTCCGCTGTTCAAAAGTTCGGCGATACAGGTTTTATTTTTCCACTGATAAAAGTATCTACATAAAAAGAAGATTGCAGGTTAAATCGAATTTTAATTTAATATGACTGCAGCTCGCAGTGCGTGCGACTTCTTTTATAGTAAAATAGCGCTGGGGTTTGCAGTACGCACGCTGTGTGTCAAAACCTTTAATTAGATAAAAGGGGTGAATAGAGTAATGATGGCTGATAGAGATGCATGGAAGAAGACATACTACGCCGACCCCACCCCACATAACAAATTAGAAGCAGGACGATGATGATTAAATTGTTGTTAAAAGTCTTTATCCTTAATATGTTTTTATATTATCATTGTTGTTTCTTCTTTGAACAACAGTGAACGGCAGTAACTATTACGTTTAGGTATGTTGGTGAGCCTACGTGTTTTTATTGGTACTTTATAAACTTAATTGGTATTGTTATCAACGGATTGAGAAATTACTTAGAAGGTGTATGTATCCTTAATGTAAATAAGACGTGTTTATTTCTAAAATTATTAATCAATATTTACAGTTATTGTGCAAGGGTCTTTCTTGTTTTGAATAAATTGAAATATATATCTATATATATAAATGTATTTTTAATATCAATAAGGCTGTTGAATGAATTAGCGCAGCTAAATGAATGAAAAATGACAACTGTTTCTAGATAGAACTTTATTAAAATAAAGTTATTAGTTAGTGTATTAAAATTATTTTTCAACTGGTATATTCTTTAAAAATTCTTTACACGAATTTTGCATAATTTAAAGATCCAAATTATCATGGAAATAATAAAAAATTTAATAAAGATTTTTAGAGTAAAAACTAAATTAAAAATAACTCACAGTGCATTTTCTATCGGCATTCCTCTTCCAGTGTTCTTTATTTTTCTTCGTCTGTATCGAAGGTACTAAGTTTGTATATGGTTTCACCGTTGGATTTAATTTTAGGAGATTCTGTAATGATTTTATAAGCTTAATAAAAACAAAACACGAAATAAAGTATATGAAAATAAAAATGAAATTAACAACTTCTCAAGCAAATTTACCTTACTTATAAACTTACGGATCATAAATAAATCATCAATAAATATCATCATAAATAGTGGTAAAGTATTTTTTAGATTATGTTTAGTGAAAAAAAATGCACATAGACCTTCAAATCATCATAATTGATAAAAAGGGATGGTCGGTTTGATGTTGGAAAATTATTGGCTAGTAAAAATTACAAATACGAATTAATTTTCCTTATCCTTAATTAATCCTTATGAATTAATCATTATTAATTTTAAAAGCATTATCCCAGACAAAATATCAAACTGATTATTGTAAATAGTATACATATTTGCCAGCGGTTATTCGGAACCGGCTGTATCGATTTGGATGAATTTTTATATTTAGGTAAAGTTATAAGTTCTGAAAATTCCTATTTACAGTAGTCACAACGGAGAGATTTTTAGCAGGATCTCAGGCATGCCATTATTGTATTTAATCCATTAACTTGCGTATTTGACCTTATACTGTGTAATTTTGGTGGCGTTTTAAATAATATAGTTAGTTAATTGGGTACGGGTGGATTGTGTTGGAAATAATGACGCGAAACGGTCCTTCTGAGGTGCCACGAAACCCCCATGAAAAGTTCTATCAAGATAAACCTGTTTTGCTGGAGCTTCGAAATGTTGCCACAAAATTGAATACATAACTTATCACATGACGCTGGCAGATTTGTGTATGTAAATAATAGATTGCCAATAACCAAGAAGAAGTAGTAACATAATACCGACCAGAAAAATGACTTGGCATTAAATGCATTTAATTAGCACATCTATTGTAGCACAGCGCTTACGTTGTATGCAAACATCATTCGTCACTGTTCGCTATATAAATACGCAGTTAGTTTACAATCGGCTTACCCCAGTCACGATTTTTGTTTTAATTTATTACTATTATTTTTTATTACAAATTTATTCTTCCAGTTGTTGTGCTGACGAACAAAAATACAGAAAGTTGTTTGTTCATAATACTAAAATTATCGCCTTTGATTCGGTCTTAGGAAATAAGTTTATAATAGTAAAATAATAGGTCAACATGTATATCAGAATTTATACTAAACTGCATAGATAATATTTATTTGTCAGCATGGTATAAAGCATGAATTCAATAAGCGACCAAATATTTTTACGACGTTAAAACTATAAAGATGATGTACTTAAACTCTGACCGCCCAAATGTTTATCAAGTTTATTATCTAAATTCGTTATTTTGAATCACACTTTACATGAACTACGACCCGGCGAATACACGAGTATGCGGGAATCTTATATTATTTTAAGCTTTACATCAGACACCGACTACGCATTTTGATCTTGGTATACATAGAAATAAAATACTCAGAACGGCAGTAGTCACACGCGGAATGTAGCCATTTCAAGTTGGCCTTTCAAGCCCACGTACGCCTTTATATTTTTTTGACTTCAATATTAAACGAGTTTTGGAATGGATATATCGCTTTTAGTTTTTTTACTCTATGTTGGTATACCTACCTATTTTTGCACATATACATATTTAATGTGCTCTTATTTTAAACCTAGCTGTGTGCCCGTGGCTGCGCCCGCGTTTCATATATTCTTCATTGTGTTTTAATTTTTTTATATGGAGCCCTAATTATTTTCCAAAAAAATTTTTTAGTACTAAGATAAAGTAAAAATATTTCTCATAAATTATAGCACTTTCCCGTATAACTGTATTGAATAGGATTTTTATATTTAAAATCAAAAGTACCATAAGTTACGCTGAGTAACTTCAGCTATCTACCAACAAAAGTCCCGTCAAAATCGGTCCAGCCGTTCGGAAAGACAGAAAAAGATTTAAAAAATTCTATTTTTGGTATAGGTGTCGTATATACATTCATATGTATTTAGTTAAAAAAAATGTTATTTTGCCATTACAAACAGACACTTCAATATATTAAGTATAGATTATGAAGTGTTGTTTATAAACATAATTATATTTTCATACTGTTGATATCAAAATGTGAAATATTATTATAAACAATAATGCCTCAAGACCGTTCTCGTGTTGTTGTAAAACGTATTTATTATGATTTATGATAAAGGACGACGGGTCAGTGTATCCACCTTTAACGTAGAGCGTTTAAAGCTAATAAGTACTATAGAATCGTAATAAAATATTTCAACACATGTACACAAAGTACACAGTAATTTACGAGTTGAATTAATCAATACACAAAGTTATTTAAAAAAATTAACGCGAGCGTTTCACGTGTTTTGGGTTATATACAGGTACCAAAAAAGGTACTTGTTATTTTAGTCTAGATACGCTAAAATGGAATACGTCACAAAAGTGTATCAAATCAAAGAGGGTCACAAACAATACATATATTATACGAACTCTACGTCAGAGTACTAACCTTCAAGTGTTTATGTTTTACGAATAATGTAGACCTATCTTAAGTTCACGCTAAAACCGTAATATTAATGTCTAAGATAATAATCATGACCTTGTAGCCTTGGTAACAAAATAATAGGTAAATATTTACACAATCTTATCATTGAAGCATCTCCTTTGCTCTATGATATATGCATTTAGTAATATGAAAAAGTGAACTGACCTCAATATCCGGAAGTTCTTTACTCAAGAGAAGTTTCGCCATTGTTAAATTCGAAAATGAAAAATAAATTAAATTATGAATTTGGAACAATACGTAAAATTAGGTGTTTTATTTTTAGTTGCGCAGACGCAGTGGACTGCTCACTGGCAGTGCGTCACGGCGACTGATTATAAATTGTTTAAATTATTATTTTCAATGTTTTTAAACTGTGATCGTAACTAGCTAGTAGCAATAGTAATTAGTTATACTAGCCAGCTTATAATGAAATCGATTACTGAGTAACGTCTTGGCAAATGTTCACTGTCATCTGAATTCAAGGGTCCAGTTATAATTGTATCTGGAAAGTGATAACAGCTGTTTAATGAATATGCGCAGTTGATATTTTAACGTCTTTATTAAGCGTGCATTGAAGTATCTAAGATAACCGTTTTTTTGATAATTTGAGGGAGTTACCTGAGAAAATTATACGATTTTACAGGCTGGAGAGCAAAGACGGTAGTTGGAGGGAGGGCCCCTAAATATTGATGGCACCACCTATCTGTGCATTCGTTAAAATGGGTTTAATTTTGAGCAATTTATAAGTTAATATTTATTTTATTTCGTATTTCGCAAATAGGTACAATAAAACTTCGCATTTTTATCATTCTTGGAGCTAACTTTAATTGAATATGTTATTGAAAAGAAATTGGTCCTCGTCCTTAACATTGACCCTATCGATTGGTATCATATATGCTAAAAAAGATTTTTTCGGATCAGCTCGTTCCATTCCCTATTGAGACAAGTCAGACAGACTTTTTAACCAGCCTGTATACATTTATCTTTAATAGGTAGGTACACATGTAAACGCTATTGACTTGGGTAGGGTTAGGGGGATTGTGCTGTCTGTTAAACTGTTTCAGTGGTCTGGGCGATGTTTGGATTGTACCGCATCGTCATCTTTAAACCAAGGTGGTAATTTGAAAAGAATAATGATTTATTACTAAGACAAGATAGTTTCATTTAAAAGTTATAATTGAAGAATTTCACGTCTGCTATACACATAAGGTTATTAAGTATCTATAGTTATTGTATTATATAGGTACATATAGACTGAGAATTTATGTTATACATTGTTTATACAATTATGGTAATCACACTGATATCTAAAGATTCAGATAAAACCAGTTTTATTCAGTCCCATTTGTTATAAAATCGTTATCGTAGCCTATTCAATTTTTAGGTATATAATTAAAACTAAGAAAAAAACATAGGTACGTTCTTTAAAACATTGATTGCATTACGCATATAAATATTTTATTTATTAAGTACTAGCTGCTTTCCGCGATTTTACCAGCGTAGTTCCCGCTCCCGTGGTATTTTCGGAATAAAAATTATCCTATAACTCCCTGGATTTCAAACTATCTCCGTACCAAATTTCATTCAAATCGGTTCAGGAGTTTTTAAGTTTATTCGTTACATACAAAACTACATATGAATGCTCTATAATATTAGTGCGAATGGAATTATAATGTTTAATTTATAGGACGATTCGTTTTTGGATATGCTGAATTTTAAAGCTAAAAGCTTTGATTACAATTTGGCCCATTATTAAGTGATGATGTGGTCCAGGATGGTAATAAGACAAAACCTAGAAGCTGTCAAATGGCGATAATTAGAACACACTTATTTGTAATTGGCAAGAGGTTTTTTGATAGTTTGGTAGCTACCCAAGTAGGCATTATTAGAAAATATTCTATCACTATGCTTAGAGCCGTTTTTACTTATAGTGGAAGGTGTGCAGCATACACGGGCGCAGGGTTTTAGGGGACGCCGACACCTACAAATATGCTTCGCTTGGGGCGGCAACGCACTCCTACCTGCGTCCGTGTTATATGATCTTCCTAGTAAATACTCTTGTACCAATTGCCTTCCGACATCATTTATTGCATCCGAATTACCATAAGCATACTTCATAGGTAATGTATCTACACTCGGTGGTTTTTAAGTATACAAGAGATTTGTTGACTTTTGCTGACGAAAGTGCAGAGAGAGGCAAAAATGGCTAAAATTTTGCTTACGTCATTTTTACTGCCCTTTACTAAGCTTTAGACGCAATATCGGGTTTTTTTTAGATTTTCATAATCTTAAAACTTTTATCTTTGCACTTCGATAGATTATCGATCGCATCGATATAAAAATACCAAGAGGTGAGAGTTAGGCAATGATAAAAATAAAACAATCATCTGAACAGTTAATATAAATATAATTTGAATTATTCAGAGGCTTTACACAATATTTGGAAGAATTAATTCCACAGCGTTATCTAATAGTTGTCGATCGTATTATAAGAAAAAAAAAAACACAGCACATCTGTATTCAAATACGATTATTATTTTTTTTTAATATACAAATAATAATAAACGAAACTATTACTTCAAGATAAAAACCCAAAATACCGAATAACTTATTACAGCATTTATGAATTAGTTGACGTTTTTTACAAATAACATGTACTTTTAAAATAAAATACTTATTAACAAAAAGTTTGAGGTTATTGTTTAAATGACAAAACTTATATCAACATTTAAAAAAACATGTCTCAAAGAAAATTTTTAAAGTATATAAAAGTTAATATTACATTGTTGAAATATTTTTACAATTATTTCAAAGCCCCCTAATAGACGATACTAAGTTATATAAAAATGCAAACACCAAATTGAATGGCGTTTCCGCTTAATTTTTAGTTAATTACTAATTACCGTTATTTACAAATGCTGATTCTTCTAAATATTTGCATCTGAACAATACATACATTAAAATCTGATGGCTAGTGATGTTCCGTGCAATTGTTCCAGCTTCATGCAAACGAAACAGTTCGATAAAAGAAATAAAAATCAAGTTGTTTGTCTATGGCAACAAATAAATATTGCGTGCGTCTTTCTACCTGTAAGCAACAACAATTGCACACATCTTATACATAATCTTACCTGTTCTATTTTAACCTTATTTTAACATTTATACTTTAGGAGTGGATTTAGACAATAACGTTTTAGTGCCATTGTTTTTTTTCAACCAAAAACTCAGGGATATTTCAATGCAAATTAGGCAATGTGGTTCTTACACGTTCTATCTATATATCGGCAGCTAACGTATTTCCTGGTCTCAGCACGACTGGATGCTTATCATATAAGTTAATCAGAGAAGAAATAAATCGCATGTATAACAAACCTTAGAATCGATCATTTTTATCAACTTTTTAATTTGCCTATCTCTAAAAAAAACTCTAAACTTGATACAATATTCTTTATACGTATGCACAATCATTCATACGACAACATGTAAATGTCAATGAATTTACGAAATACAGGGTCAAATACTGCAAGTTCATTATAAAAAAAATGACTCTGGGTGATTTCATCTAAAAACAAAAATCGCAAAATCGACAAGTTATTGGTTTTTTCGTAAACAAAGATTTAATTATTAAGAAAAACTGTTTAAAAAGATTACATTTTTATATAATATATCCTATATTTTAGTCGCGTTTTTCATATTTCTATATATTAAAAAAGTCATAACGTATCAAAGAACATTGTTATTTAATTATATTAGACTGGATTACCGCAATTATAACAAAAACAATATAGATTCAAAAGATATAGTTCAAAGCCGTTTTCAGTGACGACATGTACTATATCAATATAAGTAGCGAAATTAAAGATTATCGATGGTTTATTATATGTATTTACTAGCAGTGTGCCCGCGGCTTTACCTGCGATTCATACATTCTTTCTTAAACACTGACCGTAAAATTCACCATTGATTCTTCTTTTTGCAAATGTTTTTTTGTTTATTTTTATACGGAACCCTAATAATTTTCCTGAAATTATTCTTTTTACTAACCGAAAGAAAAGATACTTGTGACAAATTCAAATCTGCCAGTTAAACCATGCATTAAATCTGAGTTTATTCACAATTTCATGAGATTTTTTATTTTTTAAGCGGAACCCTATTTTCGAAAAAATATTTATTATAGCCTAAGTTACGCGTTGTGACTTCAGCTCTCTACCAAAAAAAGTCCCGTCAAAATCGGTCCAGCTGTTTCAGAGATTACCCGGAATAGACAGACGGGAAAAAAATTTAAAATTTATTTTTGTCGTAGGTGTTATTTTATAAACAGTCACTTCAATTTTATTTTTTAGTATAGATTGAAAACTGACAAAAAATATCAATTATTCTAAAACCGTACCAAAAGAAACTAAATGGAAACTACAATACGGTGTGTATTTTAATAAATATATTTTTGCGTAAAGAAAAAAAAAAAAACGAATCACTCGTGTTATAAAAAAAAAAATTATTAAATTAATATATTTATTTACCAAAAAATAAATGGTCTGATGAATAAAATTACAATAGGATTTATCTGTATTCATTAAAAAATCCGTCTTGGGTAAACAAAGCCAGTTAAGGTAATTAATAGAAAAACTACACTCGTCACAAAATAAGAGGTCAGTTTTGACGTTTCTAGTTTAAGATGATCAAACAAGGTTGTGCGAAGGCAAATGAAACGAAATCGGAAACAACAAACAACAAAAAACAAAACAACAAAAAAACAACAGCAAAGAAGTAAAACTGCAATAAACGCTGTTGTTTTAATTAATTACATTTACTGCAAAAAATAGTTTATCCTGCAATCATCGAATGTCGTAAATTTTAAAATTCTTTCAGAACGATCACAAATTCTCAAAAGTTTTAATCGATTACTCGCATAAATTGACTTTGTTTTTTTTCCGTTATCGTTTCGTTCAGTCACATCTCTAGTGAGGTTACGATGAAAAATGTCAAAACTGGCTTCTTTATTTTGTAAAGAAAGTCCATTAAAACACAGCTTTAGTTTTCAGAGCAATTTCAATAACCACATAGAAATTAGAAATCCTACGTATATGTCTCGTCAAAAGCTTATATTTTAATCAGATAAAGAAAAATTACACAATAAAAGTAGGGTTATAAATTTTTGTAAATATACATACCAATAACCATTAATCAATTTATAACAAATACTGTACTTCTCGACATACACCGGCTATAATGCATCGACGTGACAAAAATATAAACAGCAATTTAATAATAATAAGCAATAATAAAAATCGAAAAATATAATAATCTCTTTCTGCCCGTAAACTTAAACATGTCAACAATTCCATTTTGTTTTTAAAACCACTTACTACGGCTAGTAAAATCGGGGTCTGGTGAACATTACATATTATACAATACAGTGTAAACTGCTTATTAAGTTCTTCGTTATAATGAAAAAACTCCTTATGACGTAACTATTACCTTGGTTGGTCTGGCTAAAACTCTGCATATTGATACCGGTCTGTTTAAAACTCAACAGTTATTTTGATAGCAAGAATAATTTATTACCAAGCAAATAAATACAAATATAATTCTAATAAAGATCTACAATCAATATACACCAGACACAGATAGACCATGACCTAGCTAAAACCATACAACTTATCGACGATAAGAAAATAATTGATTAACTGTTTAAAAGTGAACTACATTGAAGACGACCGAGTGAATGATTGAACGATTGAGTGAATGATGGTGCTAAATTATAGACAAGAAATAACCTTATTCGATCAAGATGATTCCGCTCTACATTCCAAAACATAGGTAAAGTAGGTACCAAAGAAATATAAATATAAAGACCAACCAAAGATAACTGTTGGCAATAGTAACAAACTATATTATGTATTTGAAATAATTCATGACTTGTTTGAAATATATATACTTCTTCTAACTGTAAGTTAGTTAAACTCATATTAACAATTATAGAAAATATTACAAAGTAATTGTGATTCGTGAAATCCCACTGTTTTCGATTCTGTATACATAACGAAAACTCTCATAGCGTAAAGAAACTACTACTCCTCTTTGAATTTCATTATAAAGAGTTTACACTGTAAATAGATATTACGTAATTAACTCGTGAATACTATCAGAAGCAAAATGAAGGAATGTAATTAGATATATATATATATATATATATTTTTAAATTATTGTAACAGTAAAGACTGTAATATAAAGCACCCAAATTTGAGTTATAAATACATTATTAACACGTTTCCCTGAATCGACGACTGTATGGCTTCGTGTATTTTAATATTTATAAAGAATTAAAAAAAAAACATTTAACGATACATTTCTAACTAAAAAATACTAACTCCATGTATAATTAAAAGACATTATGTGACGTTGCAACATTCACTTCTTTTTTTTTTTGTTCCATTTATTTCTTTTTAAAGAAAAGGCAAAGGTACTAGTGGACCATGCGGCCAAGTCAGACGATAGTAACCCTATCAAGAAATGAATGCCGGTAACAAAATGGTGGCCTTCTGTTACGACCACAACGGGAATGAATGGTACATTTCAGAATTCACGTTATTTTTTTCACATTATTTTCACTTCACTACACTTGCGTATCATAATTACACTATATCAAGTAAAATGCCACCAAAATTACACAATATATAATCGAATACTGCAAAATAATAAATTAAAAACAAGGACGACAACATGATAGACCAAAACCGCGCCAAGCACCCCTTGCAACATTTCCTTTAAAAAAAAAACATAGAGAATTTATTAATCAGATTTGTTGGCAAAGGCAACGAGCCATACAGCCAAAGATGTAAGTAAAGTTCCAATATTCAGACAATATAAAAAGCGATATACAGTTTTAATACGGACACCTCACTCACACGAATCCACGTTACATTTTAATGCGTATATTAACATTAAAAATTAACATCTATGTATATGCATTTTATTGCAGTCCATTTTTACAGCACACAATTATTATTATTTGTTGCTCTTTTTTTTCTTGTTGTAGTTGTTCAATTTGCTATGTGTTTTCAAGCAATGCCGCATGCACTTGCGTCGCCGTCTCTTCTACACTATCTGTGAATTAAACATTAATATAAATTTAATTCATTGTTTAATATACATAAACTATACTAATAAATAAAATTCAAGTGTCTGTTTGTAATTTCAATTTTTTTAACTAAATAGTTATAAATCTATATCAAAAATATAAATGTTGTAATGGGTAATCTCCGGAACCACTCAACCCATTTGGACGGGACTTATTTTGGTAGATAGCTGAAATTATTCCGGATAACTTAGGGTACTTTTAATTGTCTAATATAATTAGGGTACCGCGTAACATAAAACTCATAGAAGTTTGAATAAAATCCGATTCAATGTACATTTTTACGGGCAAGTGTAATAATTTATGAGAAATAGTTTACTTTATGTTAGTACTAATTTTTTTTATGGAAAATATTTAGGGTTCCGCACAAAAAAAATTAAAACGCAGCGAAGAATTAATGACACGCGGGCGCAGCTGCGGGCAGACAGCTAATAATACATATACTAAGATTATCCACAAAATCAGTGAAACACAAATGACAGGTTGATTTGTGAAGAAGACATATTTATTTCGTTCGTGTGATATGTATAATAAGATGTTTGGTAAAATTGATATATTTGCATGCCCCATCAGTTCCTTTAAAAAATTGCTGAAAATAGTTTTAAATTTATAGTATTTGCCATAATATTATAGCTTGTAATGATGGAGGTATTAGTGTTGTTATATTTACTTTCATTAATTATAATTTTAGTGGAAAACTTGACTGGTTTATGTATTATTGTTATGTAATTTCATATGTGTATATTATTAACTGTATGTTTCCCAAATAAATAAATAAAAACATCTGAAACCAGCTCGTAAACATATTGAAACAAGATAAAACATGAAGTTTGGGGTGGTATCTTAGTTTTCCGTTTAGTGGTTTTTATCTCTGTTACTAGCTGTGTGCCCGCGCCTAGGCCCGCGTTTCATATGTTCTCACTGCGTTTAAATTGTTTTATGCGGTATCCTATTTTTTATGAATACTAAGATAAAATTTAAAAAAAATCTCATAAATTTAAGCACTTGCCCGTAAAACTATGCATTGAATCACATTCTATTCAATTTTTATGAGTTTTAATCTTTTTACGCGGAACCCAAATTATTTTCGAAAATTAAAAGTACCCTTAGTTACCCGGAGTAACTTCAGCTATCTACTAAAGTCCAGTAAAAATCAGTCCAGCCGTTCCGAAGACTACTTATTAAAAACAGACAGACAAACATTTAAAAAAATATATTTTTGATATAGGCATCGTATATAGATTCATATCTATTTAGTCTGTTTACTAAATAGTTACACTTCAATTTTATTTATTAGTATAGATTTACAAATTTGTAATATTTGACTGTATATTATGTCGCGTTATTGGCATTTGTTAGTGATATAGTTTGATTATTGTGTTTACTTTAAGTGCATTAGAAATAATATCAAGGAACACGACTTCACTTTAAGAAAATATTTTGTAAATAGCAAATTTTATAGAGATCTGGTGTGACTCACGAGTTACATTTATTTTATCCATTTAGTATTATTATTAATGAATTTTTTTGAAATTTGAATTTTTATACGTATTTTGAAAGAGTAGTTGCTTACGTTTTTGCAATCACTAAATAAAATTTAGTCGACATTAATGTCACTAATTTTTTTTTTTACACGATATAAGCTCTCAGTGCTTTGACCACTATCTATCCTGATGTTAAGTGACGATGTGGTGCAGGACGGTAAACACACTAAATCTTGACGCTGTCGGAACACACCTATTGGTATTTGGCGACAGGTTTTCAAAATTGAGGGTGGTAGCTACCCAGGGGGTCATGCCCTAACACCATGCGATGGTTTCCTCCCGATGTTTTCCTTTACCGAAAGCTCAGCCGATTTTAAAGTTGGATAGGTGGGATCGAACCCGCGTCGATTGACGCGGAATCCGGTCGCACTACCCCCTGCGCCGTCATCGCATCGCAATTTTAATGTGTGTATGTTTTTTTTTTGTACCTGAGAGCGTGTGGCGTGTGTTGTGTTTACAACAGCACGCATTTCCGCCGGGGTTTGATGGGCTGCACGGGACAGAGCACAGCGCGGATCGCCTCGTCGAACACCGTCTTCAGGCCTTTCTGCGTCAGCGCCGAGCACTCCAGGTATTTTACAGCGTTTATTTCCTTCGACATGCCCAGCCCCTGGGATATTCACTTAACATATACTTCTCATAACAGACAATTCTAATGCTAATAATAATTGTGCAGTGATGATGTTAGATTAAACCCTAGGTTCTCAACGTGGGTGATAACGCCCCTTGTGGAAGTAGAAGACAAAGAGAAAATTAGCGGGCATTTATATAGCGTAGAGGAGGCTCGACCCGATTAAAAATATAATAAAGGGGGAAAAAATTAGATGAGGTCCCTAGGAAAAAAAGATATTCTCAAAGTAGACGTTGAGCAAAATAAGGTTGAGAACCATAGTTTTTTATATTAATTTTCTGATTTAAATTTCTTATTCTCATCTAACATTAGGTTGTGATTTGAAACCCCATAAAAAAATTTCTAGGTTACAAAAATAACATGATAATCTGAAATACAGGTTGAAATTGAAATTAATGGCAATAATTAAATAGGAGCTTGCAATAATATTCAGAAACGTTTTAAATTAAATTTAGTGGTAAAATCCTAAATAAAACTATTAAAAACATATGTATTATAAATTCAATTAATGTATCGAAATCGCGTAGCCGTTTTGCAGCGATCGATAACGGTAACCATGTAGGTAAAATTTTCAGCTGATGTGTGCGAGCGGGAGTGGGGTCATCGACCGCTGAATACTTGTCGCACGGTTTTGATACTTCATTTATATATTTATAATGAAATTATTTTTTTTACTATATTATTTTTTGCTTTGTACTTTTTCAGAATCATAATTATAAACTCCCATTTAATTTATTGTCAATGATTTCAAAGTCACCTGTATAAAAACATTGTAACTAATTTGTTCTTAACAGGTCCTCTGATCCGATTAGCTCAAACTTCCCCGACAGCTGGAAAAGATCTCAAGGAGGCTGTTAGGGATTAGAGGTAACTCCCAAGTAGTTCCTACTCCCCAGCCAAAAAAGAGACGGATGAACACCATGACTGGCCATATATGGTGAACTACTAATAAGTAAGTAAGAATCTGGACATAATACATCCTTCGCTACATTATGCAAGATGTTTCTGTGTAAAAATATAAGAGCTATTTATATAGCTATTTGATTAAAAGATATATATAAACATTTGATCTGGTAAATAATATTATATTAAAGTTCAATCGACAACCACTAGAATCCTAAGTAGTGACTAAAGTCCGACACGAACTAATAAATCTTTATATTCTGCACGTTCATATCTGTTAAGTTTCATTTTCATTAATATAATTTATTTAAAATGACGAACCTGTGTGTAGGTGATGGGTGCTAATTTCTTGTCCTTAAGCTTCTCAATGGTGTCCTTGTCTTCGCGAAGATCCAGCTTTGTTCCGACCAGAATGATGGGCGTCGATGGGCAGTGATGCCTTACTTCCGGGTACCACTGAAATATGATATTTAATTCTAAATAAAACTGTCCAGTTAGATAGTACAACTTCGAAAAAGAGGTTACTCGTGAAATACAACTTGGCTGATCTGCATTTGGGAAGCTACGCAGAATCTTCTCGCCCGAAATACTTCAGTGTCTAAATACAATAGTCTTCGACCAGTATGTGTTGCCAGCAATGAAGTTGCCGTAAGGCATTGGGACTTGGTGCTTGCAATGGGTCGCATTAGAAAGCTCCAAGTTACCTACCTAAAGGGGAATGGTCGGAGTTTTACTGCGTTATCAAATCAGAAATGAGGAGATCCGCAGAAAAACCAAAATAACCGACATTGCTCGAAAAATTGCCAAGCTTAAGGCAATGGGCTCGGCATAATGCTCGATGGAGCCAGCGGGTTTCCGAGTGTCTGCAGCGTACCCGAAGAAGCAGCGTGGATAGGCCTTCCACAAGGAGGACCGACGACCTTGTGAAGGTCGCGAGAGTTCGCAAGACCGATCGTTGTGGAAATCTTATAGGAGACCCACGTCCAGCTAGGGACGGCTTTCGGTTAAATGGAAATGTTTCTACTTATAAAGTTTTAAAAATGGGAGTCCATACAGGCATGCCGCTTAAAACCTCCAAAAGCCGAATAAGAATCTCAATTACAGAATAGGAAAATATTGAACATAATTAACATCAAAAAGATTAAAATTGGTTTACCGTTACAAAGCACCCTAAGCGAGGAGGATAATATAGCCTACGTATATGAAACAATAGCTCTTGAGTGTCAGTGTTGTCGTTGGAAGGTTTGACATCATAAACTATGTAAATGTAATCATCAAATTACCGTTTCAATTTCTAAGTGTAACTCCCGACAGAAATATTAAGGCCACATTTGACTAACCAATCAAATCAACGAATTCAAATGCTTATAAAGCTTCACAATGACATATATATGACTGAGTGACAACAACAGTTCCTCTCAGAAACGAATTCTAAAGAAGCTAATTTGAAATCCCAGTTGTCTTCTCACCTTAGCTCGAACGTTCTCAAACGATGCCGGATTGACGAGTGAGAAGCATATGAGGAACACGTCAGTTTGTGGATAGGACAGGGGCCGGAGTCGGTCGTAGTCTTCCTGTCCAGCCGTATCCCATAATCCGAGGTTTATCGGTTTGCCGTCGACCATTACATTTGCTGAGTAATTGTCGAATCTGAAATCAAGTTTTGTTGAGTGTCATTTCCCTTATTTTGAATACATTACAGATAATTAAATCTATGCAGTGTTCGACTGTGGTTGCCATGCCGTAAACAGTTGATATTACACTCTTATGATGCTATATAAAGACTCTTTTTTTACGTGGGGAGATGCATTTACGCATTCTCCTCCGCGAGAGTCTGCTGCGAAGTGTCTTTCGGGCGATCTTGTGCACATACCGTCTGAACCATCCATGCCCGGATAGTACCTGCACAAGTCGGAACGTCAGGGATTCTATATAAAGACCTCGGTTGGATCACGAACGTATGTAAATACCATAAATATGGGATATTTACTAGTGTTCGCCTCTGATCGAAATTCGACCATAATTCATAAAAACCATATTAATTTTGTTTGCGTTGTTTAAAGTAAAACCTCAAAAGTCAGTATTCTGTCTACACGGTAAATAAATCAAAAGTCTGACATTGACATGTGATTAATAATGCATTGGTAATCGTTAGGGATAATGATAGACGTGTATGTGTCAAAGTAATGGTAGTGTGTTAACGGTATTATTTTATTATTGTAATGTATTTTTTATGCATAATTAAAAAAATATATATTAGCATTCTGGACTTGCTCTATATATAAACTATTTACAAGTGTGCGAAATTTCATACTCCTCTGGCCGCGCAATTTTTGTGAAAAGGGGTACAAAGTTTTTGCTTCACGTATTAATGTTATGTTGATGATAGTAATCTCAATGTAAGCAACGATTGTACCGCGATAACACATTTTGTATAAAACTGGTATTCTGTTTACACAGTTATGGTCAATTACCCTTTGTACTTTGGATTATAATGAAGCACAGATAAATACTTGCATTAAAAAAAGAAAACAAATAACACTATCATCTATCACTGGGTTAGTAAAGTTTCCTGAAATAGCTTGGTAAGTTTATAGACTCAACCGCAATTACCTACACATATAAATATTTAATTAAATTACATGTTTTTATTACGGCTTCATAAGCTTGAGTATAAATACTATGACTAATAAAGCAGTAAAATTATTTCTGATTCACTTATTTGAATTATTTAAAAAAATGCAATCTCGACACAGGATTTGCACGATTACATGATATTGTTACAGGATATGCAAACTAACTTCGTTGAACTAACAATGCGAGTTCTATAAAATTCCGTTTTTACTTACTTTATTACCTAGAAATAAGCACATTGATGGGAGGAAATAGGTGATTGGATCCTTATAATTTCAATAGAATAATAGTGCATTGAGTATTATTTTATCCAATACGTTCTTTTTCTCAGAATTGCATTCAAGTACAAACAAAATCCTGCCATCGCAAGAAATAATATATGTATTGCTTGCATGCTATGTATGCCTTTGTTACCGGTTTGAAGTATTTTAACTTTAAGTCTGGAAATCCGATTGCGTAAAGCCTTTTTAAGTTCATCTTAAAATGTAGTAGTTGGGCCTTCGTGTCCGAATGAAACAATCATGCAAATGGTGAAAAATCCATTCATAGTGACATCTTAAGGCGCGTTTGATTTCCAGAAACAGGCAGTGCAGATACAATAGTCAGCAGGTTGGGCAATCGACTGGATAGCAAACACCATGCACGTGTAAAAAAACCGGTCATAATAACAGAAAAAAACGCATTGCGTTTTGGGATTAGCAAATATATGTATATCCAGACGTACCTAGACGTTTTAGTCATGGTAGGGCAACATGATGATGGCAACTGTCAATAGATTCTCATCTATTGCATGTCGTCATAGTTTTTAGACTGTACTTAATTTCACATCAGTTATAGTGCAGTCATTTTATTAAGCTCGAACAAAGAACTCCACTCCATCTAATGGATAATGTAGTCATCTCAAAATGGCGATCAGCGTTATAAACAAATTTCCATCATCCGTCTTTGTGAACAAACATAATGGTTGCTAATAGCTTTATGATAAACCATATATAGTAATATTGATATATAACTAACTAAACCAAATCAAAGCGAGTCATCCTGACTGATAGTTTTATCATTTGAATGATGTAATGCCAAAAATAGAGGAAGTTTACATTATCTTTCTCCGAATAAATAGATAAATGAGAGATGCTCTCAATACTTACACTGTGGGTATATACTCTCCCGGGAATGCGTTTGTAGTGTAACTGATGAGTAGACATGTTTTACCGACGGCACTGTGGACAAAACAATGGATTAATTAATTTCGTTTACAACCTCCGAAACATTTAAAATGCGTTTTGTGAGTAATTATGTTTCTACACACATCAAAAACAAAATACTATGAATTTCATAATTATCTAAGTCTACATTAATTATTGAAGTTAAATACTTCTTTTTGTCCACACAACGGAATGATTTTTATTTTCAATAAGTAAATTATCCGATATAATGTGATATATTATCCAATATGAAATTATATACTCGGAAATGGTTGATATTTGTCTTCTTTTTTGTTTAATATAATTGTATTAGTGAAGTGATTAATTATTATGTAAAGGATTATATTATGATATAGAAAATATGTTGATATTTAGTTTATTCATAAGTTCAAATAAACGTTATTACAAAACGGTATAAAACTGAGCATAGCGTCTGGAGGTCAGATACGTATTCAAATCAGTCGTATAATAATACAGTAATAATATTCAACCCTCGTATCGCACAAACACGATATCCTGTGAGATATCTTTGGTCAGGGTTGCCAGAATTGGATTATACGTCATTCAACTACTTAAGGACAATCCAAGTATTATGTAAGAAATCTTGTGTACATGTAGGTGTTTTAATTGTTACAATAAAAATATAACTTGGTGACAAATATCACTGCCGCCTGAGCTACAGGTAGTCCTAGTTCAGGCGGCAACGGTCTTTATCATTTCAAATTATTTGGTATAAAAATAAAATAAAAAATAAAATCTTTTAATGGATACTAAATCATAATCAAAAAAATGTGTATATTGACGAATTGATTGCATACATATAGTTTTGCCAGCAGACCACAAACAAGGCAATGCCTCTGTATCTTGGAGTTTTAAAGTTTATACAGTTTTATTTAAGAACAATAACGGTCCAGTTCACAGTTTTGATGGATTCATTTTATTTATTTTATTGCTGGGAAACGCAACAGCATACATAACTTTTATATATAGAATAACACACATTGTTTAGTAATTAAAGCCAAGACAGGGATCCACAATTACTTTATAGTGGTATATAATTATTCATTTAACGTGTTATATAACAAAGAAATACAAAAACATAAATATATATATATATATATATATATATATATATATATATACCAGGTAATTAGTTATATACGCCATTAACTACATAAACATAAATTGATACAATAAAAACATATAAATTGATCCTTTAAAAATTTGGTTTAAAAAGTTATTTTTCGATTCTTTGTATCTCTTCTGTTTCATTGTAATTCAAACCACTCAACCATTTACTAATAATAATTTTCTCTTCGTAAGCTGAGCAACCCCTAATAGGACACCGATACAATATAATATTGTCAAACAAATAATGACAACCCTAAATTTGAACGAAGGGATCGACGACCGACCGCTCGATCATGACCCTCGACCTAGTCGTGTAAGCATATGGACACAGTCCTCTGATACAGTTTAACAAATTATGGTTGCAATTAAGCCTTATTGTCCTATCTACGTTACTCTATGAACATTTATTTACATACACTTTACCCTAAAAACGGCTGCGCCTATTTTAATACTTCAATCGTATTTATTAAAATTGAATCTACATAAGGATAATAATAAAAAACAATTGCAAATTATGGAAAACCCGAATGATAAAATATTCAGTAAAGGTCAACAATATTATGATGTTTGTAATCTTTGTTACAATTTTTGTTGATATATGGTTGTTGCTAATCATGAGAATAATACTAAAAATATCGTTTAAAATTTCTATGCTTCCTACTTCAAAAATGATTTACTTCCCAAATTTTTTTTTGCACAATATAGGCCTTGCTCTGACGATGCAAGTGACGATGTGGTCCAGGATGGTAAACACACTAAGCCTAGAGGTACTGGTTCTCATGTGATGCTAACGGAACACACCTATTGGTATTTGGCGACAGGTTTTATAACTTGAGGGTGGTAGGTACCCAGGCGGGCATTATTATAAAATGCTCTACCACCATGCTGTGTGAAACCACTCATTGAAAGCTCAGGCTTGTTGGATAGGTGGGCTCGAATTTACGTTCAGTGACGCGGAATCCGAACGCACTACCACCTGCGCCATCATCGCTTCAAAATAAAGTATAAATAAAAATGCTACTCTGATATAGCATGAAGCTTTAGAGAGATTATGCTTAATTAGGTATGTAAAATAAGAAAGTTCATTTACCTAAAAATGTAGTAAAAAAATCGTATTATAATTTGGAAGTGGTTGTAAAACGTAAAAAGAAACTACTTATTCAAAACCTAAAAACCCAAATACGACATTAATAATAATACTAAAGCGACAGATAAATGAAGCATAACTCGTGAGTCACACGGGATCTATCGCACTAAGAACTGTATGAGTCAACGAGGAAACAAGGGAGTCAATATTATCGCATTACTTAAATAAAAATTGTTTGAACGTTCGGATTTATTACGCGATCAGTCAAGACGATAACGTCATCGTCTTCAAACATTATCGCCTTTAGCACTTACAATAGCAACACTGTTCTATTTTACAAGAATAATTTTATACTCCGGGTACCCTTCCAAACCGGATTAGGGTTGGCAGGTGACATGCGTACATGCATTTACCACGAAAAAAAAAAAGTACCCATCCCACAGTGACCCAGGACGTTCTCCGATCCCCAACAGGGGAAGCTCTTTTAGAAGTCGCCAAAGCGATATTGTGGCACAGGTAAATACCGTGAAAAAGCAGTTATTTTTACCATTACCATACTATTTCTTCAGCCAAGTGCTTAAATAACTCGTCCTAAAATCCAGCGAACCCCCCTACAGCTCAACAGCATTTATTCAGTTAGAAAAAAGATGGTCACGTCATGAGGAGAAGTGCAATTCACGTGTCTAGAAGAAGACCGAAGAATGTATGGATGGATTGTGTGAAGAATGGCATGTGCAGTAAATGTTAAGATGTTTATAAAGAAGAGTGAAAGAAAAATACATTCCTACTTAATGTAGGACAAGGTAAAAGGGATGATGGTTAAGAGTAATCATTAAAATTACGATAAATAAAAACGTAGATAATTCAAAAACAATGGTGATATCCAATTTTATTTAGAGATAGTTACATTGTTTTTCTTGATTATAAAAATATTATACACGGACCTTTCTAGACTGGGAATAAAATTGTTTTAGGTCAATGACATTATATAGAAAAAAGCAGAAATGTTACTGGCGCGCACAAATTCAAAACGCGAAAACGTCCTAATTGTGACGTTTTGCTAACAGTCCAACATGCCGTCTTGTGTCTTTAGAAAGTGTACCAATTATGATGGGATAAAGTAAATAAAACACAAGGGATATCATATCACATGTAAGTATGCAAAATGATTAATACTATTGGTGTATTTTCTAATATGTATATTTAAATATTTTTTGTTGAGAGATAAGGAAGCGCTAACTCCAGACATAGATTAAAAACTGCATATACGGCATCGTAGGCAGTAATAATAAATAATTGGTTAATACCCCACATTAGTTTTCTTGTGTTCTTACGTTCTTTGGAAAATAGGTGTTTTATGTAATGGACTATTGTTCGAATGTTTATGAACATTTTAAACATTATCGACGTTATCGTATTAGTATTTAATATGTAGCATTGACCGCTCATCTAGTAAAATACGTGCTTTTTACGTTTCCAACCAGTGAAACCCAACTTCAAGATTGGACCGTAATAACACGGCAATAAAGGAGCAAATTACTAAGAATTAGTTGAATTTGTAGCAATCGCTTTCAAAGTAGTGATAAGTATGTTAGGAAAAAAAGGGCAAACACGAATGCTGTTCCTGTTATAGAGTTAATTAAAAGTATACGTATAAAAACATAATTAATAAAAAAAAAGTGTTCATTTTTTATTCAGGTTCGTGAAAATCAAAGTATTCCCAACTCTCCTTCGAGTTTTGACAATGTCGGCATAACGGACATAAAAGAAATATCGGAAACACCCAGAAAGTCGACGCCTAAAAAACGTGTGCGTGAATTAAAGTTTGAAAAACAAACGGCTTCAGAAGAAAATTACATACTTACCTACTCAAAAAAAAAAGCTGTAAATAATTGCCGGCGCAACAATTATATTAAAAAGGGGTTTAATACAAATAATTAAAAACAATTTTCAATACTTTACTTGAACGCTGAAGTATTAGATTTAATAACAAAACTTTTCAATTAAAAACAAAACCAACTTCAAAAGAACATACTATAAAAATTTACTAAAAAGATAATAAATAATATATAAACTTTATTAATCTACTTCTATTAACTTCGATATATTCTTTGTTTTAATACCATTCATAATTCACCATTAAAATACTACTTACTATTAATAAGTATTATTTACTAAAATACAAAATAAATTTCTTTACTTCAATGTTTTATTTTTACCTTCTTATTTTTTGAAATTACCATTCTGTTCGACAAAGTCATAATCTATGTTACAAAATATTAGAAGTGTTATTATCTGAAGTATAGTTATATCTTTCACTTACGCTCTTATCGTATGTTTTCTGCTATTAAGTAATTCTACCTAACAACGTACGTACAGTTAATAGAAACAATAGATTGTGGGATCAAATTTTCATTCTCAAATACTATGAACGTAACATATCTCTATGTATAATATATGATTGTTTTAGGTTTTATGTTTCACTAATTTTCTATATTTAGCTGTATACATAACAAAGTTGAGTTAGTTAGGTACAACATTTATGACTCACGAACGGCTGTACTGACTTTTTATCACCTTGTTTGATTATTTATCTCCACCCGAATAGCAGAATAATTATTGAACTAGTAATATAAACAAATCAATAAAAAAATTATGAAAAAAAAAATCAATTTCTCATACATTTTGTATGGACTACTTGGTTGATTCTGGGGCGGTACGAATTCGCACGGGTCAACTAGTTGATATAAAACCTAAAACACATAATGGACTTTAAATATAGCTTGTTTTCGAATTTATAAGTATAATCGTTTAGTCATAGTTTCGTTATGTAAATCAAACAAAAACAATAATAATACATTTCATATTCTGCATTTATATATGTAATGCCTGGCGTTCCATACACGCATACGGAATTAGGAACATATTACATTTTCAATTAAAAAAGTTACAATAACATCATACAAGTAGAGTTATCGCCTGTTTTTGTTTCTTAACATTTTAACATCATTCACAAAGTTAACAAAATGATGGATTATAACGAATCACTCGCAACGCGAGCCGTAGATCTAATTTCAAGACGTTGGCTGTCTTCGATGTTATCAAACATTCTATCATCTATGTAAAACTACTTCCTAGGAATGTACCATCATATTTTTGCAAATCTGTTTTCATTGTAACCAATAAAGATAATAAATCATAATATGTGAAGCTAGATATTATCAAATACTACGAACGTTAATGCGACAAGTTTCATGTTTAACATTTTTATTGCCAAATGTTTTTGGTTAAAAAGAATCAACGCAGTGGACGAATTCCAGTGTCATTTTTTAGCACTAATATATCTATACAAATAAAGAAAATTGAAGGGTTTGTTTGTAAAATTAAAACAACCGATTCTTATTAAATAGATATGAAAAATAAACCTAATTCAATGATCAATTTTTATTGTCATGTATTTGAACTTGTGAGAAAAATATTTTTTTTCTATTAGTACCAAAATAACATAACATAAACTCACGCCTGTTATCCCCGAAGCGTTAGGCAGAGGTGATGAAACGAACTACACCACCCACATTTCCCCGAGCTTAGTTCCGTCCCGGATGAGACAGGGGGCGAGCCTGTCGCCATTTCGAGCACAAATTGCAGACTGGGATGATACTGAGTAGAAAACCCCATTTCACTTGACCCGACCCGGGCATCGAACCCGAGACCTCAGAACGACAGTCGTACCGTAATACAACTACGCCACCGAGGCCAAAATAATTTTAACAAATCAATAATTAGGGTTCCTCGCGCTGACAAATTAAAACTCATAAAATTCTAAATAAAGTTCGATTCATAATGCTCAGTTTAATAGTGGCAAGTGTTTTTCTGGTTTCTGTTAATGTCAAAAAAAATGAGACAATAGGAAAACAACGAAATGATGGCGTAAACGCAAGGTTAGTAGTGCTCGAGGGGTTAAAAACTATATTTTTACGCAGTGAATAATTGTCCGGAATAGAAAAATATGTACGCGAGAGGAGCCGGGGGAACTGCTAGTATTATTTTATATAAAATATATTTCTACTAACATAAACCGAAATGTATTAACGAAATACAATGGTAGTATGATAGTGTGGAAAGGCGTGACCAGTGGGCACCGGAATCCGGTGTCGCAAAATCATAACACCGCGGGAGAGTTACACAGAACGAACATAAATAAAACATGTGCCAGTCAGTCAGCTTCACATAAATAACCTCTGCTGTTCGTCATAAAAATTCTCTGGTAAATGAATTTCAAATTTTATTCTGAATTTATTTAGCATCTTGTTATGTCCGTTTAAAAATTCGATAAAACATGCCTAAGAAATGGTTTTTTTTAAAGTTCGTGTTATCATTTGTCCACTATTTTAGCTGTGAATATTTGACGATAGATTTCCAACTAGAAAATGGTACAGAAAATAATATCTATGGTTACATAAAAAAACGTTCCTTTTCCTAAAGCTCTTTCTAAGGATTTGAATTGATGTTAATCAATGCCGTGACCGGTTAAACTACCACTGAACCCATCATTGCATTCTGTTAATCGCAAAAAAATAAATTTATATAAGTAAGTAAGTAAGACACAGTAATTAGTCAACGATAACTTAATATTTTTACACGAGTTATAATAACGATCAGAAATTACAATACAAGTTTGTTACAGTTCCACAAAATCATTAAAATGCAGAAAGTTATTTTACTTTTTTACAATCTACTGTATAACTTCACAATACGATTTATTTTACACGTCAATTTAGTGAGTTGATTGATGCTACCATCGTTAACGTTAGATAAATACCGAATTTCTAACATTCGAACTACAAATGTTTAGTTTGCGGAAACCAATAGTCAGTTTCAATAAAAACAAAACGTGAGACGACTTTAATCAAAACTATTTTTTTTTACTGTCATCAATTCAAGCTATCTAGCTCTAGGGCATTTCTGGTATTAATTACATCTCACTCATTCGACCGAATCGGATCGGTAATTATATATACTTTATCTTTAGTAATATTTGATAAATTCTTTCTTTTTTTTTTGCTTGCGCTTTTCTGTATACTATATAGTTTAGTATAGTATTCCCATATTACTAAAAGTGACATACGTAAAAACCCTATCATGTAATTGTTTACGGAAAAGCATCGTCCTCATGAAATTCCATTTGTTTCCTGCGTACACACGATTACGTACGTACATATAGGTATGTATGTATGTATACATCTCTCTCATTCGCTTCTTTTGTAAGGATGCCAGGGTCATTACCCCACGCCGGGGCTGACAGACATTTTTATTCAGAATCATTTTATCGCGTAACCCTATTTGTTTTAACCGAGTGAAACGTAACTTGGAATTTGTGATAACCGTTGTTGTTATACTAATATTTAGCTAACTAATAACTTACTCGGTTACTATTAATCTATATTTTAGATTAAACATTTACGTCAGAAAAAGTGTAAAATCTTGAAAAAAAAATTAGAATTCCAGGCAAACGTGTCTTCAGTTTTTACTCCATTGTTAAAACACCAATGCATATGAATCTCCGTTCAGATAAGTTTCCTTTGTTCAAATCAATAGTGCATCATACCCCAAGTCATCTAATAGTGTACATACTACATAATATTTCAATTACATTCGAGCATTATAGTACTACTATGAGTAATGCATGCATGCGTCACTCGCTTCTCACGAACTTGGCCCGTGTCGAGTTCAGTTAACAAAATTAAATAAACGAGTACCGAACAACCAAGCTTACCTCAGCGTCAAGTGCCTTCGTTAAAATTAACATTGCGTACCGTTTCATTTCTCCACTTGTTATCACTACTACTACTTATATTAAAGCCGAATTCTGCATTCAATAATTTTAAAAAAAAATCTAAATCAAAATTTTTTTTATTCAATTTGGTCCCTGAGAAGGCGCTTATGCACGTCAAAATGCTACAACTGCCTCGGCTGTTTGGAACACAACCCGGCCGAGAAGAGCCAGGAAGAAATTCAATCTGGTTTTTTTTTAATGTTTTTTTTCAAAGTATATTATAAATTATATAATTCATGTATAGACGATTTTAGCGGAAGCAGAATAAAAAAATATATACGTAAATTTTACAATATAAAAAAAATAGTGCACGCTCTTTTTATACTTTGAATATTATTTTATCTTTACAAGTAAATCGTCATCAAAACATTTCTTGATTAGATAAATATATTACATTCGAGATTGGAATGTGTATTTATAAATTCGTTGTAACCTTTTTTTAATAATTTATAAAACAAAACTAATTTAGAAAATAACCAGCGACCTGCCGGGCTTCGAACGAATAATATAGAATATGGGTCAAATTGCCAAAAAATCTTGAGACATTATATCCTGTCCATTGCTGAAAATTGTATGAAAATATGTTCAGTAGTTTTGACCTTATCGCGTTCAAATAGACAGGCACTGAAAGTGGATTTTATTTTGTAATTATATGTAATTTAAAAATTATTACAATGAATAATTCTTTTTACTCCAGTATTTTACAAACAATATTCTTTTATTTTTTTAATAATTGTAATGCTTCGTTATTTTTTAATACTAATGAAAAATCATAGAAGTACTTGATTTTTTCAAAATTCTGCGGTATTTTTTATACTCCGGTAACGGTCAAATCGAAGCCCGTACCGCTTTGGTAACCCTTGTGCTAGTTACCTGTTGCGGCTGAGTGCCTTCAGCACTCGCCCCCAAAGTTACAGTGAAGTTGTAAAGGCCCTTCCGGTCAACAGCGTTAGCTATTAGAAAAAAAACTTGATGTTTTGGTGGATAATAATAACTTTCTTTTTATTATTATATGTATCAATGGACGGCGAAAAGGCAGACGGCCCATCTGATGGCCGTTGGTTACCGTCGCCTATGGTCTATTGGTATAGATCTATATGTGTTTTTTTTTCTACATTCGGTCTTAACCCCTTGAGCACTAACCTGGCCTTTACGGCAGCTTTTCATTGTTTTCCTATTGTCTCATTTTTATGGGTAATCGACATACCCTTATGCATACCCTGTATGCAATTTTACTAAATCTACTTTTTGGAGGAATACGTATTCCTCCATTGAGGAATACCGTAGGTACATGTATACTTCAATGTACGAGACAAACATCTTTACTCTTAATTAACTACAGACCGTGTGCTAATATAATGCCTCTGCACTGAAGACAGCATTCCTAAATGGATCGGATTTATTAGCCAAACGACTTAATTGAAAATTGTTGAAAGGTTTTGTGCATAGTTGATAACAATATGCATTATTCAAACTTTGATAATCTATACAAATGAGTAATATTGAATTGTATATTTATATATATATATATATATATATATATATATATATATATATATATATATATATATATATATATATATATATATATATATATACGGTACTTATGTAAAACACAGCTTAAAAAAAAAATCAGTCTGTTTGGTTTTTACGGTTTTTCTCCGGAACGGCTTGGCCGATTTTGTCGGAACTTTTTCTGTCAGCTGAAGTTATAAAAGTGTAACTTAGGCTATTTTTGTTTCGACAATAATTAGGGTTTCACTTATAAATTAAAACCCGTGCAATGGTGAACAAAACCCGATTAAACGCAGTTTCACTGGCAAATGTTTGAGTTTGTGAGAGAAATATCTTTGCTTTTGTTAGTACCAAAATAATTTAAGGTCTGTATAAAATATAGACAATTGTATTTTCCAATGATTATTTAAAATTATACCTAATCAGTGAATAATTGTGCAGAATAGAAAATATAATACGCGAGCATAGTCGCGGGAACAACTAGTGTAAGGTAAATCAAGTAAAGTAAAGGTTCTTAAATTACGTAAAATTACAAAATTTAAGTCTTAATTTTCAAACTATAATAACCATGTATGTAGTATGTAACGTATATTTATTTTTACAAGAAAATCTTTATATAAATATAACTTATATAATAACGGAGATCCGGAAACATGTATTATAACAAGGTTATCGGAGCTTCTTATTGTTAGCTGAGAAACTTCATGGCCAACTTAAATTTATATGTACACTTGGGAGTTTTTTTTTTCTTTTAAATAATTTAGAATTATATTTAGTTATATTGTGCCAAAACCATGATCACAATTGAACAACTTAATCATAATGTGTTTTTTTAAATAAAATGCAATGAATAAATTATAAATAATATTATACTATAAACTTATACATGTAGAAAGAAAGGTAATAGCTAAAGATTATCACCTTTTTTTGTTGCTTTTAAGCCTACGCACCATGAAGAGATAAGGACTTACTTGGCTTCAAATGTAGCTGTGTGTATATCGTTCGCTTCTTCTTCATTATTTAGTAATATAAAAAATAGTATTTCTTTATAATCAAGCTGAATATTACCCATGATTTCAACTTATCGCATGTCGTTCAATAGGTTTTGGTTCTAAAGCATATTTAAGTTTAAGTTAAAGACAGTAAGTTTAAGCACTATATCAAACAGGTTTTATGGCCAAAAGTTATTATAGGGTGGATCATTACGTGAAGGATAGTTATGTCTGGAAATGGCAACCTTCTCTGTACTTCCGCTAAAACCGTTTATTATTATTTTAAATTGTATACTTTATATTAAACTTAAAAAAAAAACACATTAAATCAACAGATCGAGTTTCTTCCTGGCTCTTCTCGACTGGGTTGTTTATCGAACCAGCGAGGCGGTGGTAGTAGCTTTTTGACATTCATTAGCGCCTTCTCAGGGCCCAAATTGAATAAAGAATTTTTTATTTGATTTAATAGGATTGTCTTTAAATATTATTGATAGATTATTTATTTAAAACGTTACCAGTAAAATATTAACGTTTTTTCTGAGTATGTTTCTATAGCTGACGATTGGTAACTTGGCATAGATAAATATTTTGTATTCATTTCGTCATTAAAGTAAGCATGTCTACATCGTTAGTAGGTTTGAAGTTATACTTTTGTAGCGTTAGGGACAAATGATAAGAGTTAATTTTTACGATGCGCGCGCACACCGTCACGACAAACCAACACCCTGAAGTTAGCTGCCAACGTTTTAGTTTTTTTTTTTTAACTTTACTTCTAATGAACAAACTCACACATATTTTTATTATGATACATAGGAAATAAGTCAGCATGCATGTATACATAAGAAAATTATTCTTTAACTCAGGATTTCTATGGAGAACGGTGACAAATGGATATTTCCATTCACGTTGAATTCTTATAGTATATTTCTTAAAGACACGTGTAATTTTACTGTTCTGTACATTGCATTCTAGTGACGACTGCAGATAACCACGTTCCCTTCGTAATATGTTTTGTTCTCGCCAGTCCACTTATCTAACATGACGTCACATTTCGCATGACATTATTGCCAGCTATTGACAGGTTTACCGTAACTGTTAGTAACAATGACGCACAAGGAAAGGCGTACGTTCCACTTGCCCGAGCTTGCTATATTATGTAGGTTTATGAACGTTTCATTATGTTATTATTCTGCATGTGTAAGACTACTGTTATAATAATAAATACACAGACGATATTAATATCTGTAGTAGTTTTAGAAGAATTTTAAATATATATTGGCGGGCTCTCGGTCAGTTATGCAGTGATTTTACTTTTTACTAGCTGTATGCCCGCGGCTCCGTTCGAGTTTCATTATCACTGGACGTTGATGGTGTTGTCCATGGAATAGTATTTTGTTCACAATTTCATAAGTTTTTATTTTTTTACACGGAACTCTAATTATTTCCCTAAAATATTTTGACAGTAAAACTGATCATTCAACTTTTTTTACAATTTCTTGCGTTTTACTTTTTCATGCTAAAAGACAACAATTTTAAACATTCATTGTGTTTTTGGTATAGAAATCGTATTTTAGGTAGGTACATAAATGTGTATTTAGTAAGAGTTATTTTTATATTACAAACAGACACTTCTAGTAAAATCGTTAAAAAAAATTAACCTAATATGACAAACCAACCACATTGATACAAAAAAAGGTATTATAAATACACACATTCGCGGTAATCATTAACGTTATTTTTAACGTTTATTATAGCGTTATATAACGCGTTATCGTTGTTCAACGAACCGTTAGACGGAATATTTACCAAATGGAATACAGAATAATATACTGTGGCACCCTATCAATTGCGAACGCAGGGACCACGTACGGAATGTATATTTAGGATACAATGACATAAATTGCGGTAGTTTACGTCTCGTTACATTCCTGAAAGGGTTATGGTTTTCATGTGAATGTTTACTGTTATTTCTAAAACGCACATATGCCTCATATTCAAAAGCAGCTAAATGTTAGGGCTCCTGGCTTATAACGTGCTAAAATAAACATTTCAGATAATAATTATGTTGAGTCATTATTATTGTATTTTTAATTGTAGAGGAACGTACAGGAACTCCGTCCACACTGAATCCTATGTAAATGCATTACTTTTATTGTACTACCAACCACCCAATCGTTAAATTATTTGCTAACTAGCTGAATACCCGCGGCTGCGCCCGCGTTTCATATATACTTAATTGCGTTTTAATTGTTTTATACGGAACCCTAATTTTGTTTTTTAGTACTATAAGATAACGTAAAAATATTTCTCATAAATTCAAGCAATTGCCCGTAAAATTGTGCATTGAATAGGATTTTAGGTGTCTTATTTTTTTACGCGGTACCCTAATATTTAAAAAAAATTAAAAATACCCTAAGTTACCCAGAGTAACTTCAACTATCTACCAAAAAGTCCCGTCAAAATCAGTCCAGCCGTTCGGAAGCAAACAGACAGTCAGACCAACAGATAGATAAAAATATTAAAAATTGTATTTTTAGTACAGGTATCGTATATACATTAATATCTATTAAGTAAAAATAATAATTTTGATATTACAAACAAACACTTAACTTTTATTTATTAGTATAGATATCCGTTACCGAACGAGGCTACTTAGATATTAAACACAATTTGAGGTTTGAAAATATAATCATCTTCACAATCATCATGTTAAATTTTCGAATCCGAAACTTTGTTGCTCGATTCCAGCTGCTACTAATCAATAGTAATAAATAAAATTGAACTTCTGTTTGTAATGTCAAAGATATATTTTTTTACTAAACAGATATACATATACCAAAAATACAATTATTAAAATTGTTGTCTGTATGTCAATCTATTCGTAATCTCCGGAACGGCTGGACGGATTTTGACAGGACTTTTTGGTATATATCAGAAGTTACTCCGTTACTAAATTATTAGGGCTCCACCTTAAAAAAATTAAAACTCCTAAAAAAATCCTATTCAATGCCCAGTTTTACGGGCAAGTGCTTGAATTTGTGAGAAATATTTTTACTTTCATCTTAGTACTAACAAAAAAATTAGAGTTCCGTATAGAAACATTAAAACACAGTGACGAATATATTAAACGCAGGCGCAGCCGCGGACACACAGCTAGTACTAAATATATATACAGTACCTATAGCAAAAACATAATTTTAATTAAGATAATAATCAACGCAAACGAAGTCTAGCATAAAAACATATAACAAGGTATAAGGAACTTACAACACATATGTATGTGATTTATTGCGAATAGACAACAAAAAATATGATAATTATTAAGTAATTAATTATTATTTGTGTTGAACTTACGTTGTGACGAGAAACGCAAACGTATAATTTGAGTTATTAAAAAAAATCACAGAGGTAGGTACCTAACAGTCATAGAGTTATGAAAATCAACGAGCAACTTTGTAACTCTATGGATTTGATTCATAGACGACTGTCATCTTTTATGCCATTCTGTGGATCATGTTCCTTGTATTTTACAATTTAAAAAAATCACTACAAAATTAAAATATTAACAAGTGTTTGTTATAAATAGAAAACCATTGTTGATAAAAATATATCCGCGCTAGCTGTTAATGTTATTATTACAGGAAACATAATATTTTGTTTTACACTAGATATTGTACGTCGCAACGTCATACATTGTGTTATTTTATCGCACCCCGATAACGGCGACGATAGCAGAACAGTCGGTATATCACAACATTAAAAAGTTTCTCGTGAAGAAAACCGATGATTAAATCTTTTAACATCCAGTGGGTTTTTTTTAATTCACCTTATCCGTTAGTCATGCATATATTTCTATTTATAATATTACCTTGTTCTAAATATATAGGTATAATCTATACAACGTACCAAAAATATCCGCCTTTTCTCTAGCGCATGACTGATACATTATGCACGCGAGACCTGTTTGCATGCATATATTTTTACTCCTCTAATGAATAGCAAAAAATACTTTCCTACACATTATAACGTGAATATTTTCTAGTTTCCATTTAGTAAACGCATAAAACACTAATGCACAGCTTACAGAAAATAAAATTCATACAAATATTTACCATAATGCTATTATCTAGAGAGGAAACAGGGTACTACGTTTGTATGGAATAAATGCCGCTAGTATATCCTCTTAAACAGAAGATTATATAAAAAAACAAGCTGTTTGCCCACGTTTCAAATATTATTCACTGCGTAATACAGTTTAAAATGATCATTGGAATATAATGTTTTGATGGTGCTGTTCATTGAATCGTAAAGAGTTTTCCATTAAGAGCGCTCAACATAAAAATAAAATAAAAAAATCTTTTTAAGTGATATTGCTATAATTTTTATTTTATTTTAAATCCGCTGTAGGTGGTGCATCCTGGTGCACCAATTTTGTATGACATCTTCGCATAAATAGGGCTCAATTCCACGAAGAGCGCGAGTTATATTGACACATCTTCGCATAAATGGGGCTCAATTTCACGAAGAGCGCGAGTTATATTGGCTATCAGGGCGGCAATAGACTGTGGTTTATCTGCATAGACTAGACATTTCACGTATCCCCACAGAGTTAAGTCGTCGAGCGGTGTTAAGTCATACGACATCGGTGGCCAGTTCATGTCGCCATCACGCGAGATGACGAAGCTTTAAAGTTTCTCATCCAGTAAATTTAATGTTTCCCGTGCTGTAAAGCAAGTGACGGCGTCCTGTTGGAAACATATGTTTGTGAGATCCATACCATCTATCATAGGCCACAAAAAGTATGTTATCATCGGTCGCCATTGACAGTGAGCGCGGCTTCCTGCGCATCTTCGAAGAAATACGGGCCGATGATACCGCCGGACCAAAATCCACATCAAACAGTGACTTTTTCAGAGTGTAGAGGCACCTGATGAATCTCCCATGGATTTTCGTCGCTCCAAATCCGGCAATTTGGTTGTTAACAAATCCGCTCAACCAGAAATGAGCCTCATCACTGAAGATGATTTTTTTTCCGAAAGCAGTATCAGCAACCAAATGCTCTAAAACCCAATCAGCGAATACACGGCGCTGTGTGGTCGGTCGGTTTTAGCTCTTGAGTTAATTGAAACTTTGTATGGATGAAATCGCAAATCTCGAAGCAAAATCCGCCAAGTTGATGTCGCAGAAAAACCCAGCTCTTGCGCACGACGCGGAATGGACTGTCTGAGGTTTTCTCTCACACTGTTCCGAACGGCAACAATATTTTCTAACGATCTTACGTTTCTTTGACCTACAGGTACTACTGCTTCATCGACCACCGACCCGGTTGTCTCATATTTTTTATATTAAACGACGGATTGTGGACTCTGCAGGACGGACATGAACGCCATAAATTGGACGAAATGCACGTAACGTTAGGCGAATAGAGCACTTATTTTGATAATTTCTACGCGTTGATGAAGCGTGTAGCGTTCCATAGTGAAATGTCATGACTAAATATATGTTCATGCCAAATTTGACGGCTATCGCTTTTACCAAGATGGCCGCTATGATTGTCAAAGTTCGCGCGTCCCTATTGAATCCCCTGTATTTTGTTCACAATTTCATGGGTTTTAATTTTTTTTACGCGGAGCTATAATTATTTTAGGAAAATAAAAATAGCTAAGATAAGCGGTGTCCCGTCAAAATCGGTCGGACAACAAGGACAGACAAAAAAAAATGTTTATGGTATAGATATCGTATATTCATATGTGTTTAGTAAAAATGATATTACAAACAGATACTTTAATTTTATTTTATTTGTATAGATGACACTGAAATTGTCTCGATGTTATGTAATATGTATTTAAAAATAAACATAAAACATAGGTAAATTACAAAAACCACTAACAGTTTCAAATTATTTACAACAGTACAAAGCGGTAAAAACAAAGTACTCCCTTTCACGGTTTGTATCAGGGACAACGTAAAAGCGCTCAAGGGAATCGTTTGTAACTCAGTCGAGCGGCAAAAAGCTAAACACTGAATATGCGTGAATAAAACAACATGAAGGGTACTTTATACTCGGAATGAGATGAACGTTACTACAATCAGGGAGATAAGTTTGTTTATTTCAGAGAATATCCGATTTAGAATAATGCCGACACCTAATTTCTACCATCATACGGCTCGCTATCGGCAGGGAGTTCACCCTCAAATCTTGAAGTCAAAATGGTCCCGGACAGTGAGGTTACAAAGGAGTTTCCTCTCTCGCGAACTATTCGGATATGGAATGAGGTCCCAGCGGCAGTGTTTCCCGGGGAAAACAGTATGAGGTTCTTGAAAAATAGCGTGAAAAAGTTTTTTAAAGAGTTGGCAACTCGCGCATGTTACCTCTGGTGTTGCAGGGGTCCATAGACTACGGTGACCGTTTACCATCAGGTGGCTCGTATGCCTGTTTGCCACTTTAGTGTTTAGGGGAAGTCGGTTGGAAAAATAAAAAATAAAACATTTCAAAACCGCGAAGGAAACAAGTCTCCATTGTTTTAGGCTGGTTCTAAATAACCCTGAACCAATCAATTATAATTAGGGATGTCATGCAGAAATTTAAAATAGGTTTTGAATGTATATAGTTCTCATAATCGATAACACCCGATTGAGACAATTTGATTGCACTTTAATAAAACTATTATGCATGAGTTTTGTTACATTCCTACAAGTGGTTCCCAATAATCATTCCATGTGACGAACCAATATTTTTCTTCATAAATATAATACATTTATTTATAACGAAAACTTTAAATGAAAGCTTGGTTCTGTAATATGTAATTATTCGTTCAATTGTACGAAACAATAGCTTTTTAAAAATACTAATAGCATAAGCTAATATATTAATAAATACGGGTAGGATACAATACACACTATACTTAATTATTACATACATATACTGCACTTAATTAATTAACTAAGATTTCTTGAAATTTCACTTATCCATCACCCAAAAAATACTTAAATAATAATGGTATAAAAGTATGGTACGTCCGGGGAAACTTGGCCAAACTGAAATTCGTACAGGAGTAAGACAGTAGCGATTTATTTGTTCAAATTATACTACTGGTAGTCCCTCATATTATTTAAATCTATACTGTACGTTTTATAAAGTTTATTCACTAATTATCATACATATATAATATAATTAGTTAACATTATATTTGCCGAGAATATATGCACGAAAGTTCGCAGCGGACAACAGAGCGGCAAAGATACGTCTGGCCGTACTGTAATATTAATATTCGTAAATCCTTCTAAAGAGGTGGATTACATGTAAGTTTGAAGGAGTTTTGCTTGTGCGACCGAGTTTATCTTCAATATAACTTAGTGTGGATTAAGGGCGGTGTTATGATAATGAATGCACATTCTATAAGCTATTAAATTATAATAATGGCCGATCCTTGCACGATAGTAACGAGTAACATTACCCACCGATGTGACCCACAGTCGTAAAACCTGCAGTGGAGAGTTAGTTTATACGTGCAAAAATAAAAACGACCGTTCCGAGACTTTAACGATAAGTCGCTATAAAATTTAAAACATATTACAGTTGATTACTTAAAAAAAGAATAAAAAAATCGGATATTTATACCACTGATTACGGACGTGGTATTTGGAATTCGAAGAGTTAGTTCCATGTTTAAGTTGGTAATTCCAATAAATATGTAGTAATTCGAAACGATAATTTGTCAAAATTACTCAAGTATATAAAAAATCGTTCTTACAGAACTACAAATTAAACACAATGGGCTGTAAAGGAGTTTAGGTACATTATCTATGTGAATTCTGAATCCATCTTTTTTACACTGAATAAGCTCGTGCTTTGACCTCAATCTCACTTGATGTTAAATAACGATGTGATCCAGCATGGTAAACACACTAAGCCTAGAGGTACTGGTTCTCAAGTGATGGTGCTGGAAGACTCCTATTGGTATTGGACGACAGGTTTTAAAACTTGAGGGTGGTAGCTACCCAGGCGGGCATTATTAGAAAATGCCCTTCCAGCATGCTATGGTTTCCTCACGGTGTTTTCCTTCATCGAAAATTCAAGCCTGTTTTCTTAGGCCTTTTCCTTTGCTATTTCGATATATTCAAAAAAAGGAATTAATTACTAATGACTTCAGTGTCGTATAAAACAACTAAAATTTTATTAAGTGTCGGTCGGTATTTAATTACAGATAGTTCAAAAATATAATGACTGTATCTAAATCTATATAAACATATAAAAAAAAACGTGTCTGTTTGTAATATCAAAATAATAGCTTTTTACTAAATATATATGAATATAAAATAAAGTGCCTACTTATACTACAAGCACAAATTTTAAATTTTTTGTCTGTCTGTTTGTTTGTTCCGGCTTAACTCCGGAACGGCTGGGTCGATTTTGAACAGATTCTTGTCAGATAGCTGAAGTTATAAGAAGTAACTTAGGCTACTTTTATTTTAAGATACACGAGTTGAGCCTGGATCAAAAGTTATTATTCTAAAATGATTTTTTGTTTTAATGGGAATAAATTTTCATATTAGGAAAGAAGTGAACGAAGTTATGATAAAAGTACAATTGAAAAAATTTCAAATACAGATTTAGCAAGAATGTGTAATAAATCAAAAACTACGAGTTCTAACCCCAATTGTCTCGAATATAATCGAATCTAAAATCGATAAACTACGTTTTTTTTACACGGAATAGGCTCAGAGCTTTGACCATAATCTCACCTGATGTTAAGTGACGATGTGGTCCAGGATGGTAAACACACTAAGCCTAGAGGTACTGGCTTTCATACTGGTTTCTCCATTTTATATTTCAATGCCTATCCTAAATCAACACACGGAAACACGATCCTTAGCGTTTGACTACAATATTCCCGGGAAAGTAATTTGCTGTAACGACTTTTCTTCAACGTGGTCTTTTTGTAAATTTACATTTTGTATAAAAAAAATATTTAGCTCTTGTAAAAAAAGGTTTTTCCATGTAATCGTAAAAACGTCACGCAACGTGTAGAAAATAAAACGTTTTTTTTTTTTAAATAATATACGGTGAATATAAATAAATAAAAAAAAATCCGCTTTTTATTAGTAGTTGATGTCATTTTCTATATATCTATATATTAAGTATGTAAACTACGCAATTATTGCAAACCATCATTTATACACATCTTTTCTTCTATATCAATTAATATTATTTAAAAAATAAACTATATAGCTTCTTCAGTGGATTATATATTTAAAATAACGAAAGATTTACTTGTACTTTTAATGCTAAGTAAAAATCGAAGAAAGTATTGCTGTTGACGTTAGACGATGACAATTGACATTTATAATCATATGCGAAAGATAAACTAAGAAAACGAATTATTACGAAATGATGAAAAACCCTACCAGGACAACAGCAAAGATCCAAAGTAATTTATAAATCGATTCGTGCATAACGGTCCACATAAATTCAATAAGTGATATAATTAAATATAATGCTATACTGAAAAAAATAATATATCATTCGTCGAATAAATCTGAGATATAAGCAATTATAGAGAGACAGACTTATCTGACCTGGCGGACAAAAGGGGAAATAACGAACACCATATTTTAATTGCCATGTTGAATAATCTCCTGTTGTATCACAGCTTTTTTGTTAGACTCAACTTTTTTTTTAATTTCGTGACTTATCATTTAAATTAAAAATGTCCAAGCACAATAATATGTATATTGTCTATACCCAATTTTATTCTAAAAAGTATTTATTGGCAACACTAAAAGGGATCACAGCGACACTACCACCGGGGTAGATACGTTTGTAGGACTATAAGCGGGGATTGAGAGAGGATGTACTACCCCTTTCCCGCAAAGCTTTGTAGATATCAAGTTAGTGTGACGTCATATTAAAGTGAATACGCTCGCTCTCTCTCTCTCCCTAGCAGAAAAATTAAAATGCTTAAAGTTCCCTATTTTTGATCAGATTTTTATTTTGTTTTCAATGATCGGGGTGATGATTTATATTCTGTTTAATGATGAGCCAATAAAAAATAATCAGTCTACCTACCTATTTCTTAATCATGCAAAACAAACTAATAGCTCTAATATTCAAAGTATTCTTCATACCGTCTGACAATGTCCGTCGACGAACAATGAACTCATTATTAATGCCTGTTAATCGTCTGAGGTAAATGAAACGCACACGTGTTGGGGCTCTTGGGAAACAAAAACTCTCGCTGTTTATTAATTAACCTCGTTGTATTTTTTTATTATTTAGCATTCGATTAGCAAACGACGTGTTAATCACAATTTCAGTAACCGCTATTTCTACATTGCATCTAAAATTGGAGTTTATAACACAAATAATACGTATAGAGCACAATTTATTTTTTTAATATCTACTAACTGTGCCCCCGGCTTGATCGCGAGAAATCCCGGGTCGTCCCGTAAAAAGAACCCTGTATATAATATAGCTTTTACACAGTGAAAGAATTTCCAAAATCGGATCAGTGGTACCGGAGATTACCCCGAACATACAAACTCACAAACTTTACCTTTTTATAATAATAGTATAGATGTTCACTTCATGATTATGTTTTTTTTTAATAAATCTAAATAAACGCTTTTCATACATTATATAAATACATATATGTGTAAAAAGACGTTACTATAGAGTATAAACTACTAACATATCAAATTTCGTCGAAATCGGTTCGGTAGCTTGATTGGCGAACAAATTAATAAACAGATAAAACAAAATTAAAACTGTTGCAATGTGTCGTGTAGTAGATTCTGAAGTCCTACATAGAAAAATTTCAGAACATTTCAAATTATTACAAAATTAGTATAGCGCCATCTATGAATAATCATCAATCATCAGAAATACATAAATTATTTGCTACGTTATCACCATTCATAACACTCTCCGTCAACCATGTCATCAAAAATGAACAAAACATGAACCGTCTAATTATAATTGTAATTCAGTTCTCTACTTCCATAAAATGACTCCTTAACATAATGCCTAGTATAAATATCAAAATATTATTTTCTCATTTACTATGCCTTAGATATATATAATTCATTTACTATACATACATTTTATATTATGTCATTTTGTTCAATTTCAATAAACCTATTAATTTTTGTTCTCGAATCGCTAACGAACGAACGCGAACCTAAAACGCATTTATTTACAAACTTCTTTCATACTAAAGTCGCCGCGTGTCATTCAAATTACTATTAACTTTTGTTAAAGTGGACCGATTTTAATGAAAAAACATTTTTGATGTTAATGTTAATTTTTAAAATATACCTTGTACTTTCTAATTGATACCTGCACAGCAGACATACAGATATTTCTAAAAATGATAAAAATGTGTTTAATATATCGATTACCAATTACCAAAACAATGGATAGCTGGTGTAAACGCCAGGTTAGTCCTCAAGGGGTTAATTACCTATTCTTAACCCCTTGCAATAATTCTTTTCACATAAATCGAAAATGTACAGACACGTGAAATTTACAATTTTATTATTAGTATACATGTTTAGAACATGAGAGGCCTTGTCGCGATCCATTTCGGAATAAAATTTATACAATCTACGTGAACGGTATTTAAAATGAGCCTAAGAAAGATAATACTTAAACGTATTTCCATGAACCTAATTGAATAATTTTGACAAAACACAAAATTTGCTTCGGTTACAAATTAAATTCTCCATTGTTGAGTATTCCCTTTGATGTCGCAAGAGTTTGCGTTCGTAAAAATAACTTCAGTGGTTAATATCATCATGTTCTAAATGAGCGTGTATATACTCGTTTATGTAACAGACGCTAACATCGAATGAATGAGAACAAAACGTTACTGTGTGAAATCCAACATGAGTTTTTGCACAGACATCTCTTAGTAAAGTCATTGATAGAATAATTGCAATGACCTCATTGCACGGACTACAGAAATGCCAAGCAATTACATTACGAAGTTGTTTATATATACCACTCGTATACATTGAAGGTCAAATCATCTAACATACATATCGTAATATATTGTTATACCTACACCATTAATGCAAACAAAACAAGACGCGAACCTGTCATAAAGTGAATTGAATATATCGATTACACGTAAAAATGAGACAATAGGAAAACAATGGAAAGCTGGCGTAAACGCCAGGTTAGAACTCAAGGGGTAAAAAATGAAATTAAATGTTTAGAATAATTAATTGTAATTTATTTTTAAAATAACGTGGTAATTAATTACTGACGATAAATATTGTTTACCCTGTCAAACAAACGTATTACTTTCGCAGAAAAGCTATATTTATCCGATTTGTGCAATCCATGTTACGTAGTATAGTATACAAGTTGTGTTCCGCGGCTTTATCAATTCTTGTTATAACACTTTTTCGGTGTTATTAATTGATTCAAAACTGACTCAACGTTGTTGACCTGAAAGGCCTTGACAGATTCACCGAGCTTTGGTGTGAGCGTACAAAAAAAACGGTAGCTAGCACAAGGTCAGGAATATGGTACGGACCTCGGCTTGAACTGCTACCAATGTTAAAAGTCGACTACTTAGGTGTAATATTGGTAGTCAAGTTTAATCCTTCATAACCCCTTTCCATTGTTTCCTACTGTCTCATTTTTATGGGTAATCGACATATTAAAATCAAAAGAATAATACTCTCTAAAATCAATAAACTAATTGTGAGATATTTTCCATTAATCACTACTGCAATGCGGATGTTACAGTTCACACGGAATAGAATAGAAAAAAATCATTCACGGTCTATTCACATTCATTTAGCAAACTCTGTGTGGCATATGAAAATCATAAAACACGAACGCATCTGCATGCACTCCGCTGCTGTTGTGTAGTAAACAGGTCAATCGGCTTGCTAGCCGGGACTATAGTGCTGCACAAGAAATTAGGGCGGGGAAGCAATTACTCTCACGCTCAACGGTCTAAGGATTGACCCAGTACAGCTGAAAAAACTTGCATAGGGTACTACGTTCTCTTGTTGAGTCATGTTATTTACGGTTTGTTAAGCATTTTCAGAGGCGGAACTATGACGGAAATGAAATTGCTCTTATTTCTTTCTATCGTGCCATTTTATACTTGTTTCGTTAACTTTTACACATACATATATATGTCTTTTAATGTGATGATTCACAAACAATCCCACATGTGCGCTTTTATTCTGTAGTTTGAACTTGACTTGACTTTTCTCTTAGAATTAGTGGCTTTTATTTCATGAATATTCTAATTATCTTACAAGTAGTATTTCGGCTGAGACGAGTAAATAAAGGCTTAATATGCCGATTACCCACAAAATGAGACAATAGAAAAAAACAATGGAAAGCTGGCGTAAATGCCAGGTTAGTGTTCAAGGGGTTAATATATATTTACTTAATTAAGGTACTGACGTAGTTAACTAAACTAAATAAAAAAACCGTTATCGTTCAAACGCTCATTTGGCATTGATTTTGCCAATATCAGTGAGGCTGAGGAAATTGAATACATAAACCGTTGGGCAGTAGATATGACATTGACAGTTTCAGAAAAACAAAAGAGAATAATCATAAGAAAATATTGTTTTTAAGGTTTATCTATAATGTATACAAAAATACAATGGATAAGTGATAGCGAGGTAATTAACATTCACAGGATGACTTACTACTAACCCGTTATTGAGATGTAGATGTTTTGACACATTTATGGTAGGTAAGCTAATATCTGCGACGCGGTGCTTGCGAAAGCCACCCCGTGTCGCCCCCATCCCAAATGCGGCGGACGGCCCCGGCGGGTTTTAGTGGGTATTTCCGGGCGCTTCACGCCCGGGCGAGTCTCACACTGGCACGGAGCTCGCATTGGGGGACTACGGTCTCACTAATGCAATAGGTAAGGGTAGTGCGTAAATGCATTTCTCCCAGTCAAAAAAAAAAAAAGGTAAGCTAATAATATCTAATACCCATCTGGCTAGTGCAGGGTGTTAGCGATTTAGTCGGAATCAATTGTCCTACCACTCCGCTAATTGTTGGATCTACACTGACTGATAACAGAACGCAATTCGCCAAAATATAACAGTATGGGTACAAAGTCGGCTACGAAAGCCATGCCACTTTTAAAAATGTTGTAATTTGTTAGCTAACGGGCCTTTTACTTATTAAATACTAATAAGACGGGTGCGTGTTAGAGTTACAGGTGGTATTATTATAATATTTCCCTTATTATGTTATTGCATAATATTTTTCATAGCACTTGTAGGTATATACATACGTAAGTCTGTGGTACTGATACACATATAAATTGGTTATTCATCATTTATTCATTCAAGATAAGGTATTTTTAATTGAAAACTACATTTATATTGCTTTAGTAGTTTTCAAGTGCATACGCAATTTAACAACTATTGCATGATCCTTAACGTCTTTACATACATACGTAAAGATAAAGTTTTTTCCCGCAAATTCCACTAGTTTAATTAAAGGTAACAACAACTCTACGTTAATCTGTTCATTAGTTGGTTTATAACTCGAGAATCGCTAAGCTAATTTACACGACTCTTTTTTTTAAATCATATATATTGTAGTTTTTGGTCAGATGTTAGTTTAAATTTAATAAATTATATCATGTAATAATTCCGGTATTGGAAACAGCGAGTGAATGTTTAAAAGATAAAATGGATTAGTATAATGTATAAAATAATCATTTGAAAACGGAGCCATTAGTACATCTAGTCTTATTATAAAAATAGATCACCTATCTACATATGAATGTTTTAAATACACTTATTTACCGAATCTTGGAATATTTCCTTGTGGATATTAGAAGTATACTATTGGGTCGTCCATCTAACCTTGGCGCTGCCCACGATTATTTCAGTTAAGTACTATCCACTTATACTGCATTTTGCAATCCCACAACTATTATATTTTACGATTAATCAACGTTTATACTTAGATTTGAAATTATGGTAAGTACACGTCTTGATACGATTAACTGCACACGACCACATATAGCCGCGGTGGACATTACATAAATAAAACTTAATTCTTAAAGATATAATTCGTTTTTTTCCCGTTTTAAACGAATTGAAAACTATAACTCTTCATGCGATTCACCACACGTATAGGTATGATGGAGGATATTCAAAATCTAAACTCATAACATTAAGGTAGATGTTTAAAACCAAAGCCTTAAGATTTAATTTAATGTTTTCCCTTTTTAAACAAATTTAAAATTACAAATATCGGTTTGGTGAAAAATTAAAAAAAAAATATTTAAAAAATGAGATTGGAGTTTCAACCAAAGTTATAAATATAAATAAACGTTGTTCCATTTTGAACTAAATTTAAAATGTGGTCTCTGAATTCGATTCGTAACACAAAACTTCAAAGTACAATCCAAAAGAATAAGATCAAAGTTATAAGTATAAAGTGGACGTTAAAATGAAAGTTTTTTGCGTTTTTAATCAAATTTATTTCTGAAATGAATTCACTACTATGATTATTCACGTTATGGCTACTGAATGGCGGACATTTAAAAACCAAAAACCATAGGAAATACTTAAAAGTCACCGTGGGGACTAGACAAGATATATATCTCTAAACTTTATTTACTTTGCGCAACCGGCGATCATATCTCGCGGGGATCGTGGGTTCACGACCGGTTGGTTACAGCATTGTCTTGGAAAGAAAATCTGGTATTCGACCGGTTCCCATAGGACGAGGGGAGACCAAGGTTACGCGTTATTTAGCACGCACGTGCGGCGCATACTTCGCTACTATGAGACGAAAGTTTATGTTTTTATTGTGAAACTTATTATTTTTTAATGTCGGCAACATAGAGGGCAAGTTTCACGTTTACGATTTTGACATCGTAATAACGTCTGTACATAGAATGCCTAATTTGTGGATCGTAGTTAACCAATGTTTAATATACACACTTTTCATTTATTTAAAGCGATCGTAAATCACTGTTTTTAACTCTTTTTTAACACAACTTTTAACTCGACTAGAACCTTGTTTAAAAATATACATTTCTATTGGTAAAACCAACTTACCAATTTTGAATTTTTAGCTTCCAAACACTTTAACGTCAATTGATTCGTACTTTAATTTTTTTATTCGTATTTCAATAATAAATAAGTATTTAAGTATAAGTTTTATAAATAAAAATGTAACTATATGCAAATAATATAACACATATTTTTCTTTACGATGATCACGAAGGACTTATGTGGACTAAATAGAAAATGTAATTAAGTAAGACCGACCGCCGAGGATTTTTTTTCTAACTAGCTAACGCTGTTGACCGGAGGGGCCTGTACAGCTTCACCGTGACTTTGGGAGTGAGTGCTGAAAGCACTCAGCCGCAAAAAAGTAACTAACACAAGGTTTACCAAAGTGGTGTAAACCTCGACTTGGCCGTTACCTGAATGGACTGACGAGGATTGTGGATTCCGATGACAGGTAATAAAATGTGAATAAAATTGTTAGGTTACTAAGGATAGAAAAAATCGTTGCTTTATAATTTTTATTCGTTATTAATAATAATAAGGACGATGTATCGTGATCGTATCGATATATAAGTAAGAAATAAATATAATAAAGTCTCGCGAGTGTGAAATATGAGATGAGAACTGGCGAGCTACACAGTGCACAGACTGTGACAGAAATCAGACGCTATAAAATATGTAATTTCAAACGCACTTTACCGAGTTTTATTCGATACAAGTCGGAGACGCAGACCGATTTCCTTGAGACGTAATTATATCAATAAAAGATTCGTTATTAACGTACATACATATATACCTACATTATTATTTGCATGTTTCTAAAGAGGTAAATCTCTTGAAATACTTGAACGATTAAAAAAAAAATAGAAAGCTATATTGAAACTGGTTCAATTGTATATTTTCTTAATTGACTAGAGTACTTGTCTTTACAGTTTCATAGGGGCCGTACAAATATTACGTAAGCATCTTTGCTTATTTTTGATGACATGGGGAACGGAGGGTCTGAGTGGTGGTCAAAAATTACGTTACGGTTACGTCTTTTTTTTGAAACGGTCCCAATGCATACGTAAACAACGGTGAGTCAAAAATAACCAAAATTTTGTTTACGTGATACTTAAACGGTGAACTCCTATGTACCGAGCGCTTTATTATTTCGCCAAACAGCGGGCGGGCCGGGGCGTCAGCGCGCTTTTACTATAGAAAGCGTCGACGCGGTGTCTTCTATAAAAACATCACGTGAGCGTCCCAACCCACCCGCTGTGTAGTGAAACCATAATATATTCAATCGAATAAGCAAACGGCAAAAGAGCACCACAAAATAGTACGAGTCTAAACAGAACTTATTCCTAAAAATAAATTAGCATTAAATGAAGAAAGCAGATGTTTATTTTAGTAACTGTATCTTGGCATATATTCGGCTGAAACAATTCGGAGAAATGGAAAATAATTGAGTCGAACATTGAAAATTTGATTTAACAATGAGTATATTATTATAGTTGTATAATTACAGGATTATGCCCTCCGACCCTAGAGAAAACCGTTATCAAACTTCACCTATCTTATAATAACTGGTGGTCGGAAATTTATCCACGAGAAATAATTACTGCTTACCCCTATCGAAGAACAAAGCCTAGAACTTTCCTAGGGTTAATTGCTATGAAGCGCTGTATTCACTTGAGAACTACATTCAATAATAATGTCAAGCAGTTACAGCAGCATTAATAATCTATAGCAAAGTATAACTATTAATTATAGTGATTAGTATATAAACGTGTAAATATTGATTTTATCAATTTCCTTCCTTGTTTTTCGGCTATTTCAACTAAACCGGATTTAATTGTATTATGTGTAATTAAATTAAACAGAGGCGATGATAAAATAAATACTAAGCATGAAGTAAATACACTGGATAGGTACCTACAATAAAATACGAAAGGGCTCGACCGTAATTGATAGTTACGACAATGAAAGATAGCATCGTAAAACGACTAGATATAAAAACCAGCTACGGTGCTATATTATTTCACAAAGCTAACTTACGATCTACTGAATAAGTATGCTATCTAATACATGAAGAAGACAATTACAAGGATTGTATTGAATGAGATGATAATTAAGCTCGTAATTGGTATATTTTTTTTATACATATGTTAACCCCTTGAGCACTAACCTGACGTTTACGCCAGCTTTCCATTGTTTTCCTATTGTCTTATTTTTATGGGTACTCGTTAAAAAGGCACAGTTAATTTGATGTTATGTACTTATGTCCACTCTATATATAAGGCAAATGGAGTTTGACGCACCATCACCTCAAAAACTACTGAACATATCGGGATGGGGTTACTACCATTCGACGCGGAACTTTTCGTATATAGTTAGGCTATTTATTTATTTTTTTTTCCATCGACCCTTTCTCATATTTATAAAAACTCATTTTTCTTATTCATTTGTTTTTTTAGATTAGGTATAAATGAAATGTAATATGCACTTTTTCACTCACACCTAAAGAACATGAAACGCGGGCGGAGCCGCGAGCATACAGCTAGTATTTATACAAAATTGTGAAAACCTTTTTTTTAAACTTGATTCTTATTTGTGTAGTTAAGAATAAATACTAATTGGGTTATCAAATATCGAATAATTAGAATCGAACAATTATATTAAAATGTAAAATAGGTTAAGTGAACAAAATGTACTTTAGAAATAAGTATATAAAAACAATAAGAATTATTGAATAAATAAAGATCCGACAAAACAAAATGTTATTAATAGAACAATAGATAAGAAATAAAATAAGAATTGTAAATTAGAAATAAGATTTAAATAAATATAAAGATTCGACATAACCACAATGTAATAGAGAAGCATAGGTAAGAAATAGAAGAAGATTGTAAAATAGAAATAAAATGAAAATAATAAAGGCACATTAAAATAGCTGAAAGCCTCAAAAAAATAGACAAAACTCGGATTATGTCTGAGACGTAAGGGGGCTAAATAAAAAAAATCGAATAATCGAATGCTAAAACTAAAAAGCTTACAATCACCGCATAGATTACATCAAACTATATTGAGATATCACAATGAAATAAATCCATATCTCGACACATACCTAAATCTATAATCCTACCAAGATAATATATTAATAACAAAAATCAATATATACACACTTGATTTGTTATTAAGTTTATTTATTAATATTTGTACGTGGATATGTATTGAACATATAAAAATAGAAAGTAATTAATTTAATCTAAAACGAGCAAGTAATTCGTTCTAAAGCTATCGTTTCTATAAACTACTTTACTGCAGTTGAAGATTACTCACTCTAGTGTACTCTGTCCTCGCTGATGCATCAATTACTTAATAGATCCAATATGATTGTCAAGTGGATCGACTTAAAAGCAGCCGGATTTACTTTGGTACCACTAATTTGATTACGCTGAAGCGGATAACGACGATACGGGCGAGCGTTATGCATTGTGGGATAATGCGCTATCCAGGGTTATTTTTGTACGTTATAATAATAAAAAAAATCTTTTATTGTTTTTATTAAAATCATAAGCCTTAAAAGTTTAATAAAAAGAGAACGGTTGAGAACACTTTGTGTCCTGTGTTACAAAATTGGAAACAATAAACAATGCTGGTGTATATATTATTGTTTTGCGGTTATGTGTTACAAGCGCTTACTATTTAATTTGATAATTTAATATGGTTATTAAATACAATTTTCTTAAGCCTGTCTTTGCAATATTGTATTGCTCATTTTAAAATAGTGTTAACAACAAAACAGTAGTCATAGAACTTTCGAGAAAAACGTTTTAGTGATGAAGAAAATAAATAATACATGTGTACTAGTAGGTACTGAATAAAAAGTAAAAACACTATAAGGCAGATTAAGATCTAGTAAAATATTTTATTCTCTACTGAGTATTGATGCTGTTAATGTTGTTGATACACGTACGGACCGGACCGCGGACGTGGTATGTCGAGCAGCCGAGGTTATCTGTACGGATAGGGAATAAGATTTATCAAAAAGATCAAATATTAAGGTCCAAACGATCAATCTTTTTTCCATTTGTTTTATTTGACTTTTTATTCGTAAAAAGTATTCTTCCAGTGATAGAAATTAGACTATATACATAATTTATTGCCAAAACTGTTTCCATTATTTTGTTAACAGTGTTAAAGATTTTCAATGCCAACGAAACAAAAAAAGAAGAATGCCTAACCTACTAAGGTAAAATGACCCTGGACTGTTTTATTTTTGCTTAATTACAGATGATCATTATATTATAGAAAACAAAAAGGACACTAATAATCGATACTTTATTAGTTTGAAAGATCGATCTTTTGGGCCTCGATGTTTTGTGAATCGATTCATCAAACTTCGATTCAAAAATCTTTTTCGAAAAGAATTCGCATTCCTACTTAGGGTAATGATAACATCGGCCACCCGCAGTACTATGTCCGCGGTCCGATCCGTACGTGGGTTAACACCATAAGACATGTAATGTTTGCAACAAAAAATCTATTTACTTCCATTCCATCGAAGTAGGTAAAAAAAAGATAAAGCATAAAGATAGATTGCATCTAGAGGGAGAATATGGGCTGTTTATTTGAATGTAATTATCTGAATTCCATGCGAGTGAAGTCACGAGCACAGCTAGTCAAAATCCAAAAAATCTTTGTTCAATTTAGGCCCTAATAAGGCACTATTGACAAAATTTTATTGGCATTTGAGTGATTAAATTTAAAAATAAAATAAATTACAACAGAATACTATAGATTTATAAATAGAACAAAGGCAATATGTTTGTCAATTTCCATACAAACTAACCTTCAGCCAATGTAGAGACGTATTTATATTCAACAATTGTGTGTATTATGAAGTACTTAGTATAAGAGATTTTATTGTTTACTACTCAGACTAACTTAAGCTAAACATAATTCTTATAGAATATGATAGTATTTCTAAACTGTAGACAATCTAAAATTAGAAGATTAATTAATATTATTTGTAAAAACAATGTGCCTTCAATACATAGGTACCATATGGTAAGGTATGGTAAACTTGGCATGAAGCCAAAATTCATAATGCTGAAAAGAGTTGGAAGTTAAAATTATTAAGGCTTAAATTTAAAAACCATGGAGACATAATTTTCATTAATAATTTTCAAGACAAGTACAATTCTTATGTATAGAAGGTTTTAGTTATTTATAAAGTTTATAAACCATTAATTACTAAGTTATATACACAATACACTCTTCCTCTGGAATAAAATTGTAGATAAAATAAAATTGAATATGTACCACAAGAGTGTAAACCCCTGAGCACTAACCTGGCGTTTGTGCCACCTTTTCATTGTTTTCCTATTGTCTCATTTTTATGGGTAATTGACATATTAAAGAAAAAAATAGAACATATTAGGACCTTGAATAAGTTCTCGCTGTTTCTTCAAAGATGGCAGTAGCAGTACCCCCTTAATGGAATTTCGAATGATAACACACTGACACACGTGCAAGGCAGTAGTGTATCAAACCTTAAATTTCTATTATTTTTTCTTAGTTCTGAAAATGTCTACTTTTATGCCAAAAAAAGTGTATTTGCGGGAAATTTTATTGCACTATTTTATTGAAAAGTAATTTGCAGCTGAAGCACATAGAATTCTTGTTGAGACTTATGGTGACAACGCTTTGTCGGATACGACATGCCGAGACTGGTTTTGATGCTTCAAAAATATTGATTTTGAACTTGAGGATAAAGAACGTTCTGGTGCACCGAAAAAATTTGAAGACGAAAAGTTGGAGGAATTACTTGGTCAAGACTGATGTGAGACGCAAGTAGAATTTGGAAAAATATTACAAGTAGATGAGTCAACTGTTTCAAAATGTTTAAAAGTTTTAGGAATAATCCAGAAGCAAGGACATTGGTTACCATATGAATTGACACCGAGAGACGTCGTTTGTCATAGTTCAACAGCAGAAAAAAAGAAAAGGATTTTTGCACTATGATAATCTAAAAGCATAGAAAATCGTGGGGTAACCCCATCCGTGCATCAACATCATCTGCAAAACCAAATATCCATAGTTCAAAGCTTCTTCTCTATATTTGGTGGGATAAGCAGGGTGTAATTTATTATGAGCTGCTCAAACCGAATGAGACTATCATGGGGGATCACTATCAACTTCAATTGATGTGTTTAAGTCGAGCCTTAAAAGAAAAACAGCTCATGTTGCAAAACCAATGAAAACCTACCTGGAAACGTTTAAATGGGAAGTTCTACCCCATCCGCCATATTAACCTTACATAGCTTCTTCTGGTTTTCACCTATTCTGTTCGATGGCACATGGCCTAGCTGAACAGCACTTTCATTCTTATGAAGAATCTAAAAAAAGATCTATTCTTGGACAGGATCAATAGACATCGTTTTTCCGACACGGAATTCATAAACTGCCAGAAAGATGGGATAAAGTGATCACTAGTGATGGACAATACTTTGAATGAAATTATTTTTGTTCCTTATAATTTAAATAAACCTGTTATTTTGTAAAAAAAAACAAGAACTTATTCAAGGTCCTAATACAATTCCTCCCGGACTGCAGACCTATCTAGGTCTTACCACTTTCGAGAGGTGGGCGAAGAGGTGGAGTGGAGAAGTATTCTCCCCCATCCCCACTGGGCCATTGCACGACGAGGCCCGGCGGGTTCGCTGCAGGGGGCGACGCGGTGCTTGCGAAAGCCACCCCGTGTCGCCCCCACCCCAAATGCAGCGGACGGCCCCGGGGCATTTTAATGAGTATTTCCAGGCGCTTCACGCTCGGGCGAGTCCCACACTGGTACGGAACTCGTCACTCCGTGCCCCCTTACCTATTGTATTGGGGGACTTCGGTCTCACTAATACAATAGGTAAGGGTAGTGCGTAAATGCATGTCCCCCCCCGTCAAAAAAAAAAAAAAAAGGTCCTAATACAATTACTTCATTTGGGATACTGTAATTTTACTAAGTTTTATTCATACTGCAATTCAAGAACATTTATTTACATTCAAGTAAATGTAAACTAACATAAATTAAACCCATGTTTATGGTTTCTATATGAAATGTATGCATATATTTGTTTAGTTTTGCAACTTTCCTTCATCTAATTTTACCAATTAATTTCATTTCTACTTTAAAAAAAAAAAACTGTAAAATAACAAAATCCCCACATTAAAAGAGATTTGAAAAAACAGTCATTTTAAAAATGGTCAACAGAACACATTTTCATGATTGTCAAAAATAGATAGATAAAATGGGAGATGATTTATTTATGTATGAAAATAAATCATATCTCTATTTAGTTTTATTTGAAGCTGTGAATATAATAGGTGTATTGTATAAAAATAGACATTATCAAAATACAATATTCACTGTGGATAGAATCACTGATAAACCTAATTACTCTTATATACTTCTATTAGAACTTATTCAAGACAAGATTAATTTATTGAAACTTGTATCAGAAAGGGAATAACAAATTGAACAAATGAAAATTGGACATTATCTATTGACAAGTTTTTGAGTAATTATCCCCTTTATTAGTTACTTCATTTTCATTTGAAGAAGAAAACAAGTCACTGATCCTAGATTAGATATCTATCTATACCACTATATAAAGAAGTGAAATCTCCTAAATTGAAAAATTCTTTCACCTCTCTATATATATACATGTGAAACCAAAGTGGGTAACAAAAATTATAAATTAATTTAACTTAAAAGTCTTAGAAAATATTGTTTGTAATGTAATTATTTTATGTTTATTCCTCTCTCACATTTTACTAGGTTAATTTTGTAATTATAACTGTTCAATATTTTAAACAGTGTCATATTACACTACAAAAATAAAGTTATAAGTTATATATAAAACATTTAACATATGAAGTTGTTAATAAAACTGTTGAAATGATACCACCAGAGAAACCTTTGTTTTTGTAGAAAGTACATGACATGAAATCCTATACTTGATTAAAGTAAACATTTATTGGCAAGATCTTTCTACTAACAACTTCAACTTTCTAACAAATTCATTCTTTCATATTTACTTTTATCTTTTTGCCTTACAGTAATAACCCTAATATACACACAAGAAAGACACAAGATACTATGTATGAAAAAGTTGTTATTTATGTTCATATTCCGAGGATAAACATATCTTGTTATTATAATTATATTCATTCTAAAAATATTGCAACACAACAAGAAAAGTTTATTGAATTTCACATGGCATAGAAAATAGAGAAAACATCAAGGTGCGGTTAAGACATGTTTGTAATCATGTTTTTCTATATTACAATACAATAACGATTCAAATGTTTACTACTACAGCTTTACAAAACTATCCATCCGGGTTATAATAGTGCATTCTTCCTATAAACGAATACTTGAGTCAAACATAATGAGCGTTATCTTCAAATGATGTTAACAACTAATAGCTACAAAACTAGCGACCAGTAGCAATGATGTGTCGATTCGCTAATATGTAGTGACGTCAGAACGTTTCCCTATGGTCATTTTATAAAACGACCAGCTTTTGTACTTACCCATCGCCGACGACAACACACTTGATCGCTTGCATATTTGTAACAGTTTCTGATATTTTTCACAAAATAAAACACAAGGGATGCCTCACAAAACGCCTCGGCAACGCACTACAAATTGTAATCACCACTAGCAATCAATACACGATGGCATCACAATCAACACTCGTATAAAGGAACAGCACAGTCTTTAGATAACAACAATAATTTCATATCTCTACACTGGCGATAAGAGTAAGTTCATATGAATTATTCGTTTTGTTCAACACAAAAACGTTCCGCCGATTACGAACTCTCGGCATTAAAAATAATGTTGCCATCTGCCAATAATAAACTGCACGGATTCCCATGTCTGAGAGATTTACAGAACATTATTTACTGATTATTTACGTTAGGTTCGCACTCTTTTCGATATACCGCTTATATTTTGAGATTATGTGAAATATTATTTTCCTCATTTGAAAACTATTTATACAACTACACTACACTTATAATATATGCAACAATACAATAAAATAATTAATCTCGCCCTAAAATGTAATCCATGAAAAAAAAGAAAGTATAAAAAGAGTTTTTTGTGACATTTTAAATATGTAGATATATATGTTTATATTAGGTAATTGCGCTGGAGTAAAATGAATCAACAATAATAACGTGGGATCTAAATTCAGAAATAGCACAATAACTCTGAAAATTGTACCAAGATGGTCATATTATTTGTTAACAACATAAGTAACATTAGTTAACACTGTTAAAAAATTTCACTCAAGTTCTGAAAGCACTTTCGGCATTAATTATGTACTGATTGTCACTATTTCTGGTTCAAAAATATTTTTCTTATTCCATACCCTAGAAACATTTTTTTTCCCAAAAGTACAAAAAGTACTTTTGTGGTCACACTAAAGTTCATAGACAATTGTTGTTAATTATGATTAAAAACATTTAAGTGTATAGTAAGAATAAAAGATTGTATTATAAATTGCAAATATGATTTGATAATTTCAAACGTTACCAATATCTTTTTACAATTTATATTTATTATATGATGTCGGTTTTAATTTTTGATAAAACCGATAAATATCGGTTTATGCGCGTTCTTGATGAGCACGTTTTGTGCGCTTGATACTTCTATAATCTATGTCATAATATGGCCACTTCGATAAATCGCGTTGCGCGGTATTGCGTGATACGATTGTTGACTTCTGTTTTATTATGGCAAAAGGTGATAAAGAATTAGAAAAACCTATAGTGAACAATGAGTTACCAAACCCGGAGTGTCGAAGTACGGACAATGAGGACTCGGAATCCGCACCTGAGCAGCCCTTGGACATCGGAGAGCATTATTTAGTGCGGCGAACGGATGAGTCATGGCACCCGGCTGAGATAATACAAAAGCGGTACAATGCGGCGGAGTCGTGTTATGAATATTACGTGCACTATGTTGGCTACGATAGAAGACTTGACGAATGGGTGTCGCGCCACCGGGTTATGTCAGACAGATTCGATGTTTGCGAACAATCGAATAACAACATAAACTGCGACCACCTGCTTACCGACAAATCCGGCCGAAAGATAACTAGGAATCAAAAACGTAAACATGACGAAATTAATCATGTACAAAAGACTTACGCTGAAATGGACCCGACTACGGCGGCACTGGAGAAGGAACACGAAGCTATAACAAAAAAGTCAAATATATTGATAGGATACAAATGGGAAAATATGAGATCGATACATGGTACTTCAGTCCTTATCCTGAAGAGTATGGAAAACAGTCGAAGCTATGGATTTGTGAATACTGTTTGAAATATATGAGAACGGAAAAAACATACAGATATCACCTTAGTCAGTGTACAGCGAGACAACCACAAGGCAGTGAAATATACAGAAAAGGTACAATTGCTATATTTGAGGCGGATGGCAAAGAACACAAGATTTACTGTCAAAATTTGTGTCTTCTTGCTAAATTATTTTTAGATCACAAAACATTATACTTTGATATAGAACAGTTTTTATTTTATATTTTATGTGAAGTTGACAAACAAGGAGCCCACCTTGTAGGTTACTTTTCTAAAGAAAAAGATTCACCAGAAGGTAACAATGTAGCTTGCATATTAACTCTACCTCCATATCAACGACAAGGTTATGGCAAATTGCTTATAGCATTTAGTTATGAGTTATCAAGACTTGAACAAGTTGTTGGTAGCCCTGAGAAGCCATTATCAGACTTAGGAAAGCTAAGTTACAGATCATACTGGTCGTATGTTTTATTAGAAGTGCTTAGTGCCAGTAGAGGGACATTAAGTATTAAAGATCTGAGCCAAATGACTGGTATATCTCAAACAGATATTATTTCAACTTTACAATCAATGAATATGGTTAAATATTGGAAAGGCCAGCATGTTATCTGTGTTACTCCAAAGACTGTTGCAGAGCAGTTGGCAAGTCCACATTTTAAGAAGCCACGCTTGTCAATAGACCCATCAGCACTTAGGTGGACACCTCCAAACAAGCAAGGGAATTCGGCAAAAGCCAAAAAGTAGTATAGGCTTACAGGCAGGGCCTAGAGAATATAATTGCTTGAAACCAAAGGACTTTCTCTAGGCACAAGCCTGTAAACAATTAGACTAAGTTAAGAGCAGTGTGTAGATCAGTCAGTTGCTAGAGTATTAAATATTATATAAAATATGTTTAAGGATAAAATTGCTTTAAGTGTGTAAAATTATAATTTAATGGACACTTCATCGTTTTTTTGTGAAATTAGTTTTTAATACTGAGGACAATCCAGTGAAAGGAACATTGGCTAAGTATTTTCAATTTAATAGAATAGATGCAGCAAATTTAAAATATAAATATAAAAAAAAATGTAGTTAGAAAATTTATCATTTCATAGTATAACTTTTTTTACCATTGAAATGGGAAATATAAAACAGGAATTATATATGTTTTGTAATAAATATATATTTTTTCATTCAACTTTTAAATAATAATGCAAATACAACAATTTGATAACTCTAGTGTTATATGATACATATAAAATCAAACCTGGAAAACATATGTCAAATTGTTGAGAGTTATATGTATATATAGAATTTTATTAATTTTGGGTTACTAATTATTCACATAAAATATTATTAATTAAACTAAAAAATTGTTTACTGAATGTTATCAGTTGAAGATCCTGCATTCACAGTATAGATATCTTAGTCATTAGTGATAACTTTGATCAGATTGGTCTACCCTATTTTAGATAAGTTTGAACTTTTTAATGAGTATGTCACAATGAAACCATAGCGTAATGTTAGGGCAACTTGCCTTTTTTAGTGGGTATTTCCGGGCGCTTCACGCCAGGGTGAGTCCCACACTGGCACGGAGCTCGTCACTCCGTGCCCCCTTATCTATTGTATTGGGGGACTCTGATCCCTCAAATACAATAGATAAGGGTAGTGCGTAAATGCATTTCCCCCCTTCAAAAAAAAAAGGGCAACTTGCCTTAATATCTAAACTTGAAAATCTGTAAACTACAGGACAGTTTGGGAGTCAGTTTTTCAAACCTTAAATTACATTGTCACCTATTATCTGTTTGTGATTAAACACTAAACTTATACAGTATAAACATTTAAAGTTATATTTGAACCATTTTTAGACATTGCCAGGTTTGATTTTATATGCCTCAATTTAACTATATATGTGTGTGTATTTCTGAGTTATTTCTGACCATTTTTAATGTAAAGTAAAACCTGCTTAATATTGAAAATTAGTATAATACTCCTAACATTTATTATCAATTGCTGAATAAGATCTGTGTATTATCTAACCATCTCATTTAGTTCCTTCTTTACTGGTGTAAGTGATATTAATTTTAAGTTTTGTTATTTAAGTTTTGAAATTAAGGTGACAGTGATTTATTTTCAATATCTAAATTTTTTGTCATGATTAGGTTGTTAGGTTTTTAAAAGGCTATGTTTTCCTGAGCTTCAATTTTTGGCAGTGAAACTGTTAATGTCTGTAATTCTGAATCTATACTATACTGAATAATTTAAATACTTGTTGTATTACAAAAGAAGGTCAAACCTATATTTTCTAGGTATATACTTAATTAATTAAGTCTACATTTAGAGTTAATTGATAATTCGTGATTATTAATCCCCAGAATGCATTTTTAGGGTTGCGATTAAGTTCTGAAGTCAGGTTGCTTTTCTGATGAATTACTAATATTGTAATGAAGAATTAAAATCAAGACATTTAAAAATAAGTATAGTTTTTTTTTGTTCACTGGATGAAAGTATTTTTTCATAGTATCTTTTTATCTCCAAGAAACAACCAACAATATAAATTTACAATAACCTGTATTTATTGAATTACAATCGTTATAGTCACTAACCAAATCAAATAACCAAAAGAAGAAAAGCAAATCGTCTGTTTGAAAACTTGTAACCAGACCAGTAAAGAAGTTTCTTACCCTTACTCACTAATGGGAGGGTAGTTATACAAAATTGTCTATAATGGGTAACTACTACAAATATTTCTGGTCTTCAGAAGAATATGGCAACCTTAATTTCACATTATTCAAGAACAGAATAGATAAGTATTGCATGTATTGTAATTTTTTTTTAACTTGGGGAAATGCATTTACGCCTCCCCCCTAAAAACTCTAATGCGGAAGTAACGTCTCCCGGATTAGAGTTGGTAGATGAGTATGTGGGACTCGCCCGGCGTGAAGCGCCGGAAATATTAACTAAAACCCCACGATACCATCCGCCGCCTTCATGGGGAGTGATACGAGATTCTAGCATGGTCCGCGTCACCCCGGCGCCAGGCCAGACGTGATGTTGGGTCGGGCCAGTCTTCTATACGGGAAGGCGCAGCTTGGGACTAGCTGCCGCCTTATCCGACCTCCACCCTACTCATAAAACCACATTATTCAGACTAAGTTATTAATAAAAATAAGTTTCATGAGGTGATGATTGAAATTACTATCAACAGTCAAATCATTCATTGTAATGAACAACTTATTACGATTGGTGAGATTTAGGTTTAAGGTTTTTTTTTGCAATGTCTGTATCTTTCATGTATTAGTATTCGCCACAAACACGTGTCGAGTTGCTTAAAGAGATCTTCCCGTTGCAGCGTTAAAAAGATTCTGTGAATCATCAGTTTTCACTGTTTATTTGTGATAATATAAATGTAAAAATGTCGAGATTCGAAAAATAAAAAAAAACAAAATTTACGGAAATTTTCGTTTTAATTTTTTACCCTTATCACTTTAGTAAGAGATTTTAGACCGACTAGATATAAATTACATACGTACATATGCTCACGCCTGTTATCGCCGAAGGGTTAGGCAGAAGTGAAATAGCGAACTACACCACCCACATTTCGCCGAGCTTAGTCCCGTCCCAGATGTGACAGGGGGCGAGCCTGTCACCATATCGGGCACAAATTCTAGACTCCGGGATGATACTGACTAGATAAACTCAATATCATTTGATCCAGCCCGGGGATCGAACCCACCTCAGAACGACAGTCGTATGTAATGCAACTGCACCACCGAGTCGGTAAGTATCCAAACTCCATAGCATAAAAAGATCTTTTTATCGAACTGACGCTGTGGACCAGAAGGGCTTAGTGGCGAGCGATCTCACCAGGAAAACGATAACCTCTGATGATAACTATGTACCACTATAATGATACAACTCTCGGCTTGGCCTGTTACCACCATGCAAATCCCGTGGAGTTTATCCTAGACCTAGACAAACCTAAAATACACTTCATGTTTTAGAAAATTAAAATTCGTCATTTTTTAAATTAATTGATAATTAAATCAGAGTATGGACTTTTCTAATGTTTAAAACTTGTTGGCGACGATTCATCTATACCAGGGCTTCTTAAACTTTTGTCATTCACGACCCCATTTATGATTGCGAGTTTCTTGGCGACCCCATACAAACATAAAAGTAAAATAAATTAATATTTTTTTATGTTTTATTTATTAGGTAACAATATACATATAATAGCGATCATCGATTGTTTACTGCTGTCGGTGGAGATAGCTCAAAACCTTCAACAAATGCGCGTGTCTAGACGCTGCAAGTCCACTGTATTCCGCCAACTCTAGTGATGTTATAAAATGGTATAAATAAATATTTGACATTAAAATCTCTCGCGACCGCAGAATTTTGCAACGCGACCCCATTTGGGGTTGCGACCTATAGTTTAAGAAGCCCTGATTTATACTAATAAATAAAATTAAAGAGTCTGTAATTTTATTTTTTTTACTACATAGATATGAATATATAAACGATACCTAAACCAAAAAACAATTTTAATTTTTTGTGTCTGTGTTGGTAATGGGTAATCTCTGTACCAGCTGAACTGATTTCGAAGGAACCTTTTTTGGTAGATAGCTGAAGTTACTCCGAGGAACTTAGGGTACTTTTAATTTTCGTCAATAATTAGGGTTCCGCGTAAAAAATTCTCATAAAAATGAAAATAAAATCCGATTCAATGCACAGTTATACGGGAAATCCTATAATTTATTTTTATTTTATCTTAGTACTAAAATTTATTTAGGAAAATAATTAGGGTTCCGTGTAAAAAAATTAAAACGCAGTGAAGAATATATGAACCGCGGACACACAGCTAGTTATTTATATGATTGTTTATCTGGTAATACCTTTTTCAATTTTAGGGTTGTCACCACTCCGTCCTAGTTGGCTAGAATATCTCTGGAGTATGTCACATACGTGTCTGATAATTGTGGAGGCCACAACAATACCTGGATGATTTCCATTGCCCAGTACTCTTCGATCTATGTGTGAACGCAAATTAACGTGAAATCTAACCCAAAACTGTCCAGAGTAGCGTTTGCTTAGTATTTCTGACAAGGAGGAAGGAATGTCAAATATGACGAACATTTTACTAACAAAATAATTATAGGGCCGCTAATAACGAAGTGTCGCTCGCGTCTTTTGTAATGATTAGTAAAAAAATATTTTAGGTAAGACTGTAGCCAGGATAATGTCTTAATTTAATAAAATACCATTTACAAATTATTAAGCTAAGAGTACTGTGCACAGTATGATATGACAAAAAAAATACTGACGGTGTCCATTTTTTATTTATCTCTGGTGTCCACAAGTAAACATCTTCGAATCAACCACGAATTTTATACAGGGATTCAATATAAACATTTTGGCGACCATAGTGTTACTTTTAAAAAATCTACATTTATTACTTTTCCTGAAACATTAATAGGCTTTTGTGACAATCAATGGGGTATGATCATATTCATATTCGTAAAAATTTAGACAAGCTAGATCTAGTGAATGATCGTCATAATTTTAATATTAGAAGTGAAGACAAGTTGGCCGTCCCACGCTTTAGGCTAAGTAAGTTTAATAAAGCTTTGTAGAGACCGAGGGGGAGTGATGTAGAGACCTCATCAACATCTAACGGCACACCAGCGCGAGCCTTTTTTTTTTTTTTTTTTTGACCTAGCTAATGCTGTTGACCGGAAGGGCCTTTACAGCTTCACCGAACTTTGGGGGCGAGTGCTGAAGGCACTCAGCCGCAAAAAGGTGACTAGCTCAAGGGCTACCAAAGTGGTACGAACCTCGGCTTGGCCGTCACCTGAGTACTCAAGACTCACTCGCGAGTTGCATCCTAGCTATCCCTACATTTTTTATATTAATATAAAAAAAAAAAAAAAAAGGTTCCTTACAGACCTATGTACCTTGCATGTTATGCATGAGTGTGTATGGAGTGTTGTGCGTGTAATTGCTCAATGCGTGGGCAGTGTTACTGTATCGCGCTGGCGGCGACGTCAAGAGTCGTGATATGAGAAAAAAATCACACCACCTTACGATGGACCTTTTGAAGTACTTGAACGACATACAAAGTATTTCAAAATTCAACTACCATTACGCACAGCTGTTATCTCGCTAGACAGATTAAAACCGGCTTACACACTCAGTGAAGACTACATGGGAACGAGCGCAACGGAAACCACGACGGCCTCTACAAACTCTCGTCAAAATCAAGCCACAGTGGACTCGAAAACAAACCAGCCTTACGTCACTCGAAGCGGTCGCGTCGTAAAGAAGATCGTACGCTTCGCTTGAGGGGGAGTGATGTAGAGACCTCATGAACATCTAACGGCACACCAGCGCGATTTTTTTTTTTTTTTTTTTTGACCTAGCTAATGCTGTTGACCGGAAGGGCCTTTTTTACAGCTTCACCAAACTTTGGGGGCGAGTGCTGAAGGCACTCAGCCGCAAAAAGGTGACTAACTCAAGGGCTACCAAAGTGGTACGAACCTCGGCTTGGCCGTCACCTGAGTTATTCAAAACTCACTCGCGAGTTGTATCCTAGCTATCCCTACATTTTTTATATTAATATATAAAAAAAAAAAAAAGGTTCCTTACAGGACCTATGTACCTTGCATGTTATGCATGAGTGTTTATGGAGTGTTGTGCGTGTAATTGCTCAATGCGTGGGCAGTGTTACTGTATCGCGCTGGCGGCGACGTCAAGAGCCTCCCCAGTTGGGGAACGAGACACGTCTTGGGTCGCCGCCTGAGGGGGACCCGGAGTGTGTGCGGGAGCAAAGTTAGCCGCCTGTCCCCGGCGGCGGGAACGGCGGTTTCGCGGGCGTGGGCGCTGGCACGCATTCGTACGAGGTAAAGGAGGGAAGATCCTATTACTACGGGTTATGGTATCGTCGCGGCACGATAAGATTCTTTGCGGCCGACGTATACGACGCGGCTTACGTCCTGGCAAGTACGAGACGGCTCGCACGATGAGGGGGTTCGAGTGTGTCTCTGCGCGTTCGAAGAATGCGCGACACTGGGTCTTGAAAACGGACCTAATGGAGGGCAGGTTGAGATCCCTGTGTAAATCCACAGTTCTCTCGAACCATTGGGCACCTACTGCCTTCCTTACAAAGCGATTCTGAATCCTTTGTAAGGCGTGCATGCGTGAACGAGTGATGTGACCGAAGACAGGTGCGCAATACGTGATGATGGGTCTGACCACCATCTTGTATAGGGTAATCTTATGGCGGAGTGCCATTTTGCTCTTGCTGTTATAGAGCGGATAGAGACGACCTAGCACCATGGAGGTCTGGCGCTTCACTTTCTTAATGTGAGATTTGAAAGAGAGTCTGTCATCTAATTGAACTCCTAGGTACCTGACTTCGGAGCAGTATGGGATTTCAGTACCCGCGTACTGTATGGGCTCGGGAGGGTCTTCCCTAAGTTTTCGGCTTCTAGTGAATAATAACGCGGCGCTCTTACTCGGGTTTATCGCGAGACGCCATTTGAAATACCAAGCGCTGAGTTGGTCGACAGCGCCTTGGACGTATTTACGTAAGACCGTTTTCTTACGAAAAGCGAAATATATGACAGTGTCGTCCGCGTATAGACCTAACTGAACTCTTCCGAAATCAGGGAGGTCCGCTAAGTAGAGGTTGAAGAGGACAGGCGCCAGAATGGAACCTTGGGGGACTCCTGCGCGTATGGGGTGGGCTATAGAGAGAGCGCTCTCTACTCTATAGCGGAAACTACGATCGGTGAGGTAATCGTGTATGATTCTAACCAGAGTGTCGGGGATACCTAATCTGGTGAGTTTGTAAACGAGGCCCGTGTGCCAGACCTTGTCGAATGCTTTGGCAACGTCGAAGAAGACTGCGAGCGTATGCCAGGATTTATTAAATTCAGGGTGATTAATATTGGTGAGTACGTACTCCGTGAGGCGGAGCACCTGATGCGCACAGTAGTGTCTGGCTCGGAAACCAAACTGTTGGGGAGGCAAGAGATTTTTGTCCTCTATCACCTCTATGAGACGGTTCATAAGGATCCGCTCATAGAGTTTACCTAAGGTGTTAAGTAGGCTGATTGGACGGTAACTATCGGGTTGCCTGGCGTCTTTGCCAGGTTTGTGTATCCCTATGACTATAGCTGCTTTCCAGGTGGCTGGAAAGTGGTTGTTCTTGATGGCCGCATTGAAGATGCAGACCAGCAACGCGACCAGAGGCGGAGGAAAAAGTTTGATGACTTCGTTCCTGATTCCGTCGGGACCGGGGGACTTTCTGGGCTTAAGGCCCTTGATGGCAGTCGCAACCTCGTCACAGGTGACAGGTGAGAGGGGGACAACCGGAGTAAGAGCGAGGGAGTCCTCGACACCAGCACGAGCCGCGGGCGCACGGGTTACATATATTTAATACCTCATATGAGAGAAGTCCGTGTGTCCCGTCTCGCTCGCACTCTGCATGTTTCTGATTGACCACCGTAGTTACTGTAAGCCCTACGACTACCGAGGGATCTTTTAGAATTTAAGTTTCACTATATGTCCTCAGAATTAATCCGAATCAGAAAGCATCAAATAATCAGAACAAGAATCAAATAAGAATCAGTTAATAAATAACTTTCAAACGTATACCACGACTTTCCCTCCAGTCATCCTTCAACTGGCTAGCAGCAACCAAAGCTTTATAGGTAATAGTATTCGGTTTTACAATAAGATCCCAAGTAACATTACCGATTTACCTGATAATAAGTTCAAGTATTATGTCAAACAAATTTTAATCTCAAAAGGTTATTACAGGGTGGATAATTACGTGAACGATAGTGATGTCTGGAAATAGCGGAATTATTAAAACTATAATTAGTATCGTTTTATATGAAAAAAAAATGTATTATATTTATTAAAAAAAATAGAACCAGATCGAGTTTCTTGCCGGCTCTTCTCGGCTGGATTGTTTTCCGAACCGGTGGTAGTGTTTTAGATGTTCATAAGCGCCTTCTTAGGGCCTAAATTGAATAAAGATGTTTTTGATTTTATGAAAGACTAGTAGCCACACTTTTTCTAGAACCAATTGTTTTAAAGTTCACTACATTTTTCGTACTATCTATTGCCAATCGAATAATTCAGCGGCTTTAAAGGAAGGCCTTTTTGTCTTGAATATCAATACATTCCATTTTTTTTGTTACGAATTTTGTGACTTTTAGTCATTACTAGTTAAGGTCACTAGTTTTCAATAAAATGTTTTCTCGATGCTGTTTTGATTTACAATCACGTTAAATCAATTTCGTTTTACAGGATAAATATAAGCAATAAATTTTGTTAAATAAAACAACTTTATCGACATCCATATTTTTAACCTTTATTTTATTCATATTCATGTCACTTGCACATTATAATACAATAATTATTATAACAAAATAAATACAATTTTTTATTACAAATACATTTATCACATTTATAAAGAATATTTGTGCGTCGTATTTTTCTAACAATTTCAGTAAGTAATAATAATTCTTTTAAGTTTGCTAGATAGACGATTTTATAATCTGCACAAATTATTTTACCTACCCACAAAAAGTGTCAATGTTCACATCGATACTTAGATAAGTTATTGTATTAAAAAAATCGTGTATTTGCACTATATCTAATCTTTGTTTTTAGAAATTAGGTCAGTCACCAAGCGATAAAGCTATCGTTCACGAAATGAAGTAAAAACAAAATAAATCGTTACATTTTATGATAGACTTATTTAAAACTTTATTTTCCGTAGATAATGTTTCCTCTGTGTAAAGTGTATCCTGGATATTTTTAGGTTATATCTAAATTTAGAGAGAAGATAAAGTTGCTTTGTCTTTAGAGTTAAGTCCGATTTATTGTGTTATAAGATTTCATCAGAGATAACCTTTTTAATAAGTTATTATTTTGCGATCATAATTATATGTTTATTACAGTTTTTTACATCAAATATGGTTTGCTCTTTTCCTTAAGTAAAATATACTTTTATAGTGATAAATGTATCTGTAATAATAAAATAAATAAAAAACAATTATAAATTATGTTAAATTATTCATAATAATATATACACATGTCTTTCATTGTTTAACAAGGAAATTTAGAGATCAATACTTTTGACTAACATTGTATATTGATTATCAATTTATTTTTAAATATTTTACTTCATTAATGAGGTAATAATTTTCAACTTTATAAATATGAATAGGAAACGTATCTTTGGTATCGAAAATAAGAACATAAATTAATTTTGGAAAATATAAGCATATATACTGAATAAATACTGAATTCATTGTAATCATAATCTAAATTAAGGATTTGACTTAACACTGAATGTCTTTTAGTTTTAACATTTAACACTTAATACAATTTATTATTATCGAATAATTACTTATTACTTTTGAAGGAGGCGCTTAAACAGATAAATAAAACTAATACAAAAATAAAAAATTACATTATGTTTCCAAGTAAATAAAAACAACCACAAAATCCTTTAAATACATAAATATTTTTTTGTTATAATTGGAAAGAAAACTTTAGATTTACGGGTTAAATATTTTGTTTAAGAATTATTATGTGTTTTATCACAACTATTAATTTCTTTAAATTTGACAGCACTCTTAAATGATAAGCATGACAGCCCCACGTGCTTATTTCATGGAATTTATTCACAATATTTACTGTATGATTACTATTTAGGCTGTATTTTAGCTTATTTCTTTAAAACCAGAGCCGTCGGCCGTCGGGAAGCTCCATATTTTAAGGCGCTCGAAATTTTACCAATAAAGAGAAAATCTCACATATCAATTCTTTCGTTCGCTAAACATTTTTATTATTTATGCAATGTATTTAAAATATTTTTAACTGGAATTGTATAGGTTACTGACTGAACAAATTTGAACACTAGCTGTGTGCCCGTAGCTGCGCCCTCGTTTCGTATAATTTTCACTGTGTAATCTACTACTAATAAATAAATAATAAATAAAATAAGTGTTTATTTGTTATGTCAAAATTAGTTTTTTTTACTAAATATATATGAATGTATACAAGATACCTATACCAAAAATGCCATTTTTAAATTTTTGTCTGTTAGTTCCGGATCTCTGGAACGGCTAGACGGATTTTGATGGGATTTTGGTTGATAGCTTAAGTTACTCCGGGTAACTTAGGGTACTTTTAATTTTCTAAAATAATTAAGGTTCCGCGTAAAACAAATAAAACTTATAAAAATTGAATAAAATTCGATTCAATGCACAATTTCACGGGCAGGTGCTTGAATTTATGAGAGACATGTTTACTTTGTCTTAGTACTAAATTTTTTTTTCATTGTTCATTGAATCGGATTTTATTCCAAATTTTATGAGTTTTTATTATTTTACGCGGATCCCTAATTATTTTCGAAAAATAAAGTATCCTATGTTACACTCAGTAACTTCAGCTATCTAAGAAAAAAGTCCCGTCCAAATCGGTACAGCCGTTTCGGAGATTAACCGTTACAAACATACAAAAAATTAAAAAATTGCATTTTTAGTAAAGGTATTGTATATCTATGAATGTCTTTTTTTTAAATTGGATATTTACGAATAATTGCGAAGGACTTAATTATCGATAAGTATTAATGCATTATCATTTGTGATTACGGAACCTTACATTTCTCTTCCCGTCGGGGAGCCAAGCAAGCGTTGATTCGGTTCTGCATATGACGATATTTTCTAGATACTTTGATTTTATTCAAATTGAACGAATTTCTTTTAAACGCCTCCGTCAAAGGAAAACTCGTTATTAATAAGAACATCCTCTAAACAACAGGCGAGATACATAATCTACGTATATATTATAACGTAATGGTTTCAACACACAGCGAGACGAGCTCGACCTCTTCTATCGTAAAATCGAGCTGGCGTCCCGACCCGCGCACTATGTGTTACAACTATTAGGTACATATGGTACTATTACATGTAATGAAATTATTTTAGGAGGTACATACCGTAAATAACGTAATTTTCGTTTACAGTTTTTATATAATATTAGCAAAGTGTGAAAATACAACAACTTTTAAAATCAACTCTACGTTTCAAAGGCGTAATATGAGAATTGTGTGTTGCCCAAGATTAATTATCATGGCAATAACTGAATTGGAATGCTTCGTGTAATCAGGGACCTTGCATGTATTACGTAAACGACATTTTTAACCGACTTCAAAAAGGCGGAGGATCTCAAATCATTTGTATGTTTGTTACACGATTTATCCGTCAATTGTGGACCGATTTGTACTCAGTACACTTCGATATATCCTTTGTTTCCTTGTTAATGATATTGGAGTCGGTGACAGCTAGAGTTAAGAAAGTACTTTATTTATAACTAAAATAAATAACTGCCTAAACTTCGAACATATATAGTACCTAATGTAAATAAGTGAACATTGTTGACGTAATTACAATTAAGGCGCGCCCGTTTCATCATGTACCTTTTTTTTTTTGACGGGGGGAAATGCATTTATGCACTACCCTTACCTATTGCATTAGTGAAACCGAAGTCCCCCAATGCAATAGGTAAGGGGGCTTCATCATGTACCTACTAACTTAAAATGAGTAAATAATAGACATCGCGCACCCTTCTTTACCACCCTCGTTTACGTAACAGCTTAAACAGCCCCCCAGTACACGTCGACAACCACAACAAATATGCGTAGGTACACGCATTCCTCATGCCTTTGAATATTAATACAGACATTAACTTTATTATTCCCAATGTACTCTACTCTCAACGAAAACTTCAAAGAGTTTTATAATTAATTACGGCTTTGAATACAAGTTCCTTAGGCCTAATTTCCGTTTTTTTTACATAAATTAAGTTCAATTGTTTAAGCACAATCTCTTCTGATGTTAAGTGACGATGTGGTCCAGTATGGTAACGCACACTAAGTGGATACTAGTTTTCATTATTTTACTAATCTTCAATCCTCCAACAAAATGGCGGTCATTTGTTAAAGCGTTTCAAGGGAGTTGTTGTGACATCTCATAAATCACGGTCCTTGTCATTATTTTCAATAAACTTCACTTGTACATAATAATCAAAATATATAATTAAAAATAATGACTACATGACATATCAAAATCGCGGCAAGAATTCTTCTAAGAGGAGAATAGGCTGTGTATGGCTAACAATAAACGTTGATATATATGTAAAAAAATATAGACCGATTCTATTAGACATATAGTACATTAGAAAATAACTGTTGTGTATTTTTTATTTACTTACTAATGTTACAAATTATGTAGTGCAAGCTATGGAAGTGATAAACATTACTTACTAATCGAATATCTCTATTATATATAATGTCAATAAGCACAGATAATAAATATATATGTACATATCTATTAGCAAGCGGCGAAAAACTACGTTTAGACTACTTTTACTTTAAGTAAAATTTTGACAATAATTCTGGGGTTGCAAATTTAATTTTTTACATATATTTCTAGTGTTAAATGGTTTTAGGGGAAAATGTTTTATTTTTAACCCTGATAATATCTTTGAAAACAACTCATGATGTAAATGTTGCCCCTAGAAATAAGAATATTGGTGAAAATTTGCTTTAAAATTAAAAATAGCGCTAAAAAGATTATCATAATGAATTTATAATTATATAAAAATACTATTATTACATTTTTTTTTGGGAAGTAGCACTAAAGTTATTGTTTAATACTGAAGAATTTAATTTTATATGTATTTATATATAGTCGTTACTTTGCGTTAATACATTCTCTTAAACTGAACAGCATAGAACAGCAAAATATTACGGAAAAGATACACGAATATACAAGAATAGTACACTTTTAAAATAAATACTATTTAAAATAATCCTATAAAATAATTCATTTTTATAGGAAATAAAAACCCGATAAAAGTATTACCATAATTCCTAGAATTTGCCTTCACAGAGATATGGTAAAATGCAAATGCAAATACAATATTACATCATACCTACTATACCGTACGTTTATCTAATTTTAAACAGCAACACTCATGCATTTATTATTTTAAAACGATTAATAATTTAATATCGATATGCAGTTTTAAAGTTACGTGCCAATGTGAACCCTTATGGTTTTTTTTTTGTTAATTAGGTAACAATATGATCTCTATAATGAAATAACAACACAGTGCTATTAAAAATGTTGCTAATTTATCTTCATTTAACAAAACAACAGACAACACAAAATCATTCAAATTTCGAATTGTTGTGTGAAAGACAAAGGATAAGCCAATCGACGGACATGATTTCGACAATTTACCAATAGTGTTCGCTCGCTAATGGCGATTGGCCGTTTTTTGAGTCTGGCGAACAAGTTTGAAGAACTTTTTACGAGTGTTTGTTTAACTTTTAAGATTTCAAAGTAAATATTTTCTCTAATTCATTTACATCTATTTAATAAACACACAATCTACGCACAAATATGATTTTTTTTTATAAAATTTTAACAGACAATTGTGAAATCTATTTCTGATACAAAAAATATAATGTCATATAGCACAACTATTCACGGATTATTACTATTTTTTTTCTATTTACATCTAATTGTATATAGTATTAATACATTGAATATATATGTATATTGTCCAAGATATATGTATACCTACAAGCAGGTACTGTGAAGCGATACATTTATACATTCAATTACATAAAATGTAATGTTACATTATATAACCTATATTTATATATTGGGGTATTGAATATTTTATAACGATATAGGACATGTATAAACACAGTTTAATGGAATATTCGAGATAACGTTATTATACGCCGTAAACGATACAGCTTAATGACTATTAATTAAATAATAATAAATATCTTATCATGTAAGTAGCAGTTTATTGTTTATAAGTCAGATCTTCCTACTAGAGATATATAATTAAACATTAAATTAAGCGGAACCTTCCTCTGTATAATGGAAGCGTAGATCGAATAAAATGTAACCCTAATCGAAGCGAATTATTTGGTGCCTACTTTTATTTAACCTAATTTAGGGGAAAAAAAAACTCACTTTGCTTGAAAACTTTCAAACATAAATAAGCGTTTATTATATCAAATCTAAACATCAACAATAATCCCTGAAATGAAATATCGTTTCGAGTATCCAAAGATAACAGTGATAATTATACGGTGTATAATCTATACCATAGACTATAGACGTGTATGCATTAAAAAGTCTGTGGTCAGGCGTATAACAGGTACCAGTTAGCAATTTAGCTGCTTATAAACATGGCTGCCCTGAATTGATTAAATATATTATATTATCACTCAGTCTAATTACATAAGTCAAAATACCGATATACCGTCAGATTACGTTCCAACTATCAAATTAAATTTTCACAAAGCGCGTCATACTACATTGTGTAAGTGTATTACTTAGTATATATAGTAGTAGTATATATATTATAGTTTTAATAAGGGAAAACTCTAGATGTAAATAATTTTTGACTACGTGTAATAACGATTGAAAAATATTGATAAATTTATAGAATCCCATATATCGCATCACTACAATATTTTAAACTGCCACTAATTCTAGAATTTTACGTTTTTTAGCTTTTGTTTTTTAAATATATTTTCAATATGGATTTGAGATCATCTAATGTCCGCTAATGGATACTAATTATATATTGGATTTAAGCCGGCCTTAAAATTTTTACAAAGCGTTTCGTGTTTTAATTATTTATGTACTGTTCGAGAAAGTAATAGAATTTAGTAAGTCGGAGCTGTGTAGTCAGTGTTTCCTGAAAATAATAAAATTTTAATATTATTTAATAACTGTAAAGAATTCACTTAGCACTCCAGGAACCTTTCAGGTATTAAGTATGCAATATTCTTGAAATTTTGAACCCTCCCCTTCCATCCTCTATCAGTAATAGTAAGAAATACTCTTATCCTTCACCCCCCTCACCCATAATTACGTAAGCATTGCTATAATGTTGAAATTTAACGAAAAGTAGGCAAGTAAACATTGCTTCACCATTCACCGACTTCTATGTTAGCAAACATATGCAAAGCCATAACGAAGAAACATTAAGGATTCAGCAAAAGTTCTCGTTACAAAAAATAATGGGTTGGTATTTATTTTTTAATTCATATATTAGTTTTAAATATTCTTTATAAATTTAAAGAAGTAAATATATACATAGGTGGAGTATGGAAGGTTTAAGGGGTGTATATACTGACCGGCGTTATTAGTTTGCGAGAATGGAGGGTCGCTGTACGTGGGCTGTGGGTCAGGTGCGCCGGGGTAAGTGGGGAACCCGCCCGGGCTGCCCACACCACCCTCTACTTCATATGCGGGGGCGAACGCAGCATCAGCCCCCACACGGAACCGTTGGAATGCGAAAAATGCGCACGCCACCTAAAATTACCAAAAGTATCGTATAGTTAGCCCATATACCGAAGAGAACGAAGATAGGCATCATAAAAACGAAGATAGGCTTGATAAAAACGAAGAGAGGCTTCATTAGGACGGAGATAGGCCTTAAATAAAAAATACCATTATTTGCTTTTCATTAATCTGATTATACGATATTTATTCAATATTGTAATGATGACGACATCAATCATACAATAGAGGAAAATATTGCAACAAAAATGAAGAATATTAATTTGATCTAGAAGCTTGAGTTCCATATAATTTTCCACTTGATCAGAATATGCGGAGACTATTAATTTAGACTTAGGTTAACTTTTTAGATTATGTTTATAAGATAATATTAAGTTAATAGATAAGTTAGAAGATAATATAAATATTTAAAAAGCAAATAAAAAAAGTACAAAAACTCACCCAAGCGAAGATCGAGAAGAAGCAGAAAGCTATGGCGCCCTGCATGTTATTGGCGGTGCCTACTGGTGGATTGTCCGTTTTTCCCCAGGCGTTTGCCAGATAACAGAAACCAACAAAGTACAGGAACGCCCAGAACGCTAGAATGATGCATTTATAGATTCGAGTTAATAACCCACTGGCAACTAGATCTCTGTTTTAGTCGACCAGTTTAGGGATCACATTCGCCATGTTTACAAGATAAATGTCATTGGGTAATAAAATTAAGATTTTTAAATAGCAATACCTATATTATATTTTAAACTCGATTTTGCCCGTGACTTCATCAGCATTAACTTTAGAACTGGGTCCGGAAACTGTACTATTGTGAGTCACTCGTAGGAGATTGAGATATGCCATCGAGAAGTTTTACTTAGGATTTTTGAAAAATCACAATACATCTCATCAAATTTAAACTAAGTGAACAATGAAAATCGATTATTTGACGACTTGGATAAAGTGTTTTTAGAAAAACAAGACCGAGACCAAGACCCAGAATAGATCGTGTTTTATTGAGACGGAGATTGAGTTCAGAAAAACCGGTGATTTCATGTTTTGAGGTCCTGATTAAAAATTAAGATTGGATATTAGGACCGGCCGTTAGTGGAGTAAACTAGATATTCTTAATCATAAAATGTTTTCCTTCATGTATTGAAATTGTGACAAATATTCCCATATTTCATAGTTACAATGGAAGTTACCATTTTTGGCAAATCCACATTTAGTCTTGGTCTTGCATTATCGGTCTTGGTCTTGCTAGTGTTTTGTATGATCTTGATTTCAGTATTGGTCTAGCGAAATTGCATGACCAAGACCTAAACCTACTTGGTTACAAAATATTATTTCTACTACTTACATCCACTTAAAATTTAATTAGGATGTTATATTATGTATGTTTAAACTTTTTTTGAAATCCTTTATGTATACACGGACAGACAGATGCGGAAAGCGACTTTGTTTTATCTATACTAATAAATAAAATTGATTTGTCTGTTGTAATGTCAAAATAACATTTTTTTGCCAAATACAAATGAATGTAAATATATACGAACGATACCTATACCAAACAAAATACAATTTTTAAAATTTTTGTCTGTCTGTTTGTTACAGGTATTCTCCGGAACGGTTGAACCGATTTTGACTGGACTTTTTTTGTTAGATAGCTGAAGTTAATCCGCATAAATTAAGGTCCTCTTGTTTTGTTTTTTAAGATTCCGCGTAAAAAAATTAAAACTCTAGACATTTCGATTTAACACACAGTTTCACTGGCGAGTGTTTGAATTTGTGAGAAATAGTTTTACTTTACTTTAGTATCGAAAAAATTAAGAAATATAATAAAGGTTCCGTATAAAAAACATAAACGCAGTGAAGAACATATGAAACGTGGGTGCAGCCGCGGGCACACAGTTAGTTAGTACTATATATAAATGACATTGGATTTAGCTGAACGCTCTAAAATTTTTGTGTAATTCCAAAACATTTATCTTAGTACAAAAGCGAAATTTTACGATTACGAAGGGAGAGATTCAGCGTCGTCCCCATAAAATACTTACTTCATTTACACACACAATAAGTAACAATTTAGGTCGCATTTTACGATCAATAAGAAGTTATTTTCCTTGAACTGATTGGTGGTTGGAACAGGTAAACAAGGTTCCTCGTTTATTTCACCTTGAGCACATTAACTCAAGTAATGGGAAACATGTCTTGAATTGACAAAATTTTACCATCAAAATGTAACCTAATAAATGAGATTACTTTAACCCTATCGCTCCTCCTTACTTTTTTTTTTTTGACGGGGGGAAATGCATTTACGCACTACCCTTACCTATTGTATTAGTGAGACCGAAGTTCCCCAATACAATAGGTAAGGGGGCACGGAGGGACGAACTCCGTGCCAGTGTGGGACTCCCCCGGGCGTGAAGCGCCCGGAAATACCCACTAAAACCCCCCCGGGCCGTCCGCTGCATTTGGGATGGGGGCGACACGGGGTGGCTTTCGCAAGCACCGCGTCGCCCTCATCGCTCCTCCTTACCTAAGAAAACGTTTTAAGTTCCTTTGCGATACGCACACACGAAATTTAAGATCATCAGAAACCATAACGCTTGAAGTCCCAATATATTCTAGAAATTTTTGTGTAAAAATCATTCACAGTCCAGGCTGCACAATTATGGAATTCTGTGAGACGGAAACGATTTTTAAAAATTTGCTCAAAAATACTATATGTCGTCTTTACATAACTTTATGTGATAAATTGTAATCTACTCAATTTTAGTCCATATCTATGTATTATTATAATGTGGTCTATAAGTTATATATTATCAGTATTTAATAGTATATTTCAAATGTAACATACATTTGAAATATACTATAGTTCACATTATTTCAATTTAAGTCGTATTTATTAGGTTAGATTTATCTATATATAAAAACACCGCTGATTCTTCTCCATGGAACATATCTATCCAAAGGCTGCCTGAAAGAGATTGCTATTAGCAATAAGGCCGCCCTTTGTACTAATTTCACATTTTCAAATGCATAATATTATATGTGCAATAAAGATTAAATAAATAAATATAATTTTAAGTGCTTGATTTAAAAACCCTCATATCTTCTTGTATTAATTAGATAACATTGCGTCTTTTCGATGGTTAGATCATATAATTTGAAGGGGTCAAAGCAAGCACAAAGCAAGGTCAGACAAGGTATGTCACTGATGACATAATTACCGAATACTAAAAAAATGCTCGCTTAATTCAGTCGATAGTAATATACAACAAACAATGATTTATTTTCCATAGCCATGACCTTAATTTATTGCAAATACACATCGCAGCTAGAGTATAATTCTGTTTGATTATATGCAGTAAAAGTTGCGCAATATGAGCTAAGTTTTAACGTAACTAAAGAAGAAACACAATGGAACAATTGTTCATACATTTCATAAATGTGGAAACGATTATTTTGCAAGAACCTGTAGACTCATATTTAATTTTACTTTAACATGATGTAAATAGACAGAAACAAATTATTGTAAAAATATTAAATACGATGGAGTATTATTATTACTTTACTATACATTTTTAGGCGTATTACGTTATTACAATAAACGAAAATCATGTGATTTAATATAAGCTACAGTTAATCTATACAAATAACAGGAAAATGGGGTTCCTTTGACGCACTATCACCTCAAAACTACTGAAACTCGGGTCAACCACCGTTCGACGCGGAATTTTTTTGTAGATGTTTATAGGCTATTTTTTTTTGTTTCCATTGACCCTTTCTCATTTTTTTTTTCATTTACTCTTATTTACATTCATCCTTATTACGATTTACTTTTCTGTACATTTTTTCCGCTAATAAAAACAAAACTCTCATTTTTCTTCATTCATTTGTTTTTTTAGGTTAGTTATAAATGAATTGTTATATGCACTCTTTCACTCACGCTTAAAACACATATGAAACGCGGGCGGAGTCGGGCACCAGCTAGTTCTTTATACAATTAATAATGAACACAAATATCTTTATATATATATGATACTATCAAGACAGTTTTATGTTTAGTAGCTTTGATTCGTGAAATCGACTCCCAGCAATGTGCATTACCATGATAATGAAGTCAACTAACATGACCTTATTTATAATTTGTTAAAAGGTACCTATTATTAGTTTTTCAAGAGTTATATTCTTAAGTTGGTTTCAAGGTCATTGAATTTCAAAAATAAAAAATAGGTACAAACTAAAAAAATCGAGTAGAAATGAAAATTATGATTGATTCTTCTGTGGGGGCACTTTTGTATATGGATTATTCGAGAAAGTCGAAATCGCACATTAATTTGTGATGAACTTTATTGTGGAATTTCATTATATTTTAAATGAATTTTGCTGATGTGAAATTTAGCATTTGTCTCTAACTTAAAATCGAATATGCCCATTACTTTAAATATATTTAAAATAAACATCAAATTTGATAACAAAGCAGGTAATTTTTAAGCATTGCATTAGTTTCCATGTGAAATTCTTAGCTATTACAATAATTGTGTTGAATCCACTTTCCAAAAACCAATGTAATAAATGCAATAAAAATTAATTGAATAAATATTTTCATGTCTAACATGGTATGTCAATGGAATTAACTGCTTTATATAAACAAAAATACATCATAAAGTATATTTATATTTACATTTGTAGACTTGTAACTTGATTGATTTCTATATAGACAAATATACAAAAGATACATACCAGAAAATCCCATATCAGCCAGCACATAGTGCTTCCTGGTCTTCACAGATGACATCTGCTCGAAGAGATATTCTCCCACAATGAATATGACAGAAGCCAGGAATGCGATGACGGAAATCCCAACACCGTAGTTGCAAGCATTAGTGTCATCGTTGTAGACACAATGCTCTTTACCATCTTCGCTAATGCGCCACCCTTTGGCTGATATGCATCCCATAACAATTACACTGAATAGCTGAAGAGACAATTAAAACATTAAAAAGAAATCTTTAAGGAAATTAATTGAGGTTAGATTTGTGTATTCATAAGTAAGTGTGCACAATATTTTGGATATTTCATTTTTAAAAAGCATTATAAAATTATATTATACTATTTGATCTACCTCTGAAATCTAATATTTCATTAAATTATTGGGCCAAAACATGCAATATATATGTGTATATGCAACAGACCCACACAGGTACTAATCACATAAGCAAACATTATATCAGTTTACATAAAATAAAAAAAACTTATTAAATCACTTTGTTAAAAAGCACCCAAAGTATGATTTTCGTTAGGTGGTAATTTAACAATATTACCTTATCATATTATTTTTAAAACCATATCATATAGGCATTTGTTATGTAATTTTCGTGCAAAATATATTAATCAGATGGTATATGGTGTGTGCATATTTTTTGGTTCCTGATATTATTAATCTTGAGCTAATACTATGTTGAAAATCTATTACCAAAGACCTATATGTATATTTCTTCAATATTACTTGAGAGGCAGTTCTATCTAGGCTTAGAATGTTATCATATTTGGCCATATCATCAGAAACATGCGGTTAGATTGTAGTCCAACATATTTATTACATTACATTGTAATTTAGAACAAAGTAAATAAAAACCAACATATCCCTATGTTTATACTGTGAATCTGCTGAAATTCTTTCAAAATGAAATACAAATGTAAATGTAATAAGTGTTGAAAAGTACAATTCATTTTCCTGAGATATAGTAGCTTGTGGTAATGGAGTGCTTAGTCTAAATTACTATTACTTTCTTATAATGTTATAAACATTTTATTTATTCATATAAAGTTCAGCCGTGTGGTACCAGCTAAGAATAATACTACCCCATGTCTTCCCGTGGGTGTTGTAAAAGGAGACTAAGGGATAAATAAACCAGGGTATGGGCAACAGCATCCTATGAGTACCACAAATACCTACTGAGATCACCAACCCGTCTGCCAAGCGTGGCAATTATGGCAATTCCCCCCACCTACTCCTTATTGGGGGAAACCTATGTCCAACAGTGGACATCTATTGGTTGGTGGATGATATAAAGCTATTTTATATGTACATATATACTATTTGTGATTAGCAGTTCTACTGAAATTATCACTACATCAAACAAAATGGATTCAATGATCACAAAAGTAAAACAAGATTTTTTTAAAGTGAGTAAATTTTTTATTTATAAAATTTCATATATCTCTAGAAAAATATGGACTGAAAATTAAGGGCCAGAAAGAAACTGTAATTTGCTATTAATTAATTTCTCGTGATTTAATTATGAAGAAAAAATAAACTTACCCAGCAAACCGCCCTGACTATCACTGGAGGTCTTTGAATAAAAGCTTGAGGGTCAAAGGCACCCCCAGCTTTGCCACCTCCATACGCGCCGCCGGTGTCCATTCTATCAGTTTAAAAAAAAACCTTCGCTACTATAATGCTGAAGCTAACTGTTCATCAATGGCCACAGAAATTGGCTTCAAAATTTGTGTTATCGATCGCGTTTAAATTCTACAGATGACAAGATATTTGACATTTGACAAACGAGCAGTGCTGCCAACTCTGAAGATCCATTCCAATTCATCGTATTTTCGTGTAAAAACTATAGTTTTTTGGAGAAAATTATCGTTCGTTTCTAAAGACCCCTGTTATAAATAAGAGAGATTAACGTTTGTTTGTCTATTGCATTTTTTTTAAATGCAATTTGTATCGTGATTTTTGTACATTGATTTTATTTAGTTATTGCCCAAAGTTATCGTATATTTAGCATAATTTCTAAATTAACGTACATTATGTAAGCTAGTGGTGAAGGTACGATAAGGAATATTAAGGTTAATAATCTACTTAAAAAAAATTAAACTAAAATGGTCATGTTTAGTCTAAATTATCATATTTGTACTGTATACAGATATTTATCTATCTGAGATTTTTGTATAAATCACTATAATAGTATTGAAATAGTATCAGTATTGACTGACAGACTAAATGTAAAAATAAAATTGTCTATTACATCATAATCAATTGCATATGTATCAAGTCAATATAAAGAGAGAACTCTTACCGAAAAAAATTATTGTTACCAAGCCGCAAGGACTTGAATGCTGGAACACAAGCACCAATTTTTTTAATGAGAACGATGCTTTTATAAGATTATTTTGTGTAAGCAAGTTTTAATAAAGATTGGATTTATAAAACACAAGAGAGCACACGAACATCGATGCTGATACGATTTTGATTAGGTCAAAATAGTAATTACTATTCCAAATCTACAAACCATAGTCTGTGATGTTAAGGTCGTTTTTAAATAAGACACATATTAGGTATTACAAATATATTTATTAAAATAAGACCTGAACTATAAAATAAGTAAGAATTGTTACGCTGCCTCAAATAATATAGGTACAATAATATAACATGAATGTTTAATGTCACAATTGCCGTCACTCCAAAATGAATTTTGACTAGTTCAACGAACAATATCTAAAACAAAACATGTTTAAAGAAATACATAACATAATATTTTCTCATATATCCTGCACCTAGCAACTTTAGCACTAGCACCTTTCTAGAATGAGTAACGGGTGCGTAAAATGCTGAACATATAATTATCAAGAAAAATGGCTTGTATAATTTTCTATCCTCGCATATGCCGATAAGTTACAAAAAAAAAAAAACGCTTAAAATCATTTTATTTAGTAATTATATAAAATTAATAAAAATACAATTCTCAAGTTCATCTTGTACATCATTAAATTAAAAATAAGTATAATATAGTTACATTTCATTAGTAAGTATATAAAATGTCTACAATATTACGAGTAGTTATCAAAGAAAACACAGCATAGAAACAGTGATCACTATCAAATATTTACACGATCAAGCTAATGGGCTACGTTATTATCATGTTGTTTAATTTTACACATTGGCCTTGGTAGCGTTGGTTGTAACTAAAATCGTTTTTGTAAATTCATTGATATGTAAAAGTAATAAACATCCCATTAAACATAACTAATAACGTAACATCTTTGAATCAGAACCAGATATATAATAAATAATCTTAGCGCATATAACATCAACATATCATAGTTGTTCATGTTAAATATAAAATGTTTTAGTTTATGGCCGCTAAATATCACTTTATTCACATTGACATTATTATTTAAAAAGTTAATAATTAAATTCGTATTTTAACCTTTGTAAGTGATTGCGAGAACTTGGTCTTTTATCCAAGATGTTTCAAATTATATTGAAATGTAAAGTGAGTTTTATTATGGAAAATGTTTGTTTATATCGGACTAATTTGATGTGTTTGAACTTTACCTGCGTATAAATGCTACTCTTTCACTATCCTTCGTTTAGTTCGGAATTGTTCATACTACTCTTTTATGTTATTAGTATTGACAATAATGATAAAATAGGAAATAACTCATACAAATCATACAATGAACCAAAACAGTTACTTATTTGTAACGCCTACAATACACTGTTCGTGAATTGGATCACAGTTAACCGAAAACGATAGTGTAAAAGGGCATGTCACTTAACTTCGTGTTCGTGGAAGCTCACCGTTATAGGTTTTTTGCGGTCGAGACAAAGCTTGCAGTTACTGGAAGTTCATCATGAAGAGTCACACTACGCTACTCGTTTCACTTTATTTCGCGTCAACAAGTACGAAAACAATGAATTGATTAACCTTGAAAAGTACTTTATCAAGCAACTTCGCGAGAAGTGTAGTGGGCGTGTTAAAGTTGGCCAAAAGTGAACTAATAAAACGCAATAAAAAAACTAATAGTATTAAATTTTTTATTTAATCTTTTTAGGTATTAAATTATAAAATATGTTATGGTTAACTACGTACACTAGAAGATTTGGTAAAATTTAGTGTAGGATATCTTTTCAATGTAAACCAATCTTTTTTGATTATAATAATCTTTTAGTGCTTGAATTTATGCATTTCGTTGGCGTTATCAAAGAAAGTGATTTTTTGTTTGAAAATGTAAATGCGATGTTCCTCTATGCTGTAAAATATATTGCCATAATATTATGAGGCCTATAAACTAATTCCATAAGTCTATTATTATACATTAAGTTCTAAAATTTTCACACTAGTACCCTAATCCTAAAACTGTTTGTTGTCTTGTAGAAATTCTACGTAAAGTTTATTTCTACTTCATAAACGAGTAATCTACAATTTTATTGTACATGAAAAACTAACTACTGGATTATATTACTTAACTATGACAAAATTTAAGTAAACAAGTATTTACAAAAATAGCCACTTTCACATTTCTTTTGGATTCAATTCAACTTACATTATATTATTATACCCAACAGAAATAAAACGAAACGGAAGGAACTCATTTGTATTAAATCCAAAATCACACAACTCACTAAAGTTTTCATATTATTAAAGTTTTTTTTATCCATATTATTATCGTATAAAAGTGTACTACATCGGTACAAAACGCTACAAAATGTTACACAATAACAACAATTAGTAATTTGTAGTATATTTATATTATGTGCCAATAATGGAAGTCCATATTGAGTGTGCTGCAAATAAAAAATCATTTAAACATTTTTAAATTATTTATATCCGATAGGATATTGATTTGAACTTTGCAGAAGAGAACGTTTAAACTCTTGTTAGTTGGTACTCATTGTTAATTTTTTTTGTTTCACTCTCTCTTATGGTCCTATCACACACGGCATATCATACACAAATTAGAACATGAATGAATCGATGGTGGATGGCTGGATTTCATAATTTCCATTAGCCAAATTATGGCTAAAATGAGAATATTATTCCACCCAAAAATCCACCAGTCATTTCTCTTATAAAATAACCTCTTAATAAGATGTTAATTTATTATTCAATAATATACAATTGTCCTCAACGTGAAAAACACACTGCCGATAAAACCAGTACGCGTCGATCGATTCTTTGGAATTTGAACTTTAATCTAGTTTATTCGAGTGTTTATAATAACATCGCTTATTTTAACTGTGCCGGTCTGAAGTATGCTACAAATGGATACCCAACAATGAGCGAAACAGTATTACGCATGCGCTTTTCTCTCTCTGTCACTCCTTTACGTTTGATGTATATTCACACCTCGTTTGCTCTACTTCTCACGTTATGCTAATGTTTTCGCAGTGCATGTATCTGCACCGCCGCCGTTCTGTTTCCGTTTAGACCAGCACAATTAAATTGCGCTTTCTACATTATATAATGTAATGGAAAACAATTATTAAATTTTACGAATCTGTCAAACCTTGACGTTTTTCTTCTTCTAACATGGCATCCAATTCATCAGTTAGATTGGCGAGCATGTTGCCTATATCGTTCAGTACGTCGACTGGTTCTGTGCTTTTCCCTTCATCTTTATGTTCGGGCAGTGAGTGCGGTGTTGTTGTTTTTATATCTGTATTTCTGGGCGGTAGAGTCGCGAGCGTTATTCCGGTGCGACCGTAGTCCACTGTGTGCGGACGGGACGCCATTTGACTTCGGTTCTGTTTAATAGTGCCCGCGTTTTCGTTCGCGAACGGGATGCTATCCGATTCCGTACTGGAACTTGACTGAAATAGAAAATGATGCACTTATATTTTCACACCAATATTCGCCCACTTAGTATCTTCATTGAAACAAACAATTATGTTAAAAATAAACTAATCAAAAATAAATAACGAAGTTGAAGTATAGTCATGTAAAACTGTAAATGTATGCAATTCTATTGTTAAATGTTAAAATGTTGTAAAAAATACATCTATAGTAGGTGAAACCTAAAGATGTTTAGGCAATCTGGTGTTAACATTTAATCTAAAATAATATATTGATTTTTGAACTTATACTTCTTTTGGCGCATTAAGGAAAGATAATGACAGTAAATTTTTACTATGCGTGCGCAACTGTCACGAAAAACCAACACCCTGAAGTTAGCTGTCAACGTTTTAGTTTTTTCTATTATTATTATTATTTTAACTTACAATATATTTGTTCTAATTTATAGACTGTATTTTATTACCATGAGTAAATATGATAAAAAATATCTGAATAAAGTTACCTTAAAACTAGCATCCGAGCCGGTCCTCAGCTTGTCTTCTTCATATCGACGAGGAGGTGAGGAGGGTGCGGGCGGCGGGGGCAGTAAACCCGTACTGTCTAGTGAGACGCTCAGCGAATCAGAACTGGGATACGCCGGCAAGCTCAAAGGAAGACTTTTCTCCGGATGTATTTCCACCGTAGTCTGCCCGAAGCGAGAGAAGGGGGCGTATTGAGAGCTCTGTCTTTTAGGGGGGTCCGGTGGGGGCTTCCTAGCGACGTGCGGACTAGCTCCATAAGCGACACGTTGAAGTCTAGCCGAGTACGCTATTTCATCGTACGTGTAATCGGGTGATTTGTCCCTGTACGCAGGAGTCGCTTGTATTTTGGCTACGGGACGAGGTCGGACAAGCCCTCTTGGGCGCGGCAGCGTTCCACCACCCTCGTATGAACTGTCGTTCGTCGGGGTTATGTCTCCGTCATCGTAGGAACGTCTCCATTGCCCTCCACCGTAATAAAATCCGGCGTCCGGCGAGAATGTTATGTGTGAGGATCTTTCTGAAGGGTCTTCGAGGCTTTCTAGGGATTTACCGCGGGGGGGTGACGGATCTGTCGATATTTTTGGCTAATTAGTCATATCATGTTATTAGGTTAGTTTGTTACAATCCTGTATAATTTTTACAAAAATCTTCAGGTCCTACTGTATTAATTTTTTTTTTATAATTTCTTAAAAATAATCTAAAAGTTTATTTTATATTTAATACTTAAAAAAATCTTTTATATTAAAATAATTGTAATTCCAAATCTCACAATATAGGCCTAGGTATATAGCGACGGTAGTTCATAGTGAGATTTTTTTAAACACTTATTATTGTACATGGGGCTTTGAAACTGAAACCTATATAAAAAAACAACTTTTTCTCTCGGTGAAAATTGTAAGAGATAGTGGCTACTTACTCGTAAGTACTCATTCATTATGTTCCTAAGTAATAACGCCACTTCATATAAGTTATTGACAACTACTAATAAAATGATCGACATCTTTTATGTATTAATCGACATATATTTTCCGTTATAAACGCAGTAAATATGTGTTATTATAGTTAAAGATAATCAGTGGTAAGAAAAATATATAGTTAAAAAATTCAAATAATATAATAATTTCAAACCAAGGTGTATTTTATCCTGTTGTTTGTTTTTAAATACCATTCTCAGATTAGCATATATTTATAGCAATAATTTTAGTAATAATAATAATTTGTTAATACCTGATAAAACCATGCGTGTAATAATATCTTAATAAACTACCGTGCAGGAGAATAAACATAAATAAAAATGCATACAAGAGATGGAACCAGCCAGTCTAGCGATGTATCCAACCAACGTTGGATCAAACAAGACAACAATAACAAACATTCGAAACATAAACACGGGGTGCACATAGAAGCGGTGCGCTCGGGTGCTGACAGACAATATGTTTTGTGCCCATGAATCTCATACCTGAATTGGGACCAGATCTGTGGCACATAGGGGCGTCTGTAGGGCGTCAAAGTTTAGGTCGGGGGGCTTATGGTAACTCCGCTCCCACTCGTAACGGTCCCTCGGATATAAATCCTTTAGGTGGTAACGTCCACAGTGCGGATTGTGTTTTGGAAAGAGAAAATAAAACAAAACATTCACATGCTGCACTGGCTAATGGATGGTAACAATGGATGCGGATGAACTGTGATTTTTTGACGGATGGCTACTCTTTCTGTGCTTGCAGCCATTTATGGCTATCGATAATGACGTAGTCACAAAACATTTCTCACAATAATTTCCTACTGTAATTGTAATTATTCATCAAAATAAATAATCAACATTTATTTTATAACATAAAAAAAGGAATTATTAAAACTTATATATTATTGTTTATGCTAAATGGGATTCGAAAACAAAACGTAATTAAAAAAGAAGTTTCTCTACATCCGTTCAATTTTAAACGGGACATTGGTTAGATGAATGACGTGGGCCTAAAAATCTGAGTGAATAATAAAGATGTTTTAATTCACGTGGACTAATTATTTATTGAAACTATTTAGAATTTACAAAATGTATTTTAAATAATCACTCATTCGAGGTTTGATTTTGAAAACTTAATTAATGGGCTAAGATTTTTTACAAATCATAAAATAATTATTCAGTATAATATTATTATTAGTATATAAACAATAGACAGGCTTTAATAAATATGTTAAAGTTAGTATCTGACAAGGATAATTATTAAAATATTATTGCAATTTTAATATCAACTTGGCATAATTTTAAGGTTAGAATTAATTTCGGCGGGGAGAAAAAATAAAAATGACTGATTTCTGAATATGCGGTGTAAATATAAAAAAAACAATATAAATTAAAAAAAAATAACTTGATTTGAAGTGATGCTTCGAAGGTCCTTTTCATTTGTAGGAAAACCACTAATTGCCTTATCACGTTCTATTAATATGAAAACGAGGGAAAGCATCAGTTTATTATATCTATGAAAATAACCATAGATTTCAAGTTATACTTCTTTGGCGCGTTTAGTTTTGTATAAAATTGGGAGCGTTACGAAAATCCGACAAGTATCCTAAGTATAAGTTAACAAAGAAGCCGTTATCTATTAAGAATTTACAATTTTTAACTTCTGGTAACTCTATCCATAATTGCAATTTATATGTATATTGCTTGCTTTATGAATTGGTCTTTCATTGCACTTATTATTTACACACTTATTATTTATTACTTATTATTTATTTTTAATTATTTACACACGTGTGGATGTCGCAAGTTGTCAATGTTACAAATAACATGTAAATACAATTTTAAAGACATAATTAGATATAATAAGTCCAAAAAAAGTATAACTTCTAACGCATCTATTGTTTTATGTTATTATCCGCTGTCATCATTTCTAGGGTCTAAATTCTAAAACATCACTACAAACACAATAAGGAATTACAGGATATTGTATATAGTACTGACCTGTCCGGATTGTATTCTCGTGAAGTCCAGGGACCCCTGATTACTGATGCTTCTTTTCCCCGCTCTGATATCTTTAACTCTTTTAATGGCAAGAAGTATTTTCTTTTGATGCCCCAAACGAACGATACCCATATCTTCCAAATCCTGAAAGTAATTAAAACATGAGTAAAAAAATATAATCAATTTTACCAAATAATTTCTAAATCCAGACATACATTCTAGATTTTGTTGATTGAATTAAAGAAAAAAATCGATTATCTATAAAGGATAATTTTGATCAATAGGGTAGGAATTGTTTTCAATCAGGATAATCCTAAGCCACACACAACGATACTGATTCGCCAGACGCTCTGGGAGTCTGGTTGCGAGGTGCTTATGCATCCACCCTATAGTCTGGACCTGGCAACAAATGTTTATCACAAATTCCTGCCTATGGCGAATAATTATACTGGTGACAAATTCGGCTGATATTTATTTTAGCCGTTACTAATCTCAAATCTGACATTCAAACATTTTTTTTTCTGTCGTCTCGTGTGTGTATGTCCGGATTTAATTCGAAAAAGGGCTTGACCAATTTTTTTGAAACTTTCTACACGAGAAGTATATGTGAAGGAGCAATTATTAATAGGGTATACAATTTTAATGAAATTTGATGTATGGGAAGCATGTCTTTCGTTAACAAACAGACTATGAAAAACGAAACGAAATCAGGGCAACCCACATTTTGGTCAAGATAAAACACTTAGAGGAAGTTACGGGTGCCTGCTAGTATATAGACAAAGAGTGGGAACAAAGAGCCAGTATTTTAATAACGCTTACCTCCCATGCGAGTTGCGTGACGTCATGCACGGTGCGGTACCCCTGCGCTACGAGCGCTGGTCCGTACTCCTCCAGCCTCAACAGCCGAAGCCATTCCTCTAATGAACCCTGTTTTATACAACGATATATAATTATCACCCGCACATTCTCCGGGTCTCCCTCAGGCGGTGACCCAAGACGTTCCCCAACTGGGGAGGCTCTTGACGTCGCCGCCAGCGGGATACAGTGACACTGCCCATGCATTGAGCATTACACGTACAACACTGCATATACACTCCTGCACACAACACGCAGGTACATAGGTCCTGTAAGGAACCTATTTTTTATTATTTAAGAATAAAAAAAATGTACGGATAGCTAGGATACAACTCGGGAGAGAGTTTGTAAACTCAGGTTCGTACCATTTTGGTAACCCTTGTGCTAGTCACCTTTTGCGGTTGAGTGCCTTCAGCACTCGCCCCCAAAGTTCGGTGAAGCTGTTAAGGCCCTTCCGGTCAACAGTATTAGCTAGAAAAAATAAATAAAAAAACGATATATAATTATCCCTTTTTTCTATTTGTATAGTAAAGAGACAATGCAAAGAAATATTCAAACAAAAATTGCACGTAAAACACTGTACAGGCAATAGAGATGAAGCATCTTAAAATTGAAAAATGTTTAGTCCCCACATTTGACAGTTCAGCCGGCTTTTCATCTTGATTGTTTCAAGTAAGCCTTCGATCTCAAATAAAACAATGATACAATAATTTATCGATTTATACTATCTTATTGGTTGTGCCTAATTCATCCACTTACGTGTCGAATCCTACTGTTCTTACTTAAACTGTGATGAATTTTCCATAAAAACTTACAACACATAATTCACTCGCTCAGGATTAATTTTTTTTAAACGGCGATATACATAACATAACATAAGCTCACGCCTGTTATCCCCGAAGGGTTATGTTGAGGTGAAATAGCGAACTACACCACCCACGGCCGAGACCTCAGAATGACAGTCATACAGTAATACAACTGCGCCACCGAGGCGATATACGTAATTTATTTGTGACCAGATGTCCAGAAGTAAAATTTCGTGCTTCTTACTTGGCTAAATAAAGGCTTTTGAATTATCCCATATTTTATTATACCATTAGGGCTGAAATTTCCGAAAATTATTTCTTAGTGAATGGATGGAGTGGATGCTTTCCTCATACTAGGCATCTATTGCCAAATTTATATTACTTATTAACTGTCTGCCCGCGTTTCACATATTTTTAACTGTGTTTTAATTTTTTATACGGAACTCTAATTATTTTCCTATACAAATTTTAGTAGTAAGTTAAGCATGTTAAAATGTTTCTCATAAATTATAGCACTTGCCCGTAAAACTGTGCATTGAATCGGATTTTATTCAAATCTTTATGAGTTTTATTTTTTTTTTTACGCGGAATCCTAGTAATTTTTAAAATTAAAAGTACTCTAAGTTACCCGAAGTAACTTCAGCTATCTACCAAAAAATTCTCGTCCAAATCGGTCGAGCCATTACGGTGACTACCTATTACAAACAGACAGACAGACAAAAATTTCAAAAATTGTATTTTTGGTAAATGTATCGTATATATATTCATATCTATTTAGTAAAAAAAAATTACATTACAAACAGACACTTCAAATTTATTTATTAGTGTAAATTATATTTATATACAATTATTTATATATTAAAGTTTGTAGCCCCAATGGTTTAGGTTCTAGGTTGGTGAATCTGTTACGACAAATAGTTTTATATTATATATAAAACAAAACATCACGATTTCTCAAGTATAGTATTTCTAAATTGTCTAATAAATTTAGTATTTTTATTTTATCTTATTTTTAAATAAAAAATGAAACTAACCGGTATGTAATCAGGCAAATTGTCCGGTACATTTAAGTTGGCCAACTCTGCCTTTAAACGTTTGCGGTGATTCGGCTTCTTGATACCGACAGCTGTTAAATCTTCAGGCGTCATTCGCGTAACCGTCGGCAAGTCGTAACCAGCTTCAATGAACAGCCGAGCGTACTCCTCCATTTGAAGGTCAGCGAGGCACATGTGAATGATGTCTGTATCCTGATAATAGGATGTTTGAAATATATTAAATCAGTTGAAAACAAGAGATTAAGAGACCACATACTTAAACAAAATAGTTATACAGAAAAAAAACTAGAACAGTTTTTTTAATGTTTATAATTCATAATATGTTAATTGATAAAACATTTGTCTGGTTTTCATATCTATTGGCGCTCCGAGAAATAACTATGTCCATTTTCGTATAGTTTATTCACAGTCGATAGGCTGCGTAAGTATACATTATATTATTTATCTCTAAGCGCATGCACTTAATTGCCATCTTATACTTGACATACTGTAGAATGTTGACGACTGACGTCATAGGATTGGTAACGTGAATCTATAAGTTTTTACTTCAATAATTATGCCATTTGACTAATAACATTCTAAAGATATAGACGATTCAAGTCGGAGATCGACAGAAGACAGATCAAACAGGATTGTACTGTGATGGCAAATGTAAGCCAACATGATGGTGGCGACTGTCGACAGATTCTCATAATCTATCCGCGGTTTTAATCCTTATTGGACTGTATTTAACATTAGATGTAGTGCTGGGCACATTGCTCGCAGATTCAATGCCCAATGGGGCCAATGGGTTCTCGAATGACCGCCGCATATCGGAAGACGTACCGTGGGTAGGCCCTCCACAAGGTGGATCGACAACCTCTGGTAAAGGTCGCGGGTATCAGCTGGATGAGGTGCTGCAAGACCGGTCGCTGTGGAGGTGTTTGGGGGAGATCTATGCCCAACAGCGGACATCTTTCGGTTGATTGAAAATGCACTTATCTTGTAAACAAGTCATCTTCTGCCATCCCGATTGTCGTACAGCATTTTACTCATTGGTCGCAATATAGACATTCTTGCTATTATTTTAACAAAACAATTGTAATAATTTAAAAATGTGAATAACTACATATATTCTTATCAAAAATAGAACTCAAAATTAGAGTTGTTATTTTGAAGAGCTCGTATAAAAAAACAAACAAGAATAATGTTCGACAGAAATCCTGGAAATTATAATACTAACAGGTAGTCCTTGAGCGATCATTGCACGGACTCTGTCAGCCAAATCACCGCAGTGGCACGCTGCGTGATGATGATGCGGCATCCTGCCTGACGCTCTCCCGCTATCCAGTGATGCTGATGAGTGTCTCGATCCGGACCCGGCCGATCCTGAAGACGACCCGGGACTGTCACGTCCGGGGCTCTGAAATATACGATGTAACAATTATTAATACTAGTATATCGCCTCGGGTTTGAAATCCGATCATAATTTGTATTGAAAATTAGAAATGTACCATATTTTTTTATTGATAACACTAAAGCTCATCAATAATTACTAAACAAAACAAACTAAAAGAATGTAATAATGGATATTACGCGAGACCGAGGAAGCAATAATCATTTTATTTCGGAAAATCCCTTTCGTGCATAGAGAATTAAGATTGCCATATTACGTTAAAATCCAAATCTTAAATTTTGAAGAAAAAATAATTAATCAAAAAACGTTTTTTAAACAAAGGTGACGACGTATTCACCATTCTAATTTAACAGTCTCTCATTACACCAAAAAAATAAGTGAAGGGTAGAACCCTGCCACCTTTGGTGTTTAGACCTTTAGGACCTGAACGACCCTTATACATATTATTTTTTAGAATTGACTAAATGTTTTTGACCGGAAGGGTCTTGACGCTTTACTTAACTTTTGAAGCGAGCGCTTAGGGCACTGAGCTGGAAAAAATGGCAACTAGCGCAAGGGCGCAATTGGTGCGACCCTCCGCTTGGGCAGAAATTTGCCCAAACTAGTTGAGGATCGCCCATTAATTACGTTTTTTTAACAAGCGTTAAAACCCTATTACATGCTGAAATTTCACAATTACTATAAAATTTTCTTATAACTTTTCAGGATATTATTATCTTTACATACAGGATAAATCTAATTGAATTCTAGAAAATTTAGTGATAGGTGGGTGGTACTTAGAGAATCATTTAAAATTAATCCAAATTATTTTCAAATTATATTTTTTGAAGAACTTCAGTTCTCACTTGTGTCATATCGATGCCCTGATCATCGCTGAGCGCCAATTGATGATGGTAGTACACTGCCGCTTTGTGTGTGAGTGGCTGGGAGGGTGGTGGAAACGTGAAAGTGCCTCCACCTGCTGGACTCTTTCCAAGGCTTCCACTGGCACCACTGACTCCGGACACACCGGAAACGGTACTGCCGTAATCGGAGTGGTCATCTGGAATCATGATAAATTATTGTGTTAGACACTAGGAATTATTCCATGAGGTCGAAATGTGTATCAATGATAGCTTTTAAAGATTGTACTAATGTTAATAATGCTTTTATTCTTTAAAAATTTTGATATTTTTCATTAAATACTTTTATTAATTTATCTGTTACGTAATAACGTAATCATCGAGTTGATTAATGATAAAATACATAAAAAAAACATTGGCTATTTTAAGATTCGTTTGTGATTTTATGCCGTGTAACTGTTCCCTAAATAGTCATTGTTTTTTGTGAGAGTAATATGGTAGTATATATATTTTTTGTGTTAGAAAAAAACAAAGTTACTAAATAAATAAAAATTGTAATTCAAAGTTTTATAGAAATATTTTTAGTATTACTCGCATTGTGACGATAATTAATTATACTGTATAATAAATATGAGCTTTCGTTGAAGGAAAACATCGTGAGGAATCCATAGCAGAGACATTTTGGTATAAAGACCGCCTCAGTAGTTACCACATTTAAGTTTGAGAGCCTGTTGCAAAATACGTAGGCATAAAAATAGCAATAAAACTCTTAAGTATATATATTTTGACACAGCTTTGAAGTAACACTATTAAAAATTGTATGTACGCTTGTATGGTTGAAAATTATCTATAAATTATAAGTTCTATATACCTCGTGTGTGTGAAGGTGTGTCAGGTGGTTGAGGATACGGTTGCTCTTCACACGAAGCGTATCCTTGTGAACCGAAGCTTGAGCCCGAATGCCGATGCTGCGGTGTCCCGAATGCATCGCCAGGTACCGCGGGGGGCGGCACGCGCTTCGCAGTCGCTGCCTTTCCGGCCCCGCTGCCGCCGCGAGACATCCCGCCCACTGAAACGTAAATGAAAACATATTAAGAATACATTTAGTAATTCCGACTTTTACATAGCAAATAGATTATTTATTGAGTGATTAATATGATACCACATCAGAATAAATAAATATTGTGTTATTATTAGCCGAATTAAATTTAGTTTGTCTTCTAATTTTCGAGGAAACTTCCGAAAGGCGAACATGTTGTTTTTTGTTCGATCAAGATTAAATAATCCTTTTCGAGATATAATCAAAAAAGCCGCTTCATACAAACTGTATAAATTTTTAATTTTCCTTGTTTTAAATGTCGTAATTAACTCAACTTTTTTTAAATATAAATCCATCGTCCTTGACGTCAACGGTGTAAGATTTGTCTGAGGAAGATTGCAGGAGTGATTCTATTTAATATGTCCATTACCCACAAAAATGAGACAATAAGAAGACAATAGGAAACGCCAGGTCAGTGCTCAAGGAATTAATGATTAATTTAATCCCATGAGCACTAACCTGGCGATTACGCCAGCTTTCCATTGTTTTCCTATTGTCTTATTTATATGGGTAATCGACATATTAATATATATATTGTTAAGAAAAATTACAAACGCTAATTTTCACAGATACAAGAGTAAACTTATAGGATGGCTTCACGTTATTACTTTTCTTGAAAGGGACAATTAGTAAAATAATATTATTACACATAAACGAGGTTAGCGGACACAAGTATAAAATACGAAACTATTATTTGATTTAGTTTTAACTAACAATCATTATTATTATTCTGAATAAATATTTTACAGCGCACCCAATTTTTACAATAGCCCTCCAATTTTCTTGTTGAATATACACTTAAACCAAAAAGAAATCATTAACAGCCTCTATGATTTTGCTAAGTTTCACCACATCCATTGAAATACTTATAGGGAGTACTATTTACTTACTTACTATTTTCTTAATCAATCTTGAAAACACCTCATCAACCCTTCGAAGCGTGCAAAACAATGTTATCTGGTTTAGACAGGGTCTGGTAATGACGGTTAGTCCACCCCAACCCAGTCTCGGTCATGATCGTTGTTGATAAGCCCACACGGTGGGGTGAGTTTAGTAATAAGCTGAAAACGCCATCAATCATGTCGAAAGCTAGGATCGGATCGGTTCGGATCGTCCAACTAATTGCTGTGCTAAATCGATAACTTTAACTAATGACCGGGAAAAATCGGCATCGATTTAATTGCAACGCCAAAGGAGTTAGAAAAACTTGATGCCGAATTTATGTGGGAATTATCTTTATTGGTATGTGTGTGTGTGTATTTTTGCCGGCAAATAACCTTGTAATCCGCGTTATTCTGTTGAAATTATCAGTCACGTGAGATACTTTTAACTGTTTTTTTATATGTCAAGTAATACATTACATAAAATATGTTAGAATAATTTTTATAAAAGATATTGGTTATAGGTATTTGCTAAATTAAATTCAGATAAAAATAAAATCGTGTTAAAACTATCGTATCATAAATTAAAAAAGAAACTGAACAATGAAGATAATTCGAATCTATACATAATTGAATACTAATTAATTGTAGAAATCTTTATTGAATTATACATAGTGTTACATTCAGAAAATAAAATAAATATTGAAGCGCCTTACACAGTCAGAGGTTGAAAACATTAGCCGAAATGGCAACGGAAATGAATTATTATTTTTTTCACGTCAAGAAGTCCATTTGTATTCATGCGAAAGTCTAATATTTACCGATGGGTTTAATCGCTTACATTTAATATTATGTTAACACAAATATTATCAACATTAATAAGTCAATAAGACTTTACATTCATTTAGATGATTTATGTATTCGATTAAGTAAGGGAGAATATTTAATCGTGCGATTGAAACACATGTATGAATATTTATCGTTCCCATAAAAAAGGTAAATTCCGTGTTAAATTATATACAAATTTGCATACGAGTACATCGGCCAGATATAACGCTTTAATAGAATTAAAAAAAAAATTCTTCTTCTTCTAATCATTAAGTGTAAGTTACATGCAAATGCAATTTCGTGGGTACAATATTTTTGCATTCTGCAATTAACTCCTCAATACTCTAGCAAAAGATGGCTAAATCTTGCTAAAACTGTCTAGGGGATTTTTGTTTCATCTCAAAATTGAAAAGGCCATATAGCATTCACCTATAGCTTTGATCACTTTTTTCTGCGCAATTCGCATCCCGTCGATTCCCTCGACCTTCACCAGTTCATTGTGGGAGGGAGGGGCTAAGGGCCGTAAGTTCGAATAACATTAAAACAACTGCATAAAGGTGATCGACGTTGAACTGTTTCCTCGATTCAAAATAATTGAATTTTAAACTCATTGTATATTATTTTTAAAATTCTATCAAAACAGATAACCGACTTTTCTCTACTCTCTACTCATATGGAATTAAACAAAAAAATTAAAAAAATGCCTACGGGTTTTTCATACCAACTTGGAACTATAATTGTGCATTGCAATTATTAGAATGTTTTAAAATATGCCACAGGTTTATTATACCTGGTAAAATCCGTATAAGCCAATGGTATAATTCTTCATAAGCCAAGATGTAAGAAAGATAATAGACTGTCCAAAATGTTGATGCGGTTAAGCACAGGGTTAAACCCGTAAAATGACAATGCGGGATATAAACTTTAAGCTAGAGTTCCTAATCCTAGTTCATGTTTGTTAGGATACCCACCCAGTCAGAAGCCGTTATCAGTCGGTTTCTACGTTCATTATATTAGTTGTTGTAAGTACACACATAGATTATCATGAATTTATAATCTATATTTATACCAATACATAAAATTGAAGTATCTGTATGTAATGTCAAACTAACACGACACCTATATAATTTTTTTAATGTTGTCTGTCTGTTTGTTCCAGGTTATCTCTGGAACGGCTAGACCGATTTTGACATGCATTTTTTGCTAGACAGTTGAAGTTACTAGCTAGTTTTGACAAGATACACGAAATAGAGTCAAATACACAAATTTAATTAATTAAAGAAAATAACTGCCATATGACATACTGAGATCCCGCCAAAAACTCGGAACGGAATTATTTATTCTGAGGCGATACGAAATTCCCAGGGTCAACTAATAAAAATAGTTTGTAAAGATGTCTTATGATATTAGGGGCCATTTATATATAACATAAGCATTAATTAGGGGCCTAGTTTATTTTCGACGACAAGAGGAACGGACGAGTTTGAATGATGATTACGTGGGAAAAAAAATATTTCCAAAATGCTTAATTGATATAAATACTTATCCTCATCAAATGTTAATAAAAAATAAAGCAAGTCTGGTAATAAATAGATGCTATATAAAAAATTCATCTACTACTACAGATAACCTTCCGCTTTTCATTTTATATATTATATATAATAGTTGTAAGTAAATACCTTATCTACTGTTTTTAACTACTCAATTAGAAATTTCAAACCTTTTTTCTCTAGTGTCAGATCAGTGCCAGTGTGCAGTTAGAAAAGCCGATTTATTTTTGGTTTAATCTCAATCTAAAAGTTAAGAAGATTCAATATTGAAACAGACCATTATAAATCAGGTTACGTACCCGAAATATCCAGTTTTGTGTGGTGGTCGATAAACTTGACGGATCGCAAAGACACGGCCTTGCTGACGTTTTACGACTTTTGTGCCGGTTGAATGTATTATTTCGGTAAATTACCGTAAATAATTTTTAACGTGCTAAATTTCCTAAAGTCCATGAAGTTTTTTAAAGAGATGAATATACCTCTGTCCGTGTATATTATGTTGTATCCGGTTGTGTCGGTAATTAAGAAATTGTTTACGCTAATTATAAAATTTCTGTTTTTTTGGTTCCTTTCAAATGATTATAAAGTTTTGGTTTTGTTGATATTCAGTATTATTGTTAATTGAATTTGAATATTCTCTTACTATGATATAAGAAAATGTTCCCCTATCTACCGATCAGTATTTATTTAATACTTTGATTACCCATATTAAAATTATATAATACTACGTAAGTATTATAGTATATAAGTATGTATGTATGTATGTAAAATAGAATAAATTAAAGTAGTAAACAATAATTAAGTCTGATAATGACACCCCTGTCTGTGCTGCCGTCGATAACGGTTATAATAATAATTTGCAAAAAGTATTCTATTTTGTATGTACTTGCTGTGTGCCCGCAGCTGAGCCCCTTTTTCATATATTTTTCATTGCGTTATATAGTTTTTAATTTTTTTATACGGAACCCTCATTATTTGCCAAACAATTTGATGCTACTAAAATTAAGCAAAAATATTTCTCATAAATTCAAATAGCTGCCAGTAAAGCTATCCATTGAATCGGATTTTTTTACATGGTACCCTAATTATTTTTGAAAAATGTTACGTTATCTTAGTTTCTCTAAGTTTCGCGGAGTAACTTCAGCTATCTGATAAGAGTCCCGTCAAAATCGGTCCAACCAATATTAGAAAAAAAAATATTTTGACATTACAAACAGACGCTTTAATTTTATTTATTAGTATAGATATGTGTTTATGCAAAATAATATAACAAGATCGATTTGTTTTCGGGTATCTGTTCATCTTGATTTTCTTATGGATTTTTTTTTCCAATTCCTCCGATTACTCTATAATTTCTATTCTGTTCTATAAATATCTAGCATTCTATCATCACGCTATATTATTATTGGAGTAAACGGACTATACGGAGCACAACTTCGCGCAGTACTTGCAAACCTGTACGCTCGCTTCTTTCAGATTCATAAAATGGTTTCGCCTTTCACGCATCAAAGGTATGTTTAAGTGGGTTCCTTTTTTTACACTAAATAGGCTCATCAATGCTTTGACCACTGTTCTGTCCCCATCAAAAGCCTCGGGATTATATGTTGAGTGTAGTGGAAGACTTAATCATCCGAGCTTGTGATTAGGGCAAATGAGAAACTTCCGCCTGCGATGCGCAGGGCTAACATAAAATATAACAATCACTTACCTTTGCTGGCGCGTCCGGGTGTACAGGAGAGCCCTGTATATCAATCATCAAAGGGATAGAGAGGAGAAGTCGTAGTCAAGTCGATGTTGTTCTAATTCTACTATAGCTTCTCACCAGTAGATACCGGGCCGCATGCAGTGTCACGTAGAACACGTTAATATTATTAATACTAGATCCAAATGATTTTATGATAGTCCGAATAACCTCAATACGGGGATCTATCGTCCCGTGGCCCAAATATACCGTAACAATCCAACACAATTAAACTTATCAACAATTAGTCGTATGCGCAACAAAATAACAACCGTTTTAAGAGAAATACAGTGTTGCACGGGGAGATGCTACCGAACAGTAGCGCCACCAAATGTCAAACAGGTGTTGTCGTATTTTGGTTCCGAACAACCACAATCTCACCTGATGTTAAGTGACGATGTGGTCCAGGATGGTAAAGACACTAAGCCTAGAGGTACTGGTTATCAAGTGATGCTGCCGTAATACACTTATTGGATTTGGCGACAGGTTTTCCAACTTGAAGGTGGTATCCACCCAGGCGGGCATCATTAGGAACTATCCTACCATCATGCTATTGGTTTCCTCATGATGTTTTCCTTCACCGACAGCTCAGGCCGATTTGTGGGGATCGAAACCGCGTCGATTGACGCGAAATCCGGCCGTACTACCCCCGCTGCGGCATCATCGCTACAAAATCTAACTAATATCTACTTTCGACATACTAGCTCAGATCGTCGTCGTATAATTTCACGGCACCTACTCTTAATAAGAGTATATATACTTCAGATAAATAATCGATACTAATATTAAATTAATAACGTTTCATATAATCGTACTGATGAACAAGTAACTGATTGATAATTAATATGTTTTAAGACGGTAATAAATTCTTGTTAGACATATTTACATTTAAAACATACCTTATTTCCAGTTAGAGATATTAAATATATTGGAAACGATCGATTATTAATTTTAGTAAACTGTGTAGTTATGGGCCGCGTACGAAGTGAATATACATAATTGTCAAATCTCGTTTTTTTTTTTCGAAATCATTAAAGTTGGTTCTTCAGGTCAAAAGGGTAACTAGCACAAGGATACCGCAATGGTATGAACCTCGGATTAAGGTGTTACCCAAATACAACTTCCACGGAACTTATTCAAACTAAATCTTTTTTTTTAATACTGTATAGTATCAGTTCTTTGACCACAATCTCACTCAATAATAAATAACGATGTGGACTACACTAAGGCTAGGGGTACTGGTTCTCAAATGATGCTGCTATATAACACTCCTATTGGTATTTTACGACAGGTTTCGAAACTTAAGGGTGGTAGTTATCCATGCGGGCATTATTACAAAATGCCCTACCAACATGCTATGGTCTCCTCACGGTGATTTCCTTTACCAAAAAGTCAGGCTGAATTTAGAGTTGGATGATAGGCGGGCTTGAACCTGCTCGAATCCGATCACACTAACAATTGCGTCATCATCGCTTCAACGTACGCATCAAATCTAAACGTTAAACAAGAATAAATAATATACACAAGGTTCCTTGCAGAACCTTGATATGAGGGAAAGTGGGACTGCATCGCACTGGGAAAGTCTCGTCTTTTTAAATACCTTGCTGAACTGAAGACTAAGAGACGACTATCTAAAAGAGCAGTGGCTGAGGGTTGCAAAATCACTCTTTTCTAGATGAAGTGATACTCTTGCAAGCCCATAGGGAATATCATCCTCAATATAATATGTTACATATTTTATATTATCCATATTATATTTTTATAGTCGTGACTTGGAATATAGGAAGATCTTAAATTATTACAATATATTTACAGATGCAATATTATGGATGAGCATTAATAAAAAAATTTTTGCGATTTGATTTTTTTATGTGTTTTTGCGATATGTATCAAAATTTTTATAATTATCTGTTATTGAAATATAACATTATTAGAAGTGGCATTTGTACATCAAAGTAAAATAGAAATAGTGTAATTGTTTTTATAAATATTATATTTATTAATTGATATCGATTATCAGATGATTTGTTAATATCGGGTTGATTCGATATATTTAGAGTATTTATCGATATTTCATTGAATATCGATATATATGTTGCACACTCCTATGCAATATTAGAATCCAATTAAAAATATTAGTCTAGAAATGACAACGGTAATCAATTTAAATTTCGTTAAGTGCAACACACATACTTATTAATTCCAGTCTATAGTTGGTGAATCTAGGAGTGGACTACGAAATAATTGATAATTTTATAGCGTTTATACGCAGACGCAGGTTTGAGTTAAATGACATTCTCAACATGATCCGACATTATTAAATAGCCATATACAATTATATGGCGCCGGCTTTATGGTACGTGATTATTTTTAGAATATTTTATATGTACTTTATACAGTGTGTGAGCGAAGCTTCAAGTTGTTGCTATTGTAAGATGCATATCTTGAACTTGCCACATAAAATACATAATTTAAGCGTGTAATCTGGAGAATCAGCAGGTAATTACCATAGGTGGCTTAATTCTCACGGAAAATCATACGAAACATTTTCGAATATCAATAAAAACTGTTGATGATGGAGGCGGGGCAATTAGTGTCGTTAATGTGTGTACTGACACTATATAGAATTTAATAATCTGTATAAATATGAGGTTTTGAAATTACACCGACGTGTTAACCGGGTAATCTGACCTGGTTTTACCACCGTTTAATGAGTGAGATACTTATAAAATGATAATTACTTTGAATACATTTCCATTGCATTTACAACTGACAAGTGTTTATAAAGTTCAATATATTTTAAATTGCTTTTTTTATGTATCAACACACTATTACATAAAATGCAACTTATATTTTATACAATCTATCTTCATAGTGTACGGATGAATTGGCTTTCAATTTTTTTTTTGTAAACAACACACGCTGCTTTATAATACTTTTATCATATTGCAGACCCGGGAACATATTTCTCAATGTATTCTTTATATCCAACTATAAAATTAGTAAGTACAAACTATAATTCAAAACAGAACGGCAACAATCATAGCCATTAGAGTGCAAATATGTACCACGACAAAAACACTGCAAAGTAGCCCATTATACTGTGGCTGATTCCAGAAAGCGATGTGTGTAAGCAACCATTACGATGATTGATCATATGAATAGAAACGGCTTTCAAAGATTCAGCATTTCTAAAAATGAACGAATGACTAAAGAGGTTTACTACTTGCTTGACAAAACAAAAGACAACATCCCGCTTTGTAAATGGTTGATATATTGGAAAAAAAAATACTTTGAAATGGCAAAAGTTAACGAATGTGAAGGATGATGATGTCTAGAAACGAGTTGTGTAGTTCTATATTTTTATAACAAATAGATAATAATGTTATACAATAGTTTAAAACAAGATCGAGTTTTTGTCAGCTCTTCTCGATGAAAGGGTTGTTTTTCGAATCGGTGGTAGTATTTTACCGGTATATTACGGTAGTAGTTCATAAGCCTTATCAGGGCCTAAATTGAATAAAGTATTTTTGAATTTGATTTTGTGTCATACACATTCACGCATGGACAAAACTAAAAAAAGATGAAGATCGAGGTAATAAATAACTTGCGCAACCGATTCTGCTTACAGAAATTTAATAACACATTCAATCGAGAATGTTCGGTGCCTTAAGCGGCATGAGTTACTTTAATGATGCCAAAGGTTCTCCCGTATTCAAATCTCAGCCTCAGGGTGTATAAGTAAACATAGTAACATCTCAATTGAATGGTTTTAGTTTGCTAATTTACGTAGCGATTTCAATATTTAAAGTGGATTTGTTCATACGATTTACCAGTAATTTATTTGACAAATACAGCAACATTCGCGAATGTAAAATATTTGATTTTGAAACCTTTACTGCTAACACTGATTGCTGTAATCAAATAGTTTCATTCCATACAAGCGGTAAAGTTAGAACTGTTCTTCAAAGGACAAATGTTAATTAATAGGGTATTTAACTGATGGTTTGAATATTGATTGAATTAAATACTTTAATCAAAAAAATAAGAAGTATGCCGAAAACCTATTTATTCCGACTAATAAAAATTTTGACATAAAATTGCTTAAAGTTATTGGTGGAAATTGAGAGGGGGCGTGCTCTATTATTTTTTTTTCGGCCAATCAAAGGTTACTTTTAAACTTTTACGAAGTAAATAAAATATATAAATCTTAGTACAGAGGACTCTAAGATAAAATGCTTATAAATACCTTATTCTTGTAATATAATTGTAAACGGTAGTTATTTTAGTACTATCATTTTCTTTTCTAACCACTCCATCGTTGCATTAGTCCAAATTAAAAAGAAATAAAGCTATACATAATGGTAATAATAGTAAGATTGGTCTGTGTTCTCACAGTCGATAGTTGCATCGATTGCAATTTAATCAAATACATTTTTAAGCTAACAATTGCTCTTTCTCTCTTTTACGCAGTTTGGCGACGATATAAAGTATTTTATTTTATTTCGCAAAATGATTTAGATTTTATTACCATTGGAATTTTTTTTGCAATGGATAATACCTATTCTTACAGTATAATCTTGTTTCATTGATGTGTTCGCTTTAAATCACACTGTAGGTAAATTTTTCGCAGAGGTATGATAATTAGTGCGAATGTGATATCACATTAACACATACAATAAAAAGTTAAATGGTTTGTAGCTCCGTGAATTACTGACCCATGTGGGTTGCAGATGAAGCGGGTTCACCTATTTTCTTATCCTTAACAGTTTTTTTTAACTTATGTAAATATTTGCCACATATGTCAAACATACGTCTTCCTTTTTTTTTCGAACTGACTATCGCCGTTGAGACCATAAGTTCCTTGAAAACTTAACTGGGCTTTATGGCGATCGTTTAGGGCATCGCAATGGTTACTGTTGCTGGAATACAAATGAAATTGATCCTAAATCTATTCATTTTGCAAAAACCCAAAATGAAATCTCTAATAGAATTTTCGTACAAAGCGTTAAGTACGCAAGTATATAATGTACAGCTTTTTTCGTTTTATAATATATTACAACCATGGATAATAAGTTCTTTAGACTCAAATTTGTACTGTTTTTTCTAATATTTAGTGCTCCCACAAAATGGCGGCCCTTTGTTGAACCTTTACAAGGAAGTTTTTATGGTTTCTCAAAATTCATGTTCCGCGCCATTATTTTTAATACACGTCACTTGTACATAATAACACAAACGGTATCACCACCAAAATTACTTAATGTAGAGTCAAATGCTGGGAGTCAAACAATTACAAAGATGAAGTTTTTTTTTTTTTTTTTTACAATAGGCCAAAATATGGGCAAATATTTTCGATGTGTAGTGGATTGTTGTGTGTTGCTAGTACGTCTTTCAAAAATGTATAAATGTTGGTATGGTGATGGTGTATGGTTAATGTGATAGGTGACTCTTCAATTTTTAACTTTGGAATGAAATTGGAAATGCCAGAGCATCTATAATTATCAGTTGTTTTCGTATTTATCATTACAATGAAATGTGATACCGTGATATAATTGTTGTAATTATTACTTGCTTTGGTCCTGACAAAAGTACAAGTAAAGTTGTTATAGACAGATTTTCGGTATCACTGTTATAAATAATGTCTCAGACTACGTGGAAATAATTGGATCGTTATCCTGAACTAATCGTCTGGAAAGCGGAACTAGTAGGTACCTAGGCAGATAATGGTGTCTGTAGTTCTTTTCTCACATAGCCTTTAAAATGGTTTTAATAGGTTCTCAAACTATACTTACTTTTAGGTGAGAAATACGATAATGTCTAACGAAAGGGCGTCGTGAATACTAAAGTGGAAACGATCAATATGTTTTGCATTTTATATTATTATCGGTATAAAAAAAGAGATTAAAACCAAGACAACGATTTGCAGTTCAATTTATAGTATATTTACTTTAGAAAACTTTTATTTTTGTGTACGATGTGATTAAAAATAAGTATGTATGTATTTACATATGTTCGATCTTTGACACATAAATAATTGTACTGTAATGTAAATCGTTTATAAATTTGAAACAAAGTATATAAGTACCTACTTTTATTAGAAGTGGATATTTTAAAGATTTATTACGCTAATGTAAATAGATTGTTAGTAACATTTAAAGCAGTTGTTGGCTATAAAGGGTTTAATTGTTATTGAATTAATGTCTTTGTTTAATTAAAAGATGTCTCCGGGTTAATAAAAACGTCCGACTTTAGATAATAAGAAATGCAGTTGACAATTATTGTTTACATTCAAAAGTCTTTAAAACTAAGTCTTTATTAAGATGACCATATGTGATTAATCACAGTTGAAATAAATGTTTAGTGAAATTTGTTATTAAGAAAATCAAAACATCTTCGTTAATGGAACCGCTGTATTTGTAAGATATTTGTAAGATAATAAATAACAGGTATAATATTTATTCAAACCTATTTACAAATGGAGTTTACGAGCGAGATAAAGATCACCAAACAAGGTTTACGCTCGAGCGCGTAAGTGAAACAAAGGGTGATATTACCACTCATTAGTCCGAAACAATTAGACAGACATCGGGGCCATTGTACGCTAATGGCTTAACCGTCGACAATTAGTTGTGTTGCGCAATGCGCTCATACCGCACCTACATAATACATATTCGAAGTAGACCACGCGAAAGGACGCTATAAATATTAAAAAGTTTACACAGACAGTGTCGTCAATATATAAAAAGACATATTGTATGGGTAACTTTCAAAATGTTATAAAAATTGAAGAATCATAAGATTACAGGATCTAATATCGAATTTATAGATACAGTATTTCTTAGATTATACGAAGCATAAAATTAAATATTTACGGCCGAGTTAACAATATTCAATGAAGATACAAACATAAAATACATGTAGGACGGAAACAAGGAAGAACAGTTGTATACTGAGTATTAACATAAAAAACATATCGCAATGCAAACACTGTAAAAAAAAATAATGAATCGATAGATAGAAAATGTACAATATTAAATCAAACACTTATAATTTACTTTTACATATTTTAAAATTAGAAAATCAATTCAATAATACATATTTATAAAAGAGTCAAGTATGAAATAAAAACAAATTAAAAAAAAAAGTTGTACGGGCTGCAACAGAAGCTGACGCCTCGTTGGACAATGCCAGCTTGTTGCTCTTCACCCATCACTATGCCCCTCAAATATACAAACACCGTGACAAATGCCATCGACGCTGAATAATCTTTGTGGGGCTAATATTTAATGCACATTATATAACACGTGCTACTTCAGAGGCGCGAACTTGCATCGAAATGCTTAGAGGTACAATAATCAGTGAGCTGTCGCTACCGCTGGGCTAAATCATTCGTGAGACGTGAGTACTAAAATGAGGTCATATCAACGGCTACGATAACTCAAATTAACGCCATCTATTGGTCGTCAACAGAAATAATTTGAACTTCATAATTTTGTTTTATTCTTAACTAATAATTTGAATCGCCGCTTAATCTATGTTAATAAATAAATTGAAATGTCTATTTGTAATATTAAAACAACAACTTTTTTTATTAAATACATATGGATGTATATACGGCACTTATATCAAAATCTCATTTTTTTATTTATGTCTATTTGTCCGGCTAATCTCCGGAACGGCTGGGCAGATTTGCTCGGGACTTTTTCTGACAGATAGCTGAAGTTACTCAGCGTACTTTTATTAAATCACTTTTATTTTTATAAAATAATTAGGGTTTCGGGTAAAAAATTAAAACATTAAATTGTGAATAAAATCCGTTTCAATGCACAGTCTTACTGGAGAAGTGTTTGAATTTGTGGGAAATATTTTTGGTTTTTGTAAGTATAAAAAAATTTAGTGTCCAAAATAGTGACCACTAAAACATTATTTTAAAATTTTTATTTAAAAAACTATACGTATTACGAAGTGAAGAATTGTGCGTAATAGTAAATATGATTCGCGGGCGGAGCCGTGGGCACATAGCTAGTTAACGATCAAATTGTTACTGATGATTACAAAAACTAAATACAAAGTTATTTTATAATACAAAACGGCAAAAATATTTCGTCTGTATTATTTTATGCGTAAATTATTACTTTCGATGTTAATCTTTTTGATAGTCTGAAATCGAATTTGTCGATAACAATATATCGCAGAACTTATCGTCTGTCAAAGACAGGCAACGGACCCCCGGATCTCATGATCAGACGACAACCGTGAGATTTCTCAGCTGGAAGTGAAACAAAATTCTATTGGACCTCATCACATCCGTTGGACACGACTTTCACTCGCTCCACAACCTAATTATAATGATCGATGTAGGTATATAATTTTTTAGAACGGTTCATGGGGGATAATATAGCATAATCAATTCATACAACTTCATAGATAAAATTGCTTAATCTTACCCGCTGAGTAATTACTTCGTTAGATATAATCTAAAGCGATTTCTAAAGTTTCGTTTGTTTTTAGTGTTTACATTTTCTAAACTAGACACTAAACTCCTTGTTTCAGTTTTGAAAAAAAAAATAGGCGACATTTTTGTTGTGACATTATTGTTGATCGATCATTGATCATAGAGACGTAGATAAATAATATAATCTATTCTGTTGAAAATAGAGAATGTATACAAAATAAAGTACAAAATAACGCTCGATCTGCCTTTTTTGTTTTGATCTTCTGCCTCGCAATGTATCAATAGTAATCAGTCGTTCATTATTGATCCTATTTCCATTAAGTCGATCCAAAAGGACTAATGAAAAATAATTCACAGTTCAATATTATATTTATAACATGTATATCAATCATGCCGTGAAATTAAATTTAATATGGTATGTTAATAGATAGCTACAGTTAGGGGCAAAAATATGAAATAATTAATGTTCTGAAAAAAGAATATGATTGGATATAAATAAATAAAAACAAAAAATGTTCATATTTACAGATCAAAAGTTCATGTTCGATCCCCAACTTGGGAGACTCCTATAGCCGCCAACGTGATAGATACATTGACACTTAAATGCACTAGCATAAAACACATTACGCTGCACTCCAGACCCCTGCACACTACATGCAAGTATTTGGATTCTACAAGAGACCTTGAGATCCATAGTTACCCTTAATGACCATATGTGTTAGCTAGAACAAATTCGGTAGAATTTATGTCGTGTGTAGTACCACAAACCGACCTAAAGCGCTCGCCTCAAAAGTTCGGTAAAGCTATTCAGGCTCTGTGGTTCACAGCATTTAGTCAGTACGAATTATAAAAACCCAACATAACAGCAGAATTGTGTCTCCTCGTAAGGTTAATAATTTCACAACGATTTAACGAGTGGTTTAAAAGCGAAATATAACATAAAACCTAGATCTACGCAGGTCGTCTTATGTTATTACAAGGGACTGATTAAATTCACTCAGTTACTATATAAGTTTCGACTTCACTTCAAAGGCCCGCTCATATCTATTTCTTTCTATTAAGATACATTATCACGTAAGGCCGAGTGAGCGTGGTTCCGCGGATCAAACAGAGCGACAGGCAACCTATCGGTCCGTTATTAGTTCGCTTAGACTCTATCTATCATCTCGGTCCATTACACCCGCACTGACTGACATCGATGCGACATCGACACGATGCGATGCGGACCCGCTATAGACGTATTTATGCACAATTAGACGCGCCAGCATCATGGACAGCATTCACTAACGGAGCTACTGTTTTAATGCGAATATTAGGATTAATTTAATTTGTTCCATGAACTTAATATGAAAGTTTTAGACGAGTATCAATTTGCAAAATGATGCCGTACTTTTTTTTTCATTTTGCGAATGTAAATACTCTTTTATTACTATTTTGTGATATTAAATGTCCAGTGACTCGTTCAAATTAGTTTTAGTTTTTTGGATTAGCACATAGACTTACCATCTCACTATTGACTATTTTGACAGATTTATCACCAGTTTTACTATAGACCGGTTTTAATATAGAATCTTAACCTTTAGATTGAGATCAAATCAAACATAAATCGGGTTTTCTGATTGACTACTTACTGACCTGACACTTTAGAAATAAAAGGATTGAAATTTCGGATGTCATTAGGTAAAAACAGATTGACATAAAGAAACCGACCGCTAAGGTATAATCGAATTTATCTGATATACTAAAAATGGGAAATAAATTTCACTGGATAATAATACCTATTAATGTGCTTTGTTCAAGATCATTGTTGCTAAATAAAGAAAAATATACTCAACAATACTTTTAACAAGATGGCGCTTCCGTAATGCCTGATTAACAAATTTATTTTAATATCCATATTTCACATAAAGGTTTTGTATTTTAATATAGTTAAGATATACAGCACATTATTTGCAACAAGAACGTTAGAAGTGTAACAAACGTTTTACAAAGGTCATAAATAATTTACGTTTTTAAATAAAGTTTGCTAAATATTTTAAAGCCGACATAAAACAAAATGGCCACATAAATAAGATATTATTATTGGAGATAGAAATATACGGAAGCCCTTCTGTAATTGCTGTGTAGTAACTGACAGCATTAAACTTGAGTATCCTTGAATCGATCTGCGAAATGTGTTTTTACGATTGCCATCATAAACTGCGCTCTCTACGAAACGTTTTATCATAGCAGACGCGGCGTATTCGCATCATTATTGACTTTATTAAAAAGGACAAAACTTCATTAGGTACTTTATTTCATTTTTATAGTTGTGTTAAATATTTACTATCGTAGTATCCATCATTAGATTCCAGTACCATTGATAATTCTATCGTGGAATCTTTGAGATTATCCCCTGACCTCTGCTAATAGGCGTATAAAATATATAAAAACTGTAACGAGGCTTTCCTATTGAGTGCTTTTACTAAACGAAATATTGTCCATAGATGTTTAGTAGTAAATATTCAAGTTGGTGGTGGTTATTAGTTTCTCAAGTACTACAAAATGTTTTATGTTAATGTTTATCACCATTTTTATCACTGTTAGCTGTTACCATTGATTTGTTATCCATGTTATTTGTCAAAGCTTTGCAGACTCCTAAAACATATATGTTTGTTTAAAACAATTGTGCTTGTGGATAATATTTTACAGTTTTGTAAACTTAGTTAAATTTGGTTTTTAAAATACATTCAAATACTTTTACAATCACACCGCAAAACAACAAAACAAAAACATTACTTAAAAGTTATGGTTTTGTTTACAAAATGTTAGGATAATTCCCTTTTACGGGTAAACAAAGAAGAGCGAAGGGTGTTCGTTGTCTACATGAAGCTTAGGTTTGCGGTTTCATGTACCACAGTTTAAGTAACGTAAACCGTTAGTTTTTCAAATTTCATGAATTTCGTAGAATTTTCTTGTACTAAGCTCTATATTTCTTATTCTTATTACCTTCTACTAAAAGATCTTTGAAATTAAAATAGTGGTTATCTCAAACAAAATAATTCTTATTTACGTAGTAGTTTCATAAAATAACATAAAAACAATAATACTTTTGTATCTATCGCGATGTAACAAATTAACATTTGCAACAAATTCACATATAATAAATTGAAAAATTATTAAGCCTATGATGAAAACACCAATAAATTGTCGGCCATATCCCGCGGAACAGTTGACTTCATTAAACGTCCAAGTACTTAGCAATTTTGTTAATTATCACCTTCATTAACTGTTAAATAGCTAGAGTAAAATACTGTTACGACTTGTACTGAGAAACTTCCAGAATATCTAGTGTTTCGCATCAGTTGACAAATGTAAGGTCATTGTTTAGTCCACAGAGAAAATTGTATTTATTTATTATCAAGAAATAAACAGTGACATATAAAAATATTGACAAAAAGTCCTATTTGCCTAATAATTATGTATAGATTTTTTGTATTACATTACACATAATACGACATAGTAGGTAATTTACATAAGCACACAACTGGAACACATAATATATAAATAATTATAAATAATTTTAGTAAAACTTTTTTTAAATACTGCAAGAGAGACGATGAAAGGATAAATATTATTTTATTCATTGATATAAAACTTACACGCACGTTTAATAAATGAGTTTTTTGCATAACATGCTTTAAAAGGTGCTCTATTGCCTCGGTACCGCAGTTGTATTACGGTACGACTGTAGTTCTGAGGTCTCAGGATCGATCGCCGGGTCGGGTCAAGTGATATTGCTCAGTATCAGAGTTTTTCTGCTCAGTATCATCCCGGAGTCTGGAATTTGTGCGTCCGATATGGTACCGCCTCCTGTCACATCTGGGACGGAACTAAGTTCGGCGAAATGTGGGTGGGTGTAGTTCCTCTATTTCACCTCTGCCCCTAACCCTTCGGGAATAACAGGCGTGAGCTTATGTTGTGTTATTGAATATAGAACTTTAAGCTTTTTTTTAACTTTCGACTTAAGTCGTGTTAAATATCAGCTTCATAACCATAATTTTTAAGACCAGAGTTCCATTTTTTAATTAATTTCTCAGAAGTGTACGGTCATCTTCATATAGATTCGAGGCTTGATTTGAGATACGACGAGAATGTTCTACCTATATTTAATTAATAAGTAAAAATTGTAAATGAAGTAAGTAAGTAAGTAGTAGTAAGTAAGTAAATCTAGACAGATTGAGGTTGTTATTTGGAACAATCAAACCAAAAACCAAAGGTAACGCGTAAAAACCCGTTAAAATTAACTGATTTTAATCAAACAAAAGTGTAATACGGGACATAAAAAATAAATTATAGAGAAGGAAGGTGTTAATGGTTGGGCAATGTGATGATCCAAAAATGCCAGTGCAAGGTGTTCACGCGTGTGCGTCTCAAACCGGCGACGTTATGCAATTGGCCGCGCCTACGCTCCTTCGATAACCCCTGCCTTGTACCATCCCTCACCCACTACTTCTATTGCACCGATGATGTTGCGGCACTGTAACTCGCGTCGTTAACAGAAGGAATATTGTTTTACTACATCTGCTTTTTACATAGAGTTGGTGAATGGTTGGTATGGCTGGTTGGTGGTAACAACCATTTTGTATTTATCAACGTAATGAAACCATAGTGAATGATGGTAGGGAATTGTCTAACGCTCACTTGGCTAACTATCACACTCTAGTTTGAAAATCTATGGCCAAACACCTTTGGTTGTGTTCCTGCAGCCAATTACGCAATGTATGTTTTTTCATCCTGGATCACATTGTCAGTTAATGAGGTAAAATTATGGTCAAAGTGCTGAAGCCATTTTAGTATACTCGTATTTGTAGAAATAAATCTGTGCTTTATTGGCCTTTTTATAGACTGATGACTATGTAGTTGAATTAGTATCATGTTAAAGCTCTTAAGGAAGCTAACTTCTCAACGCGGTATAAGTACAGATAAATAAATAAACATTTGTTGGTGGCAGAATGAACTTCCTTTTTCTTAGGTTTAAATCATTTATATGTCATTTGATCTATTTTGTGTTTTGATACTAGTTAGTAATTTAATGTTTAGTATTATATGTTAGTTAGTATAGTTATGGGCCAAACAGAAAACCTATGACAAATTTGTTGTGACACATGCCGAACTGGTGCCCTTTTCGACTTTGAATGCGTTATATGCTTAAGCAACGTATTATGTTCCGTAATTCACTATAGAATAAATGTTTCCTTCTTTATTATCTATGGCATTAAACGTAGGTTCATTACAAGATCCAAACTCATAATGGATGCAGTGTCCAAGCGCTCTACCGCTCAGAAATCAAAGATTCCGATAAAGAAATCCATACAAATAAATGGTGGTTTCAATTAATTATCTACGGAAGTAACAATGTATTAAATTTAACCGGTACGAATGCAACTAGTTTCACTTATAATATTTTTGATTACGATAAAGCAGCAATTAACAACACTCTTATTGAAAGCTCGAAAGTACCTGCTATGAATTTGTATAAATATGATTTCTTCACCTTTCTCGCATCGGCTTTCTGATTATATAATTGTGTATAAAATCCTTTATCCCTTTTACGTAAAATGTTACAAAAAATTGTGATAAATTAATTTATAAAGCGGATGTTTGTAATTTATGAGATCGCTGAACTTCAACACCACTGTCTTGTCACTTGCAACATCAACGTCCTTACGTAACATATCAACTTGATGACGTTCACTGCTTGCTATATAATGGATATACAATATAGATATTCGAGCATAGTAACAATTTTATATATACGGGAAGGATGTCTTCTGGGATTAACCGACATCTATTGCAGCGTTATAGTATCATACTGCTTTTGTTTTCCATTTCTTTAAGGTACACTTAGAACCTTTTTAAAATCTAATTACGTTCTTTTAAAAGCCAATATTTTTACTCACACGAATGAATATAATCCATTTTATCCATGGAACTCTTGTTATATACGCAGAAATGTGAAACTTACCTGAAAACAAAAAGCAAATATAATTAGAATTTATCTCTTATATAAATAACAAACGTTTCAACTTATTGTATATAATAAAATCTTAACCATGGAGAAGTTTTTTACTTCAACCAACACGACATATTATATTACGAGTATAATTATAATATTATAATTAAATTATATAAAGAGGTAAAATTTATTCTTTTGTTTGTTATCAATAAAATCAAAAACTACTAAAACAGATTTAAAAATTCTTTCACTTGTAGAAAGCTACATTATTAACAAGTAACAATAATGTAAAGATTTCTGTATACCCATACGAAAAGTTACCCAAAGAGCTATGAATAGGGCGATACTCAGAGTTTCACTGAGTGATTGAAAAAAGGAGATCCGCAGAAGAATCATAATAACCAATATTGGCCCGAAGAATTGCCAAACTTAAGTGTCAATAGGCTGGGCATATTGCTCGTAGAACCGATGCCAGATGGGATCAACGGGTTCTGGAAAGGCTGCTGCGTAAAGGAAGACGCAGCGTGTGTAGGCCAGGCCCCTCACAAGGAGGACCAACGACCTGGTGAAGGTCGCGGGAGTACGCTGGATGCGGGTGGCGCAAGACCGGTTGTTGTGAAGGTCTTTGGGGGAGACCTATGTTCAGCAGTGGACATTTTTCGGTTGAATGGATGGAAGGATATATACGAGGCTGGGGCTTTTCGCTAGTCGTACAATAATAAGATAAAAAATGATTATCGGCGTGTGTAAGACACGTAGTAGCTACACGCGTGATGTTTAAAACCGATCGTGACTAGATAGTGGGTCAACATCGTAATAATATTATTGTTGGTGGCTTACCGTGCACTTCGAGCACGTATTTGTCGAACGATGAGTAGGTACGGAAGATCAAAAGATTATGCACTTAAGGTGTTTACATGCAAATAACTATAAGCCAGAGATAGTCGACTAGCGACTTCGATATGTATATATATGACTTTGCGCGTATCTTAAGCATGTAGTTTTGGAATTTACAGTACCGTTCCACGTAAGTAGGTTTTAGAATTGAACGTAAAATAAAGCTTTGTGCTAGAAATCTAAGAAGAAGTATGACTCAATTTGTTTTATTTTTTTATTTTTAAAGCTTCCAACATTTGGTAAAAATGAATATTGACATAAATAAAATTCTACACAACATTGTGTAGAATGAATTTTCGGTGAAAGAAAACATCGTGAGATAACCACGGCCTGGTGGTAGGGGATTTTACAATAATGACGGCCTGGGTAGCTCAAGGGTTCAAGTTTAAAAATAATATGTGTGTTCCGACAGCATCACTTGAGCGCCAATCCAATTACCATATTGAACAACATCGTCACTTAACATCAATTGAGATTGTGATCAAAGCGTTGAGCCTGTACAAGTGTACATTATATTTAAAAAAAATGTCATTATTTAAAAAACAGAGATGCAAGACATTTATTTTGCAGTGTAAGTAATTTGTTTATAAACAAAAAGAAAATTATCATCTAGAATTAAATGCAAGTAGGTACACAAAATTTGACATAGATTATGTTTTATTACTAACAAAGCTAATTGAAGAGTGTTTTTTTTATGAACTGAATGTCATAGAAAATATATCACTGCAACAATTTATCCATCATACTAGATCTTTAGTTATATAATCTTGTTATACGTAAAAGAGGGTTAGTATATAACTTATCCAATATGCTGATATCTATCTTATTACTATGTATGTATAATTATTGTTTTTTTTAAGATTTATAAATTATTGGCTAACTAGCACTTCTTAACGTATCACTTGACGACTGGACACGCAGAAGGGCGGCAATTTTCAACGAGACTTATTTCTCAGTTTTCAATGCTAATATAAAAGAAATATTTTCATGTATTTATTTATTTTACAATTTATGTTTTAATAATTTCTAATTCTCACGTGGTTAATAACCATACTAAAATTTAAAATCTGTCGCCAAGCAGTTTCTCTAGACTTAGCGTATACTACATCGTCTCTTAACAGGTTTGGCATCTATATAAAGATAAAAAATAATATTATAAATAAAAGCATAAATATTTAAATTATACCTAAGAACCCATTTGAATGTGTTTCTAAATTGACTTCAAAAAAGACAAATGGCTTAGGAACCTACTTACACCGCAAAAAATTTATCTAAAGTACATACTTTGGTAGTACGTAAAAAAACTGGGTTAACATCTTTTAAATTATTTACCAGCAACGTCTTAAGTATGTATTCAAAATTGAGTTCCCATTTTTCACTCAAATAATTTATATACCGTATGAATAATTACCTTATTTATCGGTAAAAGTATTACATACTTACTTGTTCGACGACTTTTATCTATTATCAATTTGTAAGTAAATAATTTTGGCGCCAACTGTTCGATGTATGGAGAAAGCGTGTCGTATTTGAGCCTCGGGCATTACAACTTCGTTGTCAATGGCAAGAGCGAATTAAAAAAAGCAAGAAAAACGCAAGTGAACGTTTTTTTAGAGGGATCTCAATTGTCATGTAGCAGTTATTGTCTTTAATCCATTAATATACGTATTTGAACCGGTATTGTGTAATTTTGGTGACGTTTTATATGATAAATAAATATAGTTTAGTTATTATGCACATGTATTGAAAATAATGACGCGAAACATTTATTCTAAGGTGCCACGAAAACCTTATGGAGAGTTCTAGTGAGCAACCTGTTTTGCTGGAGCTTAGAAAGGTTGCCACAAAATTGAATACATAACTTAGCACATGACACTGGCTGAATTTGTGTACGTAAATGGCAGATTGTCCTTAACTAAAAAGAAATAAACAAAACATTTTGCCATTAATGACGTTTTAATAGATATCAGTATGCAAAATTTTAATTTAAAGTACTAATCTTTTATCTACTAATAATATCAGCATGTTTTTATGTTAGTGAGTGTACTTCACGTTTCACTTCTTACGATAGGGACCTACCACTGAAAAGGCATAAATTAAACGCTTTTCTGCGCTACTGTAGTATTCAAGGAATTTTTTAATTGGAACTACATTCTAGTTTCTGTACTTTTTATACAAACGTAACGGCGATCCTTATAAGTACTTTTTAAGTATCGAATAAGGCTTTATAATGATTTACGTGTACCGAATATTCTCTATGAGCAAATTGTTAGCATTTAGTTGTTAGATTTATAAGTACATGATTATTTAATGATTTTTTTTTTGGTTTGGGCATGTAGAGAGGATGGATGACAGAAGATTAACGAAACGAATTTATAAGGCGAGAGTGAATGGGCAAGTCGGTAAGGGTAGACCTAGGCCGAAAGTGTCTGGACCAAATCGATCACGTCGTAAATAAAGGCCAGGTGAAAAGTACCCATAACCGGCGAGCATGTATGAAAGAAGACGAAGCGAAAGAGTTGTGTCAAAATCGTAGCAAGTGGAAGGACGTAGTCTCTACCTACACCCACCGGAGAAAAGCGTGATGATGTGTATGCATATATACTTTTTTAATGGTTTGAACCGGATCATAGGTATTATGGTTTGATTTCACGTCAAACGCTGTGGGTTGATATCCTATCATACAATGAATGTGAATTTTCTGTTAAGGATCGTGATAAAATGCATGGTGGACTTTTTCGAAGGTATATAAGTGCATTCCGGTGGCATCACTTAAGAGCCAGTATCACCAGGCTTAACATATTAGCATTGTGGATGACGTCATAACTTTACATAAGGTAAGATTTTGATCAAACGTTAGACTTATAAATATAGTGTAAAAACACCTATTATCTAACGTTTATTTAAAGATAGTGAAAAATTCACACACGGTATTTTATCTCTTAACATAGTCTACATAATATTATATAAACGCCATTGAACTCAGTAGTAACGAAAAATCATTCAATTCGTAATACTGTACAATATCGAAATGCAAATACCAAACCATGCGGTTCAATTTTGTCCAAGACAGATTTTAATCATAGACCAATATATCATCATATGTCATATTTCTGTGGGAGTATTTATCTATACTAACAAATTAAATTGAAGTGTCTGTTTGTTGTTACGTAATTTTTATTTTATTTACTAAATAGATATTAATGTAGTTACGATACCTGTACCAGAAATACAATTTATGAAATTTTTGTTTCTCTATTTGTTTCGGGTAATCTCCGGAACGGCAAGACCGATTTGGACGCAACTTTCTTTTATATATAGCTGAAGGTACTCCGCGTAACTTAGGGTACTTTTGTTTTTCGAAAATAATTAGCGTTCCGGGGAAAAAATTAAAACTTATGAAATTGTGAATAAAATCCCATTCATCGCACAGTTTTACTGGTAGGTATTTGAATTTCTGAGAAATTACTTTATTTATTGTTAGCAACAAAACATTTTTTGGAACATAATTAGGGTTCCGTATTAAAAAAATTAAAAAGTATATTGTATAAGTATTACAAAGTATTACACAGTGATGATTTTTATGAAACGCAGGCGCAGCCACGGGCACACAGCTATAATAGTATACGCTAAGTGTAGCCTATTGTAGATCTTGTAAATTGTTAGTTTTCTCCCTCTATAGCTAACAAGTAGTTACAATTTATATAATATCTCAACATTTTTCGATAGTGCATTAAAAAATAATTGTTTTGCTGATTGTACTAACAAGTATGTTAAAGATTAAAAGGTATAAAAAATGACGTTGCTAGGTTTTTATACACAAAGTAAACAAAGTAAAAATTTAAAAAGTACACAAAACAAGATAAATATTGTATGTTAAAATTTAGGTTATGTTAATAATTACAATTAACATTGGTTATTCACTTTTTCCAAAGTTCCCAGTATTCAATTCTGTCGACAGGTCTCATGGATGCCTAGTTTTTCTTAGAAATATTTTAATAAAAAATAAATGCAATTTTCTTCTATCTAAACAAATTGTATATACAATGCAGGAACTACCCACTTATATACCTACTACGTAGACAATTAGAATTTAAATGTCAATTTGGTACACTTTATTGTTCACAGAAAGTGTGCAATATCCTCGTACGGTTACATAATCACACATCGTACCTATTATCTGGATCAAAGCAGCGGCCATTTTGTGTTCCAATTTTAATGACAAAGGTAACAAAAAAATGGACCAAGCGTATGTAACGTTCAAATATAGTCATAAAGATTACATAAAGGTTTCACTCTACTTAAATACTATGAAATGGATTTACCTGCTAGTATTTCTAAGCCGAAGACATATTTATAGAAATAAGAGAGTTTTAAATCAAAAAAACCAACAAGTTATTAACTATAATTATTATTTATTTTATTGCTATTTAATTGGTACAATGTACATTTTGAACATATTAGATAACTTAAAATTTAAATAAGTAATCAAAAGGTCAGTTATGTTAAATATATTTGAATTTATTACTATAAGTAGTTATAATAGTTATCAAAAACTGATATTCGTATTTGCTTTTATTAGCTATCAATTGAAATGATTTATGTTCTGAATTTTATTAGTGAAACACCCGTTGGAGCTGTCATTTCACATAATATTTAAAGAGTTATTTTTATAAAGTAAATATGTTTTAATGTTATTATTTTAATAACAATAACAAAGCCATGGTATATAGTTAACTATGTTACATATGGTACATGGGTTTTGCTATAAGGGAAATAAATATTTTATATTCTCTTTTGTGGAAATAGTGTTTCTTGGTTTCTTGAAATATATTTGAATAGGCTCGACTTATATCTTCGACTATCATTTTACCTGATGTTAAGTGACGATCTGGTTCAGAATGTTAAGCCTTGGATTTCTTGCTGGTGGAACATGTGCACATATATATGTTTGTCGACAGATTTTCAAGCCATTAGAGCTTTGGTGCCATCTCGTATTTTCTTTCGTAGAAAGCTTAAGCTAATTATAAGAAAATTCGAAGCGGATTTCGAACCTGCGCCCAAAAATGCGGTATCCGATTACACTATTGCTAGGCCATTATCACTTATATTGTATAACTATTTTTTAATTGACACAATTACGTATTACGGAAAATGCAGACGATATTATAAAGGTTTGAATACATAGACTTAGATAAACACAATTTTTAAATTCTTTTTAATAAAAGGAATAAACGCCTCGTATAGAAAGATAAAAGTATAAGAGTTTTCATGACAACTTCTAACGTTATAAATGAAATGACATGAATCTCATCGTGTATGGCTATCAATTATGTTATGTGCCTACTAATGTTGATAGAGAGGTAGTAAGTCGATTTATACTGCGTATTATTGGCAATTTATATATGCTATAACATTATACAAATTACATGTCTTTCAGTTAATTACTGTAATATATAAAGATATATTATGAATAACTATTCTCAGATATCTTTTCTATTTTCATTTCGATTAATAAACGCGTAATTAAATGTACTAAGTTATTTGCTGACCGTAAGAATAAATCGTGCTTGAATTTTGGTGGTTGTACGATGGACAAAGTATTTTTTATAATTTTTTGCGTCCAAACCATTTTTATCACAACCACATAATGTCAAATAATATACTTTCTAAGTTAAAATTTGATATTTTGAATTCTGATGAGGTCTGAAGTCGTTTTATTTTGTATCCAGCAATACTGAGCAATCCTTAACTTTGTCTTTTCGAAATTTGATATTTACACATGCAAAATATAAATAACAATAAACATCAAAAATTCTTTTTTCAATTTGGGGCCTGAAAAGGCACTTATGAACGCCAAAAAACTACCACCGACTCGGAAAAACAGTCCAGTCGCGAAGAGCTGTCAAGAAACTTGATCTGGGGGATTTTTTACAAAATTACATTAGATTATATTTAGATTAGCTTATTACTATTTTGAACTCTATAATTGCTAAACTTTTGGACCTGTTGTTAAGTGGTCCGAAGTATTATTAGGTATAACTATGTTTTCGCTCATTACAACCTAAGGCTCATAACAAGTAGGATAATTAGATTCCAACCTACATCCATAATTTCTGTAACTGATCTTTGAGACAGTAAAATAATTCAAAATTACATACAAATTTACCATTGTAAGACTTTATTGTATTAACTCAGTTTAAAACGCCTTTGTTTAAGATACCGACCGACCAGTTGCTGAGTATAAAGTAACTACTTACTATCCCTTATCTAGTAAGCTAAATAACTTCTGAGTGAACACTCAAGATAATTTGTACCAACTCCTCGTCGCTTCAAAGCCGCAAATTCTTGGAAGATGACTGATACTAACTGCAGACACTTTTACAACTTCATGCAAAATGTAATTATCATATTTTACAAAGATAAATATGCGTATAAATCATTCGTAAAACTTTGGTAGAGTTTTGCATGTCAGTTGGATAATTATTATTGTCGAGGTAGATAGATATGTAGAGTGTTTTTCTGTCCCTTAGATGGTGAGGTCAAAAGTTATCTTACAATCGTAACCGGACTGCTGTGTCCCACAAAGGTTTGCGCGAGATGCAATTTTGCATTACGAAAATTGTTTACTGTTGTCCGAAACCACTTTGTTCTCGGGCTTCTAAAATGTTGCATCGTTTAGTGCAAAACGAGATTCGTATCTATTCATTATCTACTTTAAAGGGTATTAAAAGAAAGTCCATATATAATAATAATCAAAATGGAAAGTTTTATATCATTAGCATAATTTTATAACAGTGAGTAAATGTGTGTTTAGAAATATTTATAAGACATGATATAATTTTCTGAAGTTAGGAGAATTCTGAGAATCCACAAAAAAACTCCCTTGGAAAGTTTGAACAAAACAACACTATTTTGTTGATTAGGAAAAAAATACAAAATTGATTTAAAATAACTCGTATAAATGGCAGTAAAAAAGTAAATTAAACAAGAGCTCAAGTAAGCAACATTTTAGCGAATTGGACCGCGAATATAAGTTGCAATGTCCCTCTGTATCGGGCAATGTTAACAAATGTTATCGGCCCGGTCGAGGTATGTTGCTGACATGCGGTTTATTAATGACACTGGAGCGAACTAGATGTAACCGGAAATATCTTGTTATTATTATCTATAGGAGAATAGCAAAATTGAATTATGATTTCGCATTTAAGGATTTTTGTGGGACGTCTTCTTTTGTTCTTAAAAGATGGCGTTCATATTTTAGTGATACTTTTTTAGTTAGCGAATATCTTATTTATTAATTTACATACATTAAACTTCACCATTATTTAACTATGAATGAATTCTTTATTGCACCAATAATCTGTACACTGGCGAACTTAATGCCACAAGGCATTTTCTACCAGCTAACCAGCGATAATGCGGAAATAATACATTAAAAAAGGTAGTATTATTTGAAATAACTTTATAAATTTAAACATACTTACACACACATACAAAAAAAATATACATATATATATATATATATATATATATATATATATATATATATATATATATATATATATATACATTATTAAAATTACATAATTAGATAACCAAAGTTTACAAATTGCGTGATCAAGTTATTCTCTGAATTTATATGTAAAACAAAATAACAATTATTATTATAAATTGTCAGGTCTATAATGAACATCTGTTGCTTTGATATGATTTTCGAAATTTATCAAACAGGTTAATTTTTATGTGTAGTAATAAATAAGTTTAACGTATCTATTCCAGTTAAATCAACGTAATGTATATTTATATATATTATTTACTTAATTGTTGATGATATCCCATGTATAGTCCGGTTATCATATAAATCATGTTTTTATTGCACTGAATAAACAAGATACGAAATGATAGTACGTACGGCTTTAATCATTCCCTGAGAACGTCAATAACTTACATTTTCTCGTTAAATATCAAGTGGATTGACTTATTATAAACTACTGAGAATAATAATTATGAATAGACTTTTTACTATCCTTTATGGAGTAATAATATTATATGTAATTTAAAAAGTTATTATTAGTATGTTTGAGATATTTCTGTAGAGGCGATATTTCTTATTAAAAGTGTCTCCTATCCAATAATCAAATCAGATATCTAGTGTCCGGTATCAAGTGTTTGTATGTAATCTCAAAATAACAATTTTATTTATTTTAACATTATTTTAAATACATATGTATTTATACATACTATAAAAATGCCAAAGATAGAATTTTTTAAATTTTTGTCTGTGTCTGCCTGCTGTCTGTTCCCGGTGATCTCCGGAACGGCTGAACCGATTTTGACGGGACTTTTTTTGTTAGATAGCTGAAGTTATTCCACTTATGTTTTTCGAAAAAATTAGAGTACCGTATAAAAAAATTAAAACGATGTGAAGAACATATGAAACGCGGGCGCAGCCTAGGGCACACAGCTAGTCTTTATAAAGTAAACTAATTGGGTCCGTTGAACTATTACGTTTATAACAATCTTTATTTATTTTACGTTGTCTGTAATCCTATTATTTTAAGCTAGAAACGGATTTTAAGATATGATTTTCACACATATCAGATAAATATGTCTAAGATTTTGCCTACGTAATAATACTGGAATTTTAGTTATTTGGGGGCCCCAAATGCTTATGATATTTTACACTAAAACTAAATTATAATTATACACGCTTTACCCTAAATAATCGATTATTTTTTATGAACTTGATTATTATTTGAGTATTGAATGCCGTTTATTTTATTTGTAAATTATGATAAGTAATGGCTAGATGACAATGTTATACATAGGGTTCTGTAAGGAACCTTGAGACTCTTGAATCTTGTCAAAATATGTCAATATATTCTCTAAATGTACGTCCACATGGACACAGCAAAAGTCAGAATCACGTTCAATTGGATATTCAGAAACTATCCTCATAGCTTTATAGGTAAGAGTATTCGGTTTTACAATAAGATCCCAAGTAACATTACCGATTTACCTGACAATAAGTTCAAGTATTATGCCAAGCAAGTTTTAATCTCAAAAGGTTATTACAGGGTGGATCATTACGTAAACGATAGTGATGTCTGGAATTAACCCACATCTCTGTGCTTCCGCTAACATTATTAAGACTATGATTTGTATAGTTTTGTTTATGAAAAAAAAAAAATGATATGTATTATATTTATTTTAAAAAAAGAACCAGATCGAGTTTCTTGCCGGCTCTTCTCGGCTGGGTTGTTTTCCGAACCGGTGGTAGTGTTTTAGACGTTCATAAGCGCCTTCTTAGGGCCTAAATTGAATAAAGATGTTTTTGATTTTGATTTTGAGTCAAACAACGGGTGAGATGAATGTTATTGAAAAACACGCTAACCTTTTCAGACGCATTTTTTTCTTCGTTTTCACCATGGCACAGATTGAATGCCGTGCCCGTTTATGTGGCCGGACCATAAAACATGCCATGTGATTGCTATCGGCATTCCTTGCCCTATCGGCGGGTATTTATGGCGAAATTTTATCACACACTGGGTTCGGTTGGGGGTTACCAGGTAATTGGAAAATCTGGAGTTTACGAATATGTTATGTACATTTTATCGATTCTGTAAGAACAGTACAATGTATCGAATGATACATTGTATTGTATGATTACACTCTGATAGATGTGGTTATCTCTGGAATCTAATAAACGTGTATCAATAAATAGTTATCGTTAGCATGCAAGCCTACAAATAATATTCAAACACAGTGCGCCTAAATAGCTGTTATTCTATCTAGAGTGATTTTGTTGGACAAAATACCTCTATTCAAAATAGACGGAGGTGTAATAAACTAAAATAAAATCGTTATGAAATAAATGAAACAATTGTAACATAGATTATTAGCGATAAATAAATTGATGTTTTGTTATGGGAATTAACATTGTGTCATTTCGATGGTCCTTTACCCAAAATGATTTCGCTAAGAGAAACTACCGTATTGAAGCTTAAACCGTTTTGGAACTAAAAAGTTAATTTATAATTTTTATGAAATAATGATAGGATAAGAATGATATTAAGTGATAGGACCTACTCTAATATGAAAAATCATGTCAATAAAAAACCACTAATCACCACACTTGGCTGCTAAACAATGAAGAAAAAAGAAAAACTGGAAAGCCCTAACATTTTTTTTGAAATTCTAGCAAATAAGTTATTTTTGAAAATTCAATAATTACGTGGATTGCATATTGTACGTGTTATAACGGTCTTTCTTTATAATAGTAAAAAAGAAGAATCCTCTTATTTAATTATTTTTAATGTGGCAAGGCCCAGTGTACACCGCGGAACAAGTTCCAAACGAACGTGGGACGGACGAGCCCGACCCACATTTTAATCTCAACTGATAAACTCTTGTTATTATTTAGAAATATTTACATTTTATAGCTATGTAATGAAACTGATTACTTAAGCTACACATAAACGGCACAATAATTAGAATTTATAGAGCTGCTCGCGTGACAGACACTAATTGATCTATATCCTAAGAATTCGAAAGTAGTTTTTCTCTCATATAAAATATCATATAATAAAATGAGTTTCTTTAGAATTAATTAATTTAACATTTAACCAAGTCTGTTTAAGGGATAACATGTAAAACAAGCTTATTTAGAAAAGAGTTATTTTTTTTATTAAGTCTGAGATGGTTGATGATATAGTTTCAACCACATCTAGATGTTTACTGGGACAGATAATGATTATAATCTGCGTCCAGCGGCGGCGGCCCTTGTAGCGCCCGTGTGCAACCAATATACTGGCGCCCTCTAGTGAGTGCGCGGTAAAATGGAATATTTAGTTATATTTTCAAACGACAATTCGGTAGCAATTTATGATGTCGGGTAGGAATTTTAACCATCTGTGTCGGCCATAACACGGATGCAGGGTTTTTGAGAGCGTTGGCGCTTTTTGTAGGTACATCTTTATAGGTGTCGCGAGCGTTGTCTGGCGCCCCCCGAAAACCCGCGCCCGTGTGCGCTGCACACCCTGCATTATGGGTAAAAATGGCTCTGTCTGCGTTCTAAGCTGACCTATTTCTCCGAAAAATAGCTTATCTCTATGTAGTCGTAGTCTGTTTGGATACAATCACACCTAATGAGGCGAGTGATTGATAACAGTGTAATCTTTTCTCTTATGTATTATAAAAGGCAACGCCTCTCTGTTTTTTTGTCAGTTTGTTGGCTTATAGTTCGAGAAACACTACGCGACTCTTCTTTGAAATCATATTATCATAGACGAACGTACTGTTACACTACGTTATATTTTTAGACTATGTTATTGTCACACTAACTTTACATTCGTTACACAATGGTTGGTGCTGACTATATTCGAACCCCCAACGCCCATATTATTTGAGTCAGCAATATAAAATATATAAGCCGTACATTGTAATTTTAAATTCAGTTCTCTCTTCGTCCTTAATCGCTCCATAGCGAACTGACTTCGGAACCGGCCTTAGGCCTGCCGGTCAGCTTAGACAGAGAAAGACTAGCTAGTGTGTAGTGTTAGTTGTAGGTGAGGTCCTCTAATGTAATAATGTAAATTTATTAAGAAACAAATTCCAGTATTAAACGGTTTTTTTTAATAATCAGCTAGGTCTCCGTAACATTTTTCTGACAAAGTTTTAGTTCAGTAAATAGTATGTGGAAAAAGTATATTATTGCCTTGAAATATTCCTTTAAAGTAAAACATTAGATATTTTATTGATATAATGCAGAAAATAATTAAAACTAAAGGAAACTTATATGCGAATGCCAAGCCAAGAAGATTAGGTACAACTATCAAACCTTAATAAAAATTCTAGTAATGCTCTACTGTCAATACAATAAAAAAATGTGTAATAGTAGTAACAACTGTTGATACTATCAATAAAAGTTATTTATATAAAGGATGAAATAGCTGCCAATAAATCGTTATAATTACTTTTGAATTATTACTTACTTATTTATTGTACTGTAAAAGTGCTCAAATCAAATAATTTTGATACATTGACCGAAAAGCACATGTCATTATATTTTTGAAATGGCAGTTGTGGTTTGCGCGCGCTTTTGCTTGTTAGCAGCGAGAGTGGGCGCGCATTTTTCACCAAGATGGCCGACATTCGTTAACTTCTGGCGCCAGCCCATTCGATAACATACATGTCGATTTATGACTCGCTTTCATTTCATTACTTTGCAGTCAGTCGTATCCGTACACATGTAGAATGATATTTGATTGAGTTTGTTCTGAGAAATAAGATAATATATTTATTTATGTTAAATCATAATTTTTAAAGTAAAAACTTCTTTAACGGCATTGAGGAATTGGCAGTAAAGAAAAAACTTATTCGCGTTAGTTACTAATGGAATGTGACATTAGCTGTCAACCTGCTGTCAACGATATGGAAAGTTTATTTTTCTTTTCTTATCTTGGCATCGCAGAAGCATTTGCCAATGTCAATGTTTTGTATCAAAGATTTTTTAGTAATGTTGATGATTTAACCATTGTATTAAAAACATAGGAAGTACGTATAAACAATATAAATTTATGACTGAGAAAATGGATTAGGATCTTCTGCACTATTTATATATACGCAACATATCATACTAAATTAGTCAATTGTAAATAATTATTCGTGCTATCAATAAACAACAACAAAAAACAGTCTTTTTCAACGTTTTCACTTCTGATGGTAGTCCCCATGGCTGCCTAGCTTTTTTTTGTTACAGCATATTTCAAATAAGTAATTATTTATAAAATTCAAGATTTACGAAATAACCAACGTAACAGATTATTATCTTAGAATTCATTAATTTCACAAGCACTATAATGACCTTTTGTGGTGGAAGAAATATAAATCATGTGTCTAGAAATGATTTATTGTTGTTTGTAGTTTTGCAAGTCGCGTGGGTTCCCTCTATCAACTTATATCAGTCTTTATTGTGCTGGAGAGATTATATCCTTTACAGTTCAAACTTGAAAGACATCTTTCTATCTAATCATTTCCCGATGTTTATGATTTACGATTTGTTTATATTCATTGTTTACAATAGTAGCGAAAGCAGAAATTTATAAATAATAACACAGAATTGGTGGATTTTATATTCTAAGAAGACAGAATTTTAAATAATTCATCAAAACGCTCTCAAAGAAGAATTGTTTTCAAGGGAAACATTTTAATGGGCTTGTTGTCTAATGAATGCTCATGTCGTTTTGGCTGGAATATTTAAAATAAACTACAATATATATATATAAACGTATCATGAATGACTGGTGTAAAAAGTAAATTGATTATAATTTTGGGACCTAGAAATCTAGATTTAGTGAACATTAAATATTGGAAAAAAATATTTATTTCCAACAGATAGTTAAAAGCAAATAATTTCGTTGCATGGTTATTTTTTTATCCGTTACGTTATGAATAGTTCTTTCTTAACCTCTATTCTATTAAATACTTTAATGTTTTCTTAGTGTTTTTTTTTTCATATACAATTATTATTACAATTAACGATAAATCTAAGCCATAAATAGATACAGTACCTAGTATATCGCCTTCATTATTTAGAAATTGACTAAAGAGAACAGTTCGATTTGACGTTGACGATTCAATCGCAGGCCTTTTTGGGTACATATAACCTAATTTAATTTGCAAATAGTAAGGCGCCTCGCCTCTACTACTGTCTTGTAACAAACTAATTAGTTTTAACAAGGCATTCTGTTATCTGTACTCCTTTGCTTTTATCTCATTGCGAAATTGATTAGTGGTTAAAAATAGTTTACCTTAAAAAGGGTTACTTATTGCGTTATTTATTTTATTTTACTTTATAAAAGCCTACCTGTTTAATGATTATATTTTATGAAATGATTCTCTGATACGATTGCGCCAATTTAAGGCATTTGAAAGCTTCGATAGGAAAATAAGCCAAATGAAATAACCACACAAAGGTACATCTAATAATACAACCTTAAATGAAAATGAAAAGAAATTAAAAATAATACTTATTGTTTTTATTCATTTTTATACACTTAAAGCCCAAAGAAGATATCTTCAAGTATTTTTTTATCCTTTTCCGATTTCCATATAGATACCGTGTAAATTATTATAATGTTAGTGTCTGCTGCAAATAAATACATCTGAAGCCACAATTAGTTATTTATTACTACAGCGAAATATGATAAATTATCTAAACGTTATTTATGTTTATTGGGTAGACAAACATTATTCATATTTTTTGCGACAGAAAATACATTTTCGTTTTTTAGAAATTTGACAAATTTGTAAATTTTTTGTATAAAAATTTAATGTCCGGCTTTTTTCTTGATTGAAATGTATTCAATCCAAATGACGCTGTTCCAGAAATAAATATTATTTTATGAAATTTATTAGCTTTATAGATTTAATGCAGTTTTATGTATTCTTGGTTTACCTGTAGCTTTAGCTGTAAATTGAAACAGATGAAATTATTAAAAATAACTTTCAGTTTATTAGCACCAAATAAATATTTTCCACATTATGTTTTTTTTACACGTTGTAGGTTCAGTGCCTTGACCACAATTTCACCTGATGTTAAGTGACGAAGTGGTTCAAGATGGTAAATACACTAAAGGTTCTAAAGCATTGCTGCCGGAATACACCAGTTGGTATTTAGCGACAGGTTTAGGTTATGTTTTAGTCAGGTGCTAAAATCAGTCTAACAAAATTTCAAGGCATTTTTCAGTTTAGTCTGGCTAGCTACCGACCTCAAGTTGGATATATTTATTCGCTAGTTATATTAGAGAGCTAGTTTCTATTCTAAGTTAATAATGTGTCCTAGGATTTTTATTATCGTCACTTAATTTTAGGTGTGTGATATATACCTTTAAGAGCGGCCACATACAGTCGGATTCTGTTTCGGAAAATTTGATTCGAACTATCGAGTCGGAATTTCGAACGCAGTAAATGCATACAAATCATTAACATACGGTAGTTTTCCGTTCGTAGTTATTCCGTTCGTTTATTGACCCTTGTTATTCCGAACGGAAATAAACGTAAGTTTGTGAAATACGAACGGAATTGCGATTCGATATTTCGAATCGAAACTCCGAAGAGATATTTCGACTGTATGTGGCCGCTTTTAAGAAGGCTCAAGATTAATCAGAGAGTAATGACGAGGGCTATGCCCAGAATTATCCTACGTATTCGAGTCCAATATGACGAGATTCGCAGATAAACCAAAGAAGGCTGGTGGCGCAAGCCCTGTCATTGTTGAGTTCCTTAGGAGAGGCTTATGCTCAACAGATTATGTCTTTATATTGATTAGATGATGATGAGAATTATGTTATTAGTATTCAAAAGTTCTCATAAATTATAACTGAAAAATACATTTATTTATATACTAATAGATAAAATTCAAGTATCTGTTTGTAACATCAAAATAAAAACTTTTTATTAAATACATATGATTGTATAAACGGTACTTATGCCATAAAAATTCATAGTGTACAATTTTACTGGTAGGTGTTTGAATTTGTGAGAAATATCTTTGCTTTGAGTTAGTACCAACAATAATGTCAGAAAAATTAGTAGGGTTCCGCGTAAAAAATTAAAACACAAGAAATTGTGAAAAACCTAACGATTTGATGTACAGAACCATGACAAACATTAATTTCCAGTGATTATTTAAAAACTATATTACGTAGTGAAAAATATTTATTTGGGAAACACGTATTTAATAAAATACACATATGGAATTGCATAACGATATTACATAAACCAGTAAAGTTTCCACTAAAATTAAAATGAATGAAAGTAAATATAACAAAAACCTCTACCATTACAACATTAATATGGTACACTAGAAATCTAAAACTATTTTCAGCAATTTTTTAAAGGAACTGATGGGGCATGCAAATGTATCAATTTTAGTAAAAATCTTATTATGTATATCGCACGAACGAAATAAATATGTGTTCTTCACATACCTCGTTGGTGCAAAATGGATTTTAAAAAGTAAGTGGTTTCTGGAATTTGTGCGAAGCCGCGGCCACACAGCTAGTTGTGCAATAATTTTCACTCAGAATAATAAGATTAAGGACTAGTTTCAGTGAATCGTAATTTAAATCCAGCAGACCAGCGCATATAGCAATGATAAAGTTGTAATGAAAGCTATGGTTCATTATAAATTGTCATTACGATAGATATCGGCTTGCCTACTGTAATTGGCAAGCGAGAGCTGCAATTGAGCAATTTTATTATTATTCAAAAGGAAATTAAATTAACTTTATTACCGGAAAACCGTTAATGTTGGTAACGAAACGATATTTAACTGATAATTGTATATGACAATGTTGTTAAATGTTCTGTTGGGCAAGTAATACGACAACAATAAAATAATTTTAATATTAATTATACGTTTAGGCGTATATCAATATGGTCACAGTGTATTCTTCTTCTTCTTAGTTAATGGCAATCTGTGTGTACACACAATTTGTGCCAATGTCATGTAGGTAAGATTTTCAATCTTGTATCAGCGTTACCAAGCTCCAACAGAACGGTGGCCTATCCTGCTCGAACTTTCCATGGAGCTTTGTCGGCACCTCAGAATGTATGCTACGCGTTGTCTTCTATAATAAACTTAACTTGAACACAATAACTAAACTATTTCACACAAACGCCACCAAGATTACATGATATAGAGTCAAGTACACAAGTTTAATGAATTAAAGAAAACAATTGCTACATGTCAGACTGAGATCCCGCCAAAAAACCCCACAGTGTATTCATAACAAAAGGAAGCCATGAAGAAATGATTATAAAAAAATATCTAAGTTCGCGGCAACGTTTAAGAAAACGTTCATGTTTCTAAATTATAATTACTTTCTTTAATTAATATATATAATAGTTCAATAAACGCGAAAATGGTCACAGAAACCGATTTATAAAAACAAATAATCCTGCCGTTCATTATTATATTGTATAAAACATAGCTTGCAATACTTTTGGTATATCAATATCATTAAATTATAAACAGAATTTAAACGAAGCACATTCGTGTGACACTGTAAACACACATTGTTTCTCGTAAAATGTAATTGCCATGGCAACGTTACATGCGTGATTCGAAATTCCTCACATTGTTAAATATTTCGCAAGACGTTGTTTTTTTGTGTAATTTTATAACTTCTCTCACATTATAACAGTAAACATTAATAATTAGTTATATACCTACCCAATTTTAAGTATTAAATTATATAATTTATGATGCAATAAAATTATTTTCCAAATGTATTAATGGTGTAGATATTTAATTTAATTAGTTTGGTAATATATACAGATATATCATTCCGGTAATTTTCAAAACACTTTGAATAAACTATCATATTATTTGGTCCATTTTCATCTGTCAAAAGTATGTATACTTAACTTGCATTTTCGATTCAAGTCTTCGATTCGAGTCTTAATCTTGGCCTTATTTTTGAAGTGAAAATTTCTTTAGCAGCGTTAGCGATTCTCGTTAGGGGAAAAACTTACATATTCGCGTTACCAATGCTATGACGTCAACCGTTATCATGCTACATTATGTCTAGTATAAGATGGCGTTTAAGTGCTGGCGCTCAGAGATAAATAATAAAATGTATACTTACGCAGCCTATCGTATGTTTTTATTATGAATAAACTATATGAAAACGTATATATTATTGCTTGGAGCTTATGCGGTAAATGTTAGGCTATGTTAGTAATTTCAATTAAAAAAAATTAAACATTAAGGCAACAGTTTTTCCAAAGTTTCGAGTTTTCACTTATGTCGGCAGTCTCCATGGCATGTTTTTTTTAAATACTATCTTAGTAATAAATAATATCTACATATACTTATATGTTTTTGGACGCACATATTTTTTAACCACGTACCTACGTGTATGTATGATTTAACAAATAATTGAGGCATAAAACAAAGATAAATTACCGCGGAGTGCGGGTGGCGTTGTCTTTGCCGGTAAATTGCGGATCTTAATTGATTGGACCGCGGCCATTACGCGCCATTGGCTTTCGGTTAGGGCTGCCACCGTCATTTGTCCTTTATCCGTACACGACGCGTTTAATCATGTGTTAACAACCGTATTCGATAGACAAATCGTGCGAAATTTGTATATTAACTCTGTTTTTTATATATATAATTTGATAAACCTTTGTATTTATTTCATTTTAAAGGAAGATTATATTACGATTGTGTAATATTATAGACGTTCAATATTTATATTTATACAGTAGCTGTGCGCCCGCGTTTTATATATTCTTCATTGCGCAATATAGTTTTTAATTTTTTTACACGAAACCCTAATTATTTGCCTAAAAAAATATTTTTGCTAAGAGAAAGCAAAATATATTTCTCACAAATTCAAGCATTCGTCAATAAAACTGTGATATCGGATTTTAATCAAAATTTTATAAGTTTTATTTTTTTACGAGGAAACCAAAATAGTTTTTGAAAAATAAAAGTAGTCTATGTTACGCGGAAAGTAACTTCAGCTATCTGCCAAAAACGCTCTTGTCAAAATCGCTCCAATTCCCGAGATTACCCGGAACAAACAGACAGGTAGACAACAATTTAAAAAATTGTATTTTTGTTATAGGTATCGTATATACATTATTAGGTATGTATTTAGTAAAAGATTGTTATTTTGATATTACAAGCAAACAATTTTATTTAGTAGTGTATACATTTAAAAGTATTGTGAAAGTTGTCACACAACCAAAATAAATTCACTATTATCAAATCTTCGTCGCATTGATAGCTGGATATTAAGGCAAAAATATACATAATGAGATGGTCATGAGTTTACTGACATTTTTAATTAATGTAATTATAAGTACGCTACATTATAAATCACATAAGAAGTCATCTGAAAAGTATAATACACTTACCGGATTACCCTTGTTACGTACATTTATAAAAAAAAAATCCAAAACAAGTTCACAAAGCCGTCAAAGGGGAGTTTCATCAAAACATAAAACTGGTTACAACTGTTACAAATCAAAGGATAACATGTAACAAACTGTAACAAATCATGTTTCTTTGTAAATCAAGCTGTCAACACGCGCCCGCGGGTTTGGAGGTTCGCCAAAATTCTTATGAGTATTTTTTTCCTCACCTTCGAAGTTTGAGAGGAGTTATTACATGTAGATTGTTTAAAAAATAAAGTCGAGAAAGCAATATGTATTAACATAACAAAATGTAAAAGAATAAAAATACGGATTAATATTGAGCTGAGAATTCGCAGGTTGGATATCCGTATACGGGTACGTACTTTTACACAAGCACAATTTAGTTTGTGTCTATAACGCAAACACACAACATATTTATAGTCTTAAATATTAGATGAAATATCAACTAGAACTATTCGTAAGAAAATTCTATTGCAAATTCAAACAGAATTGCACGAACAAAACGTTTAGTTTATGGATGACGATAAATCGGCACATCACAAAACCATCACGTATTCTTTTATGCATTAGTGAGCGAGGGAGATATACGTCGCTCGTGCCCTCACGTCGCGCCGCTTTCCGTTGTTGCAAATAATCGTTCAGTGACAACCCTTTGCAGTTTATTTATAATATGTCGCCCGGAATTATGGTTGACAACAGCTGCATTATTTTATTTACATATTTATTTTGATGTTCCCGTATTTGTAATAGGTATTTTATTAGTACTAGTTATACGGGTGGCGTGTATGAAGTCAAAAGATTTCCTAGTTATCTTTAATGTTGTAATCATTTAAGTTATTTTATTTCCTAGACTATTTGTTTGAATTTACAAATTTATGACCGAAGCAATACTTGTAAGATGTAGATTTATTTTATTAACAATGTTTCTATGTAAGTTTTATTATGCTTAATACATACATATTTCCTATTTCGGAACTGGATAGAGTCAAATTTATAGTTGGTCAGAAACTGGCAATTTTTTTATACATGAACAACGTTGATATTATTCCAATTGTAATAGGCGACTTGTACTTTTTTAATAATACGGATGACATACATACTTGATAAATAGTAATAATAAGCTAAAATAATAATAAATAATTCATACAAACGTTTCGACCTACTAAGTCTCTAGTCGTATGTGTAAAACCTTCTCTTTGTCCATTTAATTTACACGACAACTAACGCCTTACTTACGATCGTGATATGCGACATGCAGTTAAGTATGTTTACCGCCATTTTACCTCGAACAAGGTTCTAAACGATTGTGAAATGTTTTCCAATATTAGTAGTCTATTTTTTTTTCTACGAGTTTACCCGGCAGGTGTAAATTATAACGTATTTTTTCTTCTGTTTTATAACATCTACTCGTAGCATGTTAGAGTTATGGTAATTGGAACTAATGATGTATGATAATATTACGAACGAAATAATATATTAAATAAATGGACATATAACTTTATACTACTTTTAACATTTAAAACAACATGATAAATCTACAGAAAATAATTCATAACATCTGCTTGAAAATATTTTTAACTATACCTACCATAATATAAAATTGTTTTATATAATATACATTTATAATTATAGATTAGACATATGTAGAAATCTTGATGATTTATGTTACAATTGAGTCAAAATCAAAATCAAAATTAGATTAATAGGACATTTAAAGCTGTTATTAGTTGATATAAATTTAACCCCTTGAGCACTAACCTGGCGTTTACGCCAGCTTTCCATTGTTTTCCTATAGTCTTATTTTTATTATGGGTAATCGACGTAATAATGATAGCTGAGGTGTACCTCGGTCGAATAAGGTTTGAACGTTATGTAAGGTTATAAACTTTACAATGAGATTAATATGACACCATAACATAGTGGTAATGTGTGTTCTAGTGAAGTCTTGAGACCAGTTAGAAAGTCAATTTGAAAATATCTTGTCAAAAAACATATTAATATGTTTCAGTAGTTAGTCATACAATACTTATCTGATTGACGTATGTATATTTATCTCAGAGCACATTTATGAGATTGTAAGGGTCGAAAAAAATATTAAGTACCCTCTTTACTCCTCCCTGTCAGCAATAGTAAGCAAAGCTCTTACCCCCCCCCCCCATGATTTCGTAAGCATTGGCATAATTTTGAACGAAATAACGAAGATTAATAAGTATACATTGCTATAATATAATAAATAATTATATATATATATATATATAAATTATATAATGCTTTTATATAATAAGTATATATTACTTATGTAATCATTATTCGGCCACCCCCGTCCAGCATGTTAGCAAAAATAAGCAAACCATCAACCTCCATAAATGCTTACGTAATATTTGAATAGACCCTAAAACAATAAAAAAAGATGTTTACATGTTCGACAACCCTATCGTTTACATAGACCGTCACGGTGGGCGCGGTCGATTTATACGACATGCCGAAATTTAGACGTGACTCAGTCCATATATGCATCTTGCACGATAATATGCATCTCACACACAATGCAAAGAGGTGTTTCGTACAATTGAAATCGTGTCTCGCAGAGGATGATATTATGTGGTCTTATTTTTTGTAAAATATTAAAATTATTCTCAGAATTTCAAATAAGATTTTTGGAGATTTAAAAATTAACATTTTAAATAGATACATTTGAAGGCAAGAAGTAATGTGTAGTTTCGCTAGAATCAAATATATATGTCTATTTACGTGCCGGTGTGTGTGTGTGTGTGTGTGTGTGTGTATTTTGCGTATTTGTATTTGGATAATGAGACATAAATGTTTATTTCCTGAATAAATCTATTTTTCTATAATTTATATACTGTTTATATTTATATAATTTCAAAATTGAATAAAAAACTATACTGCTAGATATAGTAATATTTATTATAAATAAAAATAAAAGTAAGGGTGGACCTTTTAAGCAATACCCTATATTTTGAAATAAAAAAAAACCTTTTAAATTTGGGATTTTAAATGTAGCAGAAATGATCACATAAACGTATGTTGACAAAGCGTTAACCTTAATACGACATCCTAATTTAATAAACCCTTTTCAAAATGTCAGATAAAATTGGCAATATTTTGGTATCCTTGGCAGCGTATTTGATAATTGATAAGTATTCGATTAAATTCCAGTTTAAATAAGATAATATGTATATAGTTATTGTCACAACCTACTCAATGTCGTACGTTATAATGCTAACCTTAAAAAGGAAATCTTTATTGATTTTGAGTTAATGCTGGTTATTTATTTATTTTTCTCTTATCGGGTAGACTCTATAAAAAACCTCATTTCTGGGTTAGGATAAGTGGATAATTGTATATAATATATATTATTATTGATATCCCATATTACGTATGAGAAATATACTTCATTGCAAAATCAAGCAAATAAAATTTAGTAAATTTAATTCAATCAAATATATTTTTTACCTATAGGACAATCACCAAAATTCAAATAAAACCCGTTATGACATTGCGTTAAACTTTGTAATTATTACAATATTAACTTGTCTGTAAGTTATTTACTTTCTGGTAAAAAAACGTTTCTGAGGAATCTTAAAAATAAAAAACTTTAGGTTAGGTTTGACCCATGTCACTGATATTAAAAAAACGTTAATTTTCCATAATTTTTGCAACATTAGTTGCATTACCTATGCAACTAATAACGTAAATCACCCTAGATTTTGTACAAAACTTTCCAATTCGGTTTCTCGGTCGGTGTTCGAAATTAGAAAGAATAATTGGAACGCCTAAATATTATATATATACAATAAAAATCATAACGCAGTTTACTCAGGTGTTGTCTAAGAAGCCTGTTTTAATAACATTTCTCACAAGCCGCAGTTTTATGTACCTTACACATTGTGTTTTATAATAAATTTAAAAAAAACCTACATATTGAGCAGAACTCAAGTCTATAAAGTGGAATAAATATCACAAGCAACTCTTTAAATACGCTAATATTATGACTATGAACATAAAAAAAATATAAATTCCTCCATCACCTGGTAAACTGTGTTCTTTTATCCCCAATGTAAACAACAATATTCGTTCCTGAAATGCAATCATTTTTGTATACGAATATACCCCTGAGTAGAGCAGAACAAGACGTGCACCGATTTCAAACGGAGAAAGCGAGTCACTGTGCGTACAGTGACACTGAACGCACGCTAGACATATACGTACAAAAGTGAATATTATACACATGGATACTCTAGGTAAGGTACCTAAATAGGGGTGAAAGAAATTTTATTTTCTCCGTCTCAAGTAGCAGTCCAAGCCAAGGTTCGTACCAATTTAGTGCCCTTGCGTTTGCTATCACTCTCCCGGCTGACTTAAGTTCCTAAGCTGGACCCAAAAGTTCAGTAAAGTGAAAACTTTAAAATTCATCAAAAAGTGAAAACCGAAGTTCGTATCATTATGATGAGCTTGTGTTAATTACTGTCTTAGGCGGAATGTCCTAAGCTTTCACCACAAAGTTCTTTGAAATTGACTCAACAGATCTCGGTCAGTTCGAAAAACAAAACACTTCTAAGAAAACAAGTTACTCTATCTTTAATATTTAAACATCAATAAGAAACGGTTACATAAAATTAACACCCAAATGATATTACATTTAGGCACTTAAACGTTAATATAAAAAAAGCAGTATGTCTCTAAACCGTGTGATACAATCGTGAGGTATAAACATTGAACTGCACGTCAACGGATGTGCTCCTTGGAATATTAATGAACATTATGTAACAAACAACATACGAAAAGCAGCCGAGAGAAAGATGAGCAAAACGGTGGTCGGATGAAGTCTCCCAACAACTGGGGCTAAAATCAGCATATTTCTCCGTCGCGATCCAACGAAGGTATCTCTGCAATACGGATCGTGATCTTTAGCATTGACGCTAGGAATAGAAAGAGAGAGATATCATAACTGCAATATTCGTTTTCTTTATAATACTAACTACTTTATAATAATAATTAGGCCATGTGGTGTATGCTGGCTTAGGATAGTACCATCTATATCTTCCTGTGGGTGTCGTAGAAGGTGACTAAGGGGTATAAACCAGAGGATGGGCAGCAGCATCCTCTGAGTAGGAAGAACACCTTACTGTGATCACCAACCCGCCTGCCAAGCGTGGATGTGGACGTTTTATGGTTGAATGGATGGATAATACTAACTAATATTCAGCCCACAGGAAACATGCTGCACACAAACATGCATTTGACCATTTTGTGTTTGTATACGTTTGCTTTGCGGATCAACTGAATTATTCTTATCTATAATAACCTCAAACAAAACTGCAGTGTCATTCTATGATCTTGACAGATAAGTTGGTGTTGTAAACTAAATTAAAAATGAATTTTACAGATAATAATGTCAGTTGTATTCAAATTTTTGGTTCACATAGTAACGTTTAAGATTATCGGTAATCGTTGGTTACCATGGGTACGGGCAAACAAGTGACCTTGATTTTTAGGGCTGATTGGTCGTCGTTTGCATTTATGTTCAATAAGTTTGCCGGATATTTTTACAAGCTACACAAAGAATATCCGTTTTACTTATTTTTAAATTAATATTAGTCCATGTCAATAAACTTTAAGAACTGAATTACTTATTTCTATTTATGTTAATGTCTTAGAATCTTAGATGAATATCTTACATTCTTTTTTAAAATATTCGATATTACTATACGACAATAGTCTTATGATTTTTGTTTATCAACTGCCATTTTTAAATGACCATTACGAATCTGTACTATAATAAATGCATTTATCATTCCTACGGTAACCGTACATTACTTACGCAATAGTTTTAACGGTTGTCATATTTATTATTCAGTTAGTCATAACTGTCAATTTAGACTGTTGACTTATACAGTTCTTAAATTTTATTCGTATGGGCTTAGGTTATAATAAACTCGGTTTGGAGCTTGTTAACGTCAAAGGAATTGAATCTTGCATTGTTGTGAAGTGTAAATAATTATTATCGATGACTACGTTTGTTAGTCAGATTTGTCAAATGTCATTAAATACAACTGTTAGGTTAAATCGATATTTTTTTTAGATTATATCAATGCTCACTATGATTATTTCGGTCTACATGTACCATGGCTGAAGCGTTTAAATAAGTTTGGATATATATTTGTTGATCGGGTAACGCGACATGCCTTAGCACCACACATATGACGGGTTTTTACAAGTGTACGGTTGTTGCGATTTAGTCAGACATAACTGCCTTGCTAGCCCACTAACTGCTGGATCTATACTGGCTGATATTGGAAAGCGATACGTCGAAATATGTCTAAGATGGATTTTTCACCTGTGCGTGGTGGTCGCGACCCACTTGAGCACAAAAGCCGTGTTAGTGTTTAGAGTCCTTTTTATTATCTATGGGGACTAAAACAATCCAATGGTTGGTTGATATTTCCCAACCACATAACATATACTTAGAAAGACCATGTCTAGACTAGTTGTGGACGTTTGAGACTTTCGGGAGTGGCCAAAAAATTAAGATGGAAAACCCTTGGATTTTTTTTTTCAAAGTTGAGGTTGAGATTCTGTGATGTATATTGATTGTATTTATATTTTAATTCTCTAAACATTTTTTTACGGAATTCGAGACTGAAATTATAAAATGAAATTCTCGAAATAAAAAAGCGCAAACAATATTTCACTAGAAACGTGCCTCGCTTGTGAAAACTAGTAAAACACAATCGACACAACAATAAAAAACCCTTCATCCATAAAATGTATCTCGATAAAAACAGAAAACAAAATACGAATCTTGTAGCTTGTGTAAACGTAGACAAAAACAAAACTTTCCCGTCACGTCATTTAAAACGACTTCCTGTAATCGTTAAAATGTTTATTATGAATGCTACATTAATAGCGTTAATAGCATAATACACGTTAGCGTTACTGCAAGTAATTATTTTCGTACGTAGTTAATTTCAAAAAAAGTAGCATTCGATGAAGTTTTTATCGTCGTTTGGTCATTTTTATTGTAATTTTTTTTATAGATGATGTTTTAATAATATCAACTAAAATGTTTTAAAAACACGTAACTTATTTATTTAACTATCATACGCTAATAACATAAAGATCAAACAACAGTTATTACGTGATTAACCCTATAAGTAAATGTAAGCTATTTTGATAATAAGTCTATTACAGATAAATATAAAATTGTAGAGAGACTATTATTTATGGTACAACTTTCTCTTCTGGTATTGTTATTTTTATAATTTGTTTTACAAAATGTACTCAGTAATATTTCAAATCAACTGAGATCAACAGGTTTAGTTAGGATAAATACACAACTGAGATTCATACTATTGTAGTGCCCTAAGCGCTCGCTCTAAATCCTAGGTGAAACTTTCAAGGCTCTTCTGTTCATTATCATTAGACATATCGAAAAAAAACAGCTCTTTTTTATTAAGAGGAATTTATAAAAAGATTGCTCAATCCCCTCTGTGGTATGTTGGATGAAATCAGTTTTTTTTGACTGAAATCTTCGGTTTTCCGGCAGACATTTTGTGCTAGTAGCTTTAGGATTCTTCCAAACAATTCCTATATCGTATTTTAATGTTAAAAAAAATAGATACAATCCATTTTCTAAATTGACTTTAATACATAGTAATTACTAATCGAATTCAATTAATATCCCCGCATGTTACCGAAGCCCGGAAAAAACCTGCATAGACCAGAAAACTACAGGCCAATTACTTTGCTCAGCACGCTGTCTAAGGAGTTCGAGAGGCTCGTGCTGGCGAAGACGCTGCCGCACATGAACCTGAGAGCCAAAGTTCGGGTTTAGAGAACATCACTCTACTGTTCTCCAACTCACGAGGGTCATTGATATAATAGATACCGCAAGAAAGAATAAACAATACGTCGCAGTTGTACTACTGGACATGGAGAAGGCGTTCGACAAAGTATGGCACCAGGGGATGCTATACAAATTGTTAACGACCACCACGATCCCTAGGAAGATTCTCCATATCCTAAAGTCTTTCCTGGAAGACCGCCGCGTCCAAGTAGTGGTCGAAGGCCTAGTGTCTCGGGGAGTTCCCTATGAGAGCCGGAGTCCCGCAGGGTAGCTGCCTCTCTCCTAGCTTATACGCCATCTACACAAACGACATGCCTGTGCGCGGCTGGACAGAGCTCGCATTATTTACTGACGACGCTGCCTACTTTCACGTAGATAATACGCCACGAGATGCGCTAATTGAAGTCCAGAGACTACTTGATACCCTTCCTGAATGGCTACGGAGATGGAGGCTGAAGGTCAACGTACGGAAGACACAGGCACTCATGACTAGAGAGATGATGAGTAGATTACCACCTTGCTTGATGCTCCAGGGACAGACTATACCGTGGAAGGAGTAAGTCAAATACCTGGGAGTCACTATAGATCGAAACTTGACTTTTTCAAGTCACGTAGGAGATGTGATCGCGTGGACAAGAGCGGCAAGGAGAATGCTGCGTCCAGTGCTCACCTCAAGGCTACCCTTGAGAACGAGTCTTAGTTTATACAAAACCTATTTGAGGTCACGATTTACCTATGCCGCCCCTGCATCGTTCAGTCGCTTATCGGAAACGAACAAGAAACGGCTTAGAGCCCAACAGAGCATCACGCTTCGCATGATCGCGGGGGCACCGCGATACGTCAGCAATCACGTAATTGCGCGTGACTTACGTGTAGAGAGCCTGGATGCATTCATAAGCAGCCTTGCAACCAACATGTTCCGCAGGGCGGACACGTCGGCGCACGTTCACCTCCAGAACATCGCGCCGTTGCACGCTAGACCTCCCGACAGACGGAGAGAAAGAGGTGGACACTTGTCTTTATTACACAGGCCTCAGGCGCGCGATCTCATACGCCGGTCCGCGCCTAGCTGAGTAGGTAGTTGAAGGAGGACCGTGTCTATGACCCATATAGATCGGGTGCATCTCCCTGACCCCTCAGAGTCCGATCGATAGCAGGATTAGCTCCCAGGAACTCAGAAGATTACTCCACGAGGAACGCACCTTGTGTGCCTCACCCAGTAGACTTGTCCGTAGGCGCGGACAAAGGAGAGGCCACCGTCGAAGGGAATAGCCCTGATGCGGTTTCCCCGTGTCCCCTATTAGTTCGTAAGTTAGTAGTAGTTTAGTCTGTAGTTCTCAACTTTGTTTATTTTTAAGATTTTTTGTAATGTTATATTGTAAACTGTTTTAATAAATAAAGAATGGTTAGGAAGCATACGTTAAGCTGCTGCTGATTTGCTAGAGCTAAATAGAGGCTGCACGAAAAGATTGCTCATCATCAACAAATATCCAACTTAGTTGACAATGAGATCACTAAACACATGTGGTAAAATATATATAAGTATTTCGTTTTTTATTTTTCTTGTAACATCTACGTAGTATTTACCATATTTTAGTCATAAAACGCAGACTGTAGAAATTTTACAATTAACAGTTGGGACGCGGTCCCTCGTCGTGTGTAGTCAGACAATGGGATATAAATTACCACATTACCGTGGAACTGTAGGTTTCCACGGTAATTCACCATAGCCGGAGGTCGAGGCGTGCCTCAATGAACCTCCATAGAATTTTATGACACAAACCAGTACACTGGGTTTAGATCCTTTACCGTTGTTTTTTATATTTCAGATTTGAAAACGTGATCGAAGCTTATGTGAAGTTATTTATACTGCTACTGTAAGGCAATTCAAATACGCCAAATTGTTATTTGAATAGCGGTTCAATTAAAAATTGACAGTAAAGAATTATTTATAAAATGTCGTAAAACAATTGAGAGACATCAGTAAATAAATTATTATTATTTCCATCATGAATAATAATTTATTATTGTTCAATATGCAATGTCAAACAATAGCTTCCTTAAAATTATACAAATACGAAATTTTAAATTAATTTTATGCTTATTCACAGCTAATGCTGTCTGTTATTTATAATGCAATTTAGCATAATTATTGTATTAAATTATCATTCCAAATAACTGTTATAAATTCAGTAGCAGTATCGGTTGTAAACGTAAACGTAATTTCAATATTAGGATATCAAGCAATTACATCTAAATATAAAACTCCGAATCCTACTCTATTACCTGAATAAATTACCCTATTTAGCTGTCGAAACAGTTGCAACTGAACTAAATGGATGATATAAATTACAATATATACGTTTGCTTACATTTAAATAAGGATATTGTTCCACTGTATATTTTTTATTTAACTATATATTTAACATAAATAATGACTACAAAGAAATTGAGTCAAACTGAAATTTAATATTTGAAATAAGTACTTTGTTCTACAGCGATTGAATTTTTATTTTACTTTTGTTATTTATACATTCGTCCATATCCAAAATACAGCCATGTATTTACGTAATAAAAGATTTTAGTGATGGTTAATATTTTTTGAACATGCAGTTATGCATGCAAAAGGCTGCAAATATTCATAGAGAATAGTTAAATATATCGTCACTCATATTTATATTACTATAAAAATTCCACTTGAGTTTTTTTACGCTGTTCCTAAAAGTAGCACCATAACGTATTAGTAAATAACAATCTATTTAAATCTATTCATGGCATAATATCTATAGGTTATTATGAATTTTAAATACTTTTATAAGATAAACACCAATAAAATCGAAAGAGAAATTACAGTCTCCACAATTTTATATTTAAATAATAATATATCTAATAGCTTCGCTCCGGTTGTGGAGTATAAATCCTGTCAGTGGAGTTTTATAGAGTAATAAATTATCCTCTGCACTAAATCGATTCTACTCTAATTGCGGACAGATGTCGCTGTATTGAGAATATTAATAATGTTGCTCTTACAAACGCTTCCTCTTACGGTAGAAATGATTTACTTGTATTCTTTTTGAAAGTTATTAATGTTTGATTTTTACAATATCAAGGCGAGACATAAGTTCATAAAGGACACTTGGTATTTTAAATTTCTCTATAATGGGTGCCTTTAACACTTGGTTAAGGTCTCATTAAGCAGCGTTAGTTTTATGAAACACACATGTTCTAGGCTTATTATACGTTTAGGTATTCTAGAATTTTATACATTATATCGACTGAAAGGTAGATGGTTTGACATAGGTAGAGATAAATTGAATGCTCGATAAAAAAAAATTAAATTCACAAAAACTTTTATCGTAGTAATGTATGCGCCGGGTGATCCAAATTAAACCCTAATCATTAATAAAGATTTAAAGAATGAAAAACTGTTTACAATTTTTTTAACACTAGACAAAAAAAGTTGATAAACGGAGAAGAAAATATATTTTAAACTGTATTAGATCTGCCCAGTGATCTGTCTAAGATATAGATAATATAATAACTAGATTCCCGTTTTTCAGAAGCGATAACAATAAACAATAATATCGGAAAGTTCATGACACGTATTTGTCATACACGTTTGTGATATCGGCACTTTCGTGAATTCATGTCACGTGCACGAAATGATACTACAAGCCGCGGAAGACTAGTTTTTGAACGTGACTTTATTTTACTTTTAACTTAACTAAATATCAGGACGCAAAGTAAAATAGGTTTGCGTAATAGAATGTTGAAATGAGCATATTAGAGGAAGTTGGAAAAGTGGTGCCAGTTATAGAGAAATTAATGAGCAGTCGTCTGTGCTGGTATGTCCTGTCCTTGTCATACGCAGTGAGGACGAGATGTTACAAAAAAGGTATTGGATATGAATGTGGACGTTTATAGGGGAAGGGGAAGACAAAAAAAAAGATGGATGGATTGTGTAAAATATCATATGTTTAGAAAGAGAGTGAATGCGGAGATGACTGCAAATAGAGAGGAATGGCAAAGAAAGACATGTTGCGCCGAGCCCCAAATGAAAATGTGATACAGGTGGGGAAATAATTAAATTTGTATTATAGACATGAAATTTGCTATATACCTATGTATTATGTGAAGTAAATTTAACAGCAACGCGTCAACAACAGAGATGCACGAAAAGAGTCACTAAAGGATATGAAAGAAAAAAATAAATGTTGCAGATTTAATGATTTTATAGTGCGACCTTTTGAATATTAGTTAAAAATCGATGAGGGACGAGGAGCAGTTCTATACTTTGTTTATTTTTTGATGACATAGAGACGGGGACGGAAGCACTTGAATGGGAATTACCTAATAAGCATTGTTTACTTATTTAATTTTTAAATCTTGCGGTGATTAGTCATTTTTTTCGGAAGGGCTTTGACAGCTTCGCAGAACTTTGAGACGTACTTAAAGTACTTTAAGCTTAAAATGATAACTAGCACAAGGGCACAAGAGTGATACATACCTCAGCTTGGCCGTTACCTCAGTAAAACTCCTGCCCTAGCTTAATCACTACAATTTGTAACAATTTTATTAATTAAAAAAAATAGACTTCAAAAGTATATACTACAAATATGCATTAAAAAGAAAATAAATATTTACTTTATTAATCTACTTCTGCTAACTTCGATATATCCTTTGTTTGAATACTATTATTAATTTTGAAATCAGTGCCAGAATAACAAAGTGGTGTAAATGTACGTCGCTAATTATATTCGATTTTGATTGATTCTTAAAAAAAGCATACAGACAAAATGGTAACCTCCTCCTTTTTGAGGTCGGTTAAAGGCAAGAAAAAAGGTTCCAAACAGGGATGTGCAGGAGTGAAAGATTTCAATGCTTGCTTTATCATGACGAGGAGGGAGGTATTCTGCTTACGCAATATTTTGAGGGCCCCAGTTAAATAGTAAAAAACGCACAGACAGACAAATCTCTGTTAATTAATTAACAGTGAACGTATTATTTCGCAGAGGCGGTACCACAGACCGTGGGTCGACTGAGTTCAAACGCGATATGATCTCAAATAATTTATATCTTCTAATTAGAACAGTGTGACATTAAGATAGGCGGTCAACCGTTGCTTTTGTAAATGGGACACACGTTCTGCCATTTTTGTTCATATATTTATCTACCGTTCGCCTGTGGTTACATTTGTTTATTTTTTTAAATATATTATCCTTTGACCAGTGCCTTAACTAGGACGGTGTCTAGCCACAGGACACAGACCCTGGAGGGGCACATAAATAACCAGATAAGGACCAAGATTTGGGTAATGCATGATAGTTAGTAGCATACATTACACCTACACCTATTATGTATGGCATAATATGGGTGTAGATTCGCCGTAATATCAGCAGTATACGCTTCACTTTTGGATAATAGATTTATTTTTATACATATTGTAAAAGCTCACACCGGACGCATAAAAAGATAGCTACGACATTGTTTTTGACTAGGCATGTGATGATTTTTTTTTTTATTATCTCATCTAAAAATATACATGAAATAAGGCTGACCAGTGAAAACAAAATAAAAACTTATCAAAATTAGATTTAATTTATATTTGAAGGAATGTGCAATATACTGAATTATTAACGATTGAAGCGATGATGGCGCAGCGGGTAGCGCGGCCGGATTCCGCGTCAATCGACGCGGGGTCGATCCCCACCTTTCCGACCTTAAAATCGGCCTGAGCTTTCGGTGAAGAAAATCATCGTGAGGCCATAGCACGGTGGTAGGGTATTTTTTAATGATGTCAACCTGGGTAGCTACCGCCCTCATGTTTGAAAACCTGTCACCAAATACCAAAAGGTGTGTTACGGCAGCATCACTTGAGAACCAGTACCTCTAGGCTTAGTGTGTTTATCATCCTGGACCGAATCAACACTTAACATCAGGTGATATTGTGGTCAAAGCACTGAGTCTGTACCGTGTAAAAAAGAACTTACCACGTCACTGTTTACATGCTTCGGACATGTTCAAAACGAACATTTGTTCCACCATTAGAGCTACGTCACATCGTCACCGCCAAAAACTTTAAAGACTTATATCTCATGATTTTATTACACGAATGCAATTTTTTTGTCAGTAGTTACAATATAATTCCATTACTCACTTAATCGATTGTTAAAAATGTATTAAACAGCATCGATAAATCGAGAATTTTATCGAGTTTCTTGCCGGCTCTTCTCGACTGGGTTGTTTTCCGAACCGGTGGTAGTGTTTTAGACGTTCATAAGCGCCTTCTTAGGGCCTAAATTGAATAAATAAATTTTGATTTTGATAAACTAATTAATCTATTGCTTTTTAATTAGAAAAAGAGTATATCATATTTTAATCAAATATATTTAAACCCTTGAACACTTACCTGGCGTTTACGCCAGCTTTCCATTGTTTTCCTATTGTCTTATTTTTATGGGTACTCGAACCATTAATCATGAGCAAATTTTTTGATAAAGAGGATTCATTTCATTTTCCACGAAACTAAGAGATCGTTTTGAAAATGTTTTTATAGATTATTATGTTCAATAAATTTCACAGAGTATCCAGTACATACAGTACACAGGGTAGAGACTAAATAAAGAACGATGAATATAAGTTTTTAATTAATTACTACAAGAGCAGAAGGTAGACTCTTAAACCTAGCTCTTAAATTTGAAAGCGGTTGAATAACGATCCGCTTGGGGCCTTTAAAACTTTTTCTAATATTTTTAATAACCATATATCGTATTACATCATTTTGTTATTATATAGCGTTCACAGGGCTTTATATTCAAATCCTTTATAAATTTGATTTTTGATCCTTAAATTGATTTTTCATTTTGATAACTAACATCACGCCTCTTTCTCATAAGGGTAGGCAGAGATTATATCCTTTCACCTGCTCCGATCTTTCGCTTCTTTAACTTTCATGAGGGCAGCACACCTACACGCTCTTCGGTTACTTTATACTTAAGTAAACATGTCTCACGTAATCACATTTCAGAACCCCGTCTTTCATGCCATCAAAAATAAGCAAGGCATAGTGCCCCGCTCCTCATAGCTTCTTACGTAATACTTGAACGACCCCTTGTTTCCGAAGGAATGAATTTTGACCATAACTCTCATTCCAAAGAGCTTGCCTGGCCGCAAAGCGTGAGAAATCTTGATGTTCAGTAAGAATCAGCTACGCGTATTAGTGAGAGCACTAACTGGACAGTGTTTTTAAGCAAACACATGTACAACATTGGTGTCCAGAACAAAGTGAAGTGCAGGTTCTGTGAGTTTAGCAGTGCAGGTTAGCAGTGTGGGCTCATCAGAATAGATTGATGCAATAATATAGGACTGTTCTAACCTGCATATCCCCCTTTCGAAATAATAATAATCCAGGTAAAACCGGAAGAAGTTGACACTCAACAACATACATGTATTTATCAATCAATTATCGTGACACAGTATCATAATTTTATACATTAGTCCATAGCATTGCGGCCTCGTAAACTCCTAATGATTACACGAACGGGTAATTAATTAAATTTTACAACTGAATGTAACCTAATTTACCCGGATAACCCGATTACCTCAAAACGGGAACAGGAAACTAACTAAAAATGTTTTCATCCATTAGTATTGCATTTCTTATCGCGTATTAAATAAAAATTACAGGATATTCGCAACAATAAAAAAATTGCATCTTGATCAACAATTATTAAGTATTTTGAATTCATTAAGTTGATATCTGGGATTAACCCACATCTCTGTGATTCCGCTAAACTTGGTTAAGACTATGATTTGTATAGTTTTTATATAAAAACTTATATATATATATATAAATATATATATCTATATTTATTTAAACAAAAAATCTGATCGAGTTTCTCACCGGCTCTTTTCGACTAGGTTGTTTTTCGAACCTGTGGTTGTGTTTTTTGACATTCATAAGCGCCTTCTTAGGGCCTAAATTGAATATAAATTTACAAAATACTATGGGTATTACAAATTTACTCTACATAAATACTCTACATAAATTTCTTTCTTCTTTATTTTTTTATGATATGAATTACTGAACAATATCTAACTATCAATTCTTTCTTCTATAATGTTTAAAAATGTACCTTATTACATTCATATATAATTGAATTTTATTTAAAATTTACTTGTAGGATAGTTTAAATGTATTTTAAAATACACAACTAACTCTAAGGCGTCATGAACCACTTGACTTGTAAATCAAATGCATAAACACTCAATAATAAAATCTATCATACGTTTAAATCATATTATCATATCATCTTCATATGATTATTATGAATTTGAGATCAAGTGTTTATTGGCTTTAATTTTGATATATGTATGTTTGGCTATACAATGTTATGGATATTGGATGAATAATTAACCAAGCTTTAAGGTTATTGCCAAGCTTGGTTACATATTTTTGGCTAGTTAATTATTTTTTGCTCTCTCAAACATGCATAACATTTAGATATATAAAGTTTGTTTTTCCGAGATATAACTGTTTTTTTTTTAACAAATTATACTGTAATAAATCAACAAATATGGTTTATATAATATATAATTTCCTCGATGTTGGTATCAAAAGTAACAAAATAAATCTGCATAATTAATTTTAATGAAATAGTATAACTGAAGACTTTCAGTTCTAGCTTTAATGACTAATGTCCCGGTTTTTTCTTATTATTTAAATACTATACGTAGCAACATTTTTATCAACGTACGGCCGACCGGCTGACGAACGTCTTGACAAATCGCTTCTGGCGCGAATCCAACCGATCATTACACAAAACATTTCATTCACAGGCGAATATTCAGTTCAGTGCAGACTCACCGGCCAGTCGTAATCCGGTTTGTACAGACACAGACGGAAATTAAATATTTTCGAGAAACAATCCAATGGTACAAACAAACAGGTTTTTCTGCATCGTCCTTTTTTATTCGCGCGCTGCGGAGATTAGGGTATCAAGTGAATATTAAGTAACAAGGGCCTTATGTATTTAGTTTGATGTAAAAGAAATCAAGATACGTCTAGCAATATATTAAAACTAAAAGTTTCTTCAAAATATTTTATACAAAAATTCAGTTTTATCTGCACGATCCGTTTAATTAAATATGTTTGTAACGTAGGTAATGGTTTTATTTTCAACTGGCATGACTAGTGTATTTTCTTTGTTTTAATCAAAGCAAATACAACTATCAGACAGGGAGTTATCAACATAAAATTAGACATTCTATCAAAATGAAAAAAGAAAATCTTATATAAAGTAAGTTGCAAGGACTGTGATGAGAGCGAGAGATGTAACTCCGTGCGCATCAGAGGGATTCTTTTGACGGGCAATGAAAGAAAAATTACACGCGCCCAGCCTTTGAACACAAGCGACTTTCATTTCGACTAAATTAACTTTTAGATGTTTTGTACCTACTCTTCACCATTACCATAGAAACTTACGTTAAACTCGATATGAAATCGACCGTAATTCATGTAAGTTTTTTTTAGTTTTTTTTTTTTGCATCATTTTTCTCATACTACATATTAATCAATTATACTAATACGTTCTCATAATTCTTAGATATGATAAAACGCTTTGTTTATTATGTTGATAAATAAAATTTTATGCATGTTTTCTTTAAAAAAAAAAACGATTCCAGCAAGTATTTATGATCAGATTTATAAGAGACTCAAAAACATGAGATCGAGATCTTTTAATGTAAGCAGATTTAGAATTAAAATCGCTTAGTTCATTTTGCGTTCTCTAAAAGAATTCATTTAATGACATTTTTTAATATCATATGTAAGTAAAATTTGATGTTTTGCCGTTTATTATTGTATGGATTTTATAAATTATACGTAATTGACATTCTTAATTTATATATTAGACAGTAATCGGTTAAGGACACGAACGATTTACAAATAGTAAGGACGAAAATTACAAATGGTAGAAGCCATGAAAGTTTACATTCACAGAATCGAAATGAAAGTTATTACTACAGGCGAATGAAAGGCCACGAACTTTTCAAATTCCTACTACTTGCAGTCCAGCGCTTACAATCAAAAGCAACGGAGAGACAAATTTCGAACATTATTAGGGGAAAACGATTTATTTTAGCAAAAACAATTCCTCCGTTTTGGAGGGATGATTCGCGAAGCGTACGCCGCTTACCCCCCTCCTGGCGTAATTTGAGCGACATTACAGGGGAATGACATGGCGGATGGAGGCTCCGTAATAAGATTTTAAATGTGATATTCCGTACAAATGAACTCAAACAGGTCGGAATAATCAAGATGTTCTGTCTGTTTTACATCTTCCATACAAGTATGTCGTGTTCGTAATGTACTTCTTACATATAAAAAGTTTTTACCACAATGTCTATTATTAAGCGTAGATATATAAATATTACTTTTTTTTCATTTTTCTTGTTGAATTAGACATTCAGTAGATGGTCGATTTAATTACATAGAACCTTACAAATTTTAAGATAAAAATGAACTGATGCGATGATGAAGCAGTTGGTAATGCGATCGGATTCCGCGTTGATGGACGCAGGTCTGAACCCATGTGTTATTTTGCCTGAGCTTTTTCTTCCTGTCATTAGTCATTATTTTACATATTTTTACTTTTGTATTTACTCTATATCTGTTACTAATATTATTATTTTCATCATCTGTATCATAAAAAAAAATTTGATAATTTTAATGTATTAAATATTTAAAAAAAAAATGTAACATGTCCTACTTATTTTATTAGGATCGGTGCTTATTCAGCATGATTATAATTAAACACGGAACTCCCTAGGCTAATATGTATTTTTTACTCTAATTTTTGTTCTACCCATAATCAGGTGGGGATATTGATAAAATTATTATTGCCATAAAATTGTTTACGATTAGCAAGGGACTCATAACTATGTCCAAATAAAATAATTTAATAATCATCATTTAGGGTGTATGGCAGTATATAACGTTATATGGTGCCGGGCGATTTCCTTAGATTCACTGTATTAATATGAAAAGTACACTGAAATTGGCATTTTATTAGTGATATATATTCGAATAAGAAAAATTCACGATATTTTTTTTTACTCGGAATAGGCTTAGTGCTTTGACCATAATCTCACCTGATGTTAAGTGACGATGTGGTCCAGAATGGTAACTGGCCTAACTAAGCCTATAGGTACTGGTTCTCAAGTGATGCTGCCGGAACACACGTTGGTATTTGGAGATAGGTTTTCAAACTTGAGGGTGGTAGCTACCCAGACGGGCATCATTAGAAAATGCCCTACCACCGTGCATATGCTTTTTGTTAAAGATAAATAGTAATATTTGTTACTCGAAACTATTCGAAGAAATTGATAAAAAAATCACATATCAAGCAATGTATTAATTATGAAGTAACCTTTAACTTTTGACTTATTTAACCAAATACATAACCAACTACGTAATTATCAATGTTATATTTTTTTAAAGTACGGGGTAAGCTGTGGTGAAGTAAATGTATTTTTGTGTACAAATTAATAATAAATGGAAAAAAGAAGTTTCAAATATAACATCTTGAAAATTTCATAACAATGAACATAAGTTTGTAGCATCAAAGAGAAAACGTTCTGAAAATTCGATAAATCAACGGAAACATTTGATGTAAATTGTGTACAAACAGAATCATATTTGTCATCAGCTGCTTTGTTGTCCATTATAATAAAAATTATACACCAACATTTTTTTAAATAACATAAATATACAAATTTTAATTTTCGTTCAGTATATATTAATTACAATTGATCAAAGACAATTCTACAGTTAATAACATAACATAAGCTCTCCGCCTGTTATCCCCGAAGGGTTAGGCAGAGGTGAACTAGCGAACTACACCACCCACATTTGTCCGAGCTTAGTTCCGTCCTAGATGTGACAGGGATCGGAGCCTGTCGCCATATCAGGCACAAATTCCAGACTCCGGGTGATACTGAGTAGGAAAACCCAATACCATTTGACCCGACGTTGGGATAGAACCCGAGACCTCAGAACGACACCCATACCGTGATACAACTGTGCTACCGAAGAGCTTAATGTGTAAATCGTAACTTTGGTACACATCGTGAAGGATATCTTAACATAAAATATTTAGTTAATGACAACATCAACCTGATATCATCACAAATAAAGTGTTAAACGTTAACGAAAGCAAAATCGTAAAAAATTACAATATCTATGTACATATCTATAAACAAATATATTTACATCTGCCCGTAGACGTACACAAATGGCCTTTGACCTGAGATTTCCGCTGTGCGAGAGTAATTTATGCAAGTTTAAAACAATCCACCTGTATAACTTTCATGAACTGATAATATGAATTATGATTTTCGTGAAACAATATAACATTATATAACAATATATATTACATATATGTATTTAGTAATTTATAAAAAAAAATAAAGAGATATTTCGTATAAAAGCGTGAATACAAATAACACGGTTGATGAAATCGTCTAAACAAGCGGCCTGGGATCGTGAATAATTTATTCAAGAGAAAAAAGAGAAAAGTCCCGCACCCTGTTTACGTTCTGTTGTTGATTTTCCATGGGGATTGGTTCCATCACCGGTTCACAGCTCACTCTCTCTGACATATGGCGTGCGAACGAGACGAAATATCCCGTCGAATATAAACTGAATTGAAAAAGGATTCGAAATTCCGGTAAAACGTAACGTTTGGATGGACGTCTCGGGGATTCAAATCTGTTTTTATGAATGTTTATAAAAATGTCTCGGCTTATTTACATATACATACATATAGTATCCTTACATGGGCCTTATAAAATATTACAGACGAACTGGGATTAAACATGTAATGAATCTGCTGTAGATCATTATTATTATTACAATAAGACACCAAATAGATAAGAAGAAATAAAATAGTCAATGCAAAATGATACCAATCAATACAATAATATAGTTTAAGGTTTATCCAAAAAATAGATAATTTTATATTACTTACAATAGTAATTAACTAAGGGCATGTTTTAAACGATAATAAAATATTGTAACAACTGATAAGTTAACTAATAGTTGAAAACAACATAAAATCTATACAAATAAATAAAATTGAGATTTCTGCTTGTAGTATTGAAATAACAGCTTTTTGTTGTTAAATACATACGATGGTAGCAAAAAAAAATTTTTTTTAATTTTTTGTCTGCATGTCTTGTTGCGGCTAATCCCGGAAACGGTTGGATCAATTTTGACGGAACTTTATGCTATATATGCTGAAGTCATAAAGCCTAACTTGGATTACTTTTATTTTAGGTAAAGAATTAGGAGCTTTGGAAACAATTATGAAAAAAATTCGATTCAATAGTTAGTTTTACTGGCAAGTGTTTGAGTTTGTGAGAAATATCTATGCTCTCTATTAGTACCAAAATAATTTAATGAGGGTAAATAAAATAAGGTATATTCTTTTCACTGATTGTTTAAAATCTATATACTTTTTTTATGGAATAGGGGGCAAACGAGCAAGCTGGTCACCTGATGGTAAGTGATCACCGCCGCCCATGGACACCCACAACACCAGATGTGTTGCCTGCCCTTAGGGTATGAGGAGGCACTCTTCTTAAAGGTTCCCAAGACGTATCGGTTTGGAAATACCGCCAACGCAAGTTGGTTCCACAAGATACAAAAAAAAAAAGAGGAAGGTCATATCATATCATGAATAATTGTTCGGAATAGAAAATACGATACGCGAGCGGTGCTGCAGGAACAACTAGTCAATGAATGAGAAATCTGCGCGCGTTTTGAATCAATAATACATGTTTAAAATTAAAATAACCTACGCAGAAGCCTACGCTCACACACACACTAGCCTATTACCGTTTCTGAGAATTGTACCGCTCCGAAATGATATGCCTTAAAAAGGCAAAAATAATAAAAGGCAGAATATTATTATTATGTGCTAGAGTTGGAAATCTGTAAGCGGTCTTCAGGCTCATATTAGAACACACCTCCTACGCACGTTTCTCGAGCGGATTATTATATTTTGAGATTTTTGCTACAATTTAGGTGCAATAGGTACAATTTGCTTCACTTCGACCGATAGGAATCTACCGTGAGATAATCATAGCATGGTGGTAGGGGGCATTTTCTAATGATGACCGCCTGGATAGCTATCACCCTCGAGTTTGAAAACCTGTCACCAAATATAAATGGGTATGTCCCGGCAGTATCACTTGAGGCCAGTATCTAGGCTTGAGATTGTGGTCAAAGCACTGAGCCTATACAGCGTAAAAAAAAAAGAAAAAGATAAAGAATTTTACTTATAACTAACGGGTACCTGCGAGACCGTCTACGTTTCCGAACGACACATGCTTTTCGTAAACCAGATTCCATTCAAATTGAGAAAACTCTTTTTAAAATTTCTGTGTTTCATGTTATTTTTATTGATAATGATATTAACTTTATTTAAAAGTCGCTTATTAACATATACTTCAAGCATACAAGTATACAAGTTTCATTTAAATCAGTTAACTCGTTTCAGAGTTAAACCAGAATAGATTTTTCTCTCAATAATTTTTTTACGAATAAAATATATGTATATATTTATTTTTAAAGCCTGTTTATTTTCCTTAATATAATTTTGTTTGCCGTTTAGAAAATTTCATCAAAATCAGTCTAGCTATTTTTGAGTTAAATCTGGACATACACAGTTCAATCCTATTTTTTTCTTGAAAGATTGATCATCAGATAATCCGATATATTATTCGTTTATTCTCAGTCTCAACTTTTGAAGATTCGAAATTGAAACCCACCGTATGTGTCAACAAGTTTATTGTACGACTAATTTCATAGATAAGTGTGAAAAAAAATTAAGGCGCAAAATTACGAAGTAATTGTTGTTTACTATAAAATAACCCGACCAAAACGAGAAGTCTATTTTTCATTAGTCTATGAACACGTCGCTACGAACCTAAATTAACCTTCCGAGATCGGTTCCCCGAATGAGCCCGTAAACGTTTTTTTCCCTTTAGCGTACCGATTTTACGAGTCAACAGGACGCTTTGGAATTGCTTTTACGCGTTCGTAGTACTTGCTCAGAGGCCTATGTTTGAATTATTAAATTGATTTCTGTTTACCGCCGCTTGCAAACATGCATGTGGATTTCCATGGATTTGTATAAGACGGTTGATTTGTTGTTTCTTATAGTATGTTTTTTGTATCTTTATTCTACATAACTGTTTTAATTCTTGTCCTGCTAAACGGCTTGACCAATTTTGATGATTTTTTGATTGATTCGAATGACTTCAAAAAGGAGAAAGTTATCAATTCATCTGGTTTTTTTTTGTATGCTTGTTAGGCGATTTCTATGTCAATTGTGGAGCACTTTCAAAATTAACGAAACAGATGAATAAAGTAATTATTTATTGACTTTTTAGTGCATTTTTATAGTTTATTCTTATAAGTCGATATTGTTTTTAATTAAAAAAGTTTTTTTGTGTAATCATAAGTATAAGTAAATATGGATGGTTTTTAGTTACATTAATAATTTCTTAGTTGTTTAACAACTTTGCTATTTTTTTGTTGTTGTTGTTAACAAGATAAAGTAAAGTAAGAAATAATTGCGTATAAAATTTTACTAATTGAATCTGAAACTAGTTTATCGCTTTTTTACACGGTATAGGCACAGTGTTTTGCCCATAATTTCACCTGATGTTAAGTAACGATGTAACAGGTTGGTAAACACACTAAGCCTAAAGGTACTGGTTCTCTGTGATGCTGCCGAAACACACCTATTGGTGTTTGCCGACATGTTTTCAAACTTGAGGGTAGTAGCTACCCAGGCCGGCATCCTTAGAAAATGCCCTACCACCGTGCTATGGTTTCCTCACGATGTTTTCCTTCACCGAAAGCTCAGGCTGATTTTAGAGTCGGACAGGTGGGATCGAACCCGCGTAGATTGACGCGTAATACGTCCGCATTAGCCGCTGCGCCATTATCGCTTCATTTAAGCTGTGACCTAAATTATACGTTTCAAATATCATTGTATTGTAGAAGATCTTAAAATGACTTACTTAAATAGGGTGGGGAAATAAATGTGATAGATAAATCCGTTTCTAACAATGGTATCTAGAACATTTTCTCTTAAGTGAAAACGGTTGCATGTGTGTGCGAGTGTATGTTTGACAGATAACCAACATTTCAGTCATAAAATTTAACCGGGATGTGATTTATATGATTTACTTTGTTCAAATCAAAATATTTGGGTTAATGTTATCCATAAAATATTATAGATTGAGGTTACTTTACGTTCGTTTTGTTGTTGTAGGCCGAGGAACTTACCTGAAAAATATGAAAATAAATTATCATCAATTAATACAAAAATATCTTATATTTTATTCTCAAAAAACGTTTACAACAGATAGAATGGTCAATGTCTTTCTTATAATTATGTAACATAAATAAATAACCATCAGATGCTCTTTAAGTCAATAAAGAGGATAATAGGTTGTCATAGAAATGTTGTAAAGCAAAATTTAAAAGAAATAAAGTCAACCATCGACATAATAAGCATTTATATTCTTGTCTACAATTATTATCGAAAGACTAACAACAACAAATGGTTAAGCTGACTTAATATTTCAAACGACAAATTTAACACCCCGTGAACTAATTTACAAAACAACACAGATTATTGATAAACATTTACGGAGATAACGGGTTTATTCAATTTTACACTTGTTAAACAATTTAAAATTTTGTTCATTTAACAGACATTAGACTGAGCAAACACTCTACATAAATTGAAGGTATTATCCGATATAAATTATAGCTTGAGGTATAATTAGCTACCCACGCGCGCTATGGAAAAAGCGAATGAAATTTCATAATCTATTAACGCCTACATAACGCTTGGACCCTTAGATTTGACTATTTTCTCATAAATAGCTAACCGTTACCCTATCGCTTCGTTTAGCGTAAATTAAATTTTAATGTAAGTCGACGGAGCTACTTAGAGCTAGAGAAAGTATCTCATGTTAATTTCGTTCGCAAAATTTAATCTGGATGCAGAAATTCTTGATATTCTTTAGCGTTTTATTTATATAGCGTCATTTTAAAACGATTTATTAACAACAAATATGATGACCTTGGAATATATGTAAGGCATCTATTTTTTAATTCGACCTTAATATAAGTACTCATTATTGATAATAAAACGCTTTTTCTTGACATCCTAAGCGCTCATCAATAGCTGTTAAACAAAAGAAAATCGATTAATAAACTTGCCTTGAAAACAGAGTAATTGCGTCTTGAAATTAAAGACATACAGATAGGAGTAATAATAATACTGAAAGGTGTAAGTTACTACAATGCATATTGAGGTAATGGACATTTACAATTTAATTTTATGCAAATGGAGGTAAAAATTCGGTCTCACGGGCTCGCCTAAAAGTAATCGGATTTGCATTGGCGATTGGGTATATAATGAGAACCGGCGCCGATAGATCACACCACAGCCGCGTACGAGGCGCCGCTGAGACGCATTGCGCAAACGCCGCATTCGGTAGGCACTTCGCACTGTGTTACTGTTCCCGCCGGCGATGGTGTTAATGATTGTTATAAAGATTAATTCTAACGGGAGTTGAAAATTCTTGCACTAAAACTTTTCTTCATTTATATTCAGTATATATTATATACTTACCAGCCATAGCTGCGGTTCCGTTTATGTTATTGGATTAGGTTAAAAAAAACATGGTGGTAGTTCTTTAAAGTACTTGATGCTAAGTGCGGTACAATTCAAAAGGAACGGCGACTGTTACCATCATACCGGCCTGCTAACATGTACCTTCACGTTTCATTTGTAGGGTACGATGTAATAATGTATAATACGAAGGTGGAAACACGCTGGCGGAAGTCTAGTCCAAATATACACGATAAGGCAGAGATCGCGAACTTCTTTGTCCGTTTCGAGATAAAACTACTGTGTGTCTGTAAATCCGTAAACCAGCCTGTGTGGTTCTGTTATGGAAAGGAGGTAGATAAGATTGTTCAACTCTACAAAACATGCCATGATACAGATGATAAAAACACAAAATAAATTGTTGATTGTTATTTTGTCCACCTCATATTTACCTATACACACAGGTATATTCGAGACACTAAGAGCCAATTTTTTGATCCGTAGTCAAAGTTACTATATCCATTTGTCAATTTTACTAATACTATTACACAAACCAATGGTTATAATCACAATGCGTTTTTTGATGACAAAATCTACTATGGTTAAATTTAGCAATAGTTATTTATGTTGCCAGTAAAATGAACTGTATAATAGAATACTTTTGATTCCGGTAATTTTTTTTGTATGATCATTCCGAGTAAAATGTGTCATGGTCCATAATTCGAGTTGTCGAACAAACATTACAAAAAACAAAGGGTCGAGCTACTCTCAAACATCTGTGTCCATTATTATTTCTTGTGATAGTTTTGTAATGATATTACCTTTTTTAATAATATTCTTTGATTTTATACTTTAATTCTTGGATTTAATATATTGTACAAGCCAAATAAATATTTGTACGAACTTGATATACTATACATAATGGAATACTGAATTCTTATGAAAAACAAAATTCATAAACAAATATATTACGAAAAAGATAATAAATAGCAATTTATTAATACGCTGTAATTATTTAACAAATTATTTTATATAAATTAATGGTACATAATGAAACTTCAAATTATCTACTTCAAATGTTACACAAAAGCAATGAAACAGCTGTTCGCACTGGAGTCAACCATCCGCCATCTTGCTAACCCGACTGAGTTGAATGGTTAAATTTTGTAACAAATAGTCACATTTTTGACAAATGGTTTAGCTTAACTATGTTTCAAAAAACGCATCAGGGCATTATTTTAACCATTTGTTACAAATCTGACCATTTCTCGAGTTGACTATGGATCAAAAAATTACTACATAAATACATTGATGATTTGGAAAGAGGATCATGTAAATTAGTTCACTGATTCTTGACTTACAAGTCATCAACTACCTCAGTTTAGTTATAACAATGTCAATAAATAAAATTTAGAACCACAGGAAACAGGTAACAAGCCTTAGTTGAGTTTGAGTACCACTACTTTATGCAAGCTACCTCTTTCGGCAAAGTGCACTAAGCGCTCACCTCGAAACTTCGGTAAGCCGTCAAAGCCATTTAGGGTTGGTCAGCATTTAGTCAATTAAAAAAAGCGACATAGCGTTTATTATTACTTTTGAGAACATTCAAATCTACATAAAAGTTTTACTTTATATGCAATTCCAATCGTTCCAGTTCACATAAAACTTCATTACAAAAATGTAGTGTGACAACAGACCAGTTTACTTTTATTCAATTCAGATTTAATATTTACGTTTGTAAGATATATATATATTCAATATTATGCCCGTTATTGAGAATAATAAATTATGGGAGATTACTCCAGTATTCACACTTTCGCATATTAATATAGCATTTGAAATGTCATTTCAAATAAATAAAACATGCCTGTAGACGAGCAAGTTCTGTTCTTTATGTCTTATAATGTCTAGCTTATATGCTTATATGTAATTTTATATATGCTTATATAACTTCCTATTTACTTGAGCAGTTTCAAAACTGTAATTGTTTATTTTCACTAATCTGTCGCAATCTCTTGTATATATAAGTTGGCAAAGATAAAACAGTTGAAGATATTACTTTCTTGTGTTTATCAATCCATTTTCTTTTGTTTTACTAGTTATTGATAAGCTTAAATATTATCAACAAAAAATTTAGAAATAATGATTGCTCATAATATATTTTAATAATTTTTCTGATGAACAGTCTCTTTATAGTAATGTTAATAAGATATTTTACATGCAGTTAAAGTATAAAATTTATTACCAAGTTGTTTGTGCGGGTCATTTGATTAACCTATAATAATTGATTCAAAGCGATATATTTTTTGGAAAAGTTATTTATTATAATTTGGAAATAAAAATCGATTAAAACGATATAATTTATAAAGTAATATCGCTTAAGTTATATAGATTTTAATAGTATTTTTATAAGGAATTTCATGGATAGGAGGGTGTAATATTTATCCCCATGGTTTATAGACATTTTAACACCTGATTTGACTTTTTTAGAAAGTTGATTTAATAATAGATCAAATTTAAAAGTTATGGTCTTCCTACTTTCGTTTCTTATAAATCATAATTGTATATAAAATTATTTACAAATTATCATTTTTTATAGGTATGCATATTGACGGTTAATAATAGCATTCACCTGTCATAAACATTTAGATATATCTTTGCGCCTGTCGCCCGTGTAGGTCAGGGTTTTCGCCTACTTACACCCACTGAAACCAGGCTTGCCCATACTTACTGAATTATTTGTAAGTTCAATTAATTTGAATAAAATTATTAGGTTTACAAATTACTACAATTTAATGGAGTATTTACATTTGTATGTTAGGTATGCAACATGTCTAATACCCTTGGATCTATAACTAAATATACTACTGCATCAGTGGCTCAGCCAGGATTTACCAAAAGCAATTTTTACAATTACTCATTGTCTTCATGACCTCCTCTGCCAGGGGCCTAAGAATAGTTCCAATCTCCAACTGGGGAGGCTTCTGTACCCGCCGCTAGCGTGATACAGTTACATACAGAATGATGCGTGTGATGCTAGTGCATGGGGTAACTTGAGACTCTTAGTTTCTCTTAGTTACTGTAGGTTTAGCGCATGGCGTATTCCGCGGAATTAACGTCTCAAGTAGCCGTCTAAGGCGAGCTTCGTACCATCTTTGGTGCCCTTGAGTTAGGTACCAGCAAGCTTAGCTTCTTAAACCTTACGAGTTCGGTGAACCTGTCAAGGCTCTTGCAATAACAGGATTTAGTCAGTTCGAGAAGAAACTTAACATAATAAATATATAATATTTATAAATATATTTCATTGTATCTCTTATTTATTTTTAGTTTAGGTTTAGTTAACATACCACAAGAAATACGATATAATTAATTTTTATGTCAACTTCTTTCTTTATTACTTTATTTATTTAAAATATATGCTATTACACAACCAAAGGATACGATTTCTACGATTTAGAAAAATAATCAAATTCATTGAAAAATAACTCCTCGAATGCTAATCCAATTGTTTATTCTTTATAAACAGGTAAAGGTTCAGTTCAAGATACGAAGTACTGAATTATTACTACTTTAAAAACAATATTTACTCAAGTAGAAATGCATTACAACTTACAACGCAGCTTTCGCCTTTTCCATTCTGGTTGTTAATTAGGGTGTTATACCATGACGTGTAGGTCAGATTGGCTGGTTCTTATGTGTTCGACGTCCTTTGAAACTTGTAATTATATTTATTTTAAATTTCTTTTCTGTACGTTTAATTCTTCATCAGCCAATTAGGTGATGATAACGATTGTATCTACTTATAAATTTAAATTATTTGTGTAAGGAAAAAATACTGCTTCCAACATTTTTATTGTCTCATCAATAGGCAATAATGGTGACTAAATAATATATTGCGTGAAAAGCGTGCTCTCAACTATTTTATCTTTGCCTATTTATATATAGATTAATATTGGTTAGACTTAAGCGTTTTAATTTTTTTTTAAAGTGTTACTTCAGGTATTAATACGTACGTATGACAATTTAGTTTCAATTTATTATTATTGATAAACCATTACGGTATTTGAAATGGAGCGGTAGGTACCAATCAATACCGAGCACCGCATCTCATTGGTGTCTAAACAAAGTCACGCGCGACCAATACAAATAAATCACGTGGCGTCCAGTTTAATTACAAGTCACGGTTTATCTAGGATTTGGAGTCGGTTCCACCGCGCAGCCGACCGTCGCACCCACGGGCAGGCGCCGGTGGACCTGAGACCGTGGGTGGTGCGGCGAAAGGTATCGCTCGTCTATATCGTAAACCTACACCTGCCGAAATGTTTACTTGTGTTTTGAACAAAATTTGGTTAATTATGTTGCGACAAACAAATTAACAGAGATGGAATTCAAATTTTCGGGAGTATTATTAGGCTATTAAGAAGATGGATGAGAAAAACGAGTATATACAGCAGAGATGCGAGTGCTGAGATGGATATATGGCGTCACAAGAATGCCCATTTATTTTTGAAAGAATGAGACTGTAGTGGGAGTTTGAAAGTGACACTAGTGATAATAAAGCTCAAAAGTAATCTTGGTATGGTTATGTTTCGAAAAGATACGAAATGCATGTGAAAAATAAAGTGATGATTATGAAGGGTGAAGGATGGTGGGAAAGAGGACTGTCTAAAAAAATATGCATGAAAAGTTGGCCATCTTGGAAAGCACTTCAGTCAAAAATTACTTATGGAAGCTATAAAATAAAATTATTCATGTTTTATATTAAAATTTACAAGCGAATTAGAAATGTTAAAAACTTCAAAGAGATACATACCCCGGTAAAAAATATTATTATTAGGTACTCTGTTATTATTATTAATACTTTTGTCCGATTATTTCCTGTTCCGACCAAAAACGTCCCATTTGAGGGCCATTGCTTTGCCCGGGGGCAGATTTTTCACATCGACTTCATAATTATTAATTTATTAATGAACTCGGTGAATAAACATAAGAAATGGAATTTGATTTTATTCGTATAATAATTAAAATAATTTAGTTACAAGTTTAAAATATTAGAAATATATACAATTTACGTGTATAGTAAATTGAGTTACCTTCCTAAATTTATTTATTGTTCGAAAGGATTAAATTGTTATATGAAGGTAATTCGAACCGCTAATAAATTAAATGACATTGTATTTTACACCTACGTAAGAGTTTTATCTCCAACACAGAATAAAAGTGATACAAATTCATAAGTCATCCGAATGATTACGACCACACGGAATTAATCTCAACTGTTTCATGTTTATTGTACAAAGGGTATGACTATCTCCAGATATTATCTAATATCATTTTGTAAAGTAGAACCACCATGAAATCTTCAAGGTTACTTGATAAATACATTGACAAAAACCAATAATAGAGATGAGTTCGTCACCATACATATGTCGCTCACGTGCTAAGAGAATATAATTACCCTATTGCCACGCAATGGTATGTACGCAACGCAACGTATTCACAAATAATTGAAATATACATGTAATTTATTTATTATAAAAAATAACAATGTTTATTTATAACAAAATTTAGAAAGCGAGCTTATAATAAGGCTCGATTACTTAGCGACACTTTATCAGTAATAGTAAAACTAAGGAAATTGTTTACAAATATCTTCCGAATGACAGTTTAAATTTATTCAAATTAATTGATTCTCGATTGTAACAGACGACAATGTCAAACGGTGGGTGATTATCGATTTTCGAAACAATTTCATGATCACACGTATAAGGTTGAATATATTTACAACTTCTAAATATAGCCACCGGTTCTTCCAGAAATGCAAATTGTAAAGCGTGTCCAGTTAAACTGTTCTATCTTAGTAAGGATGTAACTTCAAATAAACTCTGCACGGACAAATATTCAGATATGGAGCGGATAGTCGAGACTTTATTTACGTAATCCTTTACAAGGTTATTATCGGATTTCTAAGAAAATCCATTCTAGTCTTTATACCATCGAGATAAAGTTTACGAGTTGTGCAAATATATTGAGATAGGCGGTTCGTAAAGGCTGGCGCCCCAGGTCGGCTCTCACGATTCCTGCGCCCACGCATATTGACTATTCGTTACCTAGACTAGTATTTAATCCCATAATTCTGTCATAAACGTATGCCATAATTTATGAAGCCTTTCCGATTTTTGATAATGGCCGCAAGTGTACATTGGTTCGTGGGCGTAAACAATTTGTCAGAGCGTTTAATATGTTACTAAAGTGTCTCGGATTATTTTCAAATTTTTTTGAAAAAATTAATTATATTTCAACTTCAATAACAGGTGCTGTTTTACATTTAAAATTTCGTTTCATATTGTATTTATACATTTCTTCAATAGATAATTAGGACACGTTAAAATTGTTGTTTTAATTCAAGATAAATATTTCAGATAAATAATTCAATGCAATTATTTAAATCGTTCGTTTGGAGCTAGCGCTAAGGTCTCACAGCCGGGAGAGTGGTATAGGTAGCACAAAGGCTCGAAACTCGTATGGGACTTGGCTGCTATATACTAAATATTTAAATAAGAGCTTCATTGCAACATTACATGGTCCCACTGTTAGATAAATTTACATACTCAAGAAGAGATACGGGTTTTAAAAAATAATGATATAATATTGATATATAAAAAAAAAACCAGATCGACTTTATTGCCGGCTCTTGCCTATGACTGCGTTGTTTTCCGAACCGGAAATTTTGGCGTTCGTAAGCGCATAATCAGGACCTAAACTGAATAAAGTATTTCAAACAGCTAGAAATACTTTTATCGCTAAAAATGTTTTTGTAGTCATTATTTTACGTTCATATGCGCCATTTCAGGGCCCAAACTGAATAAAGTATTTTTTTATTTGGAGTTAATGTAACTAAACTCCGCATATATAGTCCGTTAGTTTCAATAATAGAATTTTAAGATTTACTAGTAGGATAACCTTGTCCAAATAACGATATACGAAACAAAGTCTAAATAAATTTGGTGTGCAGTGAAATGATAAATATTACTTGATACGATTAACAAGTACATGAATTCCCTACATAATTATTATTACAAATGTAACGATACAAGATTTAAATCCATATTACGTTAATAACTAAATCCAGTAATAGCAGATTACATTCATAAGTTTATTGAATAATTGAAATTTATAAATAATAATTTCATTAGATTAATTGACATTTCATTTAAAACCGTGTGTAATATAATCTAGAACTAGTTTGTAATTAATACTTCATTACGACCAGGACGAAATAGTTTTCATTAAATTTATTTGATTAACTTCAAGCTATCCTACTCGATTATGTTCGGAGTACAGTTACGTAAAACAATGAAAAAAGGATATAAAATATCATTTTACCAAAGCTACAGACTGTATTAAAATTTAATGGAATTTAGTTCCTTAGTTGGTTTTGGAATTTAGTTCTTGATTGGGTCGGATACGTGGAGAGAATAGATTGTAGATCGACGAAACAAATTCAAAGGCGAGAGTGACTGGGCACCTCGATAAGGGTTTCAAGGGACCTAAGCGAACTACCTCGACCAGATCGAAGACGTCTTATAGACATATCAGGTGAAAAGTACTCATAACCGATGAAAAAGGCCAGGAAAGTAAAAGAAGCGAAAGGGTGTGTCAAGATCGTAGTAAGTAGATCGTTTGCATGGTGGTAGAGTGTTTTTTCAAATGATTTCCGCCTGTGTACCTACCGCCCTCAAGTTTGAAAACCTGCCGCCAAATACCAATAGGTGTGTTCCGGCATCATCACTTGAGAACCAGTACCTCTAGGCTTAGCGTGTTTATCATTCTGGACCACATCGTCACTTATAATCAGTTGAGATTATGGTCTAAGCATTGAGTCTGTTACGTGTAAAAAAAATTTTTGGAAAGACGTCTCTGCCTACGCTCACGGAAGAGATGCCTTGAGTTTAGACGAATTTCGATTAGCTCGGCATCGCATACTACTCCTCCGTTTTGAGGTGTTACCGGTATGCAAATTTCTCTTAGCTAAATCCCCAATTATAGTAAGCAATAAAAGAATAAGTGGTCATTTGCAGAACCTATATACCTTGCATATAACACGCAATAATGTGTAGCGTATTGATATGCCTCTCTAGTCTTTGGGAGGGTGTTGGGTGTCCGCTGTCGGAAGGGGTCCTAAGTGTGCGCAAAAATATATAAAAATATGTATGAAATTATAATTACAGTCTTAAATTAATACAACAGAAAACAATACATACAGAGTTGATATTTCTCACAACCTCTCGTAGATTCATAATACATTTAAACTCATACGTTATTACTGACCCGATAAATTCGTGTATGAGATATTTACGGCGTACCTATGGACATTTGAAGCGTATCGCGTAATATGTTCGTGGACGCGATTATGCGAACCGGTTGTGCTTTGTTCAATTATGTATGCGCGTGCGCAAGTCGTCTCGCATTTAACTGTTACTTTTAGGATTTCATTTTATCAAGCGATCTGCTTTGTTTGCTTTCATTTGTTCTTGCTTCTTACTAGAACATATAAGTAGAACATTCCAGGTGGAACAACATTCATAAGTTTGCAAAAATCCTCCATCCTACGATTTCTATTGTTACCAACTTATGCGATGTAATGTTTTAAATAGATAGAAAATATTTTTTTTTAAATAAATATACATAATAAATATGACACAAATTGTGACTTAAGCGATAAAAGATATATTCAATGTTTTACAATCTTGTGTTTAAGAATATTTAGAGAACTTACGTCGCGTTGTCCGTTTTCTTTTTTAATTTTAAAAGCCATGTCTTTCTTTTTTGTAGCCGATTTAAATTTTAACATAATATGTTTCGTGATAGAGTATTTAATAACTATAAGTTAATAAAATAAAAAGTACAATATTAAGCAGAATTCCCGTATTATTCGAAATGTGTTTCTTCATTGCTAATTGCCCATCATCCAAAGCCGGCTTTCAACGTTGTTATATCAGTCTAAACATAGGATTTTTTTTTCAATAGTAACTGTAGTAATCTTAGTTATGTACTAATGAAACACGAACTAAAATATGTATGCGTATTAGTATTTTGAAGCGGCAATGGCGCAGTTGGTAGTGGAGTTGGATTTCGCTTTCATTGACGCGGGTTCGAGCCCACCTATTCAACTCTGAAATCAACCTGAGCTTTCAGTGAAGAAAAACATCGTGAGGAAAAACATAGTGGTAGGACATTTTTAATAATGACCGCCTGGGTATCACCCACAAGTTTGAAAACCAAATACCAATAGGTGTGTTCTGGCAGCATCACTTGAGAACCGGCTTATTGTGTTTACCATCTTGGACCATATCGTCACTTAGCAATAGTTGAAATTGTAGCCAAAGCACTGAGCCTACACTATACATTGTAAAAAAAAATGATAATTAAAATAAAAAACATACAAAGAATAAAATAGTATTTATAACGCTCATTTCTAATTCATATGACCTCTCAGAGGCGTGAAGATAAGAACATCGAACTAACAAAAGACAACTCTAATGACAAAGGGCGCCATTAATATTACAGTAACAGATTCCGCTAAAGAGATTAGCGTGGAATAGCTTAACATAAGTGTCGTTACGTAACCGACATGGTGTGGGAAAGACACGTGAAATACTGGATCACTTCTGTCACAGTACGATTGATACAGACGGTTCACTAATGAAAACGACGTTTCTTTGATTCGGTACATGTCTTTTACAATGAGAAAATTTATATTATAATGTTTTTTTAATATTATTATCTGTCAAACAGATCAAATACAAATTACTATCAAAACTTGCGAAGTAATAAGTGGCTTTATATTCTGCGTAAAATATTAAGTAGAGCTAATTAAATAAGTGATCTTATAAGTTGCTTATAAGATCTTAAAAGTACATGTATCTTCCCAAATTGTATATAGTATTCACGAGTTAGCCACCGCGGTTCTGCTAACAATTTCTATTCACCACAAATATTTCAATACTTAAATATATAATTAAAATAAAATTATTATCCTTATCACTTCTTGTACCTTGTAATTTCATAAGTAAAAATAATAATAGTCACGTAAATCGGTAAATACTTTATATAACTATAGGGCAAATAACGGACAAATAGATAATGTGACGTTGTCCTTAATAATTATCCTTAATAAGGGTATGGTTTAATATGATCAACAGCAATTAACAACAATAATATTACAATCTGTAGAGACAGAAAAATAGAAATTTGTCGCCCTATTTAATTTTGCTAAATGTATGTAATGTTTTAAATCAAAAGGCCACACAAACTAAAGTTTAACGGAATGAACTATCTGTCCTTGTAGGTTTTTATGGCGTCACCGCGACGTTACGCTTCTTGATGTTATTAAGAGTAATGTCACTTCAAAGTGGTACATTTGTGAATATCTGTATGCTGGTACATGTTTTATATTTAGTATGTGGAAAGTTTACAGTGGTGACACTAGTTGAATACTAAACTTCACAACAGTGAACTGAGATGTTTACACATTGGACAAATTTCACTTTTTATAAAACTATAAATTATATATTAGGTATGGTTTATGTATAAAACGTACAACTCTTGATGTAAATCTTTTCTATTACTACATTATAAGTTAATGTCAATCTCTGATATGTTATTGGTATATAGGATGAAAAGTTCGTTAGCTCGATGAAAAGCTCGATCTAGAGAATGATCGGCATAATTTTAATATTAGAAATAAAGACAAGTTGGCCGTCCCAAGCTTTAGGTTAAGTAAGTCTAATAAAAGCTTTATAGGTAATAGTATTCGGTTTTACAATAAGATCCCAAGTAACATTACCGATTTACCTGACAATAAGTTCAAGTATTATGTCAAGCAAGTTTTAATCTCAAAAGGTTATTACAGGGTGGATCATTACGTGAACGATAGTGATGTCTGGAATTAACCCACATCTCTGTGCTTCAGCTAACATTATTAAGAGTATGATTTGTATAGTTTTTTATATGACAAAAAAATGATATATATTATATTTATTAAAAAAAGAACCAGATCGAGTTTCTTGCCGGCTCTTCGCGACTGAGTTGTTTTCAGAACCGGTGGTATTGTTTTAGACGTTCATAAGCGCTTTTTTAGGGCCTAAATTGAATAAAGATTTTTTTTAATTTTGATTTTGTTATTGAAATTTAGGAACTACTCTTAGTGGATTGATTACAATTATTATTTTCAATACTGTTCAAGTAATACTTGCACTGCAATCTCATCTAGTGCCAGTGATGATTTGCTTCGTGATGGTAAAAACTAGCAAGCTTAGAAGTTGAATTAGCTCTTAAATGATGCTACAGTAAGGGGCTATTCATTAATTACGTCAGGGTCCCCAGGGGGAGAGGCGTTAAGAAAATCTATACATACCCTTATTTGGGGGGGGGGGGGAGGGGGGAGGTGTAAATCCCATTCTTAAGTAATTTTTACAAGTCGAAATTTATTATTAAAAATGTATTTCTATTCCGGGTGCTGAATGATTTTCTTCATTCTATCATGTGCACTTCGTTTTACATTTTATTTTATAAATTTTTGTGTGCGTAGTGTAACTGATACTTTTCTATCAATGTTTTATTATTTAGGAAAACGAGATTAAATCTTACGTAGGTAAGGGGGGTTCGAATAATCTTATGTATTTTTACCTGGGGGCAGGGCGGTAAAAAATCGTCAAAATCATCCTTACGTAATTAATTAATGGCCCACAATAATACAGTTATAAGTATAAGTTACAGTGTTTGGCAGCAAATTGTTAAGCTCAGAGGTGGTATTTAACCAAATGGGCAAAGGAAAATGCTTTATCACCATGTTTTAGGGATTTTACCGCGATGTTTTCCTTCGGCGAAAGCTGAGTTTTAATATAGTTAAGGTAGATTCGAACCTACGTTTTTCGAAGCGAAATCCGTATCCAAACTAATCAGTGTACCATAATAATCTATCATATGGGGTTGGAGTTATTCGATGGATGGTCTACTAATTATCTGGAATTAAATTTTTTTCTTCAGGAAATTTACCTTGAAGGGAGTGAAAGTTGTGATCGAGAACTAGGCCTCCACAGTGGTTACGGAATTTACACGGCTAGAATAAAAGATCAATTGAAGTTGTAAATGCTTGTTGAGTTATTATTGAAAGCGTCATTAAAAAAATGTAATTACCAGGGCAGAGTAATTGAGTTAAATCCACATAGGTAAGATTTAGTAGTCAAATTGTCGTCAGTAACGACTGAGTCTCTCGACTCGTGTCCAATGGGGACACATCGCTCAATGTTTGTCACTATTGTACGGCGAACATCGATGGAACGAACTTGTGTGGCTAAAACCACTAGCGAAGTATTTATTTATTCACTTTTGTCAATTCGAATTTGAATACATTTAAACTATTTTAATCTAAATCAGAAAATTCTTCATTCAATTTAGGTTCTGAGAAGTCGCTTATAAATGTCGAACACTCCCACCGCTTTCGAAATATAGTCCAGAAGAGTGCGTGGAACAAACCAGATCTGGTTATATATATATATATATATATATATATATATATGTGTGTGTGTATACATTTAGTTATTTTTAAATATAAACTAAACAAATTATAGTTAAAACAGTTGTTAGTGGAAAAACAGAGAAGAGTGTCATTTTCATTTACTCTACATTAGCAGCCATTTTGAAATTTAGTAGGACACAAATAGATTCTACATGCTTAAATACCACTATATTTTAACATTAAAGCAGCGTTTTTGATGTTACAACAGCTAATTTTTTTTTTAATGATTCCTGATATAAAGAACATTTCGTCTTTCTTTGTTTATAGGGAGTTGTCGCTTTCGCTTGTGTACTATTCCAAACATAACAAGAAGCCGAGTTTCTTGAATAGTCCGTCCTAGTTCCTCAGTCAGGTGTATGCCACGAAAGGGACATTACAAACTCAACCGTGACGGACCGACGGACGCTCGCATAATTACTACACATACTGGGAAGAGAATAGAATCTCATTACCATATTATTGTTAAGCTACACTACATAATAGTATAAGGCCGCGGTGTAACTTTAATAGACTCTATCTATTGTATTGTTCAGATTATACATGTGTAGATTTGTTTCTTATGTGTTTATTTTTAGTAAGTCCATTGTTTACATAGGTAAGTTTTTAATAACTAACTGTGCTTAGTATATTTTTATTCGAGTTAGGGAAAATTCACTTCATTTAATGTTAAATAAATAAGGTCCAGTAAGCCGTTTAAAAAAATATAAACAGCAATAGGGATTGGTTATGTTTTGCTTATTTTTGCTGACATGGTGGGAGACTGAATAGTGATTACGTAGGCAATATTTACTTATTATAACCTTCATTTTTTGTATACAATTCTGTCAATGCATACGAGATTATGGTGGAGGTCAAGTTTTTTACTTACGATTGCTGATAAAAAGGGAGATGAGGGTTAAAATAACTAAAATTTAGTTAAAGTAGTATTTAAACGGTCCCTAAGTAGCTCTGGAATACACTTCTGCTATTCAGTTGTTATACTGATCTCGTAACAGGACACGCCTTAACGTGAATTGTTATTGCCTTAACATGAATAAAAGTATTGAAATGGTATGTTATATATGTAATAACTACGTAATATAACTAGCTGTGTACCCGGGGTGCGCCCGCGTTTCATATGTTCTTGACTTTGTTTAAATCCTTTTATACGGAACCCTAATTATTTTCCAAAAAAAAGTCCCGTCAAAATCGGTCCAGCCGTTGCGGGGATTACCCGGAACAAACAGATAAATGGACAGACAGACAGACAAAAATTGTATTTTTGGTATAGGTAACGTACATACATGTATTTAGTAAAAAAATGTTATTTTGGTGTTACAAACAGACCCTTAAATTTTATTTAATAGTACAGATATTTTCTCTCTGTCATTTTTTGAAATCCTAGAGGTATCTGATTATTATCTATATATTATCTAATCAGAGCTTATTATCCCAACATTTTATTACAATAGATGATATATAGAAAAATGTATCAGAATTTTTATGAATGAAGACGACAATAAATGACGTTGAATATGTAACACCAAAGACTATATAATTTTTGATCTAGTGATTATTACAATTACGACGAACAAATTATTTACGATCGGAATAGATGGAACATTTACTCATAGAATAAAATAAAACATACGGTATATTCTTATAAAAGTTATATGTACTTCAAATTTTTCCACATAACAATTTTATATCCTGCCCAAAGTAGGCATATTCACTAGATTCGATCTATGGAGGTCTCAGTTCATCACAAGCAAGTGGATAATTTGGTCGTAATAGCGTAACGTTGGAGCGGAGAGCACCGACGGAACATGTAAATGTGCGGATAACCGAAGGATACCACCGTCGCAGTGTAGTGTACCCATAAAGTAAAAACACAGAAAACAAATTTTACTTTGAACTTATTTCATAACGCCTCTCTCTCTCATTTGGGTAGGCAGAGACTACGTTCTTCCAATTGTAATGATCTTGACACAACTTCTTCCTAAGTTCATGAGCGCTTTCGTACTTGTTAGTTGGTTAAGAGTACTTTTTACCTGCCCTTTCTTTAAAACGCCTTTGATCTGGTCGAGATACGTTCGTCTAGCTCGACCCTTACTGATATGCCCAGTCACTCTCACTTTGTAATTTATTTCGTAAATCTTCTGTCATCCATTCTCTACAAGTGCTCAACCAACTAATCATTCCTTTCTCTGTTTTTGTCACTACATCCTCTGCCATGCCACAGCGTTCCCTTGTCATAATTTTAAATTAATCTTCAAATAAGTAAGTTACGTTCTCAAACGATTTTACGTATTCTTATGTTTAAAAGGATTTTTTAACAATACATTTAAAGACATTTTTATTTCTAAAGTGTCTCATCATGTTTTTTTAATATTTGTTTTGCCTATTGAATTGATTTAAAACTGTATTTTATTATGTCAAGTGCATTATTTATTACTTACCGAATAATCAAGACAAATTTATTACTAGATAAGTAAACTAGAAAAGTTTTTTCTCTTTTTAAATCTTTTGAAAATGGACAAAGGTAACTTTTTGTTCTCTGTTTTCGACAGATTTTCTCTTGTTTCATTTAATTTTGCTAATTTTTTTTTGAACCTTTTAAATCAAATTTTCATTATTGATCATTGAGTTTTATTTTTTCAGCCGCCACTCGCAGGCTATTTGATGCAATAAAAAGTTTTGTTGACATAATGAATCTTGTTAAAAAAGATGGCTTACAGAACCAGTGTTTCTAAAAGTAAAAAGTTCTCCTTTGCGGATTGTCTCATACCAGACATAAATTATAGACACTATACACAAAGCAGCTTGTGTGCCCCAGTGTCTCACAATATCGGACCGGCTATAGAAATCTCACTTTGCATTGAAAGCGACCGGAATGTACGGCGGCTGCAATGTCGTTGGATTAGCGAGTTATAAATACTTTTAAGGTAGAAGCCTCTTTTATATGAATTTGCTTATTGCAAATTATACTTTTTTGGTTTATTGTAGCACGGCAAAGTGACTATACTGGACCTAATTGTGAGACCAGTACAATCCAAGAATAGTGATAATTACCGGGAGATTGAAAATTCATCGTGGAACGCAGCTGTCATGCTGGCCTGAATAAATGTCTCTTCACGTTACGCTTGCAGAAACCTAAGTCGAAGAAAGGAGGAAACACGCAGGAAGATGCGAAGACGGAATTTAAAGCTATGATGCAGCAGTCGGTAGTTGGGTCGAGCCCATCTAACTCTACTAAAATCAGCCTAAGCTTTCGGTTAATGATAACATGGTTAGCAAACAATAACATGGTAGGGTATTTTCTACTAATGCCCACCTGGATGTTTTGTAAAACTTCTCACCAAATAACAGTAGGTGTGCTCCGACAGGATAATTTGAGAGCCTCTAGGCTTTGTTTACCGTCTTGGATCGCACCGTCACTTAACATGAGGTGAGATTCTGGTCAAAGCGCTGAGCCTATACCGAGTAAAAACAAGAAGATTTTGCATAAAGTCGATCCTCGTGTTTTAAAACGCCTTTAATCTCACAGAATCACAGTTAATTATAATACGCTTTGTATATTAAAATAGTGGTAATAAAACTTCATTCGAACGTAGTAATGGTGATTTTAAAAGATGTTCTGAAATAGAGCAAATGTGTTTTTATGACACGAGATAGGTATAAATATCGATTAGGTGAATATAATAAGCTATAAAAACGGATCACGGTACACGGATGTGTAGTGAATAGCAGTTAGTAGAACCGATGTTCAATGTAATTTGCATAATCGCATCAATGAAACACAAAGCGCAGGGTTGATACGATAAATTTTATCAATATAAAATAGATGCAAAATATTCACTCATTATATTGATTGACTCATTGTTCAAACTATAAAAAATTATTAGCCTCTACATATATATGTAGTACAAGTGAATGTTATTATTTAATATTACCTGAGAGATTATTAATTTAAATATAATATTATTACTTTTCAATGATTCTAAACTTTTTTAAACTAATTTAATGTTCTTTTAAAATAAAAATGGTTAAAATAAAAATTATTTCATTTTTTTTTTATCTTTAATATGTCTACACAATTTCTTATGGGATATTTAATAAGTAAAAGAGTTTTTTATTGATTAATTATAGATTTCATATTATCTATTCTATTAACTATCTATCTATTCAACCGAAAAACGTCCACTGCTGGACATAGGTCCCGCCAAAGATCTCCACGACGACCGGTCTTGCGCCACCCGCATTCAGCGGATTCCCGCGACCTTCGCCAGGTCGTCGGTCCACCTTGTGGGGGGCGTACCCACGCTACGTCTTCCGGTGCGTGGTACCCATTCGAGAACCCGTTGGCCCCATCGGGCATCGGTTCTGCGAGCAATGTGCCCAGCCCACTGCCACTTAAGTTTAGAAATTCTTCGGGTAATGTCGGTTACTTTGGTTCTTCTGTGGATCTCCTCATTCTTGATTCGATCTGATTCTATTAACTCTATTATATAATTATATAAAATATTATTGCTACCAACCTGAGCATATATTAAACAAGAACAAAAATAACACAAAACAGTTTTATTGTGTTATTTACGAGGAAACAATAAATATTACGTCGACTCATAAACCAATAAATCAGGACTTTCATTTATGACTAACTATTAAAAATAATTTCTTAAATAAACACAACATACTTAGTTTATTGACTTGAACTAATTTATATGTTTTAATAATATCGGTATATTAAAATAGAATTAAATCTATAAAAAATGTATGTATTTATTAAAGTAGATAATTATAAATGTCAAACATAAATAACCTTCAAGGATACACAACAGTACGAAATAGGCTCATAAATTCAAAACAAAGTAAGTAGACACCACAGGCAAGACGCTTGACAGCCCTGGCCGTTTGACAGGCAAATTATCTAGTAACGCAAGAGTTTGGCAGGGATGTCGATAGTTTAACAACATTTTTATCTCAGTTGCAGACAAAATGTGGCAATAATTTTTTAAAGGAGATTTTACTTTTTATTATCATAATGTTAATACGTGAATCTAAAAGTTTGTACCCCTGTTTACGAAAATTGCGCGGACGGTGGAATATGAAATCTCGCACATTTATAGTTTGTATAGAGAAGGAGTGCTAAATTTTTTTTTTATAAAATCATGCATAAAAAATACATTAAAATAAAACAATACAGTTTACACACTACCATTAATTTGACACAGACAACACATCTATCATTATCCCTTACGATTATCAATGGATTATTAATTACATGACAATGTCAGACTTGACATTTATTTATCGTATAAGACAGATTATTGACTTATGAGAAGGTTTTACTTTAAGCAATTGACAATGAAAAACAAACAAAATTGTTAGCGTTTTTATGAATTATGCTCGAATTTCAATCACATACGAGCCCTAGTAATATTTATTACTCAAGTATGTACTCGAAGTACAAGTTTCGTATTATTCACGTTTTGTGTGATCATTGTGATGTGCATTGTTTAGTGCTAATCCCATATTTATATTTAGAATATTTTAATGTATATAAATTACTGTAATAGGTACATTTCACTTAATGTAATAGACGTGTCTAAGGCAGTGGTTCCCAAAGTTAAGTGATATATGTGAGGATAGATTGTTTTCAAAATTTTAATGAGTTTTAGCATCATGAAAGTTTTTTTTTTCTTACTGAAATTTCCTAATTAAAGACATTTGAAGAAAAAATATTACAAAACAATAAGCCTACCTACTCCAATAGGGTTCTGATTCCAAATAGAAGTAAGCAGACGAAGGGAATTTCATAAACATAAATTTCAGTACTGATTCATACAATGATGATAAACAAAAACAATGCGTTAGAAGTAGTTATCTTAATGTATATATTATAGTTTTTTTAATGTAGGAAGCTTTTAAATTTGTGCAGTAGTAACTTATTAATATCATCTCTCTGTCCTTATCCCATTTTTATTTGGATTCTGCGCGTCATTTCTTCCTTTTCCATTTATCTCTATTTGTAATAACCTCCACATCAACTCCATTTTTAAGCATATTCTTGTCTTTGGTTTTCCCCTTCCCCTATAACCATCAACGTTCATATCCAAAAGCTTTCTTACAATATTCTCTTCCTCCCTGTCCATACCAGGGAAGACGAGTGCTCCTAATTTCGAAGTCAATGGCGTCCACTTTCAAACTTCATTTAATAAAATATTTACATTAATAAATTTGACACATCATTATCAAATTATTTTGTAAATAACTTCCACTTGTTTCTACAGGTATTTATTCCATCAGTTTAATAAATTCGACACCCTGCGCTCGAAGCGGCACGCTCACAGCAGGCAAGGGTCTCATAACTATGAACCCCGTTCGGCTCAGCGGGGCTTCATTATCGACGAAGTCCAAATAATATATACTCGTAAACTATGCATATAGATATATATGTTGTATGAGTACTCAATAAAAATTATAATTTATAGAGACACGTAAATACTAAGGCTAAAATCGTCAAGGCGTTGTACTGCGCTTTAATTACAATCGCTGCCGATGTTAAGTGACAATGTGGTCCAAAATATTAAACCTAATAAGCCTAGAAGTATGCACAGGCTAACTAGAGATGTTCCATGAACACATCTATAAGTGACTGCCGACAGATTTTTAGACTTGTGGGTTGTATTTCCAGGCGGTCACTATTAGAAAATGCCCAACTACCATGCTAAGGTTTCCTCACGTCGTTTTCCTTCACCGAAAACTCAGGTTTATTACAGAATAGTACAGGTGGATTCAAACCTACATCCATAGGTACATTATCTGACCACCCCTACCAGTGAGTAACCATCATCATTTAAATAATCTTTTTTTTGTAGACGGTATAGGCTCAGTGCTTTGACCACAATATCACCTGATGTTAAGTGACGATGTGGTCGACGAAGAAGGATCGTAAACACACTAAGCCTAGGTACTGGTTCTAAAGTAATGCTATCGGAACACACCTATTAGTATTTGGCGACAGGTTTTCAAACTTGAGGGCGGTAGCTACCCAGGCGGGCAACATTAGAAGCCACCCTACCACCATGCTAAGGTTTCCTCACGATGTTTTCCTTCACCGAAAGCTCAAGCCGATTTTAGAGTTGGATAGACGGGATCGAACTCGCGTCGATTGACAAGGAATCCGGACGAACTACTCACTGCGCCATCATCGCTTTAAAGTTACTAGGTTAGAACCAGTCACATATTTTATCTTAATCTCTTTCGTTTCAAGAATTACCTCCAGACATGCAAAAGAGTTTTAATTTAAACGAAAACAACTTTTGCAAATATTTTAAAATTTAAGGCTATCTTAGATCTCGGGGGTCATTTAATAGTTCTAGCGCTGTTTAAAGTAAGCCGCAAGTTTTGAAGCATGTTATTAAGTAATTCGTCGACCTTTGCGTACGACGCGTTAACGGTTCGTCGTTTGCGCAATTTTGCCAAAGAAAGCCAAAGTGTATTTTGTCCCGTTCCAATGACGTACCTGTGGAGATTGAACAAAAGTTTTAAATATGAAATATCTATCGACGCGTCTTGGGAGTGAAACCGATTCGTATGCCGTGACTGAAATTGGCACGACGGTTCTCATACCATCTTCAACGTCACCCCGCTCTCGATTCGATTTCCTGTGTCTTCCACTCGTACGCTTCATTTTGTAAAGTTACGTTTAGTTTCGCTAATAACAAGATTTGAGCTACAGAAAGTTTAGTACCATCTCTGTGGTTTGCATCATGACATATTTATTATTTGATGCAAATATATAATTAGGCATAAATAAAACTAATCAAGTCATTTTTCTTCTCGGTTAATGAATAGACTTTCTTTATTTATTTTTAATTGTACAGGTACTGATGTGTTTATTATTATTTTCTAAATAAAAATTAGAAACAGTAAATTCAAAAACAATATTTATGACAGAAATTCGACCACCGGAAAAACACTAAGTTATTAAAAAAGTTTATAATCATTTAAATTCCCAATCTAAAATGTGAAGCAATCTTCAGCGACTTTAGCGCAGTTATAATAATGGATGGAACATAATTTGTTACGTTTATAATCCAATCTACAACTCCTGAGTCTTATGTCGAATCTGGGACAGTTAACCACGAAGGCGATCTTGTAACTAACTACATATCAAGATTATGATAATTTCGGTCCGAATACTTAAATTAGATATGTAAACCGTAAAAAGGAAAAATGAAGGCAAATATTATTAAACGCTTTTCTTTGACAAACTATTTCATTATCAAATGTAGTGATATTCGTTTATGTTTATGTACAGTAACCAACAACAAAGGTGACTCTAAAGTAAGATATACTTTCGATTCCCAAATTGCAATCAGTTTTACTGTAAATTAAATTAAATTCTAAATAGGCAGTCTTCTACTGGCTCTCAAGTATCTAATGCTGACAGAACATACCTATAGATGTGGTGACAGAATTTTCATAACGATCTTTTTCTTTCATCCAAAGCTCAAACTCTTATAATGTCATCATCATAGGTTGAAATAGGTCGTGTATACGCAATTTTAGAAATAAAATGCAGTCCTATATTAGTTCAGTAAAAGATCTGTTCTGAGAGTTACGTTGGAACGATAATTATATATATATATATACATATGTCTATATACAAATAGGCAAAGGCAGTTCAGTTCAGTGCCTTTCCTCCGATGTCAGTCAAACGATTTTGTTTTTTTTTTTTAATTAAAAATTATGGACGAAAATGTTGTTAATCATTTTCTTAAAATTTTTGGTACTTAATTTTTATGTTCGAATTTCTTCCACTGAGAGAACACTAATTACATTTAAGTGGCGTATTTAACTGAAAAGAGAGACTCCTTAACGAAAAACAAAGGTGAGGGAGCTAATCATCAATGTGGGTCTATACTTTGCTTATTTTTGATGTCATAGGTGAGTGGGGGTTTGAATGGAACGCAAGTAAAATTTTACTTATTAATTCTCTTTGGAAAAAAAACAAACATTATACCAACTCTTATGTAATCATGAGGAGGGTGGTCGGTTAAGAACTTTGCTAACTATTGCTGACATAGAATGGGGGGAGGGGGGCGTAAAATATTGCATACGTAATACTTGAACGGACCCTTAACAACTGCTTCGAAATGAAAAAGAAAACTAATTAGTAAGAATATAAAAAGTACTTTCGAATTTGTTGGAATTTGATTTTGCGCCATGTTTCCTTTTCCCACGCGCACGTAAAAGGCTTTACGCATACAAAGAGGCCGTAACGGTTCAACAGGATTTTATTACAAAAGTATTAATTAAAATATATGAAAGTGTATATTGATTACACGATTAATAATATAATGTGAAATAATTAAGAAATTTCGAGAAACACTCATTTACTGGTTTGTCATAAGCGCAGTAGAAGTATGCAAACTACTTTTACAATTTTTATCTTTGTTTTAATTATTATTATTATAAAAAATACATTACTTTTTAATGTTACATCATGAACCTTAATTTAAGGAAATAAAATCGAAAACCGTATTAAGTGGATTTATGAAATGTTTTTTTTTTTTTAAATATTTCTTACGTAATTATCGAATATAACAGGCACGGTATTATGCACCTAAAGTAGCTATTTAAAATACTTGAGATAATAATTTGGTTAATAAATCAAAATAGTTTTATTTAGTTATAATTAAGTATTCGAATAAATTATACAAGACACCAAACACTCGTGAACTCGTGATAATATTTATGTGAATATATTATTTAAAATACAATTTTAATATTTAAACGAAATTTTGTTCTATTAAAATATATATTAACCCCTTGAGCACCTTCCCGGCGTTTGCGCCAGCTTTCCATTGTTTTCCTATTGGCTTTCTATTGTTTCACTTTTATGGGTACTCGACACATTAAACTACTTTAGTATTAAATATTAATGTTGAAATAAGTTTTTAGTCTATTTATAAATTTCATATAAATAATTCACACATTAAGGCGATTTAAAATAGAATGTAAATTTTACAAATATGTGAAAAATGTATTCAATAATTGTAGTTGTCATGAAAATAATGAATAGAATGTGTGAATGAAGAAAAAGCATGTTATAACGAAAATTACTTATAATTTGCATGAAAATATTTCAAGGGGTTTTCAAAATCAACGATTTTTTTTTATCAGCGACACTTGTTCTTGTGGAAGTGTTGACTACGATGCTGTCATTAAACAAAGGTCAGTGTTCCTAATATCACAGGAACCGCGTATAGTCGTTTCTTGTGAAATTAACACTGGCTTATCTCGACGATACGACACATCATAGTCGGTTAATCTTCGAGGAGAATGTGAATGTTTGTTTTAATTTCTTTTTAAAGTGCCGCGTTATTATTAGTTGTTAATGTTGATCACTATATTGACATCCCGAACCTTTGTTACGGACTATTCACACGAATTGTTATGATATAACCGACGGATGTAGCAGACGCTGTTTTGTCTGGAGTAAACTATAACCTATATTAAGTAGATATTTATCTGTATTTTTCATCTTCATAGAAGATTCTAAGTTAAAACCTACGTATGGTTGAGAACCTAGGGTCCATAGTAACAGTAATATTGTTTTTAGTTTATAGTAATAATAAAACTGAAGTTTTAAATTTAGTTTTTTATTCGATGTATACTTTTAAGCTGTTATCCAGAATCTTTAATTAAATTTTTTGTATATCTGTCTGTGTGTATATCCGGATTTAACTCAAAAGCGGCTTCGCCGATTTGGATGCAACTTTGTACAAATAAAGCCTATATCAAGGAACTATTGATAAGTTATAAATATTTCTGAAATTGTTTTTAGAATTCGTAAAAAAAAAATAATTAAGAAAAAAAATATTTAGGCTTCAACTTAAAAATGGGTTTAAACGGTTTTAATAAAATGGTGTGTGCGAAAGTATATGTTAATTAGCGATTGACAGAATATAAAAAATATCAGTATCATTTGTGGAAATTAAATTCAAGGCTTCATCGGAATAAAATTTGGTGTACGGGAAGAATGTGTCATTCGGTAACTGATAGTCTATGTGATAAACAAAACCTGGATACCATACATTAAATCTTGACAGGATTCGCAGACGAAGGCGCGGCCCTTCGCTAGTATTAAATAAAATGGCAGATGCTTTACGCGTGAACACCATAAAACATTATTAACGAACTCAACGAAGACGTAAGTTCTGCAAGGAATGTCCAGAGTTTATAAACATAAAAGAAAGTAAGCAGGTGCTATCAAAACTCATTGGCAATAAATTCACTGAAGTGATGCGGAACTCGAAATTGCAATGTCTTCAATAGTGAATAAGATTTACGATGATTTTGATTAAATTATTCTATTTGTAACCGTAGTACGACAGCTTGCTGCCGAGTAGATATGATACACCTTATTATATTTACTTTTCCTTTTTTTTTACTAACCTAGCTAATGCTGTTGACCGGAAAGGCCTTTACAGCTTCACCGTGACTTCGGGGGCGAGTGCTGAAGGCACTCAGTCGCAAAAGGTAACTAGCACAAGGGTTACCAAAATGGTACGAATCTCGGCTTGGCCTTTACCTGAGTATGCAAACTCACTCGCGAGTGGGATCCTAACTAAAATATATATCTACTTTAATATAAACACCTACATATATATAAGAATGACAACTTGCATAAAATATACATTTTCGTTAGTAAATAGAAATTAAGCGAAGGGAATTGTGGATTTGGTCAGCTTTATGCCTTTATAAAGTCCCTGTTCCACTGAATTCGATCAGTGTAACACTGCGCCTAAAGAATGAAACAAAAAAATACACTTAATATTTAAAAAAAACATTATCATTTACCATATTTTACTAGTAGATTTGTTGCTGGTTTTAAAATATACTCGTATTTTAATTTCTAATATAAATCTATAAATATAGTATATCTCTAACAAAGTACACTTAGTTTAAATTTATTCTAATCTATTCTTGTTAAAAGTTTACATGTTTTTTTCAGATATAAATCACGTTTGACAAATTTTAGTAATTTATTTATCGTGTGACGTAATTTCAATATCTCTTGTAAAACAATCAATTTATTAAACTAGACGAGTAATGTAGAAGTAATTTATAAGTAGTTTTATAGCTTTTGATCAAAGATAAGTTATAAAGCAAAATAACAGGTAATAGCTTATTGTTATTATTTCACGCCAATTCATTGGCTCATCGAACATAAACAAGATATCGTTAATTTGATAAGTTAAATTTCTATATAGAGAACTATTTAAGTCGTTAAGGACATGATTAAACTGATGATTGTCAAAATAAATTATACAGACGTCAAGATAAAGAGGTAATTTTGCCCGTAAGTGTGTTTACGTAAAAGGCACATTATTAATATGAACGGTTCATTTTCATAAAAAACCGCTATTATGTTTATTTAATGAGTTCCACGATCAAAGGCAGTGCGGGTCTTTCTCATAACGGAACATATTTTTAGTTTTCAAATTTTTTAAAATCAGGTGACAAAATTAATTAGATTTAATATGTCTTATCATGAAAAAGAAAATATATCATGAGATTTTTTTTTAGAAAATATGTCTAGAAAACACTATGTTTATGATATATGCTTTGATATACATAAATAGTTTTCAAAAAAATGCATATAAAAGCTAGCCGATCCCAGTGCGTTAATATTTATAACTTTTTCTTAGGCTATTTAAAAGCACTGTCTTTTTTCAGTGTTCTACGTAACTTTTACGTGTGTCTGAATATTGATGAAAACCTAAAATTATTCCATAATAAATCGCCTACACTCTACATGTTCCCTTATTAATTATGAATGCGTAGAAAATATGTTACGTGAGCGGAGTCGCGGTAAGAGCTAACTTTCAAGAGAATAGTAATCAAATTAAATCAATAAAAATTACGATTAGGAACTGTTCAATTATAAGAAACAATTAATAAGAAAATATTAGACAGTTTTGACAGGTTCATCCTTAAAAAACACTTCTTACCACACGCCCCCCAAGTGGTAAAAAAGTAAGCATTAGTATAATCTTTTCAAACTCTGCTTATGTTAATTAAAAGTGAAAAATATTATAGTAATTGCTTACGTAATCAACATTCAAACACCCCGTCCCCCGTACCATCAAAAATAAATAAATCATAGTTCCTGCGCCCTGCATTGTGCTTAAATGAATTTCACCGGTACTAAAATTATTAAAATGATATCCATCAAGAATAGAAATCGGTACTTATCGGTCAGTGATAATTACCGTTTATACTTTTATAAATCACATTAATGAAACTGTGCAAAAAACAAAAACGCTAATATAAAAGGTGCGCGCTTCCAAGAAAAACCACGGAGACTGGATTCAGAGGCGCGCACAGCAAGAAAGCGAAGACGTGCTTTGTAAGCCTGTTTAGGAAATGTTTCCATTTATACACACACACATCTTATACACGACTTCTAAACGAGATACGAACAACCCTTTTCATAATATAACCGTGACTTATACGCCAATACATTTTGCCTCATTATTACATCATGCTTATTAAATAAGGCTATCAAACTTTTTTATTAACTTACAGTAGATACATTTTATCTCTTATAAAATATAAATTAAGCAATTCATTTGGTTAGTGTTTCGTTTGCCTAGTTTACATTGATAATTAAAACATTTGATTTACATTGAAAAATTTAAATAAATATGATGATTCAATGTACATTTTTATTTTTAAACGGTATGTAAAATTTTCAAGATTATTATAAAGATTTTGAATACGAGGGAGCGAAACAATCTGATACACAACTCATATATTTATATCTAGATACGTACCGTATATATAACACGAAGAAATGAAACTGACAATCATCTTCATCACGCAAAAATCGAACCTATCACCTCTTGAATCAATAGTAATAGGGTAGTGAACATCGTGGTTAAACTATAGAATGGTGGTATGTGGTGGTTAGCTACTATCGTCAAATTTGAAATTCTGTCGCCAAGCGCCAAAAGTATGTACCAACAATATGGAAAGTATCATTTTAAAACCAATATACCTACTGGTAGATTTTTGTTCTTACCATCCTACACCTCGTCACTTAATTAACATCCAGTGAGATTGTCGTCAAAACTATTTAGAGTCTTTTACAATTTAAGTCTCAATTGTAAGCTCTGTGTGTGTAAATTTAAAATAATATACGTGCCCGAAAAATCTTTACAACTCGCCGTAACGCGCGTCAATAAATGTGTATTAAATCATCAAGGCTGTAAGGAATCGAGTCACGATTACTCTAGCGCATGGAACCGGTTTTCGTCCATTGATAAATAAACCATGACGAGAGTTTTTTTTTCCTATAGGTACGACTAACAAACCACGCGATCTTGAAATTATTAGCTGCACATACATAGTTATAACGCGAATGTGAGTTTGTTTATTTGTTATCTTTTCACGTTTTAATGACTAAACTGTTTATTATAAAATTTTATGTACACGTCGTCAGGGGTACACAAAAAAATATAGGGTATCTTTTATCATGAAGTCTTTAAAACTTTCTAAGCACCGAGCCGAGATTAATAATGATTGTTTGAAATATTAATCTTTGTTGTTTATAAATATTATACTTTATTAGTACATACATATTGTAATAGTCAAAATAATATTGATTTTTACTATCTCAATTTAACGAAAATCTAAATAAAAATGGCGCCATAAATACGCAGTCTCTTAAGTGTCGCTACATACTGAACCAAAGCTTGATTTGCATATTAAACACATACTTTGTAAAAAATAAAATATGTTAACTCAACTAATTCAAATCATTCTAGGAACTGTAAACGGATTACATAAAAACATATTCAAAGTACGAAAATCTTATCATCGTGTCACAAATTCTTTGAACAAAGCACAGGAAATGCTCTTGTGATGACTATGCGGGTTGCATACGTGACTTTCTGCGGTGTGGGTGTGTGCTGTCATCACCAAAACATTGTGTAAATCGTATAGCCTTTAGATCGGAATAAAATTGAACTTTATTTTTTGTTGTTGTGGAAGTAATGGACACTTTCCTTATAGTTATCCTGCCAATAACTTTTTTTAAATAAATTACTTAGATTAATCGTTCTCATTTTGATTAAATTTGTTCTTTCAATAGGGAATGTAATGATGGCATATTAAAAACAAAATTAAAATCTAATCCAAAGTAACGAATTCATTAGCAATGTAATTTTATTCTAGAGCGATAAAGAGCGATCTATACTAAGATATGACGTCACACTTTACACGTTTCCTACATAAACAAACGAATTGCGAGAAAAGTATAGATCATGCATTTCTAATAAAAAAATTAGCCGCATTGAATACATGTTTTTCAGTAGGTACACAATTTTATATTTAATTTTATTATTCACCTAGTCTATTGATTTCAATACATTAAACATCAAATTAACATCTTAATAATTATATATTTAATATATTAATTGCGATACACACTATAAATAATCATAATAACATAAAATTCCTATTAAAAAACTCATTCTGCGTACCTTTAAGTACGTACGTATGTGAACATTCCTTTACAACCATTTCCAACGTACAACCGACCGACCGGTTTCATGCATTTTTTATTTCGCTCACCGTTTAGTTTCAATTTGCAGGATCACAAAGTCGCGGTGCCTTAAACGAAGACGAGTTTGAAAGCATGCACGGGGCATCAAGACAAGGCGGAGATAAAACTGCAACAAATCGCATGTCATGAACTGTCCGTACACGGACGGAGTCAGTCCGCATGCGCACCGTTATAAACGTTGCAAATTTATTTATACATTTAAATAAATCTTTATTGTACATAATAAAAATACCATCAATTCGACTTTCATAATGGATAATAATATAGTTTGGTAAAATAATAAAATAAACGATATGTAGATAGTAGTTATTTCTTGAATTGGGCAAAGTCCCAATTTCATTTGTGTAGCAACATTTTTAAATGTATGCGTACGTTATATTGACATTACTTATTGATTTGATGAAAGTGCAATATTTAGCAAAATTTTATGCATGCTCTGTTTGCTATTTATATTATAAAAAAAATTCAACCATTGCTTCTTTAAAATTCATTGATGATATTTTAAATTAACTTTAAGTTACTTCCACTAGTCAAGTGTTATTATTATGATAATATCCGAAGTAGAAATGTAAATAAATCTGACCTTTAAACAAGTCTGCTAATACTAAATAATATATTACATTAAATTTATCTGTGTCATGTTAAACACATTCATTTATGTGAGTGAAAACGAAGCGGAGACCTTGCGAAGCGACTGGTAACCATTTAATTATGACCCCTCCTAACTGTTGTTTTAGAGACTGTTTTCAAAGTGTTTTCATATGAAATAGAGACGTTATTAGTTGGGTAATTTATTCTGGTTCATTCACGATTGTCGCGGAGCAACCCGGTCAAACACAATATACCAGGCCAATCTAAGGTAATTAAAGATGACGCGAGATCGCAAAATCAAGGCGCCGGATATGTCTTGCTCGTTTATTAGGTCTTCTTGTATTTTAGATCTAGTCCGCTTCGTTTTTTCTGGTTAATCTTGTATAGATATGCAGAAAAATTGAGTTTTTAACATGTGCATGGTAGTAGTGTACTAATAACAAAGAAATACTAATGAAAGAATGCACAATAATAATAATAAAAGGTGAACAATTTTAAAAGAACACTATGTGTTTGACAAATATAAAATAGCTGAGTAGTGGGGTGAAACAATACGAATACAAATACTCGATACTTTTTCATCGATAAAAAATACTTATTTGACGTGGTTATATACACTACTATAAGAAACGGTTAGCGGGAAAACTTGTCTTGTTATTTGGTTGTTTTTTTAAGAGTAGGTACGAATCAGATTGGCATGATGGTAGTGCATTTCCTACTCAGAATCCGGCTAGCCACCACCTTCAAACTAGTGTTTCATCAACATGACTTGCGTTCCAGTACCTCTAGTTTTAGCGTATGTAATAACTTTTAGCACATCATCGCTTATCATAATATTTTTTTATTCGTAAAGAAACATAAAATTTTTAAGATAATATTACTGCTTTAGATATATAATCGTTTGTACAAATTAATATCGATACTTTTTAAAATCGATAATAAGATAATCGAGTAAAAGTATCATTATCTATCTGGTATCAATTCATTCGTATAACACCTGTGCAGAAAATTGCAGACAGACTTCCGTTAGTGAAATGGATACATTGGAATGTGTGCGTGTGTATGTGCATAGACAATTTCGCATCGATTTAGACGACATAGATAAAATACTGCACAGGTAAAATAACAACCGGTCTTGTCAGTGGTATTCTAGTAACTGTTTCTCATTTGAATTCGATTATAATATTATTGTCACAAATCATTGTTGTTATGGAAAGTACTAGACAATTTTGCTTATTATATTAGTTATTCTATACTAGCGAACTGTCCCGGCTTTGCACAGGTATATACAAAATATCCAATTTAACAATAAAATACAGCCCATTTTTGATGAAACTTTATTCAGGTGAAAGAATTTTTTAAATCGGTTATATAGGTAGTTTTTGAGCTACTCTATAACAGTTAAAAAATCAATTGTACCTCTATATATAATAGTATAGACATAACTTTAAACCGTTATAAATATCATAATATATAATCAGTTATATATATATATATATATAACCTAATCGTTTAAAAGATAAAAAGAATTAACATAAATGTATAATAATTTCCTCTTATTCTTCCTGGATAATAATTTGTAATATAATCGTTACAATTTCTTGGTAGGTGTAGGAGATTAGTAGCATAGTAAGTTCGCCTATATGCATTAATGTTTTGAGTTTGAAGATGTATAGATCGATAAATGAGAACATAGAGTTATAACTCTCAGAATGGCAATAGCTGCACGCGGAGTGGAATCATTTGAAGTTGGCCTAAACAGGTGATTATTTCATTCCGTATCGCTTTTATATATCGCACATTAATATATATACATATATATTACAATGTTAAGCGACTTTAGTATGAGAATATCGCTCTTAACGTTATAACTCTAGGTATGAGAAATAATTTAAAAAAGCGTCCGTAGAATTGAAGGAAAAGTTATTTGAAATAAAGTCTAAATGTTAAAACGCAAAATTGAAAACACGAAACATAATGTGAACAAAAATTATTACCTGTTAGCATACTTAAATTCGCAATTTCGCAAACGTTGACTGCAAACTAAATAGATAATAAACTTAGTAGGACAGTGTCACGAACTTACCTGAAACAAAAGCAGGGTTATTATGTAACTTATGTTATCTCAGGGTCGGGTACACGAAACGTTCTTAATGAGCGAATAATTTAACTACACTTGCTCGATTTAGTGTTACCAGATTTATCAAAAACTCTGGATGGTCTTAGAATTCACTTTTCATTAAAAAGCTATACTAAAGTGTGATTTTAATACATAAATACTATTTTTTTTTTTGTAATTATATTTTTAATAGTAGTAATAGTTGTTAATCTATTGTTTGTTAATAATGAAATAGTTTATAAACAGTTCGCATTAGCTATTAATATTTTATATTGAGAACATGAAATGTATGGGTGTATGTTTAACCATACATAGTATGAAGAGTATTAGAATCAATGTCAACAACTTTAAAGATAAAAAAAGCACATTTGAATCGAATGATTTGATGAAGTATTCAGAAAAAATTAAAACGTAGAATTTCAAGAAAAGAAAAATAGAAGAAGAAAATTCATGTAATGAAGAAACTTTACTTGTAGTAAAAAGTGTGTATATTTATGACTAAGATAAATAAAATGAATGAAGGAAAATAAATCTAATACTTATGTAATATTGTAATCAGCTAACATAATACATACTAAAACCACACATAGGATTACCAATCACTACGTCAATAATCCCCAACTACTTAAAAGTGGCTTAAATAAGTAAGCTAGAAAAAGTGAAAAAAAAAAGCAAAACAATTTATATTAGCTTATAATAAGAAAATCCGTGCAATATTACGCATCTTACTTTGTAAAATAAACAAAAGAATACTAAATAGGTACAACCCAAACACCTTGATTTTGCATATTTTCGTCTAGCAACTCGAACATGATTACCATTTAGTTTTGTTGATAAAGCAACATAAAAAACAAGGTTGTTCACATAGCGGATTTCGTTGTTTTTTTTTAACGTTAGATACTATTTGTTGAGCGACGCGTGTCGAAGCGGTTTCAAAGAATGTTTCTTTATTATGTTTTATAATATGTGTTACGTGTTAGCAATTAGTTTGGCTCGAGGTTTTTCCCATGTTAAAACACTGACTAGTGTTGGGTTTATGATTACTTGGTATGTAATTTGTTTATACTGTCATGCATTTCGGTAATTGTTGTTGGAATATTATTTTATAATATCGATTGGACTCTGTTAAATTCAGTTTGATATGTAGATATAATTCAAAGGAGTAAATATTTTAGTTATGCCAACAAAATGGATTATATTGAAAGTACCTGCAAAATGATATGCAGAGAATATAATATTGCAAAGATATTAATTAATTAATATTTAAACCTGGTACTAAAATTATAGCATGTAGAATTGCAAATTATAAGCTATTCAAATGTATGGTTTTGATTGAAAAATTACTTTAATTTTGATTGTTATAAAACCGCCATTTATAATATGCACGATACAATAAATTACAATAGGAATGTCATAATAAATTAGATGAGTTAACTATTTATAGTTGAGTTTTTTTGTGTACCGATTTATTCCATTATTTATTGAGAAGAGAAAGATTTGAACTATGTGATACGTTGTGCATGTTTCCTTCTAGTAAAAAGTATTATTCATTCTGTCTAGTCTTTGTGTTTTGTAAAATCAGACGATCACTAGTAAGTCAACAACCATACCAAAGTTTTTACCACTTATGCTTACGTTATCAAATAAGCGTTCTTTTATAGCAATAATTATAACGTTAGTCAAAGGGTTAGTGCGTTATAAGTAACAGAAACTAACTTACGGTAACTCTTATCTACGTTTACTGTGCCTGTAAGGTCTCGGAGAGTACGAACCACGTCGGTAATTAGCCGGAAAAATTAGCCTCTGTAGAGAATCGAACCCGCTAACAGGTCGCATCGGCGGCGGCGTCTGGCCCTTCTATGTATTCATCGTGCAGCACACTACAAAGCCTTGTTGTATTTTTTATTGTCCCTCAAAAAACCCCGGGAATGTGGCTATAATAAAAGTAAGAGTTTCGACGCTCGATTATAATATATGGGAGACCGAAATATTTTTGGGGTTTATTGTTACGAGATAATATGTTTTGTGCTGACAAAACTGGTTTATATTAAGGGACAATTTTAGTTGCGTCGGCTATCGCGCCATCACTGTCTTTATAATTTTTTCTCGTAAAATCTCTTATTTAGTTTGTATGTAGATATACTATTTATATTATTTGTAAAGTAAGGAATATTGTCACTTATCTTTATTCATGAGAAATTAATCCTAAGTCCTAATTATTTAACACTAATATTAATGTAATATTAATTATTAATATTAAAGGTAGTGAATGCTGGGTTTGGCAGAAGAAGCATGAAAATAAGATTAATGCTGTGGAAATGAGAAGTCTGAGATGTATAGCTAGAGTGAAGATGATTGCCAAAGCCAGGACTAGTATGATAAGAGAACGCTGTGGTGACAAATATGCTTAGTTGGTTTGGGCATGTAGAGAGGATGCTTGAGAAAAGATTAACGAAACAAATTTATAAGGCGAGGGTGAATAGGCAAGTCAGTAAGGGTCAACCTAGACGAACGTATCTAGACCATATCGATCACGTCTTAAATAAAGGCTAGGTGAAAAGTACCCGTAACCGGCGAGCATGTATGAAAACGCTCATGGAAGTAGAGGAAGCGAAAGAGGTGTGTCAAGATTGTAGCAAGTGGAAGGACGTAATCTCTGCCTACCCCCACGGGAGAAAATCGTGATGATATGTATGTATGTAATTCACAATGTTTCCTTTTACCACAAAAAGTACTAATTTACTAATTTCTTTATTCACTAAAGCAAACATCGTACCTCTGTACAAGTTAATTTTCAACCAATTCGCAAAACCTTGATTTAGAGTTAAGTCTATCCACTATATGGAACTGCATTAGTCAACAAGTGCAAAGAAAGTCACATGCGTCATAATAATATAACAATATACATTCTAAGTAAACCGCATTCTTTCCCAGAAACTGTCATTAAACAAAACCCGTGAAAGTAAACCATCCGTTATCCTAATATCTTTGCAAATTCCAGCATACTCAGTAAATAATGTTTATTTTTAGAGTTGCTATATTTGGAAGTCAGATTTGAGGGAAATAATGTCACCTGACTTTACATGGAAATGTGGTTGAAATATACATCGATGACAATTCAAAGAACCAGTTAACCAGGTAAATTTTAATCCAGGTAATAAATTTCCAACTAGTTACAAACAATGAATGTAATACCTAATTTAATTAAACAAACTGACTCGTCCAAATGTGAAAACTTTATTTCAATTTAATTTTATGTCGAGACATTAATATTAATTCGACTTGGTAAGTGGTGGTAGTAGCTTCAATATAAAAATAAATTATCTTTTGACACACGTGTTCTTCTGTTTCACAAACGTTCAATTAAATATATTATTATTTTGATAACTTCACTTATTTTTTATTTCATTACATATCGTAAAATTTCCGAAAATTCTTACACATAAAATTAGAGCAGTTTTTTTCGAACTAACTAGCGTTGTTAACCGGAAGGGCTTCAATAGCTTAATCGATCTTTGAGGCGAGTGCTTAAAGTATTCAACCGAAAAGGTAACTTAGCAAGGGCACCAAAGTGGTACGAACCTTGAATTGGGCAAACTATCGGAGTAAACAATTCTACGGAATTAATTCTAGCAACATTAGAACCGATTTCATGTGAATATAGTAGTAGACACAAGTCAGAGCTAAATCATGTAGTAAGGAGCTATGTAGTAAGGCAAAAAAAAATAATTTAAATGAAATTGCATGCGGTAACTAGTTGAATATAATTCTATTCAGCAAGATTATTACAATCTAAGACGTGACACGAGCGAAAGTTAATAAGTATATATATATTTAAGGTTTACCTACGTATAATTTCGCTTGGTTTAAAATTATAGTATTATCGAAAATGTTATCACATCAGATCAAGTCTAAAAAAACAAGACCGAAAAGAGATTTTTTAATTATGTGTACATTTTCAAACTATTATTTGTATGTTATAAGTTCAACGCCAGATAATTGCTTACCAGAATACTAGGTATAAATTGATCCCCCCGGACTGTCGACCAGTACGGCCGTGCCTCCTTCTGAGGCGGGCTAAGAGGTGGAGGGGAAGTATTCTCCTCCATCCCTACCGGGCCATTGCACGGACGAGGCCTGGTGGGTTCGCTGCAGGGGGCGACGCGGTGCTTGCGAAAGCCACCCCGTGTCGCCCCCATCCCAAATGCAGCGGACGGTCCCGGGGGGTTTTAGTGGGTATTTCCGGGCGCTTCACGCCCGGGTGAGTCCCACACTGGCACGGAGTTCGTCCCTCCGTACCCCCTTACCTATTGTATTGGGGGACTTCGGTCTCACTAATACAATAGGTAAGGGTAGTGCGTAAATGCATTTCCCCCCGTCAAAAAAAAAAAAAAAAAAAAAGGTATAAATTGATACGGAATTTGAACAGTCACAATTTCAGATACAATTGAGCTATCTTCGATTTTTATTAAACATTTTGACTATGAATATTTAAAATACAAAATAGAAAATTTGTATTTTGTGCACGCAAAATTGAACTGAAGACAATACGGTAAATATTGAACCTTATGCCACATAATTATAATTGTCTTAAGCGACCTATATATATCCAGTAGAAACGAAGAAATAAAACGCGTCATAAATATCATTCGACAGCGGGCTTAATCGCGGAATGTCAGCGGACAGGGGCCCACGTGCATCGGAATGTGCTTTTGCTACCTACGCCATGGTACAACAGGGCTATCAATCTCGACTCTTGCCTATTGTGTAGCCAATAATACCAAAATTAGATATTCGCTTCGATGCTATTAAAATAACAAATGATGTCCAGTTTTGAAGTTCTATGTACATGTTAGTTGCATTTATGTTTTTGTCTTGAGATTATAATTTCATGTACTATACTATATTAAAAATATGTAGTAAGAAACTTTATTTGTAAATGTTAAAGTAATAACAAGAATACATAATTAAACCGCTTTATTTTAATAGTAGCTGTGGGCCAGCGGCTGCGCTCGCGTTTCATATATTCTTCACGTTTTATTTTTTTATCCGGAACTATAATTATTTTCTTAAAAAAAATTGTAGCACTAAGAAATTGTAGCAATAAGATAAAGTAAAAATATATCTCATAAATTATAGCACTTGCAAGTAAAACTATGCATTGAATCGGATTTTTTTTTGCGGAACCCTAATTATTTTTGAAAATTAAAAGTAACTTAGGGCTACCCGAAATACTAAAAATTGTTCCCGTCAAAATCGATCCAGCCTTTCCGGAGATTACACTATACAAACAGACAGACAAAATAAAATAAAATTGTCTTATAGGTAACGTATATACATTCATTTCTATTTAGAAAAAAAAATTGATATTACAAACATACATTTCAATTTTATTTATTAGTATGGATGTTAAAAAGGAATTTTTTGTTTGTTATTATTTTCGTAAAGATCCATTCTATGAGTAATTCGTAATAGTATTGCTCCTTTTAAAATAATAATTAAGTGTTTATATATCTATAGACAAATGTAATTAAAAACGGAGGTTTCACCTGCCACCTGCCATGCAGATTGGCAGAAGTAATAAATTGTAATTCATAATGTATATTTGATATTGAATAAACACTATTATTATTATAATATTAATATTTAATAGGCACTCTATTAAAGTATTAAAAATAAACTTCTAAAAAATTATTCAATGTACTTTAAAATAATATGAAAAGATATAATGATACTTTAAGCAGGAAGAATTGCCTGTTGATATCTTTAGTGGTACAATTGAACGTAATAATAATATGTCATATGTAATATAGAATAACGATCGAATAAACGTCATTTTGAAATATCGAATGACTTCCTTCATGAACGACAGAATAATAATGTAATAGTTAACAATAAATTTATTAACATCATTTATTCGATGTACTCGGATGCTTTACAATAAATTATTACAAATGTTTAGGACTATGGTCGAACTATAATAAAGTTGACTTTTTCAAATAAGTTTGTTAGTTGTGTTGCAAAAATATAGCATACTTTATACATATGGTAAAAAAATAGCCCATAGTCACACGCTATACAGAAGCTTAGGTATATTTGGATATACGTACAGTTGGAGCCAACGGGTTCTCGAATGGCTTCCACGTACCGGAAAACGTTGCGTGGCTAGGCCCCCCACAAGGTGGACCGGCGACCTGGTGAAGGTCGTGGGAGTCCGCTGGATGCGGGTGGCGCAAGACCGGTCGTCATGGAGATCTTTAGGGGAGACCTATGTCCAGCAGTGGACATCTTTCGGTTGATGGATGGATGGATGGATAGATTTAAGTAGTCGATTATCTTATTGCATCCAAGTCTGAGCTTAATATGTCTACTTCGAAGTCTTGACTATTGACACATAAATCATCTATGACTATAAATATCAATGATACGTTAATGTTTTATGTACATCATGTGGCGAAAATAAAAAAAGCCTCCAAGTGTTGTTCTAAATAGTGTCAGAGTAGTATCGATAATTTTTATGTTTGTTATCGATATTATGAATAGTTAAAGTCCAATGACCGACGTATTGCGAGAAAGCAGGACGGTCATGAGTAGACCCCTAACCTCATTCAGCGGAGTTGGTCCAATTTTAATAGCTCTGTAAACGAAACGGTCTGGTGCGACCCGGGTAATAGCCTAGCGGTTAGTTACCGTAGGTGATTCGAAAGTCATATCGACCCACACTCGACGGTATTGGTTGAAAATCACTTTAGAAACGCGCACATTTCACGTTCAGGTATCGTAAAAAAAAACGCACAAGACCATTTTATTGTAGGCACCGAAAAGTTTTAGTGAACCTCGTAAAATAAAAAACGTTATAAAATTCACGCATTGTGCCGGAGTCTACGTTATATTTACGACTCTATTACATATGCACACTGAAATTATCTATTTTGTGTTGTCAAGTTTCTTTGTTTCATTCAAACCATTGATCGTTGGACGCGTGTGTAAAATTTTCTATAGTAATATAAACTTGATGAGTCGCGATACCTTATTACAAGTTTTCCGTTATTCGGGTGAGTTTTGTAAATTAACAGTTTTTTTGTCAAGTAATCAATTATAATTTATATTCATAGAGTATTTAAATTGCTATGCAAACGGGTAAGAAAATGTAGAATTATATAAAAGGTACATTTAAGATTGAATACTAAGTTTAATACATAAATATCGAATTGATTTTTTTTTTGTATTTATAAAGTTAAATGGTATTTTAATGAAGTATTGTCTCGTGTATCTTTTAGAGGTTTTTATTGTAATTTACTAAGCGTATACATGTTTACTTCTGTCCATAACATATAAATTAATTTACGAGGAACTTTTGCTATAAAAATTGAAAATAATCCTTCAGTTTCATTCATTTACAATGTTTCACCAATCATTTAATGGTAGAACGTTTAACAAATAAGTTTAAAATTCATTATAATCAGTGGTTTGTTAAATTATTGTCCTATAACATTAAAAGGGCTCAATCAAAGTAATGAACTAGTTTAATGAACGACATTTATTGACAGGTTATTTTACACTATAGAGAAATAGCTATGTCGATGATAAATATCGCTATATTTTGATAAATTTATCGATACTGGTATCACATCACTAAATTTCCTGGTATGGCGGATACGGCGACGAGGCTAGGCGACTGTCGGCTGCTGAGTGCCTCGCCTCGTCTATGTCACTCGCATTGCGCTAATCAGTGACATTTCAGAGAGCACTGGACAGTTGTTAGAACAAGATAAATTCTATCTGTAAAAGGTAAACGTTACTAATTAGTCCGTTTATTAGTAAGTATTTATAATTATCAATAATCATCCTAATATTTATATATTATACAACGCATAAGGTTTTTTTATTTAGCGTGTGGTGCCGGCTAAGAATAATACCACCCTATATCTTCCTGTGCGTGTAGTAAAAGGCGACTAGGGGATATAAACCAGTGGATGGCCAGTAGCATCCTCGGAGTACCACAAACACCTACAGCGATCGCCAACCCGCCTGCTAAGCGTAGCGATTATACCAAGTGGAAACATTTTTTTGTGACTGTTTATTTAATTACGTATAATATTATTTTATTTTCAGCTAGGGCATAGCTAGTAGTTATCATTACGTTACAAATTATACAAAAAATAAGCGAAAAGTTGCGTTATAAACTTTAAAAACATTGGGTAAACAACTCATATATTACAGTATAGTGCTTGATATGAATTATGACTTTATAATTAATTAATATATTAACGGCAAGCTATGATGACTGTTAACAATAGTGACGTGAATTTTAAATTTATTTTCGACTAGCTGCGCCCGCGTTTCATATAAGTTTCACTATGTTTTAATTTCTTTTTACGGTACCCTAATTATTTTCGTACTGAAATAAAGTCAAAATATTTCTATAATTCAAGTACTTGCTCGTAAAACTGTGCATTGAATCGGAATTTATCCAAATTTTTATGAGTTCTTTTTTATTTTTATGCGGAACCCTAATTATTTTCGAAAATTAAAAGTATTCTAAGTTACCAGGAGTAATTTCAGCTATCAACCAAAAAAGTCCCGTCGAAATCAGTCCAGCCGTTCCGGATATTACACATTACAAATAGACAGAGAAAAATAAAAATAAAATGTATTTTTGGCATAAGTATCCAAAATATTTTACCATTTTAAAATAATTTGCAAAGTTTTCTTAATATATTTAAATGAAGTTAATATCGGAATGAAAATAAATATACACACTTTTATTTTCAAATAAGGAATACAATCATACAGGAAGAAACAGGAAAATGGTGCCACAGAAGGCCATGTTTTATTCAGATTCGTCCATAGTGCTATTTTCTATTTATTTATATAAAACTTCATGGGTCGACAAACGTCATACCTTCGACAGCCAACGTAGCGAGTCGCTATCACAAGTTGTATTTTATTTGGTCTATTACTATATTTTATGGGATATAAATTTCTGCTAAATGTTAAAACGATTATTTAAGTATAATTTTAATTAAACGTATACTTATCTGAACCAATTTACGAGTTTTAATGAGTTTTGGATGAAAACAAACGCTTTTAGATCTTTGCAACCTGCTTGTATCAGCGTGCGCGGCGCCGTTGAGGCGCTAGTGTGGGAAGGTCTTGCGCCTGAGTTGAATTAATCAAGGCGGTATAGGCACTTTTTATCAAATTATGCATTTATATATTTTTTTTATTTTATGTATGATGTGTTAATTTTCAAATATAACTTAATAATTGTTTTGTTGAATATCATTATTGAATATTTTATTGTTTACGTATTAATTTTAGTTAATTTTTTTATATTGTTTCAAGCAAAATTTATGTTATGAAAATAAACGTATTTGGTAATAAGTTAGTGATTTGTATAAATACAGTTTGTATATCTAGATGTGTGGGAAGGACTGGCTGACTTGAATTATTCAAATATCAAATCTGGAAACATGACTTCTAGATAGTTTTGTTACGAAATACTTATTATGTGTTTTAAAAGTTACAACAGTAGCCCGTTATTACAGCTTGTTTACATTTTATTTAGATTTGTTTCATATTTTTATATAACAATAAAAATACAGCAATATAATAAGTAGATGTTATTTATGGAAGCATTTCTCTTGGGCTTAACATTTTTTGTTTCTTACCTACAATAATTTTAAAATCATTTATCGACATAAATGCTGACTGAATACAAGTCTTTTAGGGTTGACTTGGTATTATTTTTCTACTATTTAAATAGTGTTTTAATAAAAACGTTTATATTTAGAACTTTCTAGAGAGTATATTACTACTATACCTTGCCTCTGTATAATAGACTATATACTAAAATAATACTGAAGTTTATGAATTAAAACCCCATTATATGATACATTAAGACTCCACAAAAAATGAGTATTAAAAGTAAAAGTTATTTATTAGCACCCTAAATTTATTTGCAGAGAGTGGTAAATGACGAAAAGAGCTCAACTAATTGTGACAAATATGATAGTGTAAATCCGGCAAAAACTCCGTTACATTTAGTAAACTAAATTAAACATTACGTTTAGAATAAAGAATGTTAATTTTGCTATTTTACATATTATCAAGTTATTCAACACTGAAGTTATGTGTAAGGTATACACCATACTTATTGCCTACCGAATACAATGTTTGTTGTAAATTTTTAATGAAAATTGCCATCGTAAATTACTTTCCTAACGTCTATATTATCGTAAAGTGAGTTGTAAAATTAAGATTTTACCAATAAAACGTCAGTAAAGTTGGATTTGGTCAGCGATCCGTGGGCGTTTTATAGCTTGCGACATATCGTGTTTGCGATATTGCGAATTGTCAACGTACTGACTTATACATACCCTTTCATATAATTCATTTAGCTCATAAATAGAAGGGATTCTGCACCCATTTGAATTTCATTGTATTAGTTTTTAAAATTTATTAAATATTAATTTATTTATAACTCATTTTCTTAAAAAATTGCGAAATTACATTTCGTGTGTGTGATTATTAATACATTTTATGTTTATATATAAATTAACAATTTTGTCTCTCATTTTGAAATATTCTATCTGTAACAATCTTTTATTCATTGTGTTCAAATTACTAATATATTATACATAACTAAATTGTAAATTAATAATTCATACTAAAACAAGAAACACTTAAATTACTTATTTATAACAGATTATAGACGTGGTTTTAAGGTTAAACTTTACGACATTCTACAAAAAGCATATTTATTCTTTCGAAAATAATGTATTATATAAACATTTAAAATGAAATGTTCTAAATTAAAAAAAAAATTGGGTCCGTCTGAAACAAAATAACAACACCAGAAACGGTACCTACGTTGTTTTAAAGGCGTGCTTGTTTCATTGCCGGTGAAAATAATACCAAGTTATTGGCGCGTTTAGAATTTTACGCACGTAGACCGTTTACACGGGCCTGTTTATTTTGAATAAGGTTTCGTTAAGTAAAAGCAAACCCAAGGGATCTGTGGCCCACTGAGCTGAATGAAAAATTAAGGGAAAATATACCTATTATCATCATCTGTATAGAATTCTAAATCACGTTTTTTTCTTTCTTTAATTTATGTACGTCGATTTTTGCGGTTCATTTATACAACTGGGTTTTGTAAATTATTTTCTTTTTTTTTAATTATTCGCTGATGATTTATATTGTCTTTTTAATCGCTTAAAGCTGTTATGGTTAGCCTTCAAAAGTTTTACTAAAATTGGGAATATTTTCCATATTCTTACTTTTATAAAATCTGTATACATAATTTGTTCATATTTATACTTTCCTAATTATTTCCTATCGATGCATTTTCAAACCTGAAGTATTTAGATTTTATTTTTTTTTCATTCCATTCATTCAGCCGAAAGACGTCCACTGCTGGACATAGCTCTCCCCCAACGATCTCCATTGCCCTTTGAGTAACTTTGAGCTTTTTTATTAGGCCCATTGTCTTGGTGTGTTGTTCATTTGGGGGGTGATTGCCATTATCGCCACACTTGGCAGGCGGGTTAGCGATCGCAGTCAGGTGTTTATATAAGGATGTCAGAGGATGCTGCTGCACATCCCCTGGTTTATCCCTTAGTAGCATTTACGACACCCACGGGAAGATGTGGGGTTGTACTATTCCTGGCCAGCACCACACGACACCTTATTTTATTATATGGACAGACTATACCCAGAGTTGTGGATGCAAACCAAACGTTGCTATTAAAAAATAAGAATAATTATAAAGATTAAAGTAAATTTTCATTCATAATTATAAAAATAGTAATATTAGAAATTCTGTAAGGTTGAAAAATAAAACACCGAAGAGGTTCAAATTGAAGAAAGTTCTAGAATACAAGAAAGAGCCATCAACCTTATTATAATAATAGTAAGATCACCAATGAAACTCGACCAAATATTTGTATATTCCAAAAGCGTTCCGCACGACAGAGGTTAGGATTTCAAAACGATTTTATTTGTTTTCACTAAAATCTTAACTGATTTAACTTAACGCGTTTTATTTCTCTGATTCTTCATTTATAATCAATTGTTTAAACCTGAATGTATGTTTTTAACCTTCAATGTGATCTAACTTAACTAAACAACGACCTTTAGAACATTCCAGGAATTAACGATATGACAGAATGGATGTTTTGTAACCTTCTAACATATTTTACTGGTCAAAAATGACCATACTAAAATTCGCAAAATATCGCTTCTGTTGCATAGGTTATATAAAGTTAAATTATCTCTAGATTGTGAATAAAAACTAAAAACCACTAGTAAGGTGACGTTAATAATTTCAATAACTTTTGAATTTGGAATAAATTGCCAGTGATGTTAAGTGTAAAATAAACGTCATTTGTCGCCAAATACAATTGGGTGAGTTCCGGCAGCATCACTTGAATGTCAGTTCCTCTAGGTTTAGTGTGTTTACTATCGTCACTTAACATCAGATGAGATTGTAACTGAGCTTACACAGTATTTAAAAAAAACAAACATGAATTTTATTCCTGACTGAATAAAATGTTTTCCTCGAAATACATAAAGAATTTGAAAATCAAATCAACAGATCAGGATAGTGCGCGATTTGTAATTAATTGTTGGCATGGGGAACGAACGATTCATTTTAGGGGTCGCAAGCCACACAAATATATCCCCAAAATCATTTAGACGCTCGCGTTTCGGTCTTACTATGAATCTCATTAATTATTCAACATCAATTCTATGAGAATCCATGTCGGCGGGTGTTTCCTTTCGTAAATTAGAATTATGACGGGCGGTGAAACACGGTCTTACCGCGAAGCATGATGATTTCTCGCAACCGCGTTCATTTGTTTTGTGTTACCTATTGTTCGGTATAGGGACGTAAGAGTATATAGAAATGAATGAATCGAACCTCACTTTGTGATTAACGTTTTCAGATGCCCTTCTGAATTGATTAAAATATCTCTCAAGCAAAGATTCAATTTATATTATGTTTTGCTTAAAAAGAATATTATGCGCCTATTTATAAATTCTTCTTATTGTTTTGTAACTAATACGCGAATTCAGGTAATGGGTATAAATGAGTTCTGAAATGAAATAAAGAAAGTTAGTGTCGTATCATGGTGTATGTCGTATGACGTTAAGTCGAGAATAAGGGCAGACTATTTATCTTTATAGATGATGTATTATGGCTGTATGTATTTACAACGTATAGTAAGTAACCTTTCATTAACAGTTTAACCTGTGTTTATTTATTTATATATGTAAAAGAGTTTCCAACAAGGAATACAATAAAAAACAATTAGCATGCAAACAAAGTATCGAAAGTTGTGCTTCATTAATTATAGGAAATTACTACTTCCATATTTATCGTGATTACAATATTAAATTACAAAATTATATATACTAAACTAAAGAAATAAAACTAAGACTAAAATAAAAAATAATTGTGTTACCATTTTGTCTTATTCTATTTTATTTATCGTCGAGCGTGTTGACAGTTTAGTGAGTGGGAGGACATTCTCGGTACCCTGGTTTGAGCAGACGAATATTGTACGTTTAAAACTTCATTATCAACATTATTTATTAAGATTAGTTCAGTAATGTGTATTGTTTGAACAACAATATAATATATTTCCTAAACTTACTTCATCAACAGATAATTAATGTATGCAAATTTTTAATCTGTATCACTGTTTATATAAAAAATACTACTATCTACTAATAACGCGAGACTTTAGGAAATGACAGAACCCTTCGAAGAATCTTAATATTATTACATATTATTTTACAATTACTTCACTTGAACGAAGTTGCGGCTACCAATCAATGAATATTATAACTAATTGTAAAGCATATAAATAATATATTCCCATCAAAGTACATATTTGTATTATTTCCCTACCATTTACTAGGTACTGAGATTTATTTAATTATAAATTGAATAGATCGAACGATTTACTATTAAGTGATGAAGCCATACTGTTTTGGATTGTCTGACAGAAGCTCTATTGCCATTGGATACAAAATACGAGAATTACCATTGTGATTCCCCTATATCATAACACGTACGTATAGGGGGATTCACATCTGTCGATATCATCCGCTGTCTCAATATTTGTTTATTTCAGTGACAACAAGACTACACATGAAGTTTGTCATTAAATTATCTAGATGTTTTTTGATGGTCTAAATATTTAGTATTACTAGAACCATCATTTATATTGTATTTTTTTCTTAAGTAGTACATTTATTACGTAAGCAGCATTTCTCACCCTTTTCTCACTGTAAAGGCTCAGTGCTTTGACCACAATCACACCTAATGTTAAGTGACGATGTGGTCCAGGATAGTAAACACACTAAGCCTAGAGGTGCCGGTTCTCAAGAGAAGCTGACGGAAGACACCTATGGTATTTGGAGACAGGTTTTCAAACTAGAGGGTGGTAGCTCTACCTAGGCGGGCATTAATACAAAATATCCTATCACCATGCTATGGTTTCCTCACGATGTTTTCTTTTACCGAAATCTCAGCTTCTTTTAGAGTTAAATAGGTGGGCTCGAACCCACGTCCGTTGACGCGGAATCTGACTTCACTACCAACTGCCCCATCATCACTAATCTGAAATAATAATCAACGCTCCTTACCCTTAAAATAATGTAAGAATTGGGATTTTTTGACAAAATCTGCCAAGTACCGCCTAATTACCATTTAGACGCCCAGTCACCTATGTCATCACAACTAACCAAACCATAAATACATGTACGGTTCCTTACACAAAAACTGTTGTAATGAATATCTAAAAAATATACATGTAAATTAAAGTTATTTACATAGTATATATTTAATATTTTAATTTATGCTGAATATACGTATACCTATATTTATCATTCGACATCGTACAACTATTAAACTGTCAAATTATATAGGTAAACGCTTGACTTGATTTATTGATTATGTTCACAGCACGTGCCATATTAAACGTTGATTGATTCGTTATTATTATTGATTGTCGAGAAACAAAAAAGAGACATTATAGGCTTTATATTAATAAAAAAACTAGGTATCTTCCTATACATTATTAATATTACCTATTATTGTTAAAAGTAAAAATAATAATTATTTTTAAACATTTAAAACGATTATTGAATTATTTGTATGGAAAAGTAATAACCAAGTAGTAATATTTTTAATACATATATAACGTCAAACCTCTCTCCCATAAGGGTAGGCAGAGACCACATCCTTCCACTTATTACGATCCTGACCCACTTTTTCGTTTCTTCTACTTTTTCATAGGCGCTCTCATATATGCTCTCAGGTTAAGAGTACTTTTGACCGATTACAGTCTTTTTCAGAACACCTTGGAACTGGTCGAGGTACGTTCACTTAGGTCCCCGTGCATTTCCCCATGTTAAAAAAAGTAGGCAGCCATGGATACTGCCGTAGTGAAAGTTTGGAAAAACTGTTTTTTAATGTTAATATTTCATACTTTGTTAATTTAAATTGTTAATATAACCTAACATTTAACTTATAACATTTCTCTGGTTTTTACATCTATTGGCGCTCCGAGCAATAATTATGTACATTTGCATATAATTCATTCATAATCAAGACATACGATAGGCTGCGCAAGTATACATTTTTATATTATTATTTTTATCTCTGAGCGCCAGCACTTAAACGCCATTTTATACTTGGCATACTGTAACATGTTGACGACTGACGTCATAGTTTTTCCCCTACTAAGAATTGCTCAATGGCGTTCTAGAAGTTTCCATTTAAAAAAAATGCGTATTATGTTTCTTTTCCCCTAATAATTCTGTTGCGACGGAGTAAAAGGCAGTAGTTACGATGAAAAACCGGTAAGTAGTTGCTTGATAAGATTTATATTACTCTTATAATACGGTATCCAATATTGTATTGCGTAATTTCTTTATTGCAAACCTATACCGCCTCTCCGCAAGACAGTAGATGTGGTATATAATTGATTCTCCGAAGTATGAGCTGAAGCGGAAAATTATGTTGAAGCGATAAAAGACATACTTATATTTCGTACAAAACTTTCAAACAGTAGATTAAACTTACATTAAAAGACGTGAAAAGAACAAATGAAATAACGCAATCTATCGAAATATTTTAGATGCCAAATTGCTATGATACTGAACATTTTTTTACTAACACAGTAATTAGTACTTTGAACACGAAATGTAAGAAATTGGTACCTTACTTTCAGGTGGAAGTCTTACAATACTTAAGCGTGTATTTTGGTGGTAAAAATTCGATCATTTCAATACTGATGTATATAAATTTTAAAGAAATGAAACTGTTTGGAATTTTTTTATTGGTGACACAAAAGCTAGTCCATGGTTATTAATATGTCGATTACCCATAAAAATTAGTCGAAAAAGGAGAAAATAAATGGAAAGCTGGCATAAACGCCAGGTTAGTGCTCAAGAGATTAAAGAAAAAAAAACAAATAAAATCGATTGATAAACGGATGAGAAATATTTGAACTATTTTATCTTTGCCTATTTATATTTATAAATTAGATTATGATCGTCAAACTATGAGAACGTAATAAACTTTACAATATGAAACGTTGTCCGTTCAAAATCTCTCTGACTAACTTTTACAGTATAAAAGGTTTCAAATAAACTAATGCAAGAATTCAAAAGTCCGCTAAAATCATTCCGTTTAGACCACAACGTTCCTAATCCACGACTCTGCATTTCAATCCATCTGTGTCGTGTTTAACTGCGAACAGATCGAGGTCACTTTCGTTTGATGCGTTTAATTGACTCTTTGACTTGGACGCATTAAATCGATGTACTTCAATCAGATATAGTTAGTTAACATTAAAGCTATTATCCCTTAGATCCCGTATGCACAGTAAACCGCGTTCATGATTCGAGTGACAGCGATCGCCTCAAGATTGACGAGCACTTTGCGCGAGGCCCTTTGTAAAAAAAGAAGACGCAGAGTTGTTATAATGTTGTAGGCATGTCCAGAAAGTTGTGTTCAATTGAAAAATAACGAACTATCAAAGATATGCTAGTTGAAAGTGGAACGAGTAATCTTGATCTCTAACTACGAAAATGTGTTCATTAAAATAATTTGAAACAGTAGTTAATTTAACAAAGACGATAGTTTTTATTGAATATATTTAATTATATACTAGCTGTGCCCGCGACTTCGTTCGCATTTCATATATGAAAAATAATTAAATAAACATTGGACCAGATTGTGAATCTAAACCGTTCCGGAATCCTCAGGAATATACACAAAATAATTAATTAAAATCGGTTCGGCCGTTTAGGAGGAGTTTAGTAACATACAAATGCACAGAAGATTTCATATATATATGAATATAGATTGGTTATGTTTTCTCTATAAAAAGAAAACAAAAAAAACTTATTTCAATATTCAATTTAATTTGCTTTACTTCAATATTGTTGCTTGAAATTACAGATTATGTCAATAGTATTTCTGTTTTTTTTTTCTTCTATATTTTAGTGTTACAGTTAAGTAATACCCTAGTAACAGTATCGAAAGAAAAGGTTGACTTGAAATATGGAAGAAATTTGAATGAACATGTAATAAAAATGACAAGTCTTCTTTCTCTCTGTGATGGACATTTTGGCAGGCTGCAATTTTATGTTGAAAATATTACCTTAAGGCGCGACTTGGACTTGCATAAAAGGTAATGTATTTATTTAGTATAATTAATATGACTCGTTTTGTGTAAAAAAAGAAATACCCGTTTGTGATTTAAGGAACTTTTTTTTTTACTTATAAGTTGAAAATTAAAGTAAAAGTCAGTGTTTAAATTGAAATGGAATTTTAATTTCGTAACGGTGTGATTGTGGAAATAATGGATGACAAAAATATATAAAATAATAAATATAAATAAATACAGGATTACTTATTTTCTGTTTCCGTTATATTCTCAACATAAATACAATTTGATACGTGATGGCCATGGCTCGCTGCGGCGACGTTTGTGTAGTTCAACACCTTTCAACATTGAATTATTTATTACAACTCAAACTATATTAAATTAAATATAAATATATCGTCTATTGCAAATTCAGCAGTTGATAAATATCTTATTTATACTTATATTTTGTCACGTTTTATAATCGACTAGCTGCGTGCCCGCGGCTGCGCTAGCGTTTCGTGTATTCTTCGCTGTGTTTTTTTTTTATACGGAACCCTAATTATTTTCATAAAAATTTTTAAGTACAGTAGTAAGTAAAAATATCTATCATAAATTCAAGCAATTGCACGTAAAACATTTAATCTTTATTTTGTTTAAATTTTTATGAGTTTTAATTTTTTTATGCAGAACCTTTTCCGATATGTATATACCAAATTTTCATGAAACAAAATTTTAATACCAAGTATTTTTTTAAATTTATTTTCACCTACATGTTGAACCAGCTGGGTGCCCGCGGCTGCATCTCCATTTTATATGTTTTTCACTGCGTTTTAATTTTTTTATATCAGTTTTTCCAAAAAAATTTTTGGAATAACATAAAGTGATAATATATCGTCTAAAATTAAACACCCATAAACTGTGTATTGAATAGATTTTTTTTTTACTCGGAACCCTAATTATTTGCGTAAATCAACTTAAGCTATCTACCAAAAAAGTCCCATCAAAGTCGGTCCACCCGTTCCGGAGACTACCCGGAGCAAACAGAAAGCCAAATTAAAAAAAAACTATATCTGGTATTTAGTTAAAAATTTATATTTTGACATTACAAACAGACACTTCAATTCTATTCATTAGTATAGGTTACTGAATTTTGATTAACACCTCATTATCACATCTTAAAACATTACGAACAATCAGTAAAAATATGCGATAATATTCAGCAATACGTAATCGATAGAAATTAATTAAAATATCATCTTATACAGACAACCTATCATTTGACCTTTTAAAAAACACAAACCCCAACGTAATAACGCAAATTATTATTCGAAAATAATATAACAAAAAAATAAAAAAATAATAACGCAAATGTAGACGTGTAATATTACACGCTTTTGTTGGTGTTGTTTCTCTGATCGTAAAAGTTGCGAGAAAATGTTTTATTTTTATTTTTTTAGAACTCGTTTGGATCACTGTTACAGTGTTCGAAATCATATGTGATGTGACGTGAGATAGAGCATGGTCCTTGGGTAAGTGTGCAGATTAGAAACGAGTCCAATTTACTACTTCTTATAATGAAACAAGTAATAACTACAATAAAAACGCTTTATACCCGGTTTTATTGACAGGAGCGCACCTCTATTTTATACGACTACTAATTGATAGTATGGTCTAGCAATCTATGTGTATTTTTTTATAGTGTAATAATAAGCTATGATTTTATCATAATTTCAAACGACGTTAAGAGGATACGCGAACGGCAACTAATTGGAAAAATAGGTTTTTTCGAAATTTATTACTATTGCGTTGCGCTCCAAACAAAGAGATGTAAAACACTAAAGGGATAATAAATGCAGCTCGAGCTGATTACTACCTATGCAAAATAGGCGAAAACATCACTTCGTTTTCTGTTTCCTTCTCAAAAAATTGGGCAGATTATAATTTTTCTTGCAATTATAAAATAAGAAAGACTTTGGCTATACCTCTACGTTTTCCTTTTTTTTTTGTTTTTATTCATCAAATTTGTTTGACAGACGTCTGAAAACAGTGGTGAAAATAATAATTAATTTATGGAAATATCAAATCGTACGGGCATGACCGTGGTGAATATATATTATACAATTAAAAAAATATTTACCATAATGCTATTAACAAGAGAGGAAATAGGGAAATACGTTTGTATAGAATAAACACTGCTTGATCCTCTTAGTTATAGATATGGTCAAAGATATTATAACAGTCAATAAAAGCGACGTTAAGTGTAGTCATCAAAATACGTCGCAACGTGTTTTGTAACACATTTATTATACATTAAAGTTTACATAATAATATCCCCTGATACTCAGACTAAATTATTTAAATATTATATATCGAGATCAGTTCTCTTCAGCGCAAGTTAAATTTGTTTTAATTTAGTCTCCACATGAAAATTATAGGGTCAATAATAAAGAAGGTCTTAATTACTATGTGAAATAAATTGATAATGACAGATAAAGGCCAACCTTTTTTTGTTTGTATAATAATGTCAATTTTAAGTATTTTATATTTTAAATGTACAGCGGTTGATCAATTAGATACATAGAAGGATTTACTCTTAAATATAACTGCATAAAACAAGCGTTAGATAACGTTCTACCGCATTGTCAAGATTATAAAAAAATGAAAAATTATTTATTAATTATTATAAGCGCAATTATATAACCAGCGCTATGACAATTCTGTTGTAGCACATGCTGTTTCGACGTTGTATCTACATTTTGGTATCATCTTATATTAATAATAACTTTAATGCTGTATTATTAGGTTTCTGTATAATTTAATGTCGACTATTTTTTTTTTCCTTCTTCGATAAGCGAACAAATTATTTCAAAGCAATGCATATTCTTGTGACAGTTCTAATAATTTCGTCTCCTTAATGAGAAAATCCTATTTCATATATCTTTTCATTCATTACTGTGTAGTCGCGGTAGATTACATGTTTCCAACAAACGTTTCCCTTTGTATAAGATTGGCAGGGATTACTAAGCATTAGGGAGCTCAAACAAAAGGGGGCACGAGCAATATATATTACATGTGTAATATAATACGAGCAACGTTTTTAATTTGTCTAATATCTGTGGGGCTTTTTGTCCATCGCATCAAAGAAGACCGAGTTATAACGCACCAATAGGAAAAATATTTTAATTGTTGCTTAGATATTAAGTAGTTTTTTATAGTTAGGATGAATAACTTTTACAACTTTTTGATTTATCTGACAAATTTTTAACTCACATGAGACGCAAATTACTTTCCTTTTTGTTTTAAAGCGGTTACTGCGTTTGTAATAACAGTATATCGTATTCGGAAAATCTAAAGTGAAAGATTAGATCTAAAGTAGGGGAGAAGTGGCATGAAAGAGCCAGTTTTCTAAACCCAGCGTAAAAATATACTTATAATAAAATTAATACAGGTATTTTTTTTATTAAAATTTAATAAATGTATTAAAGTAGGTAATTTTACAAGAATAAACCATGAACACAGTAGGAAAGTCAATAAAATATTCATTTTAAAAAAAATGTGTCTTATGGCTCTTTCATAACCTCGTGGTATTGAAAGAGCCACTAAAAGTTATGAAAGAGCCAACCTGTAATAAAATGTACAAATGCAACAATTATGCAAAATATTATAAGGGAAAAAAAATATAAACACAATTCTAACAAATACTATTTAAAAACTAAAGACTATTTGAAGATTTTTTCAATTCTGCAGTCATTTTAATATATTCTAAAAAAAACCCTTTATTATTAACATAAACTTCACTCATATCAATCAGGCTGATTATTCATAATAATCTCAAAAATTAAATAAAATAACAAATACTCTAGGAAATACAAAAATAGGTGGTAAAAAACCACCAGCAGCATTAATAAAGAACAAAGTTGTCACCAATGTTCCTCGTTCAGCTGAGGTCACTTGCCCAATTTGTTTCGAACCTCTTTGAGCAATGACTTTCGGAGGAATGGTGACGGTGCTGCAGCCTGTTTCGTCAGCGTTAAAAATCATATGGGGAGGAAAATTGTGTTTACGTAAAACAGTGCTTAACTTCTCAAAAAATGTGTTTACGTTGGTTTTATTAAAACTTGTTGCGCGAGATAAAGAAGTGCTTTCAGGTTTTCTCACCGCTAAATCCTGGTGTCTGCTCATAAATCCTTCAAGCCAATCTTCACTAGCAGTTTCAATGACTTTCCATTTGTCTGGGCAAATATTGTTGGCTTTGGCGAAATCAAATGCCAGCTTCTTTGTTTGATGTCTTGTTAGACCATAGCACATTTTAGAAGCAGTTTTTAAATAATCCGCAAGCATATCCTCCTGGTCGTTTGTGAAAATACGTTTATTTCCTATATTAGGACAATGTTGGTAAGATGTTTCACCAGAAGCCTTTACTTTTTTTTACAATTTTGGCTAGGTAAGCCCTTGATATATTTAACACAAGAGCAGTTTTGTTTATTGATTGACCTGTCTCTAAAACTTCACTGACTGCTTGTTCAATTACTGATTTTTCGGGTCTTTTCGGTTGTTTGGGCCCAACCTTCTCCATGATGCAATATCTGAAACAAATTATTTACTAAAAACTGAATATTAATTATGATTATACATTATTATTCTTTATTTATTGATTATACAAAATTAAAATTCATAGGTTATGAAAGAGCCGGCTCCTACAAGGCCCGTTGACTCGGCTCTTTCATAACTTATTGTTATAAAGAAAATAACCTTCAAAATAGCAATCAAATGAAAACTTTTGAGTCTCAGTTTTTACGCAGCTACACGGCCAAATATATGCACAACCTCAATTTAATATCTTCGTACCTACTGTCATTAACAATAAAACACCAAAAAATAAATATAATGAAGGAAAAAACTTACTTTTTGGTGCCAAAATCTTCTAGTTGTTGTACCGGCGTCTGTTAGTTTCGGCGAACTGTCAAATGTTTGTGGGGTGACAGGATATCAGTGTTGCCACTTAAAAATAAAATCTATTACCAAAATTTGTGTTAAACTACCGAAATAATGCAAGTGGCTCTTTCAAAACCTGGCTCCTTCATGCCGCTTCTCCCCTATTTGGTTTGTCCAAAAAATATTAATATAGAAATCGACTCTATATGAACTACGATAAATGTCATAGTTTATCGTAGAATTCCAAATAGCAGAGGATATGTCCAATAGGAGACAATATGTGATAATAATTTATAGGTCAATGCCGTGAAATAGTAATATGCAACATAATCTAATAACATTTATAATCTAACGGTAATTATACGATATACATACTTTTAATTCATACAAATGAATACTAAGACACTGATAAGTGATGAAGAAATAGTCTTGTGTAGAATATTGCAAAAATTAAGCAATATAAAATAAAATAATATAGCAGAGTTACTGAAGCCTTCAAAGCAAACAGTTCTAAGACATGTTGAATTCTCTATAAAACTGACAACATCTCCGGGGCACGTCAAGGGCGGAGCGAGACAGTCTCGTCTGAATCATGGGTGTATAGTTCAAGTTTTAAGAGGATATGCGGTCAGAAACAAATTTGAAGTATAGGAATTTCATAAATTTATTGCTATCACGTTGTGCCTTAGTAAATAATTATAAAACGCGAAGAAACAACTGCAGCTGATTATACCTATATAAAATAATAGAAATCATCATTTCGTACTTTTAAAACTGAGAGAGATAAAATAAGTGAGAAAATACTGGTTACATTTTTTAATTGTTTCTCACAATATCGCGAAGGACGTATGAAAAGTTATCAAGACAGAAATATTATTTAAAAAAAACTTAAATACATTTCAGATTTTTACTTATAGTTTTCAAAATAATATTTAATGTTCTTTTTTTATATATTTTTTTTCTACAGAGATGTAATACGAGCAATGATGAGTAGGACAACAAATATAATATAAGAGTAAAGTCGGTAAAGCCTATTACTTGTACGAAGCCCAAATTTCTAGCCGGTGTCTACATCTCCAATAAACACAAGATGACGCTGATAAACGCGCCTTCGCCGTGTATATTTACAATAATTACATTGATTGAATCTCACTGAGGTCAGGTGTAGCGTCTGACCGTTGTTGACAGCGATTGACGGATGGTACGTGATACAGACTAATCAAATTTAACACATATATTATATACAACAATGGTTAACGTATTTTACCTAAATTCCATACATTTATATAGAAACACATAACGCAAACGTCATTTTGCATATATTCCCACATAAGTGTGTGTGTGTACATGTTAAGAATATCATATTTGTTTGACTTTTGTTGGATCGAGACACTACACTAACTAAAACATCATGTATTATGCTTTCATACGGATTTCAATATCAAATCTTAAAAGTTAAGATTGAGATTAAACCGACAATATGTCGGTTGTTTGATCACTGAGACTAATCTGACATTTTAGGGCAAAAACGAATTGAAATTTCCGAAAAAACAAATTAAGATCGCACATCGATACCGGTCGTTAGAGGAACTTCAATATCTTTTTTGAATTCTTTTTCTTTTTAATTTTAAATTACATCTGGCAAACTCCTGAATACATTAATTTGCACTTATGAAATGTGCTGGCAGCTGTGATCTATTTCTAATATGTATACCATATAGCAAATATAAAATCTAACGGCATAATGATATGATAAACAAATATAATGATCAAACAGCTGTATGGTTTCCAATAAAACTTGGTAAAGAATTTCGTGGAAGTACGTAGTTCTATATATATGAGATTTTGTATATAAATGATTAAATCAAGTTTAATTTACGCTGTGTGAAGCGTGCGGATAATATACAAACAACAGGAGTTTGTTAAAAATATCTAAAGCAATGTTAAACATAACACTATCTTATATTGCACTCATACTGTACATACATCATTAAGAATTCTGATTGGCGCTTAATGAATATTAATAAGCAATATAAAACAATATGGTATTAACAAAAAAGAATTACACATTATTACAGAAGCTTTGAACCTTGTGCGCGATCTGATCGATGGCAGCGATTGACAGACGATAGGCGCTAACGGGCGACGTAATCTTTCGGCCTATATCTATCCTAACAATAATTTGACAGCTAGTCAGGTGGAGAGATTTCACTTTTGTTGTTCTCTCTCGATTATTTTGTTTTATTTCACTGAGAGTGTTTGTTATATACTTGGTAATTTATTTTACTTAGTTGGAGAATGAGGCACAGCGGGTGCAGGGCCGACGTCTGAAGGTCAAGGAAATCGGGATGCGGGTGGCGTAAAACCGGTCTTTGTGGAGATCTCTAACTATCAAAGCACTAACCTAGCGTTTATGCCAGCTTCCAATTGTTTTCCTATTGTCAATTTTTTCCTGGCAATTGAGCGATTAAGGGAGATTTATGCCCAGCAGTATACGTCTATCGGTCGAAATGATATCGGTGAATTGAAGGATAATGGATAATTTAATACTTACATATAAGTACAAGATTATGTATGAAAGCGTTCATGAAAGTAGAAGCGCAAGAGGTGTGTCAAGGTCGTAGTCTCTGCCTACCCCTACGGGAGAAAGGCATGATGCTATGGATGTATGTAAATACAAGAGAATGTTCTGGCGTTGGCTTTAAAAGAACTTTTGCGAAGTTTTAAACGCATACATTAGATAAACAAATAAACAACTATAAGAAGTATATTGTTAAACCCTGTGTAGAGAGTTTAACAGCTTTATGATGTTTACACCTAAGACAATATTTCTATGTCGGCGGGTGTAATATCACAACGTATTTTATGTAATTTTTTAAGTTTTCGCGTTCCATATTTATAATCAGTTAATTTTAACGGGTTTTTTTACGCGTTACCTTTGGGTTTTTTTTCTTCCTATCCCGACGTTTCGGCTGGGTTTCACCAACCGTGGTCACGGGCTGACTGGCGGTGCGCGGCGTCGCCTGCTGCGTTGAGGAGTATTTTCATGAACTACCCCCGTTTGGTCTTTATATTTACGTACGATTTATAAATGTACGAGAGGATGGCTCTCTGGGACACACTGTACACCGGAAACCCACACACACAGACAGATACCTAAACGCTTCCTCGCACCATCACCCGCGACACCTACTATCTGTTGAAACATCCTTGACGAAGCGAGCCTATGAACTTTGTGACCCTGAACATTTAAATACGGAGCTCGCACACGTTCAGGAGACCCTAAGAAGAAACGGGTACAAAGCGAGTCGAAACGGCTTAGGTCGACACCGTACGAAACATCCGGAGGTCAATAGGCAGTCTGCGTTTATGCCATATATCAAAGGAGTAACGGACAAAGTTGGAACAGTTTAAAAAAAAAAATTCTCCATCAAGACTGTATACGTTCCGTTCTCCAAAACTTTATATATAATAAATTTAATAAAGATTTTTTGGTTTTGGTATTTTGAAATATTACGTATGTCAATTTATATCTCACTTATATTCATATTAATATGAATTATTAATTTTATAGGAATTGGCTTTTTATAAGCTCTTGCCATTCATAGATTGTTAAAATTAATTGTAAATAAACGTAACATAACATAAGCTCATGCCTGTTATCCCCGAAGGGTTAGGCAGAGGTGAACTAGCGTACTACACCACCCAAATTTCGCCGAGCATAGTTCCGTCCCAGACGACAGGGGGCGAGCCTGTCGCCACATCGGGCACAAATTCCAGACTCCGGGTTGATACTAAGTGGAAAACCCCAATATCACTTAACCAGACCCGGGGATCGAACCCGATACCTCAGAACGACAGTCATACCGTAATACAACTACGCCACCGAGGCAGTCTTGTAAATAAAGTATTACTTGATAAAGTTGATATCACAAACATATAAACAGCTTTTTTTATTGAAGTAAAAATATAAATTCCATTTTGAAACACTCCAATAGAAAGTATTTCGATTGCATGTTCTTCATTATTATAGTACCTAATATTTTTGAGAAAAACGAAATTATCATCTTCGGTAATCCATCATTCTCATTGGAAATGCGTCCGCCCAATGCATGTTCATTAATTAATGATCTCGTGTTATTAGTTTAGAATTAGTTAATTCGTTTTCTTTCTTATTCTATAGAAGAAAAAAAAAAGTATAATAAATCTTACCAGTTTCGTCCGAAAAATTTATAAGAAGCTAACATAATGGTTTGACTTACCTGTAACAAAAAAAATAATTTAATAAACTTTTATGAATAATATTTTACAAAGATACACAAGAGATTTTATAAGGGATGTATACGATACAAATTTGTCGATGTCACATAGAAATATAGGATTACATTAATGTTTTATATGACGGGAAGTGCATTACAAGATGTGAATATATTTTTAAAGGATGAAGCTTGAATTTAATCTTATTTTAGTCATATTTTTTATACTTCCATCAGAAAATATGACCGAATTTAATGTGAAATTAAATTTACGTACCATGTATAAAATTTACTCTTTAAATGATCATATAAATACTTTGAAAAATTACTTTAATATGAAAAAAAAAAGAAATTATAATAGAAATGGTTCCTGACAAAATTATGACAGAATAACATAAGACATGAATAAATACATTTATTTATCGATGAGTATTTTCATTAAGAAAACAGAGTAGGTCGAGTTTCTCTGCACCTAAGGACTAACAGTTTATTATTGATATGCCTCTGCTACGACTAACAGATGGAATTATCAAAGTTCTCTCGATTTACACCCCAATGGATCAAATTTTCTATAGAGAGCCCCCGGTCCATTGTAATCGAAAACACGTGTGTCGCAGAACTCCGGCTAATTTTGTCCACAGTGCGTATACAAATTGAGCCAATCGATTTTGAACTGTATTATTCGATTAGTTTGGTGTTGAATTAATTTGTGAAGTATCAAAATGGCGTCCTGATGCTTAGTAATCGTGAAGGAGAATGCAATAACTACATTATTGTGAGTTACGGAAGTTTAAATGCAGGTGTGAAATATTATATTTCATTCGTATAAGCATAACTGTATAATAGTATTTTCGCAGAGCTTACTTCAGAAATAATAATGATGTAAGTCTTAACTTTTCTACTAAATGCAAAATCTTTGACGGAATTTTCGTAAAGCGTATTGCTTAAACACAGTAACATCTACTTTTACATTTTCTACTTGCTTAGAACTTTTTTACTCTACTTGAGAAATTTTAACTGGAATTTGACCTCAGTGTGGAATTGACGGATCTATCTACCTTTACAATTTACTTTGGACAATGAGCAGGATCATCGACTCGTATATTTTACGCCCGAGTAACACAATGATACAACATGACTTTTAAATTAAACTAGCTGAATGTCGCAACTTCGTCTACAATGTGTTTACTATCTTAACGATAACTAACTAAATACATTAATAATTTTGAAGCGATGATGACGCAGTTGGTTCTATCCCACCTAGCCAACTCTAAAATCTGCCTGAGCTTTCGGTGAAGGAAACATCGTGAGGATACAATAGCACGGTATTTTCTAATGATGCCCGCCTGGTTAGCTACCAGCCTCAAGTTTGAAAACCTGTCGCCAAATACCAACAGGTGTGTTCCGGCAGCTTCACTTGAGAACCAGTACCTAGGCTTGGTGTGTTTACCATCCTGCACCACATCAAAATCAAAAAACCTTTATTCAATTTAGACACTAACAAAGCACTTATGAACGTCAAAAACACTACTACCGGTTTGGAAAACAACCCAGTCGAGAAGAGACGGTAAGAAACTCGATCTGGTTCTTTATATATATATATAAATATAAAACTACTATACAAATCCTAGTCTTAACCATCGTTAGCGGAAGCACAGAGATGTGAGTTAATTCTAGACATCACTGTCGTTCACGTAATGATCCACCCTGTAATAACCTTTTGAGATTAAGACATGCTTGACATAATACTTGAACTTCTTGTCAGGTAAATCGGTAATGTTATTTTGGATCTTATTGTAAAACCGAATACTATTGCCTATAAAGCTTTTATTAGACTTACTTAGCCTAAAGCGTGGGACGACCAACTTGTCTTTATTTCTAATATTAAAATTATGACGATCATTCACTAGATCGAGCTTGTCTAAATTTTTACGAATATCTCGTAACTTAAGATCAGGTGAGATTGTGGTCAAAGCACTGAGCCTATATCGTGTATTTTACATAGCAATCCATTAGTCTAATAAGTAAAACTTACATTTTGACCTTTAAATCTAATAGAAATATGTATATTATATTAGATATCGTAATGTTTTGATTTTTCCATTAATTACTTATTATAGAAACTAAGAGCTATTTATTTATCGTCATTTTCAAACGTAATTCATACTTCAATTAAATTTGACGAATAAAAATAAAAAAAAGCAATTCAAACCTATTTTGCATAGGTATAGGTTGCATAGGTTTTTTTAGGACGTAACGTGATATCAAAAGGTTTCTGAAATATTTATTCTTAAGATTTGTTGCTATATTCTTTTAATAATTTGGTGTAAATGTTTTTATGTGAAACGTTTAAATATTATTACTAAAAAAGAAGGCGGACTCAATAATATATAATAAAAATCGATAACTTAATTACAGTTAAATAGACATAACTACATGAATCTATAAATTACATAAAATATTTATTTGTTATTATTTCAATAATTGAGCATAAAATTTTATTCAAATCACGGTTCTTGTGAAAGTTTTGCGTAATACTATAATAGAAATAAATGTTTTGTTTAATTATTATTTATAACGGATAATTATGTTAAAATCATAAAACTTAACTAAAAGTTTGCAATAAAAATTAACGAACTATACTTGAACCAGTTTGTCCATGGGAACGTAGGGCAGACACAAAGGCGCAGGGACACAGGGACGAACAAAGAAAGCCATTGAAAGCAGTCTGGAAAGGGCACATGCTTTCAAATAATAATAGCTTAAAGAATTCCATACTCCAAAGATTTATAAGGTTGTGTTTTTTTTTGCTCGATTTGCCTTGATATTTCAAATTCATTCGTTTGTTTTATAAACGAATCGCATGTTGAGAAATGGATAAACAGAAATTATGAATAATATAGATAAGCTAAATCCATAAGCATGTATGAGTGTATATTTAATTAAATTATTAGGTCAAAATGGATAGTTTTTAGGATTCCGTGGACTCGCATTCGTTAATAACCCAAGCCGAGGTTATGTTAAATTTGCAAATTTTGTGCGTGAGTGCGTAAGCGTTCGACGCCAAACAAAGTGAAGCTGTCTGGCATAGTTGGAAAACAATATAGTTAACACCAATCTCAATGAAATAATTAGTACTCAAACGTTGAATAATATATTGATCCCCACATTTCGTTATTTGTATCTAGGTATATAAGAGTGTAAATGAATTTCTATCACTGTTTCCAAATTCAAATAGATATTTGTCAATGTAATAACTTCCTTATACTTAAGAATTATTCTTTACCATTTTACCTATTGTAATGTACAAATAATACTGTCTCCAGCAGATATCTATTAAATGCAAATCTCTTCTTGTTACTTCCCTAGAAAGGCCGGACAATCGTGCGGGAAAAACGAAATATTTAACTTGTTTTTTTTTTTTTTTAAATAAACGTTTGCACGAATGTTTTATGCCGATCTTCGGATCACAAAAGGAGGGGAAATTCTTTTATTTGGACAAAAGCTATTTTGCATTTATTAAAATGTTGTCAACTCCCAGCTATACATAGAAAGTCGTTCTTTTGTTAAGTCGAGACGAGTAACAAATTACTGTAAGTTGTTATATTAACTCAGACATTACTCAGTGACTGACATTTAACTGGAATAATCATTACGTTAATCTTTATCCATTATATCCGAGACATAAAAGTATTGAAGCGATGATGGGTCAGCTCAGCCGGTAGTGTGGCCGGATTCCGTGTAGATGGATCTAGCTTGGACAATCCACATAACCGATTGTATAATGAGCCTGAGCAATTGATGAAGGAAATCATCGTAAGGAATGTGGTAGAGTACTTTCTAATAATGTCCATCTGGATAGCTACCACCGTCAAGCATCAATAGATGTGTTCCGCCACCTTAATATCAGTAGAGATTGTGCCCATAGTACTGAGTCTATTATTTGATTCAGGCTTTCCAAAATTACATTTTAACTAGAGTATGAACCATGTACTCGTATATATCAAATTCTATTAATTTGACAATTGCCTATTACTCTAGCGATTCTTAGTTGAAAAATCAACACAAAGACACGATTTTTAAAATTTCTACAAAATAAACAAAAACATAAATTGAACTCTTCCATTAAAACAATTCGCTTTGTACAGGGAATTATTGTCACAAATTATTTCGAAAATAGACAGTTTAACTCACTATAAGAATATTTGTTGATCACCTTTGGACAGCTGATACTGGTATTAATATGGTCGTAAAAACGAAAACAATACCACCGGTCACCACTTCAAGACAATGTCATTAAAGTCATGCATTTGCATTGCATACACTTGATGAGAAAAAATTCGAGTTCGTCTATTGATTTATTCCCCGCACGAAGTTCCCTATGTTCCAACGAACCAATTTTAACTCTCCTTGAAATGTAAATGATGATATACACCGCGATTCTTATAAAGATCTGTTAAAGTAATTGCAGGTCAGCAACTCCTATGACACCCACGCTCATCAGTTTATCTTTCTCCGTGAAGTGCGTGGACCTCGTTACGGACACAATCGATTATGACACAGAGACTCCGGCGGCTGGTAATAACGGTCGCCTTCTCACGCGAGTGTCAATTAAATGAACTTATATACGAATATGCTTACAATGGTGCTGTTACTGCTGCACTGCCGCGTTTAAGGGCCATACTACTCGTGAACGCTGATGTTTATAGCCTAAAGTTATTGACGAACAATTTCTTGTAGAATCTTCATATTATTATTATGATGATGATAATGATTGCTATGAGAATTGTGAAGTACGGTACTAATTTATTATCGAATTGTACGATTTTGATGTGTATTATTATTGTTATTATATGAAAACAACATGAATGGTTATGCGCGAGAAAAATGAAGAAGAAAGTCAACTGCATAAAAGTATTGAATCGTGCAGAACTTTTTTGTCGATGCTTCTCTTTGTCCAATTTACAATATTTGCAAAGGCAATCAATGCTTATAACAAGTTTTTATCCAAGCATGGACTCTCATAACTGAACCATGTTAAAAAGGTTTTAGAAATCAATTAAGGTTAACAAGGGCATTTGAAATAAGAAAATATAACCATGGCGATATTCAAATTTACAGGAAAAAAATGAATGTTGGACAAACTAATGCGAAAGAGTGTGTGAGTGTGATTATACTCGTAGAAGCAGTTTTGTCGTGCAGAAGGGTAATATTGATTGATGACATTATTAGCAATGCAAAATACAGATCCAATAGAAATTAAAATATTCCTTATTATTAAATGATAAATCATTTATGGTTATTTTGATATTACCTATACTCATGGCTCTTTTGTAAACAGAACAGTATGCAATTGAATCACCTATAGAAAATCACATGAACAGGTTTTCTTGTAACTTGTTTATCTATACGTCTATTTAATAGTTTTACGTGTTACTAATTAATAAAAACCATTCATATAAAGTAATAAGAAACTATCTGAACTGTTGAATTTATAACTGTATTTCGAAAGTAATTCAATTATATCTCTCCCAACATCATAAGCAAATTAAATTGTACGCCTGCTTGCTCTATTGTCGAACTGTATTATTGGTAAGAATTAATACGGGTTGCCTAAACCGCAGTTCTAACTCGACGCCATCATTTATCTTCGGCTGAAGTGGAAACTGTGCTTCCGCTTATTCAATTTGCAAGGATTTGACTAGACAGAGGCAAATTCGATTTGAAACTTGATTTGAGTTCCACGATTATTGTTAGTTACTTAGTTTCTGTCCTGTTTTATCGTCGGATCGATTTGTTATGTGCTGAAGATCCTTAACTTGTCTGTTAGGTAATTGGTTTTAATATCAGTAATCTTGCGTTCGACGTTTTACACTGCTCATTCTTGACGTTCGAAGAAAATAAATGACTTTAGCTTTTGATAAATATGTTTCATTTAAATTAGTAAAATGTGCTTAAAGGAAATAATGAATAGTGTCTTTCAGAAAAGAGACATTAAATTCACAATCATGTTAAGTGGTAAATGAACATTATTCTTAAAAGAGACAAAACTATAATAGATTACCGAATTCAAGATTTTTGTAAAACTGTTTATATACAAATATTCGGTATCTTAAATAAAAATATAATTTATGTAAGTAGGTTAATGAAATATAACAATAGCTCATAATAAATCCAATTGTTTATTTTCTTTTAATAGTTTCTTACCATAATTTAAAACAGTATTAATATATACTGCGAAATAAAACTTTAAAATTAATTCAGTTACTGCGATCCTTACTTTAAACTTTTATAGATTTAAAATCTGTTATGTCGATCGTAGATAGATTGATGGACAAGATATGTGCCACTAAAATTACAACAACAACAAAACAACATGTGCTGAATCATTTTACTGCAATTGCAAATCAGACCAATTTATCTAGCATTTACCATGTAACCGGTACTGGACCCAAATATCCGGTACATATATATAATGTATGAGGTCTTAAAATAAACGAAAGTCGTTTAGTATAACCGTTTGGACGAAACCTGTAATTACTAGTTTTTGCTATGTACGTGAACAATTGACTTCCTTATTAAATAGTCTGATTACAATGTACCATTTTAATTTATAGTATCTATCTGTATAGATAAATTAATAAAACTGTAAATTTTCCGTATTCGCATTTGCATAACTAGAAGAAAACTACTTAAATAATACACCAATAAACTAAGAAAGAATTTTAGCTTCGTATCGTTACATTTTATCAAAGAAGTTAAGAAGTGCTCATAAAATTAATTCACGTAAACGAAGATGCGTGTATCAGTTAGTTTAAACAACTATGCTATTTAAGCATATATTTATAAATAGGCAAATAAAAAAAAGAGTTGAAGACATTTTTCTTCTCTATTATTAACCGTTTTTTTTGTTATTCATTGAGTATTGATGATGAGCTTTAAGGTAAATAAAAAAAATTGGAAATTTTTTTTTTTTTCAAAATTTCAATGATAAGTGATCTAATTTCGATTACCAAGCGAGCATTATATAATTAGTAATTTAATAATAGATCAAAACACGTGCACACAGATGCACTTTAAACTCCAATGGTTTTAACACACATACGGGCCGGCCCGCGGACATAGTACAGCGGGCGGCCGACGTGATCTGTTCCCTAAGTAGGGATAGAGATCCTTTCCGAAAAATATCGATTCTAATCTAAGTTTGATGTATCGATTCACAAAACATCGAGACTCAACAGATCGATTTTTCAAACTACTAAAATATTGATTATTAGAGCGTCTTTTTGTTTTCTATAATATGATAATCATCTGTAAAAGGAAAAAAAAATAGTTCAGTGTAATTTTTCCTTAGCAGGTGCCTAACTATTCATTTTTTGTTTAGTTGCTATTGATGACCTTTAGTACTGTTAGTAAACAAAATTGGAAACAGATTTTGCAATAAATGATGATTATAATGCAATTTCGACCAATGGAAGAATACTGTTTACAAAAAAACTCAAATATAAGCAAATAAAAGAAAAAATAGAATCTTTTGAACATCGGTGTTTTTTGAGAATCGGTTAAAAAAATCGATCTTTTTGAAAAATCTTATTCCCCATCCTTACTTAGGCGATTCGACATACCATGTCCGCGGTCCGGTCCGTACGTGTATTAACAGCATAAGAATACAGTCAGACTTAAGCTTGCAAATGACTAACTAAACAAGGGAGTATTTAAAGAATACAGCATAGAATACAATACTATAATGTTTCAATATTACTAAAAACTTAGTACTGATACAGACAACCTCTTGCACAGATGACAAATAAAAGACGAGATTCAAAAGAATCGACTCAATTAACAACATGTAACTAGAACTTCAAATTAGAATTCCAGAACACTTAAAACTTTAGAATTTGTGAACTAGAACACATTTAACGACAAACCTGGATTCTAGCTCGTAGATAGTCATTTAAAGTTCACAGTTTGTCCGAAACCCTCAAATGAAATATCATGTCGGACACGTCGGCCGTACGTGCGCACTAGCGAAGATAACCCTGCGGATACGTGACGTGGATTAGACGACCCCGGAGATAAAATAGATTAGCACTGTTACAACCCAAAATGTGCTTTTTACAATATTCATTTTGACTTTTGGAAGTTTATCGCGATCGTTGGATTGCCGTTTCTCACTGTTTATGTAATAAGTTGTGAAAATTGCGATCATGGGCGATTTTGCGTTAAGTTTGACTGGAATTTGCAAATGTAGATGACACGATTTATAAGAATATGTATACGGTGTGTGTGTGTTTTGTTATACAGTTTATCGTAAGTTGAGTAAATTTTGAAATATAAAACACCGGTATTCCCATAGAGTATCAAATAAAATGTGATTACGTTGTGCTTTGATATTCTGAGTACTTAAGTTATTTGGTTAACAACAGTTTCTAGTAGCATTTATATATCATATTTACAGCATATTGTGCACCTATTTGAATTTGTGTAACTCAATCGAGACATCTAGCATACTAGCATCTACACCCGCGTAAGCGTCGTTCCTGCAATCTGATAACTTTGTTCCTGCAACCTCTCGGGCAAAGACCGAAGACGAGCTTCGAACCCCCATTGTAAAAGCATTTGTATTCTTCACCAGTACCATACAGTAATATCAAATGCACTAGCATCATACTGCACAGTCACACTTGCACGCTACATGCAAACAACATGAGGTCTATAAGGAACTTTTTTCTTTTTACATACTGTAGGTTAGGGTAAATTCTGCGAATTTTTAATAGTTTTAAAATTTTGGAGTCTTACGCTATCATTTTTAGACTGAATGCCTTAATTATTCACTCCAAAGTAAGTTGAAGCTATCAAGACCAATCAAGTCAAAAGCGTTTAGTCAGACCGAAAAACCCTGTACAATTTATGTTAAAAATCTAAAACTAGATGAATACAGAAAAGGAATAAAAACTAGCATTATTTAAAAAGCAATCGGTTGTTTAAACCCACACGTATATACAGATAAAGTACTAGCTGCTGTTCGTGGTTCTTCCCGGGTAGTTCCCCTTCGATTTTCGGAATAAAACCTAGCCTATGTTACTCCCTGGATTTCAAACTCTATATTCATCCAAATTTGATCCAATTCGCTCCAGTAGTTTTTAAGTTTATTCGTTACATACAAAAATACTAATCTTACCTCTTTATAATAGAAAAAGCAATTTCACTAAAAGGCTGGACAAACTGTCACCATCTCGGATGATAATGAATACAGAATATTAGAAGACAACGTCCCTCGAAGAACCACGACCCCTGACATTAAGGGTATTATATCCGCAACACCGAACACAGTAACTAGAAATGGCTTTTAATAAATACGGGATTACACTAATTTTCTTTTATGTGTATCATATAATTAAGGATTACCAAACCCCATGAATTAACATGTAATTGTATTTGATCTTTGAAAGAAAACACAAGTTGGTATGTAAAAAAATCGTGAGGTTACTAGATATGAAGGCTTCAATAAATTTGGAGGAAATGAAGTCTAGTTTCCAATTATACGTAATAGAATCAAATGAATTTTTGTTCAATTTAAGTTTTTACACTAAATCAAATCACGTCAGGTTAAGGGGCCAATTATGTATCATGTAAACATAAAAGCGAGTGGCAGTCTATACTTTGTTTATTTTTGATGAATAGTTCCGTGGTGTCCGAATAGTGATTATGAAAGTAATGTTTACTTATGCCCATTTTTATGTCATAATAAGGATGGGAGGTTAAGAACTTTGTTATAAAGACTAGAAGGTAATAATCAGTAAGATACAATATAAGTAAGTACATTTAATGTTAATCTCTTAAGTGGCTCTACACAGTTTACAGAGCTTATAAAAGATTACGATCATAAATCAAACTTAGTATTGAGGTATACTTTAATATAATTTAGAATTGATTAATGTTGTAAAATTAAATTAGCCCTAATAGTAGTTTTAATAGTTAATTATACGTAAAATATAGTACTTTATCCAATCATTTAGTTTTTGATACTATATCTTTAGCTAAAAGTTATGTAATTGGACAGTACATTTTTATTTACTGTTAGTAGGAAGATGTATGAGAAACTATTGCATGCACAACATAACAAAGACAAACGATTTCCTTTCAAATTTTCTATAACTGGAGTCACTTTTAAACTTCTTTTTAAAATTTTTGTCATTACCTACGATGCACATTGATCAAAACATTCGTATCCACTACTCTATGCAATTGTTTCTCATACATGTTCCTACTAACCGTAAATAAATATGATAGAAAAAGTGGTGAATGAAAACATGGTGTCTGAGAGATATATGGAAGAAGATATATTCCGCCAACCACAAATAACAAAATGAGAACAGGGTGATGATGATGATGATGACGTCAATACATTTAGGTTCAATAACAATTTATAGCGGTTAAGAAACAAAGGTAACAAATAGTACAGAAAGACTGATGAAAAATACTACTGCCGAAGGAAAAAATACAACATTTTGAATTACATTAGCTCTAAAGAATTTGATGAAAATTAAATAGTTTTTTGATACAGGTTAGCATTTAAAGGGAATATTAAGAAATAGAGCTATGTATATAACCTATACAGTAATTACCTGTATGTGTCCGGAATCAGATTCCAATTAATATTCGGTTTACACTGAAATTCGTGTAACATTAATTGGCAATTCACGCATCCATTTCACATGAATAATTACGTTCCGTTTTAATAGCGTTACTTTAGAGTGTTTTCACACAAAATGAATTAACGGATTAATTGATTGCATTATGTGATAGTAACAATGCGTATAATTACTTTTTGTGAAACGCTGCGAGTGGGTTAGATTGCATCGTTTTAACTAATAAATTTTACAAAGAAGAAATTATCTATCTAATGGTGATAAGTTTTATCAAATTAATTCCTAAAGCATATCTAATGTTTTGCAAACGTTTATTTATTTAAATGTTATAATTACTTTAAACCTCTATACAGATATCAAAAATGCAGGATTGTAATAGCTGATTGATTATTTACCATTCATTATACCTATTGATAAAAAAGATAGATGCTGTGGATGAATATTTGTTGTAGTATTTGGATTAGTATATTATCGGTCATATATATCTCAACATATATCAAATATTATTTGGATAATAGATATACATTTATTAATTTCGACATAATCAGTTCAGTACGGTGAAGGATGGTATCGTGAATAAATGAACGAACGTTTATAATAATTTAAATTATTTAGAAAATTTCCATTAACTTTTCATAAATGATACTCTATATTTTAATATGTGGCAACATTCATATATTATTTCCTATTAGAGATCATTCCAATTCCATAAACGTACAAATCGCCTATAAAAATACGAGCACGAATTCAGTTGTTTGCATACTGTTATAATAAAAGCGACCATTTTAGTATAAAGTTCGATTATTATACGATTTAAGAAACTTATCCGCTTCATACACGTGGACATACCATTGTGGGTGTAATCAGGCGTTATACATAACCTTAAATATCATACAGTGTTAATTACATTTTGGCAGTTTGCTATCGCGTTGTGAATGTGCATAAATTGTTTTTAATTCTTTGTCTTCTTTTATTCAAACACTAGCTTGAACCAACGACTTCGTTCGTGGCAGAATTGGGATCAAAGAGAAGCTGTCTTAAATTGAATAAGATAGAGATATGCCGTTGTAAAGTTTTCTCTAGAATTTTTAAAGAACCACAACTCTATTATAGTTCAACATTTGACAATGAAAATAAATTTTTAAGACTTTTATATAATATATTATGGTATTTTAATTATACACAAGCTTAAATAGGATATATATAAACCACCTTGGAAAAAATAACTTACTGAAGGTGAGAACCGTGTCAAAATTCTTTGCGTAGTTTAGAAAGAGTTAGTAGATAAACAGAGAGATTGATAGATGCGAATAACGACTTTGTTACACTACGTATAGATAATATTTGTGACTCTTTTCAACAAAGAGGAATTTTAGTTACAATAACACAATTGGCTCACTTTTAAGTGCATAAACAGAATCAGGTTGATCTAACATAGAATCAGCCCCGACAGACTAAATAAGAAATTCGACAGAAATCCTACGCTGTTGTTTGAGGACGCTTTCGCATATTTTTAGGCAGCCTCATTAAAAGGATTTTACATTTACATTTACACACTCCTTCATTTTTTTTTAGTTATTTTGGATCCTTGCGATATTTAATACCCTAGTTATAACGAGGATAAATCTGCGGAAAGTACTGGCGAATCCTTTTCTGAAAAGTGACTGAACGGAATTAAGCCTTCTTGATTGACTACAATTCTAGTAGTGCCGTAGTCTAGGGAAGCTTGATGTCTCCACCGTATCTAACTAAATCTAAGCAAAATAAAAATATATTTCATTAATATTACCATCCTGGTTTTAGTTTTTTTAGTTTATCTTATTTCTATACATATCCTGCTCAACATCAGAGATAAGATTGTCTTCAACTGTTATACCATCACAAAATGCACCTTTTATGGGCGTTATAATTTTAAAGAAAAAAAAAAAAGACAATAACAAAGACATGAAATATATTACAAATAACATCTATTAAGGAACAATATTATTCGGTTATAATGTCAAACTCAATTAAAGTTCATCGCATCAGTAAAAAATATAGTATCACGCTCTAATCACAGATGAATCATGTACCATATTTTAACATTATAAACAATCGGTTAATTTATATAAAAGAAAGCGTTTAATTCGTTTAAGCTGTGGTTAATCACAGGTTTAGTAGAACTAAGCATGTTGCGGTCATTTGTACCCGTCGCTCTAAAAATTAACTCAGACATGGCTTGAGCCGTAAACATTTAACAACCGTTTAAACAACAACAAAATAATGAGAAAAGCAACCGGATTTCTGATGTTTGATCATCTAGATGTTTATATACACATAGTTCATTAGTAGTTCATTATGAGTACCGTTATGAAATTAATGAAAGCTATGACGATATCGAGGACTCACGTAATAATAGATTTTTCCAACTCCCACCTAAAGCTCGAAGGCAACGATGAAGTCGCGGCGTCGGAGCCGATGGTGGTGCACGTGGTAGTGGCATCCGAACATCACCCTCAGAGGAACTCCTACCCAATAACGATGATACCCGATCTCTGGACAGAGATCTACGCCTACCAAAAGGGGCACCTCTGACTGTAGCAAAATTTTCCTCGCACGTAACATTGAAAGTATCCATCGGTATACCCTCGGGCTCTTCCCGGCGACCTCTCATAGAGAACGTCCTTCGAAAACCGTTCGCTAAACCTTCAATGGTTTTTCTCTTCGGTCTTTGAATCTCTTCGGAACTTATAACAGTGATTGCGTCCATGTTTTGCGGATCGTGTGTCGGTCTTTCGATTCCGGTGAGGTCTTCTAAACCTCCGTGTCTGAATTTTAGCGGTCTGCCGCGATCAATGATTCCAAGTTCATCGTAACTCCGATATGTAGAGGACGCACGCCTTGGTGCAGGCGGTCGGCCCGCTCTATCTATTGTCATTTTAAGCCGATGTCCAATTCAGAAGTGACCTGATAAAGAAATTGGCTCGTTAACGACTTACATCTTTGTCTGGAGCATGTGAATGATCCTGGCTTGCGAACGCGATATCATCTCCTGATATAATTACGATTTGAATTAAAATACTTTTTCATCAAATTAGTTTTATAAAACAATTAACTAAAATTATAAAAATACGCTATAAAGTTACGTCATAAAAAGAGCAGTAAAACAAAATTGAAAGTAGATTTAAAACTATCTTTAGAGCAAAGTGCAAAGAGCTGTAAACGTTTACAAGTTTTCTCAGAAGACAATAATATTGTTTTAAAGACCACTCAAGGTTAAATAACTCCAAGTAAGAACGTTAAATGTCACTAGTGTTTCTGCATTGTAATGTAAAAGGGCTATATTGTTTTGTTAATAAACTAGTTACTAGTTTATGGGTACTCCGTAAATACAACGCGGTAAATATTATGATTAGGCACTCATTGTAAACATTGAATTCTTTTCATCACATAAGTGATAGCAAATATGATGACACTTTAGTGTGATTAGTAAGTGTTTGTCATTAATTATTCAATTTAGAATTGTCATTGTTGATAAAATAATGCTGTTTTAAACCATTTAGTTGTAGTAATTTTTACAGAAAATTTGACTGTCACTTTTCGATGTGATGTTTATTTTAATCTAGTATACGTAATAATCAAAACAAAAGAAACTACCAAATTTAAAATTTACAGTTTCTGTCTACCTTACTTACAATTATTTAATATTAACTTACCAATCGCAATATCCGACTGATGTTTACAATAACATTTCAAATTGTTATAACAACTTCCTTATTTTTTATAAACATGACAAGCGTTTGCGTGTTATCGATTTGATTACTGTGATAAAAATTATCTTACTTACCATAGTATTCCTAAAGATTCATTATCAAGAACGAAATTACTATGTATGAATTATTTACGTGGGAGCAAATACTAAATCGGTTCAGTGTTAAACGCGTGTACCACAGTCGTTTAGCATGTTGTCGTGACTCGTGCGATTTCCACAGAAACATGCTAATAAACTTTGTTTACAGATGTGATTAAATAAATATGTATGTATGTATCTATCACGAAAACTATGATCGACGAAATTTAAGTGTTCACGATAATCCTTTTTTTTATAATTGATCGTTTTATATTAAGAACGGCTCGGTCAAAATTTGACAGATCCATGCATAGTATGATGATGAATTTAGAATATTAGCATTAATAGCTACAGTTATGTTTATTTAGGATTCCCTTTATTTATATTAACAAATTTAAAATTAACATTTTCTAAATATCTGTGTTTGTTTACATTAAATTCGTAAAATGTGATAAAAAAAGATAGCTACATTATTTCATATGTAACCGGAAAAAACTGCTTACCAAAAGAGATTCACATTGTCATAGTGAAATTGAACAAATTCTATATCAATTCATATTCTTTCTGGATTATGTTTAAGAAAACACTGGATCGAGTTGTATCCATTCTTTATTAAAATACCAACTGACAATTTCGTTGTAGGTAAGCGCCGCACACAATTCGCGACTTACTTACATTTTGACGTGTATTAATGTTCACTATATATAAAGATGTTTGTCCGGTATATTTATTACACAAAACTTTCCATCCATTTTACGAAATAATTATCATTCAATTTCCAAACTTACTCTTTTAAAGTTTGAAATAAATTGTTAACGCTTGATTAATCACTAATAATTATATTATATGCACATTATGAATTATTGTCACCGTGTTTTGAACTTGGCTAGGTAAAAATATTAATAACACCTGATGAGATGTGGAATAAATGAAATGTGAAGATATAATACACATCCACAGTCATGACCAGAACTTGACCAGAACCAACTTTTTAATGTTTACATCATCATTAAAATACGTGCATAAATACCGAATTGACAATAAAATGCAACAATTTCAATTGTGTCTCTTAAGGTCCGTCCGTTGGAAACAATCTGATTATTGCATCAACACCGACCATTATCGAATTAGTTTACGCTTCCTGTTTGTTGAGGGACAAATCGTCACGATTTGTCCCCGTTGAGGTAATTACAATAACGTCCTTTGTCGCCAAACAAAAATGCATTAGTAAATTAAGAAGATGAAATTCCAAACTCACAAATAACTAAATTATTTAATTTTTCTCAATTATAAACCTATCTAATATTATATATAACGAATACATAAGTTAACTGAAACGATGATGTTGAAAAAATAAAATCAGACAATTTATTATGAAAGTATCTATCCAGAAAATCCGTGAAATATTACAAATGTGAATTTATACACACATGTTGTATTTATAAAATTGCCGGTTTTTATTTATTTACAAGAAGTATAGCTTTCACAACAATAAGAGTCACAGTACAAACTGTTCTAAATCATCATTCTACGAAACTGCAATGAAATCAGCGTGTTATTTTAAACTTTTTGCATACTATGTTTCTAATACAGTTTTTATCATTTTCAGTATCATATTCAGGCAGAAAATCAGCGCTATGTGGTAATGCCACCTAGCAACAGCTGAGCTTGTCCCATTGCCAACATTATTACATCACACATGTTTATTTTTAAGATTATGTTTTATATTTTGGTAGTAAATCGTTTTTATTATTACTATTATTAAAGACGTAGTACCTATGGTAAAAAGAGACTTGCGAGAACTTTATATAATAAATGTAAATATTATAAACATTTTTTAATGAAACAGTCGTATATACAATTAAAATCTGTTTTTATTCATTGATAATTATCAACAATGTTTTAAACATTACTTGTAAGAAATCGGACGCTATTGAATGCTAATCTATACAAATAAATAAAATTGAAGTGTTTGTTTATAATATCAATATAACAGTTTTTTACTGAATACGCATTTTAATTTTTTTTTGTTTGCCTGTCTGTTTGTAACGGCTAACCTCCGAATCGGCTAATTCAATTTTGACGGGACTATTTTGGCAAACAGCTTTTTATCTTATATTACACGATACAGGCTCAGTGCTTTGATCACAATCTCACCTGATGTTAAGTGACGACGTGGTCCAGGATGGTGAACGCACTAAGCCTAGACACTGGTTCTCAAGTGATGCTGCCGGAAGACATCTATTGTTATTTGGCGACAGGTTTTTCGAACTTGAGGGTAGTAGCTACCCAGGCGGGCATTGTTAGAAAATGACCTGTCACCATGCTTTGATTTCCTCACGAAGTTTTCTTTCATCGAAACCTCAGGCTGATTTTAGAGTGGATGGGCGGGTTTGAACCCGCGTCCACTGACGCGGAATTCGGCCGCACTATCAACTGCGCCATAGCAAAAAGAATACTTTCAGGAAACTAATTAGCGTTCCGTAAAATATGAACAAAATCCGATTCAACGATGAGTTTTACTGGCAAGTGTTTTAATTCGTGAGAAATATCTTTGCTTTCTGTTTATATCAAAAAATAATATAAGGCCTGCACCAAAAATAAAAGGTCCATTCTTTTCCAATGGATATTTAAATACTACATTACACAGTAAGTAATTTTACGGATTAGGTAGAAAGTGATGATGAGCAGGTGGAGCTGCGGGAACAACTAGTTCTTAAAATATAAATGTTTATTCAATATCAGCTTAAGAGTAAGCTGTATGAGAGCGAACGCCACTGCCTACTTGTTAAAATTAGTTACACCCAACAACAATCATTCAGCTCGCAGACTAAACCAAAACATATCGAATCGTAATAAGACGTAAGTATATTATTAAACAATGCGTAGCGAACAGGAAATCATTGTTTATACTATGAAGTTTTGTTGAATTCTTTCAAACAAAATCTGTTTGTAGTTCGAGTATCGATAACTACTAAGCCTCTGCTGCGACTCATAATAAAATTGGTTTTTAAATTAATTACAAAATACATCGATTTTTATGAAAGAAATAATCTATTGGAATGCTTATAAAAGAACAAAATGCTGGAGAAGTCATTGAAAGAAGTTCCGTTGGATTAAAAATTATCTAATAAAAACTGTTGATGTTAGATTTACGGATTCGAATTTCGAATAAATCGCAGTTAAATTTCCACAATATATAGTCGTATTTAATTTTAGTATCCTTCAAAAAATCTTAACGCACTCTTAACACAAATGAAAAAAATATTGTAAATATAAAATCAAGAAATGAAATACAACCAGAACATCCTGCTTATCGTTTTATTTATGTAAGTTGGAGTATAGTATGTAAGAATAAAGTACACAACAAAACAAATCAATGATATTTTAGCAACGGCCGGACGAAACATCCATTACATCTTAGTTAACCTACGCTTACAGTAGTTAAAAATACTTAACGATCAATCAATGCGAAGAAAACGTTGAACATAGATGCGTCGATTAGTAAGACATATAATAAAATTATTACTCTGTCTGTGACTGATAAAGAACCCAACGTCTAATGGGACAACAAATATTTGCATGAAATTACCTAATGAAATTTTGATAGGAATGAAATGGAATTTAGAAAATCATGGATCAGACAGTATATTTGCACGTTATTTTCTTAATAATTTCATTCATCATCATTATTAACCGGTAGACGTTCATTGCTGGACATGCCCCACATCCAGGGGATTCCTGCGACTTTACCAGGTCGTCGGTCCACCTTGTGGGACCTCTACCCACGCTCCGTATTACCGGTGGTCGCGATTCAAGAACTCATTGGCTCCATCGCTCAGTGCCAAATTCCTTATTTCAGCTAATAAGTAACATACAATTTTTTTTTTAAAACTAGTACTTTTGTTTAATATCGCCAACAAAATCCAGATGCAAACTTTTCGTTTATCAATTTTAATTTTACTATAGTAAAAACAGGTATTCTCTGTACAAGCTTGCTTGTGACTGACGATTAGTTTGAATGGTTGTATAATATTGCCGGTGCACTTATTTTACCATCAGTCATTTGTATACCGTATAACGTCTGCCTTACGACATGTTAGCAAGGCGCTAAAGTTATTGTCATATGACGCGTATATTGACGGTTACGTAACAACGTATGCCCTAATTACAGCTTGATGTTAAACGCAGATGTGAGGCTTCCGTGTTAGAACAAGCTACACGTTCGAGTGTATCGCAAATGTGCAAATGGAAACGTTCGAACAACCCCGGCAACGTGACCTTATAATTAATCACATGCTTTTATCGATTGAGTAGTATTATGAGAAATATTTAGAATTACCAGGAAGTCTGTTTCATGTTTAACCAATGTTGATAGTGTGGTCGGATTCCACTACGTACGTTCGAACCTACCATTCCAATTAATGAGCCTCAGCTTTCAGACCACATCGTCACTGCACATCAGGTGAAAATGTTGTCAAAGCGATGCCGACCCTATGCAGTATACAAATTTCAAATCTTAAGTCTGTTGTTTTTATTTAATTTATATTTATTTTCGTGATTGATTTATATTTATTTTATATGTTAATCCCGAAATATTTATTACATTTTGTGGACATATGTACATTCATCTTTTATGTGAATAGTTGTTTCTGGCAGGTTACTCTCCTAACGGTTTTATATAGACGACCTCGAACAATTTTATCAAAAATATTATTAATGTTTAGATCATAAATTTCACAAGAAAGCTTTTGAAGCTGTTAATGTATGTGATAAATTAAAATGAGCAGTTTCTTAAACAGTAATTTTGGTATTAAAAGGATATGAATCTCAAAGAAAATGAATTATATTTCGATATAGACATAAGTTTTTGTAAACATACTTATGAACTAACGTTTGAATATTCTGCAATTATCGACGTGGCTCCGTTGCAACAGCTTGAATCAGCTTCAATTAGAATTGCTAATAACTGCAGGCATCGCATAAATTTATAGTTCATAATCAAAACACAATATGCAGCCGCATATATGCATTCGAATGGACTTTATAACATGGTGACTCGCATATTTCGAAGTTTGTAGTTTTTTAAGTCTATATAAAAAAAAAATGAAAACGGTTTTTAACTAGTAATAAAGATACTGTACTGTTGAATTGTAAATAAGTGTTATTACATATTGCCATTAATAACGATCTGAACAAATATTTGAAATTATTTACTCTTAAAAATATTTATAAGCTACCAAGCAAAATAATATTTAAAATGATTTATATTGGACCAAAATCATTTCTGCATATCATATAACAAGGTACGCATATATAATAGACAGAGATAGATATATATCACTTAACTGTTGTTCCTAACAATTGAATATGAAACTAGGAACGCAGAAAGGGTCACAAGGTCTATGTCCTCGAAGTTCTATGACATCTACTAAACACAAGCACTATAATTGTCATAAGCACAAAATAAATTACTCAGATACAAAGAGCCATATGTTGACAAACATTTATCACGGTTTATTACATTAATATACAATTGCAAACTTTCATATATTCAACTATAAATAATGGAAATGATAAGAGGTCGATATGTTTATGTGCCTTTAAATATGGCAATTTAGTCGTTAATGCATCTATTTACAATTGTTATGACATTGCTCTACGCACTCATCTATTAAATACTATTTGAGACCCGCGGCTCTGCCTGCATATAATAAATTCAATTATTTTATAATACTGTATAGGTTCTACGCTATGGCCACAATCTCAACTGATGTGTAGTGACGATGTGGTTTAGGGTATTAAATACACTATGCACACAGGTATTTGCGCTTGAGTGATGCTGCCGGAACACAACACATATTGGTCTATGGAGACAGGTTTTCAAACTTGAGGGTGGTAGCTACCCAGGCGGGAATTATTAAAAAATGATCTACATGATGTTATGGCTTCCTTGCGACAATTCAATTCAATTCACCTCATCTCAGGCTCATAGAATAGGTGGATTCGAACCTACGTCCGTCAACTCAGAATCCGGGCGGACTACCAACTATGCCATCATCGCTTCAAATCATATCTACTCATGTATTATAATATCTCTTTAATATTAAAAAAATGAGCTCATGGTATTTTTTCCATAGGATTTTGCACACTAAAGCCTAGCCAGATGTATATCTATAATTAAATTAGTTCACGTTTCTCGAGTAACCTCTTTAATTTATACTAATAAATAAAATTTAAGTGTATGTTTGTAATGACAAAATTATTATTTTTTACTTAATATATATGCAGGTATGTACGAAACCTATACCAAAAATACGATTTTTAAAATTTTTGTCTGTCTGTTTGTTTGTAACGGGTAATCTCCGGAACGGCTGGACCGATTTTGACATGACTTTTTTTGGTGGATAGCTGAAGTTACTCCGAGTAACTTAAATTACTTTTAATTTTCGAAAATAATTAGGGTTCCGCGTAAAAAAAAACTCATAAAAAATCGAATAAAATCCGATTCAATGCACGCTTTTAAGGGCAGGTGTTTGAATTAGTGAGAAATCTTTACTTAATGTTAGTAGAAAAAAAAAGAAAATAATTGGGGTTCCGTATCAAAAAAATTAAAATGCAGTGAAGAATATACGAAACGCGGGCGCAGCCGCGGGTACACAGCTAGTATGTAATATACAAGAATACCAAGACAATAAAAAGTAATTATTTCTTAAAACTTGGCTTACTTTAATACCATGAATTTTATGACAATATAGTGTTATCGAATGACCTGGAAATTTTTGCCCTATTATTTGCATGTCGACATGAAGGCGGTAACTAACTCGTTTATTTTGACTCATACGCGCGTTGATATAAACTATAGACTTACATACTTTAAACAGAAAAAAATAACAACGGAGTAACTACTAAAAATACCTAAAACTAATTTATACTAACACATTTACGCGTAATAAAAAAAAAAACCAACAAAAGTCTCTTCAAATCACAGTTGTGTTGTTAAGTATGGAAGAACACACCTACATACACTTAATTATGTTCAAAGAAATGTAAATTGCCTGAATGTTTTCGTCGGTAAAGACCACAAAACAATTTACGATTCGTACGATAAACGTGCATTTTTTTTACGAAATTATTTCATGCCATTACTTAATTCGTTTTTTTTTTCATATTTGTATTGTCCGATGATATTATGAATTCGTTTCGCTTGTCTGAACTCTGACAAAACTCATCAAAATAATTATTAAGGAGTATTCTTTTGTATTAAACGAATGTATGTGTAAATATTGGAATATTTTTAGCCCTGATAAATTATTACATTATAATTTTTTTTTATGAAATAGGGGTAAACAAGCCAACATATCACCTGATGGTAAGTAATCACCGCCGATCATATTATAACAAATCAATGATAAGAAAATTAACGCTCAAAAAGATATGAGATCTGCCATCAGCTATTAATAAGAAATCTATTAGGATAGTCAAAAAGAAAGTGCTACTTCTGAGTTGTTCATTGGTGTGTCAGATAGATATTGCCATACACAACTTTGTGACAAAAATATGCACAGTACATAGGCTGTACCAGTCTTAAACTTAACAAATAAGAGAAATTTGATATGCGTATCTTTTAAATGTTACAACAATTTATATTAATTATTTACTCTGTACTTCACTTTTAACAGGAATGATGGAAATAAATTATGCATACAAAGATACCAGGCGTAAATATAGTGAGCTCTATTAGAAATAGCATTCGGGAGACAGACTTTGCAAATAGTAAGGTTCTATAAGCACCTAAATGCGGAAGCTATGAAAGTTGATATTTTTTAAAGAAAAAGAGACAAAAAATTAATTATACTTCAACAACGCAATGTCTGCAACAAAGCTCGTTATTATTTCCTTATAAAATTTACGATTCACAAAAGTACATTATTACACGCGACCTACTTAAAACGGAATTATTAAAAGTACGAAATGTAAATATCATGTCGGCAATGCGATAAAGTCGCTTGGTGAACGAATGAATTTCGCGTGATGTTAATCGTTCGATGTCAGTTCATGTAACAGGGCAATTAAAGTGCATGGTGGAAGAGACAACAGCGCGGTTGCGATCTGATATCGTCGTATTGTATTGTTTTAAACTAGACTGTTTTATTGATAGATAAATGTTTAAAATGAACAAATATACGAGTATATTTATAGTTTACATCGAAATATCCTTATTTGGACAAGGAACGAAAAATTCTTTTACACATTGAGTTTCACTTTTGATGATAAACTAAATCGATGCACCATCTTTATAACAGGTAGAGATATTAAAATGTCTATTGAGAAGATACTAATTAAATAACGCTGCAAGTCCTATGTCCACGTCGATACTTCATCCTAATATTCATAAAATCAAAAGCACGTCAGTCAGTACCTAGTAAAAACGAAATTTTTCAACTGTACATTTATTTCACATGATTGAATGTAGTAGGTATTTGTATGACAGCTAAAGCAATACTGTAAGAACCAACGATTTTTAAAATCACCCATAAAATATACGACATACATTGAACTTGAGTACTTGCACAAGGACGTTAATTTTAACACTTAAATATTTCCCGTTTCAATGGTTATTATGTCATAATGCTTAAAGCTATCATTAACACCTGGTTGGCTAACAACAATGAACTTGCCAAAACGTTCATACACTCCCAAGAAGTGATAAGAACAACAGTATATCGTAATGAATTAAACAGACTCCAAACTTTATTCAAATAATTATCGAGACTGTACTAAAAAACACAAATAAAACTTTTTCAATGACGTTACTTCCCATACTTAGAAAGATGATACCGCTTTAGACTGATGTAAATGAAAAATGATTGTAGACAAATCAATTCCAATGGGGTTTCAAAGTCAGTCGATTGTAATCATCTTTAATTCGTTGTCGAACACGACATCCATAGCATGAGCGACAAATAACGATAATTAAAACGAGCTCCTGATATTGTTGGTACAGTCTTTCACTTTATCAGTTTAACGGTTCTTTTTAAAATAGGAGTGAACATAAAGACACGTTAACGAATCGACACGTTCGATACTCGTTATCCATCGACATGGAGAAATCTATACGAATCATAGTTAAATTATCGGCACTCACAACCGGTGTGACCATCACCTGCCAGGCTGAACCAACAATGCCTGACCTCGAGAGAAAGCCACAATCGATTAATCTCGCATAGCCTCCGGCTATCCAATAAAAGACACATACTAATAACAGATCACATCCGAGTAATTGTTGCATTGATAATTCTTGTCTGACAGATCAATTGCTGGGTTGCAAAATTCATATTTTCGTATTGTATATCGAGTAGATCCTCACAAAACATTGTTGACGCTTTAACAAGGATTCTATAATGAATTTTCATGTAAACAAGACGTCGAGAACTTTGAAAGAGAAGCGATTTGTGAGGCTCAATAGCGGGGCACAGCGTGAGATGTAAAGGGATGCGGGGTGTTGAGTTATTCATTCATCAGTAGTGAAAAGCAAGGCCTGATAGCCGTAAATTACCTCGGGTCACGAACCTAGTCGTGATTACTTACAACGATGTACAAGATACCACAAAACGTTAAAACGTGTAAAGAAAGTTGCAAATCATTCGTCAATTGATTAGTTTATCCTCATTTTGAGAAGGCTGTACTAACATTATTGTGAAAGAGATTATTGAAATATTAACAAAGACGATCTTGAATTGTGAGGAATCACAATTTTATGTTTTCACAAATAGGTATTGTACGGAAGACTGGCAAAGATGTTAATTAGTTATATCAACTGCGGCGCAGTTTAACAAATTTTGCCAATCTCAGTGGTGGTTTCGTTTGCATTTCGAGTGCACGAACGATGGAGGACGTTTATTTTGCCTTTTTAACTGTTTAAATGAAAGCCAGTTTTTGCGCACTCCCTTGAAGTTTTAACAAGGTTTCTCCTGACAAAAACATGATAGCTTTGACAGTTATTTAAATATTCTCAAGTACTGACGTGAGTTGTATTGTATTTTTGCTCGAGGCTCCACGTGAGATCGAGTCAGGAGTTTACAAATTGGAAATGTATTTCAAATATGTTTGGGCGATGTATTTAAAGCTTTGTTTGTCGGTATTTGCAAGGATGTTATAAAAAGACGTTAATATAAATTAACGCGATGTCTAACGAAGAGAACCTTGTTAACAGTGGTTAGTAGAATTATGTTACTTCTGCATTTATCGCCAGGGAACGGGACAATAAATGTTCAAGAATTCGCGACATTGTAGATTTGACACTAAAAACGTTTGATAAAATGCAGACATTTCCAATCGTCATGACATGATCACGATTGTTTCGATAAATCAGATAAACGCATCGAAAGTAAAGTACATTAGAAAGTTTAAGTTCCGTTAAAATACGTACGTCCGAAACGTATTCAAGTCATATTAGAATCGTTAGCAGTAATTGCGTATCATGCAAAAACTGACCGACCCGGTATAATATGTAAAAATGTTTTCGCCCCGCAGAAGAATGCATCGGAACGATGTAGTGATTAATATAATTTTTATTTGCTTTGATTGCAGGTATCTCTATATAGTAGGATTCTATTCATTCGTATCGTGGTTATTCAGCGGCCGTTGACATCGTACAAAAACCCTGATTGGTCCGGTGGTAGTTAACTGTATACATAGTACTCTAGCAACGTTTTGATGGATTGGCTTGTCAAGCACGTTCCAACCACCGCATTCTTTTATATTATCATTCACAGTTTTTTTTATAGTTAATATTTATTATAGGCTTCAATTAATAACCATACGTTTGGATAAGCTAACGATCGGAATCTCATTTATAAAAGCTATTGTTAGCTTTTGAAATAATATATTACGAGAAGTAAGTAGTTATTTAATTTTTCGAAACGTAATTACGTATGTACCTATATAATCATAATCAATGTTTATACACAAATCTGAACATATAATTGGACTATATTTTAAAATTTATTTTAAGTACTAATTTATCATCAAGCACATAAACTGTAGTTCTTGCGATAAGTAGTAAGATGCTAGATGTATTTAAATAACGTTGTAAATATTCGAGGTAAGAAAAAAAAATAACCATGAAAATTCTAATATCATACTATTTTAATTAGAAGAGTAGATAGCAATTTAAACGAAGTATTAAGAGAAATGACTAATGCACCTTTAACGATTGTTTAACAAAGTGAATTTATTAATTTATCCGAACACGATGACAGATAGTGTGATGGTATCGTGTTACTGGACAAGGCTTCACGCTTGACCCTAGTAGGGCTGATATTCGTTGAAACATAAACATCGTTTGTTAATGTTTTTCGTTCACAAAAGTGAATCCACACTCTTTTCATTATTATTGCATCTCTTGGCAAAACGAACAGTTTTATGGTGCAAAAGTGCATTTAAATTTCTTTATTATTTCATTTTTGTTAATAAATTGAAACTGAAGTCAATAGTTTAGTTTTTTAATTAAATGTGTACTGGGAACAGACGTAGGACTATCTCTCTCTTCATGTCGATAGGCTCGGTGCTGAGGATCGTGTTTCTGTAAATCGCTAGGACAAAGGTGTCTCTATCGATCTCAACCCTAAGCCTGATAGACGTAGTAAAGACTTAGTTTGGTTTGTCATAGCTTAAATTTAACCCCTTGAGCACTAACCTGACATTTACGCCAGCTTTCCATTGTTTTGCTATTGTCTTCTCATTGTCTCATTTTTATGGGTAATCGACATATTAATAAAGATAAATCTCTTTGATGCACTATACCAAATAAACGTAGCAACCCTGTTTGACCAATAGGACGTTCGATGTTAATCATTGGCAAGCAGTTGACACTATCGTTGGGAATAAATTGAGCATTCACAGCGTTCGTCGCTTTGAATATAAATTTTCGAACACACATGGAGATTACAGCGTCATTGTTTACGCTACCCAGAGCTCTTGGAGTCATTACTGGTCGCTTTCCTCAGCGGCTCGGCTCTTTGTTCCGCTGATAACTCAATAATAACGGGTAACATATCCTTTGTGTTTGAAAATGAAGAACGTTTTAATTAGTTTTTATGAGGCTTTTGTTAAGGTTCTCGAGAGCATGACCATGTACTATTCAGTATGGATATTTAATATCTTATTTTATAAGCTTAAACTTTTTTTCTTTAAACTAAATTTTAACTTCATCAAAGTTATTAGGCTTTTTTATAAGTTCAATTTTATCCTAGTTTTCTTCTAAACAAATATTATGTCCACTAATATTGGGAAGGTTAAACTTATGCAATATTAATTTGATTAGATGCATTGACGGTAGTATCTAAACATATAATAACAAACTAGAAACAAAAGTAATTATTTCTAATTGAACCTCCAATTCTCACAATCAACGGATCACCTTGCATTAAATTGAAATAATAACCAGTTTGGAAATCAACCATCTCTCACCACCGACGATTTATTATTAATGAAATTGACAAATGTATTCAGATCTTGTCACATCGTGGTTGAGAGAGAGAGAGCTCTGTGCATGTTGAATTAATTGCCCATTTGAGGATTGAGAATTTTAAGTAATACGTATCATATTACATCTGAATTATAATGACTATGTTGGGACTAAACAAAAAATAATAATAACGGAGATGAACAAAGAGAATCCACGTAAAACAAAAAAATATACGCGTGTATTATTTATATTAATTAAATCTATTTAGCGCTTATTGCATATACATAATATTATAGCTACATAATTAATATAAATATTTATATCTCTATTAGACCGATTTTATTTTTTGTTTTATATACATGTAGATATTTTATACTAATCGCTTATATAATATTTAAAACTTTATATTTAGATAAAATAACATTATTTATTAAATACTCTTTTTATAGACCATTAAATATTTTTGTTACTAAGGCCCGACGTATCGTTTATTCACCGTACTCGTTTATTTAATCTTAACATCGATCGATACGGTTATCTGTAAGTTGATAAAGTTAAATAGAAATGTGTAAGTACTTTAAATATAGAATATGATTTAGAATTAGTAATGCAAATGGTGGAATTATCTTTAGTTGTATGCACCTCGCTTTTAACTGTTGTGTTAATAATTTATTGAATAGTAATTGTAATGTAGTTAGGCTTGTAATATTGCCTTATACTCAATATTAACACTGTAAAAACGCACGAATGTAATTACGTCATCAAAATTGGTTGCTCAAACAAAGCATAAATCAATTTTTACTAAGCAAGTTTCAACTTTATTTTTTCGTAAATTGCGATTCCAATTAAGCCTAAGTATAACAGAAAAAGCTGTTTCCAACTGAATAATGTATCCATTCGTACAGTGATGAAAATGATTTACTTCCTGTTTTAGTCTTATTTCCAGAATACATTTATGTGTTAGTAACAGGTGAATCTTAAAGTGCATGCCATTACCTTATCCAAACAAAAGCAAGTAGGTTAAAAATGTACGCTCACAATCAAACATAACACCACTGTAATACGATACGATAGACAAAACCCGAGCACATATTAAACAAGAAGAAGACAAACAATTAAACAATCATAGCGTGCACAATGAAATGTATGACAGCTAATTGTACAACCAAATATGGTACAGAGATTATGCTCCGAGTAGGACCACGGAGCTGCAGATATGGCTCGAAACCAAACCGAAATGGGCACCTTGACTAATCACAGTACGACCGAACGAAATGGGTTGGAGTTCTTAAGATGACTTGCATTGACGACACGTGGTGTATCTTAAATATAGCGTGGGATGATACAACGGTATATTAATGGTCTCAATTAATGTGCATTAAATGAACAATTGCACAATGACTTCCATAATTAAAAAATGAGTTGTGACTATATAAAATTATTTTCCGTGTTTAACAGAAATTAATAATTAATTCAAATATTAAATTATATAAAAGAAAACTTTCCTGGTATTCCATCCATCTATACAATTAACAGAAAAACGTCCACTGCTGGACATAGATCTTCCCAAACATCTCCACAACGAATTGTGTCGTTCATAAGAGGGGGATTGCCATAATCGCCACACTTGGTAGGCTGGTTTGCGATTGCAGTAGATGTTTGTGGTGCTTACAGGTTGCTACTACCTATATCCCATGTTTTATGCCTTAGTCGCCTTTTACGACACCCACGGGAAGATATGGAATGGTACTATTCTTAAACGGCACCACACGGATAGTATTAGATGGAAATCATGGTAGGTAGGTTAATTATTATATTATATTTGGTAATTAACAATATTAAGATTTTGTTTGAGTTAGAAAAAAGAAACTTTCATAACGGTTCAGGTGTACAATAAAATAAAATTCAACAAACTTGAACGTTATAAAAATATTTTTAAAAGCATTCATCTAAGAATTTATGTTAAGCAACAAGTAACACTGTCGTTGTGGTTAAAATTACCAGAATATTCTACAGCAATTTGAAAGATAACATTTTTACGGGACACGATAATAATCGTGCACCATCAAACACTTCATCTTTCTTTTTAATTCAAGGCCTATGCAAATGGAATCTTCATTTTTATCTTGTCGACCGTCGTCATAGAAACGTGTTTTTTTTTAGCTTTAAATAAGAGTTTACACGGTGAGGTAATTACGGCTATCAATATTACGAATATTTATAAATAAAAACGTTTTAAATTATAATTTTTAGAGTGTGTTGTCATAATTTTATATGTATTTTGATGCTGTGAGACTGATTATATGAAATGTACGAAGAAATAAAATAAGGTTTGTCGTCTAACTTATAATTTTTTAGGTTTAAAATATGTAATAGTTTTAACTAAAATTGACTTAAAACCCAAACTACAAGAACTCTAGAAAATTTTAATTAAACTAAAAGTCTATAACAGCTTACTGCCGTTACTGCTAGTAATTCAAACCACACGAATTCACCGTGCAGACTTGTTGCAAGCAAGCGAGAATTGGCACAGCGCCAGAACATTAATCGCAGACAGAAGCCACCTGCAATTTACACCCATCTCTTCAAATGAGAATCTCTCATATTCAGTGTCGAAAACTCATCGACGATAATACAGAGAGTAAGTTTATGAAAGGCTTGGTGGTTAACTATTGATTGTTGGAAATGTAAATCATTGACATATATCAAAACTATCGCAAAGCTAAATAAAGTGTAGGATTTACCACTTCCATTTTTGGATTGAGGTCATAGTTATTAACAAGTTTATGTACATTAAATTAGAATATTATGTTAAATGATATTACCCAAGTATTACACTTTTTTTACGTTAACGAATGAATATACTAATTTGCCAGCGGGCTACAGAGGTTTTTAACATATCGATTTTACGAAATTAAAAAAAAACAATTACTAGTTTATTAAAAAAAAAAAATTTACATTTACCCCTAACATTATTAGGATTCTTATTTGTCTCGGTATTATGGTGTTAACACACGTACGGACCGGAGCGTGGACATAGTACTGCGGGCGGTCGATGTTATCAGACACCTATATAGGGTCCCAACCCTAAGGATTCCCAAATCCTTTCCGAAAAAGATCGGTTTTTGAATCGATTCGAATCTAAAGTTTGATGAATCGGTTCACAAAACATCGTGACCTAAAATATCGATCTTTAACGAATAAAGTATTGATTATTAGAGTGTCTATTTTGTTTTCTATAAATAGGCAAAAATAAAACAGTTCAGTGTCATTTAAACCTTAGTAGGTTATGCTTCTTCTTTTTTGTTTAGTTGCTATTTAGTTCTGTTAACAAAAACAAATTTAAAACAGTTTTTGAAATGATGATTACTTATAGTTTAATTTCGCCCACTGGAAGAATATTATTTACGAATAAAAAGTCAAACAAAACAAATAGAAAAAATATTGATCTATTGGACCTCGATGTTTTGTGAATCGATTCAAATAATCGATCTTTTTGAATAATCTTATTCCCCATTCCTACTTAGACCACTGATGACCTCGGCCGCTCGACATACCATGTCCGCGTTCCGGTCCGTACTTGTATTAACAGCATTACTTTGTCCTTTATTGACATAGAGAACTAAGCTTAAATTATTCCAATTTCCGTACTTAAATTAATTGTTATTTTACACGCTTCTTTCCAGATTCGTTTTTGTGGCTGCTTTCGCGACTATATCTAGGAATTTTAGTAAAGCCGACCTAGTTTGCTAGTCTTGCATAAGAGTGGTGAGACTTTCGAAGGCTGCCTTTGTTATGGTTTATTCATTAAAGTATTGTGAGGATTGAAGAATGAAGATAATTTTTGTGCCAAATTCAATCATAATATTAATCTCTTATCTTTTTATGCTATCTAACATAACGAAACACACATTTTCTGCTCAAAAAATACATATATTTACGATTTATAAAAGTAAATAGGTTCAACTATAATAAAAATAAATACTATAAACATGTTAGTACCTATGTGATAGAAAGTCTAATAAATCATCGGCATCATATCAATTATTACTAAAATATATCAGCCTGATAGTACTGATAAACGTTTACAATGACCTCATCATGACACAAACTGTTGAAACATGAAATGAAGTCACACATATTAACCGTTGAAAATAACACAATATATATGTAGATAATTATTATTTTATAATATTAGAAGACTACATTAGTTCTGATGATTTAGAATAAAATAACATAATACACATTCCAAAAAGAAGATGGAAATAATACATAATTGAAATTTTAAAACAAATACCATTCACATTTCACTGCTCAATAGTTTTTAATATTATATTTAAAAACATTAGCTCTATTATCTAACTGTTATCTGTTATCATTATATAATGTTATAGAATAAAAACAAAAATTTAAAGTAAGCTTATAAAGGGAGGAAATTAAAAAAGCAACAGCTGCACGATGATTACTCAATCCCACGAACCTAATTTATTTCAAACAAACGGATACCACAAAAACTAGCAAAACACTATGAGAGAGTGTTTGAAAAAAAACTAAAAATAAATAGATCGACATCCGTTGGTTACATCCCAGGTAAGATCATCGACATCCGGTTACAATATCAGAGAAAGTCAAGCAAGCGAAATGACGCCCGTAGTTTTTAATTAACAAGTAGTATCATTTATCAACGGTATCGAATTTGATAACCGGAGTGACCGAGCCGTTGAAAATTGAAAATCAAAATTTTCTTTACAAAAGAACGTGAGTGATTAACGATGTTGTGTCACCAAATTCGCCCCTTGTCAATACACAACGTCCAAGTCATGCAATATAATGGACAACTTTACAACGCTTTCACGTAAAGTAATTTACTTTGCAATTTACTTTACAAAAGAAGGTAATTAACGCCTATTATATCATAAGTTTCAGTGACTTTAATTGTAATTTCACATAGCTCGGAATGATTAATTAATCCCTTATCAGAAATAAAGACTTCAAACCTTATTAGATAGACGCAGACTGATAAAAGGTGAAAAAATATTCATGCTAAATAGCAACGATGATCTGGAAAAAGCCGCCTTTGGTAAATAAGGTTTACAAACTTTTTCATAATATCGTTTTATTTAAATATTCCACATAATTGTTTTCTACTAATTGCTTTTGAAAAAAAAGTACTATTAATAATAGTTGTATTGATGATATCAGAATTACGTTGATCTGCATTAGTATTATCTGCAGGTTTTATTACTTCATCAAGAAGGTCAAGTTTATTGACTGGCTTTAAAAACGACGATCGTTTACAAGATTCAAGGTCTGTTACGTTAAAAGTAACAACGGTTAGATCATTTAGTAGTTGTAAAATACATTTATTAATATCATCTACTTTATGATATTTTGCATTCTCAGAGTAATTGGATAAATAAAATTCTCTTCAAGTAATCAACTTTATTTCGCACTGTTTAATAAAATAGAATCCATATTATATGCTAGTGATTATATATTTTAGCCTGATCTTTAATCTCTGATTATTCATTAGTGGTGTTTGGCCAGTATATCGTTTGAAGCATTTAAAAATATTCTGATGTTACCATTTATTTAACAAATAAAGCTTTCGTCTATTTATGTTTCTCCCTCAAGTGAATCTGTATGTGATGTCTCTTCTTTGTAATGGAAATATCTAAATCATCAAAACGTTCGTCCGATCAACATATTTTGGCAATATCCACACCATTCGGTCACCACTAAAGTGCCGTATTTAAATGTAAAAAATATAAAACCAAAGACGTAGTAAATTCGAGATCTCTGACTAGAAGTATTACAGCACAGGATATTGTAATGGTTGTAGAGAAATGAAGGCGTGGAACGTTTGACTATTTTAGTATAACTTCTGTGTAAGGGCGATTTATTTTCAGTTCTATTTCCTTTCCAGACGCATCGTTAAGATGCGATGTAACTTTTTTATGATTCATAGACTCCCTTCTATTAAATCTGTTTAAATTCTCATTGTTTCCTAAGTAATAGTTTGGAAATAACATTGTTTTAACTATAAGTAATGTAGTATCTATTAAATGTATCCCTTGTAGTATTGATTAATTTAATGAAGTATATAGTTGTAGTTCTTTTAAAATAACGCAAGTTCTTTTTTGTAAAGGTTGTTATGAAATATTTAGTTACGTAAATAGTTAGGTAAATGTTGCAAGAACTATAAGCGTTTAAATTTGAGATATTCTCACATAGAACGGTAAAATAATGAGCTTCCTTTATTTTGAACGAATATTAGTATATTTGAAATAGATACACTCGAATGTGGGTGTTAAACGTAGGCAGGTATATATTTATAATAAGTAATACTACGGATCGGGTGAAATTCAATTAAGTGTATTGCACAATAGGTTTTTATGTGCTCATGAGAACAATATCATCAAAAACATTATCTAGTTTGCTATGAAAACATAAGTACATTTGACGTTCATAATAATGTGTTTTCGTAACTTAAAATTTGTTCATGTTGAACATTTTTTTTATTATTATAGAAGGTGTTATTATGCATACTGAAATGTAAATGATATAATACCACGTTTATGATTATAATAATTACGATATTCGTCCAACCCGTTTTATTAGGCATCTGCTTATTGGCAGGGCTTCCATCAAGGGAGTCATTTTTCATCGTCTGATGTAAATTCGGTGCATCTGTCGGGCAGGTGTTGGGAACGTGCCCAACATTTTGACAAATAGAATCTTTTTTTTACGTAAAAGGCACTGGGTTTTGGTCCTAGTGGATAGTCATTGTGACTGTATGCTCTCATGGATTATATTGATCAAAATAATGTGGTAGTTACCCATTTATATGTGTATCGAAGTGAGCAAATTTGTTTGTACTTCTTAGATGTAGTGATAGTTTGTTTTCTTCTTTTAGTTGAGTAATTTAATGCCTAATAAAGCATTTAAGAAAGCTGTATCTCTTTGGAACAATGAGTTTTTTTATCAATCAGACTGTTAAAGCTGAAACTACCTCAGGTCAACAGACAAACAAAACAAAAGAAATTACAAACTTTGTATTAAAAAAAGCAGTTTTATATTTTAAATCCTGCACTTTCTCTACTTCAGTTTAATCACACAAGTTCTATGAGCGAACATCAAGATGGCTCACGTGTAATTTATAATATTTACAATAAGTAATTCTGTGTTTACACGTGCTCAAGTTCTATTAATATTCATAAAAGGTTCCTGCTCATTATTTTGCGTCAAGTATACAGCATTTCACCCTTAGACTGAGAAAAGCATTTAAGTATAGGTAGTACAATGTGTTCGCCATGCCAACTTAAATTACAATTTTACAAATGGCTGTATTGTATTACATGGTTCGTTTCACCATTTTACAAACTGCCATTGAACTTGTTACCGTGTTTTACCGATGCATAAAGTTCCTACGTTTTATTACTTCACATTGTTTCTTTATGATTTATAATGTTTCCAGTGATATATATATATCGATACTTTGGTAAAAGTTATTTCGAATGCTATTTTAATTGGTGTATCTAGGTGGTGTAGAATGTTGATAATCGCCTAAAATGTTTTCCTATAGCACAAATATAGTATCCCAGAAATATTTTATTGAAATCTTTAAATTATAGAAGAACAGTTATTTTTAATGTTTTCTTATCCATATAAACACAACTCTTTAAAAGTATCAAAACGACGAACACACTATACATGGATTGAAATATTAAAAGCTGTGTACTGAATTGATTGTGAGTAATGTTTTCAATGGCACGAAATCGAATAAGGATGGAGAAATTATGGAAACATCTAGAGAGTTGATAGTTATCTTAGTGGGGCCGTTGGCGACTATCCCACAGTTGTCAGTGTGGAGCCGGCACGTTGCGGTGTAACCGCAAGTTTCCGTAAATGGCGACGATCGTTCACGAGATGCAGGTGATCATAATCGATGGAAAAACTCTGTTCACTTAACCGGACTTGACCCCCTTATAACTATGACATCCATAATTTTGAGTATTGCTACTGAAGTCTATATCGAGAAATCATTTTTTTTCCAGATTACATCGAATCTCAAATGCATTGTTACGAGAATAATTAATCCTAAATCACAGCTGCACGTAAGCTCAGTATGATTTTCAGATAAAGAATGGTAGAACAACTGGCCTCGGGATGCGCCTGCACATCTGCCGTCCCACGTGCTGATCGCGCCTGCGCAGGTTTCACTTTATCATGTTTTTTTTTTACTTCCTCGACAGGCACATTCATCATTCACAACAGATGCGTTCAGTAATAACAGGGTATCGTTAGGTAATTCGTTCTTTAATTAAATTTCATTCTTTTCGTTGCATTACGTAGGCGTCTATGCATTTTGTTTATCAGTACCATAGTTATCTAAGGTGTAATTGTGTTTTTCTTTTGTTCCTCTAACAAACATTTTTTCTTTTTTAATACTATGTATTTTAATATAATTAAACTATATAATTTCTTTGTTATTACAACATAACGTATACAATGTGTTCCTTAGTCAGCGTTTCACAAAGTAATTTTGTATTGTGAATCAGTTCTAGTCTACTTTTATAATATTACAGTATCTATATTTAAATAAGGCCCTAACAAACTAACTACAATGGTTAATTAATAGACATTGTATTTTCCATTACATAGCTATAGAGTTTTAAATAGGCTGACATGAATTTTTACTAGCCTGTAAAAAAACAAGTGCAGGATGGAGTGTGTTTTTTGTCAACTCAATCTGCGGTCTATTCGCTAACATGTGCAAAATCGATCTGCCGGGAAAAAAGGATGTGAAAGATTATAGTTTCATTCGTATTAAATGACAACACTCATGACTTGTAAATTTTATAGTTGTGCAAATTTAGCAAGTTTTATCATGGGTACTTTTTCAATTATATCAAAATTATAATTGAGATTCGAAACATACTGTATAATACAATTCAATATAATGACAGTTGATATTAACAAATAATATAAAACAAACTGCAATTACATTTGGATGATTAATTGGTTAGTACCTACGTAAACTACATACTACTTTCATCTATATTCGCTACTCTCTCTTAAAAGCTTCTTATTAGTTAGTTATTTCTGTTAAACGTATCATCTCGTCTACATTTTGAGGCATTGGACTGGCATGCTTATAGCGTTGTTGTGTAACTTCTATGGTGATTAAATCTCACCATTATTATTAACTGGCTCCATTCAAACACCCACTGTCGTTCTAGGCGGCTCGGAACTATGCCGTCCACCCACTGAGGCTGGTCCCGTAGGCGCACAGGGTCACACACACAAGCCTTTATTCATATATCGACTTCTAAACTCACTGTGTTCAATTGTTCATGCGAACTTAAATTTACATTCGGAGAGTCAATGTCGTCTGACAGGCGCGAGGCCCGCCATTGTTTTGGCTGTTTCGGTGGTCCGGATGGAATATTGCCCTGCTCATTTGAATATATTGTAAATGAGCCCCTACTTGGAGTTCTGTTAGTGAGATCTCCCGTGCAGCCGCACACCTATATGTGGTTATGTATGATCGTGCGATGTGCAAGCCAAGATCATCAGATCATCCAGGTATATAATAACAGCATACCAATGAAATAAATCCATAAGAATCATGCAAAACTTATGCAGAATTTACCATTTATTTTCATGTTACTATTCAAAAGGACCATCGGCTCGAATTTCTTGAACCAAAATAACAATAAGTTTCAACACAAACACATTGTCGTTAATAAATGTCACAAACACTGCAAATGATTCGATCCACTTATAACTGGAGTATACCAAGTTTTATCGCAAGTTGTCAAACACACGCTTAGCAGAAATAAGAACCGGCCGCACGTACTACTAAGAACGGTGTTACCGGCAGACTGGCTGAACCCAGCGTAGCGCTGCGGGCAGTCAACGTGCGGCGTTGTTTCATGGCCGTGAGCCCGTATGGTGAGGTGCGTCGCGCGGTAGCTACCCTGCCCTCCGCGCGTCTCATAACATTGCACCCTACAAATCCGTCGCGTTGGCAAGCAATTCGGCAAGCAGATAGGTTAACCAACTTCGTATGAAATTTCTTTCGAAGGTTGTGATTTCACGAGTTTCGGATACATGGTTGTGTGGGCGCAAAGCTCTTGTGATCATCACTCGATAATTTAATAAACCGATATTGTACATTTTATTTACGTTGTAAATGCGAAGCCGTTATCTGACGTGTGGTGTGGCTCTCATCAGCAGGAATGCATCGTTGAGTGCATCGATAACGATGTCAAAATGGTGTCCGTGTTACAGTTGTAACAGCGATTTATAATCACGCGATAGCGATGACAACATTTAATATCCACTGATAGTTATCTACCCTATACAAAAAGGAACCTATTGTAATTACTGAAACTTTTTTAGCTACGTTTATTGAATAAACAAGTATATATCAAAAAGCATTTTGTGGTTTCATTAAAGCAGAAATTATTACCGAAAATCCAGTTTGATATCAGTTTTTAATATTATTTCAAAATACTGAGTACTGGCAAAACACATTTTTGATAGCTACTAAGAAAATATTTAAAAATAACACAAGAAATAAATGATGATGTATGATTTAAATTTACGTGATGCTAACTAAATTTTCCTGCACCATTACTATGACCTAACAAATCGTGGTCCGAGGCTTAGCGGATAAACTTTTTCAAATGGATAACTTTGAAGATTGATGATTGTCCAAAAGTTTTAATAAAGGCGCAATCGATAAATCATGTACCAACTTGAACGGCCATCAATCGTTAAATTATATCATTCGTATGTCTTCTGAAGAAAGTTGAGCTTAACATTTTAAAATTATTAATTTCTAATAACATGGATTTTAAATAAATTATTTTTTTCTTATTGCAAAAACTAAAAACAAAAGGTATAGTGAAAGGAAGATTTCAGTAAATAGAGTAAAGTCTGTGTCTTTGTAGATTTAAATGTCTTTAAATGTGTATAAAAACTTTATAGGTATATTTAATAACAGCATATTTGAAACTCAAAAAATCGAGCACAACACGAGCAAATTAATTTACTTAGAATGCCACGCCCATACCGTTATTATAACCTGTCATCCTTTTACAGTATCAAAAGATGCCATGTTCTACAAGATCCCAAATTTAATTTAAATTTTAGGCTAATTATATTGGACGAATTCGTATTGAAAAAGGAAATCTATGAGTTCAATAATTAAATACATAATCCCTTATCCCCTTGGAGATCGTACGGGGGTGATAAATTGTTAAACTAGTTTCGATCGGATAGGAGCCCGTCTATCAAGTCGGGCCTTCGTACTTTTAGTTTTATTTTCCGAATAAGTTCTGGGAAGGTCGGGTTTCAAGGACGTCACGGTGATGGTGCTATATCATTATTTTGTTTTATAATAAATAGCATCGATCGATGATCTACACTAGTTAAGATTAGTGTTAATAATGAGCTTCTTATTAAAGGGTTTTTAGAAAACTTATTATTTTTTGAAGTCTATTGTCGATTGATAAATATTATTCCTGTTGTGATTGATTATTTTGATTCTGTATATCTCATTAAGCTATAGCTTCGTAGCTCTTAGAATATGTTTGTGTAATTTTTTCAATAGCTACATCATTTGGAGTCATATACATTAGTAGTTTGCAAGCCATTTCTGTCACAAGAACGAGAAATAACTTTATTGTCACAATATTTTTTGTATCTTTCTCTTAATTGTGTTTGTACTAGACAATCACCAACGTCAATGTAAGTTATGATGATTCATGTTCTGTTAGACTATTCATTGTAAATTAAATTACGAACAAATAAAAATATAACCGCTGAAAACATTTCACTGAAAGTTGATGATCATGCCTTCATGTGATTAAAATGATACCCGAAAATAAAAAAAGGTTAAAAAAATCGCATCACAAGTATCACATCCTGCTATTAAATATATATTTTCAATATTATCAAGTAAGCACCTTATGTGAAACCAGTACAAATTTCTAAGTTATTGCACTTCCTTTAAAATGTGTTACGGTTGTTTTTTTTTATTACAATTAGAACTTGAATTTGAAACTGGTACCGATTCTTAAAATATTATTAAAAGTTTAATTACACCCGTCGTTTATATAAATTTAAGTTCGACTGATATATGTTTATCTTTTTATAAATGTTTCCCTTTAAAAATTACTTTTAATGTGCAATTTAAAGAAATAATATCAAATCTCAGTTATTATTCTTTTCGTTTTAAGCATCATATTTCACAGACGTACCTTTGTAATCAAAAAATCTTCCTACGCTATACCTTGAATTTGCCTTGTCATGATGCCCACACAGGCACACTAAATACAATATCTAAATGTTTTCTTGACTTACATCCTCTGATACTTCATTTGTTTATTTATTCGAAATAATATTTATTTTTTTAATTTTATAGATTTTACTACTAGTTAAAATAATGTTTACCAATTTCATGATTTTTCAAACGGTGTTAAACAATGTAAGAGCATCAATTGGTTTAGACACTTTAATTACATTTGCGATAATAAGCGGTGTTTTGAAGGTAAAAGAAAATATAGTATAAATACATTTGGCTTGAATAAACAAAGTATTAATTATCATGAGGTTAATGTTAAAGTAATCTAGTAACTTAAAAACATCATAGTTTAAGAGGCTAAAAACAATGATAGTCTTTGTGTTGGTGTAGTTTATGGTATTAAAGCTAAAGTGATTAAGAGTACAGAACTTAAAGAAAATAAGCAGCAGATGAGAAAATTTTGAACAGTTCAGCCGTAACAGATGCTAGGAAAGATTGTTGTAAGGTATCTTTAGATATTATTGTACTGTAGAGGATATCTAACGAATGTAAAACTAACAAGAGTTCTCTAGGTAATAGTGTTAGATTTTATAATAAAGTCCCAAAGCACATTACCAATCTAACGGGCAATAAGTTCAAGCACCATGTTAAGCAAGTTTTAATTTGCAAAGGTTATTATAGAGTGGATCATTATGTGAACGATGGTGATGATTGGAAATTACACCCTTCTCTGTGCATCTAGTAATAAAACTAAATTGAATAAATAATATTTGAATTCAAATGATTACAATATAGAAATTACACGTAAATTAAAATTTAGTGTTTTTGGAGCATTTTATATGAATGTTAATATTTGAAATAGAGAACGTTTATTAGGATAAAATATTACGAACTGTTCTAATATTTTTTAGTCTAGTGTCGCTGTAAATTATATACATTCTGACGCTTTTACTGTATAAATAATGGTGTAAGAGGTATAATTTCGAATTACAGTGCACCAACCAAAGTTGAAAATATTATTGTCCTTTACTGGAATTATTGCGTAAAGGTTAAACCAAGCTGTTGACCTTTCAATTTGTACAATTGGGATTACGTATTATTTCATTTCATTCAATTTACACTGTTTGTAAATGAGATTACCGTTACAAAAAAGTTGTTTATCATAAATTTTATCAACTTCGTTTCTTATTAAGAGTTTTCGTTAATGAGCTACGAGGAATCAACGAATTATTTAATCACTGTATCGTTAGTTTATACAGTTTACATTTAAGAATACAAACAATACAGATAATTTATTTGTTGCAATGATTCTTTAATTGGGAAAACCTCTTTTGGGGGGGTCGATTTTATTGGTTTGTGTTGTTACATAGTAGCTGTTGCGGTGATGGTCGATATCAAACGCTGTATTTCCATTCATTTAAAATAAAAGAGTTGTTTTAATTATTAAAATAATCTTTAATAAAGAAAGACAATATATAGTACTAAAGGTTTTGTACAAATAGTAGGAAGCATACACACTCGTTCAATAACTAAATATTTCAGTTTTCATTTAGCAGACGATGTAGCCAGTGATATAGTATATGATGCCTTGGAAAGCTATTTAAATGTGGTATGCAACAATTTATGTATTATGAACCACTAAAATTAAAAAAATAATAATAAAAGAATTAATATGGTTACATTTTTCATTGAACTTCTAATAAAAGTCTTTAAATTTTAATCTTATTAGTCCTCTCCAACTTCCTAAAATAGTGTTTTGAAAAGAAATAAACCCACGAACGTTTATTAAAAGACCTCACGCTTGTCGTGGCAAAACAGCGTGGTTGTTGGAAAACAGGTTAAAAGAAATCTAAAATAGAGTACCAAGTTGATCGGATTTTCGTAAACGTAGTAACAATTCAAACAGTAACAAATAAAATACACGTAGGTGCCTCTGCAAGCGATACATAAAATACAATCAATGGGATCAAGTAATGGAAGTCGTCGAGACACGATTTCTTACTTTCGTCTAAAGAAGCCGACTGAACTTTTGGTTGCGTGTTTAATATTTTAAACATACTTATATGTATACATACCTCGTATATGTATTAGGTACTTTTTATTAACATATTTCAATCAACCTCATTTTGAGCGCAAATATATGATGATTACTGAATGTAATGTTAATATAAAGCATTCAACATTTTTAATAATTACTATTTTTTACTACTCTTATTTTCTCTCACTCGATGTTAAGTGACGATGTGGTCCAGGTAAACACTAAGCGTTAGAGCTTACTGGTAATCAATTAATGCTGCTGGAACATACCTATTAGTATTTGGCGACAGGTTTTCAAACTAGAGAGTGGTAGCTACCTAGCTACCCAGACAGGCATTATTAGAAAATACCCTACCACCAAACCATGATTTCTTCACGATGTTTTTCTTCACCGAAAGCTCAGGTTGATTTTATAGTTGAATAGGTGGGCTCGAACCTGCGTTCATTGACGCGGAATCCGGCCACACTACCCACTGCGCCATCATCGCATTTCTTCATTTGTATAGACTTTACAAGTATAACAAACAAATCTGGAATTTCATTTTAACCAATGAGTTTTAGAGAAAAATGATTGTTCCAAGTAAATAAACGTTATCATTTTATTTAATGGGTTTTACCTAAAAAAAACAAACTTAAACCTGAAAACGTAAAAAAAAAACAATACTTTCAAACCTTTTTATAATTTTTAATCCGTCATACCGGTAAGTTATATTCAGTCTGCACTTTATTAAAATTAACGTTTAAAATTATCTGCATTAATGAATATAAAATTAAGAGTGAATGTGTTTGCATGCCAAACATGTTTAATTTTTTAACGAGGCCATGATACAAACTGCAGAATAATTTATTTACATGTTATTTTGAATAAAATTAGTAGGCATTTACTCGCTGTATAAAATGATATTTCGCTGAATTCACGGATATTTTGTTATTTATTAGAAATTTATAATAAAAAGGATACAATGTTCTCCAATTGTAAAATATAATATTAATTGACAATATAATACTGACAAACTATATAAGTCATTATAAAAAAGAAATATTATTAATTTTAAAATATTCAAGAATAAGGTTAAATATATTTATTTGTCTTTAACATTACAAATGTTAACATCAACAAAATACAACATCGGTCTTTTTTTTCTTGGTTTATACCTAAATCAAAAACTATAGAACTGATTGTAACCATTATTTTTTATAACCTAGATAGATTATTTGATCGAGTTTAATATTGTTACATTAAGTAATGAATAGAAAATTTATAAGGCCAATAATTAATGTAGTTGACTTCTTAATAACGACGTCGACAATCGTATTACTTATAATACTTTATTTAAACCATTGATTTTTATCAAAATTAATCAAGTTATAATTATAACGAGTGGGAGCTACCAAAAGTTGAGACGCCTGTAACTTTAATTTCCAACAAAAACATTATGTATCGTAACAATAAATTATTTAATAATGATTAAGAATTTATTAATACATGATAATACTCCATTGTGCAAGAGAAAGACCATCGATGTAACCAGACGTGTATCAGAAAATTCCTTACCACCACGCAAAAATTGTTTTCGATATTTTTTGTTAAAATACATGGGTGGTCGGTTACATTTTGCATTTCTACAGGCATGGGAGTACAAAGAGTTAGAGGGAAATATATTTTCAAATACCCACTGAAAATTATTGTCCTTCCGTACCGGCTGCTGCCAGTAATTAAGGTGTCGTTGGCCTCTCCGTTAACTTGCAAAAGGCAACCGACGCGTAGGTATGTACGTACATATGGATTTCATAATTCGAATGTGCCCTCTTCCAGTCTTACTTCCGAGACGATATTTAAATCTGCTTTGTTTATGTACTTATTAGACTTAACCAGTATTGGAATGATGACCTTTAATGAAATGTCTTTTTAAGGGATATGCTGTAGCATTAATTAAAAGATGTTTGCGGTTATAAACCAAATTTAGTGTAGGGTTTTTAGTTAGAAAAACCTCATCAAAGTCTAAAGTATATAATCTTGTAAACATTCAACCGTAAAGACTTCCACTACTGGATATAGGACTCCCCCAAAAATAAGGGGGGGATCATAATCACTGCGCTTGGCAGGCGGGTTGGCGATCGTAGTAGATGTTTGTGGTGCTCAGAGAATGCTGCTGCCCTTCCCCTGGTTTATCCCTTTGTTGCTTTTTATGACACCAACGGGAACGATATGGAGTGGTACTATTCTTAAGCCTGCACCACACGATACAATCTTGTAACCGTGTCACGGAAATCGATGGTCTGAATACCATTAGCTGAAACTAAATTTCTAGTTGTTTTGACCTTATCTAATTAAGGCTTAAAATTTCGGCAATCTTTAAGTTCGATGTGTAATAAAGAATGGAGAAGACTGACTCCTTTGAGAACTACAACTAAAACCAATTTCCTAGTTGTTATATTAGTTATGACTTTTGTAATCTATATCTATATATATATATATATATATATATATATATATAAAAGAAATTCGTGTTAGTTACACCACTTATAACTCAAGAACGGCAGAACAGATTTGGCTGAAAATTAGTAGGGAGGTAGCTTAGAGCCAGGAGACGGACATAGGATACTTTTTATCCCGTTCGACAGCGTTTCCGTGTGACTTGACATGAAGCGTCAGTCACTATAAAACGTGGTACAACAAAAAAGAATCAGACTTGGAATAACAAAAACGCAAATGACAGCTATGTAATTGACGTAAAATGACAGCTATGTAATGACGTATGGATGACAATTTGATATTTGTAAGAAATCAATATTAAAACTATTTCTATTAAATAAATAATTAACAAGTGGATTGAAGTGAAGTGAAGTTTAATTAATAATGCCGCGACCAAGACGATCGAATCTTTCCCGACAAAGCCGTAATGCAAGAAGAATACAAAATACTGCAAATGAAAGGACTGAAGAAGAACAAGAAATTGCACGTGAACAGCGCCGCGATAGTATGGCTCGACTTCGTGCTTCTCAATCACGAGAGCAAAATGAAGCAGCCCGTGAAACAGCTCGGTTGGCAATGCAGAATCGTCGAGCGAAAAACAGAAGTCAACAAATAGATAATTTGCGACGCAGAACAAGATATTTAGCTGATTTGAATCGAGCAGCGTTTCGATACGATTGCAGCAATGATTACAGCTTGCATCCTAGCGTTTGCATTGGGCAAATGGACGTTGTTTGCGAGTATTGTGGTGCATTAAAGTTTTCCGGAGAAACGCCTGGATTATGCTGCCTTAATGGTAAAGTGAAATTGTAGTGGCATCGAAAATCATCATCTGGGACGAATGCACAATGGCGCATAAACGTGCATTAGAAGCACTTAACCGAACATTAAAAGATTTACGCAATGACTCGAGATGTTTTGGAGGAGCAATGATTTTAATGTCTGGCGATTTCCGCCAAATACTGCCAGTGATTCCAAGATCTACGGCTGCCGACGAAATAAACGCTTGCCTCAAATCGTCAAATCCATGGCGCTATGTGAAGAAACTGCAGCTGACAACAAACATGCGAGTTATATTGCTTAATGATACATCTGCTGAAGATTTTTCTCGGAGCAATTGCTGACTATCGGTAATGGTCAAGTACTTGTCGATGAATCGAGCGGATTAATATCATTTCCAAATAATTTTTGTAATTTTGTCTCATCAAAAGACGAACTTATCAACAACTATACTACAAAAATAATTAATTGTTTGAGTGAGCGAGCAATTTTAGCGGCTAAGAATAAAGATGTAGATGACCTGAACTACATAATTCAAAATAAGATCATTGAAACAATGCATTCATTCAAATCTATTGACTGCGTCACAAATGAAGATGAAGCCACCAACTATCCAATTGAATTTTTAAACTCTTTTGACGTGCCTGGCTTACCACCGCACAATTTACGCCTAAAGGTTGGCTCCGTAGTAATCATGCTTCGAAACATAAACCAACCAAAACTGTGCAACGGTACGCGTTTGGTGGTTAGTAAATTGATGAACAATGTAATTTACGCTACGATAATGATAGGAAAATTCAAAGGTGAGGAAGTTCTCATTCCGAGGATCCTGATGATCCCAACCGATATGCCGTTTGAATTTAAAAGACTTCAATTTCCGATACGTCTTGCATTTGCCATGACCATCAACAAATCACAAGGCCAATCCTTAAAAGTTTGTGGTTTAAATCTAGAACATTCATGTTTTTCCCATGGTCAATTATACGTGGCATGTTCACGGGTCGGAAGACCATCTGCGTTGTTTGTTTTTGCGCCTGATAATAAAACAAAAAATGTCGTGTATCACAAGGTACTTAAGTCAAGAGCAACCTATGTACTAAAATACAGAAATAATAATGAATGATTAATGTAGTTATTTAATTTTTTTTTGTATTTTTTCCAATAAAAAAAAAACACAATCTGCTTATTTATTGCCATTAAGGCGGAACAAAGTTCGCCGGGTCAGCTAGTTCGTATATAAAAACGAAAGTATCTAAGAAGTTAATTAGGAATTTCAGTAGTTAAAAGTACTGTAGAAAATGTTAAAGATGCAGCACGTAACCAGAACGTTAATCGAGTTACATTTCGTTTCCGAAGGTACTACAAACTATTTCATACTATTAAAGCTAAAGTATGCTGGGTGCGGGTGCTGCAAGACCGGTCGTTGTGGAGATATTTGAGAAAGACCTATATCAAGCAGTGAACGTCTTTCGGTTTGAATACATGGATGTGGACAAGAGGGCATTATGCGAATTCTTGTTACATTGGATATTTTTCTGCTTCTAGTAGTATCAATTATAGGCATAATAAAAAACAACAGTTTAGCCTTTATAACAACAATTATTCTAACATAAGCCGGTTTACATATTATTGTTTTACGCGATCAAGATTTTAATTACTTATTCATACTTTCGATGAAAGACGCTTCGGTTCCTTAATATTTTAAAAATCTGTCGCCTATAACAATCATCCAAAAATTAGCACTGAGTATTTATTTATACTTCAATACTTCAGCTTATGCTCAACTGGTGTGTGACTATAATTATCCTTATACTATGTGTGTGCGTGTGTTTTTTTTGGCGTATCATTATTTCATTATTTTTATATGTATTTTGTACCACTACGTTGGTGTCGGTGTCACTCGTTGTTGAATAAATGTGTTCTTTCTTTCTTATGTATTATGTTAAGATCCATTATGTGGCAAACGTCTTTAATATTGAGCTACTAGTTAAATTTCACTCAGAATCAACAGCAGAACAATAATAACAAGTCAGCGCGGGCACGGAATACAAACAAACGCTGATACATCGGTGCCGTCTGGTCTACACTATACTTTGTCAATGTTTACCTACATTGAGCAATGTACGCGGCGATATGTGAGCAGTACTGGTGATTGATCGGGTTACGTTATCTTCAACGCCGATAAGATGGCGCATTCCTCAACGCATTTGTCGTATCATCGTATGCAAGTTAAGCAATAGATGTTTTTTTTTTTGTTATGTAAGTATAAAACTTGCTCCGTGCGTAGGTGTTTTGAGTGAAAACAATAATATTTTATTAGATATATTAAAGGACAGGATATATTATAAGTCCATTATAAGACCTGTCATAGTGTATGGATCAGAATGCTGGACAAGTAACAAGATGGATGAAAAATGATTGCATGTAGCTAAGATGCGAATGTTTTTTTTACACGGTATAGGCTTTGACCACAATATCGTCTGATGTTAAGTGACGATATGATTCGGGATGATCGTGGACTAAGCCCAGAAGTACTGGTTCTCAAGTGATACTGCCGAAACACACCTACAGGTATTTGACGACAATTTTTCAAATTTGAACGTTGTAGCTACCTCGGCGGCCATTATTAGAAATATACAAACTATGATTTCCCCACGATGTTATCCTTCACCGAAAGCTCAGGCTGATTTTAGAGTTAGATTAGTGGGCTTGAACCCGCATACATTGACACGAAATCTAGCCGCACTATCCACTGCGCCATCATCGCTTCAAGTTTTTCGTTCTCAAAATTATGTTTCATCCATCCATCCATACATTCAACCGAAAGACGTCCACTGCTGGACATAGGTCTCCCTCAAAGACCTTCAAGACGACCGGCCTTGCGCCACCCGCATTTAGCGGATTCCCGCGACCTTCATCAGGTCGTCGGTCCACCTTGTGGGGGGCCTACCCACACGACGTCTTCCGGTCCATGGCAGCCATTCGAGAACTCGTTGGCCCCATCGGACATCTGTTCTGTGAGCAATATAGCCCACCCCACTGCCACTTAAGTTTAGCAATTTTTTGGGCAATGTCGGTTACTAAGGTTCTTCTGCGGATCTTCTAATTTCTGATTCGATCACGCAGTGAAACTCCAAGCATAGAGCCCTTTCCATTGCGCTTTCAGCAACTTTGAGCTTTTTTATTAGGCCCATTGTGAGTATATAGTTTCTACAGCAATTTAAAGCATTAAACCAATAACCGGTACAGCTTAAAGGTAAACCTTAAGTTCTGAAATGATACCACCGGAACTCGCCTGTAAGGAATTTAGCGATAGATTCTTCGAATAGTCTATGGTTTCTGTAAGTTTTTTTTCCTTAATCGAATGCTCAGTCTTATTAGGAAATAGGATAAGTACGCAGTATCAGAGTCTATCACTTAGCCATCATCGCGCTTCGTTTCCTCTACAGAAATCTCTAAGCATGAAAAAAAGTAAAAGGGAAACTTCTGATCTATCTTGTATCTATCTGCATTGATGTAAAGGTGTCACTATAACAATAAAGATAGTATAAACGAAAGACTACAAGATAAGTACATGGTAATGAACATTGTATGCTATTCTATATTCTATAAAACGGCATTCAATGATATAGTTGTTAGCATTATTACATAGGGTCATAACAAAAATGAATTGTATGGGTGTATATTTATTACGTCTATTAATGTCGCGTAATGTACAAAAGTAAATATATACTAAACCAGCTGTGTGCCCGCAGCTGCGCCTGCTTTTCATATATTTTTCACTCCGTTTTAATTTTTTTATACGAAATCCTAATTATTTTCCAATAAAAAAAATATTTTCCTGAAATGATAAAATAAAAATATTTCTCATAAATTCAAGCACTTGCCCATAAAACTGTGTATTGAATCGGTTATATATCGGTCGAGTTTAAATTTCTTTATGCGGAACCCTAATTATCTTTGAAAATCAAATCTCTAAGTTATGCAGAGTAACTTCAGCTATCTAACAAAAAAGTCCCGCCCAAATCAGTTCAGCCGTTCCGGAGATAGCCGATACAAATAGACAGATAGACAAAAAATTTTAAAATTGCTTTTTGGTATATGCTTCGTAGCGTATATACATTTATATGTACTTAGTAAAAAAAACAAAAGACACTTAATTTTACATATTAACGACAACAAAAAATCAATTTTCTTTGAACGATTCTACATCGCGCTATGGTTCTTTTGTCTTCCATTTTACATATTTGTTTCGAAACAGTTTATGCTTCATTTTTATTTATTAGTATAGATAGGCCTGATACTTGATACAATACAAAGACTTCATTGAATTTAATTCGAACATTGACTCAGTTTAATTAAACTGTACGACACATTCGTTATACTGTGTAGGTAATGATGGTATGGAGAGTGTTGTTCCGCTACGTCTGTCTCATTTGACACAAAAACTCGTGTAACTCGATACAAAGTTTCCCGCGACGGCTAATTGGCCATCGCTTCCAGTGTCGGATTACAGCTGAAGGGTAGCCATAACTTCGTGCCGCAGAGGGATTTGTCTACTAAAGAAAAAAAAACATATTTTTTTACTTCATTTACCATGGTTTCCTTAGACGTTGGAAAAGATAACAACGAAAAAAATAGCGAGTGAAACAAACAAACACGTGTTAGAATCTGTTCTTGATTGATTGATTTAACTGAAAGAGTCTATTGGTGGATATAGGTCTCCCCCCTAAAAGAGAGAATTGCCATTATCGGCACGCTTAGCATGCGGGTTGGTGATCACAGTCAGGTGTTTGTGATGCTCAGAGGATGTTTCTGCCTATTCTTTAGTTTATGCCTTAGTCGCCTTTAACAAGACTCACGGGAAGATATGGGTTGGTACTATTCTTAGCAACCACCACATGGCAAATCTGTTTTTAAGATTATCTTTTTAAGATCATCATTATCATCATCTTCTCCTACATTAAGTAAGGTTGGCACAATATGTTTTCATTTTTCGTCATCTCTTCTCTCATCGTCTCACTCCTTTTATACACATATCATTCTTCATACAATCCATATATATCTTCGTCGGTCGTTCTCTAACACTATATACACACCTTCATACTTAATGGCCTGTTAATACGTATTAAGTGTCAAAGTGATTAGCTAAATTTGAACTAAAACAATGAGTGTAAACAACCACTTAAAACCTCTTAAGTCGTAAGTTCAAAGTAGAATAGGATTGAGCCTATTTTTCGTTTATTTTCTATCTTCCCGCACTGCGCGCATTCCTCGCGGGAAGCGTGGCTTATTAGTTAACAATTTGACAGGATCGTATGAGCAGATTTAGTTAAAATTTAGTGACATATAATTGGAGGCCCGCGTACTTAAAATTAACTAAATTATATGTTACAGTTAAGTTAATCGTTTCATCAATTAATACGTATGAACAGGGCATAACCCTCTTCTAATCAGTTGGCTTTCATCCATCATCATGAGATATCAATACGACGTTGACACATGCGAACGCACTATCGTCACACTAATATATGACGCTAACGCCTGATGCTTACATCACGTGACGCGACCTAGGAATTTTAGTCTCACTTCGCGCAAACGAATTTACTACAAGTACTTAAAGCGTATATATTGCTCAGGTGAGTGTGTAATTTATTTTAATTATTTTAAACACTTACCTAGACTTGTGTATATGCGAATAAATTTACAAATAACAATCACAGTTTTACGTGTACTGAAGTAAATGAAAGCTATAAATAGAAAGAGACTACGGAATGAGAGAATATAATAAGTATTATTAACATATATAAACATAAGCTCATGCCTGTTATCCCCGAAGAGTCAGGCAGAGGTGAGATAATGAACTACACCACCCACATTTTGCCGAGCTTAGTTCCGTCCCAGATGTGACAGTGGGCGAGCCAGTTGCCATATCGGGCTCAAATTCCAGGCTCCGGGATGATACTAAGTAGAAAAACCCAATATCATTTGACCCGAACTGGGGATCGAACCCGAGACCTCTGAACGACAGTCGTACCGTAATACAACTGCGCCATCGAGGCGAGTATTATTAAGTTTAATCCTATACAGCAGAAATCTATTCGATCCAAATAATATGTTATCCTAACATTAAATTGTTGTCACCATAATGTGATATCCCATGCCGCAAGTGAATGGCTATTTTGGACAATTTTATTTACATATTTTAACGCTCGATTGATAGGGGTTGATCAATTTAGCGATGAGACCATTTGCCCGTTACAAACGTTCAGCTTATAATATTGTGGAAATAAGTATATATGTGGATCTTTTACATTATACATGAAATGTGTATCCATTTTTTGTACCGTTACAAAAATGTATCTCATGGTTCAAAGAAGATCAATTAATATATAGATGTTTATGTTTGTAAAAGTACTATGTGATGCTATTATTAATCTGTAAATCTATCTGTATTTTCAAAATTGATAGATAAATATGATAACATCAGCGTCGATTTAATTTGAAAAATAGAAACAATAAAAAATACAATACACCGGCGGTATCATCCAAATCTAAAATTAACCCGACCGTGCCTCGGATAATAAACAAGAACGTCAATAAATAATTCATTCAACACCACCATATGGCACCAGCACATTAATTATAATTTTAGATTTAGATAAAATAATTCGTATTACCGTGTTTACGTGCTTATATCATGTTACGGACGCGTAGCGTTGGAACGTAAAATTACAAATAGTTTGATACCTTGATGTTATTACATATAATAGATTGTCAAGAAAGTTATACAGTGGTTTTTGTCCGTTGCGAGTTTATTAAGTATGTATTTTTTACTACAAAATTTTTTTGGAACAGACTCAAAATACGAGAATTCAAGTATCGTTCGATTAAAACGTTAGAAATACTTGAATAATATCATACAATTACAATACAATGTTGCAAGTTAATTGAATTCTTTTTAAAGATTCAAAGTATATAAATTAAAAATGTACCAGCTATAAATTCAAATAATGTCGAATTCAAACATTCATTTGTTGTTGAAGAAAAAAAGTGTACCTTAATGTTAAACGTAGCTTTTAATTCATTATTGCCGTCTATTTAAATAACTGGCATAGTGAATTCTGTGTCGGCGAGTACCTAATTAAAGTTTGTACAAATGACGAGAATTAATGTTTTTACCATTGTCACGAGAGAATCAAAGATACTTAAATGTTCAAATGCTCATTTCATCATTACGTAGGACACACAAGATTAACAACAAAGTTGTTGATTTGATAATCGGTTTTTGTAAAACGGTAATTCGAAGTATCTTGTTTTGTAATAAGGGACTAATTAGACAATGTTTTGCTTTATTTTATAATCTTTCTTCCTTCGTGTAACTGTCAGCCCGGTCTTAATATCGAATCTTAAGTTTTAGATTGAGATCAAACCAAAAATAAATCCACTTCCTGATCTGACACTCTAGAGAAAATAAGTATTGAAATTTCATATTTTTTACATAACATAACATAAGCTTACGCCTGTTGTCCCCGAAGGGTTAGGCAGAGATGAAGTAGCGAACTACACCACCCACATTTCGCGGAGCTTAGTTCCGTCCCAGATGTGACAGGGGGCGAGCCTGTCGCTATATTATGTATTTTTTATTACGTAAAAATGGATTGTGATCGCAAAACAGTAACAGTTAATTACTATTTTTATCATCTGTAAGTAACTTCTATTGACTTAATAATTTTTACAAATTCAATGAAATATGTTGTTTCAGAAGTCTGTGCTAATTCTACACATATTACTAATTACATTTTTAATTGTAAAAATTATCTTTTTTATTTCGGCACTGAAATATAATTCTATAGCCAATTCACTTTAGTTACGTGGCGCAATCTTTGAATATTTATTTCTGATTTTCATAAAAAGATTCCTTTTGTTAGAAAGGATACAAAGATCAATGTTAGAAAAAAAAAAAAAAATGCTTAAAACATTTCAGAGCATAAAAACCAGCTCGTTAAGGGACAGAGTACAAAAAAATCAACGCGATCGTTTATATAAAGAATCCGGTAGATAAACATTGAAATGTTCCTCCGTGCCTCGTGGGCCACGAGCCCCAATTATAATAATGGATATTATATTTATGACTCGTCCTACATGCGTAGCGACATTCCCGTTTCCTATGGGGGAAGGAAATAAAAAGTAAATGCAACTGAAAACGGTTGTCGTCTCGGCGAATGAAATACGAACTAAAGCGGCGTTTCCATTTGTTACATAGAAACTGCGGAACAATTAATGAAAGTTCTTAGAGAAACAGTGTATAGAGATGAAATGTAAATAATAGCTTACAAGCGAATATTTTTTATAGTGTATTCTATTTTAAAATATAATTCTTTCTAGAGACGTGGCCAAAATATTAACGACCAGCTTCTGCTTCGAATGGGCAAATAGTAATTTCTAATATAAAAAAATATAGCCGATGTTACTCAAGTAGTTTTGAGTTTACCCGTAACAAATATAAGAATCAATTTTAACTCTTTATATAACAGTAAAGACAAAATTCAACCAAAGATAATTTCGAAATCAGGACATTGGATGGTATTAAAAGTAGCAACGGAAGATTTGAGAAAATAGTAAAAAAATCAAATTAAAGTACAAAATCGAATGAAGGAAATTGTACACCATTTTGTGCTTAAAACACTCTTTTTTTTGTTACTATGCCAATAAGCACAATTCTTTTACCTTATTATCATAAACAGCTCCTGTTTGTTTATGCATTGGTATGTAACGAGGACGCGATTTCACAAGCAACTCGCTCTGATACGATTTGTTTATGCCAGATTTCCAATGATCAAGTGCGTTCCCGTGGGAGAATATTATTACTAACTAAAAACATAATTTTCCATTTTTAATTAATCGTTTGTGCCTGAAAGTTTTTAAATTTTAATACGATACTGGCGTAATGGTAACACAAGCAAGTTTTTAGCGTGGAGAATAAAGTGCGGATGCATAAGCTCCACGGGAGAAATTCTCACTCTTTCAGAATACGCTTCCACACTTAATTTGTTGTTATAATGTTCTCAGTACATTCTTTACAAAACACAAGGTTACCTAGCATTTGCAAACTACTGCTATAATATGAATAACTGATCAGTGAAAAAGAAAAAAAAAATACGTTCGGCTACTAGTATATACACCACACCTACCATATAAAGTGTCAATCAATCTCAATAATTATTATGACAACTGTGTCCCCGTTAAGCGCTGCAGTAATATGTTAATAATAAACAACGAGTTCCTACAGTTCGAGTTTCATATCTATGACGTAATAATAAAGATGGGAATTGTCGTTTATGTAAACTGATCCGTTAATGATTCTCTTATAAAAATGAACTGACAAATTCCGTTTACTTTAATGTGGTGATAACAGCACACAACTATTCGTAAACAACATCAAACGCTACGGAAAACAAATATAATATTAGATGAGATTGTATCAGAATTAGTTTGTACTAATTTATTAAGTCGATATTTCTCCCCAAGTGTACTATTTCACATTGTTTATGAGTTGTGAATTACAATTCAATTACTACATAGCATTAATTATGTACGAACTCTTCGACATATTACAATACATTACTTTCTGGAATCATAAAAGCATTTGAAAAAAAATCGGGGTTTTAATCGTTGATGATCTTGATCATATTATTACAGAACCCATGTATCTACCAGTGTATATTTTGAAGGAGTGTATGGTGCAATGAAATGCGTGTTATGCCAGTGTCACTGTATCACACTCATGGCAGGTATAAAAACCTAATTCAGGTAATATGAATTCTCATTGTTTTTTCTTTGTTTAATTATTAACCTTAACCCACAAAGAGAAACTATATTTCTAAAAACTTGCACACACTCCAGATCCTACACCAGTGACGACCCAAGACATGCTTCGATTCTCAACGGGGGAGGCTCTTCCACCTGCCCTCAGCGCGATACATTGACTCTGCATGCACTTTAACATTACAAGCATTATACCGCACATCCACTTCTGTAAATCACACGCAGGTACACAGGTTCTGTAAGAGGCCCTTGTTTTTTCTTTACAGAGACCGTAGGGTTTAGCTAGGGCAAATTCCGGGGATTTTTTAATATAGGTAGCAGCGCTAGCCAAGGAATTGGTGCCCTTGTGTTGGTTACCACTTTCGACTGAGCGCCTTAACCAGTTGCCTCAAAGTTTAGTGAAGCTGGCAAGGCCCTTCTGGTCAACAGCGTAAGCCAAATCGAAAAAAAATTATAAAATAATTTGCTTACCATGATATTAATTATTGAACCTCACTTTTTTATAATAGAAAGGTGTTGCGGGAAAGAGGCAAATGACTATCGATTACTCTCAGTAGTAGCTGATATTTTTGAATCTTAATATAACTGCAATTAAAAAATCTAAAACTTGTCGGTATTTATTTACTGAGACATAACGGCTTAACATCAAAGATCTGTTCAAAAAGCGGTGGGCCGGTAACAATACGTCATGCGAACGACGTCTGTGAAATAAACAAGCTCTCTACCCCTAAATGAATGTCTCGACGACTTTAAAATTATGTTGTATAAAAATATAAATGGAACATACTCGTATTTATCTCGCATAAATAAGAAAGTACCTCTATACTTGTAGGTAATGAGTAATGTTTATTCATCTAAATACATTTACTTTTGTAATTTGTAACGTTAAACAAATTATTTTAATGACATTTTAAAATGTTTTTTTGGCGGTATCTCAGTCTGTAATGTAGCAATTGTTTTTATTAATTCATTAAACTTGTGTATTTGACTCTATATCATGGTAATCTTGGTGGTGTTTTCTGTGATAAAGTTTGGTTATTGTGTTCAAGTTAAGTTTATTATAGAAAATAACGCGTGTTATTTTACTTTATTTATGTCTTTTTAAGAAGACAGAGTAAAATAATCATTTTGAATTACATTGATCTAAATGAATGACAATTAATTCAAGACAATAACAATGTACTAGTAGTACATTAATTAAAGTTAAACAATAAACAAATTATTAAAAAAAAAACATTTAAAATCAACTTTAAATAGTAATTACGAAATAGATTAAATATAATATTTCTTAAGAAATTATTGCACGCCTGCCTGTTCTTAGTAACCATGTAGTTAATGATAATTAAAAGAAAAGAACAATATCATTATTATAAAAGCGCTAATAATAACAAAGACAATTAGCAGCGGGCGACACATGGTGACTCAAGGCCGTAGCGCACATCTGGCGTCGAGTACAGATTTAAGTTCACACGATCACTTTTATAGTTAATTGGGCGTATGTATACGTAATCATTTAAAATTGTACTAATATTATAGGAATATAGATATATGTATTACTAGCGGCTTTGCTCACGTTTCATATAATCTTCACTGTGTAATATCATAGTTTTTAAATAACTATTGGAAAACAATGTCTTGATGGTGCGGTCCATTGAATGATATTTTGTTCACAATTCCATGAGTTTTAATTTGTTTTACACGGATCACTAATTATTTTCCTTAAAAAAATTTGGTAAACTCAAATATTACGCCTTGTTAAGTTTCTGGGATTTACTCGTATATAGACGGTTTCGTTAATTTTTTTATTAAAAACATATATATTTCAAATGGTTTGTTATTGATGAACATGAGGAGTGATTCTATTGAAGTAGAGTTCAATGCGCAAAAATTTTGTTTTCCTATTGTATCGTTCTTACGTGTTAGTTATAAGCAAAACTGGAGCTGTTGCTTAGTTAACTGTTGTTAATTATACGATTATCATATTTAGTTCAGTAAATATTGTAGACTACTATTTAATAATATGCCCGGTAACCCTATTATTTTAACTAATATATTTATTTATTCACGTTTTACAAAGATATAATCTAAAATTAGCGGGTGTAGCACGTTCCGTCGTTGTGTGGTCTTCTATTAGTACTGTGAGTTAAATAAAGAACTCTGAGTGTGAAAACTTCAATGCGCTCTGCAACTATGTAGTTAAACTTTATAACTCTAAAATGGAAAATAATTCGCGTGAGCCAGTATTAAAGTTAATTGTAGGAATGTAATATCGACATTTTCTATGTAAAGCGTATGAAATACCGCACATACGTATTATGTATGGTATTCCGTATTCAAATCTATTTTATATTCGATCTTTGTGAACTTCATATATGTTTGATTATTCATTAGTGTACCATAAAAACTTTTTTAAAGATTCAAACCAAAATTAACAGCTTTTTTTAATATCATAATGTTATTCGTGCATTGAATTCTCTGCTTATCAATTTCTTGTTATATAACTAATATGACTTTTTTCTAAAGCCCATATAAAAAAACTTCTTGTTGTGTATCAATTATCAAAGATAAAACAGTTCATCGCATATTTATTCTATGTATAACAGCTGATTTTCTTTTTTTATTTAGAATCTATTGAAGATAAATATTGTCAAGAAAAGAATTGAAACAGTTATTTTTTATTGTGCAATTTTCAACCATGATTGTGGTCGAATTCATCCACTAAATAACGAAAAATTATGAAACTTGAACCTTAATGATCCTCCTCAGAGCGTCTGTTCGATTTTAGTGCTTATTTTTCTATTAAATAAACCTTTACAGATGCAATCAAATGAAGTATTAAATTAACGTTTAATATCTCCGAACACTCAAGTTTTGTTGCGTGCGTGTCTGTTCTTAGTTACGAGTATTAATGGGCTACGAACGTGATCGGCGAACGGACAACGTCGCCGCTATATATAGAGAACTCGTAATGAGTTGTATTTCCTTAGCTAGCCGATTCTAACAGACTGATATATAAAATGATAAACATGCATTGGGCATTTTCTAATCACCGTTTAGCTAGCCGATACCTACTAGTTGAAAGTGTGTCACCAAGCACCTGTAGCGGCGCAGCAGCCTAGGTGAAACCTGTAATTCGAGGTCCAGTGTGTTGCCATCATCACTTATCGCCAGGTGATTTTATAGTTCAACTCTTAATCTAAATAACATACAATCCTCATACCATATCAATAGAAAATATCGTAAAAATAAAAGTTATGTCAGCTTGCATTTCAAATAATTAAATTTGTTTCACAAACATGGCTTGCTCCTGTATTCGAAATGCTAATTCCTAGTTAATACATTTGTAATCAACAAAAATAGTTTTAGATTTTCACTGAATTAACGAAAAACTATATTTATGTATTTGTATACTAAACCTACACATGATAATACATTAATGACGAAATTAACAACATTGATTATAAATGGTATATAGATTAACATATACACATATCACTTTTATATTAAAAATAACGCGTTTCCCAACAGATCCGCTGAGCACTACGGCAGTGTGTCACTTGTAAAATAAATAGTACTTCCTTTGGTTAGGGCGCGCGGCGGCGGCGTACTCTATGAATTTCTTGTATTCAACAACCTCAGCTGACTGATAGAACAATATACCGGGATTCGCATACAAATTGTTTGTTCAAATCAACGTACGTTTTTACCGTGAGACCAGACGTCGCCGTATAGACGTTTCAATGAGTAAATGAACATTATTACATCGTACAGTGAATGCAAAATACTTCCGATTGTTTGTACAATTCCATAATGTTACGTGCATAATCGTCATGGTATTAAAACTTTTCTTTGTAACATATTTGGAACTCATTAATTTTTTAATATAATTAATACACAGAATAAAATTGCATTTATGATACTATAAGAAGTAATACAAGAGATTTAAATTTAGGTTCCGCAGAATCGAAAATTAGCTATAATAATCATTGAAAAAGATAAATAACAACTGTCGAAAGAATAGTTTATTTTTAAGGCACGATGTGGACTTTACTCACTAATATTACCAACCATTTTCTATCGTCTTTACCCTCGTGTTGTTGACTAATTTAAATTTCATATTAACCCGGGGTCGTTTCTGTCAAAATCAACACTTGTTGGTAGCGCTTGTATGGTTAACAAGCGAGAAACCATATCGTCTTGAGCCCTATTGAAATTCATACTTTACACATAACTTGTGATTTTGAGTTTCCTATGTACTGACATTGTCGGATCTGTACATTTTAAGTGTAAAAGTACAAATATAGTTTGTGATCGTAGAGTAATAGCGCTAAGAGTGATTGTTCCATACAAAAACTTGCTTAAAATGAAGCCAAAAAATATATTAGTGTGTGTATTTAAGTGCCTCGGAATTACGTAATCACCGGTGCATAACGAAAGGCGTACGTGGGCTTTTAAGGCTAACTTTAAATGACTTCACTCCACTTTGTCTTTCGCCGGTTTGAGTGTCTTATTTTTTTGTTTTCTGCGGCATCTTCGTCTATTGTGTTCTAGTTATTTTTATTTGTTATTCATAAACTTAGTGTATTTGACTCTTCGCTATGAAATATTTGTAGTATTTTAGATAAAGTTCTCAAACTAAGTTTAATGGCTTTAGAATTAATAACGCCCACTCTGATGTTCCCTGGAATGTTTCACCAAGATGGCCATTGGAAATATATAATTTAGCCACTTAGCATTAGCAAAATTGAGTATGTCCTTCCGCTAGCGTCCCAATAGGTGCTACTAACCATCAACTAGGAAAGTTCATATAGCCACCTCCAGCGCGATATAGTGTCACCGTATGTTACTAGCATCACACGTGTTACTCTGCACACACACACTTTTTTTCTTGTTTCTATTTACCGTAGGGTTCCATCCATCCATTCATTCAACCGAAAGATGTCCACTGCTGAGCATAGATCTCCCCCATAGATCTCCATGACGACCGGCCTTGCGCCACTCATATTTAGTTGTATCCCGCGACCTTCACTAGGTCTTTGGTCTACTTTCGGGCCTAAACACGCTGCGTCTTTAGGCCTAAGCAGCCTACGATAACCCGTTGCCCCATCCTGTATCGGTTCTACGAGCAATGTGCCCAGACCATTGCCACTTAAGTTTGGTAATTCTTCGGGCTATGCGGTTACTTTAGTTCTTCTGCGGATCTCCTCATTTCTGATTCGTTCACGCTGTGAAACTCCGAGCATAGTCCTCTCCTCCTTTGGGTAACTTTGAGTATTCTAATTAGGTTCATTGTAAGCAACCACGTCTCAGTCTCATAAGTCATCACTGGCAACACACACTGGTCGAAGACTTTTGTCTAGAACAAATTTCGCAAAATAATAAATATTTTTTCTGTTTTCAAAATCATATTAACATAAAATGGTATTTCCTCCCAATCAGAAATTAATAAAGCTATTTTTAGTACATGATATTATTATGTAAACTATAATAAAATGTTGATCTACACAATAGAGATTCTGTAACCATAAAAGAAACGATCAGTAGTAAAATAAAATAAGTAATAAATTTTCTATCCTTAATATTTTAATAGTTTATCCATAAAGCCTAAGGAGATATGGATAAAGTATTGTTTCATAATACCTTTCGTCTATGGCCGTAATCAGCGCGGCGAGTTAACGAAACTTTAGCAAGTTTGAGAATTTTGTTGATATGATTTTATATAATTCAGCAGGTACCTGAAACCACGCAGGGGGCGACGCGGCGACATGCCTGGCAACCCCGTATCGCCCCCACTCCAAATGCGGCGGACGGCCCCGGGGGGTTTTAGTGGGTATTCCCGGGCGCTTCTCGCCCGGGTTTGAGTCCCACACTGGCACGGAACTCGTCACTCCGTGCCCCTCTACCTATTGTATTGGAGGGACTCAGGTCTCACTAATACAATAGGTAAGGTGAGTGCGTAAATGCATTTCCCCCCGTCAAAAAAAAAAAAAAAAAAAAAAAGGTACCTGAAACCAAAACAAAATTTAATTAACATTTATTCGTCATTTTTTTATATCAAAGTACCAAAAAAGCATTTGACAGCGGTGGGATTCGAACCCACGCCCTTTCGGACTGGTGCCTAAAACCAGCGCCTTAGACCACTCGGCCACGCTGCCTACAAAGAGACGACTAAATTTTAGATACACTTCCATATTCTAAGTTTACATAAAACGACAAAAACATTTACTTCAAACAACCTTAGTAAATATTACATGATAATATAGAAAACACGTAGGTTTCATAATTCACTATCAACTAATTATTATATTGATTGTTATTCCGAATTAATAATCATGAAGTATAATAAATAAAATTGAAGTGTCTGTTTGTAATGTCAAAATTATTATTTTTAATTAAATAGATATGAATGTATATACCTAATCCAAAATACAATTTTTAAAATTGTTGTCTGTCTATCTGTCTGTTTGTTCCGGGTAATTTCGGGAACGGCTGGACGGATTTTGACTATTTTTAGTAGGTAGATGAAGTTACTCCGGGTAATATAGGTTACTTTTAATTTACGAAAATAATTAGAGTTCCGCGTAAAAAAAAGCAAAACTTATTAAAAATTGAATAAAATCTGATTCAATCCAAAGTTTTACGGGCAAGTGGTTGAAGTTATTAAAAATATTTTTGCTTTATCTTATTACTAATATACTATAGTAATAATAAAACTAGACTTTATCAAAAAAAGGTGCGTGCGAGTGATAGAATTCATTTGTAAGCGGTCAAAATATGCTAGAGGATTTGCCTCGTTCTCGACCATCAGCGTCTTCAACGGAACATAACATAATTAAAATAAAGGGGTTATAGTGACTGATAATAATTGTAGTTTAAGTCTGAAACAGAAAGTTGCTGAAGATTCTGTGTCTGACAAATCAAATTGTAACATTTTAAACAATTGTGAGGGCATGGAATATGATGCCTGTAGACAAGTGCGGAAAAATTGCACTTTTCAGCAAAAACTTCATCGCTGTAAATATCTAAAAAATAGTCAGTTCGCACCTCACATACAAAAAACGCATTGCAACTGACATGGGTTTATGAGTTTGAAATGAAAATCAGTCAACAAGCTTCGTAATGGCGACTTCCAACGATACTCTTGCTAGAAAGTACGACATTAAGTCAAGAATACAATCTAAGAGTTATGTAACATCTGAGAGAGCAAATTTGTCGAAAAAGACCAGATTTGTGGAAAGAAAACATATGAATTTTGCACAACGATCCATCTTACTGGGCTAACGTTGTGAACGAATTTCTGGTCAATAACAAATCTTATGGGACGTAATTCCCTTGATATGGGTGGGTAGTCCGGGCAGTTTTTTTACTTTTTAAAAACTCAAATTAATACTTCGAGGCATCCGTTTTCAGTTGATTGATGACACAAAAAAGAACTCGTGGCGATTACTGAAGTCGATTTCAAAAATTGCGTTTTAAAAATGTTTTCATGATTGGCTATTCTTTGACATAAGTCAATGATTATGTCGGAGTGGGATTACTTGGAAGGCGATACAATATATTGCATGAATAATATTTTGTTTCAGTGGTCAATTTGATACGCAATATTTATAGTGACTGAAAGTTAAGGTTTCAACAAATTTTTCACTGGATTTCAATCCATAGTTCTTATTATTTTTTCCACTAACTGGTATTATTTTATACAATATTACGTAACTTTACGGGTACTTTGTGTGTTATTGTATACAATTGTTTTATTAGCCAAATAACACAGTATTTAAATTGTCTGCTGTCACAAAAACTACTTAGAAAGTGCCAGAATGAAGGTCACCATTTTGGTAAATTGTTGTAGCATGCAGACACTGCCAGAACTGTGTACCCCACAGATTGTCATTAACAAGGAATAAAAATAAGAATGTTTTGAGGTGACGATCTTTGGATAAATGCATAAGTTTAGATGTAACTAAGATTCTATTATTTTACAAACTTTGGGTAAAATCAAATATTTCGTATTTCCTAAGCAAAAACGAACTCGGAATGACCGGCATATAACGTTCACTATAGCAGACAAGAAGCAAACATTGAACCCCATAAATATGGACTAAGATGAATTACTTGAAATATTTCTCATTAGCACCATCGTATTAGACTGGAAACAAGGTCTAATCCATCGTGACGCCTTCTTTACACCGATCAGTTGTAATAACCAGTTATCTGCAGACAAGACGGGCAATCATTATGGATTTATGCGTGATAATAACTCGATTCCAGTTCAGATACACCCACCTCGGGTTATGTGGAAGGTTTTGTATGATTGTACACAATTAAATAACTTACATATGATAGTATAAATTTAAAATATATATGGAAAAACTGTATGATACTATTTTATTGTTCGTTAATTGCTTATGCTATAATAGACATTACCGATTTAGACTTGGAGAGTTTAAGACAAAACCCGTAAAGTTCATATTTTATTTGTTTATGGAAAACATTTTCTAATACACAGTTCAATGAACCTGATTTCTTTATTTATAGTGAAATTAATAACATATAACAGCAGTGTGAAATGTTAGTGGATGGTGAAGTTAATATAAACTTTAACGTGCAAACTCTTTAAAATTATGCCGGCCGTTTACTATATCAAGCTTGTTTAATTCCAATTAATCTCAAGGTTCGGTATTACATTTGTAAAATGAATATATATTTTTTGTAATTAATTCAATATTAATAGCACAAAATTTATGAACTCGAATATATGTGTACAATGTTTGAAACTACCGCTCGCGAGTCGACGCATTCACAGAACAAAAAAACCACACGAGTGTAATCAGAAAAATCGTCCGCTGCAAAACAAAGCTCGTATTGTATCGAGCATTATTTTATTTGTGGCTCCAGAACCCTATAACAATAAATCTTCTATGTAAGCAGATTTACGATATAATAAACATGCTATATCCTCAAACTTATTTAACTGCCTATGAGATATAATAATAAAGATTCATTTCAGTGTTTTTTTTAATGACTTTGACCTAAATCATGTCACAAGGACGAGATGTAATTTAATAGTGTTATCGTAAATATTTTTACACAATTAATATGTCAATAAATTCAAAATTAAATATTTATATTAGTCAGAGACCTCCGAGATTATGATGCTGACAATTAATGGTTTGTATTCAATGAACAGCGTTAATCTATTTTAAAAGAGATGCGATTGAGACAACAATTAAAAGGAAATACGACCGGCAACATAAATGAAAAATAGGAATTTCAGAAATCTAACGCTATCACGTTACGCTGATATGAAATATTTATAAAGCGTGAGAGGATAAACTGTAGCTTGGACTGATTGAACCTATGAATATTATCACTTCGAATTCACCCGTTTCCTCCGCCAAATCTGGGATGATATTACAAAAAAGAAAGACTTGCTACGCTACGCATCTTGATTTTATTCGTCAAATATTTTTAACGGACAGTATAGACGGTAAATATCGGGATTTTTGACATTATAGTGTAGTTTGTATAGTAATTAATTCATAGGAAAATCAGCGGTGGTGTGACTGAAACATTTTTTTGATTACTAAAGTTCTAATAAAATCATCGAAAAGTTTTTATAAAATGCCTTTAGAAGAAATAATTGATTGAAATAAACAGGGTGTTATAGATATATCACAGCAAAGCCTACAATAATACAGGCGTTCATATCTCATAGGTATTCTGTGCAAAATAATGACCGCACGTTATTATCCGCCATTAGTCTAGGTACTTGCTATACGAACCCATAAGACGTAAATGTATTTTGACGAGTTAATTCTCATAATCATTAAATTGGTTTATAGATGTACCTTATAATTAATATTCTTTGCATCTGCGTTCACAAAGCCGGTTTTTTAGATATTATTTTCTTTGAAACTGTTTGGTTCCGTTAATACTTACACTCGTATTTGCTATTTAATAGTGTTTTTGAAGTAAAAACCTCTTTAGCGGCGTTGAGCGATTCTCGGTAGGGGAAAAAATTATAGATTCGCATTACCGATGTTATGACGTCAGTTGTCAACAATATGCTACAGTAAGTCAAGTATAGGATGGCGTTTAAGTGAAGGTCAGAGATAAATAATAAATTGTACACTTACCCAGCCGATCGTAGAATTTTGATTATGAATTAAACATTATTGGTCGGAGCGCCAACAGATGTAAAAACCAGATAAATGTTAGGTTATGTTAATAATTACAATTAACAAATTATGAAATGTAAACAATAAATAAACAGTTTCTATATAGTTTCAAGTTTTCACTTCGGTCGGCAATTCTCATGGCTGTCTAGTTTTTTTAATGTTAGCCCGGTATGCTTGCAGTTCATATATCTGATGTTAAGGAACCGTATTACGTAAGCATCAATGCTTTGCCTATTTTTGATGACATGGGAGACGGAGTGATCAAGTACACATTATTTAAGTATTAATATTTTTTTTTTTTTTCGTAATTATGCCAATAATTACGTAATGTCAAACATAAGGTTAAGTAAGGTCAAAAAGAGAAAAAAAATTATGACGTAATTACTAAACGGCCCCTAAGTTAAATAGTACAGTTGTTTACGCTATATAGATTCAGTGCTTTGACCACAATCTCAGCCGACGTTAAGTGAAGATGTGGTCCAGGATGGTAAACACACTAAGCCTAGAGGTATTCGTTCTCAAGTGATGCTGCCGAAAATCACGTATTAGTATTTAGCGACAGGTGTTAAAAGTTGAGAGTGGTAGCAACCAGGCGGGTATTTAGAAAATACCCGGTATTTAGTTATAAAGAAATGTAACAGTAACCGTTCTTCACGAATTGTACTGGTCTTCATTATCATCTTAGCCCTTACACGCTTCTTTTGAAGCCTCTGGAATGGCGTTTACAAAATATTTCCTTCGAAACGCTTAATTTACTTGATTGAATGTGTATAGAAAATTGGAAGAAAAAGTAGATGAATAATAATGTATATAGTTTTATTTAAATAAAACGGTTGTCTTCACCCATTGTAACTTATTTTGTTCAGTGTAGTCTATTCCCTGCACCATCAAACGCACTTCGCAAAAAAACAACATCATAGCAATCCTCGTCCTGACGCAGCTTTACGTTCTGTCCACATTACTCTGTTGTTTTCCTTATTCACCCTAAAAAGGGTCGAGCTGCTAATCCAAAAATCACCTAAGTGTTTTATAAATACGGATCAGTTTCGGATAACTGAACGATATAGGCCATCAACAACACGCATGATAAAAGCCAGCGGGGTACAAGTGATTAAAATAAGTAAGGATTTAGGTGCGGTTAGACTAATGGGTCTGAGGGTATATTCACCACGCCCAGACGTACGGCAGTACCGCGGGCTTAAATATTAAATAAACAATACATATATAAATGATGATTAGATATTATTGCAAATCTCTTTAGTTAAACCAGCTCTATACGTGTAATGATATTGGCGGTAAAATACGTAAATACAGTCAAACTTGGGTAGGTAAGAGCGCAAAGCATCGCAATTTATTTTTCGTTAATGGAGATAGCTCATAGGTTGACTAGTAATCACCAAGCTTCCAATATATAGAGGTACGGGAGGAGTTTTTCTCACTCATAAAATTTAATTGACGATACAGCGATAGGTTCTGAAGTAAGTTTTTTCATCTATGATCACTAACTCTTTGGTTAGCGGAAGTTCGTACCATTTTGATGCCCTTATGCTGCTAAAGCTTAAGCTGTCAAAGCTCTTCGGGTTAACAGCGTTTAGTTAATGAAAAAAAGCGATACACCAAACGTGCAGCATGCATTGTCTATTTATATATTTATTATAATTGGACATAGATAAAAACAATATACGATTTAGAGGATCTTAAAGTTTTCATTAAGGTTTTAGGATAAAAATAACGAAACCAGATAAATAATTTCATTTATAGAGTTATTAGGTAAGCACCCAATTTACAATTACACAGGTTTGACTTAAAAAACCATTGATTAATTTAAAATTAAATGAAATAGGGGTTAAAAATAAAGAAGACAGATTTTGAAGGACTTAAAATATCTGTTATAACCATTTAATTATTTGCTAGATTTCAAACAAATAGAGCTTTAAATAAATACTTACTAAAAGATGAAATCTGCATACATCTCTGCATGTATACATAAAAATAATTGTTTGTAATTATGAGATCGCTAAACTCCAGCACTATTCGACTGATTACCAAGTATGTAGGTATACTTTTATTTTATTATTTAATAATTAGCCCCTTTGTTGTAACTCACCACCGCTGCAGTAACTTTTATATCTTTCGACCGATCAGTATGAAAATTGATAAAAATAGATAATCTATCATGGTCATATATTAGAAAATATTCTATACTTAGTAATCGTTGTGTGAAAATTAGAACATTAAAATGGTACAAAGCATTTATACATATTATATTTCGCAGATCTACCTCATAATTACCACGAGCACACACACATACGCCGAGAAAAAAGCTTTTGCAACAAAAATCCAGCATAATTTAAACAGGAGAAAACATTTATTTTTTCCACTACGTTCCCGGCGCCGTGGCTCATCTACAGTCAACAGCGGCTCTCCATTTTTCCAGCGTTAAAATATCATTAGCACACCCTCCATATTACAATAGGAGAAGCTCGCTTCGCTTCCACATGTTAGTCGTTTTAAATCACATTTAACAATTAAAAAGCATTTCATTGCGTTTTGAGCTATAATGAACGTAATTAGTTTCACATCCTGGAGTTTGCCTGCCTCTAACTTTACTAACTCTATAAACTTCTAATTTTTATTTATTATAATAAATATTTATTTTTAGTATTATATAAAAATATTGTTTATAAATAACTATATTTATTCTAATAAACTAAATTTGGTCTTACAGTGTCACCGAGAAATATATTTTAAACCAAAATTGGGATTATAATTTGTGCTCGAAACGTATTTTTAAATGACATAAATATTATCTTAGTTATGTGTTTGATATTCATTTTATTTATTTTATTGTATTTATATTTTATACTTTTGTATCTTGGTGTTTTATATTTACGTTTATGTATGTATCTTTAGTATAAAGTTCAAAAGCAATATCCCCTGTGTGAAATTATAATATCAAAAATTTTTATTATGAATAATATTTGAAAATAAAAACAGTTTTATACTCATATTATATTTAGGTGATGTATAAGAGTCCTGTTGTATTATTAAAGTTTTAAATCTATTATTACTTAGTGTCAGGAACAGAGCCGCCATGTTTCAATGTTGGGAGGACACAGGTGGTGGGCCTCGTGCCAAACTGTCGATGCGTGTTAAACGATGTTTTATTATGCTAACAAACTTTAACGCCGCCTGTAACGTACTCGTTTTAACAGAAAATTTATTAAATTCACGATATCAAAACTCCAGATTTAACCTTTTACTTTAATGATAAAAATTATTACTTTTCTATATCAGCAGTCTTCTTTGAAAATATGATTGACTAATTAGGTATTTTTTGTTGAACTGACTAAAAATATTCATCGAAAGGGTCTTGACAGCTTCACCGAACTTATATGGTTTCGGTACACAGCGTGCAGGTTGGGATGGCAGAGCGAATAGAAAACATCGCGTCAACGCCAACCGACCGCGAGCTGTGGGCGACATCTTTTATAGTAAAAGCGTGATGAGGCGTCCCGGTTCGCCCGCCATGTGCCGAAACAATTCGTAGCGCTTAGCCGACAGAGTGATAACACTACACTACCAAGGGCGTCAAAGTAGTACGGACTTCGGTGTTGGCTGCTGGTACCTTAGACGCAAATCCCGTGATAAACTTTTTTTACACTTTATAGCTTCAATCCTTTATCGACAATCCCACCTGATTATAAGTGACGATGTGGTCCAGGATGGTTAACACACTAAACTTAGTGGTACAAGTTCTCAAGTGATGCTGCCGGAATACACCTATTGGGCATTTGTACAATAGGTTTTCAAACTTAAGAGCCAAGAGGACATTATTATAAAATTCTCTACCACCTATAGTTTCCTCAAAGTGTTTTCCTTTACCAAAAGCTCAGGCTGATTTTAGAGTTAGATAGGTGGCTTCACCAACTACCAACCGCACCATCATTGGTTCAAAACATCCTAGGGGCGTTTGAGTATTGCAACTCAAACTAAGTAGCCACAATCAATCTTACATTTAAAAAGAGTACAACAAATGTTAACGATAAATACAAGTTACATTCAACCACAGGTCAAATAAATAGCTTCACAAAGTTAACAACTATTGATCGTGTGTAAATAGCTTAACAACGCTTCCGTTGCGGTTGTAACGATGATGGATGACGGCCGCCGTTCGTCCGTGTTCTGTGACCTTGAATTATAATAAGGTATTTAATTAATCTAATATATTTACCGTTTTGTATATTTAAATTATTAACAATCATCCTTCTTACATTATATAAAAGGCAACGTCTATCTCTCTGTCCGTTTATTGACTTATCAGTCAAGAACAATTGAACCGTTTACATGATTCTTTTCTTTAAAGCGTAAACATATTATCTTATCAGGGTTTAGTATATATTTTGTTACGTAAAATTATATGCGTGAGTATATAAGAGAATAAGAATAATAGAAATAAAAACTACATAAAAATAAACAATATTCTTTTTCCTTCCTATATATTTATCCTTACCTTATATAAAAGACAACGTCTATCAGTCTGTCTGTCCGTTAATATACGCGATCGGTGCTGCAGGGACACAGCTAGTTGAGTATAAATGATCTTTGGTTTCAGCTAGAAGTGACTCGGAAAAAGTAGGATCTATCAACTAAGTCCTTAGATGATTTTTTTTTGTATTTTTTTTGCCAATATAACAGTAAAAAGACGTCGTTTGATAGTGATCATATTGTGGTTAAATCGTTAACTCTACAACTCTAGAAAGCTTCTAGCATGTCTACCGGAGTACGCCATCAGCTTTTAGATTTGAAACTTTCCACCGTATCAAATGGGCATAGTTATGCAAACTAGCACCAACCCACAATTAGAGAGACGTGGTTTGGAGTTCCAATTGTGCTGTTGCCACGCTCAAATAATTATTTTGCTCTCGACGCTACACAAAAATCGGTAAAGTTATTAATTAGAAATAAACCAATCTAGTTATTTTTGCATTCGTTTGTTAAAAAAATTCAATTAATATCTCAAAAGTAACTATTTGTGGGGTTGGTTCTAGTGTGCATAACTATATTCAAATTTATTTTGAATACTAGCTGTTTGCTCGCAGTTCCGTCTGCGTATCATATTTATTTTAACCCTAAATATTTTCCTAACGTTTTTTTTGGTACTAAGAGAATGCAAAGATATTTTCCAACAATTCCAACGCATTAAGTACAACTGAGCATTGAATCGAACTTTGTTCACAATTTAATGTGTTTAAATTTATTACATAAAGCCCTAATTACTTTCAAAAAATAAAAGTAGCCTTGGTTACGCCATGTAACTTCAGTTATCTCCCAGAAAATTCCCGTCAAAATCGGTCCAGCCGTTCCGGATATTAGCCAGAACAAACAGACAGACAGAAGTAGGTTTTAAAAAAGTTTTTTTTTTTTTACATTTATCTTAGTTATTAATCATAAGTATTTAGTAAAAAGTTGCTATTTGGTGTTACAAATAGACACTTTAATTTTTATTTATCTGTATAGGTAAAGAGACATTCAAATATTGAAAGTATCAAGTAAATTTAATTCAGAAAGTATTCGCATATAAACAATCATAGAAGGTGCAGTATAGTGTATACTATCGTTCGAGCTAAAACAATGCGGGCCAATCAGGAGAAATCGGCGTGGAACGAGCATGTTGGATAGCCGATATCTGCCGATACAGCGGGGTCAGAGTCATTAATCACATCGGCTTAGTTTGACCACCCTCTGAGACTCACGGCCGAGATATGCACGCAACCTACCATATTGTCTAAACCTATGACATATTGTTTAGAGTTAATCTTTGCAAATGATATTCTGTCGGTGTATTAAATAAACACTTGATTGGATGATTTGATTGATATTTACTTTCAAATGAAGTTTTCTTTTCGTACGCACAGCGTAAAAATAAACCTTTCAAATTGGAATAAAATGTTCGGAAAAAAACCCAGCCGATAAAAGCCGGCAAGAAGCTCGATCTGATTTTTTTTCTCTTTCAAATATATACTAGAGTTAACAATTTTAATCTATTTTTTATTTACAGTTTTTTGTATGTCATGTACAATATTGTGTTGATATATAACTTAATAAAAATCGGTTCAGTAATGGTTGAATCGTTTGCAACAGAATGTTTAGCTGACGTAACGATATTTGAGATCGAGTCTGACCATTCGTCCTTATTGTTCGAACTTCAAAGCTTGCTCTACCGCACGAGCTTGAGACTAGTCTGTGATTGGCTTAAAATATCTATTACGACTAGGAAGCAGTATTGCTATACTAAATATAGAGCAAAAATGAAAACAAAAGAATGTTTCCTAATTTACATTAATTAATAATCATTGTTGTTATACATATGATAATTATGTTAGCAAAAAAAGTTTAACAAAGTTGTAAACAAAATTTTTAAACCCAAGTATGCTATTTTACGTATCTAGTATGCATTCTAGTAAAAAAAAAAATTGTTATTACCTATTAAGTACGATTTATTTTCTTTTCCAAAACAATTTTAATATCAAGAATAATATACGCCCGTAGCGGTTAAAAATGTATCTTTATCTATCTATCTTAAAACGAAATAATAATTTGTTAAGAAAATAAAAATAAATATTGGAAAAAGAAATTTATTACATCTTACGACATTATCATACGTTACAAGGCAAACACAAACCGTGTTATCTCTATCAGTGTACACGATCTATGTAAACTTCGACGTTACTCGATATTATTGTGGTAAATAAATCATTTTTACGGCGACTGTGGCGTCTCAACGTTGGCTTTCACGAGCTACGAACAGACGCCACGACAATCGGGCCGTGTACTCTGTAAACAATAGTATATGTGTTATTAATGTCCTTTACTTAGATTCATTTTTTCAGTAATATATATTTTAATCGTAAGTCAGTGATTGTAATAATATTAGATCCATAAACGTTCAGGTAGGGTTCGTACCATATTGATGCATTTGCGCTACGATATTCGGCTGAGTGCTTTAAGCACTCGCTCCAAAGTCCGGTGATAATGTCCAAGGCCTTTCAGGTCAACAGCGTTTAGACAGTTAATAGTAAACAAACAAAGATCCATAATTTACATCTCTAGCTTCGACCAGTAACACAATTTGCATTTCAGATGGATAAATTTCATACTCTATGTAAATAGAGAAAGATACGACAGTTCAAGATTTCTGCTATATTTATCAACCGATTTTATTAAAATAGCTATTAATGAGTTTTAAGTGTTATAAATAACAAAAATCAGGAACATATTTGTTTTCTTGAAATTTTTAATATAGACTTATAATTAAGTTTTTGAAATTATTAAACAACGGGTTTGTAGTCAGTAAGCCCGTGACCACGGTTGGTGAGACCCAGCCGAAACGTCGGGATAGGAAAAAGGAAAGGTAACGCATGCAAACCCGTTGTTTAATTATTGTATTTATGACTTATAATTACTTTGATGGTATTTTCGACCACCGGGCGGACATTACAAAAAAGTTAAACTCACATTGAACACATGTTTAAAAAAAGTTTATTTACAAAAGAGTGTTTAGAGATTACAATTTTAAATTTTAGATACTGTTTAGTAAAAAGCGTGTTTAACGCTAGTTTATTTTTGTTTTTGTAATTAGACCGTATGTATTTGTTCGTGTCAATTTTTTATAAATAAATATACATTTAATACTATTTATGTTACGATACTTAATACAAAATCGTTAAATAAAAATTGTATTCTATCATATAGACTAGTTACTCTTTCATTTGAATAGTTGAAGAATAATTTGAAAACATATTTTTAATAAAAAATCCATACTTTGTTTGTTATTGCCAACAATTTCACCCCCGTTGCCAAATTAGTATGTAAGACCGAAAATGGTAACAAACTCCCCATATAAATTAATTATCAGAACATAATTTTAGGACTATGTAAAATAAATAAAAGAAAATACAAAAGGATTATTATTAGACTGATTATTGCAACTTTGATTCACAAAAAACCTAACACAGATAATTTAAATATTCGCGCATTTTTTTTGAAAGCATTCAACATCCCAAAGTCATTTCACCTGATAAGCTGTGCATCAAGAATTTTGTAATGTCCGTTTTACAAGACCGCTAACTTTTTCATATCTTTTGTAATTTTGTTATGAAGAACTCGTAGCGTGGTAGTTCATTTTATAATGGTCCTTGTAGAATAACCGTCGTCACGCCGCTACCCTGTATATTTATTTAGGATACATCCCTACTTATTTACATACAGATAGCGCTTTTCAAAACTATACTTTAATTGTATCCAATTAAGATTGCTGTTCAGAAACCTTAGTGCACACATATGGTAAGGTAGCCAAGCAATGAGGCTGTGACTTTAAGGTATGCAAGGATAAACAAAAGGGTTTATTGACCTTGGCTTCATGCCAGATTCTGATACAGGCGAATTAGACGCATTTGGAATAACCCAGGATGTTTAGGACGTGTTTACCTGTAGTGTTTTGCGGGTTTAGGCCTTTTTGGCGCACGAATTATAAATAAATCTTAGTACAGGAAAGTATATCGTAGCTTATAGATAACAGTAGAGTTTGGAGTCAGTAGATTAATATTAATGTTGTTAAAGCTATTAAAACGTTTATGATAAGACAAATAATATTTCCTTTACTATCTGATCACAATTATACATTTATTTCTAGCGTTCATCTCCATAAATATAGTTTAAGTGTCTGTTTGTAATATTAAAGTGACATTTTTAAAAATTAAATACATATGTGGATGTATATACGACAGACCTATACCAAAAATACTATTTATAAAAACGTTGTCTGTCTATTTGCTCCGGGTTATCCTCGGAACGTCTGGAGCGTTTTTACGGGACTTTTTTTGGTAGATAGCTGAAGTTACTCCGCGTAAAAGTTTACGAAAGTAATTAGGGATACGCGTAAAAAAAAAACAGTTGTTTAAATGCATAGTTTAACGGGCAAGTGCTTGATTGTATGAGAAATATTTTTACTTTATATTAGTACTACATTTTTTTAATGAAAATAATTAGGGTTCTGTATACAAAAATTTAAACGCTGTGAAAAGAATATATGAAACGCGGACACACAGCAAGTTCTAAGTAAGAAGGCGATTATAAATAAGCTTCCGTTTTAATTGATACATATTACATAACTTAAAGTGAAGGAATGTGTTATATTCTCTATACTATAATATGCTCTCATAATTTCGAAATTAAATAAACTCGTTAAGGAACTTTAGAAATAGTTTGAAAATGTTAAAAACTTGAGCTGAAATTCTAAAAAGGGCGTCTACCCAATAATTCAAAACTTTTAAAAATTTGAATTTAAAACAATTTTGTATAATACCTTTACTCAAATCTACTCATTTCTCTTCATTTCACTAGGTAGGAATTTAAAAGTCTTCAAACTAAATTCTCAGGGGAATTTTGTTTAATAAAATTCGTAAGGCCCACAACGTACCAACAACGGCATAGGTAAAATGTAATTTAAAATTCACGCCTATAAAAACAGCTTGAACGTTCCGTTAATGCGATTCGTTACCTCTCGAGTTACTAAGTGACACCGTTCTTGGCATATGAAATTAAAACGAAGGCTTTCCGGAAGAATATGTTAATGCATTAACTTCTAGGTGACTTATTAGTGAAGAAGCGACAGCGTTAATTGTCTTTAGTGCCACCTAAGTGCTTTTAGATCTTCATATTTACGTGAAATTATCCATAAATTCTTGGGAATAATTTGGAAAGCCTTCAATTGAGTTATTTATACTCGGTAAAAATCAAATAGTATAATCATCCAAAAATGTCATGCTACAATCCACTCTTGCTTTTTTGCATATACGTTATTTACGGTTGAAATTCTTAGATATATAAATCAATCAGTATCTATATTTATACTAATCAATAAAATTGAAGTGTCTGTTTTTAATATTAAAATAACAGTTTTTACTAAATACATATGAATGTATTTACAATACAAAATGTTATTTTTTTATTTTTTGTCTGTCATCTGTTTGCTCCAAGTAATCTCGAGAACGGTTGGACCAATTTTGACAGGACTTTTTTGCCAGATAGCTGTATTACTCCGCGTAATTAGGTTCCTTTCAATTTTTAAAAAATAATTATGGTTCCGCGTAAAAAAATTAAAGCTTATGCTGTTGTGAATAAAGTTCGATTCAATGCACAGTAAACGCTGGCAGGTATTTGAATTTGTGAGAAATATGTTTGATTTCTGTTAGCACCAAAAACAGCTTTTGAAAAATAATTAGGGTTTCGTGTATTAAAATTTAAAACTATATTACGCAATGAAGATTTGTAAAACGCAGACGCAGCCGCGGGCACACAAACAGTTAGCAATATAAATAGTAACTATGGTAAAATTGATGAAACTAAATTGTGAACACTTATCTCAATCACTCAATTCCCATACAAATGCGAATAGTGGAAATGGATTTTGTAATTAGTTCTCTTGCCTTGGAAAATCAAATGAATATAGGAACATGTTCTAAGGCTTCGAGTAGAAGCTTTTTAATTATAAACATATAGACATGTCGCCAACAGTACAGATCAAAGTCACGTTGCGTGTAGTTAATTTTCAGGTGGCATCTTTGTAATGTAAATGCGGCACGGCACACCTTCAGACACCCACAAAATGAGTCGCTTGTTTGAAACATATTAAAATGTTAACATGTAGCAATTTTATAAGCAGTGCTTTAACAAATACTTTTATCATTTGCTTGTTTCGTTTAAGGAAGACATCTTAATAAAAAATTAGCTTGTCGGTAGGCCTTTTACAAAAAAAAAAATAATATTTAAAATTCAGCTATAATCATTACTGAAAATTTGAAGGTAAAAAAAAACTGTTTCCAACTTCTTTTATTGGTAATACTAAATCTCGTAAATAATTCCTAAATTAAGAAATGAATAGAGGTTGACAAACAGAGGAGGAGAGTGCACTGAACTGTTTTATTTTTGCCAATTCATATATAGATTTGTTTTGCTAACTACAATCTTCAACACGAAATTCTATAGACCGGCATCTGTCACTGCTTACTGAAGCTGCCTTTATTTAGATTTTTTTTCTCGGAAGGTTTACATACATAATATATTTTTATTAAGCTTATTCGTAAGTAGTAAATTTTCATAGCATACGAAGACTAAATGTTAAGAGATATTTCAAAATAGAGAATTATATACTCGATAATTATGGTTCTTCAAAGATCATAGCAAAAACTTGTCGGAGACATATATATATCTTTATCGGCTGTTTTTTTAATAGCTAACGCTGTTGACAGGAAGGGTCTTTACAGCTTCACCGTGACTTCACCGCCCCCAAAGCGAGTACTGAAGGCACTCAGCCACAAAAAGGTAACTAGCACTTCTCTATCTACTACTATTGACTCTCAATAGCACAGTTTATCATCTCTGGACCCGATTCTAAAATCAAAGCGGACGAATATAATAGTGAAACGTGAGCATTTTTTTAAGAACTAATTGTACTTCATTCGTTCGTACATCTACTTGATGATTAAACAATATATATCGTTATTTATAATTAACTGGTTAAATTTATTTACATAATAAACATGGATGTGTATCGTTAGATATGGTGGACTCCAATTAAATTTTTAATTTAAATGGAATACAAACAAAGAGAAGTAAAGGGAAACATAAAGAGGCTATTTATTACCGCCTACTAAACGCTATCGGAATAATAATATCAAGATACTTTCTTGTACATTCGACGTGGCATAAAGTAATATTATATATTTTAACGATGCAGTTTGAAAAAGAAAGTTTGTCAATACCTTTCCTCTAGTGTAGAATAAATAATACACGGAATGGAATAAGTTTCTGGCGGTATCAGCCGAATGCATCAGAAAGCCGACGTCAGTTTGCGCCGTGTCGCCGGTGCCGTATTGTGCTTCTTCGTTTAGCTTCCGGAATATATATACACCGTATGGACGCTTTGATCATAGCATTTGTAATATTCATTTATGATTATTCATTATTATGTGACGTAAATATCAATAAGCGATGAGGTGGCCCAAAATGGTAAAAACTTTATACTTAAACGTACTGGTTCTCAAGTAACGCTACCAAAACACACCTATATAGGTGATTGACGGCAGATTTTAAAACTTGAGGTTGGTAGGTAGATAGGCAATGGATTTTTTTTGTTTGTTTTTGGTTTATTAGTAGTGGGTAGTTTTATTTGTATACCGTTGGCAGTGTTATAAAATGACATTCCGAACGCTTGAGATGGCAGTCGTGATTGAACTACGAAGCGAGTTGGTAGTTTATAGTAAAAATCATACTCAACTATAATTCAGCCAGTATCAGTATTTCTAACTATCAATGAAGCGTATTTGGATAGAAAAAAACTGGATTTTATCTATATAAAAAGAGTTATGGTTACATCACGATATTTTCTTCCGCCGAACGCTCAGGCACATTCTACTGAATCTAATACGTAGACTCGATTCTACGTTAATTGTTGCGTTATACGAGCTTACTACCACTGTACCGTTTCAAATAGTAAACCAATAATTGAATTGAGAAATAAATACAATTATCACGAACAGTTGAAACCGATAGACAACGTTCGAAAAAACATTGCACATCAATAAGAGATTCAATGATACTGATAGAACAGTTGGAATTAACAATTATTTATCATCAATTTCAAAAGTATTAAGAGAAAAATCAAGTAACAACAACAAATATATATTTACCTTTTAATATTTATAGTCTGAAAATAATAGGTTTTTTGTTATTAAATTCGCAATTGGAACTGACCGATGCATTGTTACTTAGCACAAAAACTTTTTTACAATACGACAATAATCCGGGACGCGGTTCAATAGCGATTTATCAACACAATGCAATGCTTTTTTTGTCGGTTTTGCGCACGCGGCTGACAGCTGAATGATCTCGAATGAAAATAGCGCACTTTATGGACTCGTTACATAAAAACGAAAACACAATTTGACTTTGTATGTTGTCTAAATATTATTGCTTTGTAAGTATGCAGCTAGATCAATTCTGTTATCTATACGTTTATTGAATTGTCTCGATCATGCATCGTTAACGGTTAAAGAGCATGAAAATGCCCTAAATATATAAAGGGTATACGTACAAATAATAATCGTAAATAAGTATGCCACGTAGATGGATATCGTACTGCGTTTCAATTCACATTCACACACTTCAACATTTTAAGTTCTCTACTATACAACAAAACAATCAAAAAGAATTGTAAACTTAAATAGACATGAAGTAAAGGAAAATTTGACAAGTTGTCTACAAGGCTTAGATTAACATAGAAACCGAAAAATTAATAGATCATGTAGACATATAATAATGGTGAAGGATGACGAAATGATTTGACGCGACGCGTCGCCATTCTGTGGCCATAATGGGGCTATCAATAAACAAAAAGAAACATAATTACATTTAATGTCATTTAATTATTATTTTTTATTTTGAATCTTATTATTTTTGAATCTTATTTTGTATTTCAAATAAATTATTATTATTATTAAAGCTATAAAATTTGCTAATTAGAACCTATATTGTGGAAAACTAAATTTTCTAGTTAGTTTGACTTCTTCACATAAATCGGAACCATGCTCACAAGATATAATTGGCATATGCACCAGTAAGAATATCATATTTTAACTTATATTTATAATTATTTTAGACAATATTTAATATGTTTAAAGTTCTTGAAGTAATAAGAAATAAGTAATTTTAATGATAACTAATCAAAAACAAAATTTTTAGAACACCAAAATATATAACAGAATAAAAATAAAAAACGAAGCTGGAACAAAAAATAAAACAAAATTCACTATCGTGATTCAATTTACATTTCAATTAATTCACACATAAAGTATATTTTATGTAACATCTTTCAGCGGTCAGTGTTCGATATCATACATAATTAAATGCTATATTTATTTGCAAGTTATAAAATACATTTTCAATGTATATGAAGACTGGTTTTTAACATCAGTATAATAATATTTTTTACCTACCACAGAAACGCCGCTTTCCTCAAACTAAAGACAGTGTGTAAAATTAAAAATCATTGCATCGATAACTGTTAATTTCGAAAGTGATGCAACCGTGCATTTATTGTAAGGACAGAGTGCCTCAATCGACACACCGTTAACTATAAACAAACGGAAGAAAATGTCGATACCCCCTCTAATAATCATAAACCGTGCGTCAGTCAACATCTCGGTGCCACCGACCCGGCACAATTACAATAATTGAATCAGGAAATCGTTCCCCTCCTCAGCTGAGTATAAATAAATCAAAAGGGCTCTCATCGTCCAGCTACCGGTCGCTCAGTGCAGTGCCTTATTTATTTAGACTCTGCGCACTCGATAAAAAAACTTACTCTCAACGCAAACGTACCAATTGTAATCATAACCAGCTGCGTGCATCGTAGAAACTTGTGAATATTTGGTCGCGCAGTGCTACTCGGAAAGTTTCCCGATGGTAAATGTTAATGTTGTCAATATCAAGGACGCATGGAAGGCACCCATTCGGTCAGGAATAAATCCCGGCGCACATATTTGAACTCGGAACACCTGGGGCCAAGCTTCGGGGCGACAAAATCATTATTCATCCCCATAGCGAGCGGCGAGGTGGCTCGTATAAAAACAGTTGAATACAAACGAATTTTCATAGGTTTTTAAAAAAAAATTTGCATTGGCGAGAAAGGGCAAACTAAAATGGATATTATTAACAATTTTAGAACCACGTTACGTGAGTTTTATAGAATAGAGGGATATATTTATCTGTAGGTAATTTATTTTAATATAAGTACTTTTAATATGTCGATTACTCATAAAAATAAAACAATAGGAAAACAATGGAAAGCTGGCGTAAACGCCAGGTTAGTGCTAGGGGGATTAAATGTTAACTTTCTACTTTACTGAACATATTTTAATTTATTCTTCTTCAATACACAAGAGTACAACGACGAAAATAAATGCTTTAGGCATTCCATAGGTGATGTAGATAGTAGATATAAAAGAAGATTTTTAAATCATAATAAAATATACGTAAATTAGGAAATATCTGATATAAAAAATATCATATACATAGATATATAGATAGAAATATTTATAACATTAGGAATTTTTTGAAACAAATTTAATTATAATTATTGAAATCAGTACTATGATTATCTACATAAATATTACTATATAAACAGAAAATGTGATTTTGATTAACAGTCATTCGATACTCCGTTACGATATTGCTGAATCCGATATCCGATCCGATGAGAACAGCGAAATTTTGCATCGGCCGCGGGAGTCAACTTTCGCCAACAAATATGGCCGTGGCGAGTTATATTTCGACATTTTATTGACAGGGCTAGTAGGATATGCGTGGCCCACTCTCGCTTTCAATCCAATTAAAGATATTTTACGAAATAAATTTTATTTATATTATTATTCTAATTATATTCGTAGAATTACCTTCCAAGTACTTTTCTTAACCCCTTGAGCACTTACCTGGCGTTTACGCCAGCTTTCCATTGTTTTCCTATTGTCTTATTTTTATGGGTACTCCACACATTAAGTATTATACCGCGAAGATTGTTTTTTTCTCCGGTGATAAAATTAATTTAAATAAGGAGGATACAATCAGAATACACAAATAATAGCTCACCACATTGTTATGAAAGCATAGCATAGTGGTAGTAGGGCTTTATCTAGTTGCTATCATTCTCAAAATTACTAGCAATACTTATAAGCCTGTTCCGGTAGCGTTATTTTAAGCACTAGTATAGAATAGACCATTTTTAGTATAGTTATCTTGAGCTTAACGTATACTAATATAACAATAAATTTATATACTAGCTGCATGTCCGTGGCTGCGTCCGCGTTTCTTATGTTCTTCACTGCGTTTTAATTTTTTTTATACGGAACCCTAATTATTTTCCTATAAACTCTTTAATTTTAAGATAAAGTAAATATATTTATCAACCGTAAAAAAATGAGAAAGAATGTCTGGTTATACCATCGTTTTCAGATATCCGTCATACAAATTTCACGAATAAAATAAAAAAACTTTCTTTTTACTCTTATAATTGATTTTTTTTTCAAATCTGTCCACGTTTGGAGGAGCAATCTGGGGGAACACGAAATGGTAGTTTCGTCTATTTCGCATAGTTGTGATAAGCCTGACCTGCAGTTCTTCCTTTCGTGCTTTGGAACTCTTTCATTGAGACGCAACGTGATAGTAACACATCTCTGAAATACCTATTCATTAAAAAAATACCAACCGCTATTCCTTCTAACTATAAACTCTTTCAATATAAAAAGAAGAAAAAAAAAAAAATAAAAGGTGTCATTTGTTTACCTACATATCATTTATATATTTTTTTTAATATATTGCCTTGTAATACAGTATAATAAAAAACATTTTTGCATAAGATAGTACAAATAAATATGAAATAAGATTAAATATTAAAATATATTTCAATTGAACAACAAGTTTAATATTAAATAATAATTAATTTTTAATATACTGTTTTACAAGGTAATGTATTGAAAAATAGAATTTAACTCTTGAAAATGAAAGTTGTAAAAGCTATAAAGAACTATGTATTCTCTACCAATTATTATCGTACAACGTATACCAAACCCATGATGAGTGCATAACAACACATATAACGACATAACAATCTGTTACGAGGGTCCAGATATCAGATATATAATAAAGTTATCCGTAAAACAACGTCGACAGCTCATAAAGATTTATGAAAGAGCCCGTCCATAAATATTTTACCATCAAGTGCTTTCCATACTCTCTCGAGATCAAAGCTGTTTTTCTTTACTATATAATATGTATGTTCCATTATAACTATGCTTAAGGTTATAGCAAGGAATACTTAAGTAACGCTTAGTGGAAGTCAACGCCACAGTATAATAACAAACTGTCAGTGAGTTAAAGTAAAGTTTGGACGTTCTAATAAAAACCTCAGGATTTTGTAGTCAATAGAAATTTGCAAGTTTTTTTTTTCAAAAAAAAAAAAAAAAACGTTGGCTTGTTACTCACTCACAAGAAAAGTATCAAGGTTAAGGTATAAATTAACTTATATTCAACATTCTTTACGACGAGCTATGTGAACAATAAGTAGGAAATCTATTTTATTTTTGTTAGGAATAGTACGTATTTCTGTTTGATAAAAAAAATTAAACAAAATGAAAGTTACATGACTGCTCCTACAACCATTGCAAATTACTTTTTTTAATAAATAACTTAAAATATTAGACACAAAATGAAATTATAATATAATTTATTGCTATTATATGATGTTTAAGTAAAGTCATAAATGCATTTAAATGAGATAGTTGAAGTTAAAACTGCTTTATAAACAAAAAAAAGTATTTCATTTGTCTGCATTATCTTTTTTCGTAAACGGTTGTTTAAATACATACATTTTATTTGATGGTGCTTTAGGGTAAATTAATATAACGATAAGTACATAGACTGAATAAACTCATCACATTCAATGATAGTAACATACCTTTTTTTACACTGAATAGGCTTAGTAGTGCTTTGATCACAATCTCAGCTCTCAGTGGTCCAGGATGGTAAACACACTAAACTTAGAGGTACTAGTTCTCAAGTGATGCTGCCGGAACACAACCATTGGTATTTGGCGACAGGTTTTCAAACTTGAGGGTGGTAGCTACCCAGGCGAGCATCATTAGAAAATGCCCTACCACCATGCTATGGTTTCCTCACGATGTTTTCCTTCACCGAAAGCTCAGGCCGATTTTAAAGTCGGATTGGTGGGGATCGAACCCGCGCCAATTGACGCGGAATCCAGCCACACTACCCGCTGCGCCATCCTAATTTATACCTAATGGTATAATCTGATTGATCGCGTAATAAACCTACGCAAGCCGATTAAATTGCCGACATTTTATTTTGCATTATAAATTCAATAATGTAGATAAATAAAATTGTAAATTTCATTATTACCGATAGCAAACCACTATTAAAGAAATACACTATGACTTCGATATCTATCAAGTAATATCTAACATGTTTTTACTACAAAAATACTCTATTCCATAAACGGATGAATTGAGATAGACTTGGATCAATCATTCGCATAGCAAGCATTTTATTGTGGAATAATCAAACAGAATGAGTTCATACAAGTAAATGTTAATTTTAAAATGTCAATTAAAGTAAAACTGATATTACCTGTTGGAAATTTATAGAAGGCATCGTACTATATATTATATATAGTTTAGCAGTTAATTTATATTTTAATTGAAATGTTTGACAATATTATATAAACATTTGGTCATAGACAGGTAACAAATTAACGATTTGGATGGGACTTTTTTTGGTAGATAGCTGAAGTTACTCCAGTTAACTTAGGGTACTTTTAATTTTGCGGCAGGCGGCTCCGGGGGGTTTAGTGGGTATTTCTGGCACTTCTCGCCGTGTGAGTTCCACGCTGGTGTGGAGACGTCCCTCCACACCTACTAACTTCACTGGGTGGATTCGTTCTTTCCAGTGAACTTGGTAGGGGTAGTGCGTAAATGCATTCCTCTCATCAAAAAAAGGGTACTTTTAATTTTCGAAAATAATTAGGGTTCCGTGTAAAAAAAATAAAACTCATAAATATTTGAATAAAATCCGATTCAATGCAGTTTGATAGGCAAGTGCTATAATTTATGAGAAATATTTTTACTTTATATTATTACCTATTATTATTATTTTTTTAAATAACTAGGGTTCCGCATAAAATAATTAAAACACTGTGAAGATTATATGAAACGCGGTTGCAGCTGCAGGTACACAACTAGTATCTAATAAGTTCTGTCCTCACGAAATGCAATATATTTCTTAATTAACTGTGTACTCGCGGCTGCACCCGCGTTTCATATATTTTTCACCGTTTTAATTTTTTATACGAGACCATAATTATTTTATTAAAACAATTTTAGTATTAAGTTAAAGTAAAAGCATATTTTAATTTCTAAAGGTTGTTCTTTGGTGGATCATTATGTGGACAATGTTCGGAAATGACACACCTCTCTCTTTGTACATCCGCTAAAACGATTGTAGCTACCATTCAATAGTCTTTTTATAAAAAAATTATCGATATTTAAATAAAAACAAGTGTCTTGCCATCTCTTTACGTTGACTCGGTTGTTTTTTTCGAACCAGCAGTAGTAGTATTTTGACGTCCATAAGCGCCTTTTCCAGGACTAAATTGAATAAGCCTATAATGTTATCCGCATTACTTTTTCTTTACATTACTAAATGTACCAAAAATTGTGTGTTGATAAATTAGTCTATGATATAAAAAAGAATCATGTAAAACAGATGTATGGTTTTCTTGTTATAATAATTGATAGGCATAAATCCAGTTAGGCTACTTTAAGTATTTCTTTGAGGTATAGTAGCTTTAAATTAACCCACAAAGTAGAAATTAAAGTAAAGAAACCATAATCGATTCTAAATGTTTCTGTTTTTAATTTTTATCCATACCTTTTTTTTCAATATTTCTACGAACAAGATAAAACGGAAGACAAAAACAAATAAAATATCGAATCACATTTACCGATCGTTGAAAACGAGCTCTGCATGTAACAACAGGCAGTGCAAGTGACATAAAATAATATTTAAAAAAATGATTTCCATAAATCAGTGACGACCGCACATTATCCTCCCTGGTAGTAGAGACGAGCGAAGCGATTCGCTCCTAGCTTTTTTAATACCCTTGACAAATTATAGAGTCGTATATCATCAAATACGCTACAAATAGAATGGTATAACTTAACTTACCTTATATATTCGTTGTTGTTATATAAGGCAACTAACTTTTTAAATAGAGAACCAATTAAAGATTTATTTCTATATATGATTATTTTTTTAACCGACTCCAAAATGGACGAGGAGATTTTTTTTGTATTTTTGTTACTTGATTTCTTCGTCATTTGTGGACCCGATTTGCCAAATTTTTCCGATTCTATAATTAACGAAGCAGATTAATAAAGCAAAATTTTGTAGTTTGTTCTTTTGAAGTCGGTTTTTTTTTAGTTCAAAAAGCTTTTTTTATGTATAGATATATTCTCAGGTCAGGTTTTATTATATATACTATTAGATTACATAATATATGAGACGAGGGATGATGATTGCTAATGAGTAAATTACGAAGACTGACGCTTTAATACCAATCTAATAGTTTTAATAGAATGCCATCTTAATAGTAGAAGTGTAACATGTATAATATAATAGTCATAAAAGAGTAATGGTAAGGGGAATAAAGAGCCAAAGTAACAGATATTTCCCGAAGAATTGCCGAACTTAAGTGGTAATGGGCTGAGCACATTACTCGTAGAACTGATGCTCGATGGAGCCATCAGGTTATCTAATGGCTACCACGCACCGGAAGACGTAGCGTGGGTAGGCTAGGTGGACCGACGATCAGGTGAAGGACGCGGGAATCCGCTGGATGCGAGTGCCATCGAGACCTTTAACGTCTCGTTGATGGATGAATCGTCGATGATTTCTTTTCTTATGCGATGTAGTATTTATTCACAAATCTGTATGGTACAATCGATAACAATGAGAATAGTGTATTCATTCGATAAAAACATTAATACCTGCACGTTTTCTAGCTATGCTTTACAAAAAGCTCCGCGAAATGACTACACTTCATCTGATATTCAGTACAGTCTATGAACGATATCCAGCGATACATAAGAATCTATCGACAGTCACCATCATCATGCCGGCTTATATCTAACACAGCTAAAATTTATAGACAGGTTTAGAAATACTTCAACAGGAATTTTAGTTATTGCGAATGTTTAATATATTTTTGAAATAAAATAGTAAAACATATTTAGTGTCTCAAGTTATAAAATATCGAATTTCTATACAATCATTAACATCTTAAAATATAAACTTTTTCAGCATACTTACTAGGAGTGCACAACAGCAATATATATTGGGTCCGTTCATTGGGAAGCGTTTGGGTTTTTGTTTATTATGTCTTAGGTGATCTGAATGCTGATTACGTAAGCAATATTTACTTATTATTCATAGGATTTTTTTTTCATAATTATGCCTATACTTACAGAGTTATGGGAGGGTATGAATTTTGCTTATTATTGCTGACGAATGATCACTATTTTACCTACGTAATATTTTTACAGCCCCATTATATAAAAAAAAAACCCTTACTACTAATATTTCCAGCATCGATATGTTGATAAGTCAGTCGAAACTTTAAAATACGGCTAATTAACATCATAATTCTCATGCCCTATTCCCAACTCACTTGGGCTCGTCGCAGTATGTTTTTATCTTCCATTCGTCCCTATCAGCCGTCATCTCTTCATTAATTCCTTTTCCTTTCATATCATTTCTTACACACTCCATCCACACTTACTTTGGCCTTTCTCTACTTGTCCATCCCTCCACGCACATATTCATCACTATTTTACCTATATGCGTTTCCTCTCTTCTTATAACATGTCCATACGACGAGAAACGAGACCCCTTCAACTTTTCTATCTCTCAACTATTCTATCTATCTATCTATTCTATCTATCTATCTATTCAACTCTCAAACACCCTCTAATATACTATATCCAACGGCTAATTAATATAACTACCTTATAATAATGTCATTACACGAAGAGCTACTAAGAGTTACTAAAAGGACCTACACGATCTACGTTTATCTCGCGACATCAAAGTGTCAAAGCCCGTCGTCTCAAATAAAGACTTGTATTACAATTTACCTTTCTGTAGGGACTGTGGTGACTTTATCCATTTTATCTTAATTAAGCTTCGCTGCAACTTCGTTTTATGTTTTATTCGATTTTCATTCAAGAATGTCCGTTGATTAAGATGGGGTTACCGTTCCATCTTATACGAGTTATTGGTAGAAATATATTTAGTATAAAGTTGTTGTTACATATTATTGCGCTTTAAGATCTATATTCTATAATACTTATAAGAAAACTATAAAGGAACAAAATCTGTAAATTAAAAATATTTGAAAACATACCACTCAAGGGAACTATAAAATCAATGATAGAACACATTTCTATGATTTGCAAAAGCAGATTTAAAAGGATGTCTATTTTGTACTAACTGCTCTCCGCGATTTTACCCGCATAGTTCTCGTTCTCGTGGGATTTTCGGAATAAAAACTTAAGTTAGTTAAGTTAAGTTTAGTTACTTAAGTTAAGTTGCTTCTCGCTAGTTGAAGGATGACTGGAGGGAAAGTCGTGGTACACGTTGAAAGCTATCTATTAACTGATTCTTATATGATTAATTAATTGATTATGATTATGATTTTGATTATTTGATGCTTATTCTGAGGACGTATAGTGAAACTTAAATTCTAAAAGATCCCTCGGTAGTCGTAGGGCTTACAGTAACTACGGTGGTCAATCAGAAACATGCAGAGTGCGAGCGAGACGGGACACACGGACTTCTCTCATACGAGGTATTAAATATATGTAACCCGTGCGCCCGCGGCTCGCGCTAGTGTGCCGTTAGATGTTGATGAGGTCTCTACAAGTTTATTCGTTCCATACAAAAACACAAATCTTTTCTCTTTATAATATTCGTGTAGTTGTAGATGAAGTCCTATGTATGTTTAATTTATTATCAAAACTACGAATGGGGTATTTATATTTTATTGATATCGTCGTTTTATAAACACGGAATTCCACGCGGATGGAGTTGCGAGCGTAGCTAGTTTTTAAAATAATTGAATTCTTGTTGACATCTCAGCTACCTAGTTACTTATCGTAGTAATGTACCTACCTAGGAAAGGATCTCTCTCTATTCAGATTTGATGGAGATTTGCAATGCAAATGCATACCTAAGTTAAATAAAGCTTTTTAGACTTTTTTAAATTTTAACAGCAAGTTCACTCCCGTTTATTAGCTTTTGTCAATTAATTCTAGGAAAAAGTACTCTATGGTCGTTTCTGTATTTATGATAACGTGTATGCAATATATCATGATAATCGGTTAAGTTGTTAAGGGTTGAAAGCGTAACAAATAAACATAAATAACATAAATAAACACATTCACATATTAATATAAGATGGGATAGACCCGATATATTATTAATCTCCCGACTACCATCGACTTCCTTAGAGACTAATACTAAACTAAATTAAAAGTTTCACAATTCCAATTTCTAATTTCAAAACATCAGCACTAAATAGAACTAGTTAAATATCTCTCTAAGACCTCTTAGGTGCAAATTGTAATGGGTTTAAAACACTTTAATGTTTCGTACATTGTTTCGTACCATGAAAAAATACTTAATAAGAAGAGAGAGTGATGATTGATAAATAAAATAAATAATGCATCAAGTTAAGTTGAACGCTTGTTAAAAATAGATACAGAAAACAGTTTAGCGTTAACGATGCGTTTAAATCCGTTTAAACTAAACAAAATCACGGTAATGTGATTCAAGCGTCTGATACATAGCTCCCAGCAGCAGATAGAAAGGTAAATCACGGATATTTTCCTAGCGAAACAGACGCTCTGAACTGGAAAACAGAAACTACATATGTGTTCGTTGTACAAATGCGGAACGAATAAGGTATACAGCACACACTGCAAACAAAATGAATTTTTTTCTAATTGGATTTTATAATATACTAGAAATACCTGAGATTCGGCTCGCATGTAATATCCTCTCTTCGCAAAGAATGCGAAGGTGGTAATTTTTGTGTCGACATATTTTAAAAAAGAATCATATAGCTACATTGATACAGTGGTTCTGAAAATATGAATCAACTAACTGATACACAAAGAGTTATACTATAAATAAAATGCAAACAATCAGTGATACACATTGCAAAGGAGTAAAAAAAAAAAAAAAAAAAACACTATCGACATATTGGTATGGAAAAAGTATTTATCACTAAACTAACCTTGGCGCACATAATACGGAGGTACATAGGTCCTGTAAGGAACCGTTTTTTTTAAATTATTATTATTGAATAAAAATGTAGGACATAGCTAAGTTCAAAATTGCGCGGAGTTTTTTACAGTCAGGTAACGGCCAAACCAAGGTCCATACCAGCTCAATAAACATGCGTTTGCATTCTTCTTTGAACGTTCTTTCACCTTCTTTAGAAAAAACTGTTTTAAATGTTTATTTTCATATTTTTTTATTATATTTGAAATTATTATGTCTGATTTTTACATCCATTAGCGCTCCTAGGAATACTTACGTACAATTTCATCATATAGTTTATTCATAATTTTAACATATTATTGGCTGCGTAAAATTCTATTATTTATCTCTGAGCGCCAACACTTAATGCCATCTAATGCTTGGCATACTGTAGCAAGTTGACGGATGACGTCATAGCATTGGTAATCCGAATCTCTAAGTTTATGCCCTAACTTGAATCTCTTAACGCCGCTAAAAAAGTTTTCACTTCAATACATAATAAAGGAATTTTTCAATATAAGACCTAGTGCAATTTACTTATGTACTTGATTATCTCTTGACATCATAGCCATTGCACACGGATCTATAAATCCTTAATGCATACATACACAGAACCCCGCTTATGGATGAGTTGAAATATCTCCACCTTTCATTATACATAATATAAGGGTAAGGGTCCTTATAAATGTTTTAGTCAATAATAAAACTCATGTCAATTAATAATGGTTTTCTTATCAGTAATAATTAATTTGAATTCCAAAACAACAAACGCGTTATCAAATGTGATATAAGTATGCTTTTCTAAAGCAGTCGCAAAATGTTGTACCGCACTGCACCCGACGCACGCTGCGATGTGAAAATAATTCATGTAGTTGAAGAAGGAAAAGCTCCCGATTTTGCCGCTACATAAATCCAAAGCGACTCGGCCCTAAAAGAGTTATAAGCAGCGAATCACAATTTCCCATTCGGTCAGCTATATATTTTCTCTTGGAGGTTATGTTAGTAGCTATGTAGGCAGTTTATCTAATTTATACGGCCTAATATAATTTATCTTAAACTAGCTTTTTTTTTATCCACCTCTGTGTTGTCTGGAGACCGCGGTACCGAACTGGCATTGACCGCGGCCCACCTACAGCTGACTCTTATGAGCCCCCTCCTAACTCCTTGAAAGAATTAAGCACTCGTCATCGTGCTATCTCTATCGTACCGCTGACGCCGCCTCCCTCCCAGTCTTCTCCTTCTCCATAACGGAGCCTCTGGGTCTCTTTCCCGTAATTTTTCAGCTTCCTCCTTTGCTGCCATTACCACCTCACAATATTCCTTTACGGCATCCCATGCCCTCTCACTGCCAATCATGGCAGCAATTATGCTTGGCAGTGAGAGGTCATTGCCCACTACCCCAACCAATATCTTAAACTAGCTGACCCAACAGACTTTATCTTGACTTAACTATGAATATTGAAGTCGAATTGTATAATCCATTCGAAAAATATTATTCCAAAATATGTAGCACCAATAAATGGTAGATTAATTATTTATGTAATTCCAACCAATGCATCTGTTTTAAACGATATTTGCAGTGTGCATTCTGTCAATCACGCCAACTGTCAAACAACTTCGACAGTTATGTTGAACCCTATAAGGTTTACGTTAGAAAAGTTAATATGGTTGTTACATTTTCTAAGTTTATGCGCAATTTTCCTAAAAAATTTTAATGTAAGAACCTTCGCCGCTGTATAAGAAAACATGAAAAAAAAGATGAATAAAATCGGTAAAGCCGTATCAAGTTATAGCGTGACTAGAAGAAATAGGAGTTCATTTATATATATATATGTATATGTATGTTACTTTTAATTTTCAAACTTATATTAATTAACTTTTAGCATGAACACAATAAATAAAATAGTCAACGTTTTAATCAACACATTTTTTTCGGATCGAAAATAGCACGTTTGCACTTTTGTGTTCTAGTCTGAATATTGCAGTTAGATAACCTACACTGTTTACAAACACAAAATTTACTTTGAAAGTTAATCCACAATAATAATATTACCTTAACAGCATTATTTCCACAGATAATACACGAATACTAGAGATTATATCAACAGATTGTTTTAATTTTATACTAACTGTCTGCCCGGGACAGCACCGCGTTTCAGCGTTTTTCACTACGTTTTAATTTTTTTATACTGAAACCTAACTATTTTTCTCAAAAAAAATTAGTACTAAGATAAAGTAGAAATATTTCTCATAAATTCAAACACTTGTCAATAAAACTGTGCATTGAATCGGATTTTATTAAATTATTATGAGTATTAATTTTTTAATGCGGAACCCTAATTTTCTTCGAAAATCAAAAGTACCCTAAGTTTCGTAAAGCTATCTACCAAAAAGGTCCCGTCAAAATCGGTCCAACCGTTGCGGAGATTACCCAAAAGAAACAGACAGACCTGTGAAAATTGCAAAAATTGCATTTAGTAATAAATTGTTATGTTGACATTACAAACAGACACTTCAATTTTATTTATTGTATGGATAAGGTCATGTGCTGCAAGAACTGTTAAAATCTGCTTGACTATGTACCTATTATCAAGATTCTAAAGAAAGTTGCCGCCAGTGGCCACTAAATATCCAATATTATTAATTAAAATATCCTATTTAATTGTTTGTTGTAATTTTTAAACACAAACACACAACACGTTTTACATTATTATTACATTAAGTTATTGATAACTAACGGGTCCCAGGGGCGAGCAGTAAAAATGTTTAATAAATTTAAATATATTAATGAAGTTGATAATAAAGAATCATTAATACTGTTAATACACGTTCAGACCGGACCGCGGACATGGTACGACGGGTAGCCGAGGTTATCAGTTGCCTAAATAGGGATGGGAATCCTTTCCAAAAAATCGACTTTAGAATCGATTCGAATCTAAGCTTGATGAATCGATTCAGAAAACACCAAGGTTTAAAAGATCGATCTTTCAAACTAATAAAGTTTCGATTATTATAGTATCCTTTTTGTTTTCTATGATATATTATAATTGTGTTTGTAAATAGGTAAAAATAAAACAGTTCAGTGTCATTTTTCCGTAGTAAGTTAGGCGTTCTTCTTTTTTTTTTATTTGCTATTGAAGACGTTTAGTGCTGTTAATTTTTTTTTATTAAAAACGGTTTTTTTTGAAATAAATGATGATTGTAGTCTAATTTCGACCAATTAAAGAATAACATTTTCGAATAAAAATTCACATAAAACAAGTCTAAAAAAGATTGATCTCTTAGACCTCGATGTTTTGTGAATCGAATAAAAAAATCGATCTATTTCAAAATTTTTATACTTCATCCCTACTGATAACTTCGACCGCCCGCCAAACCATGTACGCGATCAGGTCCGTAATTAACAGCATTAAACAGAATTGAGAATGATAACAGTTAATTGTAGTATGTAAATATTTCTTTGTTCGGTTTTTAAGTTATACCAACATTTTACAACAAGTCAAAAGGTAGGTAAACATGAAATGAAACTGAAATATATATTTTTTTCTGAAATTTGAGACATTTAAGTATTTTACATCTTTAAATATTTTAGTATTATTCATTTAAGCGATGATTGTTTCGTGGTAGTGTGATGCAGTGTCGAGGGGCATAGGTTAGAAAGCGAAGCTTGAGGTCTCGGTGAAGGTTGTAGAGCATTTTTTAATACCCGATTTACCACTCTCACGTTTGAAAATGTGTTGCAAAGCATCCGAATCAAATAAAACCAGGAGTAATGCGTATAATCGAAAATCCGGATAATCGATTTCAAAGTCAAATCAAACAATAATTAAATTTAACTACTTTTTTAGTATAGAAAGGGTTTTTCATACGTCATTAAGACAATATCCTTTTCATGACTTTACGTTGCTAGATTCCATTTTCATTCACGAGCGCGCAGGTGAATTTCAATATGGCATCAGAATTATTTTAGATATCTGATATCGTAGAAGTTCCTACACCATACATTTGCGCCAATTTACTCCCAGATTCACCATTTTTTGAACTCTTAATTATCTTCACTTTGTCATTAAGAGATAACACTACTCTTTTTTCGCCTAATATGTCGATTACTCATAAAAATAATAGGAAAACAATGGAAAGATGGCGTAAACGCCAGGTTAGTGCTCAAGGGGTTAAACATTATAGATTTCGAATACAAAATGTAAACAGACATGAAAACAAAAAATATAAACTATCAGTTGAACGCTATGAAATAAAATGAAACAATAGCAAACACTATCACGTAACAATTAATGAGAGCAGGAGCACAATACACGTCGGAGGCGGGAAAAAAAACTCGTAGTAACATGTCTCGTTGCGCCATCAGATCATTTCTAAGTCGGTAATTAGAGCCGTGAAGAATGAGTCCGGATAATCGGGATTCTACTGTAATAAGAGCCTGTTCCTGTAAGTTACCTGTAAGTTGAACGTGTTTACCATCTCGGACCACAGCGCCACTTAATTCGGATCTAAAAAACAATGCGGATATAAAAAAGGAGTGTAAGGCGCTGTGTTGTTAGGACGAATATGATAGCTTGCAGGTTTGTTTGCAGTTCAAAGAGCGACAAAATCACTCTCTTTAGAGCTTTTTGTACCTCCATTACACGTGCAGCCTGTGGGTGAACTATACGCAACAACGGTACAGCGCCATACGCGCCCAATATAATAATGCTTTCAGGGTGTTGCTGGGGTTTTCCCGTTTCTGTACTACATCAACAATGTTCGCAGAAGCGCGGGATGACTGTTTCTATACCACCATGAAGAAACGATGTACATTCCTTGTACGGCGAGTACGAGTCATTCCTAGCACTATGTTGAAGGTATTTGCGTCAAGGTTCGATTCAGATACCCGAATCACGATACATATGATTAGAAGTCATCCTCGCTAGTAGGTATAAGCATGGGTATATTTATAGGTACAGGTATAGGTATAGGCACTACAATGCCATGACGTTGTATTTCGCTGGCCACATGTTTCTTGTAAATTTATTTGGACTGCACCGCATTAAGGGTGTGTTTTATAAGTAATGGATTATAAGCATAAGATTGTAGTAGTTATTTACAAAAAAATTGTATAATTATAATTGTAAAATTTTGTAAAATCCAGTGTTAGTATATTCCATAATGTTGATTGAAATAAATGATTTTATTATTATTATTAGTATCATGTGAAATTATAGTCAAATTGTCTAAGGTGTAATCAAAGAGCAATTAGATCCTTTAATTATTTATTTACAAATTCTAAAAATGTGTAACTTCTCCTTGATATAAACTTTCCGTGTACAAAGTTTCATCAAAATCAGTCAAGCCGTTTTGAATTCTGAACTGGAATCTGGACACACAGACGAAAATATTTTTTAATGTCAGATTCGGCTAAAATAGACATTTGATACGAAATAAAAAATGTACAGACAAAACTTTAGTTTTATTATTAGCATAGATATAGGTTTAGTTTTGTACCCAGTAGGTGTATACTTGCACCCAGTAGTCTACAGAAGGATTTTGTTACCGTAAAAAAGCGCCGTGTATACTCTGTACATTTCGTTGTTAAGAGGATATCCTCTAGCATATGCTAGCGGCATTTATTTCATACGTGCGTAGTCCCCTGTTTCTTCCATGGATATTATGGTAAATATTTGTATACTAAATAATATATATCCACCACCGCCCGTACGTTTTGATTTTTCCCATAACAGACTACTATGAACTGATGTTTTTGTCTATTTTGCATACGGTCAAATCCTTTCGTGTTGTGTAACTCTTTCTTTGGAGCGCAACACAATTGCAATCGATTTCTGAAATACCTACTTTTTTTATCTGTCGCCGATCGCATCTCCTCTTAAGCTAATCGTAAGAGGCGAATTTTTCTGTATACTTTTATTTATTTTTATTTATTTATTAGAGAAATCAACAGCTCTTAATTACATATTCACTAAAATAATTATTAACATATTGGATTAGCCAAAGACGATTTCTAAATTTACTTAAAAAGATAAACAGTAAAATCTAAACGAAACACCTATAATAATAAAGAAAGAAGTTTTTTTTAAGAAACATATTATCAGGTAAAAAGAATCCTTATATTAATTCATTTTCATTGTTTGAAGTAACGAATTTAACAAAAAAAAATTTTTAGTTTAAATTTAATTAAATTAAATAAAATAAAATTAAATTAATTAATTTTTTTTTAGTTAATCTAGAAAATCCCACCAAAGCCACTAGCTATTTCGTAGTTTTAAGATTAAGCACCGTGTGGTGCCGGGTTAATAATAGTACCACCCCATATCTTCCCGTGGGTGTCGTAAAAGGCGACTAAGGGATAAACCAGGGGATAGGCAGCAGCACTCTCTGAGCACCAAAAACATCTACTGCGTTCGCCAACCCCTCAGTCAAGCGTGGCGATTATGGCATTTCCCCTCTTTATTTTTTGGGGGAGACCTATATCCAGTAGTGGACGCCTTTACGGTTGAATGGATGGATGGAAGATTTTAATCGAGTACCACAGGAATCGAAAATTACGCAACTCTCATTACACCAGCTATACGCAGGCTTGACAAACTAATACATAGTTTCAAATAAATTGATATTAGATCAACGATGGTAGGGAAAGTGGAACGCCGCGACTCACCGAGTGCCGACTTAATGAGAGAAAATATTTTCAATATAGCCCGGGAAGCGAAACGCTCGATTAAATTAAAATGTAAATACCTAGGTTGAATAATTAAGTTGCAAATAGTATGCTATATTATAATAAACGATGTTATTGGCAGTAGATAACAAATATACGAAGCAAATCATATACTTCTTAGGATAACTGTTGGATTTCGTTGTACATAAATCGTAGATGAAGAAAGTATGTGTATTTGTAAAGCTTTATTTTATTTGGCTTTAAGATTTTTTCTTAAATCTATTTTTCATATTGTTCTGCTGAACTAAATTTTTACTTTAAAACCACTTTTGTATTAAAATAAATAATAAAAAAGTATATTTACACATTTACACAACATTAGCATGACATGTAATATAAAATCATATACAAATATCGTTGACGTCACCAAAACCGTTAACGTATAAATTCAAATATTGATATACTGTATAAACTACAATATATTATTATATATTTCAAAACAAACAAAAAATAAAAGTAGCCAATATACGTTATCTAATTATTAAAACTCTTTGTATAATTAAAAACTTGTAAAACTCTTTGGCGAAACAATATTTTAAAGATAATAATAATTAAAGTGTACAACATACATTTTGATTTAGTGAAAGGTAAATAATAAGAAGCGAGTAGAGGGGAGACAGACTGATCCCTCATGAGTCAGTCATCAGTGCACCCTCTCCACACAGATCACACAGCGTAAACTGACAACCGTGGAACCACCCTCCCATCGCCCAACCGTGGAGTTTTATGTTTGCGCCCATTGTCCATAATAAAACACAGCCATTGTGCTGGCATGTGTAATTTAATTTTGCAAATCTAAATTGTATATATATCTTTCCATTGATATATGTGTATATCTCGGGGTTTTATTTTAATTTTGTGCAAACTAAACAATAAATTTTACTATCAATGACTTCTCTATCGTTTAAATTGTAAGACATAGAAATTCATATAATTCTCTGGCATAGGGGTTGTTTATATATTACGCAAGTATCAATTCAAGTATTAAGGATTTATTGTTTGCTATTTTTGAGGACATGAGGTCTGAAGGCGCAGGACCAGTAGTCGTGGAGATCTTTGTGGGAGATCTATGTCCAACAGTGGACGCGTTTCGATTGAATGGATGGAACCAAAAACTAGAAATATAATTTGTCAAAACGCACGTATGAAACAACATTAAAGAATAAAGAAATAATACTATATCACTTTGATATATTAACGACCATTAATAATGATGATTCTAAAATATAATCACATAAGTCTACGCAATAGATATAGTAGAATGCAACATGGCGCATACAACGCCTCAGGCTTATAAACAAACATCGATTTTCTACAATATGTGCATGATATATTGTATTAATATACAAAAAAAAAGTAAACGTTGGCTGAGATTTATTCATTTTAAAACGTATTATTTCCCTTCCCTATTCTATTTGTAGTAAAATAATATTGTTAACTTTAATAAAATTCGTGTATTTTTTTAAATTAATGTTTCACATTGATATTTATATGTTTACCTTTAATCATTTCATAGTACTGAAACTTATTGCTTACGAATTTATTCGATTTTTTTGTCATTTTTTACTAGTAGTGGGCAATTAAGCTACGAAGAGAGTTGGTGGTTTGTAACTAACCCGAAAAGATACCTGGTTTTTCTATATTTAACTAGTTTATAATATGGAAGCTCATTTTAGATAGACTTAAAAACCATAAGTGTTCCTTGATACTATCTTGTGACTTTGGTCAAATAAAAACAAACGTTGAGAAAAATGGATTCTAAATACTCAATATTGTATATGGTTTTAATAATTAATTCCTAATTTAACAATTTTGAATATTACAAAAAAAAATAATATAAAAATGAAACAAAGAAGTAATACAGAGAGCTAAAAGCACTGATCCTTTAATTACCCGAAACGTTTCATGCGAAAATGATTCTTATAACAACATTGTAAGTTCAAAAATCGTCGCCGTGTGGCAAAACTCGTGGATTTCCGTACAAACACGCCACCCCGCGACATGTGTACCTAATGACACGACACGCCAACCCTCGAGACGGGTGCAAAATGAGCGCACTTCAAACGTAACTCTCCCTACTAGTAGGTAGATAGAATCCAACACCCTACGAATGCATTTAGTTGCAGGTATGTAGATGTCTACGATTTCTCTTCTCAGACAAATTCGAATAGAGTTGTACGTATCCTCCGCCCTCCCCCCTATCCTCTATTTTAAGACGTGTGCGTTGCGTCACACAAGAAAAACTCTTTTCATGTGCAAACGGTTAGTCGGTTGTTGTGCTGAATAATGAGTGATGATAACATATCTTTTGAAAAACATTTCGAGAAAGTATATTTACATTTTTTGCTTCTTCAGAAATGGAGATGTTTTTTTGATAAATAAATAATAGATACATTCCTTTGTAATTATGTAAGCATTTAAAACATGGAATCCCTATAAAAAGAAAATTAAAGGCTTTTTGCTTACCTTGTTAGTTTGGAACAAATAATGCAACTAAATTTTAAAACACCCATGACCAACTGATTGACAGGTATTTTAATGTACATGTTTAGTTTTAATTATAATTCAAGCTTAGCTAAATGACGTCACATATATTGGATTCCCAAAGATTACTTATTATTAAAGAAAGGTTACTTATTCTTTTAAAAGAGAAAGTTAGGAAAAGATTTTGCTAAAAAGAATCTGAAACTAAAAAATGACGTCGTTTAATAATTAAAATGACGAACGAAATTATTTAATATAAAACTTTTTTAATCACCGTAACAAAACCGACTTCATAAAAATAAACTATAAAAATGTACTAAAAAGTTAATAAATAATTACTTTATTCAATCGATGCCAGCTGATGGATAATAAAGTGGTGTCAATGTATTCGCTAATTATTTTCGATTTTGATTAATTGTTCTTTAAAATCACCCTACTCCTTTATTTAGCTTATATGTAATTGTGATAAAAGTTTAGGCAGTTAGTTCCATTTGTAAATGAGTACATTCGTTAACTGTAGCTGGCACCTACTCCAAAATCGACCAAGTATATTAATAATTATTTATTGACTTTTTATTAAATATTTATACTTAATTCTTTTGAAGTCGGTTTTGTTTTTAATAAAAAAAAGGTTTTTTCCTACTTTTTAGTTTAAGTATGTACATTTAGGTATAGCTGTGAAGACTACTTCATAGCTTTGGAAACGAATATATGAAACACGTATAAGTGTACTATAATTTTCGAGGGCTTTTATCAATTTCCCTGAGTTCCTCTGAATAGATGACGATTTGGTGAAAATGGGACAACCTAGAAAGAGTACTTCTTCTGTTAAAAAAAATTTGCAAATCGGTCCACAAATGACGGAGAAATCGCGTAAACAAACATACAAAACAAAATACAGTCGAATTGATAACCTCTTTTCGTTAACAAGCATTTATTTAAATGAAAAATTTGTTTATTTACAAATACCGATGAATTGCCCGTAGACGTCAAACTAGTTAATGTCTGTATCTTGAAATCTTTACAGATTTCTTTAGCAAAACTAGCGGTCTATTTCACAATTTTTTAGTGTTTATTATAATTAATTTCATTAAAAAAAATATACATATTAAAAAAATATGTATGTGCATTAGATAACTATTAATACAATATTTCTATTTAGACTTTAAGTTAAACTTGTTTCTTTAAAATACGTAAATTTAATTGTGGTTGAATTTCAAAAAGTAATGCAGAAAATTATGAGAAAATACAACTTGACCATTATAGTAACAATTGTGCGAATGTACAGAGATCATAAGTCAGAGATTCATTAGCATAATAAATATCTACACTGGGTACTTTAAGCATAGTATCGTCGAGACTGTCTAGATCCCGGAACAACAATTTGTCTCGAGCACCTCTGTAGTCTTGTTCACGCTAATTTCCATTTTACAAATTGTTTACAATGAAGTTTTGAAAGTTGTTAACAGTGTTAAGCGCACAGTTACCGTTTCAGTAACAATGTAGACACTTTGTCAAATGTCTGCCTATTCAATAAATATTTTGTTGTACGACCGATTTCATTTGCATTAATTTTTTAATCTCTTTTTTTTTTTAAGTGAGTAAACTATATACTACATGTTTAAAAACGGCTGTTGTTCTATATATAAATTGATTTTACTTCCGTAAAAGTCGGTTTCAAATAATTATTGTTTTAATTTTGTTTTTTTTTTTTTTACCGAGAGTTTAAATATTAAATGTTATGTTATTATAAACTTTTAAAGTTAAGATATTCTTGTATAAAATTCCAACCCTTTTTATAATTACTGTGCTCCAGGTATCGATTCTTATTTGTGATAATTATAAATTACCCTTTAATTTGGTTTTATTTGAAGATTAATGTTTATTCACAATTTATTGCTTGTGTTGTAAAAATTGTAAATTCATAGTGCATTGGTTGATTCACATTTATCTTTTAGTACAAATAAAATTTCTAGTATTAAAGCAATTTTCATACGTTATGTTGTATTTTGAATAATTAATTTCTATATGTGATTTTATACTAGAAGCAAAATCGAAAACAATGTTTATTTGATTTTAAAATTAAACAATATCAAATAGCTTTAACACGATTTAGATTAGGAAGTATCGTTACAGAGCGTAACCCACCTGCGTCACAGTAATGGAATTACACTGATGGTCTCCCTGAGATGGTTGTCCCAACCATTTGTTGCCAAGATTAGCAACATTAGTCACTGTAAAAGAGTCACATGGGTCTAACAAACGATGTTACTAATACAAATCAAGCAAGGTACTTCTTTAAGAATTTCTCGACATTCAATTAAAATCATTGTAGTTATAAACTAATTACAATTACAAAAGCTTTCAACGCTTTCTACACCTACTTGGTAAATCTTTTTATTTTCTACTAGTATTAAGCTGTGTCCTCCCCTTGATTATAACTATACACTGTTCTGTTTGTTTTTTTTTTTTTCTGTTTCTGTTCTGTTTCAGTTTATTCTGTTGTATTTTCTTTAAAGCAAGTTCGTTTTCTAATTATAAGCCAACTAATAAACAAACAGACTTTGTCTTTAATCATTGGGTTTCATGAATAGTTAGTAGAAACATAAACGTGTAGAAAAATATAAAATTCTGTACAGGCATATAATTATACCATATCTATTATAAATATCAAAAATATACAGATGTGTTACAGTTAGGTCGCAATATGCACTATTGTATAGCGTCCAATCCAGAGTGATTCCAGAGTTCGAATGATATGATAGCACAAATTGCTGCCGAGTTATAAAATATAAAAAACGAATCAAAGTTTAAGTGTATTTTATATGGGAAATCGTCTCACACTTTGAAAAAGTACTTGAAGTTCAGGTAATTTTTTTTACATACTTCCAACAATTTTTTGCGTTGAGACCGAAAAAGAAAACAGTTGTTTTAAAAAAAAAGACCCTATAATAGATACATATATACTATATACATGAACAGTAAGTAACATTAGATAAGTTGCGCCGCAGCCAATCTCGGCGCATAGTGAATAGTTGTTATAAACTATGATTTACGATGCGTGTCGAGTGTAGATACGAAACGCCTGCGCTTTATAGCTTCAGGGAGCGAACTATCCTTGCCAAATACATTGTTAATCTCTTATAATTTATTAAAGTTACAGCCTGGTTTCTTCTATATGTAACCGATATAATAGTACCCATATTACTGTGGCATGAAAGAGTTTATGGCCTTTTTCCAAAGTGCACTAAATGCGCTATCTTATTCTCCATTTTCAGTTATGAATTGCAAATGGCTAACATTAACTTTCTTAATCAATTAGAATGAATATATTTTAAAACTTCCCATCCATCTTTCATCCACGCCATCTTTCATTGACATAATAAAATGCATGTTACATTTTGATGAGACTTATAGGAACAACACCATTGATGCAAAAATCAAATCCTACTATATGACAAACAAATTGTATTTAATTTGCATTGGTACTGCAGAATGTTAGTAATCAATATTATCGTTAAAGTAATCGTCATTTTCAAAGCATATATTATATATACTAACTGGCTGTGTTCCCGCATCTACACCCGCGTTTCATGTATGCATTTTTTCACTGCGAGATTTAGTTTTTAATTTTTTTATACAGAACCCTAATTATTTTACTTTTTTTTCTACTAACATTAAACAGATATTTCTCACAAATCCAAATACATGCCAGTAAAACTGTGCATTGAATAAGAATTTATTCGAAATTTCATGAGTTTTAATTTTTTTTACGCGGAATACTATTTTTTTTTTTTTTTTTTTTTTTCTTTTTTTTTCGTTTCGAAAAACTAAAATACCCCAATTTACGCGGACTATTTTCAGTTATCTACCAAAAAAAGTCCTGTCCAAATCGCCCTAACCGTTTACCTGAGTTACCCGGAACAAACAGACAGACAGATAAAAATTTAAAAAAAAATTGTTATAAGTGTCGTTTACATACATACACATTCATATCTATTTAGTAAAAAAAAACAATTTCTTTTGATATTACAAACAGACACTTCAATTTTATTTATTAGGATAGAAAGTTATTTAGTTTTTTATTTACGTGTAGATTTTCTCATGATCTTTTCTTCCACGTTATATAGCGTGTTCTGTACATTGTACGAACATGATGGCAATATATAAAAAAAGTATTTTAATGGTTTGTTTATTGTATGAACTCATTAATCACTTATCTCCCGTAGGTGGTCTTATTATAAAGACATTATCGAAGTAGGTGAATCTCTAAACGATTTATTAAGCGGTCATTGTTTGGAAAGACTATATTGGTGTATTTTTCTTTTCATATATTATAAAATGTCAACTATTACTATCAAGTTTAACGTCCTGAGTGTATAAAATTACGATTAAATATTAGTAAAAGTGTAAAGCAAAGAAGCTGTTGGTTATGAAAAAAAAACTTTTTTAGTTAAAAACAAAACCGACATCAAAAGAAATGCACTAAAAAGTCAATAAATTGTTTCTTTATTAATCTGTTTCGTTAATTATATTCAATTTTGATTAATTGTTCTTTTAAATCACCCTAGTCCTATATTTAGTTTACGTCTAATTGTGATAAAGTTTAGGCAGTACATTGGGTGACTCTAGCTGGCACCGACTGCAAAATTAACGAAGCAGATTAATAAAGAAATTATTAATAGACTTTTTAGCGCATTTCTTTTGAAGTCGGTTTTGTTTTAATTGAAAAAGTATTTTTTTTCTACTTTTTAGTTGGAGTATGCACTGTTGGGTATAGCTGTGAAGTCTACTTGCTTTGGAAACGAATAAATGAAACACGTTTTTTCTCAATTTTCCTGAGTTCCACTGATCAGATCTTGATCTGGTGGAAATGTACCACGCCAGAAGAGTACTCCATCGATGTAAAAAAAAAATGTAAATCGGTCTACAGAGAAATGGATAAACAAACATACAAAAAAATATTACGAATTGATAACCTCCTCCTTTTTGAAGTCAGTTAAAAAAACATTTGAAACACAAAAGTAATTTAAATTTAACATGTTCATCATATCCCATCATCCCAGAATAAAAACCATCCTATGTCACTCTCTGGACTTCAAACTATCTCCATACCAAATTTCATCCAAATCGGTCCAGTAGTTTTTAAGTTTATTCGTTACATCCAAAAACACAAATCATTCCTCTTTATAACATTAGTATAGACTTAATACAATATAATGGATTTTGTTTCACAAATTTCACTCAGATTGCTTTATTTTTAAACTAGTCGTTTTAATTAATTAGCTTCGCATCAAGAACCTTATGTTCAAATATATCGATTTGATAACTATCCACAGTAGATATTAAACTGGGTAAAATAAATAAATAGGTATCATTTCAATGTCTTATCTTCAATGTAAATAACTTGCGTTTCAAACGGTAACGTTTCTAACGTATTCGTCTTGAGAGTTCAACGCACTGTTATCTCTGCGCCAGGTACAACAAAGCATAAAGTGTATGTGAGGGCAGAGTAATAAGTATCCCAGTTAACGGCTGATTAACGAACGAAGCTCTGACATAATAGAGATCCTATCAGTCAAGATATTATATTTAAGATGAGATAAAAATAATATTTAGTAAAAGAAAAAAATATATAAATCTTTTAATGTACAAGAACATAAAAACTATCTTTTAAAGTTAATTCATATGTTCTATTTCATTCAAATATTAGTTATTTCATATAACTATAGCCATTTTCATGACTAGTTTACGTAGAATATTTCGCATTGAATGAAGGAATAAAGATTCCTGCTCAAATCTATCGGTTACTGAGTTCGACTGATCTAGCGAAGACTCATGTTTTCTTGCATCTCTGACATAAAGTAAATAATTCACAATAAAGTCCGCATAAAGGACACAGTTTCCTTGACATAAGAAGGTCCATGCAAAAAAGGAACTGTAAATATAATACACTAGAAAGTAAAATTTAACATAAAAAATAACCCCGTTTTTTTCTTAGGGAGATGAATTTACGCATTCCCCTACTAACTTAAACGCAGGGTAAATTCAACTTAAGAAGAGGGTATGTGGGACTCACCCGGCGTGAAGCGCCAAGAATACCCACTAAAGCCCCAGATTAACTCCTAGATTTTAAACGTGGGCGATAACGCCTCTTTATGGGCGTTTGAAACTTTCAGGGGCCAGTAAAAGACCCAGAGAAAATTAGAGGCATTGGGATAGCGCAGAGCGGGCGTGGGTAAATTAAAAATATAGTCTAAAAAGGGCAAAAACATTAAGATGGGAGACTTTAGAAAAAAAACATATGCTCATAGTCAACGGTGAGCAAAATAAGGTTGAGAAACTCTGAATTAACCAAAATGAAATAGTGTTTTTTTTTTTTAATACGCTATAGTGTACGCTTCATTGAACGCTATAGAAATTATAATAGCCGATTGAAAACGCAAATGGCTCTCCGTGAAGTTTTTTTTTCAAACTGACTAAATGCTGCTTACCAAAAGTTCCTTAACAGCTTCATCGAACTTATGACACAAGCCCTTATGGTAATTAGCTGAGCGCAAAAGCATCAATGGTGCGGGTCCTAACTTAAGCTGCTACCTGGATGTAAATTCGTCTCTAGCGGATTCTTCGCGGTTAAAAGTACGCGCGTAAATATGAAGCCAACCTACGATATATTGAAGATTATAAACGCTTCGAAATATATCGATTGTTTTGTAGGTAATGTAGGTGAATTTCGCAACGTGGTTCCGCACGGTGTTCGCGTCGGCAACCCTTGTGCTTGCAGGATCCCTTCCGTGGGAGCTTTAAGAGAAGGTGCTCGTCACCGTGTACTGTGTTCATGGTGGTGAGGAGGGATGATAATGGGTTCTTCTTCGGCTATTCGGAGGTGATCGTTGAGAGGCAGTGGGCCAAGTAGAAGGCGGTTAGAAGATGGAAGGAAGACGTGGCGGACGTGCGGTACGGGAAATATATTGTAGACGCCGTCCGACCGGCTCTCAAGGAGTAAATAGAAGGAGTTCGGCTCCCTGACGTTCCAACTCGTGTAAATATTATTCGGACATAGATGCTTCGGATAGTATCTGGACAAGAAAGGTGCCGACGGAGGTCTGCCATCAATGTGGCGCTGCGAAAGATACCGCAGAGCACCCTCTCGCAGCTCTTCATGTTAAAAAAAAAAAGAAAAGGTGAACTCCGTTCGTACGTATTACAGCTAGAACTTGACGATATCAATTTGTTATTTCACTGGTATCTAATAATATAGCCACCATGGCTTCTATACTTACCGCCACATCAAGCGCGAGTGACAAATGACACCTGTCAGTTTTCACATACAAAGGTAAACAACACCCACTCCTATCAATATTTTGATATCGTCACACCTCATTGAAATGTGAATATATTTGATATGTTATTTTTATAATCATCTATGAGCGATATATCAATACTACTTGTAATGTTGATACTGATCCAATTTTAATATGATAATATTAATTTCGTATCAACAAATAAAATTAAAATAAGTCATTGTCAAAATGCCTTTTATTTTACAACATATTTGTACAAATTACCATTAAGAAGCCAGAATTACACCAAATAGGCGTCGAGTGAAAATCAGCGCTGGTGGCTTCACCTTTTTCAGCATATATGTCGACACCTTTTTGTAACATACACACTTATTTTATTTTTCTTTTCTCTGTTTTTTTTACATATAATTTTTTTTTGGTGATATTCTTTGTCCTGTTTTTCATTGTATATTATGTGTGTAACAAATAAATTTATTTTCTTTCTTTCAAATGAAACACAATTCTTCCGACAGTACGAGAGTATATTACAATATTACAAACGATCAAAACATACTTTTTTTCTAAACCTAGCTAATGCTGTTGACAAGAAGGGCCTTAACAGCTTCACCGTATCTTTGTAGGCGAGTGCTGAAAGCACTCTCCGCAAAGGTAACTAATACAATACTAATATTCAACCCTGGGCTTGGCCGTTACCTGTGTTTTAAAATTGCCGCAGAATTTAATCCTAGCTAAACCCTACATTATATATTTATTAACCCTTTGAGCACTAACCTGACGTTTACGCCAGCTTTCCATTGTTTTCCTATTGTCTCATTTTTATCAGTAATCGACATATTAATAATAAAATTTAAAAAAAAGTTTCTTACAGGACCTATGTACCACCTGCGTGTTATGTGCAGTAGTGTGTAGTGTATGCAGTGGTTGTGCGTGTAATGCTTGATGCATGGTTAGTGTCGCCGTATTGCGCTAGTAGCATCCCCAGTATGGGAACGGAGCACATCTTAAGCCACCACCGGAGGGGGACCTCGGGAAGTATTCGGGAGAAAATTTTGTCGCCTTTCCCCGGTGACGGTTTCGCGTGGTTCCGCGGGCGTGACCATAATGTACAAAATACAATTCGGTCCCTAACCTATTATTGAATTGAATCTTAACACCGCGTTATAAAATAACTTATAATTTAATTACTGCCATCTACCGGCGTAACCTCTTAATTATACAATAATTCGTAAAATATTATAGATAAATAAGCGACGATAATTATTATTCTTCTCTAGCTATTAATAAAACTATATAGAATCTACAAACTATAGAATAAACAAAAAATCTACCAAATTCTAGAAAAGTTTTTCATTGCGAAATATAGTGAAGGAGCAAAGATAGTAAAATCAAGTGCCACGAGGGTGCCAAGCGAGGGGTAAGGTGCGGTGAAAGTGTCGCAAAGTGGCTCATATATCATGGGAACATGGCGCTATCTGCGGCGAACGTCCAACTTCAGGGTTATCTGCTTTTGGAACAGGATGGATATTTAACCATACAATATAGGTACACATAGTATCTACGGTTGTATATTATTGCAGATAGTTTTTAAACGGTTACGTTTTAGTATGATCGATTATTTCATAATCTTCAAAAATAGCTTATGGCTGTTCTTAGAATCATAAATCTTGTCCATCTAACATGTCGCCCAGCAACTAAGAATCGACACAACTTTGTGATAATACTCGAATTATCTGCTTAGAATTTTTAATTATCTCAATTTGCAAGAATTTACCAGAGGCTTCTCTCCTATAACAATTTTTGTTCCATATAACCACTGCATTAGATGTCTAAAATATTTAACGATTTATTTCATTTAAATAGGTCAATATTAATATGTAATTAAAACATTACAGTACTTTACTTTTGTGATAACTTCATTCATCCTCATAAGTGTTTATAGACTAACAAATTTAACCAAATGTAAATTAAAACTTAACGACATAGAATGCCAATTATTTGAAAAAATATCCATGCGAATCGGATGTCTAGTGCTCGAGCTATAATCAATTGAAGGCTAATAAATAGAACCCGCACATAATTATACTATCTATTCAGTACATGTTATACAAACATCTAGTACCTACAAACACACACATTAAAGTAGTCAAATTTGTTATCAATTGAAGGTTATTTTAATATATGAGTCAAATAATTAGCTGAATTCCGTCATAAACATTTCAATCCTTTAATTTTAAGAAACACGAATGTTTGAATACCTATCTTCATCAATAATAATCATTACTAGCTGTGTCCCCGGGGTTGCGTCCGCGTATCATATATTCTACACTGCATTTTACTTTTTTATACGGAACCCTATTTTTTTTAGTACTAAGATAAAGTAAAAATATTTCTCATAATATCGATTACTTCCCCGTAAAACTGTGCAATGAATCGTATTTTTTATGAGTTTTATTTTTTACGCGGAACCCTAATTATTTTCAAAAATTAAAAGTACCGTTAAAATTCTTCCAGCCTTTCCGGAGATTACCCGGAACAAACAGAAAGATAAAAATTGTATTTTTGATATAAGTGATTCATATCTACTTAGTAAAAAAAAAATAATATTGACATTACAGACAGACACTTCAATTTTATTACCATTAATAACATAAACATTATTACTAGTTTGTAGTACCATAATTGGCGATGTCTGTAGACGTCAGAGTAATCATAATGTTTATACGGTTTGGAACTAGGCTATAAAAATTAATATTTTATGTTCCCCCTTTGGCTCAAACAATAGAAATTGTGATTTAGTCTAGACTTATATTCGACTGTAAAGCAAATCTTGTACATACAAATATTCACATTATATTAGAGTGGCCAATCCTTAGCTAAGCTTATGCCAATTCAATTTCAACCAAATGTTAATGACAAGCATCTCTTATAATACTAGTGTAATTTTGGGATTTAAATTCCCTTTATCACAACTAAAAAAAATAAAATCAAAACCTAAATAACATTTAGTCGATCCAATTCATTCATTCGGTCGTTAAAATATATAAATAAAGTTTCATGTCCATGAAATATATACATGAAATTCTATAAAGTTATAGTAAAAAGTGCATTTTATTTATGAAAATGACGGTGCCGTTTACAAGAGATACACAAACTCATTATCGCAGTACACTACACATTCGCAAACATGTTTCTTTATAACTGTCTTGGTCGGATGATATTGTTTTTATTACAAGTCGATAAAACACTTTAGGAATTATGTTTTATTGCAAAAAAAAATACTTTGATAAATGACTATTCGGTAGTAACCCTAAATTGGACTGTCACAAATTACCAACACACATTAAAATATTCTACGTCTTACTTAGACACAGTAAAAGTCCACTTTAACATCACTATATTGTTTTAATTCTGGAGAATATCTTGCAAGCTTTACAAATCTAGTTTAATCTAGATTTAATTAATATTATATTATACAAAATATAAAGAATTTCAGTAGAGCACTTCTGTAAACAGTAAATCAAAATAATCGAGTTACAATGGACGAATCGGTATGTATAAAAAATGGAAACCGTTGCAATTTTAATCCATAATTCAACATATAAGTTTGGTCAACCCAGTACAATCACAGTTTTAGATAGCCATCTGTCACGAAATCTATTCTAATATGAACCTTCTTGACGCTTCTACTTCTGTTAGTTTTTTGCTGTTGGCTAAAAGTTTAGTTGGCAGTAGAATTTGTCCTAAAGTAATCAAGATTTGGCCAAAAAAAACGATTAAAATATATCAATTAAAATAATCAAGTCTTTATATAACTTTTATTAGTAAAAAAATAGTATGGAAAATTCCAACGAACACGTCAGACAATAATTTATAAAAATAGATGGGAAAAAAACACACTGCAAACAATTAATAATTCATTGTTTTGGGTACGTGACAAACCTTACAAGTAACTCCTTACTTAATATTAATCACATCAACACTAAGTACTTAAAATAGGTACCAGTTACCTTCAGTATCCAGAGTTTAAGTTTGCATATTTGACTTAGCAAAAATTATTCCTGATTTTCATACATTAACAATAGTTTCCATATGAAACTAATGATGGTTATATTTTTGCGACCTATAAATCTCCTAAAACTATAGTGTATTAGAAGTAAAACGAACTACTCAAAATAACCGATCGTTTTTGTTTTTTTTTTACACGGAATAGGCTCAGTGTTTTGACCACAATCTCACCTAATGTTAAGTGACGATGTGGTCCAGGATGGTAAACACACTAATCTGTTTCTCAAGTGATGATGCCGGAACATACCTATTGGTATTTGAGTATTATTTGGTATTATTTTCAAATTTGAGGGTGGTAGCTACCCAGGCGGGCATTATTAGAAAATACCCTACCACCATGCTATGGTTTCCTCGCGATGTTTTTCTTCACCGAAAGCTCAGGCCAATTTTAGAGTCGGATAGGTGGGGATCGAACCCGCATCAATTGACGCGGAATCCGGTCGCACTACCCACTGCGCCATCATCGCTTCAATCACTCAGATAAAATAAATAGTTGAAGAAAGCATCAAATAGATATCATTTAATTAATCGTGTTTTTTTTGTGTCGTCGTATTTCGAGTCGTCCTTTAAAAATGTAAAAAACTGACAATGATACAATTATTGTTACAATTACTTCTATGAAAATCGTTAAAATTATAGCAACATTTATCGCGTGCTAAAAATAATTGGAATTCCATACTTGGCTTGCTAAATACATATCTCAATAATTCACAACTTTATATGAAACATAACCAAGCTTTTGTCAAAACGAGTCACTATGGTAATCAAACGAATTTGCAAGTTTATTAGTTACCAGCCCAATTACGTAGATCTCTAAGCGAAACAAACAAATACATAGTACCACTTTCCATACTGTCCTCTCAATATATTGCGCTGAATTGATTTGTGAACGGATGCGACAGCATATCGGTAACTGGATTCCGCCACCCGGAGCATTATCAATGCTGAATAAATAACTGCTTTCTATGAAACTTAAGTTAACTGTACCAATTTCTCTAGAGAATATTATATATTGATTACAATTCTGTCGATGTGTATCATTGGGAAAAAAATATTTTAGGATTAAGAAAATGTATGTTTTATTTCTTCAATATTCTTCCGAACTGGAATTCAATTTTTATAATTGCTATGAATAATTAATATATCGAAGTCATATTCTTTACATATTAACATAAATCCACAGTTATAACAAAATAGAAGAATCTGTTTGTCTTGACGTGACAATAAACCAAAATACTTTAGTTGAAGTCGTCTGAAAGATTTTTTTTACAAATACAAATTTCGCGTGATAATATCTCTATACGCAATATTTATCGTTTACGAAAATCAATATTATTAAAGAAATAATAATGTTGATGAAATACTACATTCGATATCATACAGCACTACTACACATACATAAATAACGTCACGCCTCTCTCCCATAAGGGTAGACAGAGACCACATCCTTTCACTTGCTACGATCCTGACACGTCTTTAGCTTCTTCTACTTTTACAAGCACCTTCATAGATGCTCTTCGGTTACGGGGTACTTTTAACCTGGCCTTTTTCGAGAACTTCCTCGATCTGGTCGAAATACGTTCGACTAGGACGGCCCTTACCAGCTTTCCCAGTCACAATCGCCTTGTAAATTTGTATCGTCAATCTTCTTTCATCCATCCTCTCTACATGTCCATACCATTTAACCAATTTACTATCTTCGTCGTCGTTTAGTAATCTTTGTCACTACAGCCTCTACCACACCACAACGCTACCATATCACACTATTCCTTACTTTATCCATCATTCTAATGCCAGCTATACTTCTTAGACTTCTCATCTCTACAGTACCACTAATACAGTAGTAAGCTACAGAACAAGGTAGTTAATATAAAAATAATAAGAAGGTCCACATAGTATTATTTTTGTACTTATGACACGATACCCGTTGAAAAGATTTACAAGTGCACAGAGAACATGCCCGAGACGGTATTTTTCATTACACCCGGTATTTTTATGGTCGACACGATCTATTGTGCGCATCGGGTACTGTAAATCATATATTTATCACCACATTTATTGCTGTTCGCTCACAAAAAAACGTCATTGTTTAAATAATATAAAAAACTCTTTAATAAAAAATATATATTTGTAGTAATTACAACCTGGGTTATTATTTATTTGTTTCTAATTTACAGTGCGTATTATGAGCACGATAATACACTGCAACGATTCAATAAAATACCTGTATATTGCTTAAGAAGGTCCGTTAAAATATTAGTGCGTAAGCAAATTTTTGGTTATTTTATACCCCCCTCTCCTAGTCAGCAATATTAAACGAAGTTCTTAAAACCCCCTCCCCTTAATGATTACGTAAACATTGGTATTAAAACAAAAAACGAAGATTTATAAGTAAACGAGCTGTGCCCGCGACTTCGCTCGCGTGGAGTTCAGGCGTCCCATCCCATCCAACATTTTTCAAAACAATTTTTTTTCGACTATCAAATTATCTGTTTCAGAACAATCAAAGTAGGTACATAATTCAAAAATATGTATAGCGCCATGTATGAATAACCGTCAGAAGTATTTATATTATTTGCTTACGTAATCACATACATAACACTTCATCGTCATCAAAAATAAAAAAAATTGTGAACCGTCCTATTAATTAACATAACATAAGCTCACGCCTGTTATCCCAGAAGGGTTAGGCAGGGGTGAAATATCGAACTACACCCACCCACATTTCGCCGAGCTGAGATCCGTCCCAGATGTGAAAGGGGGCAAGCCTGTCGGCATATCGGGCACAAATTCCAAACTCCGGGATGATAGTGAGTAGAAAAACCCAATACCACTTGACACGACCCGGGGATCAAACCCGAAACCTCAGAACGGCAGTCGCATCGTAATACAACCATCCTATTAATTAGAATGAAATAATATTATGCTCCGCGCCATATATATTATACCTATTGATATTATAATTACATTTCAGTCCACTACTTCCAAGAAATGACTCCTTGATACAACGCCTAAAATGCCTAGATGATTGTGTGAACATTGAATATCAAAATATAGTTTTCTTATTTACTATGTCTTAGTTATATATTATGTATATACCATACATTTATTTTATATTATATCATTCTGTTCAATTTCAATCATTCCATATTTTTTTTGTTCTCGAATAAGACTAAACGCATTTACTTAGAAATTCTTCTTTCATACCAACTGCGTCGCGTCTCATTCAAATTACTATAACTTTTTATTGAGTGGACCAATTTTAAAGAAATAAAGTGTTGATGTTACCCCGGAAGATGTTTTATAATTATCTTTTAATTGATTTCTGCACAGTCAAACAGACAGACATTTCTAAAAATTATAGAATTGTGTTCAATTACCTATTTTTAGCCCTTTGCAATGATGCTGTTCACCAAAACCGGAAATGTACAGACACGTCACATTTACAATTGTATTATTATTATAGATATTGCTTGTGACTCACTATTAGGAACTCGCCGCCCCCCCCCTCGTTTCCTGTGTCAGCAAAAATAAGCAAAGCATAAGCGATAATGACGCAGTGGATATTGTGGCCGGACGCCGCGTCATTGGACGCGGGTTCGAGCCCACCTATCAAACTCTAAAATCAACCAGAGCTTTGGGTAAAGCAAAACATGGTACAAAAATATTCCCCCATGGATGCTTACTTGAATATTGAACAACCCCTAAAGCATTAAATATTGTAAAAAAAATATTTACACATTGTACAGGCTCATTACTTTGACCACAATATCACATGATGTTAATTGACAATGTGATCCAGGATGGTAAACACAATCTAGAGGTATTGGTTATCAAGTGGTGCTGCCGGAACACATCTATTGGAATTTAGTGACTGGTTTTCAAACTGGTGGTTGGTAGCTACCCAGGCGGGCATTATTGGAAAATACCCTACCAACAAACTATATATAATACATTTAAGAATTATTGTTTTAAAAAATGTTTTATTACGATAGATCCACTTACCAACTAGGTACTGGCTAAAAGTGTTACTTCATTTTGTATAAACTTTATATATTGCATAGTAACCAAAAATTACAACACTTTGGAAAGCTAACGGCACTAAATGTATTTCCTTGAAATCATTTTTTTTTCAAACAGTTACAATTCTAAATCTTTTATGTGCAATATGCATAAATACTTTAATAAACTAACCAGACTAGACGATAACACGGACGTTAAAATGTTTACAACAACTCTAAATAATCGTAATATAGTAAATAAGCGAGTGGTATGGTTTTGTCTCGATATCATCGTTTGAACAGTATAAACTGCGGTCATACTTTCACCGATAAGTATATCCATCAAATAGTAGGCATAAGTTTTATTTTTAAGCTAGCGCTCATATAAATATTGTTTCTGAATCAGAAGCTATTACATTTTCTAAAAGAGAGAGGGAAACGAATCTAAAAGATTAATTAATATTTGTTGACTAATTATTTTATTACACAAAAGAGTCTTTCTTTTAGTTTTACTGAAAAATATTAAACTGTATTTATTTACTCGTTACTAATATTTTTTATACACATTAGATTAGCACAATTATATTTAAATTGTTAAACCTGATATTTGCAACAGACGCAGATTTTTTTTCTACTAATTTTGTTTTTGTAGTACGAGTTACGATGACCTTATATTCTATTAAGTATTACTATTAAAAGTTTAATTAATTTGACGTAGATATGTATACAACATAGACAAACTTTTTTGATTAAAAACAAAACCGACTTCAATAGAATAAACTATAATAATGCACTATAACGTCAATAAATAATTACTTTATTAACCTGGTTCGTTAATTTTGAAATCGGTGCCAACTTATGGATAACAAAGTGGTGTAAATATAAATCGCTAATTATATTGAGTTTTGATTAATATTTCTTTAAAATCACCCCAGTCCTGTAATAAGCTTATATTCAATTGTGATAGCTAGCTAGAACCGACTCCAAAATTAACAAACCAGAATTATAAAGTAATTATTTATTGACATTTTTAATGCATTTTTATAGTTTATTATTTTAAAGTCGGTTATGTTTTTAATAAAAAAAAATTTTTTTTTTCTACTTTTTACTTTAAGTATTACTTTTAGGTATAGCTGTGAAGCCTACTTCATATCTTTGGAAACGAATATATGAAACACGTTTAAGTGTCTATAATCTTCGAGGGTTTTTCTCATTATGCCTGAGTTCCACTGATCAGATCCTGATCTGGTGGAAATGGGTCCACTCCGGAAGTGTTCTTTTCATTAAAAAAAAAATGAAAATCAGTTCACAAACGACGGCAAAACCGAGTAACAAACATACAAAAAAAAAAACATACGAATTGATAACCTCCTCCTTTTTGAAGTCGACTAAATAATAATAATCACAAACGCTATCAAATATTCATAACTAATGTTGCAAAACTAAGTCGCTAGTTAATTTATGTCTCAGTTGTATCACAGAAAATCTATATGTCAAAATCAATTATAAAACAAAAGATGATCATCATAACTTAAAATTATTAATTATAAATGGTCCATAACAACAATTATTTAAATCTCCGTTCACCCGCTCACAGCAACACCGCGTTCTTACTAGCGACATATAAATTGACTATTCGCCGAGCGAGCAAGATATTACAAGATATCGGAGCATACTGATACCATAATATTCAATTTATTTTGAGATTATAACCGTTCATGGTTTAGCTTTGATTTATGATGAGCGTCGGGCGATTTCATGTTCACGGTAAAACACATTAATAAATAATTGATCCCATATCATTTCATTTTGAAAGTGTTATTATCGCACATTCTATCATGTACGTCACAATTATTTAATTAAGTGAACGAGAGTAATGTCTGGGAATGACACTTTTATCTGCACATCCGTCAAAAATTACTGTAACTGTTATTTGCATAGTTTTTATATTCACTGTAATTTATAAAGTTTGATATTATACTTTCTTATTTATTGCAAAAATTCATAAACAAAATTATCTTTCAGATTAACAAGAGGAAACGAGACACCTATAACATAAAAAGGGATAACAAAACTTCGACTAACATAACAAACTATAGATTAAGATTACGCTTGAAAACTTTTATCAAATAAATAAATATTACAAAAGTTGGCGATGCTTTTTTGTGACGATATTATATCAATAAATGAAAGTTTTACTACTCAAAATTACAAAATTATATGACTGATTAACTTTACTTCCCAAAAAATGGGAAAAAGCAAAAAAAAAAATTTGTAATAAAATTCAAAACGTAATATTATTGAAAAGATAAAAAACACAGTTTTAAAGTTTTTTAAAATCTCTTAAGATAGTCCAAGGTGTTAAAAAAAAAAATAGCCAAAAATTTGATGTTCATCGTCAATTTTGACGATTATCAAAAATTCAAAATTTTACAAATTCGAGGTTTTTCAATTTTTTTTTCTCAAACTGTACGAACTGTAGTTTATTACTGTATCTATAATAGATTTGGAGATTTTTAAATATTAGACTGAAAAACTTGAAAAATATCGAAATTTTGAATTGTCCATAATTTTTGAAAAAAAAAAATCCTTTAGCAGAACTTCATTATTTGAAATAATGAAACTTCAGACCAAAATTTTTCCAAATCGAACGGGTCGATTTGAAGTGGAATGACCCATATGTATTAGTATCTTTCTGAATAAATCTCGCACTGCATATATATGTCAGCTTACATAGAGTGCACTGCAAATAAAAAGGGACACTAAATGTCAATTTTCAACTTGATAGTGCATTATAAAATACGCAACTATTGAAAATGGCATTCGAAATTTCAATTGGTTGTATGAATATACAACACAGAAGACAATGCAAATTATTTTAAGTACACCAGTGATAAAAAAAAAATTTGTTCGTCTTCTTCTATTTTTATTTTAGATTGGCAGAATTTACTCCGGCTGTTCTCAGAAAGTGACGCGCTGAAGTGTCATTATGGCGGATTTTTCTACATGTTTATTTTAGTTGGGACTTTGGGGTCGTCCTTTAATCATGTGAATTCTTTAGCGCGGTTTTGGTCCCCTAGAAATACGTGTAGTTTACGGGTATCTACACAAATTTTATAATATTATGTCAATACAGGTGAAATGTAATTCTGGAAACTTTTGGAAAGATTTCACTAAGCAACGGAGAGTCAAGGAACGTCCCGTCCCAACTTTCGATTTGCGCGTTCAACGAAGAAATAAATACACATGATAACCCCCGACCCTCCCTTTCGAACCTTACGTAATTAATTAACGATCCTTTAAGCACGAACAACCTACCACCCTATAGAGTGCATTTTATTAACAAAGAAGTATGTTTTTAACCGTAAGTACCCACTTATTTAATAATGTTATATAAAGACAAGCAATAAAAACTCGTACGTTACTTCCTACACGAAGTGGACCAACATAACTGTTACTTTATCTCAATAAAAACTGAGAGGGTACAATAAAAGGTGACACATCAAACGAAATTCTCTATAACAAAAGATTACATTTAATTCAACGATAAAACACATTCCCAATTACAAAATATAGATACATAGATAGATGGTATAACAGTGTATTAGGGTTGTCACTTGAATTAAATTATTATAATATATATTTTGTAGGTATATTTTTTACGAAATAAAACTCTGCACGTTAGATTATAATTATGATCAATGTAATAATAAAAAAATAATTAATTATATAACTAATTTGCTTACGTGAATCAACGCTCGTATCGTACAAAGTATATACACAATTCTCAATTTCAAATGTCTTGTCAAATATCACGAATTTGATCTTTGGATTTTTTTTTGTCGGACTTAGTTTATGTATTTGCCTAGCTACGTGCACTTTTCATGCACGTGTGCATGTTTCTGATCAAAAAAGCAAAAAAAATGTGAATTAACTCAAAAGCATAAAACAATTAACTCACTGAATTTTTAAGGTATATAGTTATACAAAGCAATGAATATCTGTCGGGAGGGGATTGAGGAATATAAGTTTCAAGTATAATATTATACGTGACCGGAACCGCGGGAACACAGCTAGTATATGTCTAAAATATGACACAGTGTATATGATTTCTAAGAAAATATTATGGCTTTTTAACCTACCTGCTCCAAAAAGTAGGAGACCAATTTGCAATTTTTTTTTAATCGAAGGAGTACATTTCCTAAGTTGTCCCATTTCCATCAGATCAGGATCTGATTAGTGGAACTCAGGGAACTTGAGAAAAACCTCCAAATATTATACACACTTACACGTGTTTCATATATTTTATTTTCCAAAGCTATGATGGCTTCACAGCTATACCTAAAAGTACATACTTAAACTAAAAGTAGAAAAAAAACTTTTTTAGTTAAAAACAAAACCGACTTCAAAAGAATAAACAATAATTAAATTAAAAAAAAATGATATACTCTTAGATTATATTTATATAAAAAAAGAACCAGATCGATTTTCTTGCCGGCTCTTCTAGGCTGGGTTATTTTCCGAACCGGTGGTAGTGTTTTTGACGTTCATAAACGCCTTCTTAGTGCCTACATTGAATAAAGATTTTTTTGATTTTGATTGCCATTTGACAACCCTAAGGCCACGCTTTGGCTCCACATCAGGGGCGTCTAGCGGAGAATGTCAGAATCACTCTTTTATAGTTACGATTCAAGCCATAAAGAAGTTTAAAACGTATTTTTTTAAAGCGATATGTCTCGATTTCGACGTAAGTTGTGATCCTTTACCCATAACAAGCACACACGACACTAATTAAATAAGTTATAAAGTATCCGCGTCGTACACCAATACCAGAGAAAAATAATTGACAAAAAATAATTTCCTCATAATGTATTATAACTGATATTATAATCGACTCTAATATACTTTGGACTATAATATATTTTGGTAGTTAAGTAGTTTCTATCGAGAATACGGTCGACTTAAAATGTGGTACCATATGCGTATATGGTAAAAATTAATATTAAACTATGTTTTTTTTTCTTCAAGCTGATTAAATTCTGTTGCCTTCGAGGCGTTGACTGTTCGAACTATGAGACGAGCGTTTTAAGGCACTCAGTTTAAAAATGATAGCCAGCGGATGCACAAGGGCATCAAAATGGTACGAAACTCGGTTTGACCTGCTACCAGTTTTAAAAATTCCGCACAATTTGCCCCGTTAACCTAACGGTTAATAAGCCTGTAAAGCAAAAAAGGTCCCTTACAGAACCTATGTACCTTGCGTGTAGTGTGCAAGTATGTGTGTGCAATATGATAAGTGTGATGCTAGTGTGCATGCGGTATCATTGTATGGCGCTGACGGCGGCTACAAAAGCTTATAAAGTTGGGGATCGGAACACGTCTTGGAACCTTTTGGGTTCCTGAACTATCTGGAGTGTGTGCAAATGAAGGCTTTTTAAGTTTGATAGAGTTTTGTAACAACATAAAATAAAATTTTACTATTGTAAATAAAAATCAGTTTATTATTATAGTATATAAGTGTAAATCTAGTGGTCGAGATTTGACCTCAATTAATAATATCAGTTATAAGAAAAAAAAACATTTTTTTTATTCACAACACTAAAGATCATCAACAGCTACTACGATAATAAGAAAAATAAATGTAATATACATTTAACAAATATTATAAAGAATTATTGTTAAAAAATTAATCCATAATACGGATTAATTTAATTTTATTTTCAACTTCCGTCTAGGAAATTTAAACTAAATTAAAAGCCGAAAAGCGGCTTTGCGCGTCGTCGAATTAGACTAAAGCAAACTCAAAAATACATTTTGTAAAGTCTCGAGCGTTAATAAGAAAGTAAAGTTCTCGGACAAACTTTTTAAGATACGACCAGACTCGGCAGTTACTACTGCGATAAGCCGCTATGGTTTTTGTATGAAAACTTGTGTTTTTATTTAGTTGAAGAGTTGTCTTAATAAAAGAGACTTTTCAAGTACTAATTAATTGTGATTATAAAATTGTCTCTCTTGAATATATGTGTAAAGTAAAAAAGTTCTGCAGTCTCCCTTAACTATCGTATGTTTAACATATGGCGAATTCCACGGAATTTACGTCTTAGGTAAGCCACCTAAAAGCCATATCACTTTGGTCCCATTGCATTATCTACCACACTGCCGGATGAGGGCCTAAGTCCTAAAATTTCGATGAAGTTGATCAAGGCCAATAAAATAGGCATTTAGTAAAAAAAAACACTTTTTTACAGTTTTCTTTAAATTTTGTCCCAGAAAGACTTGATAACACTTTTACAGAACCACCAGAGATAAATAATGGTCATTTGAGGTAATTTTCTTTCTTTTTTTGTTACAAATAACTAGTCGAATTATTCGTGAGCCGTGTCGTGCCAAGTCCCTTTTACGTAATATATTGAGGCAATATAACAAGAGGCAGGAAACTTTTATAAAGTTCTTATGGCCAGTGATTCTGTAAACTATTTCTGCAAACCTATTAAAAGTTCATGTATCCATGCGAGTTATGTTTTGTTTATTGTAAAAAATACACCTCAAAAACCTTAGATGATTTACAATTTGACTAAATATTTCAAGGTAAAAAAAAATGTACCAAGTAAGCACCGTACTATAAATGGATGAGTTGATGATACCTTCCGCGTTGGTTCCCGTGACTTCTGCTGTAAATAATTCCCGTGAACGAAGTTTATTGCATGAAGATATGCGACCGCAAACCGCATGGGTGTGCGAACCGTTTTTGGTGAGACTGCATTACTGACAGATATTACAATGTTGAACGTTACAGGGATGGATTGTGGATAATGTAACAGATGTCATAAATGCCAAGAAAATTATTTCAAGTATTTGTCTACTTCATTTGTTTTTCTTTAATATTAAATTATATGTTAATTTTGTCATAACGAATAAATATAACAAAAAATTAAGTAATTCGTTATTATGATTTATGAAGTGTTTATTAAAAATCCTATTGAAGCTATAAAATTACTTCAAATAGTTTTTATAGATCCTATAGCTACTTATACTTCAAAATTTTAATTGCACAAATTATTTATGTAATTTTTACTAAAAAAAATATTATTACGATGTATGTAGCTTTGAAAAAGAATGTATCCGATAAACAAACAAAATATTGTTTATTTATTGGTGGTAATAAGGTTTGATTTTTTTTTAGCTTTTTATATATAATCCATAAAATTATATATGTTTTATTGAAATATATGAATATTACGTATATATTTGCATTTTCACACTTAAACAAATAATAATTAATTAAAAAAGTATAAATTAGTGTAAAATGCATAATCTTTAAATGGTCTGTATCGACTGAGTTATGTAGGCAGGATATACGATATAAAGTACACAATATATAGAAAGATGTATGAAATTAAATCAAGTCATTTGATTAAAACGACGTATTTGCATACAATGAAGTAAAATGCAAAATGAATGAGGCAACATATACATTATGTAAATATAATGAATCTTGAAAACGTAAACTTCATCAAACTCCGACTTGGTTGTTTGGGAAGCAAGTTGTAAAATCTGCCTTCGAATGTAATGAGAATGCGACAAGCGTTTTAAGGGAAAATTATAATTATTTCAACTTTAATAAAGCAATAGTTCGTCATTATGACGTAATCATTGTAGTTTTCATGTCATTCACTTGGCTAGAACAAAAAATTGTTTAATTTCCTTACCAATATTTCTCGTCTATGAAAGAACATTATATATCGACGTCTATTATATAAAATCCTGTTTACCTGTGAACAAAAAGAGCAGGTTATGTTAAATGGCATAAATAATATCACTGATAAGCAAACATGACATATAATAATAATTATGGTTTAGTGATTGTGCAGACGTATTCCGCGTCGTTGGATGTAGGTTTGTAAAGTATTATCTAATTCTACCTAACTTAACTACCACCGAAGTTTTAAAATCTATCGCCAAGCACCGACATTAGTAATGTTAAGTATGTAAAAAAAATAATAGAAGTTTTCTACGTTATTGGTATTCAATATAATATAGCTTTAAAAAAATCTTATAATAATATTATTTATTATCCTGTTTTCAATAATAATACTGACAACGCCGTGGACAGCGAGTTACAAGATACATATTTACTTAGTTTTAAAATATTGAAAATATATCCCGAATAAATCCCGAGTTTCGGGCTCCTTTCATAAGCGTCTTTGAAATATTTTCGTAATATTTTTATCGCACAAAAATCTTTCCTTTGAGGCACTCGAAATCAACGAATTCATTCCCCCGGCACTTCCTCCAGGGCTTTTAGATGGGGCTTGAAAATTAAAAACCAACAGCCCCTCGAAATGCGGAATTTTCGAGAAGGCTCAGCGACACTAAGTTATTAGTGAAATATATAACTGTTATTAAATATACGCTGATAGAATAAAAATAAGTATTATAGAAAATTGTGTTATACATATATATATATAGTTACATTGTATATGCTCAGCGCTATGACTACAATCTCACCCTATTTTAAGTGACGATAAGGTCCAAGATGGTAAACACACTAAGCCTAGGGGTTCTAGTGCTCAAATGATGTTGCCGGAACACATACATATATGGTCCTTGACGACAGATTTTAAAACTTGTAGCAACCCCGATGGATATTATTAAAAAATGCACTACCACTGAAATCGCTACCAGCGAAAGTTCAGGCTCATTTTAGAGTTGAAGAAGTGGGTCCGAAGTGTTCGAACCTGTGTCCATTGATGCGAAATCAGAGCTCACTATCATCGCTTCAAATATCGATCGTAACATAAGGTAATATTATTTATATTACCTACGAATGAAATAAAGATATCATCAAGATTTCATAAATTGAAACCCACTAATTATCATAACATTTCTATTAGAAAATAATGGTCCACAAAGATAAGGAGTTAAAATAAACACGTTACTTCAGTTAAGTTAAAAAGGTTTTGATATCGTGCAGTCCAGGAATTTGAGTCGAGTACCTTTTTTACTTAAAAGAAAAACTATTTATTTATGTCGCAGTATTTATTTCTTCTGTGAGAATGAACAAATAACTTTCTTCTTGCTTGAAAACAGATTTCAACTTATTATTTGTCCCAGGAACTTTCTTTTTTTTTCTTCTTTTTAAATCATTTATTTAAACAGGGCTTTTACACATTAGTGTATGCCAGCCCTATCGGAGCATACCCCATATATCTTACATAACAATAAAAAAAATATACAACTCTTAACTTACTACTTGCAAAAATAACTTTCTTATATTATATATATTATAGTACATTAATTTTTTTAAAAGTTTTATTAATAAAAAAATTTAAAACCAAAATTTTAGTGTTGTAAGTATGCATTATTATTTTATTCGACGACTTAATCCATGTGAAGTTCTCGTAAACTCCTGCACATAACGCACAGGTCCCCTGTAAGAAACCTTATTTCATTATTATTATTAAATAAAAATGTAGGGTTTAGCTAGTTTTAAAATTCCGCGGAAATTTTTACACTCAGGTAACGGCCAAGCCGAGGTTGGTCCGTACCACTTTGGTAACCTTTGTGCTAGTTACCTTTTTGCGGCTGAGTGCCTTCAGCACTCGCCCTCAAAGCCACGATGAAGCTTTAAAGGCCCTTCCGGTCAACAGCGTCAGTTAGTTAGAAAAAAATTATAGTTCTCGAAAACTGTTAACAAAAAAATAAAGTCACCCATAAAATAAAAATCAATAACTCTGTGAAGACATCTAAGATGGTACACAGTTTGTACGTGTCCATTTCCTAAAGGTATAAAGGCTGGTCGACTGCAAAGTTCCGAAAAAAACTGTTCTCCCAAGGGTGCTATGATTCCACCGCACTTTTAGATACTTCTTGTACACTTTGTTTTGTTTCTCCATCTGACAACTGTTGTAGAATAAATCGTATGTTTTTATTAGACCTTCGCACCTCACTTTCGTTTATCAATGTTCTTTATTGAGTGTGAAACGAAATGCATTAACTTGATGTCCGTTATCTTCATACATTAAAGTGTTTGACACTTTACAGAAAAAAAATCAACGTTGTCAACGTTAAATAATTTTGTACTGCACTTAAATCTTTAATTTTAACTTAAATATTGTATAGGGATATTTATAACAATTCAATAAGTACCTTTGACATGACATGATATATTTATTTGTTTGCTTCGTAATTTTTCCTTTATTTACTTCTCACTCGTTTTATTGATTTATTGATATAAATATTAAATGATTATAGTATATTTTAAGGCTTAAGATTTACAATGCCAGGGTTCTATTTTCAGTTACGTTATAAAGTTGATTCAACCAGTTTAATAAACTCTATCCAACCTATTTTGTTTCAGGTTTTGCAAATCTTGATGATATAACAAATTGTAGGCAGATATCGGCAAAGTAATTTGTCATTCAATTCAACAAACAAACACACGATATCTGCCAACGACATACACGAATAATAATGTATCACATAAAATGTCCGACAATCCCAGAGACACGAATGACGAGCACATTTCAGTTATTATCAAAGAATACTTGTTTCCTTACGCAACACAATTCTGCAGAGTTCCTTGCAAATATATTACCAAAAGGAAAGAGATTGGAATGAAGCCAGAAATGAGAAAATCGATGGCCGTTTGACGCAGGACTTGGCCGCCCTGAGAGATTGTGCTAACACATAAATACGAATTGTGATTGCGAGAAAAAAAAATGTGGAATCCCGAATTCCAATAACAAATGATTTGTTGAAGCACATTCTGGAGGATTGACGGAGGATAAACTTGACTAATGTTTAGAGTACATTGGTTAACATTTCTACCGTTACTTTTGCAAATGGGATTTTTTCATAAGTTGACACAATTCTTTATCATAAATAATTTTCTATTTCATTCAATAGCAATAATAGATAAAAGTCACTTCTCTTAATTTCAACTTTATACTAAACTAACAATATTTAGTAGTAATTCTATTAAAGAAAAATATTCTTAAGACCATCTTACGGCTTTAAATCGTATGGAAAAATAATGAATGCTGCTCCTAAAATATTTACCACCAGTATTTTTTATAGTAGATTGAGCGAGGTTATTGTTAACTAGCGTATAATAGTCCATGTAAGAAAACTCACAATTTAAAACTTAACCATAACGTAACATATAAAATAAAAAGTTTTTATTTATTCAAAGCTTCAATTAAGATTTTCCCCATAAACAGAGAAAATCTCCCTTTCAGTTATTACGAATTTACGGCCAATTAAAACATAGCCTCCCATTATTTACGGGGGCCAGTTAATTAGTAAACTCATTCATTATTTAGTTATCAATATGCAGTAAACACGAAGGTATTTTACCCTTGGGCTTTCTGTATTATCTTATAATAACAAACATGGAAGTTATATTTTTGTTCTAAGATTTCAATAGCACGTTTAATAATGTATTGGTTTATGTATTTTTGAAGTCATACATAAGTTAAATCTAATGTATTAAAGCGAGATTTAACGTTAAGGAATTTAAACGATAATAGTTTAGTAATAGGGATCGGATGTGTGTATAAAAACATTCATGGAAATCTTTTTAATCTCCTTAGTTCGAATTTTGCAATGAACGCAATTGTGTTGGAAAACTGCGTGATGAGCAAGTTACACGTTTTATGGTAATTTTGTGCACGTCTAGCTAAATACCACTCTTAATTTTAAAACATATCATCGAGCAGTTTGGGTATATATTTAATAAGTACGTTTTCTTAAACGTACTTACTTCCTTAAGAGAGATTGCCAATATAAAATGCACAAAGATAAATTTTTAATTATAATTTAGACGAAGCCAAACACGAGAGTTAGTTCAAAATTTCATGAACATATGTATGCAAGCAGGCTGTATTATTAGGGAGCGCAGGGGCGACGACCGCATCGAGACGCCTTCATCATATAGCCCTTCGACGCTTCCGTGTTAAAATTTGCGGTTTTTGGGTCTACAATTCGCCGCACCCGATAAATGAAATATGAAGCATAACTTATACTTTCACACATTTATAATATACTCGTGTCTCGCTTTCGCATGATCTACTCTCATACGTGAATCAATTTCTATTTGTCAAAATTATTCAATTCAAAATATTCAATGGTTTGGAGACTAAAGATAATGGTAATATATTTTTAACTGACTTCAAAAAGGAGGAGGTTCAAAAAGGTGAGATTGTGGGCAAAACACTAAGCCTATTCCGTGTAAAAAGTTATACTGCTATTCGAGGCGGAGACCAAGCCAACAAAACAAAGATCGGTTCAGCCATCTTGATGCCATAAACGTTGTAACTAACCAAACGATTTTCCAAGTTATAAATACCTCGCTTTATTTTCGCCTAGATGCTTATTCCAATAAAAAAAATACTAATTTATAGCCCAAGATCCATTCAATTCCACGTAAAATAACTCTGAGCACCTTAAAATCTAATCTACGCGAACGTTCCCCGGTATTAAAACGGATTTAATTAGGCCGTACAATACTGAAAGCTTATGACGTCACAAATAAAGCTAGACAATGCGTGTCCAACTACAATGGCTTCGAATTAAAGGGTAATATTACGTTCACAATGTGCTACAACTGTACATCTGATAGGTATGTCATTGGGCTCCTAACAGTTTAATATCCTTTAGTAATCTTACTATATGGAGACGTAATATTCGATAATACTATTTATGCCTACAGTTTCACTTACAAAATATACAGAATTTTAAATAATAATTTCAATATCGATTGAACTCTCCCGTCTGGAGAATGGCAATCATTATTAATAGTTATTTTTATAATAAATGTTGTAACAAACAATAATTATGATTTAATCGCTATTTTAACAATTATTTTAATTATAGAGTAGTAATTTAAATAATCTATTCATGAATTATTCCATTAAGATTTTTTTTTTAAGAATATGGACTCTAATGTAATGTTTGTTTTACGTATGTTGTTTTTTTTCGCTTTAATTATTATTATAAAGTATGCGAATAAATAGAAAAACACTGAATGATAACATTTATTACTAACAGAGCTGGATGTAGAATTTTAGTAGTATTCAATAAAAACTTACATGCGTAGACCCTATCGATTATTTAAAATTGAGTTAGTTTATTCAAAATTTAAAGAACTAAAATGAACTAAAATAATATATTTTTAATTTTTTCATGAAATAGCTGACTAGATTTTTCCAAGATTTGAAAGGTACTACAATATTTCTTATCCAAACAAATATATAGCCAGCTTAGGCATATTCTGAGAGCTGGCTTATGTCCAAAAAGTTATTTTTTCTAATAAAATATCGTGAAATTAATTTGAACTCAGTGTCTTAAACATTAGTATGCGTAGCAACGTGCCACTGAGGTACTCCTGGATAAAAATAAATAATCGGAAAAAATTATGAGCACGGTTTTATATGCAAAAGGAATGCAAACATTTTAAAAGTTTTTGAATGTTCTGTGTACTGTACTAGCCAGGAATCAATGCGCTCTTTTCTTGGATCCGAAAATAGTATGAAATCATTTTTTAGTTTTATTTTAAACTCAACTAAAACGTGAAAATAAAATTATTCAATAATAAAAACTTTTTTTAAGGACACTGTTTTAAACAGTACAGTTAAAAGTAATATTGACCATACGATTGTTTTAAAAAAATAGTACTTTCCCGTGTCACATTGAAATTTGTGTGACATCATTTTATTCTCATATTTTTATTAATTTTATTCAACACGGGTGTACATAAAAACAAGTCGGCTATCATTGAAAGTCCACCATATTAGAGTTTGACGACATTTAACTAAATATGCATTGATATGCAAAATAAATAAGTTTGCAAAATTTCAACTCAATCGGTTGGGGATAACAGTTTTTACAGTTGCAAGATTTGATCAATATTACAAGGCAAGTTAAACATGAGCTTGTTAAAAGAGTACGTCTCGTACGAAATCAACTGAAATCTATTATCTAATAAAATTAATTCCTAGATTCTGCTTTTTCTGTCATATGATTGTACAATATTGAATTTATCTAAAATAGGGCCTATTGACCTTTTAGTGACTATTTCAACAGACCAGTCTCTATAAGAATGAAAGAAATTTTAGAAGGAGAAATATAATCATATAGTGTAAAGAAACAGATTTGAATACTTGCATATTAAGGAGAAGCTTCGGAATCAATACAAGAAAAACATTTCATACCCAATTGCGTCAAATAAAAATTCACTTTAGAAATAACCTGATCGATGTACCGCCTCATCAATAAAGTTGAAAACTCATATTATGCCTTAAGATTTTTATTTTCAATATTCGGACATGATTAAACTTTCTCCATGCAAAGGGAAATACTGGCAATCCTCTTATGGTAATACTGTCGATAAGATGCCGAGAGCTCATTTGTGGACTCGCTAAATATTCATATTGATATATGATAGTAATTAAAACTTGTTCGCATCATTAAACTTTGATTAAAAAGTCGTCGGTAAAAGAAATATAACAAAGATGAATGATTTGGGGCCAGTCCAAACAAAAGCTTTGATTGTTAGTCGATTGAAGATTGAGCCAAATAAATAGGACAAGCTAGCTTCTGCCCAGTGGTTGCGATTCACTCGTGTTGCAAAAGTTAATCTGTTACCCAAAATGTGTATAATATTCTTTATATTTGAAACGTTATAATAACACTCATAATTCTAAAACTGGGTCTCATAAAAAACAAAATATCAAATTAACATTTAAGTAAAATATTACAAACTGTTATTAAGATTTTGCCACGTACCTTTATATTTAAACTTAAAAGAATTATTCTCTCAAAACAAAACGTGGTCGCTCATAACAGGCTTAATAAGAAAGCCCAATGTTACTTAGAAATAAATGAATAGGCTTGGCTCGAAGTTTCACAATGTGGTTTTCGAATGGCGACCACGTAATGGAAGACGCAGCCTGGGCAAGCCCCACTAGAGAAGGTGGACCCACTACCTGGAAGAGGACGCAAGAATCCGTTGAACGGGGATGTCGCAAGGCTTGTTTTATGTAGACCTTTAAGAGAGGCCTATATCCAGCAGAGGACATCTTTCAATTTACATGATGATGATGATGAAGAAAGCAATACGGAATTAGACCACACAACAATGTTTCGAGTGTTTTGCAAAGTGTATAATCTGAAGAAACATGTATTCGGAAATTTGTCATACTGGTCTGCAAAGTTTGTTCCCAAAGGCATAGTGCAAATCCCTCCCGAGTTTCAGATTATGTCGACGTGTTCCGCTACAGATACATAACCAACGCTACCACCACCCGCTTCTACGGAAATCCTTTATAGTGTAGGTACTTGAGGGAATTTATGAAACAAAACGTTCTTTCAACACAGTAAAGTTAGAACAAAGGACTAACTTAGCTACAATGTGACTCACCATTTTGATAACTATAGAAGAATGGGTGAAGTTTCAAGAAATATGCTATAATAAGTCGTCCATGAAGTTATGAAACTTAGTTTTATTTAAATAACAGACTGACAGAATATTTAACATCGAAAATCAGTCTAAAGAGTCCTCATTTGTAATAATAACTAGGCATTTTCCTTGCTTTCTATTGTGTTGTTTTTTGAAACGATAATTTAAAATAAACTTATTGGCTACTTCTCCGTTCTGCAACAAAACTAAATATTCCGTCTAGATAAATTGCCCATCTAAAAAGTGCTTCGCATTAGTTCCCGAGACGTGCCTTGATATATATTACCCCACACCAGTACCTCGATGCATGCAATTTATCAAAAATAAAGTTGGTGCGAGTTTGACAAATACTTTGATAAATACACGCGTGGGTTGAGATTTATGTGAATATTTATTTGGTAGCCGCAATGTTGGTAGCATTCAAATTTAATTCTGATTTTCATAACAGTTCTGAGACGCCGCCAAAAGATTTAATAATCGTATATTACATACTATTCAAACATTATTAACAACCATAGGGTTAAAGGTGAATTAACTTGCATCAATTTCTTTTATTACGTGCAACACGGTGAAACGATTCTGGTGACTTATTAAATTACGTTTAATTACCGATTAATAGATGACTTGAACGAGTTAGTTGAGTTTTCTACAATCTACTCTTTATATGTAAGGAACTCGCTCATCTATGTTTAAATAGGCAAAATCAAAAGAGCATATCTCTCCTATCTTAGTCAATTGTTTTTTTTTTTTCATTAGTATTATTACAATAGTGTAGCTTTAGTGTATAAATTTTGGAAATAGTTTTTTTATAATCTTCGATACTGATTATAGAGGTCCGGATAGGTAAGCAGCAAAAATATTTTCTTTACAACGATGTAAATGACATACAGAATTGGAAACTCCGATTACTGAAAAACGCGAAATGGGGATATAAAAATCATCCAGAATAAAAGGTCTAAAAAAATAGGGAGGTACGAAATTTTCAAAACAGATTAATGCTAATTGGTAGAAGTAATAGGTAACATATAGCACATTTAGTTAGTTGTATCGAATTAGCAGATATAAAAGTATCAACGCTATATTTTATACACACATCGTTACAAAACAGTTTGTAAAGGACGACCCTTCCAGATTTGCAAAAACGGGACATCTTAGTTTCCTGAGAAGGTCAACATTCTTTTTATTAATTTTGCGTACCTTAAATCAATATAGTTATTTGTACGCATATGTAAAATACCCAAAAGACTAGAAAAAATATACTATAAAAAACAGTCATGATGATGAATCAAAATAAGAATTTCAAAGCTTGATTAAAAAATGAACTCCACAACGATATTACTTCCAAAGAAAACCTACGAATGACTATATCAAGCCATTTAAGAGCAATAATGGCTCTTCGTAATTCACACATTTTTTTAAAATCGATAACAACTACTACTTACTTGTAAAAGAACCTTACAAGAAAATAATCAAGCATTCATGTTTCACTGAATTCTTAGATTAAGCAACCCCAATATACCACAAACCCAACCTGCCCATGATAATTTTTCCCACAACATTGAGTAAAGATTTGCCCTGATTTTTGCACAAATTCTATTTTCGATAGTACCTTACGGGACGGCCTATATAGAAGGTTCAATGGCTCGCTGGCAACGACAAATCCAATAAAGAAGCATGCCTCGAAGAAATTTATGTTATTGAGCGGATTATGGCGAGTGACGTGTGAGAAGTGGCGATATCACCAGTTTACGCAGAGCTCCAATGTTCTATAAATGCAAACGCTATTTCTTTTGTAAAAGGACCGAGGTAGGGTTCTTGGAGACTGGTCCGTTTATTGATTGTTCCACCAAACACCTTTTCCGATACGTCAGCGATGAGCCCCTTAAAGAAAGCCTGTTCTACATATTACGTGCTAAACGGTTTGGGATATGTACCGTCATTTCTGTGATTTATTGGTCGAGGGAAACGTTTTGTTCATGTACGAGTATATAAAATGAACGTTAAATCGTCTATCATTCAGGACGATTTTTTCTGTAACGAGGTATATTTGGAATTTACTTCTTACTATTTATCTCCTAAGTTCTAAACTTGGATGATAACGCCCCCGTGGGGCAGTTGAAGACCCAGAGAAAATCAGGAGTAATTGAGATAGCGCAGATGAGCCATGAACAGATTAAAAATATACTCTAAAAAAGGCAAAAAAAAATGTAAGTTGGAGGACTCTAGAAAAAAAAAAAGATATTAAAATATTCTCAAAGTGAAAGGTGAGCAAAATAAGGTTAAGAAAATGGGCTTTATCTGATTACATTTAAAAAATATTTAAATATATTAAATTAACAAACTTTTATTTCATTTACAGGCAATTTTTTTTTTTGTTATTTTTTAAAGTTCCCCCACCGCCTTCTCACGGATAGTAATCAAACCTCTTGCTCCCACATGATTACGTAAGTATTGACATCATTTTGAACAAGAAGATAATCAAGTTTGACAAGTCAATATAACTCATAATATTTAAACAGACCCTAAACCATACGAAATAGGTTGATAAACAAAAGAGGAAAGTATCTTGAACTGTTTTACCTTTGCTCATTTATAAATAGATTATACGGGGTCACAGAGTATTTTTACACCACTAGAACACAATGATTACATACAACATACTCGGTACTTTCTTCTATATACTATTCCATAATCACATATCATTTGCACTAGCGGTCAATGCTCGTCTGTCATCACAACAAATCAACTTTTTAAATTCCTGAACTAGGCCGGCCCTCTAAATTCTAAGAATCAGTCGCGTTAACAGCCTACAAAAATAAATATAAAAAAATACAATTGAAGTAAAAAAAAATGATCTAAAGTAAGAAATTAAATTGAAGAGTCTGTTTGTAATGTCAAAATATTTTTTTTACTTAATAGATATGAATTTGTACACGATAACTATGAAAAAAATGCAATTTTTAAAATTTTTGTCTGTCTGTCCGTTTGTCTGTTTGTTTCGGGTTATCTGCGGGACGGCTGGTCGGATTTTGAGGGGACTTGTTTGGTCGATAGCTGAAGATACTCCGGGTAACTTACCCTAACTTTTAATATTCGAAAAAGATTAGCGTTCCGCGTAAAAAAAAATTAAAACTCATAAAAAATTGGATAAAATCCGATTGAATGCACAGTTTTACGGGCAATTGCTTGAATTTTTAAGAAATGTATACATATTCAATTCTTCTTAAAGCTAAATTTTTTTTAGGAAAATGATTAGGGTTCCATAAAAAAATTAAAACACAGTGAAAAAAATATAAAACGCGAGTGCGGCCGCAGATGTACACCTAGTAATAAATTAAGGTCAAAATAACAACGAGACAAACAAGTAGCCTGATAATATTAAGGGATAAAGAAAAAAAAGTTTTCCACAACTATCTACAATTGTGATTATTTATTAATCCATAAATTAGCTTATGTTCCTATCTACGTATCTCTGTTATTATATATGCATATATTGCACTGATGTGAATAATATGCCATTCCCAATATGCAAATCCACTTGCGGTTAATCTCTGGATACGATGAAACATGAACCGATCATGTTAATGCAAATCATTCTCTACGCTAATTAAAGTCATTCAATTCCTACACCTGACATGGATAATCCACAATAACTACAAATCACATACATGTCCATCTGTTTGAAATTTATCGTCTGAGAAATGCATTTCCAGTAGAATTACTGATTTCAAATGGTTATTTCTTTTAGAAACGACCGTGTTATTACGTCCGGAACTAGTTAAGAAATGAGGTAAGTTGTTGACAGAGTGTCGTTGTGTATACCTACTTAATACGTATTTCTTTCAAATATATTGCGTCGTAATAATACATATACAGATTTATAATTTATAATAATATTATAAAGAGGAAAGATTTGTATTTTTGATTTTTTTTTATGTTACGAATAAACTTAAAAACTACAGATCCTATTTGGATAAAATTGTTATGGAGATAGTTTCAAATCCAGGGAGTGTTTTTATTCAAAAAATCCCATGGGAAAGAGAACTACGCGGGTAACATCGCGAAGATCAGTTAGTAATATATATTCCTGTAACATTTTTTCTAAAGAGAAAAACACAATTTTCTTCGTACAATACTCAACTATATTATATTCATTTCTTATTAAAAAAGTGATTATGTATGATTTATGAAATGGTAGTTTTATTCATTGAGTTTTCTAAAATTGAGACATACGACTTTATTATATTCGGTACTTAATATTTAAAAGTATAACGGGTATGTTAATTTTTTCTTCTTCTTCTTGTAATAACAGTTTTCTATTTACAAAACGCAGAACATGTCTCAATATATTCTTACTAAGCATTTAAATAACAATATATTTCAATAGTAGAATCCAGTTGTTTACTAATTGTAACTTTTTGATAGTTATCTTTATTTCATTCTAGATGAATTTTCTATCGAATCTATGAATGAATGTATGAGCTTTATTCAATAGTTTTTAATTTTATATTTAGGAATATTTTTTATCGCATACACACCGAAGTCCAGTACAAAGTTAACTGATATAAAATACTAGCTTTATATATAAATTATTGCTATCTTATAAAAAACCGTAACTTGTTGATGAAATGTGTCCGGAACAAGTCAGTAAGGAAAAATTGTAGCGCAGCGCATCTTTGTCCAATATTTGAAATTAGGATGCCTCCCATGGTACGTATATATTTATTAGACCTTGACAGTTCTGAGGACCTATCTGTAGACAGTATAAAACTTGGTTACTAATTATCTATACTAATAAATAAAACTGAAGTGTCTATTTGTAATATCAAAATAACATTTTTTTTATTAAATACATATGAATGTATGACACCTAGACCAAAAATACAATTTTTAAAATTGTTGTCTGTCTGTCTGTAATGGGTAATCTCCGAAATGGCTGGACCGATTTTGACGGGACTTTTTTTGGTAGATATCTGAAGTTACTCCGCGTAATTTAGGATACTTTTAATTGTAGAAAATAATTGTGGTTCCGTGTAAAAAAAATAAAACTCATAACAAATTGATTAAAATCCGATTAAATACACAGTTGTATGGGCAAATGCTTGAATTTATGGGAAATATTTTTACTTTATATTAGTACTTTAAAAAAATTTTAGGAAATTAATTAGGGTTCCATATAAAAAAATTAAAACGCAGTGAAGAAAATTCGAAACGAGGGCGCAGCCGCGGGCACGCAGTTAGTTTTAAATAAAATTAAAATACACCAGTAGGTTGGCGTAAAGGCGTAAGAACAAAAAAAGTAACTATGCAAATATCTTTATTATTTTAGGATTCACGTCAATTATATTAATCACATTATATTTAGCTAAATGTAAAATTTAAATATTTGTTTATTGGAATTTAGATCGGATTGGATTTACTTATTAATTTATTATCTTATAAATTCTTGGGAAGTCAAAAAATAGATATTTGATTTGAACTATGAAATGAGAACGCAATATTGTTGATTTATTTAATTACATTGATTGAACATTGATATTTAGTACAGTATCGCAATAGTCACTCCCGTTGCGCGTTTACCCCGCGGCGTCGTCGACAATTTACCAGCGAAAAGCCTACGTTCCATGCAATCATTTGACCACTTAATAATGATATGTAACATTGGATTATAGGCTGTATATTACAAACTAAGTTCGTCCGCTATTTTTAAGTAGTATGTTTATAGTAATGCTGGAATTGTAAAATACGTTTCCACGAGGAACGGAACGAATCGGGTATTGAAGTTTGTTTTTAATTTTATAATATTTATTACCACGACTTTAAAATATAGTTAGAAAATATATACCATATGCATCCGAAATCATACATAATACTCACAGATTTTTCTATTTTTTGTTTTTACTATTTTTCATCTCTATGTCTACGTTTGTAATTTTTAGACTAGATAGCATTTTTAAAATGTAAAGTATTTTTGTTTGGGTTAATTCTATAATATGTAAATATGTCGACCGTTACTGGCTTGGAGTTTTATATAAAAATGAAAACAAAGAACTGAAGACAGAATATTAATAAGAAGAAACAATATTAAAATGATTTCAATTTCATTCATAGATTTAACCAAATAGAATAGAGCAACATGATTAGTTTTGGTTTCATACGTAATTTACTACGTAAAAGTTAATTTTGTGGACGACTAAAGGTCAGTCAAAACTGGCAAATGACCGCGTATTACTTACTACCAACTCCTTAAAGTGAGTCGTGATCGTCCAAAATTTCGTCACGTAAATCTCATGACAATCTAAAGAGACGATTCAATTCCGACGTAAAGCTTGAGATGTAAATTACTTTGCATTTTAATAACGGTAAAATTAAGTCATCACCTTCCATAGGTATTGTTGAAAATAGCAGAAAATTCATTGTCTGAACTTCACTAAAAACCCATATTTTATTTTTATAATAATTAGCATATCTATATGTCTTATTTGTAAATCTACGTTCCTTGTGGTTTCATACGTTTTCTTCTGCGCTTTAATTTTGAGTTCTCAGGTGCGACCAGACTTTTGTATATAATTAATCGATGGTCTCACATGATTTATTTAAATTAGTGGATTAAAAACAGGGACGTTTTCTATGAAGAATGTAAAGAGGGAGATTAGTTCTCTGGTGTACGTTCGATCGTTCGAATTCGCTCAGTTCGATTAACTTTTTGTGATAGCAAGAAGTTTTTATAAAATGTTATTTTATAAAAGTTTTTGTAAACTTGTTTTACATTTTTATCCGTTTATGACTGTTTTACAAAAGAATGTCTGTAACTCGAGAAGCATATATATATATATATATATATATATATAAAACTTCTGTGCGTGTGTATGTGACTAACTCTTTCTAAAGGGCTGAACTGATTTAAATTAAAAAAATTGTGTCCATTCCTGAGGATTAGAGAATGGTTTAGATTCACAATTTGGTCCAATTTATATACGAGACGTGAACGAAGGCACGGAACAGCTAGTAAACTTATAAGACGTTTTGGCAATGGGTGTTTTACAACATAGGGCTAATTTTCAGCTTGCCCCAACACCCACACACTCTTTAATATCTTATTTTCAGTGTAGCACCTCAGCAGAAATAGGAACTTTACTGTTATCTTCGCCTATTTATATATCGTGATTGTATCTTAAACCTAATCTAACTAATCTAGTTAGTATTTAAGTAGAGCCGCGGGATAAGTTAGTTATTAAGTAATTTGAATTCAAAATTACCTCTAGTACTTAATCGTAATTAACTGACAGTAGCCTTTCATTGTTCATACAGTAGTGGATGCAATTGATGATACCCTAATGAGTTATTCACTAACTAGCAATCTAAATGAATAGGTAAAGATATTTTTCTACTCCGGCTTATTAATCGTTTTTCTTAACAGCTTTTGTGCTATCGAAAAAAAAAATAAAAACCGTTTCTTTAATAATTTTTATTAGGTATCTCAATCACAAGACAAACATTAGTATTAATATACGTTTTTAAAACAAAGAGCAGAAATTATATAACCGGTCGGTTATCTATAGGAGCACAAAGTGTGCGTTTAATATAATTTTATTTCACCGCAAAATAAAGAGGTGGTTCATATCGACGATACACGCACGCTATTTAACTCGTTTTATAACCAAATAAAATGGTGATTTTTCTAGAAATTTTCCGTGTACGTGACATATCTCATGTAGGTATTTGGTACTTTGCATTCGAATATTAGATACGTACTAAAGGTTACAAGATCAATACGACTCGCGCGCTGATACGGACGCAAGAGATAAAAATACGCTGCATAACATGTAAAAATCGCTGATAATCGACAACAATAATTATCGGTACATTTTTATAATTTTGTACACTTAGTCGTGACTATGACGCCAATGCTGCAATTTTGTGTAATCGCTTTTAAGGTTTCTTGCATAATTAGAATTCCTTTATTTATTATATATTGTATAATGTTTGGTCACAATCTCACCTTTTTTAACGTAGGAAATGCATTTACGCATACCCCAGCCAACCCTTATTCTGGAGTGATGCATCCCGGATTAGAGCCGCCTGGGGGGTATGTGGGACTCGCCCGGCGTGAAGCGCCAAGGATACCCACTAAAACCCACAGTAGCATTCGCTGCTTGGGAGGAGCGATACGGGATTGAGCAACGTGCTCCGAATCGCCTAGCGGCACGACCGACCATAAGGCATGACAGGCTTAACCTGCTATGCCGGGTCGGGCTCGTCCTATCTTCCGTCCATGGGGGAACTCGGGACAAATAAGTTTTTCTTCTTCCCTTCTTTCCCGTGGTCACAATCTCACCTGACGTTAATTGATGATGTAACCTAACATCTAACACACTAAATCTAACAACATATTTTCAAACTTGGCGGAGTTAGCTAGACGAGAGTTACGAGTTTTTTCTTTTGACGAAAGTTCAGGCGCATTATAAAATAGGTAGATTCAAATCTACGTCCTTCGACGCGACACCCTTCCACACTGCCACTAAGCCATCATCACTTCGAAACCACGTTATAGTCATAACAGTTTTATCAATGAAGAAAGGTTAGACTCGTAAAATAAATTTCCAACCCACACCTATAAACATAAAGTTAGAATATATTTCCGTTGAGCCATGATGGGTGAATCTTCCTTGTCGTTTGAAATTTTTTTTGCAACCCTTTGTGAAGGTATTTGAGTTGAGTCACTGCAGCGTACTAAGGACATTATACAACAAAGTCGAATCGCAAATTTAAACTAACTAGTTAAGAATAATCAACTAAATGTTTATTCATTTAACTTTTAAAATCCAAGAACAATAACTCATTACGGGTCATCAGGAGGTAACGTAAGAAATACCAGTTTTCTGGTACCCTACGAGTAATTAATAACTTTATTCCCGCCTCTTATGGGCCGTAATGAATGACCTTAAACCATGTGTGGCGATAAGTGACCGCTTATAAACGACAAATTCTATAAACCATTTTATTACTTTTGTAAATAAATAGGTAAAGATAAAATAGTTCAATACCATTTTCTCTTCTACTTTAATTATTTTAATCGATTTGCTCTTTTCCTTAAAAACTATTGACGAAATATTAACGATGAAAAAAAAAAACATACAATCGAACTTCCACAACTAGGTAAAAATACTAGTTATAATAAAACTGTAAAAAATATTAATATGTAAGGTAATTAATTTATTTATTACTTTAATGATCACTTATTATGGTTAATATTAATGGGAAGGTACAGTAAGGTATTTTTATTAACCTTATTAACCGTAAGTCGTCAGTCGTAAACCGGGGCATTTGTTATTATTTTATCCCAAGTACATTAAATATAAACAATAAAGTAATATCATGTTTGTTATTATATTTTCTGCCCTTAATGTCCTTGAGCATTATTGGTTTTTAATGAAACTTGCATTTATCCACAAAAAAAATGTGTTAATAATACTTAGAAAAAGAATTATGAAAAAAAAAAGTACAAAGACCATAGCAACCACTTTGTAATATGTTTTGATATGTACCACATAAAAACGTATTAACCTTTCACCATTAACCATATTACCCAAAGATAAGGTTCGTGTAATTTTCCTAATTATCCCATAGATGCGCTTTTCACGCATCAATTATCATCGTAGTGTGTATCCTAACAAACCACGTAAACGAATACTTATTGTATGTCTTGCAAAGAACAATATACGAATAAGCCACATAGCAAACTTTAAACTAAGTCTAGTCGGAAACGAAAACAAAAGAACAAATTCGGCTTAGTGAGCTGGTACCGAATACGACCTAGCTAGTGGTAGCAACGCAAACAGTATATTTACTGTGTGCATTAAGAACAAACTTGTGATTTATTCCCTTTATTCAAATGCCGCAAGTATGAATCCTTTATAAACTATTCTTTTTGTTCTATAATTAATTTCTGTAATTAACTATATACACCTATGTTTATTTGATTAAATATTAAAACCACAAAGATAATTAAATGTTTTTGTACTCCGAATAAACGTATGTTAAAATTTAACATTTTATTGAATATAATTTACAATAGCATAGAGATATCTCAGTGTTAATTATGTATAGAATATAATTAAGCATTCAGCCACATTTTAGAATTATCAAGATCTATTTAAGAACAAATAGCACATTGTAATTATACAGATGATTCATCAGTCATTCCGTGACACGGTGGACCTAATTAAGGTAAAATCATTAGAAAAAAAAACAGTCAGTGAACCCGTTCCTTTCCGTGAAAACATTTTTCAAAGACTTAAAAGATTTTTAACCGAAAAATGTAGTTAAAAAAATTAATTATTCTTTTAACCGCAGCATACTCAACCGATGATTTAACCCTCTTATATATAATTTTAGTTTAAAAAGCTTATGTAAAATTTGTATGTGTAAAGCCGCTTTGTAACTGTTCCCTTTTACATACTACATAATATAAATTACATTTACCGATAATTCCATATTCAATATTTTTAATAGCTTCTAAATTTGGTGATAATTATCTTGTGAATGCAGTTTTTCGCACAATAGACTAAAAATTGGATAGTCCAGTCTGGTCTAGTATTTTTAATAGATATCGAAGGTTCTCCATAATATATGATCTCGCAAACGTGACGAAGTTATAAACGGTAAACGATAGTTAACTGATAGTTGTATGGAAGAACTTGTAGCGAGTTGATTGCTTGGTGAAAGTGGCAGACACCGTGACGGTGGTGCGCGTCGCCAATCGCAAATTATCCTTGCTTCTCCACGAACCAGCAATATTGTATTGGTATAAACCATAGAAGGCAACGAGATAAACTATAAATATAGATCCTTACTTAAAAAGTTTTATGGATTATTTATTGGTAATCAAAAATCTTGCACAAGTCCCATTATAAGTAAATATGATTATCAAATAGGACCCAATCTATACTAAAATAAATAAAGTTGAAGTGTCTCTTTGTAATATCAAAGTAACAACAATTTAATAAATACATAAATGGATATAAGATACCTATGCAAAAGTTTTGCATCTCTGTCTGTTTGCTCCAGCTAATCTCTGAAATGGCTGGACCGATTTTAACGGTACTTTTCTGGCAGATAGCTGAAGTTCCTACACGTATTATAGAATACTTTAATTTTTCAAAAATAATTATGATTCTGCGTTAAAAAATAAAAAAGTGTCAATAAAAGGCTTCTAGTTTCTACAATAACTAATTTATGGAAAAAAATCGAAGTGTACGGGCACGGCTGTAGTGGATATATATTATTTGGTGTAAAAATATTTACCATAGTGTAAATGTGTATACAATAGTTGAAATTCTAGCACAATTAGTGTGGTTCAACAGTATGAATTGTGTGGGGATTAACTGTATATTAGTAATGATAATAGAGCCTATCTTCACGGATAGAGATGTACAAAAGAAAATCAAAATAATTCCTAGTTCCAAACTGTTCCAAACTGTTCCAAATTAAACATAAATAAATCATAGGTACGTTCCGCCATCAGCCAAACGGAAATATAATGAAATTAAAAGAAAAAAACATTTCAAATTTACCATCTAAGTCGCCTATAGTTTTATTTAGACCCTTACCTTAGAACGATTTTAAAGTCATATCGTTATATTATCATGAGGAAATGTTAGATGTGTGAATGCCAGTTCGTGAATTCACCAGACGCATTCCTCATGTAAAAGCATGTTAACATTTAATTTTGAAAATATTTTTAAGAATATATCAACATGATTATATTGATAAAAACTTTTATCAATAAATCTGTACCTAATTGAGGTGAATAGTCAAATAGATAAATCTAAGATGTGATTGGCAGCAAACACTGTTATATAAGACCATTAGTGGTCTAACTTTTATTGACTAGATTCAGTTAAGACTCCGATATATCTGACTTTAGCTATAAACAAAATTACAGCAGCCACTTTCAAGTACAATGTGAATCATTTTTGTTACGTCGTAATTAATAATACGCAATATGAATACCAAATGTAAGCGAATATTTAAAGAGTCGTTGAGAATCTGTCCTTATCTTATGGTTACGGCACACAGCGGGCGGGCCCGTTTCTATAGAATACATCGCGTCGACGCGAGCCGAATGCACCCTCTGTGTGTCGAAACCATTAAAACCCTATATCATGTACCTGCTTAATTAATATAGATTTAATTGTAAAGACTACAAATTGTTGAGTTGCCAAGATATCGCTTACAAATTTCCCCTTTCAAAAAATAAAACACCTGACCAGGTAAATTTAGAATAAAAAGTTTTACCTAATAACAAAGTTCCATCGAAATCGATAAAGTCAAGCCAAGAAACATTTCTCATTTAATTGTAGGAGTAGAAAGATATTTGTTATTGTAATATGAAATTTGCTTTTGCGTCTGTATGTTTACGTACTTACAATGAGTAAACCTTTGCTTGATTCAGGAAAGTCTACAATGCGCTATGGTGTTAGCATAAATATCAAGGTCGTATATTAAGTCTAATAAATGACGATATGGTATGTGTTCCTAATCAAATATTTACTGCTTATATATAATAATCGGCAATTGTAGAATAAGTTTTTATACAATCGAATGGTGTTAACACACGTACGGACCGGACCCCGGACATAGTACGGAATCCTTTCCGAAAAAGATCGATCTTTCAAACTAATAAAGTATCGATTTTTAGTGTCCTTTTTGTTTTCTATGATGTGATCATCTGTAAATAGGCAAAAATAAAACAGTTTAGTGTCATTTTTCCTTAGTAGCCATTCTTCTTTTTTTGTTTAATTTGCTACTGATGACTTTTAGTGCTGTTAATAAAAAAATTGGAAACAGTTTTTGTAATGAATGTTAATTATAGTCTGAATTCGTCCACTGGAAGAATACTATTTACGAATAAAAAGTTAAATAAAACAAATAGAAAAAATATTGAACTCTTGGACCTCGATGTTTTGTGAATCGATTATTATTCCCCATCCCTACTTAGGCGACTGATGACCTCGACCGCATGGCATACCATGTCCGCGGTTCGTTCCGTACGAGTATTAACAGTGAAATGGTCTCGTATGACATTATCTCTGACATATTTATTAATATCATACTATGTATCCACTAGACTGGACTAAAGAAATAGAGCGCCATTTCCTCCTATCGTTACAAATTATTTCGCTTTCTTCACGTTAATTAAGTCCTTCCTCCATCAGCGTCGTTTCCAAGCATCTTTATTATCAACGAAAATTAAAAAAAATCTGCTTAATTTTTAAATAATAAATAACAATAATAAATGTCAGCATATATAAACGAAAACAAGTAATTTTAAATGTTTTATTAGAGATGTTTAATGATTGTTTTTTATTATCTATTCATAAACATACCATAGATAATGCGGACCATTCAAATCTAATCAAAAATAAGAAAACTTATAAGCATTTTAATCCCAGTGAGAGTGCTCTGTACTAAAACATGACATCATACTATACGTACTTCATACAAGTTCAACATTCATTTTGCGGGAAAGAGATGAAGTATTGCCTCTCAATCCCCAGCAAAAACTTTCAATGTTTATATCTCATAATTTTATTAGCCGAATTAAATATATCTATTACAAATTAAATACTAGTAAAATATCCTACGAGCTTTCATTAGCTATCAAAAATCAAAATTGATAAAGTAATATTAATTATTGCTTTATATTACCTTAAAGTTATTTTATTTATTATTGCAAGCACTAAATGCAACAACATTACTTACGTATTATTATTTATTATCAACTCGCTAGAAAATGTCTAAACAGGAAACGAAACTGTTCCATGAGAAGATATTAAACGGATATTTTAACGACCAATATAATTGTTTTCCACAGAGAAACCACAAACTTTCCAACAGCGTTTGCATTCCAACCACCACCTCCGGCTGTAAAACGACACAATGAGCAGCTGTCGCGCTCCCACATAGGGGTTCACGTGTGCGACAGTGAGAGACGGTGAATTATATGAGAATTTATTATAGACTAGGAAGTCCTTCGACATTCGTTTGTGGATGTCGTCGGTCGTGCTCGTCTATAGGGAGCACGTCCGGGTCATGAAACTTGTATCGCTCTTAACTCTATTGTGCGGATACGTAGCGACAGTCAGAATGTTAACAAGTGGGTACATGTTATATTTTATAGAAAGGTTAATACATACATACATAAAACCTCGGCCTCTCTCCTATACGGTGTGGCAGAAACTACATCCTTCCACCTGTTACGATCCTTATACCAGTCTTTCGCCTTTTCTACCTACATTTGTTTCATCTATCCTCTCCACATGCCCAAAGCAAAGCATTCCTTGCTCTATCTTTGTCACCACATTCTCTACCACATCACCACTATTAACTTATGTCTTCGTGAAATGAAAACACAAACGATTTAAATGCAAAAGAACAAAATTAGTTTCACTTATTAATCTGGTGTTACATTTTTTTTACAAGGAATAGGCTAAGTGCTTTGGCCACAATCTCGCCTGATGTTATGTGACGATGTGGTCCAGGATGGCAAACACACTAAGCCTAGAGGTACTGGCTCTCAAATGATGTTGCCGGAACACACCTATCGGTATTTGGCGACAGGTTTTCAAACTTGAGGGTGTTAGCTACCCAGGCTGGCATTATTAGAAAACGCCCTACCATCATGCTATGGTTACCTCACGATGTTTTCCTTCACCGAAAGCTCAGAACGAGTTTAGAGTCGGATAGGTGGGGATCGTCGATTTTACACCGAATCCAACTGCACTACCCGCGGCGCCATCGTCGCTTAAAAACATATACAATTTATTCGAATTAAAATGAAGTTAGCTTAAATGGTATTCATGTACCAATTTAATAATGAATAACATTTTTCACTCTGTTAAAAAACTACCATTTATGATTGCATAAGTAATAAATAAAACACTCCAAATAATAAATCAACGAAATTACCTAGACATGGATAATTGATCATAACTGTGTACTTTTCATAACCATCAGATTAAAATAACATCACCCAATGACCAGATATCTTTACACAATGTTCCTTCAAAGTACCACTAAACTTTACGACACGGAAACAACAATACTATGACCCTAAGTATCATACAAAGACTTCCACGCTAAACTGAGGAAGAATCAACATAAAGTACATTTAACAATAAATCAGCATTATCTAAATACAAACAACATTGTGCATAGGTACATTGTAAGCCACTCAAATGTATTACATTAACTTATTGTACTAAGCAATATTCGTTACAACGTTAAATACACACATTATATACATTCATTTTCGTATTTCAAGCTATAATCTATACCAAAGACTAGAAAATATAATAATTTATCTATGTCTATACTAATAAAAAAAATCTGAAGTGTGAATATGAAGTGTGTATACGTACGATACCTATACCAAAAATACAATTTTTCAAATTTTATCTCTTTCTGTTTGTTCCAGGTAATCTTATCTCCGGAACAGCTTGACGGATTTTGACTGGACTTTTTATGGTAGATAGCTGAAGTTACTACGGGTAACTTAGGTTACTTTTAATTTTCGAAAATAATTAGAGTACCGCTTAAAAAAATTAAAACTCATAAAAAATTGAATAAAATACGATTCAATGCACAGTTTTACGGGCAAGTGCTTGAATTTGTGAGAAAACTACTATAAAGTAAGTAATTAAAGAATTTTTACTTTATCTTAGTACCTACTAAAAAAGTTATTAGAGTTCCGTATAAAAAAATTAAAACGAACTGAAGAAAATATGAAACGCGGGCGCAGCCGCGGGCGCACAGCTGGTTGTTGAATATAATTCGTGTACTATCTCCCTGTTTTTGTCGAATACAAATTTGACTGTTACTATGATTAAAAGGAAAAAGCGTTTCTTTTCATACGTTTACGTACTGTTTTTTATTTCAATCCGTTCTCACTATGGAACGCATGAATGAGATATCCAATTTGATTTACGTATGAGAGCAAAAGAGAGGACTTTAACGTAGCGCGTCGAGCGACGGTGTTGAGAGCGGTCGGTTGCACGTTAATAATTTTTAATTTAATGCCACTGTTTTTTCTTTAATGTGTTTTAGGCGTATGATGTACCTATATCTCTACATATACAGCGTGTTTATAGGTACGAGTACGCTGTATATAAAATGTCACAGGTTACAAAAAATAATCGTATCTTTATAATGATTTGTAAACGTTAGTGTATTTATTATAATTTCCTGAGTTTAACGATTTATACTAATAGTGAAGATTAAAATCGAAAAACCTTTACATTGAAATTTTAAGTTTTATAATACAAACCACAGTATGAATAGAACCTGCGATTTAACTGCATAAGGCTACAAATTATTTTTTCTACATGGCTCTTTTATTCTACATTCATAAGTGTATTAACTAACCAAATAACTAAACCTAAAACAATAACACTTTTGTCTTCACTAATACCAGCCGACAACAATTACCTACTCACTGAAACTATTATAGTCTTAGAAGCAATTTGGGAACTTTTTCAAATGCGAAATAACCTTACGAGTTGGCTGTATTAAACTCGTTTCTTTCTTAGTAATGCGATAGTTTTGTTCACAAATTTTCCAATTCTAGCCTCGGTCTTATAAACTCTACGTCCATTGGTTTAGAGTCGAAAGTAGATTAACATAGTAATGTTATAAACATAAGTACCCGAGTCGGGAAAGCGTATAAAGGGATCAATTACGCACTAGTTGGCTCTTGAGTTATATACGGTTTACTATTTGCATGCGTATTCAATATAACACAACTCAATACGAGACTCATATCATTTGAAATCGTCTGATTGATCTTTGATTAAATTATTTGAATTTATAATATTATTTAAGTCATGGTCTTTCTATTATTTGGTGAGTCTAGAGAGCCAATGAAACTATTTAGATGATTCTATTTTTAAATTTATTAATCATTCATATATAATCTTGTTGATTATTTTGATTTGTTTACGTTCTAAACTTTATTGTTATAATTATTTTACTGTTTACAGCTTTCAAACGATTATTTGTACGGAAAGACGTTGGTCATTCAATTCCAGGTAATTCTGTCTGTTAATAATTTGTTCCGGCTTATCTCCAGAACGACTGGACTCATTTTGATGAAACTTTTTTTCATAGATACTTACTTCGCGTAACTTAAGCTAGGTATTTTTCAAAAATAATCAGGATTCCACGTAAAAAATAAAACTCATGAAATTGTGAACAAAATACGCATTATTGGACAGCACCAACAAAACATCATTTTCGATTTATCGATTTAACGTTATTTAACGATTTATTTAAAAACGAATATTACGCATGGAAAGAAATATTTAAAACGCGGGCGAAGCCGCGGTGACACAACTAGTCTACAATAAACACAGGCGCATTTCCTATGCTCTATTAGATTTTTAATTTGATAATACATTCGTAAAAAACTAGATTCTGCGCAGATCGCATAGGTACGGCGGTGATGGCTGACACGCGATTTGTTCGCATGCCGGCGACCCGCACATCCGGTGTCACCGATTGACACATCTGTCAATGTAACGATCGACCGAGACGTCAGAAAGCTGACGAGCTTTTATTTATTACTAGCAGTGCCCCGAGGCTCCGTTCGCATTCACTGCATGAAATAATGTTCTTAAATATTCACTCAACCTTGTTTTGTTCACCGACAACTTGGAGAATATATTTTTTCTAGAGTTCAATCTTTTTTTTCCTTTTTTAGACTATATTTTTAATCTGCCTACACTCTCTCTGTGCTATCTCAATGCCCCATAATTTACTGATAGCGTTTCATTACGGCTTTAAAGTTTAAAACCATCCCGAAACCTAAAATATAACACAAAATTATTATTATTAGAAATAACAGAAAAGCAACCGAAGAAAATCGACCCAGTATATTTAAAGATTTGCCCCAACAAAAACCTGTTTCTGTTAGATCTTTATTTACCTGTATAGTATAAAATATAGATAAAAGGGGACCGAAAAAAAATTAGTGAATATTATTATTCATAGTAGGTATTTAAGAATGTAATACCTATTTCAATACAAATAAACATAGTTATCTACCGAACACGAAAAAAATTAATTTTCTTTATCTCTTTTTATCAACTGTTTTTCTTTTCTTATTCTTTAGTATCTATCGATGAGATGTAGTTCGACAATAGAAAAACATTACGAATAGCTTTTATTCTCCAATATTCAATAATGAAAATCAAATAATAGCACGATGGTAAGCTAAGTCTGAGGCATGTTTTAATAATGCTCGCCTGAGTAGCTACAAGGCTAAAAACCTGTCGCCAAACACTAATGGATGTCGTGCGACAAAATCACTTGAGACCGTTTAGTCTTACCAACTACACCATCACTTAACATCAAATGAGATTGTGGTCAAAGTTAACCTACTTAGGATTAAAAAATTTCGAACCCTGGGCAAACAGTCATTTTGTTATCTATAGTGATTGTTTAATTTTGTAGCTTTCTCCAAGTCAAGTTTTGATCCCAAATAAATGTATAGTCAGTAAAATAGACATTAGGTAAAATCAATACGTAACTTAACTGAAAGCGTTAAGGTGTCAACATTACCGTCCACATCACTTAATATCAGGTAAGATTGCGGTTAAAGTCGAGCTTATAATAACATAAAAAAAGGTTCCTTTAATACGAATGTATATTTCAAAACCAGTTTCTACTGCCTACTTCTCACACTATATCTTGATCCAGATCCGGTAGAAATAAAAAAAAATCAATATTATTTTTAATAAAACGTTTTTAGTTGCACATTTATTATACATCTATTTATAATAGGATATTAACTCACTAATTATGTTTAATTTATTGAAAACAAGAGACTAAATGCGTAGCTTAAAAAAACGGCAGATAAAAATTAACGAGGTTATCGGTAGGATTATATCTTGGTCAGAATGTAATACCTTAGTTCTCAATCCTGTAAAATCTAAATTCATTGTCCTGGGTTGCAAGGCACAAATAAACCAAATCCTGTCAACTAGGCCAGAAATAATAAAAATGGAAAAAAATATTGATAGGGTCGAGTCAGCGCGCAACTTGGGACTGATCATCGACCCGGATCTACGTTTTGAAGAACACATAAATAATGTTGACATTATTACAGTATTATCTTGAGGGAAAGACTTCTTGACAGTTTGGTTCTGTCAAGATGTAACTACTGTGATGTGGTATAATATGGACCCCGCTTATTGTCGCGTACTTATCGATTAATTCAGCGGGTGCTTAATGCCTGTGCTAGATTTTGTTTTGACATACTCAGTCGTAGTCATGTCACAACATATTTAAATAATGCTAATATTCTCAAAATGGCTGCGCGAAGAGAATCCCATTTGGCTAGCTTGCTCTTTGGTGTAATCAAAACCAAGCGCCCTCAGTATCTTTACGAAAAGCTAATTTGGAGGCAAGACCTCCTTATGCATTTCAACCATTCTATAACTATTCAATTATCTGTAGCTAGACATCGGACTACAGTTTTCAGCGGATCTTTTAAATATGCCGACACTATTAGCTGGAATAATTTACACCGCCATTTCGAGCTAAAAATTGTAAATCTTGTTTCAAATATCAATTTAAGCATTATTTACTAACTATCCAAAAAGAAAACCTACAGGCCAGAATTGAAATTAAACTTTCTGAATTACCCAATCACTGGCAGAAGAACAAACTGTTGACGGTTAATATTTCCGAATAAACGAAAATATGTTATATACCCTACAGTCGCTACATCTGTTCGCACAGAATTACACAATTTTGTTTACGTTGAGCACCTACACTTTTCTTACACCCTTGACTTTTCCACTTGAATGGAACAGTTCATAATTATAAAAAAGATAGTTTTTTGTTGTTGTAGATTTTTTTTCATTCTTGCTCATGAATTTGTCGACTGACCATCTGTGCATATCCAAGCCACTTTTTGAAAACCAGCGTTGCAGTATCTACAGCATCTGTGATCTCGTCCTCTAGGATGAAATTAAAATAATTATAATATCCTAATTTTTGGTAAGATTTTAATATTGTTTCCATTGGATCAGACTTATATTTATGGTCTAGTTTATGATGAGAGAATAAAAGATAATCAGTAAGCATCCTATTAATGTTAATATTTACCAAAAACAGTAACAAAATCGTATAAAATCGAATGCGAAAAAAGGAGGTAGTTTAAATTCAAAAGGCAAATTCGAAAATTAAAATGTAGGCCGAATTCGGAAACGCTCTAGGTTGAAAGACTGCTAAATCACGATAATAATAGTAAAATATGATTCTTTTTAGACACAGAAAAATATTTTCAGTTTTTTTTTTTGTTTCTTACAATAGTGTACCTAACCTATAAAGGTTAGGTTTACTTTGGCCCTTTCATTTTATGCGTTTGAACTATATACCTACACGTAGATTTATTAATGTTTTAACAAATAAAAAAATACTTTACATTTTTAAATTGGTAAAGTTGTATTGAAATAATACATTCTAATACTGTCAGGTTATCTACTGACCTCCATTGATAAATAATAAAAACGAATAATTATATTACGATAGTAAACAAATATGCACGTTTTATTCATAAACGACTCTACTATATTTTTTTTAATGTAACGAAAAACACAATATTTTTTCAGGACTTTACGAGTCATTAGAATATCCAGACTATTTGTGACACGTCTAAAAAGTTTAGACCTTATCTTTATATATTTTTAAATTATATTTTACTCTTAAAAATGGCTTTCGATTTAACCTAAATATAATAATACAGAATTTTATTTTTTATTATAAAAATACCGAATATTAAAGTAATCAGATGTAGCAAAAAAATAAAACAGGGGATTTCTAAAAAAGAAGCTTACATCTAACAATGGGTCAATGACGTTACTTTTTGCTAATTACTTGGAAGTCTACTGATTTCTTTGTATTATCGTGTTCTTGAGACGTGACGCAAAAAAATAAACCATAGATACACTTCACGCTCCGATAAACGTCGTAATATTTCAGCTAAATTTCCTCTTACCTATGGCTTGTGATAAATATTTTAGGAATAATCTCGAATTTTGACAGCACTAACCTGAAACAAAAGTAAAATAATAGTTTATTATACAAATTTTCTCAATCATTAAATCGACTTATTAATTAAGTAATTATGTTACTTAAAATACAAATTAATCCATCTTTAAGTATGTTGTTAATTTCGTGGGTTTTCATCAGCGTGTTGAGATTGCAATGTCTAATAAATCTATAATAATAAATAAAATTGAAGTGTCTGTTTGTAATGTCAAAAAATTTTTTTTACTTATCTTAGAATACTTTTAATTTTTGAAAATGAATATGTTTTCGTGTAATAAAATTAAAACACATAAAAAAATTATAAAATCCGATTCAATGCACAGCTTTACGGGCAAGTGCTTGAATTTATGAGAAATGTTTTTACTTAACTTTAAACTAAAAAAAAATTAGGGTTCCGCATAAAAAAAATTAAATGCAGTGAAGAATATATAAACGCGGGGCATCCACGGGCACACACCTAGTATGTAATACTAGTTGAGTATTTGGGCAATAAATTGTAAACAAGTAGATGACTGAATTTTTATATCTCATTTAATACAAATATATATGCTAAATATTTGAATAATTCAAATTTCATGCGATGATGGCTTAGTGGTAGTGTGATCAATCTACGTCAGGTATTACTACTACGTAGGTTCAAACTCCATCAATGCTATATAAGCCTGACTTTTTGGTGAAGAAAAACATAGTAATAAAACCATAGTATTGTGGTAAGGATTTCACTAAAGTCCTTTTGGCTAGCTAAAACCCTTAAGTTTGAAAATCTGTCGCCAATAACCTAAAGGTGTATTCCTGTAGCATAACTTCAGAGAAACTATATAGGTCTACTCTTAATGTATTTACAATCTTAGATTATATCATTAATTAATATCAGATGTGATTGTGATCAAAGCGCTAAGCCTATTACAATAGTATAAAAAAGAACAGATGCAGATTATGTTATGCATAAAGATAAATTAATAACTATTCTATCCATATAATTTAGTTCCAATTGTCTATAATGGCGTGAAAGGCATTTAGAAAATCCACTTTACCCGATGTCGTTACATTTATAATTAACAAAACGCCTTCGAGGTTTATTCAAGATGCAAATAAATGCGCAATTTCCTCCAGAAAGATATAGGTTAGGAACACGCTGTGATTACTCGCAGTGGGTGATCCGGTCGGTATAGATTTATACGGGATTAGAAACTATTTTTCCTTTTTCTATCAGCATATGTATCGTAGTAAAGGGTAAAAAATGTTTTCGATATTCTTCTTCTTCTTAGTTAATGGCAATCTGTGTGTACACACAATTTGTGCCAATGTCATGTAGGTAAGATTTTCAATCTTGTATCAGCGTTACCAAGCTCCAACAGGATAGGCCACCGTATCCTGCTCGAACTTTCCATGGAGCTTTGTCGGCACCTCAGAATGTATGCTACGCGTTGTCTTCTATAATAAACTTAACTTGAACACAAGTTAACTAAACTATTTCACACAAACGCCACCAAGATTACATGATATAGAGTCAAGTACACAAGTTTAATGAATTAAAGAAAACAATTGCTACATGTCAGACTGAGATCCCGCCAAAAACCGTTTTCGATATTGTAACATTTTTTATAGTTTCATTTATTCCTTTCTTAAAAAAGCAAAGGTATTTCGACCGTGTAGCCAGTTTTGACGTTAGGAGCACTGTTTAAATAAAGCTTTTCATAAAATTGACGGTTCTTTGTTAAAACTAATCTTGGAGTCTTTGATGTGATCATTTTGAATAAAATTCACTTGCGCACAATAACCAAACTATATCATGTACACCACTAAGATTGCATAACATTAAATACAAACACTTCAATAATGTTAATGCTGGTGAATTACAAACAAACAAATTTGACCCCAATAACACTATTATTACTAAATTTCCAAGCATAAGACTCTAAAAATATTTCGTTTTTGTGGAAATATACCAAATAGTTTAAGTTATATAAAACTGATATTAAATACACTTTGACCTAATTATTTTTGTGTATAAAAAAGTTTACTTGTTTAACCTAACCTTTTTTACCCTTGTTAGGCAATTTTTTTTTTAAACAAACGTAGTTGAGGACGTAAATTAAAGTCATGTTATACAAAAATATATATGTTATGTTGTTTCGTAAAATAACATAAACTTTACAAAACATTAACGCGTGACAATAATTTTAATGAAGCGTCAACATAAATAACGAATTTAGATATTTGTAATCCGTATCAAATACGTTCTTGTAGGTTGTCGGGAAGACGAATTGCCGAGTTAATCTCAATTTAAATTTATAAAATGTGACAAATTATAACAGCTTTCTTGTAAATGGCGCCAGACCGTTGACGATACTCGATAATTTATTCATATGGAACACATATAAAATTCGTTTTAATATCAATCGAATAAAATGTGATATTTTAGTACCATAATAAAAATATTACAATATCGTCGATAATCTCAATAAAACCTACCTTTGAGTGACTTGAGTACAGGATTCAATATTATATAAGTGCCAAAGTATATGTGACATTGCTATCTGTCCAGCAATGTCAGACCCATACAGACGGTCGAATTTACGTTGAAGGAAATTAACACGTGCAAAATGTATTATTGACGTGGGGGTATCACTAAGTATTATGTAAGACTGTCGTTTAAGAGTAACCTAAAATTGATAGAAAATGCATTATACCTTGATTTTAAACATGTATGTAAATAATAAACAGAAAACATTAATCGCAATTTACAGATATTTTTTAATATTGTCATAATTATCAATTGCACTCAACTTTGATCCCATGATGAATTATATAAATATCTAGATTACCTATAAAAATGAGACAATAGGAAGAAAATGGAAAGCTGGTGTAAACGCCAGGTTAGTGCACAAGGGGTGAAAGTGCTTTTGAAGTTCCAAAGGCATTTTTTTGTTATAAAATTTGGAATTACTTTGCGTTTTCTTTTACTATTTTATTGTACATTTTCATTACTTCTCAGCCTTTAGTAGCTGTTACCCGTCTACTTCGCTGTATATTTAACAAAAATTTGACATAACTCGGCGGAGCTAGTTAGAGTTATAAAAATATCCTACGTTGTAATTAATAAAATGTACTTTTATGCCAAAATTCATTTAAATGGGCGAGTTAGTAATACTAGAACTACAGGATCAGTCGAAACGGTTTGACTATATTCAGTAGAAACAGGTGTAAGTCTTAAAAAACAATCCAACAAACATTGACTAGGTGACCTACATGGTTCTGCCTGGGTTACATCTAGCTATTTCAAAAAAGGATATTAAAAAATAATTGTAACCCTACTACAATCCACGTAGTTATTATAGCTATTATATTTTTATATATCTAATGCAAAGTATTTATAAAAAATTGCCTATGCCCTTCGCAATATTATAAAAGACAGGACAATCAAAATCGATGCAGTCGATTTAAAGATTTGCTCGAACAAAAAAAACAAACACTTACATCTTTATATACATATAGTCTTTATAGAGAAAGGGATACACAAATATAGTTATAATCCTAAATAATAGTGACACTTGACGCCATGTTTATTGTGGTAATCAATTGTAACGTTAGCCCGTTATTGATTTCAATATATTTTCCAAGCAATAATACCTAATAACAATGTGCTCAAAACAGATGAAAGTATCGAATGAATAGGACTATATTTCGTAATACGAGAGGAAAGTTATTCGCTTAATAAAATTCAATAGTAATAGTAAATTAGAAGGTCGCTTTCATGAGACTCCCTTTTGTATTCCCCAAGTGACCTAAAAACAAGTAAACCCGTAATGATATTTTTTTCGCTCTGTTTACTGAAATCGTACTTTTTTTTTACTGAGCGAAGTTATATGATATATTTTATTACATTATACAAAATAGATGATTCTTTTCTCTATTGGACCACACTAAAGCGAAACGTACGAGGACCGTGACCCCCCAAAATACAAGATCTTATGTAATATCATTTTCTTCTTGGAGGCATTTGCAAATAGTACGGCGGGCGGGGCCTATAATTTGACTTCTTTTTGATGAATTAGAAAACACGAGGTTTCTGAATGGTTTAACGAATATTTAGTTGCTGATTTTCGTTTTTCAAAATTATACCCCAATGATTACATAATGGGTTAAGAGCTGCCAAGGATGAAAGTCCAAATGTCTAAAATTTTGATTACTGTGTATACAAAAATAAATCATTTTAGTATCTCAAGGATAAGTTTAAAAAAAACCTCTTTATTAAAATGTTTTTAAAACACTTTCTATCCGTAATATAAAGTATATGTGCTAAAGCACATTACATTGTAAACAATAGCTTTCCAATATCCATTGTTAAGAAATCTTTACTAAAATTCACTTTATCATTAAAATCACGCCATCATTTAAATATATTTAATAAAGAGATATCGAATTATTGATGTCAAACCAACTCGTATTGTGCGACGGTAAACAACATGACATCCCATGTTTCACATCTGCCGGGTTTCACCTGGCAGCCTTTTTTTATTCACTTTTACATAAATTTTGTCATAGTAAATATTTTCATATAAATAACTATCCAACCTCATTTAAAATATCTAGTTACGTATAACAAGTTACCATGTTATCATGTTTCTATTGAACGTTAATGTTTACCAAATTACTCACATGTATTTTGTATTGTATTTAAATGATTTTGAATTCCCACAAAAAGACCTGGTTACAAATCTGTGCTAATCACGCTGTACGTCCGAGGGCTCTTTATTAATTCCCGTGGAAACTTTTACTTATACAATATGTATGAATGTATGTCTAGACCGAGGACGGACTGAATTACGGCAGATTGAATGCTCCACAATAGCGGTTAGGAGTTTGTTACGAATACAATATTAGGTAATCAGGTTTTACGAATTTCTTAGATGAGATTTTTTGAGTTCAATTTATACTTTTACGTATATTCTGATCACACATCTATATGTGCTCGCTAGGTACTCTTTATGATTTTATTATTCGTACTAGCTGTGTGCCATGGGCTGTGCCTATGTTTTATGTACATTTTCACTGTATTATATACTTTTTAATTTTTTTATACGGATCCCTAATTAATTTACAAAAACATTTTTGCTAATAACATTAAGCAAAGGTATTTCTCACAAATACAAATACCTGCCAATAAAAGTGTGCATTGAATCGGATTTTATTCAAGTTTTAATTTTTTACGCGGAACCCTAATAATTTTAGAAAATGAAAAGTAGCCTAAGTTACGCGGAGTCACTTCAGCTATTTACCAAACAAAGTCCCGACAAAATCTGTCTAGTCGTTACCGAGATTACTCGTAAATATTTTTTTTTACTTTTGTCCGTTATCCTGGAGAACCCCTTACATTTTATGGAACAAAAAGTGTTCCAGATGTTACTTTATAATATTAGTTATCACTGTGTCAAATTTCGTCATAAATGGTTCAATACTTTCAGAGTGGTACGCATACATAGAGAAAGACAGAGAGACAAAAATATAAATAAAATATTTTTGGCTTCTATATCGATAACAAAGTCCACCCCGATTATAATTTTCACAAAATATTTAACGTACAAATGTGGCCTAGTTTCAATTTTTATTATAGTATAGATTTCATTGTACAACGAATTAGGGTTTAAGATCTGTATAAAATACTCATGTTTCTTACTTGCCTTTACAATCAATATTTTTAGCAAAACAAATAACATGAAAGTACGGGAATATTTGTTCTAAATGTGTACTAAATTATTATACTGATTTTTTAAATAGCAGTCGTGAGATAGATTGTGGAGAATCTAGACAAGATGATATTATAGAAAAGGTCACGGATGCATTTAAAAATATCCAATGAATGCAAGAGATAGAGCAAAAATAAAAGATTCTTGGTCAATATTTTTGCTTAACCCAGTACGTAGATTTTGCAGGTTTGACGAAAGGGTATATTCATTTTATGTCTTAGGACGTATTAATGCATTTCTTGTTATCTTTATAGCATTGTGTTTTATTACAATTTTAACTGATATTTCACAAAAGACAGAACAACACATCAATGTTTCATCTCAATGAGATGAATGGTTTAGAAACGTATAGAGGACAAACATACAAAGAAATATTCATGTTTATTTATATACGTGTAAATAACAATAAACCCAAAAAGAATACGACACGAAACAAAAGTTATTGAAATACGTGCCTATAAATATTTTTTTTTACCGTAGAGTTACAATTTACTTCCAACGAGCATATTAATAATTATAAAGTTTTGGTAGATAAGCTACCAAAAACGAATCCGTGAAATCACAAAAGTTAAATGCGAAAAAAAACTTATTGACACGTTTCCAATCAACAGGCTTATGGAAGCCAATTCCAATAAATCTACAGAGATCGTGTTTCATATAGCGACACATTTTTCCGCAATTGCGACAAAACGATATTTCTGCGGTACGTTTATTGTTAAAAATGTTATGCAAAAAAAAACCGTATTTTATTGTGTTTATTTTTATTTTTGTCGGTTAAAAAATTCAATCCGCGAACCACTTTTTGCATGAAAATGTAACTGAATTGCTACACAGTTGTCGACACTTTTTCCACTCTTCTCTTGTTTTTTTCTTTGTTACTTGCTGTGTTTTATTTTTTGTAATTTTATACAGAGATTGAAGAACTTGAAGCTAAATTAATTTGATGTCACTTTTTTATTAGTGTGTTTTAATTATGACTATTTAATATTGAATATTTATTTGCTACTTGCTGATAACAAATAATAATAAATATTTTTCTGAATAAATATACCCATAATTGTTTACAAAGTATAATTTTCTTAGACAATCTTACACAATAACACGACCCGTTTTTAAAGACCAACACTTTACAAGTTTCTTTCAAAATATGTGAAATATTTTGCGATAAAAACGACATGACAGGGACGAATGCCAATGGATAACCGATCTCTCGACAGTCGCTACTGTTTCTGGATTTCATTGTGCTTACCATCAGGCACAGACCGTCACTTTGTCGAGATACTATAAAAAAAAGAAAAATATATAAATTTGTTTACATTGTTTAGAAAAAGAGGCATACTTATAAAATGTAGCCTTAAGTGATAAACGAAATGATTTCTATATTGATGTAGACGAGGACTGCAAGGCCGATTTTATTTCCCACCAATATCGGAATCTAAACACTGGAGTAACTGACATTTTAATGCGTTTCAATAATCCGCACTAATCAGAAGGTCACGTGAATGGACACAAGACACAGCCTCGTACTAAAATATCAATTTCTCAAGTTAGCCTGGTTATATTATCATAATGATATATACGTCAATATTGCTTATAAATGATTTTTTTTTATAACTTTTGAAGTGAAAGTTCTGTCGAATCGTTGTGAGTTGAAACGAAAATGCGTCCCGAGAAAGAAATAAATATAAAGGTGAAGCAAATTACTTTTTTATAATAGTTTATTTAATTATTTTTATAATACATATCTATTCGTAAATAAATTGACTTATTATTATATGAATTGTTGTTTATATTATTGTTATTTATTTCAGTTTCACATCGACCGTGTGTGAGTTGCTGCACACACACACACATTTTTTCTTCTTGTAGTTTTTATGTACGGCATTATTCGACAATTGCATATTCGCCGACTTATTAGTGGCAATTGTGAGTGTACTCGATATTACTGTTATATATAGTATGTACAGTTATATACTTCAACTATTTCTTACTTTGTCCACTATTTTGAAAGAGAATTTACTTATCGCATTTTACGTCCGCTCAACGATACACCGAATTATCTAAATCCAATTAAATAAGCCCACATAATTACGTCATACGATGCACTCTCAACATTTTATCACTTAAATATGTAATTATTATACTAAAGCGGATCTTGATTATTTAAACATAAAACTCGAATATCAACTTCGTAAAAGTGTATAAAACTATATTTGGTTCATTCAGGTTGAGTTTGTGAGTTTGTGTAGCGTGTGGTTGGACCAGATAACTGACTAGATATTTATATACAACCAGAGAAGAAGTACCAATATGTATTCCGTATCATATATTGACGATAGTAAAAAAAAAAAATTAATATGTAAAAACAATCAGGTTTTTTTATAAATTTATGAGTAACAATAATTAACAATTTTGCCGGTGTCATGTGAGTATAATATTTTTCTAATCTTTTATCATCGTTTCGACGCTGTAGTAAAACGGTGGCCATCTTGCTAGAACATCCCAGGGAGTTTTTTCAACATAGAGGGTTTCTACAAGCATTACGTAAACATTAATTGGATATGGCAGGACGAGCTATACATACATACATAACGTCACGCCTCTCTCCGATAAGGCTACACAGAGATCACGTCCTTCCACTTGCTATAATCCTAGTACACGTCTTTCGCTTCTTCTACTTTCATAAGCACCTTCATATATGCTCTTCGGTTACAGGGACTTTTAACCTGACCTTTCTCCAGAACGTCTTCGACCTGGTCGACATACGTTCGCCTAGGACGACCTTACCAGCTTGTCCAGTGACACTAGTCTTGTAAGTTTGTTTCGTCAATCTACATTCATCCATTTTTTCTACATGTCCAAACCAATTTAAAGGAGCTATGCTTTGTTTAATTTTGATGACATGGGTGACGGAGGAGAATCTGAATGGTGATTACGTAATCAAAAGGGGAGGGGTAAGAACTTACTATTACTGATAAGGGAGGAGGGTCATAAAATCCAACAAAAATATTTATTTAATAGTTTAAACCCCCCATAAGTACAATTTAATGTGACAAAATATAACCCAAAGACCCATTTAAATTGGTTCCCCTAGTTATAAGCCAAGTAATGGATAGTCGAACAGATAGATATACATACATTGCCTTTATATATATATAATGTAAAGTTGCTTGTTTGTTGTTTGTTTGTTAGACGATCATTTTTATTTAGAAAAATTACACAAAATTATTATGTAGTTACAATACTAAACCACACCTACACATAACATAATACCTAATGTTGTCTGTGTTTATCAAAGATTTTTATCCCACGATAAAATCCTCATCCACCCAAAGCTAACAACATGTTTATTTGCTTTTTTTCGGTACAGAAATTATTAAAAACCATAAGCGCCAATAGAAATTAACGATTCTACAAAAGCATTCTGACTTATACATACATATCGAAAATTGAATTCAATAACAAAAAAATGACGATGTTATATTAAAATTCTTAATAAGTAGTGTTGTCAAGCGTTGCATCATGATCAGACCACCACATTACAGTGTTGTGGTGCCCATGCGCTGATCGATAATTTCAATCTAACCATTGATAGTAATTCGAAAACTGTCGATATTTTTTGTTTTCGTTTTTTTTGTATTCGTATTCAGAGAAAGAAGTCAAGTTGGAAGCAATGGTTACAGGTCTCAGGCACAACTTGTGACAGTAGGATAACGATTTAATTGAAAGGCAAAATATATACCTCCAACGTACAACCTGTCGTAATGTATGGATCAGAGTGTTGGGCTATTAAAAAGATGAATGAGAAACGACTGCATGCAGCAAAGATGCGAATGTTGAGGTGGATGTGTAACGTAACGAGAATAGACAGGGTCAGAATCGTTTGTCTTCTTATGAACATGTTTTGAGAAGAAACGAAACGCATGTGACAACAAAACTCACATATTATTCTGACATTTTTTTTAAACAATATTATTTTTTTACATAGAATGACCATTAGAAATATTTATGATGACGGTAATGTATTTGTTAATCAACAAAAAAGGAGACAAGATAAAAACAACTAAAATAATAAAAAAACCTTAACATTAATAGTGTTAAATCAATCATCTATATATTTAAAACAACACCCAATCTAGATTTATCGTATATCCCGCTAGCAAAATAGCAAGCAATTACATTGGCATATATACTTCATTAATTATCAATAAACGTTTGCAGTTAAGTAAATAAATAAGATTCCAATGAAACCCACTTAACGTATATCTATACTTTGAATACCTGTATTTATATCATTCTACCATAAGTGTGTTCTTAATTCGGATACTAGATTGAAAATAATTAACCCCTTGAGCACTTACCTGGCGTTTACGCCAGCTTTCCATTGTTTTTTCTATTGCTTTCCTAGTGTCTTATTTTTATGGGCACTCGACATATTAAATATGATTTAGAAATTATATTATAGACAGCAATAGTTATGTTTAGGTTTCGTAGTGTAACTTTATAAGGTATATTAAAAAATAAAATTGATCAATTATACCGTACAACAAACAAAAAATATTAATTAAATACAAAAAAAAGTAACTTTAATTAAATAAACAAGAAATGTAATTGATTATTTTATCCAATCTTTTTAGAATCGAGCTGGTCAAAGGCGGGTATGTCAAGTCACGATACTAATAATAACGCACGGAATCATTAAAACCATTTAATCTGTAAAAACAGTTGCTGAAATAATAAAGACAAATAGAACCGAATATTCGAAATTCAATCAAACATTCCATACTACTCCGTAATAACAGAAGCGTTCTAATATAGAGTACAATTTGAGAAACACTGCGCAATCGTTAACACACATCGGCGTATTATTGAACGCTAATTGATGTATATGCGGGCAGTAAAATATGCCACGGCTGTCGATAGACGATAGCTAGCAAACACTGCCCTAATTAGAAGCAGCAATGAATTCATTAGCGGGACTTCTCCATCAGAGTACCTATATTAATTGTAATGGCATTTCTCTTTGGAGATAACGCTTTACGTCCTACATTATATGATATGTGTTTATCGTTCATGATGTGAACAATTTAACTTTTGTGTATTCTTATATCAATTATTATCTTACTTGATATATTTATGAAATAGACGAACCATACTTATTAAATACCGTTTAGCTTATTGCTGATATTGTTAAATAGAGATTTTTTTCTAAAGTGTAACTAACAAGTTTTATCTTATTAACAAGCATGATCAAAATTAACAATAATTGATCATTTTCATATATCAATGAAAAAATAATCCTATTCTAAGAAACTTACTGCGCACAATAAATCTTTTATAAAAAGTTCATATATATAATTCACTTTCAATTTATAAGGTAAATAATGTTTTATTTTATCTATCGACTATAAATATAAACTTAAAACCCGTCAGAATTTATCACAACCAAGTTTAAACCACACCGTAGTTAGTATTTCCTAACCTTGTATTTCTAACTTCAAAATTGCCTTCAGAAACATAACAGTTAAAGTTGATTCAATTGAGGATCACGTAACAGAAATAATGAAAAACTTCCATTTCCACAGCGCGAATGGCGTCAGATCCCAATTACGTTCAAGTAAAACAGACATCGTACAACACATGTTCCCACACATTATTAGGCGACAAAAGAGCTACAGAGTGATGTTTAATTCATAGCACATCATAGGTACCTATAGTTAGCGTCAAAGCGCAACAAAAAAGCCGGTCGAGAATGTTAAGTCCCATTTCGGTAAGGTTCGATATAATGCTAGGCGGTGTATAGATAGACGGAAGTAGTCGAGTGCATACGAATACTCTTAGACTAAGACCGTAAAAGGCTCCAGCTATATTTGTAAATGCCGTAATTGCTTTGTAAATCTTCTCAACGATAAACTTCACTATCGGTTTCTCTTTGAGTTTTTAATATTTAATTAAATATAATAAAAATAAGTACATACAGTAATGTCTTATCCTGATTTATCAATATAGAATAAACGGAACATCTCATTCGATTCTCTCATTTTTTAAGTAGATAGATAAATATCAAATCGCAGTTTTAAAGCAATCGAAGGAAATAATTATTATGTATATATTTAAGTTTAAATCAGTTTAGAATCTTTGTGTTTGTAGAACTAATGAAAAGAAATGATAAAATGTAATATATGAATATTTAAAAAAAGTAAATTTTCGTTTACTTTTTTTGTCTGTTGTCCATAAGTTATAGATAAAAAAGTTTTCAGTTAAAATCTACAACCAGCTATGTCACACACCGGCTCCGCTAACATAACACGTAGTTAATACTTTGAACTTATTGGCGCTATCTCTTAAATAAATTTAAATAACAAGACTTATTCAAAAAACCTGGCTAAGTAATAAGTACACATATATGATTTAAAATAATATACATTTGGTCCTCTAGCGGACATACGAAGGCGGATACATTGTTTTTTTTGTAATATACAAGGTATAACTTCAGCCGTACAAAGACGCGAGGCAATTGATTTACGTAAAAATTTAGACTTTTTTCTAAACTTTTTGTCTAGATAAATTCATTGTTTTTTATAAGATTTAATTGTACATAATCTAAATTACTATCATAAACCATAAAATAAGCTTGCAACAGATTGGTAAACTGTATAATAATATGCTTGTCATAGAATATTCAAACCTGAGCAAAACGTATATGATTTTTTTAAATCGTAACTTTTATTTATTATGTTGCTATTCTAAACTTCATGCAAATACGCGTATAGAATATTTATTAATGTGTCGAGTACCCGTAAAAATAAGACAATAGGAAAACAATGGAAAGCTGGCGTAAAAGCCAGGTAAGTGCACAAGGGGTTAAATATACACAACAATCTACTTCCCGATAATCAATCAAATTGTATGTCTAGAGAGAAATAGGTAGCGTAATGAACATAGATCTTCTGTTTCCAATCAGAAACTATTCAGAAGTCTGCGCGAGTCTATCAATTTGTTACGTTACAGTGGACATCAGCATTGGCAAAATCAAACATTCGTCCTAATCAGTCGCCGCAAGAATTTGAAAACGTGATTGTAAGTGGGTACAATAAATTTCCTAATGAATGAAACCAGAATATTTTTTCACTGAAGTTAAGTCTTGCTATATTGGCCTTTAATTTCTTCTTATATACGTGTACATATTTAAATCAATGTTTGTTTATCCTCTCTGCAGTCCTAAACTCAAATCCAATCGAGAAGATTCCTAACCAACAAAAAATATGTTTGTGGCATTCCAACGCATCTATTTAACAATTAAAATCCATCTAGACTTCAAATATCAATTTAGTATTTTTTTATTATTACCGGTAATAAGGTACATATAACGATTTTGCATATTGTAGGTTTAACCAGAATAAATTATTCGAAAAAAAAGTCGGAAGCACGACGCCGATAATACATACGTCATCAACTTTTTCAAGTTAAAACATAGACAAGAAAATGATATTTACGATTTTTTTAAAAGTAGTGTGACGAAAATATCTAGGAAATAAATAAAATTAATTAACTTGATAAACATTGTTTAGTATACAATTTCAAAAACGAATAAAAATCATTAAACAGACCTTTATCTTTTTCGTAATTTTTCAACTAATTTTTTGCAATTTCTCTCTTTGTAAAAGTCTAATACAAATTTGAAAAAGAAAAATCGACACTGACAAAACGGACGATCAACGGACTGTGGAGTGGCGCCTCTTCATTCGGAACATTTTGAAACAATTTATTACTCGTTTAGGTAGTGAATGTGTTCGAGCGACTGCATGTTGCTAACTTAAAGTTACATATCACCACATCGAAGCTCGCACTCGCTTCCGCGCTTATATTCTGACCGGGGTTCATACTTACACGCATAAGTTACACGTGTTTTAATTTAGTAAATAAAACGTATTCTACCAACAACTAAATTTTACTTTCGTCATTGTGTATAAGTTAATAAATATTTATTTTGTTATGGTTAAATTAAAATCACATTAAAAAAATAATAACTAAACACTATAATAATTATTTTTACCAAAGATTTTTATAATTGTACATAATTAAAGCAAATAATTTCGTATATAATAATTTAAAAATCTTTCTTCAAATAACGCTTCAATATAACAACAACGTTCCTACACGCCGTGAAAATACACCATGTAGGTAAGGTACGTATGCAAAACAAAAATATCGCTCTCCATTTGTACTCGAAAACGTCGGAGCTCATATTAACATGTGAAGCGAGCTCGTAAATTTTTATATGACCAGGGAAACACGTCAGTGTCATCATCGCACGCGTGTGACGTCGCGGAACACGCTTGCGACCATAGTTATGTTTGACGCGGGACGCGTGACTGGCGTGTGGCGTGGGCGCGTGGCTCTACACGTAAATCAAAACACGCGTGATTTTGATATATTTGTCTATCAACGTTATTATAATCTGACGCGTGAGGAATTACCTTATGTATCTAAACTTCTATTTTATTTAAAGAATATTTTATATTATATAATAGTTATTGTAGGTATAAAATAATGCATTATCTAGTATTGATAAATACATTTAATTGTACTGAAAAGTGTTGTTTCAGTGACAACTAGATGATTTGACATGTATTTATTTACAACTAGCTGTGCCCGCGAATCCGATCGCGTGGAGTTCAGACAATTATATTCTAATAGACAACCTATATTCTCCCTCTAGACGCAATCTATGTATGTCCCATCCCTTCAAATTCAATCACGATGTTCCATTCTTTAAAAAAAACAGTTTTTTTTTTTAAATCAATCTCATATCTCTCTAACATCACTTATTCAATTGTCAAACATATTCTATGTAATAAGTATGAAAGAAAATAAAAGAATAAGTTTTAAATGTACGTGCTATCAGGAAATACATATGTCTCAGTATCGCACATCACAATGACACGTCTCCCAGGAAATATCACAGGAAAATATATAGAGGCGCGCTTGTTGTAGCTACGAAGTTTTCCTTATATTTTCAACGACGTGGTTGAATTGAAAGACATTTTCTAAAATTTACCTACGCCTTTGAAATCGTCCGATCAAATACAAAATGAAATTGTAAGCTGAAAATCCCATTTCGAAAACATCGTAAAAGACATATAGATAAGGTATTTCTATCGTGTAGTCGGAGCAAATAGGTCAGGACCGGACAAGGTTTTCCGCTAGCTAACATTTTTCTAAATAGCAACACCAACACGGAACGGTCGGTGCACGCGCAGAGTCATGACCGCAAAAGTCTAAAGATTGTTATCCAATGATCTACTATGTACGATTAAATCATAATATACTATTAATATCGTATCATCATTTTTATGTATAAAAACATTACAACAATCGTAGAAATTAAATTATTCCTTTTTTCTTCATAAAATACGCGGAGGACAGTTTATTCTTACTAATTTAAATACGATGCTTATTTTTAGAATTATAAAACCACCTAAATACGAACGATAATTCATTAAATATTTAATATTTCTGCTTCTTTATAGTTAGGTTAGTTTGATGTAGTTTTGCTCTGCAGGCATTAGAAAATGCAATAACAAAATGGACTTCTTTAAGAGAGGTGTGAGAAAGTTTTTTTAAAGAGTTGGCAACGCGTTTATGATACCTCTGGTGTTGCAGGCGTCTATGGGCTACGGTGACCGCTTACTATCAGGGGGATCGTATGCCTGTTTGCCATTTTTGTGGTATAAAAAGACACAAGAATTTGTGAAATAAATAAATAAGTTTACATTTACCAAATATTATTATAGATTGTTCGAAAATTGAAATTATTTTAAAGCGTTGGTAAATATTTTTACTCTAAAGCAAGAAAGATAAAAAGACTTACCCAGTTCTCATAACTCTAAATCTCCACGATTTAAAAAATATTGTCAACTACCCCAACAAATAGAAAAAAAAAACAAAATATGTCACAAATATACCTTAAATGTTATACAGTGTAATAATTAGATATCACAAAATATCATGATAATACAACGGAATAACATGGTATTCCTTTTTTTTGTTAGAAGCGATAAAATAAGATATAACGCTTTCATTGATCAACAAGCTTTAAAAGCTAGATGTCGATTCGCCTTTTTTGGAAGCGGTCGCGTTGCAAGAAACGACTGTCACTACGTTCTCGAACTGATTTTCCGCAGAACTCAAGGGCTTTGTGACAGGACTAAACTAAAGTAAAGAAAAATATGTGTTATGTAGTACCGTGAGTTAAATAATTTGTAATATATATATTTTAACTATTATTAACACTTGTTCATGTAAATGGTTCGTTTAAATGTAATATATGATGTAACTATATCCGTGGTTCAAGACTTTCCTCACGGTATTGGATTCTGCAACTCCACACGCGACAAGTTATTAATTGGTGACAAACATTATCTTTTAGCATCTCGCGTGTTGACCGCCCGCTTGTCAGGCACGATCTGTATCTACCATTGACATATGCGCAGAAATGTACACTATCCAGTTACCTGGACTGGTGATTGCTGTGGAAATTACCATTTCTGAGGTTAATCATATGATGACATTTTCATAAATCATTTTAATATATTTATGAATGTTAACGAGAAGTAATCAGTAATAGTAAAGTTGAACTGACTTTGCAAAATACTAATAGGAAACGTTATTATTGTTGAGTCAGGTAAGCGAAAATATGCTAATTTGTTTATTTTAATATAGGTAAAACTAAATTCCAGTCGTAATCCATGCTAGTGAATGCGCCTATACTTTATAGAATTAGAGCTGAATCAAATAGGCTCAAATTAAAATTTCAAATCCATATCGTTTATTGAGACTGTTTATTTATTGTAACCGTTTTACGACCAAATATAAATACCAATAAAAAAAAAAACCTGTACGTCAATGTTAAAAGCAATATTAATCATACAGTTCTTATTGTAACTGAAATTTTAATGATTAAAACATTCACCTAAATATATAATAAACATTCAAATCGAGTTATCAATATTATGACATGATCTCCAGAGTCATGCTAGCTGCCATTTCGACACGCATTGTCCGTATTGTAGCGCACGTGCATAATTCTAACACAGTTGCAGAAGCGAAACTTGAAACGGGATCACGTCGAAGAATTGTTGTTCCTACACGGCATTCTTGAATTGGTTACATGCGCGTTTAGCAAAGAATCTAATAATTTACTCATTATTTATTTATTATGAATTCCACGAAGAGTAGCGAACATAATCCATTATGCGTTAAAAAGTCAGTAGATGCTAGGTGGTAGAGTTAGGTAAGCATGATGAAAAACTCGCCAGTGCCACATTTCAGTCTGTAGTGTTCTGAAATAAATAAGCTTATATATTATAGACTTGCTGTCTGCCCGCGGCTCCGCAAGTGTTTAATATATTCTTCCCTGCGTAATACAGTTATTAATACATATGTCGATTACCCATAAAAATGAGACGATAGGAAAACAATGGAAAGCTGGCGTTTACGCGTTAAATAATGATTTGATGGTGCTGTCTATTGAATCATCTTTTTTCATTCATAATTTAATTCGTTTTCTTATTATTTTCGAAAAATAAAAGTAGTCCAAGTTACGCGGAGTAACTTCAGCTATCTGCCAAAAAAGTCCCGTATTAATTGATCCAGACGTTCTAGAGATTACCCGCAACAAACAGACTGACAGACAGACAAAAATTGTAAACATTGTATTTTTGGTATAGGTATCGCATATACATTCATATTTATACAGTATAATAAAAAAAAATTGAAATTACAAACAGTCATTTCAATTTTATTTATAGATGTGTTATGTAGGTATGGCAAGGATAGAATAAACAGCTAAGTGAAATTATAGTGAAATATTAATTATTTGCAATATTTTTCAAATTTGTCAGACAGACAGACAAAAATTTAAAAAGTGTGTTTTTGGTTTAGTTATGGTATATATTTATATGTATTTAGTAAAAAGTTGTTATTGTGATATTACTAACAGACACTTTAATTTAATTTTTAGTGTAGATCAAATGTAGATAAATCTTAGAACTAATATAGGTTTCATAAACAATAGATAGTTAGTACAAAAATTATGGACCCAAAGCACATTACCGATTTGTCGGGCAATAGGATCAAACCAAATGTCAGACAAGTTTTAAAAATAATATGGCTAATGTTACGTTGCTAATTCCGCTTCAAATGATTTGAACCCTTTGAGCACTAACCTGGCGTTTACGACAGTTTTCCATTGTTTTCCTATTGTCTCATTTTTATGAGTAATTGATATATTAAGCTGATCGAAGCGGAATTAGCAAAGTAACATCAACCATATTATTTACACTGGATTTCCGCAAAATGACACCTTCATCAATCGAATTGGCAAGTTTTAATTTCAAAGGGTTATTCATTATAAGGTGGATGATGAATCATTATCAAGGAACGATGGTGATATCTGTAAGTAACATAGCTATAAGTGCATACGCTTTTTTTAGATTAGATTTAAATTTAGATGTAAAATAGAAGTAGATTTAAGCTCACTTAAATTAATTGTGAAAGAAGATTACTAACTGCATAGCTGCTTGAATTGCTATTATAGGCAATTTTTTCCGACGCAAGTCGAATTAAACCTCCAAAATAAAAATAGGTGTGGACCTAGAGTCCGCAGAATGTTTAAAAAAAAAGTGCTTACGCTTATAATTATTAATTGGTTAATTAAAAAAATACATCTACATACAGAAAAAAAACCAGATCGAGTTTTTTTTTTTACCGTTTTCTGTTTTCCAGTTTTCCGATCCGGTGGTAGTGTCTAACGTTCATAGGCACCTTCTCATTGCCTAAAGCGAATGAAGTTTTTTTTTATTTTAGCCATTATGCCGTCCTCATGTTAAAAAAAGTCAGTATTTGTTGCTTTATTATTATATACACAGTAAACTAATTATGTATTTTATAATAATAAAAACCTAAACGATTAGTAGGTACGACGCCCTTAAATAATACTGTACTTAGAAATTAATATGTGGGCGTGTCTATTTAGGATACAAATCGTCTTTTAATGGTTGCCGCGATACGCATATTGTAAAATAATACATCAATGTCACACTGACGCCTATCTACTTATATTATCTATTTAATTTAAACAATTTGTTTTCTGTTGTAATATATATATATTACATATATGAGTTTAACATCTCATTAGCAATGTTCATGCGATGCTGTTTTTGGTCACAATTGAGCAATTTTGGTACGAATTTCGCGGCGACCCGTCTCATGCCCAAATCATTGATAAAAATCGAATGGCACGAGCCAATCGATATGTTTAGGTCCTCAGCAACTTCTCTAACGGTGATTCGACGATTGGCCAATACCATTTTCTTCACTTCATTAATTTTTTCATCTGTTGTTGAAGTGCTCGGGCGTCCGGCACGCTCTTCGTCGTTCACATCTTCTCGGCCTTTTGAGAACATTTTGTACCACCGATAAACGTTGCTTCGGTCCAAGGTAGCTTCTCCGTATGCCACAGTCAACATTCGGAATGCATCCGCGCACTTAATTTCGTTTTTCACACAAAATTTGATACAGGTTCTTTGATCCATTTTTTTGAATAGGTAAAAATCGAAGACGATCCAAAACACGTGCAAGCAAAGCAGCTGTTAACAATTAAATGAACATTCAAAATGGCCGAGCTTGTCGGCATAAGTGAGAGACATGAGTACCAACATAACGCCACAAAAAAAAATTCGAAATTCGAATATACGTAACCCGCGAAAATTAAAAATTCGCGATACTTTTTGAACACACCTCGTATATATATATCATTCAAATACGCTTCTCTTTATTAGTCCATCGATTATATTAATTTTATCTATATATATATATATATATAAAACATGAATGTAATTATGTTTGTCCTCTACGCGGTCCATTTTGCAATCCACGATGCATTTGATTTTGATGAAACACTGGTAAGTTGATTTGCGTACGTTTGAGAAAGTTCCTGGTCCAAAAAGAACGTTTTCGTAGTATAGAAAGCGTTCTGCCGAGCACAGCTAGTATAGTAATAAAAAACGACGCTAGATTAAAACTACATATGTATTACAAAAAATACAAAATCACTTAAGTTTGTTGAGACTTCTCTTACGGCGTGTTTCAATATCGAATCTTAGAAGTTAAGATTGTGGTCAAACCAAAAATATAACCATTGTTCTGACAGATCACTGACACTTTAGAGAAAAAAAAAGGATTTTAATTTCGGAAAAACAGATTGAGATCACAAATTGAACCCGGAAATATAAGTGGTAGGGTGTTTAGAAAAATATTTTTTATGTTGTTGAAAAGTTGAAAGTACATACAAAAAAAGGACAATTTTGGTGCCTATTACAGCCATTAATTTTAAGGTTTGCCTCTATTCATTCGTATTCGTTTTCTATTTAAAGAACACGGGATTTTTTTTTTTTTTTTTGAATTTTACTTACTTCGGAATGGCTTGTTCGTGCAACATCCCAGAGAGAGAGGATTTATAGGAAATTTCACGCTCTACAAAAAACGTCTGAAGGTCAAAGTTCGTCAGATCAACCGTTTCAATGATATTTGCGATCAAAAATAACAGTAATCAAAAATTTCAAATATTTTCCAATAAAACTGCAAAAAAATATCATATTCTATATTTTTTTGTACTTAATGAAGGATAATTTTTGAAAATTAAAAGTACCCTAAGTCACGCGGAATAGCTGCGGCCAAAAAAAAGTCCAAAAAAGTCAAAAAAAAGACCAAAAAAAAGTCTCGTCAAAATCAGTTTAACCGTTCCGGAGATTACCCGGAACAAACAGACAAACAAACTTTTAAAAATTGTGTTCTTGGTATAAGTATCGTACATACATTCATATTTATTTAGTTAAAAGTTCTTATTTTGACATTACAAACAGACAGTTCAATTTTATTTATTAATATAAATATATATAAAAATAAATTGCAATAAACTCGAATAAGTTTAACCAGTGCATCTGTATAATATTCAGATACTGGTATGTTTATACTGTGGCTTTTATTAATAGCGTTTGTTTAGCAAAATTTATGAAAACAAAACGAACGAATCGCATGAGAAAAACAAACATGTTTATCCCTCTACAAATATCGGACTACGGTCATTGGTACAATGTTTGATATATGTTTTTGCATAGAATGTATTTCCATTTATAAACACGTTTCTAATCATTTTTATACTGAAAATGATGTAATTAAAAAATGGGTTCTTAATCTTAAACCTTTGGGTTACTAATACGAACATATTGACATTTATATTAATGGGGAGTTTGTGTAATTTAAAGCCATTCATCATGGCTCTCCAAAACCCATTCATATCATGTCTGTCTCCCATAAGGGTAGACAGAGACTACATCTTTCCAATTGCTACGATCGTGACCCGTTTTTCGCTCCTTTTACTCTCATAAGCACCCTCATACATGCTCTTCGGTTACGGGTACTTTTACCTGGCCTTTATTGAAGCCAGCTTGCCCAGTCATATTTATATATTATATATAAAAAATCAAAATCAAAAAAATCTTTATTCAATTTAGGTCCTGAGAACGCGCTTACGAACGTCTAAAACACTACCACCGGTTCGGAAAACAACCCAGTCGAGAAGAGCCATTTCGTATATGATATCTTTGTTATCGATGTATATGCATGAATCTATGCTTAATCATATATTGTTTAGCAACTATAAAGCAAAGAGTAAATTGGTAGAAGTGTGAACTAGGATAGAATACATGAATCATCCATCATGTATATTCATTACAGACATTCGTAATCAGTATATCTGGTCAAAACTAGTTTTTACTAGAACTGGTTTTTACTAGAAGTAATTAAAACCACTTTAAAAACGGGAGAGAAGTTGAAGCTTTTGGTAAAAGAAAACAGTGACGAGACGTTACACCTGTAACAATTTCAAAACCGAAACGAATTCATAAACATAATCCAATTTTCATAGTTGGAAAATAATAATATCAATGCCTCTGTTAGTTCTCTAAAATTACATAAAGATGTTACCATCAGCTATTATAGATAAGGTATTTAAAGTTATGTAATAATACATAGTTATTAGGTATATTTTTCTGGCAGATTTTTTCCATTTCATTTTAAACACATTTAAAAAGAACAATACCTACTCATGAACATTGTTTAAATTTACTTGCTAATGATTTTGTAAATTAACGTACATATGGGATCAAATAAAAATCGAGCCAGAATCACAACTTAATTATTTAATTTCTTTACAATTTATGCAAAGCGTCATTTTAATACCATTCACATACCGCCATCTTTAGTTAGAAAGAGGAAGAAAACGTCATATACACATACACACAGTCACTATACACATACTTCCCTTTCATTCACACCTTACGTTCCGTTTTTCCTATCAATTCTACATACATTGTGCATAGAAATAATTTTATTATAAATATTTAACAACGATTACAACGCCACCCATCTGATCCTAGAATAGCCCAGTTAAAACAAATATATGGGTGGGTGAAACGACCTCAGTCAATCGAGTCGTTCAAAAAAGTTACTTAGGTAACGATTACCTAAAGATATTTCATCCGTTCTATTTTACAGAGAGTATACACCAACCATTTTACCTAACGCACATTATATGCGGTTACCAAATGTTTACCTTATCTGCTCACACGGGTTTAGTGACGCATGTTTTTTACGGCGACAGGTGTTTTTTTCCAACAAGACTAATGGCCAGACCCTCACTAAGGCGAGTTTTCACTCCTGAATTATACGAGGGCTTAGGAGACTCACCCAGACGAGGTCATGATATAAAGATTAGGATGAAAGTCTTTTTTTGGGTATATATAGAGTAAAACCTTCATCACTTAAACGTCAACGTTTTTATGGATAAGTGTGGATAGATAGTTTAGCAAAGTTTTCATACGATGAATAGCGTTCACTTTGGTTTTAATTTTAAAACATTTTTAAGGTATTTTACTAAGCGTGAAACCACAATGTCGCCTCATGACAAGCATGTTAAGTTTAAAGGAAATGACTCAAGTGATGTTACCGGTAGATGCTTTGCACAGACTGCTTTGTAGGTGCACAAGTCGTGCTCCGATCCCCATCAGAGGCAGCTCTTGTAACCGCTGTCAGAGCGATACAGTAACACTGGATGCACTAACTAGCATCACACGCATCATACTGCACACACATACTTGCACACTACACTCAACGTACATAGGTTTTGTAATGACCTTTTTTACTTTACAGGTTTACTAACCACTCGGTTAGCACGGGGCAAATTCCGCGGAATTTTTATCACGGGTATAACAGCTCAAAACGAGGTTCGTACCATTTTAGTGCACTTAAACTAGCTACCATTTTTAGGCTGAGTGCCTTAAGCGCTTGCCTTAAAGTCTGGTAAACCTGTTAAAGCCTCTTCAGTCAACAGCGTTAGTAAGATAAAAAAGGGACGTACTTTGGATTTCAACTTGACGGTATGTAAAACTAGGAAATACCTGATCCGTCTGGATATACTAAACAATTGGACTACGTACCGATCGTCCAGAGCTTTACTACTCTACTACAAATAACATTATACGAGTATTAACTAAATCAAACATTATTTGTTAATTCAAATTTTTTCATAAATTAAACGTGATTTTTAAGTACTCAATATTACAAGTATATATTATGCACATTTGTAAAGCTCGGTACACGTATTTACCTTTTTATTTACCATCGTATTCTGCTGCAAAAACACATTCTTAAAATAATATTTTTAAAATACACAAACTGACAAGTTCACACGTACATACTACATACTTATTATGTACGATTTCTTTCAATGAAAAATAGGTTGCTAGTTATAGCTTTTCTTAATATGAAGTAAGCCTACCCTATATGTTAACATATATGGTATACTGCTGATAAATGCTCGATTCCCTGTTCTTGTCGATTACATTTCTTTAACTAGCTATGCCCGCGACTCCTTCCGCGTGGTATTTCATGTTTGCGATTTGAACAAAATTCATATATATTCATAGCTTTCATTACACAATCACAGAAATGTGTTCCGTTTTTAATTTTAAAGTTAGATAAGGATAAGGATAGAAATACGTATTTTGTAAAACAAACCATGTCGAGAGAAAAATGAGTGACCTTTACCTTTACAGTTTATCTAAATGTTTTCAAACCATTTTATATGATTTGTTTTGTTAAAATAGTTTCGTTATATAAATACAAGTAAAAGAAAGTAGTTAACTATCTAAAATAAGAGTTAAAAAAATTAAGAGAAGATGCAAGCTCTAGCATACACTAAAACCTTTTTGACGTCAATTTTGAGATGATACCACATTTCTTAGATCAATTTATCAAAAGTTCCGATAAGTTAGAACAGCAGAAATTCGCCTTTTTTTCAAAAAAGTGGGTAAGAAAACACAATAAATAATCTGTCTAAGGAAATAATATATATATTATTTTTGGTATATGTTTATTGTCTATGTGACATATAAGTAGTCTATTTTATTATACAATCCGCAACAAACAGCTAAAAGTGGAACGCAACAAGTCTTACATTGGTTATCCTTGGTGTGGGTCGAAAAGGAAATGGTCTGCGACGTTCACGGTCGTATAACTCAGGGACTGAACGAGGACGTTGGCTATTACTAGTGCCGTTATAAGTCGATTAATACATACATCGATTTAATCTATCGTGGAAAACGTATGTAAGTAAATATAATCACAATTTTCGTTTTATTTCTATTACGAGTCTTACAAAAAGGATATTTCTTTTATAACCTGTTTAACAACAGCACATTCGCCAATAAAATAATTTATGGGCAAACAATATCAAGGTATTAAGTCGTATTGATTAAATGTATTTTAACTAAATAATAAAGAGAAGTATAAGATAGAAGCTTCTCAAATATGGTTATAACTGTACTTATGATCGCAATAGCTTTCGGCATATAATGGGTGGTAAATAGCATCCAAGGCTTTTAATTTAAAGCGATTAATTTTACAACACTTTTAAAAAACTGAAACTAAAGTTATGTTAAGAAGTTTATGAAAACTATATATTAAACTATTTCGAAATGATCAATGCATAACACCTTTTAAACTATTAAAAATTACGCTGAGCTGACGAGGATATTTCCAAATAATTACACCACTGACGAACATATATCAACACTTCAGTCGCCTCATAACTACGGCCTGTAAAATAAGCAGGCCGAAACGTCAACCAATTACAATAAAAAATAAATAAATAATTTACGCATATTAGACCCAATTAAAAATAACAGTGCATAGTTAAACTCAATTGTCAGAATGTTAGAATAAAAATAAACACTTTGAAGCAACATGGCAAGGAGCATAACAGCGTATTAAATACCACTTAATTAAGTCGAGCTTTAGTTACTTACACACGGGAATTAGTCAGCATAAACATTATGAGTTACACCTGTACTTAATTATGTTAATCTAATAATGAATTTGGGATGGGCGAATTTTAAACGTAAACAACATCGCGTGTTTGGGGAGAGTAATAATTTCAATCCCGAATCGATATATAAATTTATATGGGGCGCGGACACGACACATCACTAGACGGCGTGGCGCTTGTAATTCAATCCGGTCAAGAAAGGAGGGTGCTTATTGCTCGGCCCTTACATACATTACACCTCTCACTCGCCTCCGTCGGGTTATATCGTACATGACTTTAGGCTGACGACGTACCCTCGCCTACATAAATTTCACTGAACAAAATTGGAATAAGTACCCAAGTCTAATTAAGCCGGGACACTCCTGAATATTTCAGATACGGTCCGTTCTGAAATTCAAGTGCAATCTTAATCCCTTAAACTTGGATGTCATACCGTGTAATTATGTAGTAATATTTCAAGGAACATGAAATTTTGAGCGAGCGTTTGCTTGAAAGGGTCTTCGACTCAAATATTCTGAAAGTGTCGACAACCCTGCATTGATGTATTGAAACCTGCAAAAACTTTTTTAATTAAAAACAATACCGACTTCAGAAAAATAAAACTATAAAAATGCACTAAAAAGTAAATAAATAATTACTTCATTAATATGCTTCGTTAATTTTGAAATAGGATAACAAAGTGGTGTAAATGTACGTCACTAAGTATATTCAATTTTGATTAATTATTCTTTAAAATCACCCGATCCCTAAAAAAGGCGACCGCTCAGATCCGTCCAACTATAGGCCGATTGCTATCACTTCCTTGTTCTCCAAGATAATGGAGTCTGTTATTGCCAATTTATGAGGTACCTAGAGGATCACCAACTGGTCAGTGACCACTATTACGGTTTCCGTCGGGGTCGATATGCGGGTGATCTTCTAGTCTACCTAACTCATCGTTGGGCGGAGGCAGTCGAGCGCAAGGGGAAGGCATTAGCCGTTAGTTTGGACATAGCGAAGCCCTTTGTCGGGTCTGGCACAAGATGCGTCTCTTGAAGCTTTCTTCCTACGGGCTCCCCGGAAAACTATGCAAATAGGTGACCAGTTTTCTTACGGAACGGAGCATTAAGGTCGTTGTCGATAGTTCATGCTCGGAACCCAAGTCCGTGAATGCTGGTGTCACACAAGGATGTGTACTATCTCACACCCTGTTTCTACAGTATATCAATGGCATGCTGCAAACTATTAGCAGTATTCATTGCTATGCAGATGACAGCACCGGGGATGCCTTATACATTGGCCGTGCCTACTTTTTTAGGAGCACGTCAACGAATGCCGGATTAAACTTGTCTCAGATGTCGGAACTTTATTGGAGCAAGTCTCGGAATGGGGCAGACTAAATTTAGTTCAATTCAACTTTAAGAAGACACAAGTTTGCGCGTTTACCGCTAAAAAGAACCTCTTTGTCGCGTCTCTTAGGTTCGAAAACGCTTCCTTAGATACTTCGCCCAGTATCGGAGTTCTTGGAGTTGACATTTTGAGTGACGTTTAGTTCCGTGGTCATTTAGAAAGTAAGGCAAAATTGGCTTCCAAAAAGCTCGGTGTGCTAAGTAGAGCGAGACAGTATTTCACTTCGGACCATTGTCTTAAACTTTACAAAGCTCAGGTCCGACCTCATACGGAATACTGTTCTCATCTCTTGGCAGGGTTACCCCAGTACCAGCTTCTTCTTTTCGACCACATTCAGCGCAGAGCGTCTCGAATTGTCAATAACCAAGTTTTTTCCGATCGACTTGATCCACTGACATTGCGAATAGACGTGGGATCTCCTATGTATTTTATATAGAATTTACCATGGGAAGTGTTCCGAAGAATTGTTCGGATTAATACCTACTGCTGGATTCCACCAACGCCATAAACTCAAATTCCACCCTCACCGTCTGGATGAATGGCGATTCACGACGGTACGTTTCGCGCGGAATTTTTTTTTTTATTTTTTATTTACGTGCTTTAAATCTACTCATTGAACGCTCGGACGTATGCACGAACCGCAGTTTTTACATACGTTGATCCTCGCGAAACGCACAACCATCTTGTAGAACCACCTTGCGTTGGCAGTATTTCCGGACCGACTTAGGAACATTCAAGAAGAGAGCCTACTCATACCTTAAAAGCCGGCAACGCACCTGCGATTCCTCTGGTGTTGTGGCTGTTCATGGGCGGTAGAGATCACTTACCATAAGATGATCCGCCGGCTCGTTTGCCACCTATTTCATAAAAAAAAAAAAAACCCTAGGCCTTTATTTAGTTGCCTCTGCAGAATACATGTATAATGTGCTCCGGAGGCCCTGGCATCTTTGCGCCGGTTAGGGACGTGGAGTGTTTAGTCAGTCGGCTGCGGCCAACCTGACACACGGACACCTAAGTCAATTGACTCGGTGTCTACGGTCTGTCGCGAGGATCACACGTGTGCGAAAAACTGGGTTTTTCGGCGCACGTCCGAGCGTTCAACGAGCAGATTTAAACCACGTTAAAAAAAAAAAAAAAAAAAAGGCCTTTATTTAGCTTATATGTAATTGTGATAAGTTTAGGCAGTTGTTTCCATTTGTAAATCAGTACATTGGTAACTCTAGCTGGCACTGACTCCAAATTAACAAAGCAGATTAATAAAGTAATTATTTATTGACTTTTTAGTGCATTTTTATAGTTTATTCTTTGAAATTTTCTATTTTTTAGTTTAAGTTTGTACTTTTACGTGTAGTTGTGAAGCCAACATCATAGCTTCGAAAACGAATATATGAAGCACATATAAGTGTCTATAAAATTCGAAGGTTTTTCTCAATTTCCCTGAGTTTCACTGATCAGATCCTGATTTGGTGGAAATGGGAACACAACTGAAGTGTATTCCTTCGACTACAAAAAAAATTGCAAATCCGATCACAATTGACGGAGAAATCGCATACAATGTACAAACATACAAAAAGAAATTTACAAACGAATTGATGATCTCCTTTTTGAAGTCGGTTGAAAAAGATATATTTTGTTATGTGTTAATTTGATATCTATTTATGAGATATCTACATAAATATTTCTGCGATTTTATGAAAAATCCCAACTATTTCAATAAAATGAATTCAACAAAAGAATTTTCCATGCAATCCTAATCTAATTTACATTGTATAATATAATTTATCATTGAGAGAATTTACGTTCAAGAAAATGTAATTTAATAATATCAAGAAAGATGAAAGTGTAAAATGAAGGCAACGCAATAACGGGGTTCTTTGAACTTTTCTCGCGATATTTCCGTTTCCTTTAAGCAATCGATAACAATATTTCTATCCGAAGGGGTGACGCGAGAAGCGAGGGTAACCTGCCAACTACCCGCTTTAAGACATTTTTCATTACAAAGTTTGAAACTCTATAGACGTGCTTATAATCGAAGGCTTACTACCCCGAAAGCTTATTTTTAATTCACTGTTTTTTTACTTCAAATATATTCTTCAAATAAATTGTATTTTTATATATACCTTATAAATATATTTTATTTATACCCACGATTTAGTCAATTCAGTGTTAATAACTCACGTTTGTAATCGTGTTTCTAATAGATAAGAATGTATAAAAAATTTACTTGTTGATAACCATTTTTAAATAGTAAAAATTCGTTAATCAGCAGTTTCAATCATCAATAAGAAGGCTGGCATGACAGGGACGACTGACGATGGATAACCGATCTCTCGTCAATTGCCACAGTTTCAGGATTGCATTATGCTTACCACCAGGCACAATGCCGTCACTCTGCCGAGCTACTATATAAAAAAAGTTAACTAGAATAATATTCTTAATTTTAAATAAGAAATATTAAAATAATCAATAAAATTATATCAAAAATTTGTGATACGTGTTCTAGTAGTCGAAAAAAAAAAAAATCCTTAATTATTTAATTTTGGAAAAAAAATTAATATTATTATATAAAGTACATATATATTATTTGCAGGGTATAAAAAACAGCGTTTCTCTATCTGTGTGTTTTGTCAATTTGTAGACGGGTAACACGGTTTGTAGAAATTAGGGTAATACATAGATGCAGTACATTATAAAATGGAAGATTAATTAATGACTCGTTGCGAATGACTATTGTAGTTACAATAGATAAGAATAGAAACAGAATCAGAGGAAACTGGATTGTAGCACTAGTCATAGAGAAGTTAGTAATGGGTTAGTGTGGTTAAGGGCATATCATGAGAAGCCATGACAGTCACGTGACTAGAAGACTATTAAATACAGAGATAAAGGAAGACTGAAGAAAGTATGGTAAGGAAAAGAACTGTGTGAGTGAGATAGCTGATAAAAAAAGGGAAAAAATAAGGTGATGATATTTGAATTTAGGCAGTGTGGACCAGGCTATAGCACCCCACATCCTTCCGCGGGTGTCGTACTCAGGGCTATAAACCAGGGAATGGGCATCAGCATCCTCTGCGTACCAAAAACACCTTGCTGCGATCGCCAACCCGCCTGCCAAGTGTGCCGATTATAATATATCCCCCTAACTGGCGAAGACCTATGTCCAACAGTGGACGTCTTACGATTGAATGGATGAATTGAAATTTAAGAACATAGGTATCTAAACCATATTCTAAATTTATGTTTAGTTACACAATTATAATACAATGATCTAGGTATTTAGCACTTGGAAACACACTTTGTACCTATTAATTTTCATCTATGCCCGTTTGCTCCATTTCTGATAGTAGAGTGTAATAAAGTTATCAATATGTCAAACAAACAAAACCTTGTTTGATAAGTGCAAAATGCGTATCGACTTCTTGAATTCTGGATAGTTAAGATAACAATGTAATTTGTTGATACAAGACAAACTTCTATTAAGATTTCGGATACAATTAAACTTAGTTTTTATTTCGTTTTCGACTCAACCAATTTATCGTCACAGCATATAAATGGGCTAGCAAAAAAAAACAACAACAAAAAGACAAACCAATAAATAGAAAGATAATTACTGATAATGCTATTGCTTTGTTTTTATTTTTTCGTGCTAAACAGCTTCAGCATCTTTTTGGTTCTAAATTTACGCATCAATATATTATAAACTTGAAGTATTATTTAGTACATTCATTAAAACAATGTGAAGTATTTTTTTGTTAAAAATTGCCTCAATTTGATCTACCTCCCAACAAATGTACATATGTTGTAAACATCTTATGTACTGTAGAAATCATCAAGCGAATAAGCTAAGAGCAAAACACTTTAAGCATCCTACCTACCTAATCTTTCGAGTAAATCAAGTAATACTGTTCTCTCAGACGTTTAGTTCAAGCGCTCTCGACATTTTGTCGCGTGTCGCTCGAGAGCACATTAGGCCTACCCTTGTGATATGTGAACGAAATAAAAGGTTTCAAACATCTGCCCCCTGTGCGATATTAAAAGATGTAAAAAGTCGGCGAGAGTTTATAAAAAAAGGTACGTGATCGTGCAAATATGTATGACGATTTTTATGAATGCGAAAAAACTTTCCTTTGAAGGTGACAAGTAATGTAGCCCCTGTGTGTCTTTTATCAACATCGTTTAACTTTATTTTATTGTATTCGGCTAATCAAAGTCTTTAATATGATAATACTCATAAATTAATATAACATACTATTGCTGAATCGTAAGCAAGGCAAGCGTTTATAAGTCCGTTGAAAAATTCACCCTCAGACCGGCGGGGCCAACTTCTACCAATCCAATTACGAAAGCGGAACTCCGGAAATTCTAAACCGATTATACTGAATTGAAAACATTAAGTACTTTATGGATTTGGACTCTCTGTCCGAACCACAACGAACCTTATTTCGACACTTGTGGACCCATATTTTACTGACGGCGGCATCGTTATAGAGTCAAAGGTAGAGAAGAATACGGTTGAGAATTATTTACGTAAAACTCCTATTTTGCACGCTACGCGAAGATGCTTATTACAAAAGTTTTATGACTTCAATTTTTAGATAAACATCGTTTGCGAATCATGACGAACGATGAGTTATTATAAAGACTACTTAATGCTGATAGCAAGAAAGTAGCAAGTGTTAGCTTTGAAACTATTTTGAATTTATGAATTTTTGAACGTCAATAGAATTGAAAGTTTTAAGGTTAAACAGCAAAAGTAATCTATAATAATTAAATTAACTTGATGTAAAAATACAATCTTACAAATGCTTTGTTTTGGATAGTTTGCTTTGTTAAAGTCGAAATTCACGAAATAAGTGAATATTCATGTTTGGGTCCGGTACTATTTGTTTAAAACTGCTGAAGATTGTACGTTGTCTTTTAACTCAAAATCCCTCAGTGAAAGAAAAACAATCATAGCTACAGTTAATTAAAGTATCTCCACCAAATTGTACATAGAACATCCTAATGCGTTACTTCAGCACCAATTTAAATCTAGAGTGATTTCTTAACAATTACTTTAACTTCATAATCATTCGTCTAGTTTCTTTCTTACAAATAACTTGAACCTTATTGATACAGGAGGAAAGATAAATATTAGCTATTTGCAATTTATGACAACATTGTGACCCTGGTGGTAGATGGAGGCTACGAAAGCTCGTTCCGTTGTCTTCGTGAGTCACGACTCGAAAGTGACAACTAACAGGTATAGGTAAGACGAAAAAGCATATTATGCTAGATCCGGCAAATCTAGGAACAAATTTTCTCTGTGCATCTTGTTTTATGAACGCAACGCTACATAAGTTTCGAACATAATGTCTCTCAGCAGTTTATTTGGCAATGATATGGCAACAACATAAATAGAAAGTAAATGGTTCATACCAAAATTTGGTTCATTTGTATAAGGTTGTTTTTGTTCATTGGAGTTCCCTATATTTCATTAAATAAAAGTAATAATTATAAAACTTATTTAATGAAGTTTTTATTACGGTTGAATGAATAAAAGTATCGTCTCATAATAATTTGCGTGCATGGAATAAATTTTATCAAATTCTGTACTTATAAAATTTAGAAAATGTATTTTTGTTTTCATATATGTATTATACATTTTTGGTGTTTGAAAAAAAAAAACACATATTCGCCCATATCATTACAAAACGTAATACGAGTATCAACTGTAACATATATCTATATTTCTAACATATATTTACTAGCCGTTTTGACTATTCTAATAATTTTACACAGTTAAAAACCAAAAATTTAATCTCTTCCACAACACTTGTATTCACGATAGTACACCTACAAAATTGTTTAACCCCTTGAGCACTTACCTGGCGTTTACGCCAGCTTTCGATTGTTTTTCTAATGCCTTCCTGTTGTCTTATTTTTATGGGTACTCGACACATTAAGCATATGGCTAATCCTATATCAGAATTATTTAATGTCACTTTTGATGCATTCACTTAGGGTGGAGTGCACGAAATGTCCAGTTATAGTAAAGTTTAAATTTAAACTTAATCTTTACTACATCTTTAACCATAGCAGTAGCAAAGTTTCGAGTGCACAACCCAACTTTTAGTAAGGTTTAAAGTTAAAAGGGTTGTCAGTTGAAAGATACATCAATCTACTAATAAATATTAAGGAGAATATTCTATGTATGGTAACATCGTTAAAAATGTCAAAAACAATATTGACAAATAGAAAACAAACGTGTTGTTATTGTTGTCAGTTTGGACTAAAACGAAAATTTTGGATATATTTCGTTATGGATCAAATTCTATTAACTGTAAAAACCAAGTAAGTTTATCAAGAATTAAAAAAGATAGTATATGTCTTACATTTATTACTGTGATATATATCCTAATGAAAGACATTTTAATTATTATTGTTGCCGAGTATTATTACTTATTCATTCGTGTTTATGTTTTAGGGATAAAATTAGTAGCTTTACAAAATCTGAAATATTAAGTCTTCAAACACTTATTGATAAACATAAAAACATTTTACATTTTATGTAAAAAAAAATGATGGTATTAGCTTGAAACAAAAAGAGAAAACATCGCTAGAAGACAATTCCCACGAAATATCTTACAATAGAGACATATTTTTGTACAATATAAATAATAGGATCTCTTAAATATCGTTGGCAGATGACATGACAATCGAAATAAACTTGGTTTAAATTTTAAACGCCCAAATTTCGTGGTTTGTGGTTACAGTTAAATTATGACGTAATTTAAGCTAAACTCGGATGGTGCAACACGTTTTTGCCTAACTGTAGATTTAACTACGGATTTGACTTTTGTCAAATATAAGCTTAGATGATGCACGCCAGCCTTACTGTTTCATTGATATACAATCAAAGTCAAGAGGTCATTTATAACAAACAAAGCGCAAAAAAAAGTTCTTTTTATCAAGCGTCATATCGATTATTTATATTTTATTGTTAACTTTTTTTTAGCTTACTACACTGTTAACCTGAAGGGCCTTAACACCTCCACTGGACTTCTTTTTTTTAAACTGTATAAATTTATTGTTTATTCATAATCTCACCTGATGATAAGTAATGATGTGGTTGCAGATGTTAACTCTTTAAGTCTAGATGGACTAATCTGAACAACACCCGGAAAACGGTTATAAATATGTGATGGCAAATATCCTACTTGAGCATGGTAGCCAAACTAAGCAAAACGAGCATTGAAAATGCCTCACTAACATACGAAACTCCAATTATTTATATTACGCACCCTTATATTGTTTAGATTTTAATCTAGATCCAAAACATTTTATAGACCCATTTTTTTATAATTACTTACTATAATAAGATTTGAAATTTTAATATTTTTTTGTTGTTTTTAAAATTTTGTCATATACACAAAGCAGATTTCAAATTTAATGAATTCTGGCGGGAATAAAAAAAAAGGTTGGTATCTACCCAAGCGGGCATTATTGAAAAATGGCCTACCACCATACTATGCTTTCCTGGCGATGATATCCTTCACCGAAAGCTTATTATAGTCAGATAGTAGGGTTCGAACCCACTTCCATCGACGTGGAATCCATCTATACTACCGACTGAGCCAACACGATGACCGATCTTGCACCACCCGCATCCAACGGATTCCCGCGATCCTCGCCAGGTCGTCGGCCCACCTTGTGGGAGGCCTACACACGCTACGTCTTCCGGTGCGTGGTAGCCATTCGAGAGCCCGTTGGCCCCATCGGGCATCGGTTCTGCGAGCAACGTGCTAAGCCCACTGCCACTTGAGTTTAGCAATTTTTCGGGCAATGTCGATTACTTTGGTTTTTCTGCGGATCTCCTCATTTCTGATTCGATCACGCAGTGAAACTTCAAGCATAGCCCTCTCCATTGACCTTTGAGCAACTTTTTTTATTAAGCCACATCACTTCATTTATCTAAAAATAAACTCAAAAACGTTTTATGTTAATATAGATGAAATTAAATACCGAAATACAAAATACCGTAAGGGTAGATACGAGTCACGCGATATCTGTATTATTTGATTATGATCGTTTCCTTATAGCTAACCCTCAACTCTTACGTATAGTAGGTAACATTTGAGATCACGCGCTTATAGCAACAACGGTCGTGATCTTGAACCCGATTGTTGCTATTGTTCCAGCGTGGAAATATACTCGATCACAATTCGAACTGTCATCTGTGTAGGAGTGAAACAGTTATCAGCATGTTAATAAAATCTTATTATTATTACGAAAGAATTATAAAACACGAAAGGGATGACTGCATCTCGGGCTGGTTTTACCGTATACAAAATAGACGAAAACATCACTTCGTAGTATCCTGTTTTCTCCTCCAAGACTGGACCGATTTTTTATTTTCTTTCAGTTTTAAGACTTTCGCTACGTTTCCCTTTTTTTAAATTTTATCCATCAAATTTGACGAACGTCTGAAAATGACGGTGAAAATCGAGCACTTTTTTCATTTTCTATGAATCCTAGTTTCTGCAATAACTAATTTGGTGGTGATGGATATTATTTGGTATAAAATATTTCTATAAGACTATTATCCAGGGAGAAAACAGGGGACTACGTTTAATAAATAATAAATGCCGCTAGCTACAGCTAGCTAGCCGCTTAACTACAAATATTAAGAAAAAACTTTATGGCTGTATTTTTAAAGTATTGAAACCTATTGGCTCCGTGATACTAATAATATTTTATTATAAATGATTACTCTAAAATTAAGAAGGTTCAAATTGATAACATTTGCTCCAATGTCATAGATTAAAAATTGTAATATCCATCGTATTCTCTTATATAATACAATACTCATTCAGTTTAGATGTTATTATAAACATTCTTAACCTTAACCAATTGATTTTATTTATAACTTAGTACTACAGTTAAATAATGAGAATATCAAAGAGCAAATATTTTGAATCAGAGCTTTATTGGGTGCATTTATTAAAGAGTTATTAAGATAATTTGAACAATAGCTATAATACAAAAGTATATAATAAAGTATATAAGTAAATTTTAAATCTCGTGAGAATGTTATTGTGGTGATCTCTGCTATGTTTCATCTTCCCACGTGGGATGAACGTTGACTGCAAGAAACATGATAGGTTGAATCTCTGTTTCAACTTTGAAATTTTAAAAGTACCTAACGTGGAAAGGACCGTCCGTGCAAATAAATTAATTTTTCTCAAACATGCATGGAATTATTGTCATTATTTTCGAAAAAAGAACACGCGAAGTATTATATTTGCGAACACAGAAAATCAAATCCATTGCAGGAGGATTTTTTTTGAATTTGGAACATTACAACGCTCTAGCAATGTTGTATGAAACGGCGTCCTGGAGTTATTAAATACTCTTTTACTGGATCTCTTTTTTCATTCTTGGCATACCAAAGTCTCTTTGCTTAGTACAAATTGCGTTTACGTGTATAGCCATAAATGATAAATAGAAAATTGGCGTCAAAGCTGAAAATTCATCTTGATTCTAATAATATTTGTTATCTACATCTTAATGAATATAAATTTTAATATTAATTAAATTAAATGGATAATACAAAAAGTATGTTTTTATTTCCCTCCATTCTTTAGAGAAAAGCACTATATTTGCCTCGGTGGAAATGGCAATTGCCTGACTCGTATTAGTGAAACTCATACTTGATCTGCAATTGCCTATTTCACGGCCTTTGCAATAATAATTCCCCGACAAGTCTTGTAGTGGGATACTAAAAGTAAAAAGTTACGTATAACCTGGTTAAAGTGGTCATGCGATAATGGTCTGAATGCGAATTCTACAATGACCTTTTGGCTTTATAATAAAGGAAAACATCTCAAAAACACTTAGCAGCATATCGTTAGAGCGTTTTAATGCTTTTCTGTTGAGTTTCAAGTGTACATCTAAACAGATGTAACAGTTTATCTATTATTATTTATGGATTTGGTATGGAATCATGTTCAGTCATGTCGTCACTTAATATCAGGTTATAATTGTTATACACTTTTATCAACAATTTTAAGTAATATCCTTTATCTCGGACTTGTATTTGATTATACGTATATTAAAGTGACGACGGCGCAGCGGGTAGTGTTACCAGACTCTGCGTCAATCGACGCGGGTTCGATCCCCACCTATCTGACTTTAAAATCGGCCTGAGCTTTCGGTAAAGGAAGACATTGTGAGGAAACCATAGCATAGTAGTAGGTCATTTTCTAATAATACCCTCATGGGTAGTTACCACCCTCAACTTTGAAAACCTGTCGCCAACTACTAATATGTGTGTTCCGGCAGCATCACTTCAGAACCAGTACCTCTGGATTTAGTGTGTTTACCATCCTGGACCACATGGTCATTTAACATCAGGTGAAATTGTGGTCAAAGCACTAAGCCTATTCCGTGTACAAAAAAAAGGTATACATTATAATGCGGACTGTTTATATATTAAGTAATTATTTATATATTAATTATGTCATAAAATATGATATAAATTAATTTGTTCACATTCAACATAATTTCAGGGATTTATAATCTATTCTTCTATACTACAAAAAAACTTATTTGTTATCTTTTTATTCGGGAAATTATTAAAATCTATTGAATCGATTTTGATTGGATTATTTTTTGTAATGTTGCTTATAACTGCCTCGGTGGCGCAGTTATATTACGGTGCGACTACCGTTCTGAGGTCTCGGGTTCGATCCCCGGGTCGGGTCAAGTGGCATTGGGTTTTTTTTACACAGTATAATCCCGGAGTTTGGAATTTGTGCCCAATATGGCGACAGGTTCACCTCCTGTCACATCTGGGAAGGAACTAAGCTCGGCGAAATGTGGGTGGTGTAGTCCGCTATTTCACCTCAGCCTAACCCTTCGGGGATAACAGGCGTGAGCTTATGTTATGTTACGTTTCTTATAATATTGCGAAGGTAATAATACGGTAATAAGGTAATAATAATATTACTTTATTAGTGCTTAGAAAATTCATAAATTTAACATAAAGTTAAAAAATACGCTAAGTACATGGTTCGTATTGAGGAAGTAAGTAGAATTAAAAAAATATTCTAGAATTAAAAAAAAACACATTTTTCTAAATATAGCAACATCGGGTAGCACAGCTAGTATAATTATAAAAGTATTAAAGTAAAATTGATTTGACCCAAATAAATAAAACGACCGTTGCTCCAGACGTTGGAATTGATTCGTCTACAGCCGAGACATATGAATTGGTCGAAACAATCAATATATTTCTACGAAGACGTTATTGTTCTGAAACGGATAGGATTTCCAGGAGTAAACATCAAACATGTAATTGTACCAACATTGTTGGTTTGACGTTGGCTAGAGAGGAAACACTGCATTGTGAACACAGTAGCGAGATGGCTCAAGACAACCTCGTGAGTCACGACCCACGCTTAATCAGCGAAGAAAGTCATACAAAACGCTTATTTATTTGTTCAACATGACCCTCCAGGTCAGCGGGCTGAATCCACGGTGGCTTTATTCGCAGTGACATTGATTATCACTAGGTACCTATTAATAATAATTCAAAAGGTTTATGGAAGCGAGCGATATTAAATCGCTATATATCATTCTGTGTGAGAGATGAATCAAAACGAGGCCAATGTAGTTTTCGTCTTGTAATAATGTTTGTGATTAATTGAATTTATATACACATATGAAAAAAGTAAAAGTTATTAAAACGCATTTCTAAAGTAGAAAAAAATCTGTAACAAAAATATACTTGAATATGCTTCATTTAATTTACGTCACGAGAAGAAAGCTAACAAATTTCAAAATTACGTGGGTACCTAACTTTATTTTCAAATAGAAAAAATAAATAAGAAATCCAAACAAGTTTATCACTTTAATGTTTAAATACATATTTACTTAGTACATTTTTTTTTCATTTATAACTCGTTATATTTGAATTGAATAGAGTCATTGTAATATTTTATAACTGCCTAATTAATAACGTGTACTATGGTTGATGCCAAAATACGACGCTAAAATACTTTGACCACAATCTGAGCTAATGACAAATGACAACGTGGTCCAGCATGGACACTAAGCCTAAAAGTATCTAGCTCTCAGGTGATCCTGCCCAAATACACCCATAGGCGCTTGGCGATAAGTTTTCAAAATTGAGAATATTCAGTGGGGCATTTTTAGAAAAAGTATCAGCTACCACCGTGCTATGGTTTCTAAGGTTCTAAGGTTTATCCCGGATACCTTTTATAACTCTAAATATGTAACTAAAATTAATATTGGTACGAAGCGATACCGGCGAGCACCAATTAGTAATCTCATGAAGTATTAATTATATAATTTATTATATTTATTTAAATAAATTCATCAATTTTACCTCATCGCCATCTTGCGGTAAAAGAGTTTTACGTCAAACATTCCAAGGCTTATAATAATGTCGACTCCAAGATGAATGTAACCTACCTGAGATGAATGTAACCTCAGTCAGACGCTTTAAAAAATAAGTTACGTAAAACAAAAAGCCAAGAACGAGACAGACAAAAGCACAAAGAGGCTTTTGGGTGAAGGTCGAGAAGACAGGCAGGAAGCGTGTGTGAGGCCGCGGCTGTGACGTCATTTCCTGAACCCATGAACGAGTTACATTATGCTAAGGCATTCATAGCGATAACTCGTTGTGTAAACTTGTATTAGAGTGGTTTTAAACGATTAACACTGGCACTAATATCGACTGTTGAATGACGAGAGAGTTCTGTGTGCCAAGGAAACGAAAGTTACTGAATTACCCGTGAAATATAAACTAAAAAATACATAAATGAAAAATTTAATGTAAGTACCTCGCAGTTCCAATAAGGCTATATCACGTTTATATCACGATATTTTTGTGAATCGATTCATAATGCTCCAATTCGTCGTTTTATCCTTAGTCCTATTATTACAGAGTCCTTACTTTAATGATAATGATGTCTGGAAATAAAACTCGACTCTGTGATTCCGCTAAAACCGATTAATCATAACAATGACTTGTATAATTATTCCCTACAAAACATATATTTACAAAAAAAAAACCCGAATGAAATTCTAACCAGCTCTTCTCGACTGTGTTGATTTTGGGTGGTTGATTCAGTATTAATTGATTATAGCGGACAGTCACAAAGAAACAAAACATTTCTTTATAAGAAAATAATCTTACGCGTCTATTACGTTAAATTAAAAATAGAATAATCATATTTAGACATAGGATACACGTATGAAGGAATAGTTTACGCAAAAGTAGATAATGGTAACTTTGCAATTTATTTTAAGCAATATGACCCCACCATTCATGATAAGATCACGCTCTTTGTCCCACGTTCACGTAGCATGCCATTGTAATTCTAAACTAGTTTCCTAAATAACTACTTTATTTTATCCTAAGCTATATTTAAATTCACAGAAAAAATATTGCAGCGAATAGCGAAGCGAGAACTATAGGCGAACGCAAACACTGTATAATAGAGTAAATACTATCTATTCACGCTGCTTCGCTTTCGTTTTTTTAAACTACAAAAGTGGCAAAAAGGAATACGATCCGCCTGATAGTAAGCGGTCTGTATGTAACCTATGCATGCTTGCAACGCGAGAGATATCACATTAGTGCTGTCGACTCTTTAACAATTATTTCAAGGTCTTATCTCTTCTCTGTCCTAACGTGTATATAACTACATCTTTACTATTAAATAAAAATGAAGTGTCTGTTTGTAATGTCAAAATTAGTTTTTCTTACTAAATAGATATAAATATACCTATATACCTATACCAAAAATACAATTTTTAATTTTTTTGTCAGTTTGTCTGTCTCTCTGTATGTATAGGGTAATCTCCAGTTGGACATATTTTTTTGGTAGATAGCTGAAGTTACTCCAGGTAACTTGGTGTACTTTTAGTTTTCAAAAATAATAAGATTAATAATCGATGCGGGTTCGATCCCCATCTATCCGACTCTAAAATCGGCCTGAGCTTTTCGGTGAAGGAAAATATCGTGAGGAAACCATAGCATGGCGGTAGGGCATTTTCTAATGACGCCCGCCTGCGTAAAAAAACTTGTTTTTTCTCAAAACCGATGGTAATATTTTGCCACCACCGCCTTACCAGGGCCTAAATTGAATAGGGTATGTTTGAGTTTGAATTGACGAGCATTAGTGTTATCAATAATAACGATTAAAAACAAACATTTTCATCAAATTAACTTAGCGTTGCTTATGAAATAAAAATATTAAAAAAAAACACAACCGTGTTGTGACGTTTACGATATATTTGGAACATGGTTAAAACGGGCACAGATAAAATGAACTATTTTTACGTAACTCCTTGGTGTAAAAATATAGTACTAATGAGTTTAATGTAAAAAATAAGACTTCTATTGGCATGTAATTAGTCTAAATTATTTCCTACGCATTAACTTATAGTAACGTTGTAGTAAGTAACTAATCCTTAGGACTGCTTCAGTATGTAAAAAAACCGCAAAAGATTTCTATAATACTTAAAGGTTTCTTGGTAATCTTGCTTAATCTTTGGATAAGACCATATATATTAGAGAATAGAGATAAAGAAATAGAAAAACATTTCACGTAGTTCTGATAAAAAACCTACAATGTGAGGTTTACGAAACTAAGCAACATTTAACAGAACATCTGTATAAAGCAAGGTGTCAATTCGAATGCAGATACGTGTACACAGGTTCAACGCGCTCAAAGTTTACGGACGTTCATAAAAACTTAAATAGATTGAATGCAGTAAAAGCGAACCGTGCAGCCGAACCATAGCAGGGCTGTTTCCATTTTCCACTGCATTGCGATCGATAGAACTCCATTGATATAAGTACGCCACTTGAGGAACCGCTGAATACAACTTCGAATTGACAAATTGCCTGTTGTGATTTTGCTCACGGAATTGGATTTACTGGTTGTCGAGCATAAATATGATTTTATGCGACTCGGTGAATACAAATCGAACCACTTGTGGACTGTGGTACAAATAAAAATCATGCGTTGTAAGGTATTGTATAATTATACAAACCTTTTACAAAAAAATACTTTTCTCTTAAACTCAAGCTATTACTGAAACAATATTCAGTCTTAGATACCTATTTAGGTAAGCACCTAGGCAGGTATGGCGCTGTCAGGGCCTCTGCAGAATACATGTATAATGTGCTTCCGGAGGCCCTGGCATCTTTGCGCCGGTTAGGAACGTGGAGTGTTTAGTCAGTCGGTTACGACCAACCTGGCACACAGACACCACAAGAGGGCGCCTCTCGCAGAGGGGTTGTGACTCGGTGTGTATGGTCTGTCGCGAGGATCATACGTGTGCAAAAAACTTGGTTTTCGGCACACGTCCGAGCGTTCAACGAGCAGATTTCAACCACGAAAAAAAAAAAAACAAAAAAAAAAAAACAAAAAGGTAAGCACCTAGGCGTATTGTGCATCACTGGACATTCGAGCCCAGACTAAACTCGAAACAATCATGTCACAATTAGGCTTTATAAGCCATAGAAACAATCAAAATAAATGTTATACAGGTATAGATAAAATGAATTATTTTTACGTAACTTCTTGGTGTAACAAAATTATAGCTAATACCAATGAGTCCAAAGAGAAAAAATTATTAGCCTAAATTTATTACATATCCAAACGTATAATAAGGTTATAGTAACTCATTATTAAGGCTGCCTCAGTATGTATGAAATTACAACAGATTTCTTTAACATTATAATAGGTAACTGTGCTCAATTCCTAAATAACTATATGCATTAAGATAGTAAATAACATTTTGTTAGAATCGCATCGTCTCCACGATATTTAGGTTCACTAAGCTGATCGTTTTCAATATCTTCTTTTGAGTAACCCCAAATGAGGCTACAATATTCTAAAGTTCACTGGCACCATATCGAGAGTGCTCCAGATAAATGGATCACGTTACTTGATTAACCGGCGCGCATCCCTTCCCCTTATCACCCCTGGGAATATTTAAATGGGCCCTGAATATATCACACCACTCTCCCTGAGGTAAACGAGCGGGCAAGTAGACTCGTTTACCTGCTCTAGATTGAGAATGGAAATGATCTTATCTTCATTAACATGCGAATAAAATATTAAAATGAGAATACAATACTGTGTGAATACGACATGCCTACTATATTGCGGTTAAAAAATTTCGGTATTATACAATTATTATTGTCATATGACAATTGGAACGACAATTTGTGAAGTACGTGCGTTCCTAATCAATATGACAATCACGCTCGGTGCTGTATTTCTAATGCAATATTATGGGAGATCAGCATTAACACCATATACAACGTTGTACTAACGTGCATAGATTTAAACTTTTTTTATATCACAAGTTTGCTTTACTTAGACGATCCTATAACCTATTCAAATATCTTTATCACCCTGAACAATCGTAATTTAGTCTCGTTTCCCACAACCTTCTTGCATTCTAATTAGGATAGGACTGCAAAGAGTTCTTATATAAGCAATGTCTATGAGATATCCGAACACATTTAAAGTATTTTTGCACCCATAAATCCTATCAAGATCATTGTCTTCGAGCCAAGGTCCACAAACTCATTCACAAGATCAAGTGGCAAAAAAAAACTAGAGCAATGAACTGAAAGTCACGTAGAATGTTCATCAACTCCCAAAGCACGTAGTAGCGTCTAAACTACCGCTCATTGTCAATATTGGTGAGCTGTTCTGAGCCAGTGGCAAAATCAATAGGAGCATTATCTGTTATTAGACGTATGATTGCTAGAAATTGTAGAATATGTTTTAACGTCTAATGAATTGTAAACAAAGATATCGAATACGCGGAGAATGTTACTCAACGTTAAGATAAACAAAGAATGTTACCGATACTGTTCGGACAACAATATTTTAAAGAATTATGATATTACATGATATTATATTTACATATACATGACATGATATTATAGTATGTATATATGTGGGATCAGCACTGTAATTACTTTTCATTTCTTAAATACAGATAATCTTGTAATGACAGTTTTTTTAAGTAAGATCTGTTGTGTACCATTGTTTCCATACTTTGAAATACAAATTGAATAATGCCGAAATCACTGTTAAGTCGACAACTTCAAATATCTGAGTAATGCAACGCAACGTTCACTACATTTGTACACACAAAGTGCAAGGCAGTCGAGTGCATCGCCGATAAACCGGAGATGAAAGCGACTGTTTATTTGATTTTCTGCCGTTACGTGTAAGCATATTAACTAAGATCAGGCCATTGACCTTTACTGTTAATCGTGCCCTTTCTTCAATACGTTACTGTAAGGAAATACAAAATAAACTCCAGTGTTACATTTCATAGTTTTTTTAATAATCACCGCTCCAACGGGTTAACAATCATTCTTGAATAAAACAGACTCGAAACTATCCACCCTGGTAGAACTCATTTGTTACCAAATGGTTTTCATTCAGGTGTTATTAAAACAAAATAGATATGTTCTACGTCGTCTGTGTCGCAATCATTGAAACAATAAATCTTGAAAGGTATCTTCTTCACGGCACGATACGTTACATTCACGAAACGGGTATCATCAGGTTAAATGTTGGAATTTCAAGTTCAATTTTATCTTGAATATTGAACATCTAGATCATTATCTTTAATTGGGTCATTAACTATCAATAACCCGCTGTAAAGTGTGTATACGATGCATAAAAGATACATTTTATGAATTTATTTGCACTGAGACGGATCTAAGTTAATCATGCAAATTTATTAATAAATAAATTCCTTATAATACTCATATTTAGACGAGGTAGGAGACAGGAATGGGGAATATAACCTTTTGCTATTTTTCATAGGCTCATCAAAATGTCAGGTTCGCAATTAAACGCCTTAGCTATCCCATCAGACATTGTCGTATTACATTCATGGACCATTTGTATGGAATCTGTTACGGTTCATGATTTTGGTACGTTCACTACCATTCGTACCGTTCTACCATCTCTTGAGCAATTCTCTTTCGAGGCACTGTTACTTAATAACTTTTTATATGAGTTCGGTTTCGATACCTTTTGATCACGCTGGTCACGACTTTTATTTTTACAACCTAACTATAAACACCGAAATACGTTCTGTTAGAAATCTAATATAAACAGTGAAAGATAGACCTTCTTCTCCTCTATTTGTTAATCAACTTTCATATTATAGTAGAGTTTTTATTTAGACGAACTTTGCATTATAAAATCAGTAAAAACATTTCGGAAACTGTTTCATCAAACGTGCTCATGCTAATAAAAGTAATTGTCGAATCTTTCTCAGCTTGACTCCAAAAGTATAGACCCCTCTAACATAAATGTGAACCGTTCCCCCGGCTAAATAATGCGTTCATTTCACTCTATAGCGTCGTGCAATGTTTACTGTTATGTTATCATATAATTTAAAGCAATATTATCATTGTTGAGTAATCGCTGTGACTGCATTCAAAGTTTGCATATTTTTAGCGTTTTCTATCCTGACAATTTGATTCTTATCAGTTAGTAAATATCTAGCATGCACCGAAACCAAGCTTCTTGTCAGCATTCTCACCGTTTATTTTCCTCATACCGGTCCTAGACCTTCACAGCGCCGCCAAAATCCTGTCGTCCGGATCAGCAACAACAAAACACACACTCAGACTCAGCATTTACAATTTATATCACAAAGCACTTGTTTACAAACATTTAGTTATCATTAACTCATAGAAACAAACGGTAAACACTATTCCCGTTGGTTGATAAGAAAGAAAACATGAAATTGTTTATATATCACAAAGCGATCTACACCCACGCAAACATGTTGCGACGCTCGTCAACGCCGCGTGACTGCAGGCGTGTCGTCATTTGACACATTGGCGCTGTTATTCGCGGTAAAAAATTGAACTACATTCAAATACCCTGAACACAGTTGAGGAACATCAAACATAGGTAGCGCTTTAATTAGTATTGGGAGTTTATTGTTTACTTACTAGAACAAATTTCATGGCTGTTTGTTTTTTTTTCTATTTTTATTTAATTAAATGTAACTGTGCTTAGTTAAATATAATTATGTTTCAGAGTACTTACTTAATTAGGTTAAAAGCAACAAACTTTTTTTCTTTTTTAAAAATATTGCTATGTTACTATTTACTTAGTAAAAATTAATAAAGAACATGAAAATAAACACATCTCTAATAAAAAAAGTCCTTAAATGTATTAAAATATTATTAACACAACTTACCTCAGAACCTCCCTGACGTTTTCAGTATTTTATTTTTAATTGTACATGAACGTAAATGTAACAAACTATTTTTCACAACGATCGCAACTTACAGATTTACTTTCTCAAGATCCCCATAACCACCGAATCCAGTACTTTGACTGTAGAAAGCCGCGTTGAACAAAAAGCCGGTCGCGACCAACAAGTACTACTGAAAGAATACCACTTTTCGTATAAAGGACATGTTACGGGGATTTCCACGATGCACTAAAATGATAAATGTACAATTTAAACACAGTTCAACGTGAATAGCGAACGATAACACTATCCATCAGTATATTATTCTACGCGACTTGAAGTTAGCAGCGAGCCTGCACGTCAAAATATACCGTAAATAACACGGTATGTGTTTCGGGGTGCGCCACCCTCACTCACCCTCCGACGCTAAAGTTGAAAACCTGACGGCATAGGCCACCTTAAACTAAGTACTTACTTGGATTTGGTTGGTAATATAGATGAAACAAAATTACAGTTTACCAAATATGAATGTGCTTCATAATTTTACTAGTAACCTGCATTAGGTTAAATCGCAGTTTACAATATTTAATTACAAACAAAGCCCCTAATTAACTAAATACATGACTAAAATTAATAAGCTACTTTCAAGAACTTCAAAACTGTTACTTTGCAAAGCAAAATAATAAAAATTTGACTATGCTTTTAAATAAAAGAATTACTTAACCTTTCTATTCTTGTTCGCCCACTCTGAGAAATAATTTATTTGTAAATAATTAAATGAAAGTTTATGCAAAACCGAACAATCGTTTCGTTATCAAAGGCATAAACAACAGAATTTTAACAGCAGGTAGGACAATAAAACGTCGTCGCGCATATAAAGAACCATTCGTTACGGGAGGAAGCAAAATGCGCTGAAAGGGAAAACCGACAATAGAAGACTTTTTAGGGACCCGGATAAGAAGCGACGTGAAGAAAAAGAGAGCGACAATTTTTCCGGTTCATATCTTTCTGTACATTTCATTACTTCCGCTGTATATGGACGCAGGTCTCGGCTCACTTCGGCCGTTTTCGGGCTAAGCCGGGTGGCTTCGGCTAATTCCGAGGAACTAATCGATAGCTGTCAGGCATACTACAACCTACAAAGTAGACCTACGTCGAAGCGTAGCCACTATGTCTACAACTTTGTAACCATATGCAGCGGTAGTTTTTACTTTGTAATTAATTACATATTTCCAAATCCTGTGCCTATTTTATAGTTATTACTGAGTCTATTGAGAACAAAAATTATCAATCAAAACCTTACTTGAAAAATCAGTTCATGTCAACCAATTTCCGACACTCAGTGGAATTATCCAATAATCAATTATTACTATTATTGAAGGCACCTAATTTAAAATAAGTATTTATTAGTAAATAATATTATTCCACTTCACTTTATATTGCACTTCTCTAAAACACCATAAAAGTATAGTGCTTTGTAAAGCCTGAAGATTATAATCGAAAGCACAAGTAAAGTTTTTTAAAACCAATGAGATTATTACTTTGTTTATTTGTTAATAAGTTTGAATTATTGTTTATTTAAAGCTTTACCAATAATACAAGTAGATTATTTTGAATACTTTAAATGGTTTTGAAAAGGTCTGCTGAATTAAATACAATAACCTTAGTAGTTGTCAAAGCGATAAACTTATATATTGTGATATATAAGAAACGCTAAAACCGCTTATATTCATAATTATTAATCCATATTTATCTATGTTGCATTTCATTGAGCACACTAATATTAATTTTACTACTAATGACATCTATCGTTAAATAATCAAAAGCGTAAGACGCCAGAGAATAGAGGTAGGTCAGTTAGAGTTAGAAAGGTCCATAATATGATAAAGCAAGAGCGCATGATAGTATTATGTCATAAAAGAGACAAAACATATTTTTTGTCCCTGTTATCGTGGCCGATTTTTATTGTTTCTCAAGATTGGTGTTGTGTTTTCTTCGTTTTTTTTTTATTTTTTTTTTTTATAATTACAAGTGGAATTTGAGATAGAGACTCGTTGACCTTTATTTAATAGTTTTGCTACACAAAGGGCAAATTGGGATGCCAGCGTGATGTTTCTGTAGAAGACATCGCTAACGACCTACCAGTCCAAGGATGGACAGAGCTGGCTCTATTTGCAGATGACGCTGCATATTTTCACATCGATAATAATACGCCACAAGATGCGCAAACAGAAGTCCAGAAACTACTTGATACCCTTCCCGAATGGCTACGGAGATGGAGACTGCGGGCTAACGTAGGGAAGACACAGGCACTCATGACTAGAGTGATGATGAGTAGATTACCACCTTGCTTGACGCTCCAGGGAAAGACTATACCGTGGAAGGATGAAGTCCAATACCTAGGAGTCACTATAGATCAAAACTTGACTTTTTCAAGTCATCTAGGAGATGTGATCACGCGGACAAGAGCGGCGAGGAGAATGCTGCGTCCAGTGCTCACCTCAAGGCTACCCTTGAGAACGAGGCTTGGTTTGTACAAAACCTATTTGAGGTCACGATTTACCTATGCCGCCCCTGCATGGTTCAGTCGCTTATCGGATTCGAACAAGAAACGGCTTAGAGCCCAACAGAGCATCACGCTTCGCATGATCGCGGGGGCACCGCGATACGTTAGCAACCACGTAATTGCGCGTGACTTACGTGTAGAGAGCCTGGATGCGTTCATAAGCAGCCTTGCAACCAACATGTTCCGCCGAGCGGACACGTTGGCGCACGTTCACCTCCAGAACATCGCGCCGTTGCACGCTAGACCTCCCGACAGACGGAGAGGAAGAGGTGATCGCTTGTCATTAATACATAAGCCTCAGGCGCGCGATCTCATACGCCGGTCCTCGCCTAGCTGAGTAGGTAGTTGAAGGAGGACCGTGTCTATGACCCGTATAGATCGGGTGCATCTCCCTGACCCCTCAGAGTCCGATCGATAGCAGGATTAGCTCCCAGAACTCAGAATATTACTCCACGAGGGATGCACCTGTGTGCCTCACCCAGTTGACTTGTCCGTAGGCGCGGACAAAGGAGAGGCCACCGTCGAAGGGAATAGCCCTGATGCGGTTTCCCCGTGTCCCCTATTAGTTCGTAGTTTAGTCTGTAAGCGTAGATTGTGTAGTTTTTCTAACTGTTTATTTTGTTTTTACCTGTTATTTTTAATTGTATTATAGAATGTGATTTATGTACTGTAACTTACATTAAGTAATATTTTTTCAAATAAAGATTTAAAAAAAAAAATGGTTAGGAAAACACACGATGCGCCGCTGCTAAACTACTTGAGCTGAACAAGGGAATGCACGAGAAGATTGCCAGCAGCGGATATCGCGTGAACGTGAGCCGAGGACGAACCGTGCACGACTTCTAGTATAGTAAATGCGTTGGCGTTCCGAGCCGCCCGTTATGTGGGGAAATCATTAATTAGTGCGATGGCGGATTGCAGTCTTTTAAGCTGGAAAAGTCGTAGTTACTAAAAATTACTCATTCTCATGCCTTATTCCCAACTCACTTGGAATTGACGCTGATTGCTGGTTTGACGCAATTGGCTGAAAACCTTGATAATAAAATGAATAAATAATAGCTTTGCATAATGAAGGCAAATTTTGTATACAAAAGCCGGTGTAAACAAACATAAGTTGGTTATTTAATACCTTCCTATGTTTCTATATTTTCTAAACAAATATATTTTGTATTCCTTTATATGTTAAAACATATTTGTAAATTTGTTACAGGAGAAATCAGTTATTTTATGGGTGCGACCATTCGAAGAAGAGGTTTCATCAGTTCATCAGATGCTCCATCGTGCCAACGTGTAGGTCACGGTTCATAGACAAACCAAAATATGAAGCTATGGTGAGGGAGTATTAGGAGAATGAGCCAACGCGGACGTCTAAGTTTGTGGTGTCGAAATAATACGCGATATAATAAATGCTCACATAGTGCTCAATATGGAGTCCGGTCGTATAACAGTGAACATGTGGATTAGTCAGACTACCCAGTCGAGGAAATAGTGCTAATTATCTAGAAGTGCTGGAAGAGACCATGTTACCCACCGTTCGGAGTGTGTATCCAGATTAAGAATTGACATTAATATCATTTGTGCAAAGTCCAATACACCGTTCGCGTGGTGTGCGAGAGATGTATCGCCAGCCCTGTAACATTTAATGTTATTCCTTGGCCTACTAGATCGCCGGATTCAAATCTCGTTGAATATTTATGGGGTACCATTATTTAACGTTGAGATAAGCAGAATGAGCGAACTCTAGATGCATTAGAAGCTCATGCTACAAAAATTTGGGACAGTATTCGTGGTTCAAATCTGTGCAAAATTCTTATAGATTGAATGTGTTCACACACGCAAGCTGTAATCGAACGGGGCGGGGGTGGTTATACTAAATATTTAACCATACTACTTGACGTAATAGAGACCGGATTATGTTTAACAAATAGCGTTAGTATTTAAAACAGCATGCAAACCTATTTACGTTTGTGAACTGTTTTGTGGTAGTAAAATATTATCTTATTTATAACTTAAGGTCAAGTAAAACATACTATTCTTAGTGGGGCTGCTCGAACTTTCAATTATTGATAAATAAAACTACAACACGCGCATCGTTATACATTTATTACCCCGGTTACTAGTTAAAAATTATTATTTTTAATATATATAAAATGTTGAATATAAAGAAATAAATCTCAAATCAAAAGTTGTTTCATTTCTGGTTCAAGGTAATCATTTTTTATTAAAATTTTTATTTATTATTTATTATTTATTTATTTTATTTTTTATTATTTTATTTAATTTTTTATTTAAACACATTTATTAGTACAATAAAAAAAAGTAGGAGTCCGTCAGACTTGAACGTTGATCACTAGTTAAAATAAATACATAAAATAAATAAGCCGATGAATTGCACTAGGAACTCGGGTAATTATCGATCGATACTTTGATTATGTTACTATGTGTAGCAAATAAGAATTTAGTTAACAGCACCTAACCACGCCCTCTAGTTCTTTTGAACTCAACCAAACGTTACCTCAATTTTTAGTTCACGCAATTCGAATAGATCTTAAAAAGCACTTTTGAAGCAGATTGTACGTATGCGTAGGCGGTAAGCATCGATCCATAATAAATGAAGCGGTATGTACCTACCAAATTAACCATTACTTTTTTTAACACTTTTATAATGTTTTTAATTTACTCTAAGTACTATTCAGGTAATTATTTCGAGCAACATTAAATTTGATCTGTCAAATATCAATGCATTGACATTTCGGTAGGAGTTTTGGCGGGATCTCAGTCTGACATGTAGCGGTTGTTTTCTTTAACTAATTAAATTTGTGTATTTGACTTTATATCATGTAATCTTGGTAGCGTTTTGTGTAATACAATTTTGTTATTGTGTATAAGTTAACTTTATTATGGAAAATAACGCGTATCATTTATTCTGAAGTACCGACAAAGATCAATTGAAAGTTCTAGCAGAATGATCCACAGTTTTGCTGGAGCTTGGTAACGGATTGAAAAAACATCTTACCTACATGACATTGGCACTAATTGTTTGAACACAAATTGCCATTATATAAGAAGTAGACATTTCGGTAAACTTGACATTGGTTGACATGTCTGTGGTTGACATCTCTTATTGATATCAATTAGGTACTGAAAGTTATCGACTACAAATTGAAATACAAACCTGTCTAGTGTCTACATTTATTATGTGGTAGGTTGCTGTTTTCTTATACCTATATACTAGCGATGGTGGCCAGTTTTTTTTTTTTAAATTTAGTTATACATTATCACTTTACTATTAATGTTCTTTATCGTTATTCAGTACCTAATAAATTATTGCATTGAGCTGGTTAATACTTGAACTTACGAAGATCGCCGTGGAAACACTTTTAATATAGAATTCAATGGATATTTCAAAAATGTTGTCGTGAGTATATTTTTGTAATTATGAAATCACTGTTCGATAACATTGCACATATATTTTTCATTTATATTTTAGTGGCGACCAATTAGTAGCGAAAGGCGTCACAAAAATCGATGCAACTTTACCTGAGATTGGTATGAAAGATGTACTGCCCAGTGGTTCTTGGTTGGAGCAAAAGCAGGTACAATCTGCATTAGAAGCAAGAAAACATTTGATAGAAGTTGAAAGAATTGAAAAATGGTAGGTTCATCTGAGATTATTCAATGAAATTTGTAAAGTGAAATGCATTTGTCATATAATTTATAATATAATTAAACAAAGTGAAGTATAATATTTAGTAAGATTAAAAAATTCAAACCACTCAATGTGAAATGAAAAAGCAGTGTAAAAATTAAATAATATTCAATAGTTAAGCTTGATGATTATGTTTAATAAATAGGTAAATTCAAAACATGTTAACATATTCTTAATGTAGTTCAATACTTTCATGTCTGATACTAATATATACAAAGTAACAATATATTTGTCTAAGAAATTAAAATGTTTCTTTTATAATAATATATTTCATTATCACTAAGGACTTTATAATTTTCTGATACAATACAATGGAACAATATTAAATCAAATCAAATCATTAATACCTGTTAAAAAGGATACTAATTACTTCATAATATTTTGACTACATTAGTGTAGTCATGACATTAGTGCCATGATGAATATATATGATTTATGCAATAATGTGATTACAGTGGTGCATTAAGTCATGCCGAATGGAGAGATGATTTAAACCTTGCTGAAGTCACAAAACAAAAACTGGTGGATACTGGCAATATTTTGGATGTCATATTGGAAAAAAATTATATCTAAAACCAGAAGAAACCTTATTTTTAATGGAAGTTGTAAGTATAAGATGGTATTAGGATAAAGTGATTAGGAGAAACAAATACATGAATGGCACTAGATTTTTTTAATTCTTTAAGTTAAATACCTATTGTGTTTTAAATACTCATATTCCAAAACACCTTAAAAAGCAAGCTACAACAAAACAACAAATTCATAAACAAAGTATGAGTGAGCCAATTATTTCTTATTTTTATAAATCTATAGGTGGAAAGTGATATATAAATAAGTAAATATAAAATAGTGAAGATAATTTCTAATCTAAACTAATATTATAAAAAGGAATGATTTGTATTTTTGTATGTAACAAATAAACTTAAAACTACCAATAGTTTTGTATTGATCCAGACCAATTTGGATGAAATTGGGTATGTAGACTGTTTGAAATCTGGGGAGTGACATAGGTTAGGTTAGGATAGAATGTGAACGGGTAAAATCAGTTTTCTTTCTTTATTTTTTGTTTAGTAGCTATTGATGATTTTAGTCACATCAATTTATTAAATCAGGATGTTTTCTAAATATCTCCAATAATGATTAGGTATTTTCGAGTTTCGACCACCAGGCAGATACTAGTAATAATTGAGATATTTTATAATACACTAATAGTAAAACTTTTTATAATGGTACTTTATAAAAAAAAATACATGAACCTGAACTCTATCATCAAGTAGGAAATGGGGGGTACACTTGGCATGAACTTACCCCAATGCATTTCTGTGATCTGTTTTAATTAATACAGTTTTCTTTCAGAATTCTTTACTGCTAAAACATAATGGTGTCACAGTATCATTACAAAAAGCATATTCTTTATTACTAAGTGGTACAATCTCTATTCATAAATATAAGGTGTATGCTTCACTAAGTAGATTAGGATATAAGGTGTATAGACATAAAGAATTAGAAATAGATAAGATTAAAAAAGAGACTAAGTGTCACATAACTGAACAAAGTGATGTTTCTAATAAAACAGCTGTTAATTTAGATGATATTGAAACACACATTGAAAGAAATAAAGATCATGAATTAGAATTTGATACAAACACAAAAAATAGTGTTGATAGAAATGAATTGAAATCTGCAAGTATCATTAACAGTAATAAAGTTGAAACAACTTCATCTGATCATATGGATAGTAATGTATATGAACTATCAATACCGAGTAAAATATCAGACAAGTTAATATCAATTAATGTGGTGGTGGAATCTGAGGTGGATAGTGTGAAAGAAAATTTGAACCTCGAAGCTATGGACAAAAGTATAAATTTAAAGTCTTCACATAATTCAATGGAAATAGACTCAGGTACATGTTTTTTTTAAAATACAATTAGAAGTATTTTTTTTTTAATTTAGGGTCCTTGAAGTGAAAAATATAATATTGCAATATAATTTTCAGTAACTCAAGATCAGAATGAAAGTAGGAGAGAAATTAACAATACCTCTACAGTAGATCTAGCTATAATGAATGTTGATTCAGGTATTTGATTGAAACCTTTAATATTTTTCAAATCTTTAGTAATGTTGTTTGTTTTAGAGTATCTTCCAAATTTTAAATGGTGTATAAGATTTAGTATTAGTCTTGGAAGACTGTTTTACCTGATATTAATGTATTATGTAACTTTAGATACTGATAGGGTAATAATCTAGGTTCTAGACCTAGATTTATAGTTCTACTTGGTTTTTACTGAACCACTATTATTATTTTAAAGGAGGAATTCATAATGTATCCAAGTACTTAGAAAATGCAGACTTAATGATTCTAGAAATCCTTAAAATACTGTATTTTTACAGAAACGAATAATGATATTTCATCACTACAAAAACATGAGGATAGTTTTGAAATTATGGATATACCACAAGATTCAGAAAGATGTGTGGAAATTAAGCAAAAAAAAAAATATAGAAAAGTATGAAAGTAACAATGAAACATATTTACAGACATTATTAAAGCGAAAAACAAAAACTAGTAACAGTCAAAGCTTACATAAATATTTTAATGATATACCTGATCTATTTAAAAAAAATGTAATCACTATTAATGTGCCAAATGAAAAATACATACCAAAAAATATATTCGTTAACATACATCATATTTGCTTAATTTAGATAGAATTCAAATAAAAAATATTAGAGAGATATCAAATGAACAGATTTATAATAATTCAGATGAAGCTGACGAATCTCTGAGACGAATAAGAAACAATTTGAGGAGTGACATGTCCCAATTGAATTCTGGTCATCTTTTCTTTGCCAATATGAGATATCCTCGAATGAACCAACAATTTCGGCCATTTAATTTTTGGAGACCTCGAAATAATTTAAATTATTTCCAATTTAATATGTTCTATCAGAGACCCTTTATGCAAAATTGTTCTATACCAAGATTTGCTTTTAACAATAGAATGAATAATTTTTTTAGAGGAATTCCTAACTCTGGATATTGCAATACCAATAATTTTGGTATATGTCCTTCTCGTAAAAGGACAAGAGATGAAAAGTCATATCACTTGGAGCATATAAAAATTATAGCTTCAAAGTTTAAACATTTAATTTTAATAGGGAATAGGAATGCCTTTAACATTCAGTCACTTCAGAGATTAATATTTTCATATAACTCGAAATTCAGATGTAGATTACGTCTAACTGATGATTTTGAAATAGTTGACGATTCAACAATACTAGAGACGATTGAATTAGAAGATGATGATGATGAAACAAAAAGGAAAAAAACAAAGCTGGAAGTTGATACGTTTAAGGATAATTTAAATAAAATACGCGTATTGGCTTTACGGTTAAGGGATCTAGAGGAAAAAGGAATTGCAATATCGAGACCTAGACGAGCATTCGCTAATGCCATTAGAACGTTCAATAAATCTTATAACGCTGATATTTACTTGAATGTAAATTATGAAGTGATCGATCGAAGGCATATTACTTTAGACTCGAGCTCAGATTCAGATTGTGTTATCAGTGATGATAAAGTTAAAAAATCGAAGAAGTTACGAAACCCATTTAGTATATTGAAGAAGATTACAAAAACTACTAAAGCCGAACAGCCCAGTACTAGTAATACATTTAATGGAATATTTCATAATCTAGATGAAAGTACGAAAACAGTAGAAAATAGCAATACGCATCACTTGAAAGTATTTGATGATAATTGGTCACCGAATATCGGCGATTTCGGTCGACAAGAAGTCGTTAGTAAAGAATATATGAATAAACGTATATTAGAAACGTACAACAATGAACTGTTATATGATTTCATAAAGAATAACCCAAAAATAACTATGACAGTTGGTTGTCTGCGAAGATTACTTTCGCGGAATACGTAGAAAATACAAAGAGGCAATTCGAAAACCAACACGGTTCTATTGAAAATCTAATTATTGGCAGTGAAGGTGGACTGGAACCAATTATAGGTCCTGATGATAGCACAGATATGACTTCAATTTTAAAGAAGTTGAGAATAATAGCTACAGCTAAGGAAGTAGCACCCGAGACTAGTTTAGAAATAGATTTCGACGTGTATAATAGAGATGTACAAAATTTCAGGAAAAGCAATCGACCAAAACCACACTTTAGAGTAATTTGTATGACGTAAGTTGTTTTTTGTATGCGGACACTTGGAATGTTGAAAAAAGTTAGTTTTATATTAACACAAACTTCCGGCGGCTCCGCTTGCGCATAATATTTCTAATCTTCAAAAATTATTAATTACCAATATACGTTTGTGAAATATACAATGATTTAATTAAAATATTGTATTACCAATGAATGAATGAATGAATGTGTTTAAATGCATGATACTGGTGAATGGTTTTTATAGTGTATAAGATCAGCATTTTTGATCGTGCAATAAGTAATAGTGAACGCATAAAATGGTGATAATGATAAATGAATGAATGATAATGAACTAGCGAATGGAACATATTGAAGAAGTTAAAACATATTAAAAGCAAGCAGAGCCGCGTTTACAACTTGATGGTTTATAAAAATATGGTACTTACGTTTTTTTTGTATGTAATTTCAAAAATCAAGAAAGATTTTATTTATCTCTTATTTATGTAATTTTTGATTACGGTTATATACAAGATTTTTTTCTAATTCCAGTGAATCGTCGAATTTTCAATCCGGAGAAGATCTTTCAGGTCTTCAGTCGAAATACAAAGATGGAGTCGCAATTGTGTTCGCTATCGTTTCTATCGGTTCCATTTCGTATATTCAAATAAATCCAACAGACTTACCTTTGTATATTCCTTGTCAAGATCTGACTTGATAGTAAATAATAAAGAGTACTATAGAAATTATATTATTTGTTTTACAATTCTTTAATATACCTACTAAATATACGTTATGTGTGTAGATAGAAAGATACCTACTAATAATGTTTTTGATCTCTAACATGAGGCATCGTATTGAGTTGCATCGCTTATCTACTATATATGTAATATATAATTGTTTGTCCTAAATGATTCATAAACGTAAAGCCTAAATCGCTGGGACTACGAACTTCAAATTTTGACAATACATGCCTTTTATCACGAAAGCATCCATTAAGAATGGATTTTTGGAAATATCAGAAAGGTGGTGAATGATTGTAAGAAAGGCTGAGTGCTAAGCTCTGGTCCCAAAAGATTGGTAAAGGTCAACAGAGCTTAGTTAAAAAAGCCATTATTCGATTCATAGGTATAGAGCTAACGTAATTTGTAATTTTTGAACTTATTACAACAAACTATTCGTATCTTATTATAAATTTAGATTACCTGCATTGTTTGTTACGATTAAACTTGAAGTAAAATATATGTATCTTACACCTAGTGAATCTAACCTACATTAGATTTACTTCACTGAATATTATAAACTGCATAAGACTAATATCACAGGTACAAAGCAATAAAAACCGTATTTATCGGTTTACATTCCTAAAAAATTATAGAATATTGACATTGAAATAAAAATAATTGAGACATGTCGTGGTGTATGGGTTGAGTATTAGGCAACTAAAGAGGCGAATAAAAGAAGATTGCCAAGTGTTTAACTAGATGCTTGATATAGCAGAAAAAGATAAGGTTAGAAATTAGTTTTCTTTTTAACCTAGCTAATGCTGTTGACCGGAAGGGCTTTTACAGCTTCACCTTAACATTGGTGGCGAGTGCTGAGGGCACTTGCCGTAAAAAGTAACTAGCACAAGGGCACCAAAGCGGTACGAACCTCGGCTTGGCCGTTATCTGTGTGTAAAAATTCCCGCGGAATTTTGATCCTAGCTAATCTCTACATTTTTTATTGATTAATAAAGAAAAAACGGTTCCTCTTTTTTCTTTCATATCATTTCTTACACACTCCAACCACACTTTCTTTGGCCTTCCTCTACATTTCCTTCCTTCCACATTCATATTCATTACTATTTTACCCACATGCGCTTCCTCTCTTCTCATAACATACCACGACAAACGTGAATCTTTCAACTTCTCTTTAAATCAACAGCAATAATGTTAGCTTAGTATGACCATGTCATAAGGAAGAATGAAAATCACGTAACGTAAGGTGAAGGTGTTGGAAACAAAGGTAGATAGACATATGGAAAAAGTTCCCCGTAAGGTAAGTCTGTGTTCAAAGAAGTATTTGCCAATAGACAGTAAGCGTGATTCCAGGGCGGCAAATTTGAGAACGACTCGTTAACTCTGCTGATTTTTTTTTTACACGCAATAGGCTCAGTGCTTTGACCACAATCTCGCCTGATGTCAAGTGAAGATGTGGTCTCAAGATTGGTTCTCAAGTGATGCTGCCGATACACAAGTATTGGCATTTGGCGACAGGTTTTCAAGCTTGAGGGTGGTAGCTACAGCAAGGAGGGCATCATTAGAAAATGCTCTACCTACAAATACCCTATGGTTTCCTCACGATATTTTCCTTCACCGAAAGCTCAGGCCAATTTTAGAGTCGGATAGGTGGGAATCGAACCCGCATCGATTGACGCGAATTCGGCCGCACTACCCGTTGCGCCATCATCCCTTCAAAATTCGCTGTTCTTAATCTTCAATCTCGGTTCATTGTAAGACGGTAATATCTATGATTTTGCTATAGGGTTAAGGTTAAAAATATTTCATAATAGAATTTATTTGATCATATTAAATTTTGAGCGCTATAAAAAATATTTAATCACGTTAAATGTATGTATGTAAATTATTAGGATTTGATAGCTCAGAAATACATATACCCAAAAATTTATTCGTGTGGTTTTTCACCCAAATAGTTGGAATGTAAAAAATAAACTAGTATCTGACAAGAGTATAGGTAAGAGCGACACGAATTTAAATACCTATCTACTCTTCGGAATAATAATATGACAGCTCCAAAAGATCTTGGAAAAAGAAAGCATTTTGCGTCGAACCTAATTAAAAGGTGTACAATATGAAAACACAATATTTGCTATTTTAAATTGTTTATTCCTCACATTTTATATAATTATGTACCTACTTATCTAAATTTCATAAATTATGATTATTTATCATATTCGTTGGATGGGGCTCTAGTAAAAATTGTCACGTTGTAATTACATTTTAATAAATCACTAAAGTAATACCTAAAGAATATTTTATGTCTAACTTTAATTCTATTTATAATTTTTGCTACATTTCTTAGCTCGCGGGCCGGGGCCCTATCGGACCGGAGCCCGTGGAATTTTGCCATCTCTGGCACCCTATAGTTTCGCTACTGCTGATGTGTCATCTTTATATCATATGGCACGAATTAAACGGAGGGCTTAAGTACAATAACTTAAAACTTACTTAGTAATTATTAAAGTTACAAATTATTGTTTTTAGTTTAAAAATAAATAACAATACAATCACGTAATTCTCAAATTCAAAAAATCTTTCAAAGATATGGCTATATAACGTATTACTGATTTTTACAGCGTACGTACATTTTTCTACTGTGAAACGCCGATACATATTTAGAATAATTACTATAAAGTACAATTTTAAAGTTAACAATCACATATAAATGAATTTATCTAAAAAATTGCAGTCCTTGGTTAACATTCACAACCATTGTAATACTGTATTAATTTAACTATGCCATACCGGAGGTTTACCCTTTATTAGAATTACGTAAGCAAAATTTTGGTTAACAAAGCTCTCCCGCCTATGATTAGGTAAGAATTAGCATAATTTTTGCTTACGTAATTATTATACAGACTCCCCCGTTCTCCATGTAAAAAAAAAATAATAGACCCTTAACCCTAATTTTTGAACGTTTCTCGCCTTTCTTTTTAATGTATAAGCCCTTTTAATCATCACAAAATAACAAAGCAATTATGATAACTTTAAATAACAGATATTTTAAAATATGCGACTTTAACTATGGTTAGATAATAAACCTATTCAAACAAAATTAGAGGCGCTAAAATCTATTAATACTTTGATATAAATACATCCATATTTTGAAGAGATAAGTACTGAATGGGATGATAATGCTATGGAAATACTAGATGCAATTTCCCGTGGTCTCGTATCGTTGGACGACGATAGTTTTTTTTTAGTATTAATTAAGTAAGTTAAAAACAGTTTTCTACAGTTTCTTTTTTTAATTATGTTTTCATACAAAAACTAAAAAATTCGCTAAAGGCCCTACGCTAACGTCGGTTACTGAATTTACACACCTTTTAAAATATCTCAACAATAAACTCTTCTTAAATTAACATAATGTAAATATAAAATAACTTGAATATAACAATTTACATTTTACATAATCTCATGCAGATTTTTACTTAAATGAATAACATTAAAACACTTAACTAATCGAAATACATGGAGGGTACTAATTTTATTTTAATTTCACGCTCATACCTTACTAATATACGAATATATATTTTAAACAGTTATTACGTAACCATCATCAAAAAATCCTATGAATAAATACTTCATAATCGTATAAATTATAAAGCGTAAAATAAAATAGTGCACTTAGTAAGGAACATTTTATTTAATAATGATACTTTAATAGGAACTACTCGGTAAAAAATTCAAATATTAAAAAATAGCAATATACTCGTATGTAGCAATATACATGCATGTATGTACTTAGTTATACTTAAGTCATAGAGTAACAAAGTCGTTGCGGTTCCTAATTCTATGACTTAGGTACAAATTTTATTTCAATTACCTAGGTAAACGTTATTTTAGTACGATAATATTAAGTAGTATACATTATTTTGCTAATCTTTCCAGTTTTCTAAATATCCGTACAACACGTGCGTATAATAACGGATAGTTTTACCTGCGCGTGGGTAAATAAATAACTATACCAGAAATAACAAATGCTAAAAAACTGTGGCACTGATACAAAAAAAAAAGTATGAATCTGAAGTTTGATATACTTATATAAGCTGACAAATTATAAAGCTGTACACGGACAATATATTTTATTATTATTATTATTATTTTATCCAATTTCATTGTATAGCGTTGATGTATTCGATTCACATGAGATGTTCTTACTATAATAGTATACTATATTTCCTTCGTTCGCATTCCTATTTTGACGCAAGCAATCTTTTTTATTAGTACTATCTCCAAATTTGCTATCATGAATTCGACATAAAAACATTTTATCAAGTAACAAAAACTTGGGTCAGCCGATAATGTTTGGCACATGCCTCCCGCTAGATTATTTCGTCTCTGTTTTAAATCAAAGAACTATTATTGGGTAGAGGGTATCTATTATACACAAGAAATTTTCCCGATTTACAACCGTTTACTCTAAATCACAACACGTCAAGGCCATTCAAAATTAACTCCGGACAGTTTGTAAAATCTCTCGTTGTGAGGCCTGTAGAAATCCCTTAGCAACTGAATGATCGTCGGATTTATATGCGGATGACTCCGTCCTTTGGTCTTTCCTAAACAGTGTGGAGTCGAGCGACTCTCTGATTTAAGGAGACAAGGGAACCCTTTAGTCGAGTTGAAGTAAAAATGCTTCTCTGTGATAACTCGCTTCAGACCTAGGAATTCCTTTAAAAAAAATCGTTGATAAATTTAGTAATATAAATGTTACAATTTATAAGATCAGAATGTAAGTAAACTGAATTTTACACACAACTTTGTTGACAAATATTATTTCTTGTAATTATATCAAAGTTATTAATATGAAGTCCTAAGTCACGTATGTAAATGTTAGCTACATTATTAAAACAATGAAAACTAGAAGCAACCGGTGGGTAGCAGTTTGAGAATCAAGACGCATTTTCAAATCTTCGCTGCCGGAATACATCTATTGGTGCTTTGAGACAGATTTTGAAACTTGAGGACGGTATAGGTACACCCAGGTTGATATTTATTAGACAATGAACTAACACTGCTATAAATCCCGTATTGCGTTATCCTATACAAAAATCTCAGGTTAATTATAGAATTGGATAGGTGGGTCCCAAGCTACGTCCATCAGAGCGGAATACGACCCCATTACCAACTGAGTTAACATCGCTTCCAATCGAATGTGGTCGAGGTACAGGCAGCAAGCTATTTCAGTGCAAGAATACGTCGTAGTGAAACTAGAAAATTAGGGATGCCCTAATGACCTAGCAACGACTTTCAAGTTAAAATTCTATCATGAAGCACTTCTTCTTAGCTTAATGTGTAATAATTATCGGCCATATTATCATTAATTAATATAAGTTAATGATCCTGCTCAAGCGCTAAACCTATCCAGTATTTTACACTTCATAATTAATTGAATATCATGAACACAATGCAGTTACCTGCACGGCTGCCATTTCAGCAGCAGGGTCGGCGACAAGCCGCTCCCCGTTAACGAGAAGTAAACTATCACGTGGAAAGCGACGCAGCCAGCGACGCGCAATGCTCGTGCGTACACCCCTAGCCTCAAGGGGCCCCATACCGAGTCCACTGCCCAACCTCCCCAGGACGATTCGTTCACCAGCGCCAACTGTTCAAATCGCGGCAGTTTTGGTCTCTTACTGCCAACATTAGATAATTAATTCTTTTGGGGTAAGAAGAAATGACAATATTAAATACTTGTACAATGTACAATAATGATTGATAAAGAGTAGGCAAATTTGTCCTTTTATATAAACCTAATGTCTCTCTGTGCATGTGTTTGTCCGTTAGGTTACTTATAACTCAACCTCTAAACCGATTCACACGATTATATTTTAAATCCTAGGTATATGGTCTAGTTAGTATGTTTTGTCAGATTAAATAATATCTACGAATATATATCTTTTACAGTTTTGTATTTGATGTCATTATTTAGGAACGTTGTATACAAAGAAACCTTGCAATAAATAAGTGTATGAGAAAAATAATGTATAGTTTATTTTAAAAAGCGTTATTTAATAATAAAAAAGCTAAGAATAATTTTATAATTCGCGCGAGCGCAGCTATAGGCACAACTAGTTCCAAATATGCTTAAAATTTCAATCTTTCTGTTACCTACTTAATTTTATAGCCCAACACGTTTTCCTGAAACTGTCAAGTTATGTCTAAACTAATGGTTCCCAACTAACCAAAATACGGTTCACGCCCCGTTTCAAATATCGCGATAGGTGCGTCCACGCGCACTAGGTTTAGCTTGGTTGGTAGAAATGTGGCGTGAGGGCCAATAGAGTAGTTTTGAACTATAATATCAGACCTAGGATTATACCACTTTATCAAGAAGAAAAAGAGGCCCCTTATCAGAAAAGGTTGAGTACAAATGATCTAAAGAAATCATCGAATATTACAAGTAATTCATACCTTGCAGACTGGGCGTAGTCACTGATAGCTCGAGTGACAGGATCGCGGACCACTGCAATTAGCTTTACAGACGGATTCATGTCGTGCACTCGTTTCGGTGCTGACTTAGTCACCCAATATGAAGGTGTCTTCTCCATTGTGATCTGACCTTCAAGGGTAGGAGGCATACGTTCCCTGGTTTACAAAACGTTTTTTTTATTACCGATATTATTGTGACTCTCAAGAAAAGTAAACCTCTACGTAGATTATAGATATAATATCATTTGTATCCGAAATCTTGGGAAAATAGATAATTCAACATTTTGCATAGTTAATGATACCGTAAAATCTAAATACATGATACCTATACCAAATATACAATTTTTTAAATTTTGTTTGGTCTGTCTTTTTTTTCCGGGTAATCTCCGGAACGGCAGGACGGATTTTGACGAAACTTTTTTTGGTAGATAGCTGAAGTTACTCCGGGTAATTTAGTGTACTTTTAATTTTCAAAAATAAATAGGGTTCCGCGTAAAAAAAAAAATAAAACTCGTAAAAATTGAATAAATTCAGATTTAATGCACAGTTTTACGGGCAAGTGCTTGAATTAATGAGAAATATATTTAATTTATCTTAATACTAAAAATGTTTAAGAAAATATTTAGGGTTCCGTATAAAAAAATTAAAACGTAGTGAAGAACATATTTAACGCGGGCGCAGCTGCGGGCACACAGCTAGTATAATATAAAATAATTACTAACCTGTACCACTCGAAACCTTTGTGATAATATTTATCGAAGAAATGAACCTCGGACCCTGCCGCTCGCACGTTTGGATGTATTCTATAATTTATTTATAATCGAGAAATTAAAATAATATTCGTATCAACTTTATCTTGCACTTATTATGTTATGGAATCGGAAACAAAAACTTACGGCTGCTAATTTTAAGATTATCATAACTATTAATAACATAGATAGTAATAACTACTCAACTTTATCTAACAAGTTTTCGATAAATTTCTTGAGGTACCGGAACTTTATTATCATTCAGAAGAAACAAAAATTTCTATTAAGTTATAACTTGAGTAATACCTAATAAAATATCTTAAACTTATTAGTAAAAACTTTCTTAGCAGGGCAATAATGTCTTTTAGTCATATTGGTTACATATTACTTCGATGTTGATTACAGCTCTCTCAAAACCTCGCCAAGTGAAGCAATCTTTGACAATTATTAAATTTACCAATATTAAAGTAGCTACCTACCTTAAAAATTCTAAAAGTGCTCTTGTACCACACTTCTTTACACCGATTATCAAAGCGTCCGGCAGCTTCTTTACAGGCACAATGTTTTTATTCAACCTCATATATTTATTGTCATCTTCCACGTTGAGCCCCAGAAAGGCAGCGAAACGATCTGTTGCACTTCTGAATCGCGATATGTGGGCTTTTACGAAAATATATTTTAATGAAAACTAAAAATAAATAATTACATTTAAATAATAGAAATGTAATAAAATACTTACAATTATTTTATATATATTGAATACTCACCTTTTTTTCGTCAACTAAACAAGAATTCAAAACATAAAATAAATACAACAAAAATAATAATGTAATATAAATAAACATGATTCGTTTTGAGAGCACCGGAATCCATTTCATAGCTGGTTTTAAAAACCATTTGCGTTGTTTTATGCAGTTTCAAAAGGAAATTAAATAAAATTATTATTTTAATTTATCATTGCTTACAGGGTTTATCGTGGTTTTTACCTTCAGTTTGTAGTACACGCTTATAAATTTGAAACTGCTGTGGAATTAATAATTCTGTTATAATAAACATAAGTATATTGTTTTATCTAAAACTCTACATTACAAAATCTGCGAAAAATATTCAGTGCATTTACTTTCCAGGAAACGCGAAACCTTACTTAAATCGATGCAGGAAAAACGTATCGTTTCACGCAGCTTTCAAATTACCGCGCCTGAAATATTTCGGTTCATGGATTGTGTTTATCAGCAAAAATAACTTCTAAGAATTTTTTAACATATATTTTAAGAGAAATAATAATTAAAGTATTTAAGTAAGATTAAATTAGGTTTTTTTTTCTAACCTAGATAATGCTGTTGACCGGAAGGGCCTTAACACCTTTACCGAACTTTGGGGGCGAGTGCAGAAGGCACTAAGCCGCAAATTAAATTGGGATTATTTTTTTTCCTAAACTAGCTAATGCTGTTGACCAAAGTGGCCTTTACAGCTTCACCGAACTTTGGGGGCGAGTGTTGAAGGCACTCAGACGCATAGCTTAAATTGGGTAAATATGTAGTCGAATAAATACTAAACCTTACTAATACGATCTACATAAGGTACGATTAATGGAAGTACAGCAATATAACAAAAGTACCAACATAGTAACACTGAGAAGAGTAAAAATGACAGTGACATTTGACAAGCATTGGCTAAATAAAAAGAAATTTGATCGCGTTGAACTTTGAAACTGGTAAATAAATTAAAATGACAGTCCAACAGCTCAGCTCGAATATTTCTGACGACTCAGATGATATGGTGAGTTTACCATCCGAGGAGGAAATTTATAGACGAAAATATCAATTGCTATTGGAACGATGCGAAGTTTTACAGCAAGATAACGAAAGAATAATAAATAGGTTTGTGTTTTAACTATGTAGCGTTATTATTGTAAACTGAGCCTAATTAAAACAAGTTTACCTATTACAGATTACATGAAGTCAAGAAAATAACTAAACGATATCGCAAAGATGTAAAGTTGGTAATCGAAAGATTAGATAGGCATGGCGATCCTTTTAGGACTGTTGCCATGGAAGTGGATACTAAATCAGAGGCAAACGTACGTCCAGCTCGCCCTGGAGCGAAAATACAAACGGCAGTTAAGCCGATGGAAAAACAGACTGCTACTAGTGTAAAAAAACCTGCAGCCAAAAGGAAAACTAAAGCAGAAAAGGTATTTAATTTTAAAAAATCTCTTGCAATTTACACTAACCTTTTCATACTGCTCTACACGTTTTTCAGCCTGAAAAGGATCCAAATGCACCAAAGAAGCCTTGCAATGCTTTCTTTCAATTTTGCCAAGAACAGAGACCATTGGTTGTGGCCGAGGCTAATTCTGAAATGGGGACAGAACCTACAAAGCAAGAAGTGACAAGGCAACTGGCATCAAAGTGGAGATCGCTCACTAATGAAGAAAAACGGGTTAGCAGAAAAATATTAGATTTGAATCCACTAAAATCTGAGTACCACAATAACATACTTTAAGAGAACTTTATGAGCTAGTGCCACTCTGGTGACTTTGGGTTCAATGTTTGTGTAGAAATAAAACATTCAATCAGAAGGTTGAATATGAAGTATATTTCTTAATAAATGTGCCTATTTTTATACTCGAAAATGTGGATCTATGCGAGTGAGAAATCCATCGCTTGATCTTCTCTTGTAATGTGTCAATGTGGTTTACGGTCAACAGATGTAAAGGGTCAGTGCCACCTGCAGTGGGTTCATCCACTAGGGTTATTGTTCTATGGGTGATCCTATGTATTGTTGAGTGCAGGTAGCAAAAACATGGCCCTGTACACCTTTCTGCAGGTTGCGTTTTGTGGAGAGCTACTGGTCTTTTGTAGACGTATCTTGGTAATTACATAATGATGATGGTATTTACATAATTGCTAATATGTAGGTATAAAGCAGTTACAATACATAGTCTGAATTATGTAAAAGTAATTTTATTAACCTGATTGGAAAAATTGGATGTAAATATTATAATTTGTTAAATGAACTGTACTTAAAATGAAACTGTTTTCTTTGCACATAATATCTTTGAGGGCGACTTATGTCCAGTAGTAGATGTCTTTCAGTTAAAATGATGATGATAATATCTAATAACAAAACTCATGAAAAAGAAGTCTATTTAATACTATTGTATATCAATAAAGGTAGATTGGGTAATTAAAAGAATAAATACATTTCAAACAAGCAAAAGAGGTTTTACAAGAAAAAGAAAAAAAACAATATAATTTTTTTTATTTACATCAGTAAAAATGTAACATATGATAGAATTTATAATAAGTTCATAGTAATAAATATATAGTTAGGCTTCTTAAATATGCTGTTTACTCTTTTTAATAGTGAAAATACAAAAAAATATTCTTAATTTTTATTAAGTATTTTAAAACTTTATAATCATAAAATGGTTAAGTATTTATTACATGAAATGTAAGATTGACCTTCTCATTAATTTGTTTTTATTTTATACTGTTTAATCTACAACTAATCTTAAGTATTTTATGCATCTCCTTGAAACTGGTACAAAACTTACAACCTTATGTTCTATTCAATATAAATGAAAAAAAGTGGGACAACTTTTCTTAATCCATTTCAAATAATATTTCTTTTTTGCAGGTCTATGTGGCTATGTTCGAGAGATCTAAAGAGAAATATGCAGAGGAAATGTCAGCATATAATATAAAGAAGGAACAATGACAAAAATCCGGCAATAATAGCTCTTAAATCTCTTGTGATAGTCAGCTTTAAAATTAGGTTAATAAGTATTTTAAGTGTTGTAAATAATTTACATTATAAATGAATGTAAATATATGATTTTCATTTAATTAAATTTTTTCATTAAAAAATCTTCAATAGTAGTGGATCTTATTGAAATTTGTATAAAAATAAATAATAACAAAGGAGTCATTATCCTTTGTTCTATGAAACAAAAACCATGCAATTAACTACATTAAAACAATGTCTGCATTATGATTGGGTGAGATTAGTAACAATGAGCTTGACAGTTCTTGTTTGTATACATTTACTTAACCTTAAATTTAGGTATTAAACGGATACTAGATAGTATATAGACTGAAGTTTCGACCCTTTTATTTAAACTATGTAGCCAGACTGTGTACTTGTTTTATATATATATATATATATATAGGTCATTCCACCAAATAAGAACATTATTACGGGGCGACCCTCGCGGATTATGTTTAAAATTTATTGAGGTGTTCCTATCATAAGACAAAAATTCCCTGAGAGTTTTAGCTCTTAATACGCAGCGGTCTTGAAGTTATGATTATTTGAAATTTTTGAAAAAACATTTTTTTCAACTTTTTCGTCAATTTTTCTGATATGAAAAACATTTTTAAACAAAATTGACAAACATTGTATTTTGTAGGAAAAATTCTCAGCTTTTGAATGAAATTTTTTTTTTCATAAACTCATCAAAAGACCCTTAAAAATCGAATTAAAGTGGAAGAATTGAATTTTTTCGGTGTGCAGCCCAAAATTCTTCAAATCTTCACGCTATATTTTGTGTAAAAAACTCTCAGCTTTCAGAAAAAAAAATTCAAATTTGAAGAATTTTGGGCTGCACACCGAAAAAATCAATTCTTCCACTTTAATTCGATTTTTAAGGGTCTTCTGATGAGTTTATGAAAAAAAAATATTTTCATTCAAAAGCTGAGAATTTTTCCTACAAAATACAATGTTTGTCAATTTTGTTTAAAAATGTTTTTCATATCAGAAAAACTGACGAAAAAGTTGAAAAAATGTTTTTTTCCAAAATTTCAAAAAATCATAACTTCAAGACCGCTGCGTATTAAGAGCTAAAACTCTCAGGGAATTTTTGTCTTATGATAGAGAACACCTCCATAAATTTTAAACATAATCCGCGAGGGTCGCCCCGTAAAAATGTTCTTATTTGGTGGAATGACCCATATGTTATATAGTTTTAAATAAGTTCATAATCACACTATTTCATTCCCCGAAGATAAAGTTTAAAAATAAACACAAAAAAACATATTATCAATATAAAACGTTTATTATTATAAATTTTATAAATGCAACAAGAAAACCTATCAGATGTACTAAGTACGGTTTTGCGTAAATTAGGAAAATGAATTAGGCACTTTTGAAAGTTTGTATTTCAGAAGATTTATCCTTTAAAGCTGTCTTTCTCTGCTCTAATTGCTCTCATTGTCTCTATTGGATCGTTTTTACGAGCATGCTTTTGGACAGAAGCTTCAGTCACTCTCATAAATGGATTATATAATTTTTCTTCAGCTATTGTAGATGGCACCTGAAATTAATCAAATTCTATTATTATACAGTTTTTGCATAGGTAAATAAATATGACTGAACTATATGGACAATATGACCGAAATATTGTTTGTATAGAAAACTATAAGAATTGAATATGAACAAATCATGCTCGAATTGAATTAGTTATAATAACTAACCTTTATCAATATGTTTGTAGTAAGTGTAATTCAAGGCTGTGATATAGTATTATACACTAAATACAATTAATATAATAAATTATTGATCCTTATATATAAAAGTTAATAAATATTTCATCCTTTGTTATTTAGCTTGTAACTTGAAAACGTCTGAACTGATTTACATTATTCTGTTTTTAAATCATAGATGTATTAGGTTGTATAGAAAAAGTTATAAGAATAATTATGAATGAAACCCTTATAAAAATATGTCACATTCTTTGCAATACATCTACTGAATAATTTGACTACAAAAAGTAGAAAGAGTTAATACAAGGGAAACCACTGGTACATCTAGTATTTTATAAAACAGTAATAATTATTTATTTGTGATTAATCAATTTAAAAAAAACAGCAAAATTTACATCAATCTAATAGAATGATTGTAATTTAGGAGCAGTTATGATTTATAGTGTAAGTAATTAACAACTAAGAAAAATTTGATGATATAAAAATGTTCAACTTACTGTTGGTAAACCTTCTTCTCTTCTCTGGTGTGACCAGTCAATTTTTTTCTTCACTTCTTCATTATCTGGTTCAATGTGTGAAGCAAATTTTAAATTTTGCAGTGAGTACTCATGACCGCAGAAAACTTTAGTATTGTCTGGTAGAACACTCAGTATTTTGATTAGAGCCTTATACATTTCTTCGGCTGTTCCCTCAAAAAATCTACCACAACCTCCCAGGAAGAGTGTATCTCCTATAACATATATTATACATTTCTTAGTAAGATCTAATAACTTTATATTAAATTAACTATATAAAAATAAACTCCCACTTTTGATAAATAACCGCAATCAATAACAACACTCCAATTACCTACTATGGATGATGGTGAATTTGTTAAAGCCACTATAAGGCAATGTTTCTTCTGTAAGGTAAGTTAATATTATTTTATTTCATGGATTCGTGTGAGTATAAGTGGTTTCTGTTTCATAATAAGAAAAAAAAATGTGTATAGAATTATTGATCACATACATCTTATTGTTCTTGCCTTCCTCTTTTACAAAATAGTAAACTCGATTTTTGGGTAACAACATTCAAGGAACTGTTTAGTCTATCTTACTCAGTATAAAAATAGAGTTGCTACATCAAACCATCAGTGAATAAGCATAAATTATTACAAAAAAACTTAGTTTTTTAATGTCGTACTTTTCTACATTAAGAAAAATTATTTCATTAGCACAATCTAAATATTAAATTGTAATTAATTTATGTAATAGTATTAAAAAATGGTAATTAGTTAAACATATTATACAATGGTTTTAAATGATATTATAAATACCTGTAAAAACTGCAGAATCATTTCGATCTTCTGGTGCAGTTATAAAGTAGCAAATATGTCCGGTAGTATGACATGGTGTAAAAAGACACTGAACATTAAGATTGCCAATGCTGAATTTAGCATCGTGACCTATTTTGTTGGTGAGAGCTCCGATTCTGTCATCACCACCATATACTTGTAGACCAGGATGTTGTTTCACAAGTTCTTCATTACCTCCAGCATGATCCCTAAAAACCACATATTTTTGTTATCTATTATCTCATTTTGTTTATTTTTTTTTTTAGGTAATTGTTATCATTTATTTATTGTCTTTTTTATATTAAACAAGAAAACAAATTACTACAATATGTTACATTTATTCAGACATGTATTTCAAAAGAATCATAAGCTATTTCATAATAAATATTGCATACTGTAGTATGTAACTCAACAGGAAAACACTTATTATTAATATGTTGATTACCCATAAAAATAAGACAATAGGAAAACAATGGAAAGCTGGCATAAACGCCAGGTTAGTGCTCAAAGGGTTAAGTCAATTAATTTAGGTAAAATTTATAACTACCAATGATGATGGGTAGTTAGTACAGTAGTAAGGTTGACTCCATGCTCTTGAACAGCTTGTAGAACAGTTTTAGGCTCCACTGGGTCCACAATAGCAGCTTCCTTAGTTGCTTTATCAACAATTAAGTACATGTAATTATCATGAAGAGCTGGAAGTATTTTCACATCCATTATTTTGTTCTCGAAATGTTGAGCCAAACTGTGAGCTTCTTTCTGATTCCAAACAAGAGCTATACATAATAAACAAAATACAAAGAATTAGTTATGGCTTTGTGTTAATAAAAATAATGTAATTAACCCCACATTTCAATGAAATTAAACTAGGTACTTAAATCTAATTCATCATTCTTCATCAATAAATCTAATTAAATCATATTAAGTACCAGGATTAAGCAATTTTTATAATTATTTTACACCATTAGGGTCACCTAGATTATTTATAGCTACACAATGAAAATAATACCAGTTATACAAAATGTACCTTTTAAATATATTTTATCATGTGAATGTCTACAAGATTTTTAAACTATAAATAGCACTACAGTATTATATTACCCTTTTATTTATGGTTAACAAGACAGGCGGACAATACTTAATAGGGAATAAAACTAATACCATGTAACATTACAAACATGTAATATGACAGTATTATAAACAGCACTTCAAGGAAAAGTTTTGTTCCTGAGAGAAAGTATAAATCTTGCAGTGTTTATGGTGTATTACAGATTCTATATTGATTAGATGATATATTGGGTTCACATATAATTTCTTAAGGAAATAAGCAATACATCTTCAGGTTTATTGTACCTTGGAATGAAATTTGATTGAATACGTCTTACTGCAAAATTTAAGTTTATGTTACATAAACAAATTTAAGAGGCAATGAGCTTGGCATATTGTTTGTAGAACTGATGCCCGACGGGGACAACGGGTTCTCGAATGGTAACCAAGTACTGGAAGATGTGGGCAGCCCCACATAAGAAGGACCGACGAGCTGATGAAGGTCGCGGGATTACGCTGGACGCGGGTGGCGCAAGGCCGGTCGTCGTTGTGATCTTTGGAGGAGACCTATGCCCAGCAGTGGACTTCTTTTAGTTTAATGGATGGAAATAAACTAGCAAACCGATTTCGTAACTATCGAAAAAGAGATGGTAGTTTAACTTTATATTACGCGGACTAATAACAAAATATTACCTTGAAAATATAACTTTGTAAGTTTTTGTGACACGCCTGACGGCAAACAATTCACGAATCTAGCGAGCATTGAAAAATAAAACGATCTACAGTAAGACTTTGTTAAAATGGACTGTGAGCATGAACAGTTTTCCGAGCAAGTTTTCCAGTTTTTATTTATATCAAAATCAAATAATAAATATCATGTTATCATTTATCACATATTTTTTCATTTTTAGAACTTTGGATTGAACGTTAGCCAGTGTCATAATATCTTTATATCAAACCCAATTTTTGGTTTCTCTTGTTTTTGGTTCTTCTGTTTTATATGGGCCGTTTTTACGTAAGCATTGGCATATTAAAAAAGTGAAGATTATACAGATTGCCATTATCTAAGAAGAAAAAGAAGAAGTGAAATATAGTGAAAATAACAAGATGCTATTTTGTTAGCGTTCTATGAAAACTAGAAAAATATATGCCCATGTAACATTGTGTTTACGTACAATTGTCATGAAGACCTTTAAAAACGCTTTCAAATTTTGACAAATCTTATTAATCTTGTAGGTACTATTAATATCAACAATGTGGAAATCATATTCATTATTAACTAGCTGTGCGCCCGCGACTCTTTTCATATATTCTACACTGCGTAACATACTTTGTAATCATTTCTAAATAATGTTAATGTCCACTGACAGTATTTTTTTGTACAATTTCATTAGTTGTATTGATGTGAAAATTTCTTTAACATCGCTGGAGAGGCAGGCGTGTAAATAGCCGTGCTCCAGTAACGGGATGAAAACTGTTAACCGTGCACGCGGATACGTGACTGTCCAATTTGTCTTGAAATGGTCTGCGAAAAAATAGTCTATGCAAAAGAACCAGGGATGTATCTAACACCAAGAACCATCGGGTAAAAATTGTATATCGCTTACAGTAATTTATGATCTGCGACTACTTATCTGCGGGTCCCACTGGCTCGTATCTTCTTGATGGCCACCAGTAATTACACCATACACTAAAGTTCTCTATTGTAGGCTATTATTAATAATTAATATGACGTCTGCGGGCAAGGAACGCAGGCGCAGGGTAAGCGAGCGGTTGGCGACTAACAACTCACCCGAAAGTCCGGCGTCAGAAAACTACCCCCGATTAATTGCATAGGCTAATTAAAACTGAATAAGAAAACAAATACGGATTACCCGCCCAACCAATCGTTGTGATTTGAAAGGTGATGAAACGAAAAATCGACAATACGTTTCTGATGAGGTCAGATTTGTTCATCAAATTTTTAAGAGCATGGTTAGCCCGGTGAACTAATCCGCGTGTCTCATAGACGATACGTCTGCAAGGTCGGAGGTTTGAACCCAGGATGGGTAACACATTTTTGTTTTAAGTTTCACTTCTTCCACGTGTGAATTGCACATATTATTACTTTTTTATATGGAACCATTTTTTTCTTTTAGTACTAAGAAAGCAAAGAAATTTCTCACAAATTCAAGCACTTACCAGTAAAACTGACCATTGTATTTGTTACAATTTCTTGGTTCTTGTTTTTTTTACACAGATCCCTAATTATTTTCATAATTTATAAAGAATATGATGAAAGATAAAAGAGAAATAGAGAAAAATGTTACTAAGAAAATTGAATTGTCTAGTAACCAGGATAACAATATAGAATTTGTGGAGTTATTAGCGTAATTTTAGTTAATCATGTAATAGTCCTTGTTTTTTTTTATTCATTGACTTGCAGTAAATGACTCTACATATATTATATTCGTTTGGTTTTTATGCACAAATAAACAGTATTGAAAGTAATGGCATGAATCATTAATTCTGAAATCTCACAAGAACTTTCTTGGAACGCTTTGACAAATGGCCGGCACTTTGTTGGAATATCGCAGATTAGTAAAATAATAAGATGTTGGGTCTCAAGAACTAGTTTTCAATACCGTAATAATTAATAAATTTTAAGATTGAAGATGTCAATGTCATGTTGAATGTCATTATCATGTGTGTTCAACTGTCCTGTAAATGGATATTTACAGTAAATAAATAATGTTATATCCTCTTTTTTATTAAACAAGTTGTTACAGTATTGTAATTAAATACAAAACAACATGAAAAGTAAACCTCTTAAACATAAATCGACCAACACATTTCGGGTAAGTTGTTTGTAATTCATAAACTTTAAGGTTATTTTTTTAAGTTTTTGACCATCACGTGTATAAATAATGAACATAACTCAAATGGCCTGTGCCTAGCAAATTCATTATAAGCCTGTATTTTATGCTTTGTTATAGTATTGCTTGTCGGGTTATGTGTGTATGGTAATAAATTAAATAATCGCAATAATAATAATATTGTCTGAGTGTATTTATAAAACAATAAAATTTGTACACGAGAACAAGTATAATCAAGAACTACAGTCAAAAAGAGTTTTTAAAATGTCTGATTGACTTTCAGTTTGTTCCTTTTGCTGAGCGAATAAACTCTATAGATATCCGCCATGCTGCTCTGTACCACATTGAGCATTCATACTCCAAACAACCAGAAGAAAATGAGACTCATTTTCACTTGGCTATACAAAAATGGCATGTTCTCAATCTGACAGAAAACTTCAAGAAGTTTAGAAAAGAAACATTTGGAGTTGTGACAGTACCACAATTGGTCCATAGAAAGGATGAAATTCTAGATATTTTGGAAAGATATTTGAAATTAGAAGACCACTTATGTTTGCAGCCATTATTGGAGTAAGTAATTATCATATATTTACATATAATTCAATGTTTTTCTAAATAACAAGTTAAATTGTAAACTGGTGTTAAAGAGTTATTAATGCATTACTTTTAGTGTGTGTTAAAGTTAAGACTCTTATATTAAGTGCTTGAATTTTAACACAGCCTTCTGGGTCATTCCCAGAGTTTAGCTTACTTTTTAGAATGATTATTAGTAATACATGAAATACATTGGTAACACATGTTTGTTATTTTTTTACCTGGTATCAAGTTTTACGAAATATTACATTATAAATTAAATGACACCTGCATTTTTATATATATAAGATCATTTTTAGTTACTTAACTCTATGATAATGCACAATCAAATGCAGCATAGTTCTTGTCTCGAGTGAAGTCTGTTGAAAACTACCTTCTAATTGGTTTAGTAGATTTCTAGTTATGCATTAAACATGCTTAACAATAATTTAAACAATTAGGAAAATTTATGATATTTTTATTGAATTTGGATAGAACTGATTTAGGTCCTTTAAACAATAATCACAAATAAATCTCAAGGGCAATAAATATAGTCAATAATTATTAAATTCAGCAAAATTACGTCTTGATATTGAATATATTCAGGTACCTTAGTACTTATAGTAAACTACTTATAGTTTTAATTAGTACATTTGTAGGTCAATCCGACTATTGATAGTTGTTAAATTTATATTAAAAAAAAATTAAGTAAATGAAGGTTTGCCTCCAATTTAAAGAGTTCATAATGTTTATTATTAAAAGAAATACTTATTTTAATTTTTCTTATATTCATTTGATACTTATAATTTTAATCATCAATGTCAAATAACCTACTTAAATAAAATGACTACCTATAAATATAATGAGGATTAAAATGAACACTATACTAGTATGTTAAATGTTAATTATTGTAAAGAGTCTTATTGTTTCTCAGGATTTTGGTTTCTCTGGCAAAAGATTTGCGTGAAGATTTCTACCCACATTTTCCAAGGTTTTTGGACATCTTAATAAAATTGCTTAACACAAAAGATGCGGTAAAGTTGGAATGGACATTAGTCTGCCTTGCATTTCTGTTTAAAGTCTTAAAACCAAACTTGAAAAAAGATGTAGCAGTTATATTAAAAAGGATTATCCCATTGCTGAGTGAAAATTTACCCCAGTACATTAATAATTTTGCTGCTGAAAGTTTTGCTTTTGTCGGCCGTGACATTAAAGATAAAAAGAAATTTATAACTCTTATACTTGATTATTTACAAGTGAATGATGACGTAAGTTTATTTTGTTTAGCTTTTTATAAAATCTGTGTTAGATAACTGAAGTTATATGACTACGATATTCATTATTTGTGAAAGCTTACTCCACTTACCAACAAATGCATTGGATACCAAAACTAAATTCTAGCTGATTCCGGAAAACAGTCCAGATACCCAGTAATTTACAATTAATTTTATTTTATTTTATGTAAGGATAGTAATGATCCACTGAAAAGTTATCTTACCACTAATAGACGTTTTTTGTAGTTACCTCAATTGTTAAATTGTTCTATATATTAATAATGGTAGTTTGGAATATTATAGTGCTATTATACACTTTTTCAAATTTACGCTTTCCATATTTAAATTCAATTATTGAAAAAAGAATCATCAAAATCGGTTCATAAAATCTTGTTATTAAAATATATAAATACAGTTGAATTGAAAATGGGTCTTCATGCATTACCTTTTTTTCCTTTCCTTTTTCATATGTGGACGTTTCGTGGTCAAGGGCTGATTGGCGGTGCGCGGCGTCGCCCGCTACTTTTAGGGGTATTTTAAAACATCAGTATAGGAAAAAGGAGGAAAAAGGTAACACGTGAAGGACCCGTTTTACAATAATTGAATGTATTACTACTGTAATACTGTTGATAATCTAAAATAATTAGAAAATTTAATCAAATAATAATCGTATTAATTTTTATATGCTTTACAGTGTACTATATTTATCTTTCAGGCCATAACAGGATGTGGTCACCTTCTATTTGAAATAATTAGAGGTGTGGGTGATAAATTTCACAGCTGTATAGATGTATTCCTACCAGTCCTATTAGAACACCTCAAAGAGAGCAAAGAGCACCAGGATGTGTTGTTTAAAGTTCTAACACAAACCATAGAGGATAGTCTACAGACAATATCATATAAAGAGTTTAGTAAATTTTGGACAAATATATTAAGATATATTGATGTCCTTAAAGATGACGATGACAATAAAACTGCTTTAGAATATATCCTAAGGCTTGCTGGTCAAGTCATTGAACACCAGAAGGGGAAATATTTGCTAAACCCCCCACAATTTCTGCTTTCACTTGTGAAAGTGATATGTGAGCAGTCATCGGAAACGATTTTAGAAGTTTGTTCGCAAATTGGTGCAGTGTTGCTGTTATCACCAAATATTTCACTGTCGCAGGAACATGCTGGAGTAATAGTAAAAGTTTTGCTACCTCTACCATTTCCGAACATTTTGATTAATTTTGTGCAAAATATAATTGATTACTCTCAATTTGATATGCACATCCTACCTCCGTTTATAAATTTTGTTATTCAATCTGGATTTGATGATGAGGCAATGTGTACTTTAAGCAAGATATGTTTGAAAAAATCACCACCTTCCATGAACGGAATAAAGTTGTTTGAATGGGTGAAGTATCCTTTAGAGTTTGGTAAACACGTACAAAATTTTATGGACCATTTTGATAGTGTAGTGCATGACGATGTGGAAATTATAGTGGAGAATCCAAATAAACTAATTAATGTTCTGTTTTGTTTACCGCATGTTGAAAAAATAAACGTTGATTATTGCGTCAAAGAGCTTAGTCTGTTAATATGTAAATTAATGCAAGTTTTAGAAAGGAATAATATTGAAAACCATTTACATCCACAACAGTTACATTACGACGCTTCAGTAGTATCGCTTTATGCAAGAAAAGTACTATTTATCCTTGCAAATGCTTTAGAGAGTGCAGTACACATATCAAACTGTAAAAAAATTAGAGAGATTTGTGATATTGAAAATATCCTACCAATAATACTACCATATGCAGCAAATCCAAACTTTTTAAGTGCATTACACCTTTTGGACTTATATTTGACAGCGTATGAACATGAAAAAGGGTTAACCTATCCATTTTTATCTTTAACTGATTCCTATTTAAAGAAGAACGTTTCATCTCCTTTCCATATTGTAAGTATATTTTTACATAATATGTAGTGCATTGGAGAAATGCAAATAATTGGTTAATATGTATCCGTTTTCTTCTAGATTCGACTGGTAACTACTCATATTTACAAACTTTTCGAAAATGTAGAAGAATTAAATAAGACTGCTGAAGATTCTGGAAAAATCGAAAAATTTACTATATTCAGTAGATGTTATGCCGTGGAATCAATATCTCCTTCCATTCAAGAATATAGAACTCAGATAAATATGCTACAAAAGATAACATTTAATTCGACTCAATATACTGTTGCCAAGCAAGCGGATTTTCACCTTTTTCCATTGAACTATATGTTAGGAGTTTTGTATATTAACTTCAAGTTGTTATGGGAACCGGTCTCAGAATTTATAACAGGTTATGGCAACACCTTAACTGTGGATGAATTTTGGCCTACATTCCATAATGCTCTTCAGACTTCTTTTGAAAATGCTAAAAAACAATTCAAACAATTACAATTTGACAATGAAATGAATACTAACTTTGATACATTGAATGATCTTTATTCAGACTACAATAGCATATCTGAAAGACCAGATTTGTATAATTATAGAAATTTAATTTTGAAAATTATGACAAACTGTATACAAGTTTGTGAGGCAAGAAACCGAGACGTTGTTGTGTTGTTTTCTTAATTTTATTGAAGAAGAATACCAGAAAAATGATAATGCAAATGCTTTAAAAATTAATGTAGAGGTTCATGATGATAAAATGGATGTAAATGAAAAGAAATTAGAAGAAATCCAAGAAGATATCGATGAAATACTAGATGATATTGATGAAGTGAAAGAAACCGTATCTGGAAAGATAATATTTAAAACGCTTATAAATATAATGCAAGTTCTATCGCAATTTAAAAATCCAAAAGCACTTCATAAAGAACCTGTTTTTTATGAACTTTACATGGAATTTTTAAAAAACAAAAAAAAATCCCGGACTTCAGAAGTATGCTTTAGACTGTCTTCTAAATTATAAAAATAAAAGCATAACACCGTATAAAAATAACTTATATAACCTAGTTGATGAGAAAAAATTCAAAGATGAACTTACTCTTTTCAAAATAACAGAAGATGCTAAAACCATACAACCAGAACACAGACAACATGTTATACCGATCATTTTAAGAATAATTTATGGAAAAATGACCACTAAGTTAGGTGCTGATAAGAAAGGCGGCGGACAGGCTCGAAGATCATTGGCCATGCGTTACCTAGCTGGATGCAATGAAAGTGAACTTAAAATGTTTATAGAAATGGCTTTTTCTCATCATAAACATTACATGACACTAACACCTAAAGATATATATGAGAGCATATTTAATAATTTAGACTTGAAGTCAGTAACGAGCCCTGGTAAATTGCATAGTGTTTTGAATTTGTTTGAGGTAGTTCGAGAATATTTTCGGAGGATACATGAAGGATGAATTGTTATCAGAGCTGTTCAGAATATTTTATGCAGTTTGTTCAACTTTAGCAGCTGTTTTAGCACAAAGCGATAGAGTTCACATTGGTTACATTAAAGTAATGAAAAATTTAAGGACAATAGCACTAACTACTCTGAGAAAATTGTTTGAACAATTTGATAAATATCCATGGAATAAAGATGAAATATTTGTAATATTTGAGACATTAATGTGGCCTTTAATCCCGAGACTCCATATTGAAGGTATACACAGTCCAACAGCGCTATTGCGATTGTTTAATACGTGGTGCCAAAACCCTAGATATTATATTTTATTGGTTACAAGATCCGAAAAAGATTCTATTAGTGCGTTGCCTTCGATGTTTAAATTACTATTGGCTCCGAAAACAAACTCTGTAGTTGTAAATAATATTTTAGATATGGTTGAAAAATTGTTGACTTTAATTGAAAGCGAAGACGATAGTGAAGTTAAACATATAGAATCATTTAATATTCTAGAAATGGCTAAATTCGAAAATGAAAAGGTACCATCTAACATCAATTTCGGAAGTAGAATTTTGATACCTCACATCTCTAGTATATTAGAGGTGATGAAAAGAAGAATAGCTAACTCAGCAAAATCTAACACAGTTAATAAACGTGATATGTTAATATTATCGAGGGTCACCGAACTGGTTGCCAATCCTGAAATATGTGACGAACTATTGAATTTACTTTTACCCATATTAATAAAAAAAGTGTGTACGAATATGGCCGAAGAAAATATGCAACATGCTATTAATACTATAATCAATTTACTTGGTCATAGTACAAATCCTCAAAATTACATTAAAAGTATCGCAATATTATTTAATAAAGTCAGTCTTATTGATGTCAGAAAGCTTTTGATCAAATTGTTATATGCAATAGCAGAAAGTGCATCAAATAACAAAGATGTCGTAATGAAAATGGCTGATGTTGTTACCGAAATGAATGCTTTTAATAAACGCTGGATAGAACAGCCTGACTACGATAGAAGACTCGATGCTTACAAGCGAATATATACACTTACGGATCAAAACGAAGTTGACCTTGATTTAGCGATCCTTATAGTGAATAACTGTTTCTATTTTATTCGAACTGAGAAAGATATAGGCTTGAGGGATAGTGCTGGTTTGTGCTTGAAGAAGATACTACCAAGATTGCTGATGAAGTACAGATCCAGTAACGAAGGGCATTTTTTAGTTCGTGATACTGTTTTATCTCTTATATCAACTGGCATAAGAGACTCAAATAACGAAATTTTGAGGAACGAATCTATAGCTTTGCTTGGTGAACTAGTCAGGGAATGTCCCGATGCGGATGTAGTGTTGTCTGATTTAACAGCTTTAACGAACAAAGAGGATGTAGAAGTCGATTTCTTTGAGAACATGTGCCATTTGCAAATGCACCGGCGTGTAAGAGCATTGTTAAAATTTTGTAAAGTCTCTAAAAAGATGATCAAATGTCCTGCACCCAGGACAATAACAAATTTTATTTTACCACTTGCTTCAGCTTATATATGCAATGATAAATATACAGATAAAAATACTTTAATTGACGCATGTATAGATGTAGTGTCTACATGCTGTAGATTATTACCCTGGTACCACTATGAAGTCATATTAAAATTATATTTAAATAAAATGCGTCACTCTTCTGAACATCAAAAACAACTGACGCGTATTATAATCGGAATAATAGACGCTTTTCATTTTGATTTCTCGAAGATTAAACAGATAGATCTACCTAAGTCTTTAACTCCAAATATGTCTAACAAGAAAGTTAAAAACGATGACGTGAAACCTGACAGTGATCTCAAAATTTGTAAAGGAGAGAACAATGAAAATGCAACACAATCGGAAGAAATAAGTAAACAAGAAAATGAAGATACTAATATTAAAGACCATTTAGACGAAGAACAAGATATAGAAACACAATTAAAGGCTGCAGATGAAGAAACGGAAAATGATGAAATAACGAAAGAATCTACCAATATTCCAGCATTTGAAAGAGTGACAAGTGTTTCACCTTCTGTGGCAAAAAGAATTATTAAGTCGTTAACAACTGGACTCGTGCCGCAATTAAATCGGTGAGCTTTTTCTTATCAATCGTTATCAATATGTTGCTTTAAAAGTTTTAATATTTATCTATCTAATAACAGGGCAATAGCTAAACTGTCTGAACACGAAGAATCACATAAAGTAAACCGACGAAGAAATGGCTTTGAGAGACAAGAAGAAGATATGTTGCGGGTTCCGATAGCCCTCGCCCTCGTCAAGTTACTACATAAGTTGCCTGGAGATTTGTTAAAACATCATTTACCCGGGTAAGTTATAGGTTTAGATAAACTTCTCCCATATTTAAATTATTATGTGCACATTTAGGGTGTTTCTTTTATTACTGGCGTTATTCATTGATTCTGTTAGTAAAAATCTTTGTGATATCATCAAAAAAAATTTGCGTTTTTTCAGGATCATTATAAAACTATGTTCTTTCTTAAAATCCCCTTTAAAGCAAGTCCGTATCGCAGCTCGTGATATCGTTAAGAAAGTAATGATAACAATTGGGACAGCATATTTGGGAGTATTACTTGAACATTTAACAATATTACTCACACGTGGATTCCAAGTTCACGTGTTAGTCGCAACCATTCACACAGTACTAGACGCTCTAAAGGCCGATTTTAAAGCTGGAGAACTGAACAATAACCTGCATTACATACTAGATGTATGTACTAATGATCTTTTCGGAGCTCTCTCAGAAGAGAAGGAGATCGATAAGTTACATTACAAAACGCCCGAAGCTAAACCCAGTAAAAAGAGCTATGTCACACTAATGATTGTCTCGCAAAATATAACTGATAAATGTCTGAAGAATCTCTTGCTGCCGTTTAAAGACGTCCTACAGAGACATCATTCTAAGAAAATTGTTATGAAAGTTCAGGAAGCTTTAACGCATATAGCTAGCGGACTGGTCACAAATAAATTCATAGATATCGAATTATTGTTTGTCTTTCTACACGGAGTCGCATCGGAGAGTATACCTGAATTCATATTGGGCGCACCTAAACGTGAAATAACCGAGGTACAGAAGGAGAAAATGTTAAAAGCGAAACCGGACTGCTTTATAATTGCTGAAGTGCCGAAAAGAAATAAAGAGTCACAATCTAAGAGTGTCAAAGTATCGGGAAAGGCTAACTCTCATGTGCTAGTCGAATTCAGTTTGAATATTTTGTATGTTATTCTGAAACGGGAAAAGGTGCCGAGAGTGGAATGTAAAGCGTTCGTCGATCCCTTGATACCGTTGTTGGTAGACGCATTGAAGAGTGAACATGTTAAACTGACAACTGTCGCTTTGAAATGTATAGCAACTTTATGGACTATACGATTGAGTACACCGGCGCTGGAAGAAATGATTTCCGAAATAGTGAAGACGATTTTTATAATTCTGCATAAGTATGCCACTGCAGAGATAAGTAAACAGAATGATAATTACCACTTGGTCCGAACAGCGTTTAAGGTTTGATTTTTTGTTGTTGTCTTTTTTGTTTATTTCTATTTAAAAGCGTGTCTCATCTATTCTAATAAATAAAATTAAAGTGTCTGTTTGTAATGCCAAATTAAGTTTTTTCATTACATAGATATGAATGCATATAAGATGCCTATACCAAAAATACAATTTTTTTAATTTTTGTCTGTCTGTCGTTTGTTTGTTTGTAATGGATAATTTCCGGAACGCCTGGACCGATTTTGACGGGACTTTTTTGGTAGATAGCTGAAGTTACTCTGGGTAACTTAGGGCACTTTTAATTTTCGAAAATAATTAGGGTTCTGCGTAAAAAAAACAAAACTCATAAAAATTTGAATAAAATCCAATTCAATGCACAGTTTTACGTGCAAGTGCTATAATTTATGAGAAATATTTTTACTTTATCTTAGTGGTAATTTTTTTTAGGAAAATAATTAGGGTTCCGTATGCAAAAATTAAAACGCTGTGAAGAATATATGAAATGCGGGCGCAGCCGCGGGCGGACAGCTAGTCTATATATAAACTAGCTCCGTCCATTTTGACTTTAGGATTAGGTCCAAACAGAAACTGCTATGAGACAATCTTTGAAAATTCAGATATAACATAGGGAAGTTGTCTATAGGATTTTGAATTACCACATGTATCTTGAGGGTTATTTGTGTCAAGTCATGATCAATTTGCATTTTCATGCGACTTTTTTTTACGATATACTGATTTTTTGTACTTACACAAAGTTTATAAGGAGTTTGCGTATTGGCAGATATGGAAAGCGATTTTCAATTATAATATGTATAAAAATAGGCAGAGATAAAGTAGTTCAAGTTTTTTTTTCCTCTGTTATTAGCTGGTTTTCTTCTTTTTTTTCAATTTAGCTATTTATAAGCTAGTATTATTAATAACTGCCTCGGTGGCGCAGTTGTATTACATACGACTGTCGTTTTGAGGTCTCGGGTTCGATCCCCGAGTCTGGAATTTATGCCCGATATGGCGACAGGCTCGCCCCCTGTCACATCTGGGACGGAACTAAGCTCGGCGAAATGTGGGTGGTTTAGTTCGCTATTTCACCCCAGCATAACCCTTCAGGGATAACAGGCGTGAGCATATGTATTTGTGTATTATTAATAATTAAAATGGGATGTTTATTTTTTCAATAATGGTTATAGTCGAATTTCGACCAGCGGCCGAACGTTAAATTAAATAATTGCTCGATTCAGATCTTGTGTTATTCTGATTTTTTTTTATAAATGGTGTTTACGTTTTATACAGGCTGTGACATTCTTGATTCGTAACGTTAAGTATTATAAATTGGAAGAAGATCAACTGAAAGTATTACTTCTGTATGCGGAGGAAGATTGTCAAAATGATGAACGTCAAGTGAATTCATTTTCACTTCTCAAAGCCATTTTGGAGGCAAAACTAGTCGCCCCTGAACTACATGAAGTTATGAATAAAGTTTCTAGAATTTGTATCTTAAGTGAATCGGCTAGATCTAGGTTAGTTGATTGCTTTATTAATATCAATATATCATTTGTGAATTTTAATTTGAATAGTAAGAGCACATAATAACATATAATACTACAAAACAATGATATGTCACATAATAATTTAATAATTCTATTTAAAAGATAATAAAAAACAGGTTAAAACAAAACCTTTACAAACCTTACAAGTTATATTTCAATTTATCTATAAATGATTTAAATAAAACGATACGTCAATCAATGGTATAATATAAAAAAAATCAAAACCAGCCTATAGATTTTTCTATACTAATTAAACAGATGATCTAAATGTTTAATTGCATTTTTTTTAATGATGACCGTATAGGTTGTTTGGTATTGCTTATCAGTATATAAATAGAAATTAGTAATTGTTTTTTTTATTATTTTGAGACAGTTATTTTCTTCAAAAATTACTTCAATTAAAATATATAATATTTTAGATTTATTATGCGATACTAGGAAGGTTATTAATGTTTGAATTGTAAACTTCTTTAGTGGCGAAAGGCAATTCTCGGAAGGGTGAAAAACTCATATATTCGCGTTACTAATGCTATGACGTCAGCCATCAACATGGTACAGTATGTCAAGTACAAGATGCTGTTTAAGTGCTGGCGCTAAATAATAATAAAAATTAATAAAATTTACACTCATCCAACCAATTGTATGTCTTGATTATGAATAAATTATCGCTCGGAGATGTAAAAACCAGACAAATGTTATATGTTAATAATTTCAATTGACAAATTGTGGAATTTAAATATTATAATAACAGTTTATCTAGAGTTTGGAATTTTCACGTCTGTCTGCAATGTCCATGGTCGCCTACTTTTTTTTTTTAATTTTAATTTAATCTATAATCATAATATAAAGTCATTCATTCATATTTTTTAACAATTTTTTTAGGGACGAAGCCCGAATGATTTTCGCGAATTATCTAACAAACTATTCGCTAGGGACGCGATTGAACAAGTATATAGAGTTCTTTCTTTCGCAACTTAACTTTGAACTACAGCACGGAAGGGAATCTTCACTTAAGTTTCTAGAGATGATCATTAACAAACTATATGTGGTAAGTTGATAAATAATAGGGTAGAAGACTGATGTATAATTTATTGAGAACAATAAACTAAGTCAGAGGTCGGCAACCTTTTACGTCGGAAGAGTTAAAAATTACGATTTACAAAATGTTAGTTCTTAATGAGCCGCAACATTTTTCTTGTCAACAATGAATATAGTACTTACTTGCATAAATAAAGCTTTTTGATAAAATAAAAAAAAAAACTATTCTATTTATTCATATATAAGTAGAGTCTAATCCTCGTTAATCGATTCAGAATGATTTTTAAATGTTTTTTTTTAAATAATATAAATATTATTTGCGTATGTAACTAAAGAGCCGCAGCTTTACATCCAAAGAGCCGCAGGTTGCCGACCCTTGGACTATTATTATTATTATTCGAAAAGGGGGCTATGCAGGCTTAAACAGTCCTGTATCACTGCGACCTAGTCAGATCTATTGTGATCGCCCCTATATTGCTAAAGCTCACTGCCTAGACCTACAACCTGAATATACTGTAGTATCTTTTTGGCAGAGAGCGTCTGTACCTCCTCCGGAAGCAACACATGCTTACCCAGAATTCGGTTACGTATGGGTATTAATGGATCACATTCACACAAGATGTGCTTTGGTGTTTCGTCTGCTATTTCGCAGAACCTGCACTCTCTGACCCTTGGACTAAGTGAATAATATAATTCAATATATTTAAGTATTTATTTATTTTATAAAAGCGTTCAAAACTTTTAGTGGGGACTGAGAGGCTATATATCTCTATCCCTTTCCCGCGAAATGAATGAACGAATACAACTTGTAAAACAAGTTTAAGAAGAAATTAAAACACTTCCCTTATTATTCAAAAAGTTACTTTATATTTTGATTTATATAGTATTTATATTTTGATGAGGCGATAAACGATGGGCTTAATAAGGAAGCTCAAAGTTGCTCAAAGGGCAATGGAGAGCGCTATGCTTGGAGTTTCACTGCGTGATCGAGTCAGGAATGAGGAGATCCGCAGAAGAACCAAAGTAACCGACATTGCCCGAAGAATTGCTAAACTTAAGTGGCAGTAGTCTGGGCACATTGCTAGCAGAACCGATGCCCGATGGGGCCAACGGGTTCTCGACTGGCTACCACGCACCGGAAGACGTAGCGTGGGGGTAGGCCCCCCACAAGTTGGACCGACGACCAGGTGAAGGTCGCGGGAATTCGCTGGATGCGGGTGGCACAAGACCGGTCGTCGTGGAGATCTTTGGGGGAGACCTATGTCCAGCAGTGGACGTCTTTTGGTTAAATGGATGGATGGAGGCGATCAGTAGGATATATTCACTATTCTGGTGTCTTATCGAATCACTAAAAAGTTTTAAGTAAGAAGTTTAAATTGTGAAGGACATAGACCATTTTTTAAATATAATTTTTAATGACAAATAAAAAAAAAATATTACGTGAGTTGTAAGGGGCCGTAGAGATTCAAATACTACGTAAGAATGAATGATGGGGAGGGGTTTAGGTTTTGCTTAAGTTTTGATGACATGTTGAAACGTAACCAATATGTACGTCATTAATCTTTGATTTTTTTCTTTTGTTAAAATTATATCAGTGCTTACGTAATCATGTGAGGGTTGGGGGGAGGATTAGAGCTTTGCTTACAATTACTATAGATAACATAAGATTTTTTTGTTATGACACTCATTACAAACTTACGCTTCGTTACGCAATACTCACAATGCAGAATTTATTTTCTATACGTGGTTTTGAAGAAATTAAATGGTGACATAAACACTCGATGACATATATTCCTATTAATACTTAACATAATTTAGTATATCGATCGTACCTATTCCGTTATCGATATGCACCTCTACAATTCTTACGCACATCACTACACATCTCCATAAGACCTGTAAGTGCGAGCGAGACAGACAGATAAATATGATTTATGACCCGAAGTTCACAATGCGTCGACTATAATAAGGTAGTGTTGGGGGGCAGGGGGAGTAGTTGGTCCAAACTGATCAGAATGTTGTTTACGTAAAATTTAAAAGGGCCATAGGTGGGTCCAGAGGATAAATTAAAAAATTCACTAAAAATCCATACAGATGTACCTGGTAAAGCAAAGTGAGCATATCCTCCTGTCGTTGGGTGCGTGTATGGTGAACGACCCGGCGCCGGAGTGTCGCGCGTCCGCCGCGACATGTATCGAGCTAATGCTCAAACGGTTACCGCTATTAGACAGGAATAAGCTGTTCGATCTTGTAGTCACTTTCTTTCAGGACACGCAGGTAAATAAACATTCTTGCATTACCTGTGGTTATCTTAACTTTACCCTCTCAATACATCTTCGATAACTTAATGCATATTGGTAAAAATTTAAACAAGCTCGATATAGTGAATGATCGTCATAATTTTAATATTAGAAATAAAGACAAGTTGGCCGTCCCATGCTTTAGGCTAAGTAAGTCTAATAAAAGCTTTATAGGTAATAGTATTCGGTTTTACAATAAGATCCTAAGTTACCGATTTACCTGACAATAAGTTCAAGTATTATGCCAAGCAAGTTTTTAATCTCAAAAGGTTATTACATGGTGAATCATTAGGTGAACGATAGTGATGTCAGGAATTAAACCACATATCTGTGCTTCCGCTAACATTGGTTAAGACTATCTACATTATCTTCGAGTGAAATAGGTTATATTTTAAAGTAGGCATTTCAATAAACCCCGGCAAAGCCGTGGCGAGTCTCTAGTATCTTATATACGTACTAGCTGCGTGCCCGCAGCTGCGTCCGCGTTTCATATGTTCTTCACTGCGTTTTAATTTTTTTATATGGAACCCTAATTATGTTCCTAAAAAAAATTTCAGTAGTAAGATAAAGTTACTATATTTCCCAAAAATTCAAGAGCTTCCCTGTAAAACTGTGCGTTGTAATAGATTTGATTAAATTTTTTATGACTTATTTTTTTTTACGCGGAACCCTAATTATTTTTGAAAATTAAAAGTACCCTAAGTTACCCGGAATAACTTCATCTATTTTCAAAAAAAGGTCCTGTCAAAATCCGTCCAGCCGTTGCGAAGATTACCCTTTACAAACAGACAGGCAGAGAAAAATCTCAAAAAATTGTATTTTTGGTATATGCATCGTTATGCATGTAATACATTCATATATTTAGTAATAAAATATTAATATTGACATTACATACACTCCAATTTTATTTATTAGTGTAGATAGATAAATGTTTAACATAATATTACATTTTTATCATTAGTTATTTTTTTTGTAACAGCCTGTACATTTCGAATTGGCTGCACAGTTGAGCTCGCGTTTCGTTAGCGTTGAAAACGAGGAATTCAAAATCCGCCTCACGAATGTCCTATCGATTGTCAATAGCAGAATATTATTACTGAGCAACGACATCGCCGAGGGTCGATTTGTTAAATTAAAACTAGACCAATCGGAGGATAAGTCCAACGATGAGAAACAGAAAGAGAAGGACCACAGTCTGATTCAGATTATGAATTTCATCGATAAGATAACTGTACATTGCGCGTCGACGTTGAAAAGTAAGAAGTACGCTAGCGATTATGATGAAATCGCGCAGCAATGCAAAGCGTTGCTCGCTTACCCTCACGCTTGGGTAAGGTTAAAAGCTGTAGGGATACTCGGGCGATTGCTGTCAGCTGTTGATGTCGAGGAATTAGATTCGATTGTAAAGGACGAAACGGAGAGTGAAAGGGGGTTTATTTACCACGAAACTGAAGATACTTTGAGGAGTCTCGTGTTGGATTTGTGCGCTCAATATACGCCGACCGTGTCTAAAGATATGGCGGAACAGGTGAGAATTCTTTTATTAGTCCAACAGCATATATAAAGTGGTCGAACTTGTGGAAGGATGATTATTATACTTATTTGTGCAGTCTTAGTTTTTAGTTCAGTTTAGTCTTAGTTAGTTATCTGTGCTTTTTTGAAACGTGCTTTTTATGTTGAGAACCTTAGATTTATACCATTTACCAATCCATCGTCGCTGCTATCACCAACTCAATCCGTAATAACCTGTAACTGACTTAGGTTGAACAGACCTAGGGTGTTGAATATAGACAATTATTAATACAATTTTTGTTTTGAAATAGCTGTGCCCGCGGTTGCGCCCTCGTTTTTATATTTTTCACTGCGTTTTTTTTATACGGAATACCACAATTTTTTTTAGTACCTACTAAGATAAAATAATAATGTTTCTTATAAATTCTAGCACTTTCCCCCGTAAAAGTAAGTTTTAATTTTTTAATGCGGAACCCTAATTATTTTCGAAAATTAAAAGTATCCTAAGTTACTCGGAGTAACATCCACCAAAAAAAGTCACGTCAAAGTTCGTCCAGCCGTTCCGGAGATTACCCGGAACAAACAGACAGCCAGACAGACAAAAATTTTCTAAATTTTATTTTTGTTATAGGTATCGTGTATACACGATAGTATACTATTCAGTAAAAAAAAAAATGTCACATTACAAACAGACACTTTAATTGTATTTATTAGTATAGATTATTTATTAGTATTTTGTATTTATTATTTATTAGTATAGATCTTGAGAGTTATAGGCGGTTTCATTAAGAGTACACCTATACACGTTATGGAATCGGAACTGTGTATTTCGCTGTTATTCATTAGAAGACAATTCCTTGCTTATAAATACTATTTAAAGAGTAAAACAATTTTCAACTTAAATATTCTTTACAACAAGATTCAAAATAGTTATTGGACAAACAAAAAGAAACCTATTCTGGTGACTATGTATGACAAGACTAAGGATGAAGAATTAAAGAAAGATTTATTCATCAGAACTCTTAGATATGTTCAGCTTAAACACACGGGTAAATAACATAAATATAAAAGATATTCTTACATTAACTTTAGATAACGTTACAAAACGCAAAGATTTATATAATAAAGATTTAATTAGATATAATGTTTTGGAAGAAATTAATAGAAAATACAATAGTTGGCATAGTGTATATACTGATGGATCTTTGAGTAATGATGGTATGGGTGCTGCATTTTATGACCCGATTCGAAATGTTACCAAAAAGTTTAAAATTACTGCAAACATATCCATTATGTCTGTGGAACTCATTGCTATCTTTAAAGCATTATGTTATGTGAGTTCCTTAGATTATAAATCTGTTGTTATTTTTACGGACAGCAAAAGTGCGTTACAGCATTTAGCTCGATGCGCCTCTGGCAAAAGAGGTGTATCGAAAGCTTATGCTATACTAGGTGAACTGCTAAAGTTAGAGGTGAAAGGAATAAATTTAAAGTTGCAATGGGTTCCATCACATATTGGATTGAATGGTAACGAGGAGGCTGATCGTTTAGCAAGGCTGGCTATTTCAACAGGATCAAACATTATAATTAAACCAGATTATTCCGAAATTTTGAGAAAAATTAAATGTAACTGCCACATAAATTGGAAAGAGTATTTTGATGAAAGATCTAAAGATAAAGGTATTTGGTACAAAACACTCCAAAGCGAGCCGCCTCATATACCATGGTTTGCTAACATTAATTTAAGCAGATCCCTCATTGTTACAGCTCTTAGAGTACGTTCCGGCCATATGCCACTCAACAAATTTGCCTTCCTTATGAAAAAAAAGTATTCACCAAATTGCGAATCGTGTGGAATTATTGAAGATGTACACCATTTGTTGATGGAATGTGGCCGAAACAGAACTGAAAGAAACAGTGTACTCAAACAACTGGATCTTAACATGTTAAATCTAGGAACCTTTCACGAAATTTTGGCTTTACCTGCAAGTGTAGAAGCCAAAATTTTGTGGAAGTTTGCGAGTAATTTTAAGGTATAGTTTGTTAGTTTTAAGTTTAGGTTACGATGGGACTGACATGTTCTTGGTGAACCCAAGTCCCTAAATTAAATATAGATAATAAAAAAAAAAAAAAAGCATATGTGGTTTTAAATCTTTACTCGATTTCCTTTTTTCTAAAATTATAAACATTGGTTCCAAAATATATTCGGGTATACAAGTTACCTGATAAATTCTCTCATTTTATATTACACAGGTTACGTCAGTTCTATTCCTAATATTAAAACTAGTACATTCTATGTCGAGTTTTAAACTGACGAAGAGAATCGACCGGGAATCCGAAGACGCTGAAGGTGGTGGAAAGTTGAATATCAGGTGGATATTGTTCAAACTCAGGAAAGCGGTGAACGTGGAAGTTGCTAGAGCTCCCACCTCTATGAATATTGTGAGTGTTAGATTTAAGTTTTAGAAACATTCTCGATACACGAACACTTCTTATGGTGTCAACACACGCACGGACCGGACCGAGGACAAAGTACAGCGGGCGGCCGATGTTATCACTCCTGTAAATAAGGATGTGAATCCTTTCCAAATAAGATCTATTTTTGAATTGATTCGAATCTAAAATTGATGAATCGATTCACTAAACATCGAGGGATTAAGATCAACTTTCATACTAATAAAGCAGCGATTATTAGTGTCCTTTTTAGTTTTCTATAAATGATGATCATCTGTAAATAGGCAAAAATAAAACAATTCAGTGTCATTTAACCTTAGTAGGTTAGGCAATCTTCTATTTTTGTTTAGTTGCTATTGTTGACCTTTAGTACTGTTAATAAAAAAAATGGAAACAGTTTTTTGCAATAAATGATAATTATAGTCTAAATTCGACCACTGGAAGAATACTATTTATGAATAAAAAGTTAAAATATTGATGTCTTAGATCTCGATGTTTTGTAAATCGATTGAAAAAAATCGTTTTTTTTTAATGTTAATCTCTGTTCCTACTTAGGCGACTGACGACCTCGGCCGCGGTCCGATTCGTACGTGCGTTAACAGCATTAGGCTCAAACTAGCAGCGTTCGGTCTGAAATATCATCAGGGTTATACAAATCTTTCAGTAACCTATCTTGCGGATGTGGCGAATTGTTTTTTAATGCTGGCACGTTGCAGCAAACATCTAATAGAAAGTGGGCTGTTATTAAAAGAAAAAGAAAGTAAAATCCTCTCTTCCCACACTGATCGCATTTCACTCGGTAGGTGTGGCTTAAATAAAATAAAAAAGAAAAGAAAACCTTTTATTTCATGCAGATTACAAAATTCTAAGCTAGTATTACAATTTTTTTTAGTAGTTATGTTTAGTTCCTAAATTTAGTTGTGAGTTTATTTTTTAACACAATTTATTACTATTTAGTCTTCAAGAACCCCTCTGTAGGCGAAGGCTCCTCCAAAGATAGTCAGTCCTCTCTATTTTGGTCTACTTGAATCCAGTTGGGGCCGGCTATATTTTTTATTATGAAAAAAAAAAATAATTTTCTTTATATTGTTCTGTGTTATTAGCGATACGATTAGTAACCAGTGTAGATACCCCACATTGTTATTTTTGTACATCTAAAACCTTTGTTCAGTAAAATTTATTATTAGGTACATCGTTCACATGTGTGTTGGGTTTTTTTTTTTTTTAATTTAGCATTCTGTTAATCAGTTCGACACTTAATAAGTCTCTATAAGTAGACCGCTATGTAATTTATGAGTTTATGTCTTTTTTTTAACGAGGGGAATGCATTTACGCACTACCCTTACTAAATTCATTAGGAGGATCAAGGTCCCAATGTAATTTATGACCTGCTTTCAACAGAGAACATCGATATTCACGATGTGGACGCACGTTATAAGTGCGTTCGAGGGCGATGACGTCACCGATATCGTTGACGTCATCCTGCCGCCGATAGTTCGCGAGCTTTCTACCGGAGACGCGATGTCGCCCTCATCGATCGCTAAACAGTTAGCCGGTAGGTTGGGCAAAAAGCTCAGAAGGAAGATAGGTGACATAGAGTACAGTAAATTAATAGCGGAAGCACAGACCAGGCTGAATGTCAGGAGAGCTGAAAGGAAGAAGGTGAGTCGATTTTTTATTATTATATAATGGAGTAAGACTGGACGGATAAATGTCGATTTGAAGAGATGCTCGAACGAAACCATGGCTTAGAGCTTATTCAAATATGACGTAAGCATCAATGACGGGGGGGGGGGATTTATGTTTTGCTTATTTATGATGGCATGAGGAACGGTTGGGTCCGAAAGGTGATTACGTAAGCAACATTTACTTGTTAAACTTCGTTGTTGTGTTCGTGAAATTCTAATTATGCTTATTATGTAATTAAGGGGCAGGGGAGGGGTAATTGCTGACAAGAGGCAGGGGGAATAATTTTTTTTTATAATTTATAAATAAATATAATATAATTAATTAAATAATTATATTATTTATGTTAATATTCTACTTTGTAAATTTTTGTCAATATTTTACATAATATTTATTTATTTTAATTATTTATATCGATTTTAGTAAGTGCTCTCTCAGCATTACTCATTAATTCTGACAGATGTCGTCTTTTAAGGTATACCATACCATAATAATTTGTTACTATTTAATAATAATAATTTAACCCCTCGAGCACTAACCTGGCGTTTACGCCAGCTTTCCATTCTCTTCCTATTGTCTCATTTTTGTCGGTAATCGACTTATTAATATCTTCATACCTTTAGTTACTGTTACAAGAGAAAGTGAAGAATCCAGAGAAAGCGGCAAAGAGGAAACTGCAGTTGAAAGAGAAAAAGAAACATTCAAAAAAGATGAAGCTGGAAATGTTACACGGCAAACGACCAAGGCCGAAGAAACGGAAAGCGGAAGACATTAATATAGAAGATCAACTATTGAATGATGATTAAAACTATAAAAACATAATACAAATGCAGTCTTAATTTCCATAGATATTATAAAAGTTAGCATATCACCCTCTTCAGATGAAGGAGCTTGGAAGACATTTTTCTAGTATATCAATAGATAGCGCTTCCTTCAAATATTTAAATTGATAAACCGTAATTTATCTAAAAATAATGTTCAAAATTAAATGAATAACTCTGAACAAACAGACTTGTTTTCAGCATAAACAGACACTACGATTACATAATAGGTACACTAAGTTCATTGTGTGGGTGATAATTAAAGTGAAATGTGCATGGGATGTTGAACTCAATTCCGACATTTTGTTAACGGCTTGTATAAGCAAGTTCTTAGTGTGCGTGTTTCGCGTTTACAACTGTGACGTATAGAATATTTTATGCATGACTTGATGTGTGCGCATTGAGTGTTTTATTTTTTATAAGGAATCGGGTTATAAGAGCGCATGAGGGTTATGTCGGTCAAGATGTTATGCGGTCGTCACCTCTTCGGAAGGTCTTTCGGGTCGGGCGAGTACGGGTTGAGGGGGTTGGGGTGTCTCTGCTCGTTCGAGGAAGGCTTGTACACTGGGTTTTGAAAACGGACTTGATGGTGGCCAGGTTCAGATCCCTGTGTAGTATATCCACACTTCTCTGATACCATTGGGCGCCTACGGCTTTCCTTAAAAAACGATCCTCGGTCTAAACGAAGAGTCCACAGCAACCTGTAACTTTTAAAACTAATCAAGGTTTAAGCAAATAAAACAAAAGACTGTAATCAAAATAATATTGCTTTGCACCTTTTAAATTACAAACGAACAACAGAAATATTTAAAGGTTAATTTATGATTAGAGTACATTATTTTTATGAACTATATTAACCATATTTCTACAATGATGTGTAGTAACAATTACAAAAACTTTTTTAAATTGAAACAGCTTCTCTTTACATGTTTTTTGTTCTATTTTTGATATAACACACAATTTTCGTTGTATAAGCGACATTCATAACTCGGGTACATATATAATTAATAAGTACATTATTCAAATAGTTTCCAGGCAGCCTTAGCACAACCAAATATATTAATATGGCGGCTTCATAAGCCTTAAAGTAGGTATATACCCATATTTATTAATACCTTTAAAATATATTTACATTTAAATAAAACTGTAATATATAAATGAAAATTGATATTATTTTAATAACGAAGAGCGTGAAATATTTACTTAGTATTGTTTTATTTACTGTTACGTATTATTGAGTGACTATACGATATCATTCATTGTCTTATAAACATAAATTATACTGTTTTTTATATTAAAGTTTCTGAAATAAAATTATTCCTAGCACCAAAATCATACGAAATTTGTTCAATCACTATAATAAATACCTATAATTTATAATCTATTATGTAACATTTAACAATATTAGTAAGTTTTCTGTGCATCAACTACTACTTCGGAAACAATTGCTTGACTTATGACGTAGTTAAGTGCCTATTCTAGGAGCAATGACAACTAGACGAAAAACTGCAACTTTTATTAAATATAATAGTATCACTATAATCTACATACTTATATGTACTATTTTTAAATTACACTGAAGCAAAGGTTCACTCTAAATGTTATTTATTTAATACGGTTGCTATTTAGAAACCAACGACGGTAAAAGTTAAATGCTAACTGACATCTCCAGTAATCGAGTCATCAAGCGGAGAAAAAATGTATTGTTAATTATTCGCTTATTCATAGAATAATCTGAATGAATGAAAAGCTCATTAGTCGTTGTTTGTTTAAAATTTACTCTTACATTTAATTATATATCGAAAATATATTAATATTACTTATTTAAAAATAATAATTAAACATATATCGTTTGAACATTAATTTAATTACAGTTTGTGTCATCGACAAAGTAAGTAGGTATAAATTACAAATTAGATAGAAATGGTAACAGTAACATTAGTATTGGACGGGAGCAAGCTCGTTTTATAAATGTAATTATTTCAAAGCGTTGAATTTATTTTCATGTAGGAAAGTAAGGGTGGTGTGTATTAAAATATTGATTACAAATTTAATGAATTTTTACACGCTTTATATTAACTAATTAACACAGTTTCTTTGAAATTGATAATTAAATGGGAGCTTATAATTATGATTCTGAATAAGCATAAAGTAAAGAAAACAGAAAAAAAATTAAATTAAAAATATAATTGAAGTATCTAAATTGTGCGGACAAATATTCGGCGGGTGATGCCCCCACTCGCGCTCGCGCACACATCAGCTGATAATTAATTTTACCTACATGTATCCGGGGTTCTCGACCGCTGCAACACGGCTAGACGTTTTTGATACTTTAATTAAATTTATAATGTATATTTTAATTAATATTTTTCTACTAAACTTACTTAAAAAAATTTTTGAATATAATTAATTACAAGCTCTAATTTAATTATGTGCGTTAATTTCAATTTCACACTGTAAACTTAAGTTGATTTCCACTGACTTCAAAATATCGGATGAAATCAAATTTTGTACGCTTATTAAAGACCGAAGACAATTCAATAATTTAATACGTTCGTCCTATTAACCGATCAGGATTTTGTGACAGATCTGTTTTCATCAGAGGAGTAGCTAACATGGATACACCTCGAAAGTCAAAACTATTATTTTCTAAATAGAGTTATTTTGGCCTTATACACTCAAGTCCCCAACCAAAGGAGCGGTGGGCCCTGATCTTCCATTTCGCTGAGAATGCTGCCTGTTAGATGGCCTGGTCAGCCCGGTATGACCTCCGCAGGGACGGGACGGGGCGACAGTACGGGACATATATAGAGATAAGAATATATTGATAGAGATAGATTGCATCTAGAAGGACAATATATAGACTGTCCATAAGACTATAATTATCTGAATTACACGTGCACAGGCACAGCTAGTATTGAATACAATGGTAGGTACAAGTATAAGCATCTTGTACAAAAAACGGGAAACTTTACCCAATGACGTTTTCTAATATTTTGGCATAATTTTATGAATTAATCAATATTTTCTAATTTTATTGATTTCGCTACCTAACTGAATTGAAGCGTGTTAATTTTATTTTTTACGATAATTTATTAATTAAAACGAATCAAATAGGTATTGAAATGCAATTAATCATAACTTAAATTATATACCGAATCATATTTTATAATTTAAAAAAAATTAAGTTGTAGATGTTAACAGTGATGTATAACTGAATCATTAGCGTAACAATATAGGTACATAAGAGAGTAATTGACTATACGAGTACTGTAGTTAATCTGCAAGCATTTGTTATCCGAAATCTGTTTTCGTCTAACAAACAATTAATACTATAATCAAAATAATGACCCACCAAATTGTCTGAACTTCAAACAGTAGTTTGTAACCACGAGAAAGAGTTATTTCAATCAATAATTAGAAATTATATTAAAATGTATCAAAAAAAACAATTAAGTTTCTTCAGGCTCTTCAAATTAATGACAGTTTTTGTTGTAAATCACAAAACAAGACTGATTACTTTGACATGATAAGAACACTCGATATGATTAACATGCTGATTCATTGTTGACAGTAAGCAATAAACAAGCAATTATTTATAATCGTCTTTTATTTATAGATAAAATCTAGATATATTAGTGGAAATATCTATGATTAGATCTCCCTGACATAGGAACCTGTAGTCAATTTACGTAATATGTAAATAGTTTCAGTCGTTACTCTGGTCAGTGGCAACTCAAAAGTACAATAAATAATGAATAAATAATCATTCAAATTCCAGAAGACCAAATACTTGCAGTTCCTTCATTTTAATCTTTAAGAGGAAACGCGTCCGGCAATAAATTCTGAAATCTATTGTTATTACGTTGTGCTCCAATGAAAGAGTTATGGTAGCGAAATAGACAACTGCAGCTCGGGCTGATTTTGCCTATGCAAAATAGAAAAAATCAACACTTCGTATTTCTCTGTTTTCTCATCCAAAACTAAACCAATTTAAATCTTCTTTCAATTATAAAGTAAAAAAGACTTTGGTTGTACCTCTTTTTTTAGTTTTAATTTATTTGTTTTAATCCGTCAAAATTGTTCGACGGAAGTCTGAAAACGACAATAAAATCGGACCCTTTTTTTCTCATCCTCAAAGGAGTCTAGTGTCTATGACAATTAATGTATGGAAAAAATCAATATATAGGGTCATCGCAGAGGTGCATATATGGTATATACATTTACTATAACGTCAACATCCAGGAAGGAAACTGGCTTTGAATGTAATAAACGCCGCCCACATTTCCTCTTAATACACTTTGATAACGAACTTCGCTTTTTACCTGCCTACAGCAGCATAGTAGATATAGGGTTATATCTCATTATTTTCGAAAGCATGATCCAAAATAGGGAAGTGGTCGTGGCTAATACTACTCCGCCCCATCCGAGTTCCAAAGACCATGACGTGGTGAATTCCCTAGCTGATAACAGCAGTATAACCGGTGTTCGCGGACCGATTACACCGTCGCCCGTATCGTCTACGTGTGAACCGCTACGATTCGATGAACGCTGAACCCTCTTAAAGTGTATTATCATGAGAGTGAACATTGCGAACAGTCCTGTCGACAATAAATGTACTATGGTTGAAACCGTTTTACAATTAGGTACGTAAATAGAATTTTAGACTCGCTCTTCCTCCTTGTCGTAATAGTAAGGGGGAGTTTCGAGTATTATGTAAGAAATATTTTAATCAGTCCCCCTTGTCAGTTACCCCTTGTTCCCAGTTACCCCTTGTCAGTAAGCAAATCTCTTTCTACCCATGAATACGTAAGCATTGGCATAATTCTAAACAAAAACAAAAATTAATGAGTAATCGTCATACAGATCCTCCCGTCCCTCCTGTCATGAAAAATAAACAAAGCATACTCCCCCATTGAAGCATACGTAATATTTAAGTGCCTCTAAACGAAGTTTTTACAATTCCCCTCCGCAAGATAACGTAAGCATTGGGTCTTTACATGCAATAGGTACGTACTACGTACGCATCGTTGGAGGCGGTGCTCTAAATACTTTGTTTATCTTCAATGACATGAGGAATGTTAATCACGTAAACAATGTTTGTTTATTTAGTTAAGCAGATTTTATAAAGATTATCCCAATGCTTACACGTTAATATGTATAATAATACTTCAATAAATGTAATTTAATTGATTCAAAGTTGATGAAATTTTAGAAAAAGTACAGTTAATTTGTTGCGTTCGAATAAAAATTAAACCGGTAACCGTCTTCAAGATCGCCGAACCAATGCAGTGAAAGCTCCACAAAGTAATCTCTACTTAATGTTTTTATTAATAATAATAGCAGTGTATTCCGTGTCGAGGGACGTAGGTTCGAACGCACCTATCTAACTCTATAATCAGCCTCAACTTTCGATGAAGGAAAACATCGTAAGTAAACTATAGCATAGTGGTAGGACATTTTTTAATAATGCTCACCTGAGAGCTACCACCCTCAGGTTTGAAAACCTGTCGTCAAACACCAATAGGTGAATTCCGAGAACCTCGCTTGAGAGCCTCTAGGCTTAGTGTATTTACCTTACCGGCACGTAGATTAAGATTTAGAAACAAATGCAAATCAAATTATTCTGCATTCATCAAACCATCCATCCATCCATCCATTCAACCGAAATACATTTACTGCTGGACATAGATCTCCCACAAAAAATTGGAAAAGTTGTTTATAGGGTGGATCATTATGTGAACAGTGGTGATGTGTGGAAGTGACAGCCTTTTCTGTGCATTTACTAATACTCTTTGTAACTATTAGTTGCATAGTTAAAAAAAAACAGACAGATCGAGTTTCATGCCGGTTTTTCTGGATGACTGGTTTGTTTTCCGAACCGGTGGTCGGTAGTATTTTGACATTCATAAGCGCCCTAACAAGGCCTAACTTGAAGAAAGTATTTTTGTATTTTGAAAGATAGGGCAATCTCCCTTGATTACCATAATCGCTAAGTTTAGCAGGCGGGTTGGCGATCGGAGTCAGATATTTGTGGTGTTCAGAGGATGCTTCTGGCCATCCCACGCTTTATCCCTAAGTTGTCTTTTACGACACCCACGAGAAGATATAGGGTGGTACTATTCTTAGTCGGCAACACACATTAAGCCGTGTTAGCTTAGAATTATGTATTTTTCATGAAACCATTATCTGTGTAACTTAATATTAAATGAATACCGTCGTACCTGCTAAGATATACATCACTCCTGTAATCAGAACGGCGCTGATCTGATGCTTGCATACACCAAAAGTACCGACCAAGGCGGCACTGCCAAGCACGATCAAGCAGACCAGAGCACACGATATAGACAGATTCTGCATTCCTGAAATATAATCGTTAAATATTTTTAATGTTTGAATTAAGCGTTATGTACTAGTAGCAATTATGAGTAAGGGACCGGCCAAATGTTACGCATCAATAGGGGAAGCGAGATTTTGTGCTTAACTTATTTTTGATAACATGAGGGACGTGATAACTGATTAAATAAGCAATATTTACTTATATTCATCTTCGACTTTTTGTTTGGGCAGGGGGAGAGGGGGGGGCGACGCGGTGTTTTGGGCGACGCGGTGTTTTGGGCGACGCGGTGTTTTGGGGCGACGCGGTGTTTTGGGCCACGCGGTGTTTTAGGCGACGCGGTGTTTTTGGGCGACGCGGTGTCATGCCTAGCAATCCCGTATCGCCCCCATCCCAAATGCGGCGGACGGCCCCGGGGGGTTTTAGCGGGTATTTCCAGGCGACTCTCGCCCGGGTGAGTCCCACACTGGCACGGAGTTCGTCCCTCCGTGCCCCCTTACCTATTGCATTGGGGGACTCCGGTCTCACTAATGCAATAGGTAAGGGTAGTGCGTAAATGCATTTCCTCCCGTCAAAAAAAAAGGGGGGAGGGGGTGTTTTAGGGTTCACAAAAATAATAATCGGTCTTATAAACGTGTTTCAGCAAAAGAATTCAAGAGGCACTTTCTCTAGGCTTATCGTGTTTCCATCCTGGACAAAACCGTTACTTCAAATCGTGTCATCAGTTGATAATTATAATAAACATGAATAAACCTCTTATTGAAAACAGTATCTGCCTCAAAGTGATGCTGCAGCAAGTAGGTAAATGAAGGGTTGTTCTTGAATAAGCTCTAAAATATTTCTATTGTTTGTTTTGGTAATTTATTCATTTTTTATACAACAATAAATTTCCTCTTTCTTTCTTTTCTTTCTCTTTAATTTGGCTAACAATATTTTGCTGAATCCAAACAAAGCTTCCAAAAGACGTGTGGCAGTTGAAATCAACAAAGTGATTTTAATAAAATTATTTACGATGTAATTATGTTAACCAAATCAAATCAAATGAATATTCGAAAAATCCGTCATATTAAATTGTGGTAAAACTTTAAACTGTAGAGATTTAAAATGAAAAAAAAAAAAAAATTGACTTTCAGTTTTTCAACGAGTCTTATAGCTATCACAAAGGGACTGTACCTTCATAGCTTTTGTCGTGAAGTCGTGACAAGCGAAGCGATTTAGGCATTCATTAATTTCCCCCCTCGTTTCCCCCAATCCCCCACATTTACAACAAAACAATGAAAACGAAAGGCAAGGTCAAACTCCGTGGTGCATGAAAACCCTCTAACTTATTCATATCCAGATTTGGGTTTATGTACTATTCGTGAATATTTTAACATCTAGTTAGTTTTCACTCTAAAGATATTGTAGTATTTTATTATTCCGGAATTCGGCTTTGAAATATAATTCGCTAACGAACTGGAACAGTTAATTCGAATAAAGGTAGGAATACGATTTGTTCAAGTGTTTCAATATTAACTAGTTAACCATACTATAACCTAAATATTTTATTTAGGAGAATCGACGGGCGCACTAAATGTTATAGTAAAGTCTATTCAAATGTACCTAAAGATAGTTTTTGTAATATTGGTAGATACCAATACACCGCTAGATAGTGGTTGTCCGCGATTTTGAAATTTTTCATTGAATTCATATGTCGATTACCAATAAAAATGAGACAATAGGAAAACAATGGAAAGCTGGCGTAAACGCCAAATTAGTGCTCAACGGGTTAAATATTCATTGATTAGGGTCAACTATACCAAGAATATATGTACGTGAACGTTTTTTTGTCGAGTCATTTTTCTATTTTTAATTTAATTACTTTTCCAGAAGTTGTACAATCAAGTAAAATAAATTCATGGAATTAGCTAATTGGTTATAAAAATAATGTGCCTACTCTTTTTTCACGACTAGCTGTGTAGCCGCGGCTGCGCCCGCGTTTCATATATTCTTCACTGCGTAGAATAATTTTTCATTTTTTTACATGGAACCCTATTTTTTCCTAAAAAAAAATTTTTACTAAGGGAAAGCAAATATATTTCTCGCAAATTCAAATACGTGCCAGTAAAACTTTGCATTGAATCAGATTTTATTCACAAATTCATGAGTTTTCATTTTTTACGCAGAACCCTAATTATTTTCGAAAAATTCAGTTATACGGAGTAACTTCAGGTATCTGCCAAAAAAGTCCCGTTTAATTCGGTCCAGCCGTTCCGAAGATTACCCGGAACAAACAGATAGATAAAATTTTTATTTTTGGTATAGATAGCGTATATACATTAATATGTATTTAGTACAAAAAATGTTATTTTGATCTTACAAACAGACATTAGTATAGATTATTGCTTACTTATTTTAATAGCATAAAATTAAATACGTAAATCTCTTAAATTTTTCAGAAGGTGTATAATAATATAATTATATAGAATGGACTAATTGATTACAAGATTAATGTGTACACTTCTTTAACAAAAACGAAAACATTTCTAATTCAATTTACTCTCGAAAATTATATTTTTTCAGAAAGTCTGTTAATCGTCATTGGTGAGCGTATTTTATCGAAACTCTCTATGAATAATCGATTAGTAGTCGGTCCTCGTCGAACAAACTCGAAACAACAGAGGTCACGGGTTTAATTCCAGCAAATAACAATTAAATTATCAGTTTATAAGATCAGAGTTTATCGAAGATAAGTCTTGTTTCTGAATGCGCCTATTGATTACCTATGTATTCTTATTTTTGCTGTTTTTTACAATAAAGTATTTCAACTCCTTCAGAGGTTTTTCAGGTGATCGTTACCTGAGTAAAAAGTTCCGCGGAATTTTGAACCTAAACCTTAAATTTTTTATTTGATAATAATAATAAAAAAGGACCTATGTATCTGCGTGTTATGTGCAGTATTGTGCGTGTAATGCTTAATGCATGTTCAGTGTCACTGTATCGCGCTGGCAGCGGCGTCAAGAGCCTCCCCAGTTGGCGAACGGAGGATGTCTTGGACCACCACCGGGTGTGCGGGAGAGATGTAAGCGATTGGCTCAAGCGAAAAATGTTAGATAGTGTAAGGGTACCAAAGAGGTATAGACTTCGGCATTTTATTCATTAAAAATAACAAGAAGGTTCCTTTCGGAAGAATCTAAGTACCTACTTTGAGTGTTGTGCACAAGGTTATGATGAATATATGATTAATAATGCTTAAAAGAATGCTAAACGTAAAGGTAATAAGCTTAATTAAAGAAAAGACTTACGGTGCTGCCAATCAGCTCGGGGTTCGTCGTTATCACTATCAGCTAAATAATTTGTGCACATCGGCTGTATAGGGAAGCCGACCCTCGACAATATTGTAGTTTCTTCTTCTGCAAAAAAAAACAAAAAAAAAAGTCACTAAATATATTTATACAAAGTTATAAGTCCAGAGCAAATTAAAAAAATGAATATCACCTTCTAAAGATACACACATAGTCCAAATCCCACCATTCATAGGCACTAGGAATGTGCCTTTTCGATAATTGGTATCCTCGATCTGTAAGAATACAAAAAAAAATATTGTTCTTAAAAAATATATTATTCTCTAATATAATATGTATCTGTATTTTCATAAAGCTGATTTAAAAAAAAATACACTAATAATTTTAATACAGTGAATAACCGGTCAAGCACCAACCTGGTGTTTACGCCAGCTGCCAATTGTAATTTTTTTATTGGTATTTGAGCGATTAATGTTTTTAATTGAAATTATTAACATAACCTAACATATAACATTTCTCTGGATTTTACATCTATTAGCGCTCCAAGTATTAACTAAACTTATGTAGGTCATGTACCAAATGCAAAAAGGGCGTATATGGATTCATGCTCCTTTTTTGTTTTACAGAGCCATTTGTTTTCATAGATCAATGTTTTTGAGATGAATAGCAAAAAATGAATGGGCCTTTTTGGCATAAAACCCTATCCAAGTGCTCCGATACACTCTTTTTGCATTTGGCATGCGCTGTTTATCTTTAGCTTGCAGTCTTTTGCATAATGTAATTTTAGTGGCGCTTTACCTGTTTTGCTTGCGCACAAATGACGTGCATGGAAAATACGTAAATTTCGAGATATCATAAAAACTTATCATTTTTTAAGAACGTTGTATGAGTATTCCTATCGTGCGACGTGGCTGCATGGTTTAGTCACCTTTGCTTTTCTTAGAAAGAAATAAATTTAAAAAAGCTAAGGTTATATTTATTACAAATAAAATACAGGAAAGTTTACTGTAATTAAATTCTATGTATGTGAGTGGGTAATGAATTAGGCAACCTTCGCGTGTAAAACCATTATGCAACCCAAGGCCTCACCCCGTTGATTACATGCTATTTTATATGCAAGCGTGAATCGCCAACCCTGACCCTTTCACTGAAAAGGTAAAAAAACAAACAAATGACGTCAAACCGCGACAAAAACATAATAGGATAATAATAATTATTATAGGATTATTTCTAGTGCCCGCTTGGCTAGTCACCACTGTCTTTTAAATTGTAAGTCTATTGACAGGCACTTATTTGTTTTCGGCGCTTTCTACATTGACAGGCATTTGGAAACATACTCTTAACTTCAATCTATTTAGGTTTAAATTAAGCAATGGACCGTTTCAATATTACGTTAGTATCCAGCGTGCGGGGTTCATGGTTTGAATATTATTGCTGATATGAGGGAGGTGTTTGAATCATAGGTGGTTTGAATGGTGATTAGGCGTTTTTAAGAAGTGACAACTTCTTTAGCGGTGTTGAGCAATTGTCGATAGGCGAAAACCATAGATTCCCGTTACTAATGGACATTAGCACTCAACTTGCTGTCAACGACATAGACAGTTTTTTTTGGTTCCATGTATTTTTATTTAAGGAAAAGGCAAAGGTACTAGTAGATAAAGTAGCCAAGTCAGTCGTTACGAACATTAACAATAAATTAAGGACGGTAACAAAATGGTGGTCTTCTGTTACGACCACAACGGGCATGATTGGGACATTTCAGAATTCACACTCCGTGTCATTATTTTCACTTCACACTTGTGTATCATAACTACACTATACCACGTAAAATACCACCAATGTTTGTCAATGTTTTGTATCAAAAATTTAGTAATGTTGCTGATTTACCCATTGTATTAAAAACGTAGAAAGTTCAATGAATCACAATAAACAATAGAAATTTAGGATTGAGAAAATGTATAAGGATCTTCTACAATATTTATTTGTTATCAAAGTACTACATATCACATATAACATATCATACTAAATTATTTAATTCTAAATAATTATTCTTCGTGCTATCATTAAAAACAACAAAAAAAGTATTTTTCAAAATTTTCTCTTCTGTCGGCAGTTCCCATGGCTGCCTAGCTTTTTTGTTACTAATGCTTATGATTTCTTAGAAGAGGGGGTTCCAAAATGTTACCTATGGTCCCCATGAGACTTTAAAAACTGGATGTGCTGCTAAAATTACAATCGATTTTATTCATTCTTTCAGCGTAAACACTGGCGGGATTAAACAGCTGCTGCAATTTCCACCATGTGACGTAGGTTATAGAGGAGTTAATTATTGTTCTGAATACTTAGGCATTTAATGTTGATGGCGTAAATCCTTTTTTCGTTTATTACGAATTTCCGAATTTATTATATTGTTTAGGCTTAGTCTTTGTAGTTACCTTAGTCTTATCTGTGAGGGTGGTAGCCATGATATGCTTTCCTCACGTTATTTTCTTTCACCAAAAAACCCAGCTTCAGATGTCTACTCTATAGTCTATGATTTTCTTTATTTATCTATTTTCTATTTATTTACTAACTATTTATCAATATTTTCATGGTATATATCTATACAAATAAATGAAATTGAAGTTACTGTTTCCGATATCAAACTAACAACTTTTTACTAAATACATATGATTGTATACGAAATCTATACAAAAGACAATTTTTATAAACGTTGTCTGTTTGTTTTGGCATATCTCCAGAACGGTTGGATCGATTTTAACTAGACTTTTTTAAAGGGGAGTAACTTAGGAAAATAATTAGGGTTCCGCGTAAAAAAATTCAAACTCATGAAGTTTTGAACAAAATTCGAGTCGATGCACAGTTTTATTGGCAATTGTTTGAATTCGTAAGAAATATGTTCGCTTAATTTTGCACCTGTACAAAAATCGGTCCATGATCCAAATAAACAATATATGCAGTGAATAATTGTGTGTAATAGAAAAACATGATATGTGGGCGCAGCCGCGGGTACAGCTAGTTATTTATAAAAACTTGTAACCAAATCGTATACTGAAAAGTCGTCAACCCTGCCACAGTTGATATGAAAAGAAATTAAATTTCATTGTAACATTTCTTGGCCTTTAAATACAAATAATACTGAAGTCTAGATCCCATCAGAAATCATGCCTTCTAGTTTTTGTTATATGTTTACAAATGCAAATGCGTTTATATTTTCAGTTAAATACTTTATTCTTTAGACGAGTTTTACCCGCAGTTTTTTTTTAAATAAAAAATTCTTAGCGAAATGTTGCTGAAAACTAATTTGAAGACATTTCTTGCGAGATGTAATGAATAATATTATCATTAACTGTCGTCTCTACGTCGCATAAACGCAATCATACTGAATGTATTATTCAGTTCTATTATAATATTTACTAATAAATAAAATTGGAGTGTCTGTTTGGAATGTCAAAAAAAAAAATTATAGTACTAAATAAGTGTGAATGTATATACGACACCTATACTAAAGATAATTTTTTTTAAAAGTTTTGTCAGTACGTCTGCATTTTGTTCCGGGTAATCTCCGGAACGGCTCGACGGATTTTGACGGGACTTTTTTTGGTAGATAGCTGAAGTTACTCCGGGTAACTTAGCGTACTTTTAATTTGGGTTCCGTATAAAAAAAATAAAACACAGTAAAGAATATATGAAACGCGGTCACAACCGCTGACGCACAGCTAGTTTTGAACAAAAGTCAACTGCTTTATGAGTATAATTAACATTATGCCGTCCTTTGTTATGATAATTAATTCGGGGTAGTTCTATGCCGTACATTTTACCGTGGCAACAACCAAATTTTACGTTAGAATAATTAAGAATTATAGTTCTTAACACACGTACGGACCGGACCGCGGACATGGTACGGCGAGCGGTCCAGGTTATCAGTTGTCTAAGTAGGGATGAGGATCCTGTCCGAAAAAGATTGATTTTTGAATCGATTCCAATCCAAACTTGATCAATCAATTCACAAAGCAACGAGGTCCAAAATGTCGATTTTTATAAAGTAATAAAGTACTAATTTATTAGCGTATCCTTTGTATTTTTTATGTTATGATGATTATCTGTAAATAGACAAAGATAAAACAGTTCAGTGTCATTTTTTTCTTAGTAGATTAAGCGCACATTTTTTTTTTTGTTTAGTTGCTATTGACGACCTTTAGTGCTGTGAATAAAAAGAAATTGGAAATAGTTTTTGCAAGAAATTTTTATTATAGTCTAACTGAAAGTATACTATACTATTTACGAATAAAAAGTCAAATAAAATAAATTAAAAAAAGATTGATCTCTTGGGCCATGATATTTTGTGAATCGATTCAAACAATCGATATTTTAATAAAATCTATTCCCTATCCCTATTTAAGCGACTGATGACCTCGGCTGCCCGCCAAACCATGTCCGCGGTCCCGTCCGTATGTGTGTTTAGCAGCTTAAAACCTTTTAGTGACCCTAGTTTTTATTCTGATCCATTAAAATTCTCAATATCAAAACTATTTTCAAATTATAATCGAGTGAAAACAGCACTGTTAATAAGTTCGTCGGGAATTTGTTAAAATATTTTGTTTTTCACTTACATCAGACTACAATCAAATTAATGTTATATATTTGTTCGCACATTGTACGTTAGATAATAATTACTATGTTTAATCAGCATAGCGTTTATATAGTAATACGATTAAAAGCCTAGTTCCCTCACTAACTCCCTCGGCAAACGAATTAAGTCAATTAATCCGCTTGGCACAGCTCTACTACAGTCATTGCCAACGTATTTGATGTATCACTGTTATTATTTTTTTGCTTACGGCTGGTTTAGTTTTGTAAATTTGAATTTCGAATTAAAATGTTGCACGAAACGCCTAACCTTCGCCTTATTTATGAGTATTTGGCATTAGAACTAGTAGCTTTGTATTTATAATAATAATAATTGCTACCAATACGCCTAATATGATTTTCTGTTCAGTAAGCCTTTCCTAAAGAATTATTCTTAGTACATATCAATATAAAAACTTGGGCAACCATGCCGACAGATGTAACAACTCGAAACTTTGGAAAAACTGTGTTTTTATTGTGTGTGTGTTAGCTTCATAATTGGTTAATTTAAATTATTAACATAACATTTAACATTATAACAATTGTCTAGTTTTCACATTTATTGGCGCTCCGAGCAATAATTAAGTACATTTCATATAGTTTATATTCATAATGAAAACGTTCGATAGGCTGTTTAATTAAAAAAAAAAAATTTTACCTTTGAGCACCAGAACTTATACGCTATTTTATACTTGACGTACTATAGCATGTTGACGGCTATCGTCATAGCGTTGGTATCGCAAATTTATAAGTTTTTTCCCTACCAAGAATCGCTCAACGCCGCTTAAGAAGTTTTCCCCTTCAAAAATGAAACGGACGGGACGGGATACACATTGAGTAAATATACAGTCGTTTTATTTGATAACAATAGAGTTCGCAGTTTTGCTCAAGTTTTGAACGATTGAAAAAGATTAAAGATAAAAAATAAATAAATAATGAAATAATAATAATAAATAATTAATAAATGGTTTCGATAAAATAATGCAAAACTTTTTGGTTATTATGATTTTATGGCGAATGTTGAGTTATACCAGATTCTTGCTGATTAAAATTTTACGATGTTCCTTTATGAGCTATTTGACCAGGATAGCAGGGACTGCTTTTGCATTGCATCGACTTCTTCTGTTCCTTCTAATGTGGGCCTTCTCCAATCTGAAAGTTATGGTGTGGAGGGCCCCTCTGATAAACCGATGAGATGGTACGTCGAATACTAGTACACCTGCTAACGCAAACCTTTAAATTTGGCTAGGAAATACTTATATAATTAAAGAAAATCGTTTGAATACATCTCGAGTAATAACCGTGCTAAAAAGACAGACATACAGACGTTGCATTTTATAATCAGGATATCAAACTGAACTTAATAACTGAAAATAACGTAAGCTAGACCCAGTAACTGAATACCTACCTACTGAATACTAAAAAAATTAATATCTCGAAAATAAGAATCGCTAGTGCGTTTTTGTTTAATCATTTATAAAGTTTAGGTTTCAAATCTAAAAGGAGGTTATTCGCTACTCTTATTTGGTTTACAGTTTAAAATATCCTTTCGAGCATTTATTGTGGTGGTTGGTTCTAGGAAATAGTTATACTAAAAAAAAAAGTTTTGTCTGGATATATAGATTTTTAATCTTAACAATTTCGTTGTGTTGTGTTATATAATGTTTTTGGCAAAGCTCTAAACGAGCTGTGCTGCAATGCAGTCGTGATTTTATTTATTGTAAATTACCAGACTATTTGAGTTTGGCCTTTTTGTTTATCTATAGTTGATTTATCTAATTAAATGGTTATTAGTACAGTAATTTTAAATGATTTCTGTTTATAAAGAACAAGAGTAAAGATTTTTTAGTTTGTCACGAAAATTCTAACAATGAGATTTACATACGGCCGGTTTCAATATGCAATCTCAATCTGTTTTTTTTACCCAAAATATCAATCATTTTTTTCTCTAATGGTTTCGTCACACAGCGAGCGGGTTAGAACGCCAGAGCGATATTTCCATAGAAGACATCGTGTAGGCGCGAGCCGAGTGCAGGCCGTACGCGACCTCTTGTATAGTAAAAGCGCGCTGGCGTTCCGACCTGCCCGCGGTGTGGCGAAACCATAAAGTTTCAGATCAGTGTCAGTGATTAGTAAGAAAAACCGATATATTTTTGATGTGGTCTCAATCTTCATTTTTAAGAGTTAGTATTGAAATTCACCATTAATTGGAATCTATTTGTCTTGCACGTCTTGTACAGCTTTCGGAGGGTGAGCCGGAGTGCGTTAATTCACAATGAAGGATATTCATATATTTCAGGCGTTTTTAAAACAATGTTTTTTTTTCCGATATTCGTACTTGATATGGATCGACATTAAAGTATTGTCTAGATGGGCTCATAAAATTCTTCATTGCTTATTTCCCACCTCGTTTTGTAGCTACAGTACCTAATCCGTTTTGCTATAAAGAACAACCATTCAATTTTATGATGGAACCGTGCTAGATCCGTTCCATTTTATGGACTTTATTTGGAACGCTTTTTTCAACCTCAACTTAGGAACTTTACCGTTTACTATAAAAAAAGCTTTATAAAGTTATCAGTCATTGCTGTTAAAAGAATTTTTAGTAGGTCAATATTTTAATTCTTTCCTTTGTTTTGTTTCGTAGATACCTCATTATGATTCTCACCTTGTACATTATTCAGTATTTAGTATTACACAATTATTAGTCTTCAGATGTTTTATTACAACTATTAGAGACTAGTCAAGGTTACTATATAGATATCCTACGATTTACGAAAATTCTTTTGATTGTTATGAAAAATATTAATTTGTTAAAAAATGTTGCCCTGTGTATCTATTAATAAAAATGTTATATCTTTCTTAATTTATTCTTATTATATTTTCTAGCAATCTATGTATGGTATATTACATAACAGAAATTACAAATGCAATGATACTTGTAGGTACAATATATCAACGAAAGTTGAAAATCATTGTTGTAAACTGATTAAAAATTTATGTTACAATATATTTTATGTTAATGTCGTTATAAATACACATTTAGCATTGACATATACGATGAAAATTAGTGTAACTATTGCCTACCTAGTAATACCAACTAACAAACTATTCCCATTAAAATGGAATCACGCGTAGCGTAGGCGGCAAAGCGTCACTTGGAGGTACAAACCTACTAAGTGTTTACGTCGATATTTGTTGAAACTTTAGTGATTATAGCCATCGAAGCTTACAAATGAATTGTTATTAGTATGTAGGTAGATACTTTTGATGTAAATAAAAGTTTATAAGAATGTGTATACTGTAATAAATAATAAGTGACATCAATAAGCGTAGGTTTTTACAAACAGCTCCGCGAGAGGCGCGTGCATAGATAATACATTAAAACCGATAATAAATAAATGTAGATATCTTCAATAGTTGTTGTTTATGACTATATTACAATAACTTTGTCACCAAAATCGTGTTTGTTTTATGTTTTCATTATCATAGTTAATTATCGAATTTTTCGAAACCTTCTATTAATACTAATACAATATTTTCGTTTTATTTTCATTCTATTTATTTAATTTTTACTGATTGTATTATATGATTTATTATTAAATAAATCATTCAATCAATATTAATAAAGATTTTTAGTATGCTTTTTTGTTAAACTTAGAGGTTTTGTTGAATATTATATACATGTCATCAATTGCCCGTTCATTAAGAACTTACGTCAATTTTTTTTATACGATTAACGTTTAAAATTACGTTAATTCAATATTCGAAAACTTCAAGACAGGCGTGTTTAATATATAATTAAATTGAAGGATATAAAGCCAAAAGCGCCACTGTCCATGGAGTAGGTGTGTACCAATTGAATGTTATCCAGTTGCTCTTCGCGTTTCCTAATCAATCATCCAATAAGGTTTGTTTTGTTTTGTTAAATGTGTTTTTTTTAAAGTGAAAACTTCTTTAGCGGCTTTTGGGGATAGAGTGGTAGAAGAAAAACATAACATGTTCGCGTAACCAATGCTATAAGGACAACCGTCAACATGCTCCAGTATGGTTTTATATGTAACCCTGCAGCATAATTGATATCTCTTCGCAGTATCTTCTGTAATCGTATTAAAATAGTAAGGAAATAACTTTGTTATAATAAACATTTCTGGACAGTAGCGTTTTTGCATTTAAACATAGTTTTAAAACTTGTTTTTTATAACGCCAGTTCTAACATTATTTGTAAACTAAGATAAGATTTATACTGAAGCTTTTAAAATGATTTAGCAAATCTAATGACACTATCAGTCATATATATGTGAAAAATTGCCAATGGCGTTTTTTATTGTTATACACTTTATTTAGTAACATGTTTTTAAAGTTGACGATCGTGTTCTTACCTTAGCGACTTTATCATCTAGTAACCATTGAAGTGGAATGTTGGATGCATTGGCGAGCGCAGTTAGCATGGCGCGATCCCAAACCACGTGTTCCCAATTATCTGTCATGATGGCCGCACACAGCATCGCTGTTGAACAACTGTAAAGATAATATTGCCATCAGTTCCATCCGTTTTCCATCTGAATCCTTTCAGCGGTTAACCCTGAGTAATTCCTGAGTTCGAACGATATGATAGCATGAAACTCGAGAGGAATTGAACGTTTAAAAAAACATAAGTTACGTGTATTTCATATGGGAAATATTTTCTTGCTCTGGGAGAGTACCTACTTAGAGTCAAATTTTCAAGTAATTTTCTTAAAGATATTTCCTACAATATTTTGCGTCGGGACTGAAAAAAAATGTCGTTTAAAAAAGCACCATAATATATATGTTATATATATATATATGTGGACATTGGTTTCACCCCAGATATTCCACTGCGACTGCCCATGCTCTACGCTACCCACGTTAATTGGGTTCCCGCGACCTTCAAGCTTCGTCTTCTGATACACGGTAACTAATCGAGAATCAGTTGAGCCCATCGAGCATTGGTTGTGGGGGTAATATGCTCCGTATATTGACATTCAAGTTTGGCAATTCTTCGATTAATGCTTTGATTCTTCTGCGGGTCTTCTGCTTCTTGATTAATTTACGCAGTGAAACTCAGAACATAGCTTTGCCATTGCCTTTTGACCTCCAGTGACCATTAGCCTTTTGTCCTCCTCTGTTTGTCATCCGATTTCGTATTTTTTGTTTAGCAGCTATTTATCAACTTTAATAATCTCACTAATTCTTTTTTAAACAGTTTGTATCTTTTCTAAAATTTCCAATAATGATTTAGATCGAATTTCGATCACAAGACGAACTCTAGAATGAATAAAATCTTTTAGAACTTTAATTTTGTTATATTTATATAACCTTCATTTTTATGTATCCCTTAAAAATATAAATTTTCAATAGTAGTATCTTCTACCATTTGAATTAATTAACTGATTACATAGAAAGGGTATCGCGTGTTCTAAAATCATTAATAAATAATTCCATAAGTAAGGTTACATCAGTATTCAGTTGCTATAAAATAATTAAGTTAATAGCTCTACCTGACATACCAGAATATTTTTCACTTAATATGATCAGTTGCCCGATAAAATGAAATATTGACTAGATCCTATCGACATATAGATTACACGTGTATTTTTTATCATGGCCATATCTATAAAACAATTGGATAAATTACACATTGCTGCAAAAACTTTTTTTATCCTTTACTAACTGCACAGAATAGCTCCGTTATATTAAAAATGTTTTTCAAGTGAGAACTTCTTTAGCCCCGTTGTGATTAGAAACTCGATGAAACGAAAAAGCAACAATTAAAAAGAGACAAACACTAACATCAATAGAGTTTAGCGTGCGAGAGAATGAGATAGAATACATTATACTGTCGTTATAAAGTCTCTTCTTTGTGCGTTGCTTCGTAGCTTCGCTCCTTAGTGATAGGGCATTTTCTAATAAAAACCCGCCTGAGTAGCTACCACACTCAGGTTTTAAAATTGTCGTAAAGCACCAATAGATCTGTACCGGTAGTATCACTTGAAATCCACGCTTTGACCACAATGTCACCTAATGTTAAATTACGATGTGGTCCAAAACGGTAACGCACACTAAGCCTATTGGCCTAACTCAAAACTATTGGTGCTTGGCGACAGATTTTCAATCTTGAGAGTGGTGGGTACTCAGACGGGCGTTATTAGAAAATGTCCTATTCCCTCACGATGTTTTACTTCACCGAAAACTCAAAGTCATTACAGAGTCCAAAACTACACCCAACGAAGAGAAAGCCGAACACAATACCAATTGAGCAATCATCGCTTCATATGTACGTTCGTCTAAAATTACATGACTATGATAAGTTAATATAAATATGGATTTATCTTATCTATTTCTTTTATATACCTAAATAAATATCTTGTATTGATTAATACCAACGCTAGTTGTGGAAGGAGGTATTCAAGTTTCCTTCAAAGCTTTATCATGCCTTTGAAATAGAGGACAAATTATTTCTAACAAGTTGAAGGTTAAGCAAAGTTTATATAATTGGTTAATTCATCAGTGTCCCGGTTCCTTTATGTACGAACGAACATAACTTTGTTGATTCGTTTAAAGTGTTATGTAAGGGAAAATTGTTAGGGCTATAATACCAGATAACCTCCGTGTGGTGTACTCCGGGCAACGGTGTCAAGTTTTCGTAGATTCTGACACCAGTCGGGGCTTGGTGTTGTTCCTCTCCAAACGTTAACGTCGGAGAATCCGTGACACTTCCGTGGAACTTCTCCCAGCATAATTTATTATCTCATCATAGGAGATACAGGACAGGTCAAGGGCTTGCGCGGTATGTACTTATCCTGCCTAAGCTGAAGCTGGATATTCGGACGGTGTTTTATTCAATACAAACATATTCCCCTATTTCCTCACTAGATAATGGTGTTACAGTAACTATTTTATATTATATATATATATCATATAATATATATCTATCACCGCCATACCCTAACGTTTTGTTTTTTTTCCATAAATTAATTATTATAGATATTGAGATAAAGTGATCGATCTTTACCGTTGGGTTCCGACGTCCATCCAAATTTGATGAATAAAAACAAAATAAAAAAAAAAACAACGTAAACGCAAACGCAAAGACGTAGCCAAAGTCAACCAAATCAAAGTCGGTTCAATTTCGGAAGAGGAAAGAGGGAAGTGCACTTCATACGAAGTGATAATTTCGTTTATTTTGCATGATTTATAATGTGTTCTTTAAGGCGCAACGTGATAGCGATTGATTTTTTAGCGACCGTGTATGCTCCTAACCATCCGGGACACAAAAAACAACCTGCTTAAAAATCACCCCGGAGGAATTCACTTATGGGCTGTCTTGAGGAATAAAACCTCCTTCTTAAATTGAGAGGAAGAGAAACTTCTTGTAACACTACCGAGGATCAAAACCTTAGAAAATTGTTAGCAAGAAAACTTGAAAAAACTTTTTAATAATGTAATCGACAGACTCGCAAAATATATTTTCAGGCGATCTGAAGAAGGTTACAGAAAACATACTAACCTTTTTTCAACTGACCACTAAAATAAAAACTCCTTACACAGCAAAATTAACATTCAGAACATTTCGAATTAAATCATATAAAAATGGGCACATTTTGACAAGGGTTGTAACATATGTAATACATTTTCTTGGGGGGTAGGTATTGGGTATATACAAATATTATTGACAATAAACATTAATTTTCATCGTATGATATACTGATGTAATTTCCTTCCACAGAAGAAAGGAAAAGATTTATGTTAACGTTAATTATTTCAATGGGGCGTTTATATATCGTAGTCAATTTGTAAAATGATCCAACGACGTAATTGGTTTGTCAGAAAAACAAAATATTATATTGTAATTGTTGTTCAATACACCGTTTTACAAATTTAAATGTATACTTCATTAAAGTCAAAAATTTTTTTTTAGAAGTGTTGAGGTCTTCAGTATAATATATCATAATAAAAAACAACATTAAATAGTAAATGAAACCTTACCGATTTGCCGAACAATAGGTTCAGGCACAATGACAAGCAAGTTTTAATTTGCAAAGGGCTGATATAGAGTGGATCATTATGTGAACGATGGTGATGTCTGGAAATGACACCCTTCTCTGTGCATCTACTAATGTACCTTGTAACTATTAGTTGTATAGTTCTATAAAAAACATATGAAAAAAAAACGAGATATAGTATCTTGCCGGTTGTTCTCGATGACTAGGACGTTTTCCGAACCGGTGGTAGTATTTTGACGTTCATAAGCGCCTAATCGGAGTCTAAATAGAATAAAATATTTTTAATTTGATTTGACTTAGATATTAGAAAGGATACGTTTATATTAGGTTCTCTCTGCGTAATTAAATGCAAACGAACTGATTTTAAAGCTGTCAAGAATTTTGAAATATATTTCTGCCTAATTTACTGTCTGATCCTGAAAATCTGATAATGTCGTTTTAAGAAATAGACATTTACACTATTGGCAGACAAAAGACGAATAAAAAAACGTACAATAATATTAGTCAGATTATGATTTCTTTGTTATGAAATTTATATCGTTATATTTATAAAAGACCGGACAGTGATTTATTGATTGAAAACGTGCAGGCGCCGGCTTGTCTCGTTCAAGACTAGAATAAAAAGACATTGGCCACATTCGTAACCGTCTCCAGTTTATATTATATTCATGTTAACCCAGTTGATCTTTAAAAAAAATGTCTAATTGTTTTGCCGTTAGTCAACTGCTTTTTTGGTGACGAAATTTAGTGGCGTATGAAAACCCAGTTTTGCAGGCGACGAATACGACCTGTGAGTACATAGTAAATTATTTACAATTTATAGCAATGATGGTTGTTGTTATTGTTCAATCAATGACGTACCGTACCCACTGAAATATAACAGCTGACTTATTCAACTGCTATGGATAACTATGGATAAATTTAATTCTTTGATAAAGAGAATCCTTAATTAAGAAATATTCTGAGGATTATCTCTCAAAGTTATTAATCACATTTCGGCTGTATAAGTCAATCTTAATCACCAGGATTCTCGAGTTACCGATTGAATTTATTTCCTTTTTAAGAAACCTACGTCTAACAGCTGTACGATAAGGCTGAATAAAAAAATATTACCAACAACGCAAACTCTTTCTCATAGATATAATACATTAATCTTATTTCTTACAACAAGCTTGTTACGGCTTAAATCCGTTCGTTTCGTAGACAGCCAGCCACCTTTGTGTGCCTACGTCTAATAAAGCCCGTTCGAATCCCCGTGGCTTACGTGACTCGAGTCGGTAATGAGATTTGACCCTGTTTACCTCGAAGGCACGAATAGCTCCAAATATTTTTTCTATATACCCTTTTACTCCTAACAGTGTGTATTACGTAAATAAAGAATTGAATGATTCTTTTTTCAAACTGACTAAATGGTGTTGATAGGAAAGTCATTGACAGCTTCCCCGAACTTTTGGAGCGAGTTTATAGTACTCAGCTGAAGGAAGCCACCAAAGTATTAATAACGTGAGTGTGGGTTCCTGAGGAGTAAATTCCGCGGAATTTCGCCCTTGTTAAACATACGCTAGTTAAGAAAAATTATGGATATCAACGGCATCATTATCGATGTCAAAATCGAGTCGTGTAGCAGTTATTTATTAAAGAACAAATAAATACCAGTAATATGAAATATTCCAGAAATGTCGAAATATAGTGATGATAGGGGTGTACGTACTATTGTAATTTTTTGGCATTCAATACTATTTGATCAATTCATATGGAATCAAGAATTCAATGATATAATACTGCTTTTTAAAAATATCTGATCGAATTGGTAATAAATGAAAATCAAAAGCCACTTTACTTAAGGTACCGTTAAATTTCTTGAAAATACATATGTTTTCTTGAATAAATAATCAATCTACTCTCGTGTCTTAAAAATACAAGTTAAACATTTATCTTAAAGCTAGGATGAATATCATTATTCGATAATATTTTCTTTCATGAACCAGTCGTTTGGAAGTCGTAACATTTTATCACAATATCAAGTGTAACTTAAGCTCTTAACGAGATAACGCAGGTTTTCATTTAGGATTAACGTAGAACACGTTTTTTTCTAAACATTCTGCTCCATATAGAATATATGTTATAGTGTTATCGTTATATTCAATGTAAGACGTGACGCCGTGAATTTAATCAATTTTATTACTTTTAATTTGTTCTATTTTTGATATAATCTAGTACTCAGCTATTCAAAATCTTCTTATCTGAAATATCGCAGCGTCTTAAGACGAAAGTTTTTTTTACTAGTGTGTGTGATGGATGACACGAAACTGAGACGTGGTCGCTTACAATAGGCCTAATGAGGAAGCTCAAAGTTACTCAAAAGACATTGGAGTTGTCTATGCTCGGAGTTTCACATCGAATCAGGAATGATGAGAGCTGCAAAAGAACCAAAGCAACCGACATTACCCGAAAAATTGGAGAACTAAAGTGGCAAAAGAGCTGGATACATTGTTCGTAGAATCGATGCTCGATTGAGCCAACAGGTTCTCGTAGGGCTTGCACGTATCGAAAGATGTAGAGTGAGTAGGCTCCTAACTAGTTGGACCAACGACCTGGTGAAGGTCACAGGAATAAGCTGGATACAGGTGGCGCAAGAACGGTTGTTGTGAAGATCTTTGCGAGAGGCTGGACATAAATGGCTTGTTGTCTTTAAGTTAAGATTATGATGATGATGGTGTCAGATTAGTCAGTAAATCGTTCTTAAACTACAATGTATTCTGTGTTATAAGCATCCACAGATATCAACATAAATTTAAAGGCAATTCAATTTACTTGAGATAAACAGCGCTCTGTCGTTAACACGAGAAAGCACTAAAGTATGACCCCAGTAGGTACCTACATAATGTTTATGTAACCTACTTACTGAAGTACAGATTCGTCTTATAACAAAAAACAATAATTATATAAATAAAGTTACTTTATTAGCTATTGCTAATTTGTTAGAAATATTCAATTATTAACTTTATTTGTAAGTACCCACATAAATATTTTTCCCTATTATATAAGGTAATGTTTCTCTGTCTGTTTTATAATTAGACAACCGGTACCATAGAGATTTACAAAATTTTTCAAAGGTAACTAAAGTTCATCAAAAACAATCATTTTTGAGTCTCTGCCAAGGATAATACTGGACGTCGTTTCCGTTTGAATATATTCCTTCCGTCCTTCGTGTATCCGAGTTACTCGTTATAACGCGCCAAAAGAACTTTTACTTACAAACAAAACGAACGTGCAATCACAGCTATGTATTGAATACAATGATTTTGCGTACATCAATTTTGTCATTACTATATTGACTCAGCGCAATCAATCGAAACAATCAAACATAATTTGATGTGGTCCAGAATAGTAAGCACACTAAGCCTAGAGGCACTGACTCTAGTCCTTGGCGACAGATTTTAAAACTTGGTCGAGGTTGGTAGCTATCCAGACGGCATAATTAGATAATGTCCTATAACCATGCTATTGTTTCTTTACCCTGGTTTTCTTCACCGAAAGCCCGATCTCTTTATAGGTGGGTTCTAACCTGCATCCATCAAAGCGGAATCCGACTGCACTACAAACTGAGCCATCATCGCTAATTGAACATACATATACTTGAAGCAAGATATTATTCCTATCTAAGCTTACTAAATATTGGTGTCAACACACGTACGGGCAGGACCGCAGACATGGCGACGCGGTGCTTGCGAAAGCCACCCCGTGTCGCCTCCACCCCAAATGCAGCGGACGGCCCCGGGGGGGTTTTAGTGGGTATTTCCGGGCGCTTCACGCCCGGGCGAGTCCCACACTGGCACGGAACTCGTCACTCCGTGCCCCCTTACCTATTGTATTGGGGGACTTCGGTCTCACTAATACAATAAGTAAGGGTAGTGCGTAAATGCATTTCCACACGTCCACAAAAAAAAAAAAAAAGGAACGCAGACATAGTAAGGCGGACGGCCGATGCTATCAGTCCGTTAAGTACGGATGAAATCCTTCCTGAAAAAGATCGATTTTTGAATCAATTCGAATCTTAGTTTGATGAATAAATTCACAAAACATCGAGGCCCAAAAGACCGATCTTTCAAACTAATAAAGTATCGATTATTATAGTGTTCTGTTTGTTTTCTATCATATGATGATCATCTGTAAATAGGCATTCTTTTTTTTTTGTTTAGTTGACCTTTACTACCGTTAATAAAAAAAATTGGAAACAGTTTATGCAATAAATGATGATTATAGTCTAATATCGCCCACTGAAAGAATACTATTTACGAATAAAAAGTCTAATAAAACAAATAGAAAAAATATTAATCTTTTGAACCTCAATATTTTGTGAATCGATTAAAAAATCGATCTTTTTGAAAATTCTTATTCTCAATCTCTATTTAGGTGATTGATGACCTCGCCCGCTCGACATACCATGTCCGCGATCCGGTCCGTACGTGTATTAACAACATAATAGAGGCCTGCACTTTTTTTTATGTTAAAAAAAAATGTAGGGAATAGCTAGGTTCAAACTCGCGAGAGAGTTTTACACTCAGGTGCCGGCCAAGCCGAGGTTCGTACCATTTTGGTAACCCTTGTGCTAGTCACCTTTTGCGGCTGAGTGTCTTCAGCACTCGCCCCCAAAGTCACGGTGAAGCTGTAAAGGCCCTTCCGCTCAACAGCGTTTGTATAAAATTAAAAATTAAAAAAAAATGCTTAGCAGTGTGTGTGAGTATAGGTATTTTTTCTAATGGTAACAACACACAGCGGGCGCATCGGGACACCAGCGCTATTTTACAACGCTACACAACGAATAGCGAATTCTGTCGGCAAAACATCCGAGTGCCTGTGGAGTAATTTTGTGAGATGTAATATTAGCCCTAGGATTACCGTATACACGAAGATAACAAGCATCAAAAATTATATTACATATAAAAGATAACTTTCTCGTAAAATTATTTTCAAAAGACTAATTTTTATACAGTATATTATAATATTATTGTGTTTTTAATAAAAACATATTTTTCTTTATTTATGAAGTTAGTTTCTTCTTCTTAGTTTCTTTTTTTTTTATGTTTTTCGTGGTCCCTCCTTTGTATTTAAAAAATCAAAGTGGTACCTGGTCAATAAAATATTGGTTTTAATTCTAAGGTATAATATACATACTGTGTTACATTACTTCAATCATACGTAGAAAATGTAAGTGTATTTTTATTTATTACATGAAATTCTCTTGCAAAAATGACAACAATATTTCACGTGAGAAACGTGTCGAGTCGCCGAAACGACATAGAATTTCTAGGCAAGAGAACACTGAGATATATGTGTAAATTAGTGACGCCCGCAACTTCGTTTACGTGACTTATCTAGATTAAATGTGGGATGTGCTGATTTCTTTTCATGTTGTTTTGTTTTTCATAGCCTATACGTTAGCAAACAACAAATGCTTCCCGTACACCAAGATTCATTCAAATCGATGAAACCATTTTTGAAAGTTTAAATATAATTTCGAATAATAATATTGATAATGTTTATAGCCTATTAATGGACAATATATACTTTATACACAAAGTTTTTACTAAAATATTTCAGCTCGTTATTGAGTTAAAGTCGAACAGTCTTTTTCTTATTATTTTACAAATTCTATAAATAATTTAAAAAATATTTCTAGCCTATTAATTGCTCCTTGATATATTGCTTCCAGTGTACAAAGTTTCATCAAAATCGGTGAAACCATTTTAGAGTTAAATCCGGATATATATACAGACAAAAACATTTTTTAATGTCAGATTCGAGATCAGTAAAGGCTTTAAACAGATGTCAGATACGCTCATTTTTTTAAATATATAAATATACAGACAAAAGTTCACATTTATTATTAATATAGATAGAATAGATATAGATAGGTAATATACGTTCGCCTTCATTCGTTTCCCAATAATACCAACCAACTAAAAATGGTAGGTGGTTTGTTTGCGCTAACCGGGTATTATTAAACTCGCGTGCTAATGGCGGGGTAATATTATTTGTACAACCGTTTTTGTTTGTTCTTATAATTGATACTTCCATATTTGATAGTAGGGGCGGGTGTCCCGTATTAACCTTGGTATATTAAGCTCCATATCGATTTTTCATTTTATTATTTTTACTATATGAGTGTTAACAAACTTTTTTTTTTAATATTTACGGACGATTTCCTATTATAAAAAACTGTTATAATAGTATTTTAAGTTATGGAGAATATTTCCTTAATAAAAATTTATTACGGTCCCTTACACCTCCAAATTACTTCGAGTCCAGGTAGCAATTTGTCATGGGGATGACACTCCTAAGAATGACTTTGTGATTTATATTCTTTTTTATACTTTTTTCTTATTATATCGAGTTTCTAGAACAGTTATATTATTTACAATGACTGAACGAATATTTATTACCCAAATTCATGAACTATTTTTTTGTCTCGATATAAAAACTGTCTTAGAGAAAATGAAACTTCTCAGTATATAGTATGCATAGAGCAATAGCTCTAAGATCATAAAAAACTCGCTTAACATTGTAGCCAAAAGCATATATGTGTACTTGTAAGCGACACGGAATTATGTAATCATCGGTATGCAAAGAAAGACGTACATCCTTTTTATGGCTACGATCCGCGTACGACTACTGCCGTTCTGAGTGTTTTAATTATATGATAGTATGTCACATATTTGTATAATATACATTTTTTAGGCTGTGGTTGGCTCAATGCTTTGACTGCAATCTCACCTGACCTGATTTATATGACGATGATATTATAAGGTCCTGAATAGTCACACTAAGTCGTTTTGTGTTTGGTAACTGACTTAGGAATTGCTACCCTTATATTTAAAAACCTGTTGCCATGCACCAATAGGTGTGTTCAGTAGAATCACTTGTGAGCCAGACTCTACCTCTAGACTTAGTGTGTTTACCATCATGGCCACACCGCCACTTAACATCAGGTGAAATTGTTGTCAAAACCCTAAAGCCTATAGAGTATTTAAAACATAATTTACAAAAGCACGAATAAATTTCTCCAGACATTTTCCCTTACACAATACGGGAATTACATAAATCCCTTTCCTTTGTGATATGTATTAACACCATTACCACCTAACAATGTTGACGTACAGATGAAATTAAGGCTGATACATATTCCGTGGCTCGCGTTGGGAATTAATATTTGTTTTTGAAATATCTACCAAGAATATAAAATAGAAAAGACAGAGAAAGAAAGAACAAGCAGAAACAAAGAAAGAGTTATAAAACACGAAAGGGACAACTGTAGCTCGGGCTGATTTTAACTACTTACGCAATATAGACGTAAATATCATTTCGTTATACTCTGTTTCCACCTCCAAAACTGAACCGATTTTCAGCTCGCTAGTTTCTACAATAACTAATCTATGGTAAAAAAACATGAAACATGGACATGGCGGTGGTGGATATATATTATTTGGTATAAAATTATTTACCATTATGCTATTATCCAAGGAGGAAACAGGGAAACATTTGCATTAAATAAATGCCCATCGCATATCTTCTTAAGTTGGAGTCAGTACTTTCTTTGATTATCGCAGAGAAACATTCTGACATGGGATTTTTTACAAATGAGTAACTCTCGAATGTCGGTTTGATGATTGTAAAAAAAGAGAGAGATCGAACGTTACGATCAGGGTTACGTCGTGATAAGGCCCATGCGGGACAGAAGGCCAAAGTGTAATTATTTATTATTATTAATTAACAAAAGAGAAATGTCCCAAGATGGTATCTACGATCACCAACAATAGAAATGTTCTAAATAAAACAAGTAATGCAACTTAAGAGGATATCCTAGCGACATTTATTCCATCCAAACGTAGTCCCCTGTTTCCTCCTGGGATAATAGCATTATGGTAAATATTTTTATACCAAATAATATATATTCACCACCGACATGCCCGTACGTTTTGATTTTTTCCATAAATTCGTTATTCTAGAAACTGGCCTTTGAAAATAAAAAAAAATCCATTTTTACTGTCATTTTTAGACGGTCGTCAAACAAATTTGATAGATATAATTATTTTTTTTTTTTTTTTTTTGACGGGGGGAAATGCATTTACGCACTACCCTTATCTATTGTACTTAGGGGATCAAAGTCCCCCAATACAATAGATAAGGAGGCACGGAGTGACGAGCTCCGTGCCAGTGTGGGACTCACCGGGGCGAGAGTCGCCCGGAAATACCCACTAAAACCCCCCGGGGCCGTCCGCTGCATTTGGGATGGGGGCGACACGGGGTGGCTTTCGCAAGCACCGTGTCGCCCCCTGCAGCGAACCCGCCGGGCCTCGTCGTGCAATGGCCCAGTAACTGCAATGGCCCAGTAATGCAATGGCCCAGTATACAATGGCCCAGTGTACAGGCATACCTAAAGTCTTTATTATGCTAAAACTGAAAAAAAAAATAGGTTCAGCTTCGGTGGAGGAAACAGGGTACTATGAAGTGATGTTTTTTGTCTATTTTGCATACGGTAAATCACCCCGAGCTTTAGTTGTCCCTATTCTTTAATTAGGGCGAAACGCGATAGCAATAGATTTCTAAATAATAACCTACTTTTCCGACTGCATGTCCTCTTAAGTAACTATTTCTCAAATAAAAAATATTCATGCAATTTTTTTTTTACCTAATTAAAATAATATTATACAATTGTTTGCCGAGCGGAATGCGTAGAGATGTTTGTCTGTTGGAATGGTTGGGTAAATGGATAAATTCACAATTGCGGTGGTTTCCTTTATTTAGGTTTATATTTTCCTTTTTTGTTTGAATAGATGAATATTTAACTAACTCATTGTCTTTTACAACGTACTATAAGGATGTTTATTTGTTGGTTTCATGAAAAAAAAAAAAACTATGCAGCCATGGACTGCCAACAAAAGTGAAAACTTTGGGAAAACTGTTTTATTAATCTTTGAATTTCATAATTTGTTAATTGTAATGTATATTTAATACGAACAATATTCGTAATCAAAACATACGATACGCTGCGTAAGAATACATTTCATTATTCATCTCTGAGCGCCAGCACTTAAACGCCATCTTATACTTGGTATACTTAGCATGACGGCTGACGTTATAGCATTCGTAACGCGAATCTATAAGTTTTCCTCCTACCTACAATCACTCGCTGTTAAAGAAGTTTCCACTTCAAAGAATTTATGAGACGCTTATTTTTCAAATCTAGCTAAATCTATCTCTGTCAGGAATAATGATATCGCGTCCTGTGTAAATTCCCAGTCTTGATATTCGACCCTCGCTTTGATGAGACCGTTCCTGGAAAGCCTTCTAATAAATTATGTTAATCTGTTAGCGTATGTAAATTAAATTAGAAATTACCTTACCCCCAGATAAAGCAAAATTTGCCAGAGTAAAAATAAAATACAAAAAAAAAATAAGATTATTGCGTTTGTTTAATTTACTTTGTCTTCATTTTATTTTCCGTAAAGCTAAAAGTATTTTTTCTTTTAAATAAAATGAGTATTAAATAAACATATAGTAACTATAGCCTAGTAAATTTGTGACGATTAGGAAATTAGAATAGTTGAATAAAAATATAAAAACTAAGTATAAGTATTATACTTAGTTATACTTAGTATATAAGTATCAGAATAAGTATTTATATTTTTATTCAACTATCCTAATTTTCTAATCGCATGTGTAAAAAATATATGGGTTTTCTTGACTGTCACTGGGACTGATCTAACACTTTAGAGAGAAAAACGGAATTGAATGTTCGGAAAAAACAAATTGGAATCCCATATTGAAATCGGTCGAAATAGTTTTTTTATTATTTTAAATGAGAAGGGTATTCTGCGGCCGTAATCTTAAAATTTCTCGTCGTATTGATCTTATCTAGTGTTAAATCTGGCGTAGCGTCTGGTTATAGTTGTTACTAGCTGTCTGCCCTCGGCTGCACCCGCGTTTTGTATATTTTTCATTGCGTAAGTTAGATAGTTTTTATTTATTTTTTACATGAAACCCTAAATATTTTTCAAATTTATTTTGCAACTAAAATTAAGCATAGATATTTCTCAATAATTCAAATACCTGCCAGTAAAACTGTGACACGGAATCGGATTTTATTCACAACTAGCTGTGTGCCCCCGGCTGCGCCCGTGTTTCATATATTCTTTACTGCGGTTTCATTTTTTATACGGAAGCCAAATTTTTTTAGTACTAAAATAAAATAAAAATATTTCTCATGAATTCAAACACTTGCCCGTAAAACTGTGCATTAAATAGGATTTAATTAAATATTTTAGGAGTTTCAATTTTTTTACGCGGGACACTAATGTTCGAAAATTAAAACTACCGTAAATTACCCGGAGTAACTTCAGCTATCTACCAAAAAAAGTCCCGTCAAAATCCGCCCCGCCGTTCCGGAGATTACTCGGAAAAAAACAGACAGACTGACAAACAACAATTAAGAAATTATATATATATTTGGTATACTCGTGTGTATCATAACTATATAGTAAAAAAAATAATTTTGACATTACAAACAGACACTTCAATTTTATTTATTAGTATAGATATAAGTACTTATATATATAATTTTATTTATTTATATAGTTTTTACTTTTTTTTACGCGGATGCCTAATAATTTTCTGAAAACAAAAGTACCCTAAGATATGAGGAGTAACTTTAGCTATCTATCAAAAAAAATCCAGTTAAAATCGGTTCAGCCGTTCTGGAGATAACCCAGAAGAAACAGACAGTGAGACAAAAATTTGCATTTGTATTTTTCGTATATGTATCGTATCTACAATAATATCCGACACTTCAATTTTATTTTTTAGTATAGATAGATATGGATGCGAGACCAATGTAGAACTCCAGAAACGTGTAAAATATCTGCAGTACCTGTAGTACGCATGAGTTCTGGATCCTAAATTCCGAAAGTCACCAATGAGGATATTCTACGATAGGTTGGTCAGTTGGCGTAGCAAACTATCAAACAACGTAATGTCTCACACATTAACATAAATATGTGCTCAGTCGTGGTAGATATGAGTGCTCGTACCTAACATTTATGGCAAAAGTTAAATAAATGAAAGGGAAGCTTATGGTTAGAAATAATATGAAGACGAAAGTTCAATAACATCGAACAATGAATTTCGGATGACGGCGAACTTTTTCACCTCGCGAAGGATAAAGCTCTATATTATGTAAGGAGAAAAAAGTTGATTGCCGTCTTTTACACTTGTTAGATGGCACAATAAGGAGTAAAATAGTCACATGATAATTTATACGTTTCAAAAACAATTACGCAGTGTTTGAAATAAACTTAAGATTAATAGTTAATTCTGCTTAGTATTGCTCGACAATAAGATAATTTTACTTTATTGTTAATTAATCAATTGTATTGTTAGCATTACAAAAATAATAACCAAATAATATACCAAAGGCAGTTCGAACACGTAACGGTGTTATATAGTATTTTACTTCTATTTAGATAATATGAAATAGTTATAAAATAATGACACTCATGAATTTTATATTAAGGATTACTAAGTTTTGTTGCTTGATTGTACACATTGACACCAGCAAAAGTAAAAAGGCTCGCTTTAAAAATCCTATTGATTAAGCAATACTTGAAAATGAGTTTAGTTACGGAAACGTATGAAAGAGCACTCACTGAAAGCGAGTCTTCATTTCAAAAGGTTTTCCGTTTTACAACAGAAATATGACTTTTAATGGCACACCCACTTTACTTTTATGGCACAATAACATTATGTTTTAAATAAGGTCTCTAAATTGTTTCGTCTTTGAAATAAAATAATAATGATAAATAAAGTACAATATCATTTCGTTAAACAGTTGTCGATTTTTTTTCTTGGTCAACATATATATTTAAACATAGAAGGGTTTGTTGTTTCTACACAGTTTGTCACTCATTTATATTTTTGGATTGTATTATTAGTATAATGTATGTCTGTTGTAATAAATGGTGATATAGTTATTATTTCTTTATATTTATTACTTTAGACCATTTACTGTACTATATTTCTTTAGAATATTTATTAGTATAAATTACTTTAGAGTGGTATTTCTCAGTCTGGCAATTGTCACAACCTCATGGATGAAATCAAGCAGATGGTATGGAGTGTCCTAACCCTCCAGCAGGCACGCCAGGCTCTCCATTGTGACTTTTCCGACCCTGCACTTCAGGCCGTGTCGAGATGAGCCGAATCTTGGACAGTGTAACAATATAGGATACACTGTCTCGGCGCCATCTGGGTCACAAGCACAAACAAGATTAAACCTGTGCAAGTACGCTGCGAATCCTCTATGGCCTGTGAACGAGTTGGTGACAAGCGAGTTTTCCTCACTATCCGGTGCGCTTCAACCACCTATGAGAAGAAGACACGCGATTCCTGGTCATAGTGGTAGCGGCCAAGGTAACAGTAGGGCAAGGGGTGCTATGAATCTCCGGCAGAGATCCGGCTACCACAACCAACGACGGATCTACCTGACAATATATAACACGCGAACACGACGACTGACGAGAAGATTGCTGAGCTAGAGGAAGAAATAAGAAAGAAACGATGGGTTATCTGAGGTCCGAAGAGAGCGGGAGGACCCAATAATCCTCACATCCGGTAACTTGCTGTATTTCCGGGAGGAAGAACAACAGTCTCAAATGGGTGTCGGGTTCCTTATCCGCAAGTCCCTTGTAAACGTTCTGACTTCTGATGGCTCAATATGAAGATGCCTCAAGATGGCTTTTGTGTGTACGTGACACTGACGTAGTACGTCATTTATACATTCCATTTCATATCGAATAAATGTTTATTAAAGATTTAATATAAAGTAAAGTTGTAAAAATTTGATACACTTCATAACGCAATCGTGCTATCTCGGGCAAATTTTATTGAATCCTTTTTAATATTCATTGCGTAGATACGCAACATATTATTTTGAATCCATAAGCCATCCTATTTAATCGGTCCTAAATAAATATGCATTTTGTACTACGACTAAGTATACGACTTAATGAATTACCTGGTGAGTAGCAGGGTGGCGAGGAGGTAATATCCCGAGGGGTGTACACCGCACTCGCAGTCATGGTGCGGCGTGGTTTGAGCATCCATGCCTGTGCCCAGTTTATGGTAGGCGATATAGGCGCGCGCCGGATTGCCGTGGGGAGCAATTTTCGTGGCCTTGTCTTGCGCCGGGACACACCAAAACTGCTCATCTGGTCGCCGACTGGCAACTAATCACCTATACAACAAAAAAGGGCGAATGAGTTAATTTACTCAAAATGTTATTAATACTATGCGAACTTTATGCTTCAACAATTATTTTGTAAATAATTTTCTAATACCGTGAAGATCGATAAGAAATTTAACTACTTTGTTATTATATGCTCTATGTAGTATGTTTAAATGATATACTTAAGTAAATTATATAAGTATTTTGATTTAATAAAACAAGGCTTCATTTATAATTTTGTAAATCTTTTTCAACAATATTTTGCATTGGAAAATATTCTTTTAGAATATTTTTACTTTTTACCCGTTAAAATATACCTAAACTAAAACTTTTTAATTTAAATTGTTTATTCACTATTTAATATTTAATCTTTCAAATAAACATGACGAAATATTCCTTTACAGCAATAATAAATTTGTTCTATAAGTAATAAATTACATTTTTTTAAATGTATTACTATCTCATAATTTGAAGTATACCTAATTATAAGGTTATGTATCGTCATTATTAGTAACAATTTCATTTTGAAATATATATTGTAGAAAAGGGAAAAATTGAGCAATAGTAAATATTTATCATATAAAAACATATCATAATATTATTTGCTTAAACCCGTATACATCTTATAGTGGAAGAAAATGGCACACTAAACTAATTCTACTTTATTCTCTCTATAATAGATAGTTATTTTAATGTAGTTATAATCACAATGGTGGAATAAAATAAAACCAACCAATAGTCAATAATTTTATACTTACTGGTTCACTAAACACAGTTTCGTCAGGCATAATTTTTAGTCACATTTTTATAAAATCTGCTTTTGTGCAAATGTAGTTTAATGTTATTTCGCGTAATATATCAGCAATGATGCTTTTATTCGGACAAATTCTGCGCAACAACCACAACGTACGAGCTTTGCAGACGTACTGAAATTGGGAAATTTAAACAGAATATATCTAGTGTTGCGGAGATTAGTATTGAAAAACTATCGATAAAGACAAATTAAAACTTCTGTAAATAAAAATTAAGTTTAATTAAATTAATATGTTTTCTAAATGCCCAAAATTTATTTAGTATTAAAATTTCAATAGCATTTTATCTATTATTCTATAATATATTAATTATTTCAATATTCAATTTCAATTTCAATAGCATTTTATCTATTATTCTATAATATATTAATTATTTCTATCTTCTATTAATTATTCGAAAATGATTATGAATTGTGAAATTTTGTGAAATCGTAAATAAAATCCAATTTAATACACAGTTTACTGGCAGGTGTTTGAATTTGTGAGAAGTATCTTTGTTTTCTGTTAGTATCAAAAATAATTTGAAAAAAATTACAGGGTTTCGCATAAACAAAAATAACACACAAACAGTTAGGCAAAAAGACGATTTCTAAAAATATATTTGAATTAAAACAATAACTGTTGGTAAGTTATTCCTTATACATATTTATCGATAATTTATTCAAACAAGATTCATTCATAGCACTAGTGGTCGATTGGGCGGGCGGCCGCGGCTGTGGTCGGGTGCGAGAAAAGTCGATACCTACTTCGTGTCATTACACGATGCACTCTGCACCATAAGTAATTATTTTTATTAATGTATCCACCTTTTTAGTGGCAGATATAATAATACGTATTTTACGGTTTTTTTTTGAGGTGAAACCTTCTTTAGCGAAATTGAGCGATTCTCGGTAGGGTAAAAACTTATAGATTCGCGTTACCAATTCTATGAAATCAGCCAGCAACATGCTCAGAGATAAATAATAAAATGTATACTTGCGTAGCCTATCTTATGTTTTGGTTATGAATAAACCGTATGAAAATGTACATAATAATTATTCTCCAGGGGGCCAATAGATGTAAAAATTAGATCAAATTATGAAAAGAGGTTTCCCCAAGGTTCGAGTTTTTATTTCTGCCAGAAGTCTCCACGGCTGACTACTGTTTTTTATTAAATCTACATCTTACCAGATATTTTTTAGTCCCTGTTGAATGAAGTATTTACTCTAATACTCTAATAGGTACGTTACTTACTTTTAAAGTGTTAGGCGTTATTAATAAATTTTGTTGATAAAATGTATTGAAATTGGGTATTTTCAAATGTCACTTGATATAAATAACTCTCGATAACAATTATTTTATGTATTAATACAATTGAAACGTTAATATTGTATTGTACATTTTTAAAGAGAAAACTAACTAGTTAGATATATATTTAATGGTGAAAACTTCTTTAAAATGTATTTTATTTTGGATTTATTTCATTTAATTTTTATTTAATTTTAGATGAGTTTTATTAAATTTTAAGTTTTTTTATTTTTTTTTGTACCTTACTTTTTATATTGATAAATTGAAGCGTGTTAAAACATGAATAGGTACTTGTTCTTAGGAACATATACCTAATTTAAACATAAAAAAATTGTTTCTCCAACTTTTCGAATTTTCACTTCTATCGGCAGTCCCCATGGCTGCCAAGGATAATTTATTTTATACTTCCATGGAAACATTTTATGGACTGTTTAAGTATCAAGCATCAATGGGGCCGGGGGATGTATACTTTGCTTAATTTTGATGACACGGGAATTAGAGAGCTTCAATTATGTAAGCGACATTAATATATTTCTTTTGTTCCAAAATTATGGTGATGCTATGTTATCCTGGGGATAAGAGCTTTGTTGACAATGCTGACAAGGGAGAGTGCGGCAGTTAAAAATGTCCCTTAAAGGCAGCGGGGGCTCTAGACCTTGTAGCGCCCGTGTGCAACCAATATCTTAGCGCCCTGTAGTAGGTGCACGGTCGAAATGGAATATTTACTGTAACATTTTTCTACCAAATAATATATATGCACCACCCCGTGCCCGTACGTTTTGATTTTCTGAAAATGATCGATTTGCACCGTCATTTTCAAACAAATTTGGCAGATAAAATTATAGGTAGAGCTCCAGTTGTCCCTTTCGTGTTAGTAATAGATTTCTGAAATACCTACTTTTCCGACCGCATGTCCTCATAAATTACTGTGGTGGGTTTGGGTATAAATATATCTAAGTAGGTACAGGTCTAAAGTTGAAACCAAAACTTTGATTTTGACAATACTAATGTTTTAACTTGCTCGGTTCTTAAAAGAAGGTTGGAATTTAACGAAGTCTTATAGAAAGCATAACTGAAAATGTGTTATGAAGTAAATTGCTTAATTTTATAAAATGAAGAGTATTTTAAATAATTATTGTTTTTCTGCAATTTACAGATTTACTGCTTTCACTTGGTGTGATCTGGTATGATCGTATCCTCTCATTAGTCTGTGGGTATAACTGGTGGTGTGTGTATGTGTGGTGTGGTGGGTGGGTCTGTGGGGCTGTGGGTCTGTGGGTGTCTGGCAACACACTTTTTATTTGTGCGTTTAGCTCAAAAGAGCGTGAACCCAGGGCCGTTAAATAAGTTATAAAAAAATATAGTTCTGCGATCTGCATTCAGCGTGATCACTTTTAGTAATATTTTATTTTTTTAGTAAATTATAAACCTAAATTATGAATGTAAAAGGTACAGGTCAAAATAGTTTAGTAGATGTAATATTGTCGAAGATCACAATATATTTATAAAATCGGAAACACTCATCGGAGATCTACTATATTCATCGAGCAGCGAAAAAGCTAATACTAACGTTAAGGGATTTTGGGCAACTGTCAATAAATTATGTCACATTGACAATAAACCCAAGTTTGAGAAATTGAGTAAATTTGCGAAACAAAAGCAATATCTTCCCATATCCAATGCATATATTGCAGATGCAGATATTGTGGTGTGGCCACCCCATGAATCAAAACTCAAGTCTATCAGGCTCCCCTGCTCACCTCATTGATACAATCCAACAAACTAGTGCAAATTTATTTAGTTGGTAGTTCTGGTGTTTGGTTAAGGTTTTCTGTAGTGTACTTTTTAGGATTCAATATCTGGTGACACCCACGGCTGACCGGCCCCCCTAAACTTACCTCTCTATATGCGCTGCTTCTTAAAGAACAAAGATACAACAAAGATAGAAATTATACAGTCAAAAAGTAAGACATGTCTATTATTTTTGTCACTTTCTCTACTACTATATAATTTAATATTCAAAATTGTAACGCGACTTGGACATTTTACTCTCAACGGGCGTTTAACTTTAACAGTATAAAAAAAACCGATAGAGAACGTAACAAATGACGATGTATGTTAATTTAGAAATAGAATATTGTACATTTTTAATAGGTAAGTAAAGTATTTTGCTCACGTTGTGTGACAAAAGTAGTCAAAATGTTGTATGAAATACCGTTTGTCTGATAAGTTGAAATTAGTAGATTTGTAAGATGTGTTAGTAGTTTTTGGCAATCCTTTTAGAAGATTCGTGGAAAAAAGTGGTTACCCTGCCTGCGTTTACATATTTTCGAATTTGACAACGGGCTATAGAAAAACTTGGCGGACACGCGTGCCTACGTTTGCTAAAGCAGTATTCTTACAACAACACTTTACCGCAAATTTCTTCGAATGTCTACAGAAACATCAAATGTAAGTAATATGTAGTTTAGAATCTGTTATTTTGTATACTTTCAAAACACTAAGCTATGAGTACATTCAATTGAAGACATAGCCACGATTCGTGGCTTATGTTTTTTAATGACGACCTATTTACTTTAATATTATAAAATTTCTAAGCTGTATCTGTTTATTACGTCCAAATTATGTAATTATACCGTTAACAGCGATGTTTCTGTGCGATCTGGTGGTAGTTATTGCACGTGTGTTTTTTTACTTCGCTAATTATATTTGCCGGTAAAAGAAATTAAACTCACGTTGAGTGTAAATTACTCAACTTCCGAGTGATTTATATAGAGTTTTTACCATAATATTGTATTTCAAAAATATTGACCTTTATTCTGTTTTGTCAATAATGACATTATTTTCATAAAATTACAATTTTTCTTCAGATACCAACTAAATAACTAATATGTATCAATTTGTATATTAGGTTTAGCTACAAAATGTCTGAAAAGCGTTTGGAATTAGATTCCATGTTTCCATAATTGTGAAATTACTACTAAACAAATATTTAGGAACTAGCTGTGTCGTCGCGGCTGCGCCCGCGTTTCATATATTCTTCTTTCATGTATTCTACTGCATTTAAATTGTTTTATATGGAACAAAATGAATTGAATTTTAGTACAATTTAAGTACTAACTATAATGTAAAATAATAAAGAAAATGATTTAAATTAAATAATAACCCCTTATCATAGATGGAAGACATCCCGGAAGTGTCAACATCATCTCCTGCTGAGCTTCTTGGAATTGGAAGACGTCATCTTGCAGTCCGTGATTTCAACTCTGCTGCAGAAGCACTCGCTAAAGCATGTGAATTACTGGCAAAAGAACACGGGGACACAGCCGATCCATGTGCTGAAGCTTATTTATGGTTTGTATTATTTAATATTGTTATATGTGTGATCATTGTCATTATACCCTTATATTTTTATTGTTTTCACCATAAAATAAAATGTTATTTATCAACATTCAGTAATTAATAATAAATTGATCTTTAAAATGTAATATAAAAAGTTGTATTGTTGTTAATAAAAACACAATTATAGAACTCTAATTCATATCAACAACTAAACAAAATAAACTATTATAGTCTTGTTTTTATATACTATTTGAATTATTAATTTACTATTACTTTTTTTAAATATTAATTTATGTACATTTCAATATGTTATTCATATGTCTTTTATACTAGGTACGGAAAGGCTTTATTAGGATTATCAAGAGAAGAGAGTGGTGTTCTTGGTGACGGGATGCCAGGATCCGGAAATGTAGATGATGAGGAAGAAGATAATGAAGGTATGTCTATATCTTCTTTCTATATGTGCTGCATAGTTACTATCAGTATTAACATTTTACATTATAAAATTTCAGTATAATAAGAAGTCTAGATATAGGAAAATGCTAACATTGAAAATTGATTTCAGAGCAAGAAGATGGGGAAAATGGTGAGGCAGGTCAAAATGAAGAAGCTAAGAATACCAACGATGAGATTGAGATGAATGAAGTAGAGTCTAGTACTAAGGAGCCGGAGTCTACTACCAAAGGCGATTTGCCTGGAGCTAGCGGAGATACAGAAGAAAATGCTGAGCCGGTTAGTATTATAATTTGTATACTGCTATTCTGTGAATGCCAAATGTATTAGGTTTTCAAAAAGAATGCTTTATTGACTATTAGAGTTATCTAAAATCAAATGCTGTCACATCCAATGCAGATGTTGGCGGAGAATGATTATTGTGTATTGTAAAATGTAGTGGATTTTTAAATCAAGTTCCATTTTTAACGGACTTAAAAAAAGGGGTGATGATAGCAAGCAGGTAGTACGTTCGGATTCCGCGTCAATTGACGTGGGTTCGATCCACACCTAATTTACTCCAAAATCAGCTTGAGCTGAAGGAAGACATCGTGAGAAAACCATAGAATGGTGGTAGGACATGACTGCCTAGGTAGCTATCACTCTCAAGTTTGAAAACCTGTCGCCGAATACCAATAGGTATGTTCCGGCATATCACTTGACAATCAGTACCTCTAGGCTTAGTGTGTTTACCATCCTGGACCACATCGTCACTTAACACCAGGTGAGATTGTAGTCGAAGCACTGAGCTTATGCCGGGTTAAAAAAATAAGGAGGTTTCTCAATTCAACCATGTATTATTTTAAAAGTTTTATTAGTTAATAAAAACATTCTTTTTCCACTTGACACTGGTAACATTCTGTAATTCTAATGTTGCTATTGAAACTATGAAGAACAAGATTTGTATTGGAAAGGTTTAATTAAATCCTTGTAATGTAATTAAGAAATTATTACGGATTTAGTTCACCTTTATTGCTGAACCTATGAATATTTCACTATTTTAGTTATCTACAGTAAACTAGTTATGTACCTACCATATTGTGCATATGTGTTTGGAATTATATCACTTTTTATCTATACTAATAAATAAAATTGAAGTGTCTATGTGTAATGTCAAAACATTTTTTTTTCACTTAATAGATATGAATGTGTATATTTGATAACCTATTATCAAAAATACAATATTTAAAATTTTTGTCTTTCCGTCTGTTTGTACGGGATAATCTCCGGAACGGTTGCACGGACTTTGAGGGATTTTTTTGGTAGAAACTAAAGAAGTTACGCCGCGTAACTTGGGGTACTTTTGAGTTATAATAATTAGGGTTCCGGGTGAAAATATTAAAACTCCTAAAATCCGTTACAATGCACAATTTTACGGGATCAAATCCTTGAATTTATGAGAAATATTTTTACTTTTACGCAAAAAAATTAGGGTTCCGTATATAATTAAAGTTTATCGTGGTGAAGAATACATGAAACGCGGGCGTATCCGTTATCGCACAGCTAGTTATAAAATAGACAGATAAATCTAAATGTAACCTAATTATGCTAAAAAGGTACATAAGTATAATAATGTAAAACACGTCATGTATGTGTATTGTCTTTACAGAGCACAACAAATGGCGAAGCAAACGATGATTCAGTGGTTAATATGGACAACGAAGATGATGTTGATAACTTACAGCTGGCCTGGGAAATGCTTGGTAATTGTGTTAACACACGTACGGACCGGACCGCGGACATGGTATGTCGAGCGGCCGAGATCATCAGTCGCCTAAATAGGGAGATCAAAAATAAGATATTTCAAAAAGATCGATTTTTTCAAATCGATTTACAAAGCATTGAGGTCCAAGAGATTAATCTCTATTTGTTTTCTATTTCTTTTATTTGACTTTTTATTCGTAAATAGTATTCTTCCATTGGTCGAAATTAGACTATAATCGTCATTTGTTGCAATAACTGTTTCCATTTTTTTAAATTAACGGGACTAAATGTCGTCAATAGAAACTAAAAAAAAAGAAAAGGAGAATGCCTAACCTACTAAGGGAAAATCATACTGAACTGTTTTATCTTTTCCTATTTATAGATAATCATCATATCATAGAAAACAAAAAGGACACTCTAATAATTGATACTTTATTAGTTTGAAAGATCGATGTTTTGCGAATCGATACATTGAATATAAATTCGAAACCATTTAAAAATCGATATTTTTCGGATAGGATCCTCATCTCTACTTGGGCGACTGATAACATCGGCCGTTCGCCTTACTATGTCCGCAGTCCGGTCCGTACTTTTTTTTTTTTTTTTTCAAATAAAAAACTGTTTTTCCAAAAATTTTTTTTAGTGATGTGTTATACAAATGACTAGGGAACTAAATATCGGCGATATATTAATATCAGTGCCATCACTTGTGAAAGGAATAGATTAATTATTAACATGTCTGTTTATAGATTTAGCCCGCAGTATACTGTTCCGTCGCGTGCAAGATGGCGGCGGTGTTGCCGCTCGCACTCTGCTGGCAGACGTACATCTCGCGTTGGGCGAAGTGGCCCTCGAGAGTGAGACATACGATAAAGCTGTCACTGATATGCGTCAGTATATCTATATATATATTTTTAATCAGTCACCGAATGAAAGTATTTCTAATAAAAAGAATAACCATATGTCCGTACATACATAAACGCGATGATGGTGCAGCGGGTAGAGCGGCGGGATTCCGCGTCAATCGAAGCGGGTTCGATCCCCACCTATCCGTCTCTAAAATCGGCCTCAGCTTTCTGCGAAGGAAAACATCGTGAGGAAACCACAACATGGTGGTAGGGGAATTTCTAATAATGCTCGCCTGGGTAGCTACCACCCTCAAGTTTGAAAACCTGTCGCCAAATACCGATAGGTGTGTTCCGGCAGCATCACTTGAGAACCCGTATCTAGGCTTAGTGTGTGTACCATCCTGGGACACATCGTCACTTAACATCACGTTAGATTGTGGTCAGAGTCCTAAGCCTATATCGGGTATAAAAAAAAACAACAACACAAACATACATTTTTACATAACACATGTAAATATTGTCTTATACTGCTCTTATTAGCTCTTAAATTAACTGTACAGATTAGTTTATAAATAGATTTTTTTCGAGCTGTGAATTTTAATGTAGATAAATAAATAAATAAATAAAATATTCTAATATTTGTCTTGTGGGCAAAATTTGACTTTTATAATTATTAATTTAAAAAAAAAACGTTAATTTTTTTTCATAGTAATTATAAATATTTTCAAGCAATAGTTATTCATAGTGTATTTTTTTTTGCCAACAGAAAGCTGCTTGGATCTACAGAAGGAGTTGTACCGAAGTGATGATAGGCGTATCGCTGAAACGCATTATCAAATCGGTATGCCATTTTATATAATATCACGTTAAAATCATTTTTTTTTTTTTAAATTAAATAATTTAAAATATCTATATTTGATAATAATTTCTTACAATTGAATTTGCCAAAACCAAAGAATGTACAGTAAAATATGTCTTCCGTACACACAAAAGTATAAAACTTAATATGTATAATCAAAAGCTAACGAGGCGAAATCTGTACATTACTATACGGAGCTTCAGAATTGCTGCAGAACCACATTTCGAATGTTTATAACGAAAAAATTGTCTGTCTGTTTATTAAGTTCTTCGTCAATCAAATCAAATCAAAAAGTACTAAACCGAATTCAATGAAATTTGGTAATGACATATATTGCATCCGGGGGGAGAACATAGAATGCAAACTGTTTGAATCCTAAACTGGTGAAGCCACAGGCACGGCTAGTAAGTAAATAAAATGCTAGTCATTTGATATCGTTTTGAAGAATGATAGATAACAAATAAAAAAGTTTCAAATTAAATATATAAAAAAAACTAAACAAATAGAAAAGTGGGGAAAAACTTTAGTGAATTTTTTAAACTTGTGTTATTTTTCTTTTTCGTTTTTATACTGAGTTCGGAAAAATGACTACACTTCATTTGATTTATTTCAATTTATTTGTTGTTTGTTTCTAAACTTCAAAAAACTGTACTGATTAAAAAAAAATAGTTTACCTGTAAAAACTATATTAGGCTAGACTATATTTTATTTTTTGTTTAAATACCGTGCGAAAGCGGGGCAAGTCACTAGTGTTAAATAGAGTATAGTCCAAGAATTATTACGTCCGCCTATAGATAAGAATCCATAGACAGTATATAGATATACACTTACTAATTCAGGAATTCGAAGCGTTTTCACAAGTGTATTTTGGTGATAACCCAGTCGACTACGTCACTAACATTATTCTTGGTGAATTACTATTCTCTATCACTCTTTGGACATAGACCTCCTCAAATATCTCCACAACAACCGACAGATACATTTTTTTGTTCCATTTCTATTTATTAGATAATGGCAATTTGTGTACAAACAATTTGAGCCAGTGTAGGTAAGATGTATTTTCAATCTGGTATCAGCGTTAATAAGTTCCACCAAAACTGTTCCTCATCCTGCTAGAACTATCCATGGAGCTTTATCGGCACCTCAGAATAAATGCTACGCGTTATTTTCCATAATAAATTTAACTTGTACACAATAACTAAACTTCATATCACACAAAACGCCACTTACGTTACATGATATAGAGTCAAATACACAAATTTAATGAATTAAAGAAAACAACCGCTACATGACAGACTGAGATCCCGCCAAAAACTCTTTGTTCCATTTATTCCTCCTTAAGAAAAAAGCAAAGGTACTAGTAGACCATGCAGCCAAGTCAGAAGTTAGTAACACTATCAATATGAATGGCGGTAACAAAAAAGCGGCCTTCTGTTACAACTACACCGGGAATGATTGGGACATTTCAGAATTCACGCTCCATGTCATTATATACACTACACTGCGTTATAACTACACAATATCACTTTTTTTTCTTTCTCTTTCTACCCTTTTCCCATTTTTAATTTGGGGTCGGCGCAACATGTCTTTCTCTTCTATTCCTCTCTATTTGTCATGTAAAGTAACTAAAAATAAGGACCACAGCAAGACAAACCATAATTGCGCCTAACACTCCCTCCCGTCAGTTTTTTTATAGTTCTTTAGGCCCAAGTGACGGTTAATTATTAAAGAGTTCAATTCGTTGTGAGTTCACTGATTACTAGGTTGGCGATCCCAGTATGTGGTAATCAGAAGACGCTACTCTTCATCCTCTGGGGGTGTCCTATAATTCCGGGGTAATACAGTATGGGTGGTACTATTCTTATCCGGCACAAATATAACTTTAGGTTCCTTCATTCTAGGTTTAGCCAACTCCCTAGCGTCTAACTTCGAAGAGGCCATAACGCATTTCAAGAACGCCGCCAACATCCTCGAGAGCAGGATAAAGACCCTGGAGAACCCCACATCGGTCACTGAGGACGCCATAGTCATGAAGAACACCTCAGCTGACCCGCTCTATACAGTAGAGAGTGAGATCAAGGAGCTGAAGGAACTCCTGCCCGAGATACAGGAGAAGATACAGGACATGATGGATTACAAGGCGGAGGTAAGGCCCTGCGACTGTATCGAGGATACGAGGAGAATGTTGAGAGATATGATCTTGAAGGAAAAGAACCGTTGTAATGCCCAATGTCATTCATAACTCATTTCAGGTCATTTCGGAGTCACTGCGAATTATAATAACAGTTTTTTTTTTCTTATTGCAGCTAAAAACCATATAAAATACACCCTTTAAAATGAAAATAAAAACCCCTTTGCAATTTTGTACAATCTTATCAGTTTTTTTTTTGTAATTGGCTAATTTAATTATATAAATAAAATTGCTTTGAATAGAAATTAATGGAGCTAGCTATTCAATTTTCCAATAAAAAAAAATCTAAATTAAATGCATTATTCTATTTGAAGCGTATTAATAAATTACATACTAAATATCGGTTAATATGAACACACAATTCTCAGAATATTTCATTTTAAATTATTATTTGCAAATACAGCTGTTGTGTAGTATAAAGAAAACATTGAAGAAAATTAATTGTTAGGTTATTATATAAAAAATTACAAGCTAATGGGGTTTAAATTATAGTTAAGGCTCAAAAGTTTACTTCATATTATAAAGAGGAAATATTTGTATTTTTGTATGTAACGAATAAACCTAAAAACTACTAGACCAATTTAGATTATATTTGGTATCGAGATCGTTTGGAATCCAGGGAGTGACATAGGTTAGTTTTTACTCTGAAAATCCCGCACTAACTACGCGGGTAAAACCGCGGAGAGCAGCTAGTTGGTTACATTAATACAAACTTCAGAGTTTATTATATAGGCTGAAGTTGATAAGAATGAATAAATTTTATATCACTCAATTATTATACAATTTATACTATATATATAAATTATAATCTTTAAAGAAATCTCGCAGTGATTCCAAGAAATACCTCTGAGTATGTTAAGTTTTTTCTGTGAAATTCTAAAAAAACTTTAGTTACACTGACTAATTAGTCATCAATTTCTGGCAGCTAAATGATCTTACTGTTTCATATAATATTTTAATTTTATAAACTTGCATTTATTGGTGACATTTTACATAATATCGCTTGGTTATATTAGTTCTGAAATGTCACAAAACTCCTTAAAAAGTTCTAAAAAAAAGGCCATGATTTTATTATTAAATATGTATTTAATTAGTCTCAATTATCAACATGTTTGAAATTTGCATTTTGAGCCAATATTTTTAGCATTTATATAATTATAATTGAAATATAAATTAATATGACCAAACATTTTATCGTGATAGCGAGGTAAAAAACGCTCAAAAGTAGAAAATAGGTAAAAAAAAAATTAAGATAAGAAATACCCAATATGAAATCTCGCCGAAATTTGTGATATTTTTTATAAATTATTATGAATCGACTGTTTTTAATCAGTATTATTTTGATCGATAATCGACGAATGTGACGTGTGTGTGCCTTACTAAAAAATAAAATAAAAAAATGCAAGGTGTAATCTTAGATTATGATAAAACATTATTATATTATTATTCAATAGTAATGTAATCTCAATATGCATTTAGAGTTTGTAAGTTTTTATTTTTAATATTACCAAATGTATAATGACAATGGTAATAATGTATTCGATTCCAATTCATAAAATTTGATTCCAATTAACCTCATTCATAATCATAAAGTATTTGCTAAACAGTTAAAACCTTTTTAGATCTGAGTTGATTATATTCCTTATTTGAACTGACTTATTGAAATCGTGTAAAAACAGATACAGTAGTTTATTTCATATTGAGACAGTTTTTGAATAATGAAACATGTTAAATTTGTAATTAACAAAATACAGTGAAGATAGACTTTTCGAATTTTGATGATTATAATATTAATTAATGTATTGTGTTAGTTATAAGCGCATTTATACCACGAGGCCATTTTTGTATTCAATTTTGTACTTATTTTGAAGAATAAATTTTTTTCAAGAAAAATCAATAAATGTTTTATTTCAGCGAATGTATTTACCTCATACATTAATGGCCATGTGGTTTAAATGTCGCTTTAGTGTTCTATTGGCATGGCCATTAATGTTTTATAGTAAAAACGTTTGAAAATTGGTTTAGGAGGAATTACTTTGGCAGTTGTTTTGCAGAAAGACTATTATCTAAACAAATGAACCATGAGTAGGTTGAAGAGCTAGTGCGTAAATGCATTCCCCTCGTTAAAAAAAAGGGATAGGGTCTGGTTCTATGTTTATATAGACTAGAGACGACATTATGCTGGCAAACTTTATTTTCAAATTACTGGAACTTAATACCAGAACGACAGACATTGCACATCTGATCTGGAGATTGTGAATCGATAACCTGGCAATATTTCAAATGTTTAACCCTGTAGTACTTAGTTAATATTATTCATTGTCGCTCTTGAATCCGAACCGGATGGATTTTGTTCGACATTTCTGTTCGTCAGAACTAGGGTTGCCACCTTTTTTTGTGCAAATAAAGTACATAGTTATTAAAGGTAGATCATAAAAAGTACATTATGTCAAGATAAAGTATGATTTGTTTTACTTTATTATTATTTAGCTTTTAACTATCATTACCAAACTTTCTTTCGTTTCGCCTTTTGCTATATAACAGAAACTCTTTAAAACTCTTCGTGAATGCCGAGATGGCTGAAATTAATCCTAGAGAAAAAATATTTTCGCATATTTTATTGTACTCATAAAGTGCAATGACCCGAAATAACGTACAATACTTTAGAATAAAGTACGGGTGGCAACCCTAGTCAGAACAGTTTTCTGGTTATGTTTTGTTTGTCTTTTTACCAAAAATGTTAGTTATGGAGTGGTCTAATAATAGCTGAATTTTATCGACTATTTATAAAAACTTGAAAAAATTTCTTAGTAAACTAAGCCGTGGGTCATCTTGGAATAATATTTTTTCCACCATCGTTTCTTTTTTTTCCTTTATTTCTAGCAGCATGGAATAGTGTACTAATAAGCAGCTGTGGAAATTACCTGATTAACCGTTTTCCTGCGTTATTGTCTCGGTGTAAAATAAATATTCCTGGCATAGAGGCAGGATACGCATATCTCAATTTGTGGCATATCACAATGTCTGACGACACTAATGACAAGCTTATGTAACATTACAAGTTAATATTTCCAATACAATAATCAATAATCAAAGTATATTCCACAAAATGCTTCCAAAATTAAATAATCCATACAGTCGAATAACGAAAGTATGAATCGAATAAAAAACATGAGTCATAAATCCCGTCAAAAATACTCCTACTTGCCGTGCTGTGTTCTTTTCCCAGATTTTTTTTTTCCAATTAATTTATTCCCAAGGCAAAAGTACTAGGTCATGCAGCCAAGTCCAACGATTAAAACACTTTTCATACAACGCTCTAAGAATATGGATCTCTATTGTTAAAAATCTTCCGAAAAAGCACGGTTGAGAGATCACACAATTTATTCTCGGGGTTATTATTTTCAATGCACTTCATTTGTGCACCATATCCAAACTATATCACGTAAGATGCCACGAAAATTACATAATATAGATTAAACACTGCAAGTTAATGATTTCAAAATACGGATTACTACATAACAAATAATTTTGAAACGATGATGGCGCAGTTGATATTGACCCGCCTATCCAAATAAAAATCAGGCTGAGCTTTCGGTGAGAGAAAACATCGTGAGAAAACCATAGCATAGTGGTAGGGAATTTTCTAATAATCCCCGCTTCGGTAGTTACCAGTCTCAAAATTGAAAACCTGTCACTAAATACCATTATGTGCTTTCCGACAGCATCACTTTAAAAACAAGTACCTGTTGGCCTGGTCTTGTCATCATAACCTAACATCGGACGTGATTGTAGTCAAAGCAAGCATACAGTGTAAAAAAACAAAATCGCGCCAATCATTTCTTTTTTGGTTCCATTTATTCCTTTTTAAAGAAAGGGCAAAGGCACTAGTAGAACATGCAGCCAAGTCAGACGTTAGGAACACTATCAATAAATGGGGGTAACAAAATGGCGACCATCTTTTACATCCTCAACGGGAATGATTGAGACATTTCAGAATTCACGCTTCGTGTCATTATTTTCACTTCACTAAACTTGTGCATCATAACAAGACTATATCAAGTAAAATGCCACCAAAATTACATAATATATAGTCAAATACTGCAAGATAATAAAGTAAAAATAAGGACGAGAACATGACAAACCAAAATCGCGACAAGCACCCCGCAAAATTCCACTTGGAAAAAATCCAACCATTCCCATATAACCTTTATATGTCAATCGTTTACAGACTATAAAACGTGTCCGCGAGACTCTGTGCCCGTCGAACGGTGAGAGTTCATCATTAAATGGCGCTGGTCCTAGCACTTCGGCACAAAAACCTGCAGCATCCGACATTTCTCATTTAATTAAGAGAAAGCGGAAATCCAGCGAAACCGAAGCGGAAGCTTCGCCGGCGAAACGAGTCAACACGTGAACAATTGTAATGCGGTATGTGATTATTTGTAATAATAATAATAAATAAATTGATTAAATGATTAATTGTAAGATGATTTGTAGAAGAAACTCATGAATGTACCTAATAAATAAATGTGTAAGTTAAAAGATTATTTTTTTGGCTGTTTGTTCTAAAGTGTCTTTCGTCATCTTTACTCGGTTAAAAATAGTAATGATGTCATGAGGATTTTTTTTGTTGATAACGTTTGCCGATACGTTTTTGAGTTATGATCGATAATTAATATTTCTGTTACAACAGTTATTAAAATCAAATCCAATTTTTTTTTTAAATCATGGCATTTCCAATCATTTATATAGTTATTTAAAAAAAAAACACGAACATTATTATAAACTATAGATAAGTTATTTTAATAGTATAAATGTAATAAGTATCAAACTGTTATTAATATATATATTTGAAACTTCGTTGAACAATATAAGACAATCAAGCATCAAATAATATTGTAGTAGTTATTTGATGTCGCTCTACTTAAGTATAATACATTATCTGTTATCCCCTTGAGCACCTTCCTGGTGTTTACGCCAGCTTTCCATTGTTTTCCTATTGTCTTTCTATTGTTTCATTTTAATGGGTACTCGAAACATTAATGTGTATTAAAATTGATTTAAATATTATCATTAAGTTAGTAATATTTCATTGAAATTATCATTCGGTAATCAATTTAGTATTTTCCTTTTTCACTTCAGATTTTGGCATTAATTTTCAGCCTAACATATCCATTCATTGAAAACAATTTCATCCCAGAATCAAGGATTATTTACAGCATTATTTTGTTACTACTTATTATTTCAACGATATTATATATAACATATCTAAATGCCCCCGACTTAATTACTTTAATCTTTTGTTTTGTGTTTTTTTTTTTTTACAATCTAACGGCGTTGACTTATAGCATGGACAGCTTCATTGCGCTTTAACTTAAGTTATTAAATTTATTTTCGAAAATTTACTATAAGATATATATAGTTACGAACAATAAGTAATATATTAAATTTACTAACTTTCACATATTGTAAAACAGACTCAATTTAAACCTCTAAAATACAACAAGGAATATTGAAACTACGAAATAATTATAACAACAAAAAAAAAAATTGCTACTATATAGTATACCTGGACAAGAAAATTACATATGTGTACTTTTAACCTGGAATCGTAACTTTTATTTATTACATTGTGATTTGGTAAGAGACAGACTGAAATTTTTAATCAATAAGACGATCATTCTTGTAGAATAAATCAGTAATAATATAGTATTTAGGAAAATAGTATTTAACGTTGATAATCTTCGAAATACGCGAAAGTACTTTTTCTTATCCATCAATTATTTTGTAGACTTAAGTTCTTCTTTTTCGTGTTTCTGATCTGATAACTATATTGAAAGTCTATATCCACCTGGCTAGCTAGATACCTCACAACACCAAGTCTGAAATATATCGCTAAGCACTTATAAGTGTATCACTTGATAGCCAGTATCTTTAGACTTGTCTTTGGCCAAATCAATACTTAAAGACAAGTGAGAGAATAATCAAGCGATAAACTTTTAATACGATGGGAAAATATAAGACTCATATTAAAAAAACTTCGTCACTATTTTAGTAAGATAAATAAATTAACATTAGTAAACGAAAGCTTTCTTTTACTAAGTATAAAAAATAATTAAAATTTATATTATAATTTTCCATAGTAATTGATCTATTATTAGTCAAAATATTAATATATAATATCTGACATTTCGAACGCTTGACATTCTCTGCTTATAAAGTATTGTAATGATAAAATAACGAAAGGAAGCAATAAATTTAAATTTAATTTCACATAAAAACTTTAATAATATAAGCTTTATGTAATTGCTTATTTATTTCATGAATATATTATGTAACGTACATTACAATAAATTGCATCTTTTCGAGATAAAAATCTACGTTTAAGAAGATTACAGCATAGAATAATATACGATTAAGTAATTTTTATGTTTTAGTTTTATCGTATATGTAATTAAAATAATATTAATTTGTTTAGTTTTTTTTTTACGTGTTTGGTTTAATAAATTTATTCATAAAAAACATATGGTTAATTGTGTCGTGTTTTATTGATCCCGAACATAGAGATTAACTGTATAAAGAGGATAAAGTTCACTGGATATTTTAGAATATATTTCCAAAAAAACTATTTTGTACTACGTAAATAGTTAATATTTTGCATACTGTGGTTTCATTAACTAGGTATTTACTTTTCTACATCTTTGAAAATATTACATTTTTCAACTCGGCTCACTTCATTCCGTAAACGCCTGCTGATTCATACCGTAACCTTTGCGTTTACTTTTTCGGAGGGTTTTTGAACTGTTATTTATTGCTTATAGCTGGACATTTTTTTCAACTTTTACCTCCTCATGAAACGTTATTCCTTACCTTTATTCCATGATACCGAAAAAGGTTTGGTTGCATTAGCTACCTATTTCAACGAATAGGTTTTATTTTTTGAACGTGTCAAAATTATTTATGATTTTACCAATTGACTATTACAAGATCGTTTCAATAATCTAAAACCGATATTGTTCAGAAACTATTTTGAAATTCTAGTGCAAGTGTAAATAATTTGAAGTAATCAGTTAATATGGCGAACGTAGTTGTTACACCAAATTTAGCAAAACATATGACTTTTTCGAAATCAACTTTTCCGATGATCGGGGCTTTGGTAGATTTTATACAAACAAGTATCCAGTATCTGCGACGTAAGGAGTTCGTACAAGCTGAGAAACTACACGCTAAGTCTTCGAGAGCAACGTTATCAGCTACATTCATGGCAGCCGTAGGCTTCGTATTGGGCTTAGTTTGTAACGTTAAATTCGAAGTTGTTAAGTTTGACGAGGTACAGTTGCCGAATGATTTGCATTTCATGATCATGAGTAAAGACGATAAGCTTTATATAGATGATATCGATGTGTCGCGTAAGTACCTATTTTTATTAATCTCATACGTAGGTACTTAAGGATCTTTCATTAATCACGTGATGTTTTTTTTATTAGCTTTTTCCCATTGACCTTCACCATGATGATACGTGGTGAGGTTTGTAGACTTGAAAAAAAAATTTTTTATGGAAAATATAAAAAATATATATATATATCAGAATATTATCACCCCTTGAGCACTAACCTGGCGTTTACGCCATCACTCCATTGTTTTCTATTGTCTCATTTTTATGGGTAATCAATTTATTAAACACAGGTATAATCTAATTTAATTGTAGATTTAGACTTCATGCGTTCAACGAAAAAGTAAATACGCGTGTTTCCGGACACCTTCCACCCTTTCGAGCCTCACGTGATTAATGCATGATTCCTTAATGACTGCAAGTTTTACGAAATGATCAATGACTTATATATACTTACGTTATTGTTATATAATATTGTGCAATCAATATTCAATATACGTACATTGCTCGAAAGTTGGTTTGATTTACGAGTATACTGTGTTTTTGACAACAAACTTTGTAAAAAAATTATTTGGGAAACAAACAGTACATTACGCTTAAAACTAAATACATCATATATTACATTTTCATATTCCAACAAAGTTTCCACGTATTACTAAAACATACGAGCCAACGTGTACTATACAAATACTAATTTCGCAATAAAAATTGTTTAAAAAAAAGTTTTAAGCACACACACTACAATGAAAAAATAGTCCGACTATCAATTTACAAACAGCGAGCCAGTTAAATATTAAATAATTACTTTTGCAATCCAATATTAACAATGTCACTCTTAGTTTGAATTAGTTTTTGAAATGTGATAAGAGAGTGATTAAACATATCAATTTCATTAAAACATAAATAATGTGAATAACATGCTCTATGTAAAAATTCGCAATAAAATTTGTTTTGGAAAATGCCACATTAACAAAATTAGTGACAGATTTTGAGACATGAAGGTAGTATTGGAAAAACATTACACCACTAAACAATGACAGCGTCAATGGACACGGGTTCGAGCCCACCTATCGAACTCTAAAAAATCAGCCTGAACTTAGGTCGAAGGAAACATCGTGAGGAAACCATATAGCATGGTAGTAGGGCATTTTCTAATATTGCCCGCTTGGGCATCTATCTCCCTCAAGTTTTAAAACCTGTCACCAAATACCAATAGGTGTGTTCCGGCAACATCACTTGAGAACCAGTACCTTAGGCTTAGTGTGTTTATCGTTATATATTTTTGTTCGTTTTGACCGAAAGGGCCATGACGGCTTTACAAAACTTTTGGGAAAAGTATTTTCGGCGCTAAGCCGGTCTACCGTGGTAACTAGCGCAAGGCCATCAAAGTGGGCCCTGGTTATACCAGCAATGTTTTACGTATTTTTATATCTCCTTTCCTCTCGGGGCTTGTTCAAATATTACGTAAGCATTAATACGGGAGGGGTGCTTTGCTTATTTTTGATGACATGCGGCGAGAGGGTGTCTGAATAGTGATCACGTAAGCAATGTTTACTTATCTTCGTTTTTTTGGTCAACATTATGTCAATGCTTATGTAATTATGGAGGGGGGTGGGGTAAGAGCTTTGCTTACTATTGCTTAGAAAAGGGGATAGGTAAAACTGACCAAAATTTTGCTAACGTCAACGGTATCATGGCATTGATTAAACCATTTATTATTTAAATGAAGTAAAGATATGTTCAAATTAAGTCTGGTGTTTTTTCAGAGGTCATGTGCTGTATAGAAGCTTCTGATGTTTTTGTTATAATTATTAGCTGTTTACTCATATGGAATTCTTCCAATGTGGTAGGTAAACTTTATTTATTCAAGCAATTATTATACAGAATTATTACAAAATTAAATTATTATACAAAAACAAACTATCAATATATTAACAGAATTGCAGATGAACCTACGTAATACAGTAAACGAACGTTCTAGAAAACACATATGTAAATAAATTTAATATGAAATAAAAAAAAAAAACATTTTTGGCAATAAAAATAATAATTTATTCACTAAAACACACTTGTTTAAATTTTAACTACCGCTTTACCTTTATTTTCACCAGCTAACATACCTACAAACGCGTCGTAGACATTATCGAACCCTTCGGTAATGTGTTCTTTAATTTTTATTTTACCACTGAGAATCCAGTTTGTAAGATTTGCAAACGCTTCTGGCCATCGATCCTCCCATTTACCTGCTATGAAGCCTTCTATATGCAACTGCTTGAACACCAACGCCGGTTGGAGGATACTCGCTTTCGGTTGGTTTTTTGGGTCTTCATTGTACACGCTAATACTGCCACACACCGAAACTCTCCCGAATAAAGTCATCTGATTTATAATCGTGCTGCTTATTTCTCCACCCACGTTGTCGAAGTAGCAGTCTACACCATTGGGTGCGGCTTCTTTCAAAGCGGTATGAACATCTACAGTTTTATAGTTAAAGGCATTATCATATCCCAACTCTTGCTTCAACCATTGAACTTTGTCGTCAGAACCAACGAAGCCGATTACTCTACATCCCTTGATTTTAGCTATTTGCCCAACGATGGAACCCACAGCACCTGCAGCGCCTGTAACAACTACCACTGTTTCTCCAGGCTTAGGTTTGCAGATCTCCAAAAAACCGAAATATGCAGTCGCTCCTGGCATACCCACTGCACCTACGCCGAGAGATGTTGAAAGACCTTTTAGATTTGGCAATTTGTAAATTTGCACATCATTGTTTACATTGTCACCAGTGTTATTTGTATCTTTGACATAATAATCGCACCAACCTTGGTGAGAGACAACTCTAGTGCCCACAGGAAATCGTGGATTCTTAGAGTCTTCAACCACACCTATTTGGTAGCCGAATTGATCGTACGGAGGTGAGTTTATTGAGTTGTACGCACGTAGATATGGATCCACACTAATCCATTCGACTTTTACGAGTATCTCTCCGTTTCGTATTGGTGGTAACTCATATTCAACTATTTCAAAGTCCTCTCGTTTCGGTACTCCTTCGAAATATTTTTTGACGACATATTTCCTTGCCCTCACCATGTTGCTTTTATCCTGACTCGAGGAAGACTTGATTCAGTACTGGCACAATAAATAATTTTAATATGTATATATCTACACAGAAATTTAGTTATCGTTTTCAATCGATATGTAATCTAGGCCTTGATATATGTTCTCTCAACAAGCTCCAAATATATGTTCTCTAATCTCTTATCCTTCACCTATTAAACTCTAAAAGCATTATCAACGTTTTGTTGATTAGATTAGGTTAATACCTATTTCAATTACACGTGTTAAGTGTAATTATTAGTATTGCAAAGATGAATAAAATTGAACTTGACCTATAATGGGATTTACGGTTTTGTTTTAATTTAAAAGATATTCATGCACTTACACCTGGAATAACTACATATTAAAACATAGAATTCTCAATAAACCTGCGTGATGGTATTTGACATTTTTATCGGATATTTCTTGAACTAGATACATCCAATCTAGATACTATCACCATCTCCTTATCCCATTTTTATTTGGGTCGAGGTAACATGTCTTCTTCCTCTTCCATTTCTTTTTATTTGAATCATCTACACAGTCACTCCCTTTCTAAGCGTAATATTAAATTTCATTCATCTTTTCTTTGGTCTAAACACTCATAAACTTTATATTTTGTTACGTATCGTCTAGATAAAAATAAAAGTAAATTGATGACACATTTGTATGTAGATCACTAAAACGAACGAAGGTTATTTGAATTTAATTACAGCACGTTTGTATTAATTTACACCAGTATTTGTACAATTTGTTTAATTTTTATCATCATTTATCGCCGTTTACCCTATTGGCTTTTACATATTTTGCGTACTCATTATCGTTATTATCAATAAAGAAATTCAAACACATAATGATATGTCAAATAAGCAACCAAAGTACGTTTTACATATTATTTTGTAATAAACACGTTTTAATTCACAGGTAAAAATTACGGACCTTATTAATCAGACCTCTTTCTAGTCTTAGCAGTTAACATACGACTATCTATAATATCGTCTGATATCATGACACTGTGTGGTCAAACGACAGCCAAGGAATAAGTAAAAAATGCAGATGTAGTTAATTTAACTTTCTCCGTTAAACTTAGAATAGTTCTAGATTTATAAATTTACAGTTTTGCTACCTTTAGCAGTTTGGCAACTAATTATTCGGTCACGTTCAAGGCAACTAGGTTGTTATTATCACGATAATGCTAATGACGTCACCATCTGACATTGGTTCTCTAGCGTGCATATAATACTATATTTCTCCAATACTTATTTCAGTTATTAATATAAATTATACTCACTATACATATTTTCATAATATGTTTATTTTGGGATGTATACAATTTCAGTTAAAAAAGAGAATTATAAATATACAAAAAAATATTTTATTCAAATTTTGTTTTACAGTTTGATGACAGCTTTACCGTAGTTCTCTCCCGCCAACATCCCTACAAAGCCATCGTAAATCTTGTCAAAACCTTCAGTAACGTGTTCATTAGCCTTTAGCTTACCACTCTTGATCCAATTGATGAGTTCAGCGAAGGCAGTGGACCACTGTTCTCCCCAACGCCACACAATGAAACCCTCGACTTTCAATTGTTTGAAAAGTATCGCCGGTTGCACGATTGTTACCTTCGGAAGTTTTGTTGGGTCCTCATTGTATGAGCTTATGGAACCGCATATAGATACCCTTCCGAAATCATTCATTTGGTTCATAATCAAAGTGCTGATTTCACCACCGACATTGTCGAAGTAACAATCCACACCTTTAGGTGCGGCTTCCTTAAGAGCTGCGGTCACGTCTACGCTCTTATAATTGAAAGCCTTGTCGAAACCAAGTTCTCCTTCCAGCCATTTAACTTTATCATCCGATCCCGTGAAACCGATAACCCTGCAACCTTTGATTTTCGCAATTTGCCCCACAAGAGAACCCACAGCACCTGCTGCACCCGTAACAACCACTGTTTCGCCTGGTTTAGGTTTGCAAACTTCAAGGAATCCGAAGTAAGCGGTAGCTCCCGGCATACCCACAGCACCGACTCCTAACGATATCGGTAAGCCTTTTAAATCGGGTAACTTGTAAATCTTTTGTCCAGGAATCCCGGGCTCCTTTGTATTTACGATGGTATAGTCTTGCCATCCTTTGTGCGTGACGACTCGAGTGCCGACCGGATATTCTGCATCCTTAGAATCCTCAACGATTCCAACTTGATAACTGAACTGATCATAAGGCACTTTATTGCTCTTGTTATAAGCGCGTTGATACGGATCTACACTAATCCATTCCGCTTTGACAAGTATCTCATTATTTTGAAGTGGTGGGAGTTCGTGTACTTCTATTTCGAAGTCATCTCGTTTAGGAGTACCGTCGAAATATTTTTTCACAACGTACTTGCGTGCTCTCACCATGGTGTCCGCGGTTGAACTGTCAATTGCAGAGGCAAGACGTGACTTATTATAACAAATAAGATAGATAGATACATAACACACATCGAAAAATCAATGTCTAGTCATTATGAAATGTGAAGGTGCGCGTTCTTTAGGGGGGTTTAGGCGTTGTCATCTCAATGACGTACACTATTTAACCTACTATACTGATATGGAAGTGTGTTGATTAGATTGAAGAAGAAAAAAGCGCCGCATAGAAACTGGTTTTACTTGACATGTGTAGAGTCTACGCAAACTCTTAAAATATGTTATCAATTGAAAACACAATATAGTATCGTCATTTTTAATCTCGCATAATTATAAAAATATAAATAAACATTAGCACAGAAATAACATAACTTTGTTTCGACTATTATGTAATCGAACGTTATGAGTTTTTATAATATTGTTTTATGATATTAATACGAGTATTTTGAAGAGAATATGCCTATTTTATGAATAATACTCGTAAAAAAATACAAATAACAAAATATATTATAAGTGAATGTAAGTAATCATGAACAAACTATTTAGTATCAAGCGTAAAAATTTGATAAACGCAATATTTAGGTATAAGTAGTCTTTGGTAATAAGTGAGTTTCTTTAATTATATCTCTCTGATAAAACATACAAATTACCAAACTACCTTTACGTACTTGATATGAAAAAGTTTCCGTGATTACTATCTTACATTTAACATAATATATTTTTCTTTTAATAATTTGTAATTAATTAAGTCTTTTAGAAAAATAGCCAGAACATTAAGGATTAAAGAAGCTATGATGACTTTGTATGAGGAATAATGGATCAATGGAAGTGGTGGTTATGATACCGCATACTTTGGCTTCAATTCACCAATCTTACCTATCTATACATATAATAAAACTCTAACTTGGCCAAATCTCTACATGAAATATTTTTTGAGAATAATAATCGGGATGGACTTTGTTATCGATATAGATGAAAAAGATATTTTATTTGGAATTTTTCTCTGCCTGTCAGCTGGTCTACAGGTCACCAACTCCATAGAACCGCTTCAATTGCGCAGGGAAATTGCATCTCTAAGCGTATTTGACCACTTAAATCATGGCGAGTGTTCTGAAGAGCTCTTTGTGAACTGATCCCCTCCTGTCCATTCCACAACAGAACCACACGGGCGGAATTTCAGTGACACGGTTTCACGGCGACACCCCATAACTTCAAGAACCAAAAAGCTTGCTGACTCTTACTTTTGTCGCATTGTGAGGTTATGGAACCGTCTTTCTATCAGCGGGTTTCCTTTTTAGTATGATATTGGGTCCTACAAAAGAGGCGTGAAGAGGTACTTAAGCAGGCCAGCATGACAGCGTTGACTTGCAGTGAATTCTGTTCAGTGTCAGTTGCCGCTGTTTTGGATTGTACTGCGCTTAACATCAGGACCAGGTGCAGTCACTTTGCTGCGCAAGATTTTAAAAAAAAGACGCCAAAAATATTTTATTTAGTATTTTTATCTGTCTGTCTGTCTTTACGCGTATCATCCCGAAAGTACTTAACCAATTTTAACGAAACTTGACACAGTTATAGCTAATATTATAAAGTAACATCTAGAATACTTTTTGTCCCATAAAACGCAAGGGGGTTATCGTTTATTATACTTTTTTTGTTAATGAGTAATATCGGGAACGGCTGGACAGATTTTTTGGTAGAGATAACTTAAGTTACTCCGCGTAACTTAGGTTACTTTTTAATTTTCGAAAATTATTAGTCTCACTTTATAAAATTAAATGTCATAAAAATTTGAACAAAATCCGATTCAATGCATAATTTTACTGGCAGGTAAATGCAATATATAATATACACATATGATTCTTTATTACATATTACTAGCTGAGTGCGCGCGACTCCGCCCGCGTTGTATATATTGCATTTGCATTGCGTTGTTGTAAGGAGCCCTCGCAAATTTACTTCACCCAAAATCAAATTATAGTCTTGCCCCGCCACTGGTCGCCAAGGACCTATTGATCTGTTCCGACAGCATCACTTGAGAAACAGGGTCTTTAGGCTTATTGTGTTTATCATCCTAGATCATATAATACATACAACGACGCCTTTCTCCCGTAAGGGTAGACATAGGATATACTCTCATCCTTCCATCTGCTACGATCCTGGCACACGTCTTTCACTTCTTCTACTTTTATAAGCGCTTTCATACATGCACTTCAGTTAGAGGTAATTTTGACCGAGGCCTTTAGAACGTCATCGATCTGGTAGAGATACGTTCTCCTAGGACGGCCATTACAGGCTTGCGCAGTCAACCTGGCCTTGTAAATTTGTTTCCTTAATTTTCTATCATTCATCATCTCCACGTGTCCAAATTAATGAAGTATCCCTTTCTCTATCTTTGTCACTACATCGTCTACCACACCACAATATTCCCTTATTACATTATTCCTTTCTTTATCTATCATTTCATCATCTATATTTCTCATCTCTACTGCTTTATTTCTTGTTTTCATGCTTTATCTGTCAGACTCAACACTCACTGTCTAGACCATATCATCATTTAACTAACATCAGGTGAGACTCAAGGTGAGATGAGGTGAGCATATATATCATTGAAAAAAAGACTACGTTTTAAAAATTATTTATTGTTTCAGCGATCGCCTCTAAGCGAGTATATGTTTTTACCATGGCTCGGAGCAACGCTTCGAGGTATATTACTGCGACAAGCACCAACCGCAGGAGCACTACTCTACACAATGGCGGTTATCAACGGGACAGTTAATCCGCTGTTTCTGACATCTTTCTTCCTTTTGTTCCGTTAGTTTGTTTTTAATTAGCCTGTATAATGTTTTCTATTTCATAATCATTTATTAAAGTTTAAAAAAATTCAATTTACTTTTAAATAGTTGAATTAATATAAATTACAAGGACGTTTTGTGTGATGTTCATTTAATGACCTTAATTTGTGCTATGTCATGTTTGTTCTCTAATTTTGTGCTATTATTTTATTGACTAGGCCTTGAACACCATCTTACAAAACTTTCAATCCAGTCGGAATAAACGGGCGAGTGTTCTGCCATTGATTTTAGTCACACTGAAAATCTCGAGATAATTAAATAGGTTCAAGAGTGGTATATAAATTAAATTGACTTCAAACACTGTAATCATTAAAAGGAATTTTGAATTATTATATTATTAAGAATCTGAAGTTTATTATTTTAGCCTCTACTTCTCCGAACATAATTAGGACCTTTTTCAGTCTTTATTTATTCTCTAAGGACGCACTTATTTATTAACAATTTATCAGACTCCAGGTTACTTTAATTGATTGCTATTAATGAATCTTTTTTTATACCACGAAGGTGGTAAAAAGGTATATAATCTCCCTTGTAGTATATGGACGCCTGTGAAGTTAGAGCTTAGGTTCTCAACGTGGGTGTTAACGTCCTTTCAGGGGCGGTTGAGATCCGGAAAAAAATAGGGGGCATTGAGATATCACAGAGGGAGCGTGGACAGATTAAAAATATAGTCTAAAAAAGTAAAAAAACTAATATGGCGAATTCTATCAAATTTTTTTTTCTCAAAGTGGGAGGTGACAAAATAAGGTGCAGAAACTGTGCATTGGAGGCACCAAATGCCCGTTGTTAATTCTGTAAACACTCTTTCATCTCACTTTTGAAGATTCGCATACTACATTTCGAAATCTAAATCTATTATTCTTTACAGTGCTTGAAGCATGTATGTGGTTAGAGATAACTAGACTAGTTCGTTCTCGCTGGGAGCGGAGGGACCACATTATTAGTACTCATGACGCAGAACGTGTGGTGGAAACCCTCTGGAGCAATGATGACGTTCATAGTGTTGAAGTCAGGAATTATGTTTATTAAAGTCATGCTCATGAAAGTCAAACACACAGAGTATTTTGCAGTTATTACAGTATAATTTCAAATTTTCTGTTACCACTGCTTAATTAAATTTAAAAAACGCAAGTAATAAAATGTACTGTGTTCATTTATTATAAAGTTGTACAAAACTAAATAAATAAAAAAGAGTCACTATATTGATACAATAATATATTCTTAAATAATGAATAAAAACAAAACCAATCGCATAAAAATAATAATCTATTTGAATTTCTGAAAAATAGAAATATTACTATTTACTATTAATTTAATTCCGTTGTTATAATCAGTACTTAAATATTAATTGTTGTTACTAAATATTCTAGAACGTATACACCAGTTTTTTTTTAAATAATTGAAAACTTTCAACAAAACAATTTTATAATGTCTTATTTAATAAATTTATTTTATATACATATTTAAACACATCGAATATATTTAATTTTTTGCTGTAATAAGAGTTTAAACTTTAACCACTGCTTTTCCGTAATTATCTCCAGCCAACATACCAACGAACGCGTCAAACAGTTTATCAAAGCCCTCGGTAACATGTTCTCTGACTTTTATTTTGTCCGCTTTTATCCATGTTACCATATCGAGGAAAGCCTTTGACCAGTCGGGCCATCTCCACACCAAGAAACCTTGTATTTTTAATTGCTTGGATACTAAACTCGGCTGCAATATTGACGCTTTGGGCAGTTTGCTTGGATCTTCATTGTAAGAACTTATACTGCCACACAGACCGATACTCTACCGGATAAATTCATTTGATTTATAATAACACTACTTAATTCTCCACCTACATTGTCAAAATAGCAATCGACGCCATTGGGTGCAGCTTTTTTCAGCGCCGAGTACACATCTGCAGTTTTGTAGTTTATTGCTTTGTCGAAACCCAATTCCTGTTCTAACCATTTAACTTTGTCATCGGAACCAACAAAGCCGATGACTTTACAACCCTTCAGTTTGGCTATTTGCCCCACAAGGGACCCAACCGCTCCGGCGGCACCTGTCACTACAACTGTTTCATCCGCTTTCGGTTGGCAAATTTCTAAAAATCCAAAGTAAGCAGTCGCTCCTGGCAAACCCACGGCACCTACTCCAAGCGATTCGGACAAACCTTGTAATTCCGGTAACTTGTAAACTCTTTCTTGGATACTCTTGTTAAGTAATTCTTTTGGATTGAAAACGTAATGGTCACACCAACCCTTGTGAGAGACTACTTTCGTTCCGACAGAATATTGCGAATCTTTCGATTCTTGCACTACTCCAACCTGAAAGCTGAATTGATCGTATGGTACTTTCTGTCGTGGATTATAAGCTCGTAAGTAAGGGTCGACGCTGATCCATTCCGCTTTCACGAGTACTTCGCCATCTTTTATCGGTGGTATTTCGTATTCTACTAATTCGTAGTCTTCTCGCTTTGGTGAACCTTTGAAATGGTTTTTCACGACATATTTCCTTGCTCGGACCATTTTAACGACGGGATTGTTTAAAATATTGATGTTATAATTTATATTAAGGCGACCTGAAAAAGTAGGTACATATTAGTAATCGCAGTGGTTTCCGCAGTTCATGGTTACTATCCATTATGGACCGACTAAGGATAAATATTATCAGCAAAATTTTCCACCTATTTACGATTTTGAAACTATGGAAATATCAATTCATTGATAAATCGTTATTGAAAAATAGTATTGATTTTTAACAATCATATTTAATTTTTAAATTATACGACATTATCTATCTTTGTTGATAAGATAATATTTTGTGATTATTAAAAATAACTATGATAGCGCTGATATAACAGTAGCACGAAGACAACGTTGAAACATTTCATTTTTTTAAACTTCTTTGAGATATTCTCAGTGGCGAAGCTCTGACGACTCTTGTAAATAATCTGACATCAGGAATCAATTGCAATACTAATCACACAAACAGGCTTCTAGTTTAATCCACAAGTGGTCGAAAATGACCTGCTTCGAGAAAAGGATGGTACGGCCGTGCCGCTTTTACTGCCGTTTTCCCAGATTTATTATTAAAAAAAAAAATTACAATTTTAATTTATCAAATGTTATAAAAATTATGCCTATGGTTATATTACCATAGGTGAGACGGAGGTTGGAGGAAGTGTCTCTTACACTTTCCTTACTTTTCCTGACAAGGGCAAGGCAAAATCTGCTTACGTAATGTTTACGGTGCCTTGGAGTTTACTTTATTGATTACTTTTTTGATTAATTACCGGATAATATCTTTACATTTATGGGTCTGATAATTAGTTTTAGTAAAATTATGTTTCAATTTAATTCAATAGTAATCAAGAAATCTAGGTAAAGTCTCGGTAATTATCTATACTCTATACAAATAAATAAAAAATTAAGTTTTTTTTTACACGGTATAGGCTTAGAGCTTTGACCACAATCTCACCTGATGCTAAGTGACGATATGGTCCAGCATGGTAAACACACTAAGGTACTTGTTCTTAAGTAATACTGTCGTAATACACCTATTGGTATTAGGCGACAGGTTTTCAAACTTGAGGGTAGTAGCTACCCATGCGGGTATCATTAGAAAATGCCCTACCACCATGCTATGGTTTCCTCACGATGTTTTCCTTCACCGAAAGCTCAGGCCGATTTTAGAGTCGGATAGCTGGGGATCGAACCCGCGTAGATTGACGCGGAATCCGGCCACATTACCCGCTACGCCATAATCGCTTTAACAGTGTCGGTTTGTTATAAAATTAATAACTTTTAACTAGTTACATAAGAATACACACAAACACAATTTTTAAAATTTTTGTCTGTCGTTTGTTCCGGCGAATATCCGGAATGGCTGGACCCATTTAAAGGGACTTTTTGGTAGATAGCTGAAGTTGCTCCGCGTAACTTAGGCTACTTTTATTTTCGAAAATAAATAGGGTTCCGCGTAAAAAAACTAAAAGTCGTGAAATTATTTAAAAAAAACGATTCAATGGACAGCACCATCAAAACACTATTTTCTAATGATTATTAAAAAAAAACTATATTACGCAATAAAGAATTTATAAAACGCGGTGCCGCGGGCATATTTACTATAATAAAAATCAACATTGAACTATCTAATTAACCTCTGTTTACTTTACAAATTCATCCATCCATTCAACCATAAGACGTACACTGCTGGACATAGGTCTGCATCAATAAGGGGGGAATTGCCGTAATCGTCACGGTTGGCAAGCTGGTTGGCGCTCTCAGTCACGCGTTTGTGGTACCTACTTGCAGGATGCTGTTGCCTATCTGGTTTATATCCCTTAGTCGCCTTTTACGACACCTAAGGAAAGACATGGAGTGATACTATTCTTAGCCGGCACCACACGACATACCGTGACATACATAAAAATTCATACCGTTATCATTATATGTCTATTATTAAAGGTGACCATATATTTTTCTAGTTCTATGTTTTTGTACAAAAATCACTTTGAATGTCAAATTTTGTTTTTAGTTGTTAACCTTCAACATATAATTAAATTATTGTACGGGGAATTTGAAGTGGTTAATGACTCACAATTAAAATGGAATGTTCTCGAAAATGCCTAATCATGTACTTAAAAAATATTCATTATAAATTCATAATATATTATTGATTGAAATATAAATATGTCTTTGCAGTTAACTAATTAAAAATAATATGAATCTAAAAAAAAATGGGAGAGACTTTATTAAACAGTTATAAAGTGTCACACGACAGTTAGAGTTAATTTATTTATAATAACAAGTAATTAATAATAAAACCTTATCGATATAATAAATTATGTATATCTGCATTAGAATATTAATATATTACTTTATATGGATTACAACACACACACATAGCAAATAAACTGTCGTTTTAAATTATAATTAACACACTGGTAGCTAAAAGTTACGTTGTTTCGAAAAGCTGAATAAATGGAATGAAATTAACATAATATTGGACAATGTCTGCTACATTCAAAAATATGACATTTAAATAATTAATACTTCCTTCTTTTATTATTAACGATTAGATTTACCTATTTATTCGTTTATTAATATTTTGTCTATACAGTCGGAAACATTATTTAAAAAATATTTTTATCTATTTACAATGTTTCTACAACCATAAAATCTACTCCTGTTCAGTTATATAATTATTTATTTCAATCGTATATATTTAAACATATTTATTTCAATGCAACATACCAAAAAAATAATTGATATTTTTGTTAATAAAACATTTGATAAAGTCTGTTTGGGCACGACTGCAGCCTATAAAACGGTTGAACAAACTGATTGTATTGAATTAGATAAGGAATTAGTTTAGGATTAAAATACTTTTTACGCTCTCAAAGTCAGGTACGGCCGGTATCCGTCATTGAAGTATATGTACCTACAGGTATCCGTATACGATATACGATAACAAACAATATAATTATGTTGGTATTACGTGGAATAATACAAGGTTATAAAAAACATGACTTGCGGTTTAGTAGGGCGCGTAGTACCGGCGCGATGTTTCTATTATTATAATATTATAGACAGATTTCATGTCTCATTTTGTTTTTTTTTTACAAGTAAAATTCGATATGATGAAATCTAACAAATGCGACAAATGATGTTTGTTTTGTTCGATAGTTGGCTTAGCTAATAGTTAGTTTATTTATTATCACGCTACGAGGTCAGAGCTGACTTTACCCAAACTAACTCGCTCTGTTGTTAAATTTATGCATTAAAGTCGATGTAAACAATTTTTTTTTATTTAGTCCCCTTACATCTCAGACTTAATCAGAGTTTTGTTTACTTTATGTAAACAATTTAAAATATGCACTGCAAAAGTATGCAAGTAAAAATTATGTAAAAATATGAAATACGGCAATCGACCAATCATAAATAATCAAGTTCAGGGTCAGAATAACGTAATAGTAAAAAAGGAATACCACCAATTAAGACATGTCAGTATCGTAGAGAAAAGAAATTTCAACTCTGCGGTGACCATAACCACACAGGTTAGTCCAAACTAGTATCTAATGAGTATATAATCCCAATATAACGGTGTGTATATTAAACTATAAATAATTGTAAATATGATTGAAAAATCAGAAAAGTAATCACATTAAACAATTACGTTTTTTTTTCTAGTTACACAATGATTGGAGCATATTCTGAGTGTTCATATTTTATTATTTGTAAAACAAATTTGTGCTGTTGTCCTCCAAGTAATTTCTGCTGAATCATTGCTTCAAAAACTAGTCATAGCCAGGAATAGGATAATATCCGTCTCATCCACAATTACTGCAGTATGAAAAGGGTGTTAGGCAGATTAATTCCTACACTGATAATTAATACATCTTTAAACTAAAATACTGTTGGTGGAATGTACCCGAAATGTGGGGGCTAGAAGTTGTTTGTTTTTGGCCTTAGGGTTATGTTTTTTAGATATAGGCATGTTCCATGGTGTACTAGCAGAACCGATGTCCGATTCTGCTAGTATGCTATGGAACTTTATTATTACAAGTAGTAAGTTAAGACATAATTTAATTTAGTTGTTTATTTATTTTTATTATTATTGTTATTTTTTAAGTTATATTGGGTATGCTCCGATAGGGCTGGCATACACTAATGTGTAAAACGATAAAATTTCACTTGCGTACTTTTTTTGCACATGGGGTGTATGAACATCTTTGAATTAAACAAGATACTTTTGAATTTAGTTTAAACAAAATAAATAATTAAAAACACGGCAAACCCAGAAATAATCAATATCTGTTTACGCTCAATTACCTATGGTTTTCTCGGTAGATGACGTAATCGTCATCTACCACAATTCCTATAGTGCAGGATGTGCAGCACACACGGGCCCAGGGTTTTACGGGGCGCCTAGCGACAAACATGCGTCGCTCCGGGCGCCAATGCTGTCAAAAGGCGACAGGATATTGATGAGACACGGGCGCTACAACGAGCTATTGTATTTGCAATTTTGTTAAATGAGAAAAATCAATTATTTAGTTACAAATAGATACATATATTTGAACATTTATAAGGAAAGTATCAAGTACAATCATTACTATAGGACTATTATGAGTAACATCTTTTACGTTTTGCTATAAAATTACGTCTTGGTGTGATATTTTTGTGAATATCATCAGTAATATTACGTTTAAGTGAACAGCAGTAATCAGCCATCATATTTACATTACATCGGACCTTGGTACCTTATTTCCGCAGTTTTGATGTCTTAGTGGAACCTTTCTCCCTGTTCTTCACTAAAATCACCAAGAAAATCAGGAGAAAAAAAATCCACATGTGGATCTAAAAAGTACAGTTTTATGCTCATATTACATCCCAATTTTTTTTACTTATCCAAAAGTTAGCCACAATATTTTATAGTCATGGTGTTTGAAATTTTCTAAAAAATTGTTGTCAACTTCTATGAATGCCAGCCAAGCTTCTAATTCAATAGTATTCATTGCTGGATCAAACTTTTCATCTGTTATTAAAGATCTAATTTATGGACCATCAAATACTCCTTTTATTTTTGCTTACCAAAAGGATTGTATTTTACGATTTGTCCATTGCCTTAATTGTTCAATAAAAATAGTACAAACTAATTATGGAGTCCAAGATTTTAATTCATCTACGCATTTTCCACAAAACTTTTTGATTCTGCTTTGAGTTCATAAAGTTTCCACGAATGAAACATATTGCATCCACGCTATTTTGACAGTTTTTTGAAGTCACTCTGTTTCTTTTAATCTTTTCAATCACAAATCATTAATAAGTAAAACTTAAACAATTTTATTTAAATAAACACTAATTTCAGCAAAGAACCTGTAAACAATTTAAATTTAGAAGTTATTGAAATAGCTTATTCTCATCTAGCATGTCGCGAATGGGTGTATCCCTGTTGCAACTAATATATTTTCTTACGAGAGGTCGCACAATTCAAGAATAGAGCCCCAAAACTTAATAATTTATTTTCATTAAATACAAAAAATAATATTTTTTTTTTTACTTAAAACCTGACGTGATACGATAAGATTAGGCCTAATTTCGTATTCAGAATCAAAATCGGTAGAAAAAAAAAAAAACGTGTTGGCCGATATTATGTACATTTTCATATAGTTTATTCATAATCAAAACATACGATAGACTGTACATTTTATTATTTATCTCTGAACGACAGCACTTAAACGCCATCTTATACTTGATATAGTGAAGCATATAGACGGTTGACGTCATATCATTGGTAACGCAAATCTTAAGTTTTTCCTCAACGCCGCAAAAGAAGTTTTAACTTCAATAAAAAGAAAATATACTTAGGAAATAAAGGAGATTTCAATTGTCAGGTATATCAGTTAGTAAGTAAATTATAAACATTATCAAATGCTCTAAATTTCTATATCGTCATATAAATTTCCGTTCCTCCTTTAATGACACTATTATATAATTAGACGATTGATTTTGCTGTCCGATTTACCACAGTTGCGACTATGGTAATTGAAATTTCTATCGTCTAATGGGACTACAAACATTGCTTCTCGCTGCATGATAACATTTAGATTTTACGTCAATCAACCTATCTTAAATTACTCAAAACGGGACATCGATTTGGCCTATGATCCTTTTCGTATCTTCTTTTTGTTGGAGAACCTTTTCGTAGAAAACTACGACTGGCTTTGACATAACGCCTAGAGGGCGTGAGCAGATTCAAAATATAGTCTAAAAAAGGTAAAATAATTAAGATGGGGAAAACTCTAGAAAAAAATATGCTCAAAGTGGGCGCTGGACAAAATAAAGTTGAGAAACTGTAAATTAAAGGCACGAAATGCCTCCATTAATAACTGCATAAAAACTCTTTCACCTCTCTTTTGAAGATTCTCATACTATATTTCGGAGCCCAAATATCATTATCCTTTAGTGCTTGACGCATGTATGTGGTAGGAGATAAGAAGGCTAATTTGTTCTCGTCGAAAGCGGAAGGACCGCATTATTAATGCTCATGACGTAGAACGTGGGGCAGAAACCCTTTGGAGCATTGATGACGTCCATAGCGTTCAAGTCAGGAATTATGAGCATTAAATTCTATCATAGACATGGAAGTCAAGCATTCTGTGTTATTCCAGTTAAATTTCAAATGTTCTATTACCACTGCTTAATTATATTTGAAAGCCCAACTAATAAAATCGATTGTATTCATTTATTATTAATCCTATAATGAAAAGTGGTACAAAATTAAATAAATAATAAACAATCACTCTATTGATATTTAAAAATAAATTCTTAAATAATGATTAAAAGCAAATCCAATAACTTAAAAACTATAATCTATTTAAATTGCTTAAAAATATGAATAGTATTATTTACGATTAATTCCATTGTGAAAATCTGTAATTAAATTTTCAGTTCAGTTTCAGTTTCAAAATATTATAGAAAGTATTCGCCGGTTTTTTTTTTTAAATAATTTAAAAACTTTCATCGACAAAACAATTTTGTCGAACCACTAAATAAATCTTAACGTTTATGTCTTATTTAGTAAATAATTTTTTGTCATGCACATATTTAAACAAATCGAATATATTCTATATATTGCTGTAATAAGTAGTTTAAACTTTAACCACTGCTTTTCCGCAATTATCTCCAGCCAACATACCAACGAATGCGTCAAACAGTTTGTCAAAACCCTCAGTAACATGTTCTCTGATTTTTATTTTGCCCGACTTGATCCAAGTTACCATATCAAGGAAAGCTTTCGACCAATCCGACCATGACCACACTAAGAAACCTTGTATTTTTAATTGCTTGGATACTAAACTCGGCTGTAAAATAGATGCTTTGGGCAGTTCACTTGGATCTTCATTGTAAGAACTTATACTGCCACAGACCGATACTCTACCAGATAAATTCATTTGATTTATAATCACACTGCTTAATTCACCACCTACATTGTCAAAATAGCAGTCGACGCCATTGGGTGCAGCTTTTTTCAGTGCCGAGTACACATCTGCAGTTTTGTAGTTTATTGCTTTGTCGAACCCCAATTCCTGTTCCAACCACTTGACTTTGTCATCGGAACCAACAAAGCCGATGACTTTACAACCTTTCAGTTTGGCTATTTGTCCCACAAGGGATCCCACCGCTCCAGCGGCACCTGTCACTACAACTGTTTCACCAGCTTTCGGTTGGCAAATTTCTAAAAATCCAAAGTAAGCAGTTGCTCCTGGCATACCCACGGCACCTACTCCGAGTGATTCGGACAAACCTTGCAATTCCGGTAACTTGTAAACTGTTTCTCTGATGTTCTTTTCGAGTAATTCTTTTGAATTGAAGACGTAATGGTCACACCAACCCTTATGAGAGACTACTTTTGTTCCGACAGGGTATTCTGAATCTTTCGATTCCTGTACTACACCAACTTGAAAGCTGAATTGATCGTATGGCACATTCTGTCGTGGATTATGAGCTCGTAAGTAAGGGTCAACACTGATCCATTCTGCTTTCACGAGTACTTCGCCATCTTTTATCGGTGGTATATCGTATTCTACTATTTCGTAGTCTTCTCGCTTTGGTAGACCTTTAAAATAGTTTTTTACGACGTATTTCCTTGCTCGTACCATTTTAACGACGTGATTGTTTAAAATACTGATGTTATAATTTGCGTTTTATACTAAGGCTATCTGGAAATAAAAAAGGTACATATTAGTAATCGAAGATCTAATTTATACATTTCAATATATGCAGTGGTTTCCGTAGTTCATGGTTACTATGCTTTGCAAGATGGTTCGACTCATGTCAAGGTTGCCAGCACAAAATATTATCAGTAAAATTATCATCTTTACATTTTTGGAACTTTGAAAAGATCAATTTATTTTTCTCTATTTTTTTAATCAATTTTCTCACAAGACATGCCAGTTATATCGTAACTTATAATTAAATACAATGTAAAATATACAAAATAATCATAATAAGAATACCTGCAAGTTTTCCATAAATTACGAACAATATTTAAAAGAACTACACAGCATTCTAGTAGTATTGATTAAATTATATTTGAAAAAAAAAAAAAACGAGTATTGAATTGAAATAATACTAAAAAAACTTGTATCTATATTTACTATATTAATAATATACATATTATATTTTTTGTTGTTATCTTGAACTCTTTAATCAACTCTGTTTACTCTAAAAATCCATAATAATATGATCAATGTTATTATTACGACCATCTTTTTCTAGTTCTGTGTTTTTTTGTACAAAATCCACTATGAATGTCAAATTTTGTTTTTAGTTGTTCAACTTGTTAATATGTCGTTTACCCATAAAAATTAGATATTAGGAAGACAATAGAAAAACAATGGAAAGCTGGCGTAAACGCCAAAATACAACTTACCAAGATAAATAAGTGATACGATAATTTTTTGTCAATCGAATATTTAAGAGACTCTATGTTCGCACGTCTGCAGCCTCTAAACCGGTTCAACAAACTGATTGTTTTGAATTAGGTACGGGAGTAGAACTTTGAGTTTAGAGATTAAAATATAGTTTTACACTCAATGTCAGGTATAGCTGGTATCCGTAGACCGTATGAATTAAGTATGCGATAGTCGATAGGAAACAATATCATTATGTTGGTGGATACGTGGATGATACAAGGTTATAAAAGCGTGACTAGCATTTTTGCACGGTGTACCATCGTGATGTTTCATGTATTATTACAATAAGATACACAGTTTTCATGTGTCATTTTGTTTTTTATATTACACATAAAATGATATGACGAAATCGAACAACTGCGATAAATGAGTTTGCTCGTTTCATACACAGCTACTCGAATGTTTGTTATCACGCTTCAAGGTTATTTTATCAATTTTGTTAAATGTTCACGTAGGTGGTTAAAATGTAAGAAAACAAAATAAATGTAAATAAAAAAAGAAAATATGACTTACTTCAGGTAGTAGGTACTTATAGAGGTACCCATAAATTACTTCACACGAATTTTATTAAATTTGAAGCTCCTTTGTCCTTCCTACGTCGGTTTTTGAGACTACCTACTATATTAAAAATACGTTATAAATTTAAATAATAGATACAAGTTAATTAATGATGAAGTCATAATTAAAAATACGTTATAAATTTAAATAATAGATACAAGTTAATTAATGATGAAGCCATAAAGATAAATAAAATTTAGATCATTCCATTCTACTGTATATTTGTGACATGTGTGTGTACACATGTGTAATTATTGTGAGTTATAGTCTTTATAACAAATTTTAAATTTTATCTACATGACCGGCATTTTGTAGATCTTCATGTGTTTTTATCATAAACATATTTAAAACATATTTTGCTACTTTTCTCTTTTTTTTAACCGACTTCAAAAAGGTTCTCATTTAATTCGTCTATTTTTTTGTATGTCTGTTACGCGATTTCTACTTCAATTTTGGACCGATTTGTAATGATGTAAATGAAGGATATATTGAAGTAAGTAGAAGTATATTAATAAAGTAATTATTTATCTTTTTTTTATAGTATACTCTTTTAGGTATTAGTGGGTTCAAATATATAGTCCAAAGGACACGCCGATTGCGGCGGCGAGCTATGACCGACTCCAGTAGAGGACTGACCACGAATCAACTTCGCGGCGTTGCGGGTTCAATGCATATGTTTAGAGGCGGAAGTTAGGCACATGAGGAAAACGAGTGCCCTCGCGGATACTACTTACAACTTACATAAAATAACTACTAGACGCAATATACAATTATTATATGTTGTATAATTTTTATTTTTGTATGTACAAGCATAGAGTACAAGTATTCATTTAAAAACAAAATTACATATTATGCAATAAAATAAAATTTATTAGAATTGTATTTTACACTTTGACGACAGCTTTACCGTAGTTCTCTCCCGCCAACATTCCTACAAAGGCATCGTAAACCTTGTCAAAGCCTTCAGTAATGTGTTCATTAACTTTTAGTTTTCCGTTCTTGATCAAATCGACGAGTTCAACAAATGCGGCATCCCATTGTTCTTCCCAGCGTCGCACAATAAAACCTTCGACTTTCAATTGCCTGAAAATTATTGCAGGTTGTAAGATTGTTGCCTTTGGAAGTTTTGTTGGGTCATCGTTGTAGGAGCTTATGGAGCCGCACTGTGAAACTCTTCCGAAGAGATTCATCTGGTGTATGATCAAAGAGCTAATTTCACCTCCAACGTTATCGAAGTAGCAGTCCACGCCGTTAGGTGCGGCTTCCTTTAGAGCCGCGGTTACGTTTACGGTTTTGTAATTAAAAACTTTGTCGAAGCCAAGTTCTTGTTCTAACCATCGCACTTTGTCATCAGAGCCAGCGAAACCAATAACCCGGCAGCCTTTGATTTTTGCGATTTGGCCCACTATAGAACCCACAGCTCCCGCAGCACCCGTAACAACCACCGTTTCACCTGGTTTAGGTTTGCAAATCTCAAGAAATCCGAAATATGCGGTAGCTCCCGGCATACCCACGGCACCGACTGCCAATGATGTCGGTAAACCTTTTAAATCTGGTATCTTATACATTTTTTCTCCTGGGCTTGGTTTCTTCATATTTACGATGGTATAGTCTCGCCATCCTTTGTGTGTAACAATTCGAGTACCGACCGGATGATCGGGATCTTTTGATTCTTCTACAATTCCCACTTGATAACTAAACTGATCATAAGGCGGCTTGAAATTTCTGTTATACGCACGTAGATATGGGTCTACGCTGATCCATTCCGCTTTAATAAGTATCTCTCCGTCTTTAAGCGGTGGTAGTTCCTGTGCTTCTATTTCGAAGTCATCTCGTTTAGGGGTACCGTCGAAATATTTTTTAACGATGTACTTACGTGCTCTCACCATGATGTCTGCAGTTGAACTGTAGAGCCTAGAGCGTAACACGCTACATTACAACATATAAAATTCAACAAGTGATGATGTCAGTATGTTATATTATGGTTCGTGTAGATCAGAGACGTCGAATAGCACCGAGTTTATGCGCATTCATTCGCCCACCGTAAATTATAATTAAATAGAGTTGCTTTATAATAACCATCTCATGTATCCATATTTCTTAGTGATTCCACTATTGTTCCACTCAATGTTTATATACCATTAGTTTGTCGTTAATTAGTTTTAGCTTAAGAAAAAATCAATTTAGCGTAAAGATATGGTTTAAAAATTTATTGTAAAAGTAGGATAAAAAAACATATCGTGATAAGTTTTATCTCGAAATGCATGAGTTGCGCTGAGTGTGGAACAACAAAATCGACAATTTCGTCTATATATTGTACTGAATCTTGTCAATATTTATCATAGACTAGGATAGACAAGACCAACAATGTTAGTTAAAACACATTATAAAAAACGAGTTGTAAATGTTAGCGTGAAATAGAGTTGTCGTAACTATTCATAATTGTTTTATCGATGGTTTTTTGACCGGACAGGTTCAGACCCACTTTTTACTACGAGAAGAGAATTATTTCAAAATCTGTATCTGTAAATAGAACTGGAAACTAAATTTAAATATTTAATACAGTTTTGCTATTATTAAATACATATTACAACTCAGTAGTTTCCTAAATCATATTTATGTATGTAGGAATGAAAGGAACGTAAGACTGAGTGAAAGAATGCAATGTGAGCGAATGGATGATGGAAATAAGAGAATAAAAAAAAAGGAAGATCGTAAATGGCGAACCGGGAAATGTGTCGGGAAAATTTGTAAAGAAAAGAATAAAAGATTTAATTAGGAAGTATTGTGTCTAATCACTACCGATATCCTACAATTTTGGGGGCTCGTCCGGGATACGAAAGAAGAAAAGTACGAAATATACGACGGAAAAAATTAAATAAAAAAAATAGCAGCTTATTAAGACGAAGATGCCAAAGAACAGACAACCCGATGCCGAAGCATATGTCGAGCAAGAGGTAACGGCACGGAGTGGAGGTATGCTACACCTTACAGAGGGGTTGGTCCCGAAGTTCACTGGTCAGGATAAGACGTATCCGGCCACTAGGTGGGCTGAAGACGTCGAGGACAACGCTGAGGTGTTTGCATGGACTCCAGTGCAGCAATTATTGATGGCGCGGCGGTCATTATCTGGTACGGCGGCACTCTGGCTACGGTCTGAAAGGACGTATAAGACCTGGACAGAATTAAAAGCTGGTGTTCTGAAAGAATTTCCCGACACAGTTGATATTAAAACGATCCATGAACTCATGAGTGCGCGGACGAAAAAAAAATGATGAGTCATGCTTGGACTACCTACTCGTTATGAAGGAGTTAGGAAAGAGAGGGAAGATGCCGGATTATGTAGCGATAAAATACATAATTGAAGGAATACAGGATAAACCGATTAATAAAATGATGTTATACGGCGTTACGACGTATTCGGACCTGAAAGAAAAAATTAAGATCTATGAGGAAATTCTAGAAAAGTCATGTGGTCAACAAACGCAGCATCAGGAAGTGAAGAATAGTCGACTGAGAACATTTGTGAACGCTAGGAAAAAATGCTATAATTGTGGTGGAAATAATCATGTGTCGAGTGAGTGTCCACATAAACAAAAAGGGTTTAGATGTTTCCGTTGCAATCAATTTGGCCATATTTCATCGCAATGTGAGTCATCATCGCCATCTATGGAGGCAACAAGTAAACCTTTTGATAATGTCAGATATTTTCATTCAAACAAAAATGGCGATTCAACTAGACAAGTTCAGTGCGTTCAGAAGGAACGGATGAATGAAATTGCAACGAATCAAATTGACGAATCTAACCATATTGTTATGTCGATAACAAATGAGGATCATGGGCATAAATCAAACTTCACAGCGATCGAACATGTTGAGAAGAACAAGAGTGACCGAGTAACCGAGTTGTCTAGTAAGATGGCGCTACCAGCAACCGGTATGAATGTAAACAAACTGAACGAATGTCAAAAACCAATGAAAAAAATTATTTTGTTTAATAAAAGTGTTAGTGCATTGATCGATTCAGGTAGTGACATTAATTTAATAACGTTTGATTGCTACAAATCATTAAATGCACCAGAGTATGTGCGAAACATTATATATTTGACGGGACTTGGTTCGACGCGAGTACATTCGTTAGGTTACTTTACTACGAATATTATTGTTGATGGTCAATCTTATCAAAATGTTGTATTTTATATTGTACCTAAAGATGTTATGCCGTTCTCACTGATTTTAGGACAAGAGTTTTTAAAGGAGGTAACGATCGTTATGGAGGGCAGTCGTGTATTATTGTTGAAGTCTAGCGAAAATTGGTATCGTGATTTCATGTGTGCTGTGTGTGTGTTTCCGATATTATAGGTTACGTTGGTGATAAAGCATTGCAAGGAGAGGTGATGCAGCTAGTCAAATCATATCGACCGAATAAGACGTGTGACGCTCCAATCCAACTACGTATTACGCTAAAAGACGACATCCCTGTGGCTCAGCGACCACGACGGCTGGCCCTAGCGGAACAAAAAGAAGTTGAAAGTCAGGTGAAACAGTGGCTACATGACGGTATAATTAGGGTAAGTTTTTCGGAGTATGCTAGTCCCTTAGTTCTTGTAAAAAAAAGAAAGATAGCAGTACCAGAATCTGTGTGGATTATAGACAGATAAACAAGAAGATGATTAAGGATGAATACCCATTACCTGTCATTGAAGATCATATTGACCACTTATCAAAGACGAAAGTGTTTAGTACATTAGATTTGAAGAATGGATATTTTCACCTACCTGTACATGAGGATTCAATAAAGTACACTGCTTTTGTAACCCACAAAGGACAATATGAATTTCTTAGGGCTCCATTTGTATTGTCAGTTTGTCAAAAGGTGTTTACTAGATTTATAAATGCTATTTTTAGAGATTTACTGGAAAATGGTTATGTTTTAGTTTTTATCGATGATCTCATAATACTTTCAGAAAATGAGCTTCAGGCTATGGAACGCCTAAAGATAGTGCTTGAGCGAGCATCTCAATATGGACTAGAAATCAACTGGAAAAAATCACAGTTAATTCATCGAAGAGTGGAGTACCTTGGGCATGTCATAGAAAATGGTACAGTGAGACCATCACCGGATAAAAAACGGATGCGGTGGTAAGGTTTCCTCAACCTACTAATGTAAAGCAGGTACAAGCATTTGTAGGATTAACTTCCTACTTCAGGAAATTTATTCAAAACTTTGCACTAATTGCAAGACCTTTAACTGAGTTGTTGAAAAAGGATACGGATTTTTGTCTTTGAGACACCTCAACAAGCAGCATTTCAGGAGTTAAAGATGACGCTGGCAAGCACACCAGTATTAAAAATATTTGACCCACAGTTGTATACAGAATTGCACACAGACGCATCTATGTTGGCATTGGCAGCCATACTACTTCAAAGATCCACAGAAGATGGTCAGTTACATCCAGTATATTACATGAGTAAAAAGACGAGTGATACTGAGAAGAAATACACTAGTTATGAATTAGAAGCTTTGGCGATCATAGAAAGTGTGAAAAAATTTAGAAAATATTTATATGGTATTAAATTTAAAATTGTTACGGATTGTCAAGCATTCGAAATGACTCTCAGAAAGAAGGATCTGACGACACGTGTTGCGCGATGGGCTCTGGTATTGCAAGAATATGAATATGAGGTGGAGCACCGCACCGGATCACAGATGCGGCATGTGGATGCTTTGAGCAGATCACCCTATATTGGAGTAGTCACAAGAAAACTCCATGATAAAATAAAGAAAGCCCAAGAGCAAGACGCTGGATTAATGGCTATTCGCGAGATTTTAAGAGAAAAAACCATACCTCGACTATAGTATACAAAATGAAGTACTCTATAATGGATTACAGTTGGTTATACCCTGTAGTATGGAGCAGGATATAATAAGAAAGGTACATGAAAAAGGTCATTTTGCTAAGAAGAAAATGATTGAGATGATTAAAAAGGATTACCATATAAGAGATGTAGGCCGGAAAATTGACGAATTCTTGGTCACATGCATTCCCTGCCTTTTGGCTACAAAGAAAAGTGGGAAACAAGAAGGTTTTCTTCACTGTATAGACAAGGGAGATATTCCACTGCATACAATCCACTGTGATCATGTTGGACCACTGACGGAAACTAAAAAGCAATACAATTATATTTTAACCTTGGTCGATGCTTTCACAAAGTTTGTATGGGTGTTCCCCACAAAAAGTACGACAGCTAAAGAAACTCTTGATAAACTGAGATTGCACCAGCAGACGTATGGTAACCCGTTTCGAATTATAACAGATCGTGGAGCTGCATTCACGAGTAATGATTTTAAAGAGTATTGTCAGACAGAGGAAATTCAACACATAACAGTTACAACAGGCGTACCGCGTGGAAACGGTCAGGTCGAACGTATTCACCGTGTTATTATCGCTGTACTAACGAAGCTTTGCATTGAAGAACCTGGATTATGGTATAAACATGTACCACGATTGCAGCTGGTACTTAACAGCACCTACCAAAGAAGTATAGACACAACGCCGTTCGAGCTGATGCATGGTACTAAAATGCGGACTAAAGATGACCTAAAGATTTATGAACTTTTGCTACAAGAAGGTCGCGACGCGTATGTTGATAATAGAGAAAATCTACGACAATCTGCGCGAATGCAGATAATGAAAATTCAAGAAGAGAATCGGATTACTTATAATAAGAAACGTAAAGAGAGTATGCGCTATCAAGTTGGAGATAAAGTCGCTATTTTGAGAACTCAATATGGTACTTGTTTAAAGCTGAAACCTAAGTTTTTGGGGCCATATAGAGTTATCAGGATCAAAGGAAAGGATCGTTATGATGTAGAGAAGCTGAGCAATTCATCAGAGGGGCCAGCGCGCACGTCAACATCAGCTGATAATATGAAACCGTGGCCTCAAGATTGGTGAATTCCACGTCGTACGTGGTAAGTTTTATATGTCTGTATTCGAACAGTTTTTGCCGCTGCTCACGACTTCCTCAGTAAGGACGTTACCTTTCTTTTTGTAAATTTTAGAATGTTAGATTTTGTTTTTAACTTGCCTGAGGCCAGGCAAGACCACAGGATAGCCGAATGTAGGAATGAAAGGAACGTAAGACTGAGTGAAAGAATGCAATGTGAGCGAATGGATGATGGAAATAAGAGAATAAAAAAAAAAGGAAGATCGTAAATGGCGAACCGGGAAATGTGTCGGGAAAATTTGTAAAGAAAAGAATAAAAGATTTAATTAGGAAGTATTGTGTCTAATCACTACCGATATCCTACATGTATACTGCAGAGGTTTAATGACTTATCTTAATATTTACTCGTACACTAAGATTCTATCAAACTTATTATCGACTATCGATGTTCATGATTGCATCATTTTGTAAAACACTAGCGTAAACATATTATTTTATATTTGCAACCAAACATCTTCAACTCTATATAAATCAGTAAAATTCTACATGAAAAAAAAACAAATTAAATGAAATGAGTTTTTCGATTAATCCTCTAATTAAAACTGTTTTAATTATCTGTGAAATTGTTACATGTTGTAACTTTATTCAATTAACAAGACAACTATGGTGTCAACAAATAGTTAATATATAATTGTACAATTTCTCCCTAAAAATATTGAATAATTTCAATACAATTACTCCAACAGAATAGATGATGGGACGCGATGGGATCTTACTCTTATAAAATATGACACAATTTGTTGGTCTTTTGAGCATAACGAAAACATTCTATGTTTATGATATTGCTCGCCGTTTCAATTGCTTAGAGCAAAGTTGCTTTACTTCGTCGATTTGCATAAATACATAGACTCTTTGAAGTGTAATTATGGATAACAGACTAGATTATATTTTAGATCACTTTTTTTTTAAAGGTTAGAATTGTTAAAAATACAGTTGCAATCATTTTAAAATGTAATGTTAAAATTACTTAATACTACTTACCCAAATATCGAGATATAAACTACTTTGGTACGTACAAATTGACTAAATAATCCTTAAGACTGTATAGTGTTGTCAAGATGTGTATTGTATGTGTCTGTAAACTACCCCGGGTGCACGTAGACTTTGATGATGCGGTTAATATTTTTTTTAATGAAATAAGGGGCAATTACCCAGCAGATCACTTGATGGTAAGTAACCACCGTGGTCCATGGACACCCATAACACTAGAGGAATCACAGGTACGTTGCCGGCCTTTAAGGAATGAGTAGGCTCTCTTCTTGAAGGTTTCTAAGTCGACGCAAGTTTGTTCCACAAAATGGTTGTGCGAGACAAAAAATTCCGCGAAACGCACCGTCGTGGATCGCCATTCATCCAGATGGTGAGGGTGGAATTTGAGTTTATGGCGCGTTGTACGGTGCTGGAATCCAGCAGCAGGTAGCCAAACAATTCCTCGGAGCACTCCCCATGGTAAGTTTTATATAAAATACATAGAGATCCGACGTCTCTTCCCAACGCCAGTGGATCAAGCCGATCGGAAAGAACTTGGTTATTGGCAATTCGAGACGCTCTGTGTTGGATGTGGCCGAATGGAAAAAGCTGGTACTGGGGTGCCCCTGCCCAGAAATGAGAACAGTATTCCATATGAGGTTGAACCTGAGCTTTGAGCTTTGCAGATGCATCTATGCACTTGCCCAGGCGCACGTAGACCACCTGAAAGGTCAAGCAGTTTCCTACGCAGCCATGGACAGGATATACAGAGATGGTCCGAAAAAATAAATTGCAAAGGGAAAAATATGCCGACTACCGGCGTATTAAACAAGTAAACAATAGTATAATTCTATAATAAATAAGTTCTGTCTCAGAGTCGATGGATTTTGTGCAAACTTACGGCCGTACTTCGAAATATACTTATTGTCTATATCTAAACTGAGAAACAAATTAAGAGTTTTAGGTAACTAAGATTTTTGGCCTAAAATTTGAGCTAAGTTAGAAGTTATTGATTTAAGTACTATAGACAAAATAAATAGTTATAGTAATAATTTAATTGATTTCCGTAAATTATTGTTACATACAAAAAGTACACAGTTAATGAATTATATTATCAACAAATTAGCACGCGTGGTGCCGGGTTAAATGAAATTCAAACATTTGGCAATAAAATTCACCATACATATTTCTATAACATTTTGGGATGTACAAAATTTCAGTTAAAAAGCAAATTATAAATTTACAAAAAAGTATTTTATTTAAATTGTATTTTACACTTTGACGATAGCTTTACCGTAGTTCTCTCCCGCCAACATTCCTACAAAAGCATCGTAAATCTTGTCGAAACCTACAGTAACGTGTTCAGTAGCCTTTAGTTTACCACTCTTGATCCAATCGATGAGTTCAGCGAAGTCAGTGGACCACTGTTTTCCCCAACGCCACACAATGAAACCCTCGACTTTCAATTGTTTCATAAGTATCGCCGGTTGTACGATTGTTACCTTCGGAAGTTTTGTTGGGTCCTCATTGTATGAGCTTATGGAACCGCATATGGATACCCTTCCGAAATCATTCATATGGCTCATAACCAAAGTGCTGAAGACAATTGTGTTATATTTTAAAGCTGGCATAATATAATATTTAACGTTGTCTTGGATATATAAAAAGATAAATAAACATAAATGTTAAATTATGTAGATGTTAATATTTTTCGTATTTTATTTATCCTCATTTAATAATATATACAATCTATTTAAAGTTATTAAAAATATTAATATTAATATTTACTATAAATTAATTCCCATTGTTAAGATCTGTAATGAAATATTAAGTGTTGTTAGCAAATAATGTAGAACATATACGCCAGTTTTTTTTAAAGAATTTACATTTTCAACTAAACAATTTTATTGAACCATTAAATCAATTTTAACATTTGTAATACTATATCAATGTCTTATATATGTAATTATATTTATCTTGTACGTGGAATGATATCAAGGTTATAAATATGAAGGCCTGACTTGCATTTTCAGTTTTCGTATTGGAATCGGCATTATTAAACATAGTTTTCCTGTATAATTATTCGCACAAAATTCGATATGACGTAACAAATAGTTCATATGATTTTTAATACTGTAAAAGTTTAGCGGTTGATCTTTCAAATGTTAAATGACTATGTGGATAGAAAATAATAACGTACTAAGCCTAAAAGAATTAGCTCTGAACTGATATTGCCGGAAACATCTAAAGCGCTTGGCGACAAATCTATAATAATTAATAAAATCTGTTTCTGTGTCTGTTTGTAATATCAAAATGTCCACTTTTAACGAAATACATATTACTATTTTCAAGGACCTATACCAAAGACAAAATTAAAAACAATATATATGGCTATCTGTCTGTTCACGCTAATCCAATAGTTCCCGGCTGGACCGATTTTGACCTTTTTAGCAGATAGCTGAAGCTACTCCGCGTTTTAAATAATAATTAATAACACAGACCACAAATAAAAGTGAAACTGTCCAGACACTTTGCACATCATTTCCTATGGTTCTCGACCTGCTGATTCCGAATCTGAGGCCAAAAAACCCTTTCATAGAGTAACTTTTTTTTTAATCGCGAAAAAAGGTGAAAAAATACAAGAAAATAAATCATGGAATCAAAGTTTAAAATCGGAGTAAAAAAAATGACAGCCAACGAAAATATATATAAGTCAGAGATATAAGAAGGATAAATTTCGTTAGGAATAACCACTGTCGACAATCAAAAATATTTAAACATATACGGATTTGTTTTATGTCTAAAGTTGTATGTGCTGACGTTGCTTCAGTTAAAAAAACAACTTAGAAAAAGACATTATATACAAAAAGAATTGGTAAAAAGGATAGACTTGGAAGGTGTTGAAAACATAATACGCAAATCTTTAGTTGAACAATCAAATATTTTACTGCCTCCTCTTCATATTAAATTAGGCCTTATGAAGCAGTTTGTCAAAGCCTTAGACAAAGATGGTAAATGTTTTGAGTACTTGCAAGGAAAATTTCCTGAAGTTAGCGATGCTAAAATGAACTTCAAATTCGTACGTTATATAATGATAAAAATTTCATCACAAAAATGAATGAACTTGAAGCTGCAGCTTGGCTTAGTTTTCTGAAAGTTTCTCAGAACTTCACAGTTTATTTTTTGTGTTTTTTTCGCCTTTTTTCACTATTAAAAAAATGACTCTATGAAAGTTTTTTTAAACCCCAGATTTGGAATCAGCAGGTCAAGAACCATAGGAAATTATGAGCAAAGTGTCTGGACAGTTCCAATTTTTTTTGTGTGTGTGTGTCTGTGTAATTAGAGTCCCGCGTAAAAAAATGCATTGCATTTACAGTCGTGATGGCAGGTATTTGAATTTGTTGGAAATATCTTTGCTTTCCCTTAGTGCCAAAACACTTTAAGGAAAATAATTAGGGTTTCATATTAAAAAAAAACTCATGAAATTGTAAGCAAAATATAGTCAATGGACAGTACCATCAGCACATGATTTTCTAATGATTATCTAAAAACTATGCTATGCAGTGAAGTATATAAACGTAGCCACACAGCTTTCTATACCAATACACAAAATTGAAATATCTGTATTTAGACATAGGACTACAGCTATCAGGGATCTTTCAAATATGCCGACACTCTTTGCTGGAATGCTGCTATTACTGCTCTCAGTACCAAAAAAAAATAGGGTTAATTACAGACAGACAAAAATGTAAAAAATTGTAATTTTAGTATAGGTATCGTATTCGAAATACATTCATGTGTATTTTAGTAAAGAGTTGTTAGTTTGATATTACAAACAGACACTTCATTTTTATTTATTAGTATAGAAGTACAAATTAGTAATGAAGGTACCATTTATACCTACAGATGATGTTGATGTTTCGTGTAAGCGCCTACTTGTTGAATATCATTGAATAAGCAATGACTTTGAGATTTACGGAGTGACCAGTGAGTTTAAAATTATATCGATAGTTTGTTATCAGTCTTTACGATGTTATCGTTTCGTATACCTATATCGGCGCAGCGACTGTGTTACTATCTAGTATATAAAGAATACTTAATTCAAAGAGGCGACATTTAAAGAAGAAGAGCCCACGTCTGCCAGACCTTCGTTATTTTATAAAGGCTGAAAGCTTCTCTATGTACGTTTCCAACACAGGTAAAAACGATCCCAGATTATGAAACTTGATTAATGGTGGCTTTGGCAGACACTGGAGCTGAGGTAAAAACTCACAAAAACGTTCCCGGAATGATTTTAATTAGCGATAGCTCTCTTTGAAAATAAAATTACAACAGTAGTAATCAATTCTATGTTCTGCCAACGTAAATATTGTTTTTTTAAACATAAGTTTAATGATAATTTAAGATGATCATCAAGGTAATAAATAGATGGTGGGTAAATTCATCGTAAAACAGAATTTGGAATTTGCCACCTTGGTAATTTTGACTCACCTATGTCCGTTATTAGTACTTACGATGTTATATTTTGGCATATTGTCTATAATTTATATCTAGATTAAGGAATCCAAATCTATAGTATTCGTCGGAGGATTATATTACTTGGAAATATATGGTCTTAAACACATTTGTATATCTAGAATAAAAAAATAATAATATTATTCAAGGTAAACCAAACCTATCACGTAATGCGCAAACTAATGCGCTGAGTGCAGAACAACAAAATCGACAATTTCGTCGACAAATTGTACCGAATGTTGTCTATATTTGTCATAGACATAGGATAGACAAGACCAACAATATTACTTAAAAGGCATTATAAAACAACGAGTTGTAAACATAGCGTAAATGTTTGTAGTAATAGTGTTGTCGTAACTATTCATAATTGTTTTATCGATGGTTTTATGACCGAACAGGTTCAGACTCACTCTTTAGTACGAGAAGAGAATTATTTCAAAACATATACAAAATAAATCACTGGAAACTAAATTTGAATATTTATTACCTTCAGTAAATATTACAGTTATGCTATTTTTTAATATCAAAACTCAGAAGTTTTTTAAATCTTGTCTGCATATAATAAAAAGGTTAGATAATGATGTTATTAATGGAGCAGTTCCGATTTAGGTATCCATCCTGAATAAAAAAAAAAAAAAATGCTAGCGTAAACAAATTATTTTATATTTGTCACCAAATATCTTTCCGATTCTATATAAAGTAGTAGAATGTTATAACACATAAAAAACATATATTAAATTAAATAAATTTTTGGATGTAACCTCAAATTAGAATTGTTTTAATTACTTGTGAAAAGTGTATACATTTAGATTTATTTTGTAATTTTGTAATCTATATTTTGTAATTTTACATTTATTCAATTAAAAAGACATCATATTTTCAAAAATAGTATTTTTACAATTCCTCCGTAAGATTATTCATTTTATGATATTTGTCCCCTTTTCAATTGCTTAGAGCAAAGTTGCTTTACTTCATCGATTTGCATAAATGAATAGGCTCTTTGAAGTGTAAATATGGATAACAGACTAGTTTATATTTTATTACCATTTTTTTAAACAAAATCTTATTTAATGTGTGGAGTACCCATAAAAATGAAACAATAGAAAGACAATAGGAAAACAATGGAAAGCTGGCGTAAACGCCAGGAAGGTGCTCAAGGGGTTAAATATAAACAAGACCTACTTCAAAAGAATATACTATAAAAATGCACTAAAAAGTAAATGAATAATTACTTTAGTAGGTAATCTACTTCTGCTAAATAAGATATATACTTTGTTTTAATACCATTAATAATTTTTGTAATCGGTGCCAGCTTACGGATAACAATGTGGTGTAAATGTACGTCGCTTATTATTTAAGCTTATATTATGTAATTGAGACGAAGTTTAGGCAGTTATCTTCATTTATAAATGAGTAAATTGGTTAACTCTAGCACCGCCTCAAATGTTTTAATTGTATAAAAACAAAGCATACATTTATTATCGCAGAAGTAGGTTAATAAAATAATTATTTATTTATTTTTAGTGCATTTTATAATATGTTCTTTGGTAGTCGGTTTTGTATTTAATTATAATGTTTTGTTTATATCTATAATACATCTTCGATAACTTAACCCCTTCGTTCCCCGTGTTCATCTCAATGGACATAGTTTTATATTACACGTAACATGAACTGTTGTTATTAAAAACTTAATCTAAACATTACGACACACTCAGCTCTTATTTAAGAATTTTGTTTAGAGCAAATCACAATCGGTCTTTATGCGGGTTGGTTATAATATTCAGTCAAGTAACGACATTCGCCATGGCTCAACGAAAGTCAGGTAAGTCTTCAATTTTGTTGTAGTTTTTTATCGAAAATTGGTGTATGTTTCTTTGATTTTTTTATTTCTCGTAGTTTACGTTATTATCTTGGGAACCATTTATGAGTAAACACAATTCAATACAATATTGTACTTCAAATATGCAATTAAACATATGTCCATTTCAATGGACATCAGGTCTCAAAAGTCGATAGTCTACAATGTATGGTAAAATCGTTTTGAATAGCGTTTATGTGGTTTGTTTTTGTTTTGTTATAGGTTTTAATCTTTCAAAAAGTCAAGATGTTAGCACATTACTCGATATATTAGAAAATGGAACAGTATCAGACCTTGATGAGGAAAGCGACGATGAAATAATACCAGATACATTACAAAATGTGGTTCGTGTGGGTAGTGATATTGTGCATCCGAACGTAACTCCGATGGTTATTGAAAATTTTAATGATGATGAAGAAGATCAAGAAATTCATGAAGCAGAACCCGTAGCTGAATCGAGCAATCAAAAACCAACTAAAACTCAACATGACATAAGATGGAGAAAACATTTGGAACTGGACGCACCCCAATTTAACTGGTCAGCTCCGCCGCCTTCTGAAATAAATAAGCCACTTGCACCAATTGAATATTTTTCAAAATACATAACAGATTCCTTAGTTCAAGATTTCGTTTTCAATACTAATTTGTATGCCACCAGAAAAGAAGTTAGTAATTTCAAGTCCTATAGTGATACAGAAATGAAAATATTTTTGGGACTTCATATCATAATGGGAAATTTAAAATTTCCTCGTACCGTTTATTTTGGGATTCTGGTTTAGGTTATATATGCAAATATATGCTGGTGGAACTATCAGAGTAAATAGATTCGGGAAAATTCCGCTCATAACGGACAGGGAGGGTTCTAAAAAAGAAAGAGGGTATACAGATCAAGTTGCAAATAGTACCAAAGATGTGGTTGTCATTAGATGGATGGATAATAAGGGTGTAGTTCTTGCTTCAAATTTTGTTGAAGTAGGAGAACAGGATGAGGTAAGAAGATGGAACAAAACAACCAAACAATATATAACGATTAAACGCCCTGAACTTGTTCGCTTATACAATAATGGAATTGGTGGCGTAGACAAAACTGATCACCTCATCAGTTTATACCGCATCTACATCAGGTCCAAAAAATGGACCTTACGTATGATATTCCATGCTATTGATTTGGCGCTAAGTAATAGTTGGCTGGAATACCAAGAAGATTGCAAAACCTGCAACATTCCTAAAAAGGATCAGCCAGACAGCGAGTAGCTGAGGCTCTAATAAAAATGGGACAACCACTAATTGCAAGAAAACGAGGACGCCTTTCCTCTGGACAAAGTAGTCCCATAAATACCCCAACCAGTACACCAAAACGACATCCTCGCAACGGTGTTAAAATTAGGCCCCCGAGTGAAATCCAATATGATACTGTAGATCATTTGCCTGAGTATGATAAAAAGAAGGAAGCGACAAGGTGCAAGAAACCAGACTGTAAAGGAAAAACACACGTGTATTGTTTGAAGTGCGAAATACATTTATGTTTTATTGGTGATCGAAATTGTTTTCGAGAATTCCATCAAAACCGCTAAATTTTTATTTTTGTATTGAAAAGAATAATGTTATACTTTTACTACTTTTACTACGTTGCTAATAAACAATTTAGAATATTTCGGATTTTATTTTAAGTTGAAGCCACCATTAATAAGCCTTTTAAATAAAGATTTGAGAAAAAAATAAATATTTGTAGATATTTAAACTTTGTACGTTAAACTACACTGGAGACCTGGTGTCCATGTGAATGGACATATAATTATCAAAAAAACTAAAAATACAATTTCCATTTTTTTAACTTTAATCGATTAATTATTACCTAATAAATAAGAAAAACGATAGAAACTTTTTTTCTATCACGCATTTTTAATTCGGGTTCGAAGGGGTTAATGCATATTCGTAAAAATTTAGACATGCTAGATCTAGTGAATGATCGTCATAATTTTAATACTAGAAGTAAAGACAAGTTGGCCGTCCCACGCTTTAGGTTAAGTAAGTGTAAAAAAAAAAAAAAAAAACGTCCTAATGACAAAAAAAAAAAAAAAACATCCTAATGCAGAAGGAGGCTGACGAAAGGCTGAGGGAGGAGGACCCGCTTGCGCACCCTCGCCGAAGGAAGAGGCCAAGAGGGCGGTGGGCGCGATATGTCCGGGGCTTCCTACGGTTGTAGGGGCCCCGGGGGGGGATTGTTGTTGGTTGTGTGTTTTGTGTGGTTGTATTTGTCTTTGTGTGTTTTTTGTGTCTCTTCGCCTGTCCCCCTTTGTCTTCCTGGGTATCCCTCTCCTTTCTACTTCTTGTGGATGGAGACAAGATGAGTGAAGGAGAGGGACCCGGAGTTTTCTTCTCAGTGGCGGGCCTTTTTCCCCTATCTCTTTGCCCGCCACTGATCTATCATTTTCCATTTATTGGGGGGCGAGGATTATATCTCGCCCCCCGGATTGCAGACCACTCTAGGTCTTACCTCTCTCGAGAGGTGGGCGAAGAGGTGGGGTTGAGAAGTTTATACTCCCCCATCCCCGCTGGGCCATTGCACGACGAGGCCCGGTGGGTTCGCTGCAGGGGGCGACGCGGTGCTTGCGAAAGCCACCCCGTGTCGCCCCCATCCCAAATGCAGCGGACGGCCCCGGGGGGTTTTAGTGGGTATTTCCGGGCGCTTCACGCCCGGGTGAGTCCCACACTGGCGCGGAGCTCGTCACTCCGTACCCCCTTACCTATTGTATTGGGGACTTCGGTCTCACTAATACAATAGGTAAGAGTAGTGCGTAAATGCATTTCCCCCCGTCAAAAAAAAAAAAAAAAAGGTTAAGTAAGTGTAATAAAAGCTTTATAGGTAATAGTATTCGGTTTTACAATAAGATCCCAAGTAACATTACCGATTTACCTGACAATAAGTTCAAGTATTATGTCAAGCAAGTTTTTTATCTCAAAAGGTTATTACAGGGTGGATCATTACGTGAACGATAGTGATGTCTGGAATTAACCCACATCTCTGTGCTTCCACTAAAAACTACGATTTGTATAGTTTTTTATATGACAAAAAAAAAATGATATATATTATATTTATGAAAAAAAAAGAACCAGATCAAGTTTCTTGCCGGCTCTTCTCGACTGGGTTGTTTTCCGAACCGGGGGTAGTGTTTTAGACGTTCATAAGCGCTTTCTTAGGGCCTAAATTGAATAAATAAATTTTGATTTTGATTTTGTTTTCTATTTTTTAGTTTAAGTATGTACTTTTAGTATAGTCTTGAAGCCAGTTTTTGATTCTTCTCTAAAAATAATGTTATTTCAGTAATAATTTGTTCTTTTTTATGCACTGTTAGTGCATATAAATAAAGTACACCAAAAAAAAAAAAAAAATTTCTACTCCTACACGTTAAAATGTTGCAACTTTTACCATCAGATCAGAAAAGTAAGATGGCGACTGGAATACGCAAACACTGGAATAGCTGTAGAAATAAATATAAATTCAGCTGGGTGAAAAAAACAACTTTTTTTGTTTGTTAGGTACCGTGAACATTTGTTCAACATGACAAAAAATCTCTGAAAGTCTAATTTTAATATTAAGAGGTGCCTATTTGCAATTTTATATTTAAATTAACTCATTGTATTAACTTAACAATGTTATTAGTCAGCAACTAATCGACAAATCATAAAAAACAAAATCTACAAAAAAGGTCTGTTATGATTTTTTGCCGATTCTACTCGTTTTAAAGTTATTTGAGATTCGCCGTGTGTCTTTCTCGTTGGCCAATGGGAAGAGAGTGTAGTGTTCTCATAGTTGGAGGAATATCGAGGTTCATGCAACTTTCAACATTATTTTTAATGCCTGCCTATTTTGACTTCATTATTTAGATGTTTTAAGCAGGAAGTTAGTAATTTAAGCTTTCGTATATTGTCTATTTTTAAGAGATTTGCCAATTCGACGTGTACGGCGTGTAAACAAATTAATGCAAATACACCCATTTAGACATTTACAAACCATGAAATATACATCCAATATTTTGTTTATCTTTGAAGTTTGGACGATAACTATGTAACCTCGTTCTAGAAAACTGCGTTTTCATTATTATAACACTAATGACATTAAATGAAAACTTATGAAATTGTGAATAAAATCCGAATCAATGGATAGTTATTTGAATTCGTGAGATATCTCTGCTTTCTCTTAGTAGTTACAAAAAAAGTTTAGAAAAATAATATATGAAAAGCAGACGCAGCCGCGGGCACATAGCTAGTTTGAAAATAAAATCATCAGGATCATCCCTGTCGATAAAAATAAGTATTTAAAATATTATATTTATTTTAGGAAGTAGGTAAAAGTTAATAATTATTTAAAAAATAAAACTCATATGATAATATTTAACATTAGCTTAAAAAAATTTATACCATAGATATTTTATTCAAAGTATATTTATTTTACACTTTGACGAGAGCTTGACCGTAATTCTCTCCCGCCATCATTCCCATAAAGGCATCGTATAGTTTGTCAAAGCCTACGGTGACGTGCTCTTTAGCCTTTAGTTTTCCACTCTTAATCCAGTCGACGATTTCAGCAAAGGCGGCAGGCCACTGCTCTGCCCAACTATAAACAATATAACCTTCAATTTTCAATTGTTTGGCAAATATTGCCGGTTGTACAGTTGTTACTTTTGGAAGTTTAGTTGGGTCTTCATTATATGAGCTTACACAGCCGCACATAGCAACCCTTCCAAGAAGATTCATCTGATTCATGATCAAGCTACTGATTTCACCTCCAACGTTGTCGAAGTAGCAGTCTATACCACTAGGTGCGGCTTCCTTAAGAACTGCAGTTATATCTACAGTCTTGTAATTAAAAGCTTTGTCGAAACCAAGCTCCTGTTCCAACCACCGTGCTTTGTCATTAGAACCAGTAAAACCAATAACTCTGCAACCTTTGATTTTCGCAATTTGCCCCACAAGAGAACCCACAGCACCTGCTGCACCCGTAACAACCACTGTTTCGCCTAGTTTAGGTTTGCAAATTTCAAGGAATCCGAAGTAAGCAGTAGCTCCCGGCATACCCACGGCACCGATTCCTAGTGATGCTGATAAGCCTTTCAAATCGGGTAATTTGTACATATGTTGTCCTGGAATTACTGGCGCCTTCGTATTTACGATAGTATAGTCTCGCCATCCTTCGTGTGTGACGACTCTAGTGCCGACCGGATACTCGGGATCTTTAGATTCTTCGACAATTCCTACTTGATAGCCAAACTGGTCATAGGGTAGCTTGATGTCTTTGTTATAAGCTCGTTGGTACGGGTTTACACTGATCCATTCCGCTTTAATGAGTACCTCATTATTTTTAAGCGGTGGTAGTTCATTTACAACTATATCGAAGTCATCTCGTTTAGGGGTACCTTTGAAATACTTCGTTACAACGTACTTGCGTGCTTTCACCATAGCGGTAAGTGACAACCTGTTTACAAATAAGATATAAATACTAAAGATCCACCAACTGGTACTGTTATCACGCCATATTATGACAACTAAAAGACTATTTTTGTATATGGTGTGCGAATATGTAATCAAAATAAGTAAGTACTTAGCTAAGTTTCATGATATCGAATGAAAATTATTAAGAAGAGGAAACGCGATCGGGAACTAATTTAAAGAACGGGTATGCCAAAAATCTATTACTACCGCTTTGCGGCACAAAAAAAGTACTTATAAAACGTGAAAGGGACAGGTCGGGCTTATTATAATTATGCTTAATACACAAAATCATTACTTCATATTCCCTGTTTCCTCTTTCGAAACTAAACCGACTTGAATTTTTCTTTCAATTACAAAATAGGAAATTCTTTAAATATGCTTCTACGTTATGCTTTTAATTTATTTGTGAGATGATTTATTTGATGGACGTCTTTAAACGATGGTAAAAGACGGCATTTTTTCTAATATTCGAAAGCTTCTAGTTTCTGTATTAATTATAATAATTTTATTTAAAAAAAACAGAACGTATGAACTCTTATATGGTATAAAAATAATTTACTACAATACCATTATCCAGAGCGAAAACATGGTATATAATATCTATAGAATAAACACTTCCTCTTAATTTTAGGTGTTCGAAAAAAAAAACAATTATTATTTAACGAATTATAAAAATGTATTACGTTAAAATAGTTAAAGAATATGTGGAAAAACAAATAGTAACTTTGATAAGATATAGGCTTTTAAAGAGGCCGTAGATTCGATTACCACTTCGGATCGGCTATAAAGTGACTATTTAGATAATTTATTTACCCTTTGCGAGATTTAATTAAAAAAAACTATGCTTTGTTTGGAATGTAATTATATTCTTTAAGATCGTGCTCTTAATCACAATTAGGAATTATAAATATTATAAATTAACTCTAAAATAATAGAAGAGATATAGATTCCATGAACTATGTGATTATTATAAAAAACGGTACTTTTCCGTGTTTCTAATTAAAGAAGAAATTTGCCTCTCGAGTGTAAAAAACAGTTCTCTGCGTTTATCCGATCGTAGAAATGTATATCGCATACTTACAAATTACGCAAGTTTTTTTTATGCTAAGGACCTTTTTTCTTTTGTGCCTGCCTAACTAACAGCTACTAATAAGGAGGAAAAATTCCGTGAGGTTACTACGGTTTTACCAATTTAATCAAAACCAGAAAGTGATTTATTGTGTTCTTCATGGATATTATTTATTTCAACGTATTTAACTATATAGAATTTTACTTACCGATACAAAGAACTGATATTATGACAAATTTTTAGTATGTAATGATTTCGTTGACGAATCGTATTTATAATTAACGCGCTTAGTTTTTGGTATGTCTGCTATCCGTATGAGGTAATATCATTGCTAACGGTGTTATTATATACAGACGATGATATAATATTAATAAATCGTGACTTGCATGTTTAGATTGTTGCCGACAGACGAGTCTATGTTCACAGTTTTCGTGTGTCATTTGGTTTGTCATTACGATAAACTGGCCGCGTTTTGCCCGCGTGTAATTTATTCTTCTCTGCGTAATACAGTTTCAAATAATCAGTGGAAAGTAATGCTTTGATGGTGGTGTCCATTGAATCGTATTTTGTTTACAATTTCATGAGTTTTACAGAATCCTAAATTTTATTCTAATTTTTTTTTTTTCTAAAAGTAAGCAAAGATTTTTCTCACAAATTCGAATAACTACCAGTAAAATTGTGCATTGAATCGAAGATTATTCACATGTTCCAGAGTTTTTACGCGGAACCTTAGTTATTTACAAAAATTAAAATTAGCCTAAGTTATGCGGAGTAACTTCAGCTATTTGAAGGAAATAGTACCGTCAAAGTTGTTCCAGCCGGTCCAGAAATTAGATGGAACAAACAAACAGACAACGTTTTTAAAAAATTATGTCTTTGATGTAGGTAGCGTATATAAATTCATTTGTATTGAGTAAAAAATTGTTACTTTGATTTTTCCAAAAAAATACTTCAATTTTATTTATTAGTACCTATAGATTCTCCTTGAGAAGGATAGGCCGTTCGATTACTCGCGATTTCTACAGACATCATCTATATTGAATAAAATTGAAGTGTCTGTTTGTAACGTCAAATTTTTTTTTTTACTAAATAGAATGTACGATATCCATACCAAAAATACAATTTTTAAAATGTTTGTCTGCCTGTTTGTAATGGGTAATCTCCAGAACGGCTTTACCGATTTGGACGGGCCTTTATTTTGATAGATAGCTGAAGTTACTCCGGGTAAATTAGGGTACTTTTAATTTTCAAAAATAATTAGGGTTCCATGTAAAAAAAAAAACTCATAAAAACTTGAATAAATACAGATTCAATGCACAGCAGGTACTTTTACTAAGCAGGTATTTGAATTTGTGACAAATATCTTTGCTTAATGTTAGTAGCAAAAAACATTTGGAAAACAATTAGGGTTCCGTATAAAAAAAAATAAAGAACTACATTATGCAGTGAAAAATATATGAAACACAGTTGTCAGGAATTTATTATGCCTACGTGATAATGAATCGTGTTGATAACAATTTATTTTCGTAATTCTACTAAACTTTTATGCACACTCATGAAAGTTAAACATGAACGAAATATGTACCTTTTTTTTTTTTTTTTTTTTTTGACGGGGGGAAATGCATTTACGCACTCACCTTACCTATTGTATTAGTGGGACCTGAGTCCCTCCAATACAATAGGTAAGGGGGCACGGAGTGACGAATTCCGTGCCAGTGTGGGACTCAAACCCGGGCGAGAAGCGCCCGGGAATACCCACTAAAACCCCCCGGGGCCGTCCGCCGCATTTGAAGTGGGTGCGATACGGGGTTGCCAGGCATGTCGCCGCGTCGCCCCCTGCGGCAAACCCACCAGGCCCGTCAGTGCAATGGCCCGGACGAAATATGTACCTAACCACAGTAGGTAATAATTGTCACTTTTATTTTTTTTTTTTTTTTTGTCAAGCGTTTAAAGACCGAAATAGTATAAGTACTATAAATATGTTAAAAATAAAACGGAAGTTATGTTTAAGTAACTCTTTTTTTTTAAATCCTGTAACAGTTGTCTATTTTAGCCATAACTGATGTCGAATCTGATATTTAAAAAAAAATTGACTCTGTGTATATGTCGGGATTTAACACGACTCGATTTAAAAACGGCTCGATTTTGACGAAACTTTTTACACAGGAATTATATGCCACTGAGCAGGCTATAACAATATTTAAAATAATTTTTAGAATTCCCAATAAAAAACAATTTTCACAACACAAAAAAAGAAAATTTTCTGTTCGTCTTTAACTCAAAAACGGGTTGACCGATTTTATTATTTTTTATTTTGGATGCATAAAGAATATGTTATTAGCGATTGATAGACTATCAAAATTTGAAATATATTTTACAAAATATCTAAAAAAAAAAACTTTAAACTTTAAAAATATGATATATGGTCTACGAGAAGCAAGTATCGTTCTTCTACGAAGAACAAAACAAAATTATGTCAACAAAAGTCGCGGCCGCCCATTAGTAGTATAATATGATAATCACCATGTCAACCAAAAAACTGTCAACTAATGCTGGACGAAGTCCCCCAAGAAACTCCATAACAATTGGTCTGCTGATTCTCGAAACCTTCACGAGGTAGTCTCTGCATCTTATTGGAGCTAACGCACGCTGCGTCTTGAGGTACATAGCAGCTATTCATTCCATTAATATAGAAGAATATAGTAAAAAAGAACATAACTTGGTATAAAAATGGGCAAAAAATGTGCGTGTAAAAAGTTTACTTTCGATTTGTAACCGTGAAAGTAAATAAACAACCAAAACAACAGAATTGTACTCATGTTATTGTAATATTTGTAACAAAACATACATCATTATGTACTTATCTCACATACTGTATAATGAACGTTATAATACTAATTAGAAAAACATTTTAAAAATAAAAAAAGTAAAACGTAACTAGAAATAATATAAATTATTAATATAAATAAATATATTTTTATTTTAAATCACGACTAAATTAATTACAGCTCTAAGCGTAATTTTTTACAATTTTATTTCTTTATAATTACGATATAGCGATCTCAGATGAAACAGGATTTATGGTATGGTTACACCCTTTCATGTGAAAATCTATAATGCAAGTTCAGTCGTCATGAAGAATCGTCTTATATTTTGCATAATTCAAATCCTATAGTTTATGGTACTTTTATCACCAAACGTTGCACTTTTGTTTAGGGTTCATCCGTGATCCGACAGGGCATCGAAACTCCCTAGCGAAATCCTGTGAATTGGACAATGTACCGATAACTCGGAACCGGCCGGGAGAGTGGACGGCTGTCTTTAATTTATTTCGCATCGCCTCAGGCCGCATGGCACCGCACCACACCTGTAAAACATTCAGTTTCAATTGTAAGTGACAAGGCCCGTGTTTATTTGAGCGTTTTATTAGTTGATGATAGGAATATTTCAAGGTCGCGTCTCTTCGAATATAAGGTGTCTAAATTTTGAATATTTAAGAATGTATAATAGAACGTAGTAATAGACATGGAAACAAAAATAATAAGTAAGCTATAATTTTTGACTATAGTAATATTATTTTTTTTCTTTGTGCTATATTCTTCTTGAGGTAGCGTGCGTATGACTATGTTTTAGAAAGTGGGCAGACATATTTTTTTTTTAATTCTCCGTCTCTGATGTCTATCCATTAAAGGTTAAAACTAAAGGCTGCCAAAGAAGCTTCACTTCACTTCACTTCACACGTTTACTCAATATACTTTTACATTTTATTATTTTAATTTACATGACAGAAAACCAGCAATTAGATAATAATTTAGAAATAAGTTTTGTAAGTATATTTTGTATTAAAATACTAAAATTAAAATGTAATTAATTACGTCAAATTAAAAAGGTTTTTCTTAAACAATTCTTTACACAGTATAGGCTCAGTGCTTTGACCACAATCTCACCTGATACGGAATCCCGCCGCACTATCCACTGCGCCATCATCGCTTTCATACCAGGACCACGTAATCAAAATGCTCTAGCCTTTTATTTAAATCCTTTTATGCATTAAATTAAAGTAGAAATATACATATTTAATGTTACTATTTATTTACCTTTGTTTAATTTATAGTATCTAATTGTCATGTACCTGTGCGAAGTTAAGAAAGAAGAGCTGAGTGTGTGTATGGTTGAGTCCCGGAAGAGTTTCTCCAGAAGTACCGTGTTTTTGGACCCAGTGCAAATAAGCGCGGAATGCTTGCTTCACGCCACCGTTGTCGGCAATGTTCTCACCCTAGTACATATGAACTCTGATGTAAGCAACTTTAAAATCATTTAGTTTCGAGTTAAAGAACAATGGCATTTGAGAATTTCATATTTTTTCAGCTATTTCAGAAAAAATGTTTTATAATTTATTAACCTATTTTATTTTTTACATATTGTATAGATAGCGTCGTCAATTGATATGAGTTGACATTCTATTAAGAATCCGAATTTCGGGTATGTATTCAAAGTTTATAGATTTTTGTAGTAACTGTTTGCCTAATTATAATTGTCTACAATATTTGCAAATCTTTTTACAAGCACTTATTGATTGATTGATTCGAAGTTAAAAGCAAAGTCCTTTATTGTTACATATATAAGGTATCTTGTCATTTTAAATTCACTGGAAGGGTTGTGGAAGGGATGATGAAGCGTTAAACCTATGCAGATATTTTTAAAGATCTTGATCTAAAGAGAGTTTACTAACTAATGAAATAATAGTTGCCATGTTAGACTCTATGATGTAAGGCCTAAAAGTGGCATTAATTTTACCTGTGTGTTTATACCGTCGAGTTTCATGTTCACCTCGGGGACTACATACTGCCCGTATTGGTCGATGAGGCATTGCGCGCGGCTGTGGAACGAATCGATAGCAGAGTCTGACCACCAACGATGCAGATTACCGTTGCAATCAAAGAGTCGCCCTTTATCATCAAACCCGTGTGTTATCTCGTGACCTGTTTGTAAAATTAGTAATCGCCTTATGTATTCATTCGTTCTCATAAAAATTACAGATTTTGTTTTCGAGTGATAGCTTCTTTAGCGGCGTTGAGCGATCCTCGGTTGGGGAAAAGTAATAGATTCGCGTTATCGTTGTTATTACGTCAGCCGTCAACATGTTACAGTATGTCAAGTATAAAGATGGCGTTTAAATGCTGTCAGTCAGAGATAAATATTAAAATTTATGACTTACGGAGTTTATCGGAGTTTTGATTATGAAGAAATTATATGAAAATGTACACAATTAATTAGCCTAATTATTATATGTTAAATGTTAGGTTATGATATTAATTTTAATGAATAGCGGATAAAAATTACACATTAAGAAACAGTTTTTTCAAATATTCGAGATTTCATTTCTGTCGGCAGTCCCCATGGCTGTTTAGTTTTTATGTTTATATTATAAATTTTGTTATATATCATGTTCAGACTGGCTGCGAAAATTCAATGTTGTAAATTAAAATACCTACTTAATTGTTAGGTAAGTAGGTATATAGTAAAAGAAACAATAAATGCAGTATCACGATATTTAAAAAAAAATACATACCTACACTATTATTATCTTAATTACACAGATATCATACGGATATTAGATAGAAACAAATAATTCAATTATAGATTAAATCTG